>CM070068.1:5167500-7567500 GCA_036320875.1 Cotoneaster glaucophyllus
ACATTAAAAAAGAAGAAGATCATTATCAATAATCACCTTGAGCACACACATATATTATAAATACATATACACACATATATATGCATATATTATATTATATATATATATATATAATAGAGGATGAAAAGCACAATGAGCACACATATAACAGTACACACAGACAGAACATACATCCATTATATAAAAAAAAAAAAAAAAATCAGAAAAAAGGCAGAGAGATGATAGTGCAAGGAAGAGGTATGAGGCAGTTAAAACCCTACCCAAAATTTGGGTTTGGGAGTAAAAAACAAAAAAAAAAAGAAATCCCCTGAGGCGCGCCTAAGCGGCTCCGGCGACGCCTTCCGCCCACTCCCTTAAAATAGAGGCGGCAACCCTCAAGCCCAGGAGGCGCGCCCTGAGGCTAGCCTTTTAAAACATTGATCCTTACTGGTAATGCATTTATACTTATAACTTAAAGTCAATTTCTTTTTCTTTGTGTCTGCTTATCATAGGGGCAATGAGGATGGGAGTTGAAGTCGAATGCATGCGTGATACAGATTTGAAGGTTATTCAGTAAGTCACTAATTAAGTCAAATAAAACTGCCTTCATTTCTTTTTGTGTCCATGATCTTATTTTACTTGGGTGATTTAATTTTATGTGATGATTTCCTTTGGGTTTTTTCTGTTCTGTGATTTAATTCAACGATGGAATTTTGGATGCCGAAGAGAAGAAGGCTGGTATTATTTCTTCTTTCTTATTGAGTGAGCATCAATGTATTAAAAGCGTGAGGCGTGGGCGAGGTATAGCCCAGCCTAGGCGTGGCCTCACGAGACATAATTTTTTTAATATATACACTGAGCATACACATATATTACATTAAAAAAGAAGAAGATTATTAATCAATAATCACCCTGAGCACACACATATATATACACACACACATATATATATATATATATATATATATATATATTATATGAATACAAATGAATGTTTCTTTCATTGGTTCTTGGATATTGTACCGTCATTTTAGTTACTCTATGTAGACACTATTCATTCGTGTTCCGACTAATACATTCAATCCCTGCAGCGAAACGCGGACACATTTTCTAGTAATTCCTTAATTTTCAGTTTACACATTATTTTTCCATTCAAATGAGAAGAAAAGAAAAATCTCTCTTCAAACAACAGGTTTGTATTAGTCAAAAAGCGTGTATTATACTTGAAAAATATGGGCATTGTTATAAATAATTAAAAGTTAGGGAGATAACCTTTACTAGTGAGATGTGCGAAGCAGGTGTAAAATATTACGCTGTAAATATAGCACAAGGGGATGACAAATAAAGAGGGAGGAATAGATACGAATGTATTGATCTTTTTCTCTTCTATGTCTGTGAATGAATTACAAGCATACATAGTGCTCTATTTTTAGAGCATCTCCGATCATGCATCTTAATTATACATTTGAAATTGACATCACCCCTTTGAAAATGTAATCTCCTTTGCTTCCATAGTCTGCATCAAAAGTTTGGGCATTGAAAATTTTACCAAGGTTTTTCAACATCACTGTGGGCATTCATTAACCCACAGCATTTTAAACACTCCCCCTTGGATGCCCACATATCAACATCAGTTGCCTCGTTAAAACCTTGCTTGGAGAAACCCAGTGGGAAAAAACCATAGCGAAGGAAAAAGAGTACAACTTTACCTAGATTGTTGATATAGTGTTAAGTATGCTTACGTTGCCTCGTTAAAACCTTGATAGGAAAAATCCAGTGGGAAAAATCCTAATCGAAGGAAAAAGAGTACAACATGCATGTATCATGGATGCTCCCCCTGATATGTATCTCCCCCCGATTCAGCATTCTCCAAATTCAGTTGTTTGGTAAGTCGATGTAATCCGATACTTTGCACTAACTTTTGAAACATGCATTTTGGTAGAGACTTGGTGAACAAGTCTGCCAGATTTTCATTAGAACGGATTTGTCTGACTTCAATAACTTTAGCCTTCTGAAGCTCATGTGCATTGAAAAACTTTGGAGATATGTGTTTAGTCTTATCGCCCTTGATGAATCCTTCCTTCATTTGGGCAACACAGGCTGCATTATCTTCAAGGATGACAGTTGGATTGTCTGTCTTCGAAGTTAGACCACATGAATTTCGGATATGATGGATCATTGATCTTAACCATGAACATTCACGACTTGCTTCATGTAAAGCAAGTATTTCTGAATGATTTGAAGATGTAGCAACTAATGTTTGCTTTGTTGAGCGCCATGAGATTGCTATATCTCCATTCTTAAACACATATCCAGTTTGTGAGCGGGCTTTATGCGGATCAGAGAGAAACCCAGCATCTGCATATCCAACAAGGACCTGGTCATCTGTGGAGTTCTTTGAGTAGAAGAGACCCATGTCTGTTGTTCCACGAAGGTATCGCAATATATCCTTGACTCATTTCCAATGATGAATTGTTGGAGCAGAGTTATACCTTGCTAACAAGTTGACTGAAAAAGCTATATCTGGTCTAGTACATTGTGCTAAATACAATAAAGCACCTACTGCACTCAAATATGGTACTTCTGGACCAAGGACCAGTTCATCATCTTCTTTTGGACGGAATGGATCTTTCTTAATGTCCAAAGAACGAACGACCATTGGCGTGCTGAGTGGATAAGCCTTGTCCATACCAAATCGCTTCAGGATTTTTTCAATGTAAGCTGATTGGTGGACCAAAATTCCACTAGCACAATGCTCGATCTGCAGGCCGAGACAAAACTTTGTTTTTCCAAGGTCTTTCATTTCAAACTCGCTTTTCAAATATTCAGCAGTTTTATTGAGCTCTTCAGGGGTTCCAACTAGGTTCATATCATCAACATATACTGCCACTATAGCAAATCCAGAATTGGATTTCTTAATGAACACACAAGGGCAAATGACATTGTTGATATACCCTTCTTTGATCAAATACTCACTGAGACGATTATACCACATTCGTCCAGATTGTCTCAGCCCATACAAGGAGCGCCTTAATTTGATTGAGAGCATACCTCGTGGTTTGTTAGTTGTTTTAGGCAACTTAAGTCCTTTTGGGACTTTCATGTATATGTCAGTATCTAATTTTCCATATAGATACGCAGTGATGACATCCATAAGTCGCATGTCAAGTTTCTTTGAAACCACTAAACTTATCAAGTAACGGAACGTAATTGCGTCCATTACAGGAGAGTATGTCTCCTCATAATCAATTCCAGGTCTTTGTAAAAAACCTTGTGCAACGAGTCGTGCTTTATATCTTGCAATCTCGTTTTTCTCATTGCGTTTCCTTGTGAATACCCATCGGTTACCCACAGGGTTTACACCAGGCGGGGTTTGGACTACTGTTCCAAAAACATTTCGCCTTTCCAAGGAATTTAATTCTGCATGGATTGCATCTTTCCACTTAGGCCAATCCTGTCTCTGTTTGCATTCATCAACAGAGCGGGGCTCAATATCATCACTTAATATGATTTCAGTGGCTATGGAGAATGTGAACATATCGTCAATGATTATCTCATTGCGATCCCATAATTCATTGGTACATGCATAATTTATGGAAATTTCCTTGCTTTCATGTACTTCTGTCTCTTCAGGGACATGTGTCTCATCAAGGGCATTTTCTTCTTCTGGAAGTACAGAATCATGAATTGTGGATTTGTCATGTATTCTCTCTTCTTGAATGATTTCATTTGGATTCAGTTGTGCCCTCGTTTTTCTCTTTCGAGGGGCTGAATCTTTTGAACCTGGGGGTCTACCACGCTTCAGGCGTGCACCAGATGAATCATTCACTGCCACTTTATTTTGTCCAATAGGGACATCAATTCTTGCAGGTGCATTTGCAGCTAGTATATGTGATTTTGTCACTTTCATAGCATCATTAAATGCATATGGCATTTGATTGGCAATGCTTTGAAGATGAACAATCCTTTTCACTTCATTTTCACATTGAGTGCTACGTGGATCAAAATGAGACAAGGTGGGAACAACCATGTCAGCTCTTTCCGTTCTTCTGGAACGGTATTTTCTCCCCCTAACGATGGGAAGATTGTCTCATCAAAGTGACAATCAGCAAAATGAGCTGTAAACATATCACATGTTAAAGGTTCCAAATATCTAATGATAGATGGTGAATCAAAACCCACATAAATTCCCAGTCTGCGCTGAGGTCCCATTTTAGTTCGCTGTGGTGGTGCAATAGGCACATAAACAGCACAACCAAAAACTCGTAAATGTGAAATGTTTGGCTGATGCCCAAACACGAGTTGTATTGATGAGTATTGGTGGTTGGCTATAAGTCTCAATCGAACCAATGATGCAGCATGTAAAATTGCATGTCCCCATACAGAAACTGGCAATTTTGTTTTCATAAGCAGAGTGCGAGCTATTAACTAAAGCCGCTTCTGCTAAACCATTTTGAGCATGGACATGAGGAACATGGTGTTCAACATCAATGCCCAATGTCATGCAGTAATCATCAAAGGTTTGAGACGTAAATTCACCAGCGTTATCAAGTCGGATTGACTTAATGGGGTAATCTGGGAACTGTGCTCGCAACTTAATTATCTGAGCAAGAAGTCTCGCAAAAGCTACATTCTGAGTAGACAAGAGACAAACATGTGACCATCGGGTAGATGCATCAACCAAAACCATAAAATATCGAAATGGTCCACATGATGGTTGAATAGGCCCACAAACATCCCCTTGAATTCTTTGCAGAAATGATGGGGATTCTGCATCAACCTTTGGTTGTGATGGTCTAATTACCAACCTCCCTTGAGAACAAGCCTTGCAAGGGTTATCATTGGAGACAGCAATATTTCTGCTCAATAATGGATGTCCATTAGAGTTGGTAATGATTCTACGCATCATGGTAGATCCTGGGTGACCCAGACGATCATGCCAGAGTATGTAGACCTTTGAATCAATGAACTTCTGGTTCATGACAGTATGTGATTCAACTGTCTTTATGTATGTGTAATACAATCCACTCGACAAAGCACGCAACTTCTCCAATATACGCTTCTGGGTATCATTGGAGGTAATGCATAGATACTCCACATTTTCTGCACTTTTTGTTTCAATGTGGTATCCATTTAAACGTATGTCTTTGAAACTCAACAAATTTCGTGTAAATCGAGTTGCGTACAACGCATTCTGTATGGACAATATTGTTCTATCTGGTAACATAATCTGGGCTTTCCCTGAGCCTTCAATCACATCTGAAGGGCCTGATATTGTTGTTACCCCTATTCTTGTGAGCATTAAGCTTGAGAAATACTTTCGATCTCGAAGTATTGTATGTGTGGTTGCGCTGTCTGCAACACAAATATCTTCGCCATTGCTCTTGTTTTGAGAATGACCATAATTTTTATCCATGCTTTCTGAGTAAGGGAATCACAATTAAAAGCATGTTATAACAGGAAATTCAACTGCCACTTTTATTGAATTTAAAATGCAAGTTTTGAACTACAAGTTCAGTATATTAAACATAAACTATTCAATCGGACCGGTAAACTTCATTCCCCCTTTCCATAATGAAGTTCGAGACATCTAGGTGGGTTGTGTCCAACTGCCCTGATAAGTCGGACACTGGATCAGGTATGTCCATTGGTTTAGCCTGGTTGAGAAAATTAGTCTCAACACCTTTTTCCTTGAGGGAGGCTTGATACAGATCCACCAGATGTTTTGGGGTACGGCAAGTACGCGCCCAATGCCCATTGCCACCACATCTATGGCATGCTCATTAAGAGTTTCTAGGGGCATTGTTCATGTGAGCTTTGCCTCTGTGGCGATTCACATTTTTGAAGCTCGGGCCTGAATTATGCCTGGGAACCTGGTTATGAAACTGACCACCATGGTTCTTGCCTTTCCTGTTCCACTGACCTCACTTGTGGCCACGTCCCCGTTTATGATTATCACCACCAGAGGATGTGGCTTTCACTTCGAGGGAAGCAGCATTCACTTCTGGGAATGGTGCAGATCCAGTGGGTCGGGAATGATGGTTTTTCATCAGGAGCTCATTGTTCTGTTCAGCTATCAGGAGCACAGATATCAGCTGATTGTATTCAGTGAAGCCTCGCGCTCAATACTGCTTCTGCAGGAGCACGTTAGAGGCATGAAATGTGCTGAAAGTCTTTTCCAGCATATCTTCCTCAGTGATAGTATCCCCATAGAGCTTCATCTGAGAAGTAATTCTGAACAACGCAGAATTGTACTCAGCCACTGATTTGAAATCCTGGATCCTCAGGTGAGTCCATTCATAGCGAGCTCTTGGAAGAATCACCGTTGTCTGGTGATTATATTTGTTTCTCAAAGCCTTCCAAAGAGCTAACGGATCTTCAACCGTTAAGTACTCGCTCTTTAGTCCCTCATCAAGATGACGGCGAATAAAGATCATGGCCTTTGCCCTATCTTGAGAGGATGAGATGTTCTCTTCCCTGATGGTATCTCCAAGATTCCCTGCTTCCAGATGGATCTTGGTATCCAGTACCCAGGTCAAGTAATTCTTCCCGGTAATGTCCAGGGCAGCATAATCAAGCTTTGCCAAGTTCGCCATTTTCTTTTCTGAAAGAAAATGAGATGTGTAAGAACTTGCAATAATATGTATTCCTGGAAGAATATAGTGTTAGAACTTCTGGTTCTTACAAATTTTTCATTTTGATCTTCAGGCCAAAATGATAAGCACTCGAAACTTCTGGCTCGAGATTTTCAAGGTGAATGAGGAGGGCGATTGTACCGCACCATTCTCATTGAAATAATATAACATAGAATGGGCGATTATTCCGCACCACTCAAGTAGCAGAAAATTTAAATACGCAGAGCAGGATGGGTGATTATACCGCTCCACCTAAAATTGCAGTAAAATTAAATCTGCAGTCCAAGATAGGCGATGATACCGCACCATCTTGGATCGTAGTAAGATTAAATTTGCAGTTCAAGATGGGCGATTGTACCGCACCATCTTGGATTGCAGCAAAATTAACATAAATAAATACTGGGTTAGTAATCAATATCTAAACCAAACAAGAAATCAAAGATGTATGTAACCGTTAGGTTGAGAACTAAGAGCAGGCATGGAGCAAACAGTTTGTCGCGAGGGTATATCGCGCAGTTGAGGCAGAGGAAGAAGATGAACAGTAAAATCCTCAAAGGAAACATTTTTTTTTCTTTCTTTCGTTCGGCGAAGAGAAATGAGAGAATGATTTCTTTCGGCGAAGAGGAAAGGGAAATAATTATATTTTGGAGACTCGTGCTGAAAACGTGTTATAAATAATTAAAAGTTAGGGAGATAACCTTTACTAGTGAGATGTGCGAAGCAGGTGTAAAATATTACGCTGTAAATATAGCACAAGGGGATGACAAATAAAGAGGGAGGAATAGATACGAATGTATTGATCTTTTTCTCTTCTGTGTCTGTGAATGAATTACAAGCATACGGAGTGCTCTATTTATAGAGCATCTCCGATCATGCATCTTAATTATACATTTGAAATTGACATCACCCCTTTGAAAATGTAATCTCCTTTGCTTCCATAGTCTGCATCAAAAGTTTGGGCATTGAAAATTTTACCAAGGTTTTTCAACATCACTGTGGACATTCATTAACCCACAGCATTTTCAACAGGCATAGACTTATTGATTTTATGTTTATCTGATTCTTCAAAAAATGTAGGCAGGAATGGACCCATGACAAGTCCAAACTATTGACTAACCAAATAAAACTTGGAGACTATTCTACGCTCAGAGAGTTAAAAGAAGACTTGGCCTTCATCTTCCACTCATCCTCTTCGACCGCTCCGCAGCCACTCTGCCGACAGACTACCCCTCGCATACGCACAAGCATACTACAAGGTATTCACCTTTTCTTAATTGTTTGATTCTCTCTTTCTATTGTATGAATGAGGCTGTAATATTCTTTAATTTGAAGGTTTTTGGTATCATATCCAAGATTCAATTCGGAAAAATTAAATTAGAAATTGGGGGTTTTAGTGTGAAATCAAATTCTCACGTACCGTTGAGTTTTGTTAGCTTAAAATCCAACTCAACCGAGTTTCAAGGGGGGGAGGATTTTTTGAGTGAATTAAGTGAACTAAAAAACTCCAGTGGTTGTCTTTCTTGATTATACACTACGTAAAAATATTGTGCGCATTAGTCAACCGAAAAATAAAACCAAATTAATCATGAATCAATTCCCGTTTAAGGTTTAGTTAAGTTGTGCTCCTGCGTACACTTATATGTTCAGTGCTTCCGCCGTCAGACCTAGTTCAACGACAAACCTAAATCATTCACTCTGCTGATTTTTCAAATCAATATTGTCTCTACAGCTCAATTCCTTATAAACTTGGCTTACTTGTGACTCCTAGTAAGCACGAAGTTGCTGGATCGGGATGTGCTAAGAGATATAGAATGAATGGGAAATAAGTGATTCAGTTGTAAAACGAGGGGGTATAGTAGGTTTTTTGTGATGTTTTATGGACGATGTTTTATGGACTTTTTTGATTAAGCCTTAATCTTAACAGAAATTCTATGGTTGTTATAAATAGACAAAAGTTTGAGAGATAACCTTTACCAGTGACATGAGCGAAGTAGATGTAAAATATCACATTGTAACTATAACACAAGGGATGACAAATAAAAGAGAGGGATAGATAACTATGTTATTGATCTTTCCTTTTTTCTGTGTATTTTGATAGCAGTCAGAGCACTCTATTTATGGAGCAACTCCAAACAAACGTATTATTACATTTTGAAATTTACAGCACACATCTTTTGAAAATACGATCTCCTTGATTTCTAAAGTCCACATTACTATGTGGGTATTGAAAATCTGTGTGGGCATTCATTAATATGCCAATATTTTCAACATTGCCAATGTTTTCAACACTGCCAATGTTTTCAGCACTCCCCCATGGATGCCCACATATCAACATCAGTTGCCTCGTTAAAACCTTGCTTGGAAAAGCCTAGCGGGAAAAAACCATAGCGAAGGAAATAGAGTACAACTTTACCTGGATTGTTGATATAGTGTTAAGTATGCTTATGTTGCCTCGTTAAAACTTTGATAGGAAAAACCCAGTGGGAAAAATCTCATCGAAGGAAAAGAGTACAACATGCATGTATCATGGATGCTCCCCCTGATATGTATCTCCTCCTAATTCCGTATTTTCCAAATTTAGTTGATTGGTAAGTCGACGTAATCCGATCCTCTACACTAACTTCTGAAACGTGCATTTTGGTAGAGATTTGGTGAACAAGTCTGCTAGATTTTCATTGGAACGGATTTGTCTGATTTCAATAACTTTAGCCTTCTGAAGCTCATGTGCACTGAAAAACTTTGGAGATATGTGTTTAGTCTTATCGCACTTGATGAATCCTTCCTTCATTTGGGCAACACAGACTGCATTATCTTCATGGATGACAGTTGGAGTGTGTCTTTGAGGGTAGACCGCATGAATTCCGAATATGATGGATCATTGATCTTAACCAAGAACATTCACGACTTGCTTCATGTAAAGCAAGTATTTTTGAGTGATTTGAAGATGTAGCAAATAATGTTTGCTTTGTTCAAGGCCATGAGATTGTTGTATCTCCATTAGTGAACACATATCCAGTTTATAAGCAGGCTTTATGCGGATCAGAGAGGAAATCAGCATCTGCATATCCAGCAAGGACGTGGTCATTTGTGGATTTATCTGAGTAGAGGAGACCCATGTCTGTCGTCCCACGAAGGTATCGCAATACATCTTTGACTCTCTTTCAATGACGAATTGTTGGAAGCAGAGCTATACCTTGCTAACAAGTTGACTGAAAAAGCTATATCTGGTCTAGTACATTGTGCTAAATACAATAAAGCACCTATTGCACTCAGATATGGTACTTCTGGATCAAGGACCGTTTCATCATCTTCTTTTGGACCGAATGGATCTTTCTTAATATCCAGAGAACGAACGACCATTGGAGTGCTGATTGGATAAGCCTTGTCCATGCCAAATCGCTTCAGGATTTTTTCAATGTAAGCTGAGTGGTGGACCAAAATTCCACTAGCACAATGCTCGATCTGCAGGCCGGGACAAATTTTTTTTTTTTCCAAGGTCTTTCATTTCAAATTCTCTTTTCAGATATTCAGCAGTTTTATTGAGTTTTTTCAGGGGTTCTAACTAGGTTCATATCATCGACATATACTGCTACTATAGCAAATTCATAAGGGCAAATGACATTGTTGATATATCCTTCTTTGATCAAATACTCACTGAGACGATTATACCACATTCATCCAGATTGTTTTAGCCCATACAATGATCCCCTAACTTGATTAAGAGCATACCTTGTGGTTTGTTAGTTGTTTCAGGTAACTTAAGTCCTTCTGGGACTTTCATATATATGTCAGTATCTAATTCTCTATATAGATACGCGATGATGACATCCATCAGTGGCATGTTAAGTTTTTCTAAAACTAAACTTATTAAGTAACGAAACGTAATTGCGTCCATTACAGGGGAGTATGTCTCCTCATAATCAATTCCAGGTCCTTGCGAAAAGCCTTGTGCAACGAGTCGTGCTTTATATCTTGCAATCTCGTTTTTCTCATTGCATTTTCTTATGAATACTCATTTGTAAACCATGGGATTTACACCAGGCGCGGTTTGGACTACTGGTCCAAAAACATTTTCGCGTTTCCAAGGAATTTAATTCTGCCTGGATTGCATCTTTCCACTTAGGCCAATCTTGTCTCTGTTTGTATTCATCAGCAGAGTGTGGCTCAAGATCATCACTTAATATGATTTCAGTGGCTACTGCGAATGCGAACATGTCGTCGATAATCATTTCATTCTGATCCCACAATTCATTAGTACAAGCATAATTTATGGAGATTTCTTTGCTTCCATGTACCTCTGTTTCTTCAGGTACATGTGTCTCATCAAAGACATTTTCTTTTTCTGAAAGTACAGAATCATGAATTGTGGATGTGTCATTCATTTTTTTCTTCTTAAATGATTTCATTTGGATTCAGTTTTGCCCTCGTCTTTCTCTTTCGAGGGGCTGAATCTTTTGAATCTGGGGGTCTACCACACTTCAGGCATGCACCAGATGAATCATTCGCTGCCACTTTATTTTGTCAAACAGGGACATCAATTCTTACAGGTGCATTTGCAGTTGGTATATGTGATTTTGTCACTTTCATAGCATCATTAAATGCATCTGGCATTTGATTAGCAATACTTTGAAGTTGAACGATCATTTTCACTTCATTTTCACATTGAGTGCTACGTGGATCAAAATGAGACAAGGTGGGAACAATCCATGTCAGCTCTTGCCGTTCTTCTGGAATGGTCTTTTCTCCCCCTTAACGACAGGATGACTGTCTCGTGTCAGCTCTTGCCGTTCCAAATATCTAATGATAGATGGTGAATCAAAACCCACGTGAATTCCCAGTCTGCGCTGAGATCCCGTTTTAGTGCGTTGTGGTGATGCAATAGACACATAAAAAGCACAACCAAAAAGTCGTAAATGTGAAATGTTTGCCTGATACCCAAACACGAGTTGTATTGATGAGTAGTGGTGGTTGGCTATAGGTCTCAATCAAACCAATGATGCAGCATGCAAGATGGCACGTTCCCATGCAGAGACTGACAATTTTGTTTTCATAAGCAGAGTGTGAGCTATTAATTGAAGTCGCTTGATCAATGCTTCTGCTAAACCATTTTGAGAATGGACATGAGGAACATGGTGTTCAACATCAATGCCCAATGTCATGCAGTAATCATCAAAGGTTTGGGACGTAAATTCACCAGCGTTATCAAGTGGGATTGACTTAATGGGGTAATCTAGGAACTGTGCTCGCAACTTAATTATCTGAGCAAGAAGTCTCGCAAAAGCTACATTTTGAGTAGACAATAACCATCGGGTAGATGCATTAACCAAAACCATAAAATATCGGAATGATCCACAAGATGGTTGAATAGGCCCACAAATATCCCCTTGAATTCTTTGCAGAAATGATGGGATTTAGCATCAACCTTTAGTTGTGATGGTCTAATTACCAACTTCCCTTGAGAACAAGTTTTGCAAGGGTTATCATTTGAGATAGCAATGTGACTGCTCAATAATAGATGTCCATTAGAGTTGGTAATGATCCTACGCATCATGGTAGATCCTGGGTGAACCAGACGGTCATGCCAAAGCATGTAAACTTTTGAATCAATGAACTTCTGGTTCATGACAGTATGTGATTTAGCTGTCTTTATGTATGAATAATACAATCCACTCGACAAACCACGCAACTTCTCCAATATATGCTTATGGGTATCATTGGAGGTAATGCATAGATACTCCACATTTTTTGCACTTTTCATTTCAATGTGGTATCCATTTAAACTTATGTCTTTAAAACTCAACAAGTTTCGAGTAGATCGAGTAGCATACAACGCATTTTGTATGGACAATATTGTTTCATTCGGTAACATAATCTGGGCTTTCCCTGAGCCTTCAATTACATATGATTGGCCTGATATTGTTGTTACCCTTACTTTTGTAATCATCAAGCTTGAGAAATACTTTCGATCTCGAAGTATTGTATGCGTGGTTGCGCTATCTGCAAGACAGATATCTCCGCCATTTCTCATGTTTTGAGAATGGCCATAGCTCTTATCCATGCTTTTCGAGCAAAGGGGATCATGGTTAAAAGCAATTTATAACAAGAAATTTAAATGCCACTTTTATTGAATTTGAAATGCTAGTTTTAAACTACAAGTTCAGCATAATAAACGTACATCAAATATAAATGATTCAGTCGGACCGGTACACTTCATTCCCCCTTTCCACAATGAAGTCTGAGACATCTAGGTGGGTTGTGTTCAACTGTCCTGATAAGTCACACACTGGATCAGGTATATCCATTGGTTTAGCCTGGTCGAGAAAATTGGTCTTGACATCCTTCTCCTTGAGGGAGGCTTGATATAGATCCACTAGATGTTTTGGAGTACGACAAGTACGCGCCCAGTGCTCATTGCCACCATACCTGTGGCAGGCTCCTTCAGAGTTTCTGGGAGCATTGTTCTTATGAGCTTTGCCTTTATAGCGATTCATATTTTTGAAGTTCAGGCCTGAATTATGCCTTGGAACCTGGTTATGAAACTGGACACCATGATTCTTTCCTTTCCCGTTCCATCATCCTAGCATGTGGCCACGTCCTTGTTTATGATTATTGTCACTAGAGGATGTGACGTTCACTTCGAGGGAAGCATCATTCACTTCTGGGAATGGTGCAGACACAGTAGGTCGGGACTGATGATTTTTCATCAGGAGCTCATTGTTTTGTTCAGCTACCAAGATCACAGATATCAGCTGGTTGTATTTAGTGAAACCTCGCCCTCTATACTGCTGCTGCTGAAGCACATTTGAGGCATGAAATGTGCTGAAAGTCTTTTCCAGCATATCTTCTTCAGTGATAGTTTCCCCACAGAGTTTCATCTGGGAGCTAATTCTAAACATAGCAGAATTGTACTCAGCCACTGACTTGAAATCCTGGATCCTTAGGTGAATCCACTCATAACAAGCTATTGGAAGAATCACCGTTTTTTTTGTGATTGTATCGGTTTCTCAATGCCTTCCAGAGAGTTAACGAATCTTCAACCGTTAAGTACTTGCTCTTTAGTCCTTCATCAACGTGGCGACGGATAAAGATCATGGCCTTCGCCCGATCTTGAGAAGATGCACTGTTCTCCTCCTTAATTGTTTCTCCAAGATTCCTTGCCTCCAAATGGATCTTGGTATCCACTACCCATGTAAGGTAGTTCTTCCCAGTAATATCCAGGGCAACAAAATCAAGTTTTACCAAGTTCGCCATTTATCTGAAAGAAAAATGAGATGTGTAGGAACTTACACTAATATGTATTTTGGAGGTATGTAGTGTTAGAACTTCTGGTTCTTACAAATTTTTCATTTTGATCTTCAGGCCAAAATATAAGCACTCGAAACTTCAGGCTTGAGATTTTCAAGATGAATGAGGAGGGCGATTGTACCGCACCATTCTCAAAATAATATAACATAGGATGGGCGATTATTCCGCACCATTCAAGTAGCAGGAAAATTTAAATATGCAGAGCAGGGTGGGCGATTATACCGCTCTACCTAAAATTGCAATAAAATTAAACAGCAGACAAATTTAAAAATTTAGGGTAGGGCAGGCAATTATACCGCTCCATCTAAAATTTTCATTAAAATAAGATCTGCAGTCAAAGATAGGCGATGATATCGCACCATCTTGGATTGCAATAAGATTAAATTTGTAGTTCAAGATGGGCGATTGTACCGCACCATCTTGGATTGCAGTAAAATTAACATAAAAAAACACTGGGTTAGTAATTATGAGCTACACCAAACAAGAAATCAAAGATATATGTAACTGTTACGTTGAGAACTAAAAGTAGGCATGGTGCAAACAGTTCTTCACGAGGATATATGAGGAAGAAGAGGTAGAGGAAGAAGAAAAACAGTAAAATCTTTGGAGGAAACATTTTTGTTTCTTTCGGAGGAGAGAAATGATAAATGGTTAGAGAGTCATGCTGATAACGTGTTATAAATAAGCAAAAGTTACAGAGATAACCTTTACTAGTGACAGGAGCGAAGCATGTGTAAAATATCACACTGTAACTATAACACAAGGGGATGACAAATAAAAGAGAGAGGGATAGATAACGATGTTATTGATCTTTCCTTTTTTTCTGTGTATTTTGATAGCAGTCGGAGAGCTTTATTAGCTTTATTTATAGAGCAACTCCAAACAAACGTATTATTACATTGTGAAATTTACAGCACACCTTTTGAAATTACGATCTTCTTCATTTCCAAAGTCCACATTATTGTGTGGGTATTGAAAAACTGTGTGGGCATTCATTAATCTATCAATATTTTCAACACTGCCAATGTTTTCAACATTATTTAAATTTTAGGGATTTTCTAGTATACTAACGTGCATTCTATACTCTAGATTTTAACGGTTAAATCCTTGGTCAAGATACAATGAACAAAATTCAAACGGTTTAAATACCCTACCATTATTGAAAACATTGGCAGTATTGAAAACATTGGCAATGTTGAAAATATTGGCAGATTAATGAATGCCCACACAGATTTTCAATACCCACATAGTAATGTGGACTTTGGAAATGAAGGAGATCGTATTTTAAAAAGTTGTGTGCTGTAAATTTCAAAATGTAATAATACGTTTGTTTGGAGTTGCTCTATAAATAGAGCGATCCAATTGCTATCAAAATACACAGAAAAAAGGAAAGATCAATAACATCGTTATCGATCCCTCTCTCGTTTATTTGTCATCCCCTTGTGTTATAGTTACAGTGTGATATTTTACACCTACTTCGCTCCTGTCACTAGTAAAGGTTATCTCTCTAACTTTTGCCTATTTATAACACGTTATCAGCACGACTCTCTAACCATTTATCATTTCTCTCTACCGAAAGAAACAAAAATGTTTTCTCCAAGGACTTTACTGTTTATTCTCTGCCTCTTCTTCCTGATATATCCTCGTGAAGAACTGTTTACACCATGCCTGCTTTTAGTTCTCAACCTAACAGTTACATGTATCTTTGATTTCTTGTTTGGTTTAGCTCCTGATTACTAACTCAGTGTTTGTTTATGTTAATCTTACTGCAATCTAAGATGGTGCGGTACAATCGCCCATCTTGAACTACAAATTTAATCTTACTGCAATCCAAGATGGTGCGGTATCATCGCCTATCTTGGACGGCAGATCTTATTTTAATGCAAATTTTAGGTGGAGTGGTATAATCGCCCACCCTACCTTGCATTTTTTAATTTTCCTACTGTTTAATTTTATTGCAATTTTAGGTGGAGCGGTATAATCGCTCACCCTGCTCTGCATATTTAAATTTGCTTGCTACTTGAGTGGTGCGGAATAATCGCCCATCCTATGTTATATAATTTTGAGAATGGTGCGGTACAATCGCCCTCCTCATTCATCTTGAAAATCTCAAGCCTGAAGTTTCGAGTGCTTATCATTTTGGCCTGAAGATCAAAATGAAAAATTTGTAAGAACCAGAAGTTCTAACACTACATACCTCCAAAATACATATTAGTGTAAGTTCTTACACATCTCATTTTTCTTTCAGAAAAATGGCGA
Source organism: Cotoneaster glaucophyllus (assembly GCA_036320875.1). Taxonomy (NCBI): domain Eukaryota; kingdom Viridiplantae; phylum Streptophyta; class Magnoliopsida; order Rosales; family Rosaceae; genus Cotoneaster; species Cotoneaster glaucophyllus. The sequence continues at coordinate 5,183,679 of CM070068.1, forward strand.
ACTTGGCAAAACTTGATTTTGCTGCCCTGGACATTACTAGGAAGAACTACCTTACCTGGGTAATGGATACCAAGATCCATTTGGAGGCAGAGAATCTTGGAGAAACAATCAAGGAGGAGAACAGTGCATCTTTTCACGATCGGGCGAAGGCCTCTTTATCCATCGCCACCTTGATGAAGGACTAAAGTGCGAGTACCTAACGGTTGAAGATCCGTTAACTCTCTCGAAGGCATTGAGAAACAGATACAATCACCAGAAAATGATGATTCTTCCAAGAGCTCGTTATGAGTGGACTCACCTAAGGATCCAAGATTTCAAGTCAGTGGATGAGTACAATTCTACAATGTTTAGAATTAGTTCCCAGATGAAACTCTGTGGGGAAACTATCACTGAAGAAGATATGCTGAAAAAGACTTTCAGCACTTTTCCATGCCTCAAATGTGCTCGTGCAGCAGCAGTATAGAGCGAGGTTTCACTGAATATAACCAGCTGATATCTGTGTTCCTGGTAGATGAACAAAACAATGAACTCCTGATGAAAAATCATTAGTCCCGACCTACTGTAACTGCACCATTCCCACAAGTGAATGCTGCTTCTCTCAAAGTAAACACCACATCCTCTGGTGGCAATAATCATAAACGAGGACGTGGCCACATGCAAGGACGGTGGAATGGGAAAGGGAAGAATCATGGTGTCCAGTTTCACAACCAGGTTCCAAGGCATAATTCAGGCCCGAGCTTCAAAAATATGAATCGCCACAAAGGCAAAGCTCATATGAACAATGCTCCCAGAAACTCTGAAGGAGCCTGCCACATGTGTAGTGGCAATGGGCACTAGGCGCGTACTTGTCGTACTACAAAACAATTGGTGGATCTATATCAAGCATCCCTCAAGGTGAAGGGTGTCGAGACCAATTTTCTAACCCAGGCTAAACCAATGGATAGACCTGATCCAGTGTGTGACTTATCAGGACAGTTGAACACAACCCACCTAGATGTCTCGGACTTCATTGTGGAAATAAGGAATTAAGTGTACCTGTCTGACTGAATCATTCATGTTTGATGTACTTTTATTATGCTAAACTTATAGTTTAAAACTAGCATTTCAAATTCAATAAAAGTGGCATTTAAATTTCCTGTTATAAATTGCTTTTTACCATGATCCCCTTTACTAAAAAAACATGGATAAAAGCTATGATCATTCTCAAAACATGAGAAATGGCGGAGATATCTGTCTTGCAGACAGCGCAACCACACATACAATACTTCGAGATCGAAAGTATTTCTCAAGCTTGATGATTACAAAAGTAAGGTAACAACAATATCAGGCCAATCAGATGTAATTGAAGGCTCATGGAAAGCCCCGATTATGTTACCGAATGGAACAATATTATCCATACAGAATGCGTTGTATGCTACTCGATCTACTAAAAACTTGTTGAGTTTCAAAGACATACATTTAAATAGATACCACATTGAAACGAAAAGTGTAGAAAATGTGGAGTATCTATGCATTACCTCCAATGATACCCAGAATCGTATATTGGAGGAGTTGCGTGGTTTGTCGAGTGGATTGTATTATACATACATAAAGACAGCTAAATCACATACTGTCATGAACCAGAAGTTCATTAATTCAAAAATTTACATGCTTTGGCATGACCGTCTGGGTCACCCAGGATCTACCATTATGCCTAGAATCATTACCAACTCTAATGGACATCCATTATTGGGCAGACACATTGCTATCTCAAATGATAACCCTTGCAAAGCTTGTTCTCAAGGGAAGTTGGTAATTAGACCATCACAACTAAAGGTTGATGCTAAATCCCATCATTTCTGCAAATAATTCAAGGGGATATTTGTGGGCCTATTAAACCATCTTGTGGATCATTCCGATATTTTAAGGTTTTGGTTGATGCATCTACCCGATGGTCACATATTTGTCTCTTGTCTACTCGAAATGTAGGTTTTGCGAGACTTCTTGCTTAGATAATTAAGTTGCGAGCACAGTTCCCTGATTACCCCATTAAGTCAATCAGACTTGATAACGCTGGTGAATTTACGTCCCAAACCTTTGATGATTAATGCATGACATTGGGCATTTATGTTGAACACCATGTTCCTCATGTCCATACTCAAAATGGTTTAGCAGAAGCATTGATCAAGCGACTTCAGTTAATAGCTCGCACTCTGCTCATGAAAACAAAATTACCAGTCTCTTCATGGGGACATGCCATCTTGCATGTTGCATCATTGGTTCGATTGAGACCTATAGCTAACCAACAATACTCATCAATACAACTCGTGTTTGGGCATCAGCCAAACATTTCACATTTACGAGTTTTTGGTTGTGTTATTTATGCGTCTATTGCACCACCACAACGCACTAAAATAGGACCTCATCATAGACTGGGAATTTACGTGGGTTTTAATTCACCATCTATCATTAGATATTTGGAACCCTTGACAGGTGATATGTTTACAGCTCGTTTTGTTGTCACTTTGATGAGACAGTCTTCCCGTCGTTAGGGGGAGAAAAGACTGTTCGAGAAGAACGGCAAGAGCTGACATGGATTGTTCCCACCTTGTCTCATTTTGATCCACGTAACACTCAATGTCAAAATGAAGTGAAAATGATCGTTCATCTTCAAAGTATTGCTAATAAAATGTCAGATGCATTTAATGATGCTATGAAAGTTACAAAATCACATATACCAGCTGCAAATGCACCTACAAGAATTGATGTGCCTGTTGGACAAAGTAAAATGGCAACGAATGATTCATCTAGTGCACGCCTAAAGCGTGGTAGACCCCCAGGTTCAAAAGATTCAGCCCCTCGAAAGAGAAAGACGAGGGCACAACTAAATCCAAATGAAATCATTTAAGAAGAAAAAAATGAATGACACATCCACAATTCATGATTTTGTACTTTCAGAAAAAGAAAATGTCCTTAATGAGACACATGTACCTGAAGAAACAGAGGTACATGAAAGCAAAGAAATCTCCATAAATTGTGCTTGTACTAATGAATTGTGGGATCGGAATGAAATGATCATCGACGACATGTTCACATTCGCAATAGCCACTAAAATCATATTAATTGATGATCTTGAGCCATGCTCTGTTGATGAATGCAACAGAGACAAGATTGGCCTAAGTGGAAAGATGCAATCCAGGCAGAATTAAATTCCTTGGAAAGGCAAAATGTTTTTGGACCAGTAGTCCAAACTCCGTGGGTTACAAATGGGTATTCATAAGAAAACGCAATGAAAAAAACGAGATTGCAAGATATAAAACACGACTCGTTGCACAAGGCTTTTCGCAAAGACCTGGAATTGATTATGAGGAGACATACTCCCCTGTAATGGAAGCAATTACGTTCCGTTACTTAATAAGTTTAGTGGTTTCAGAAAAACTTGACATACGACTAATGGATGTCATCACCGCGTATCTATATGGAGAATTAGATATTGACATATATATATATATATATATATATATATATATATATATATATATATATATTTCCGACCAAATTACCAAACGGCATTAGCCAATATATATATATATATATTTCCGACCAAATTACCAAACGGCATTAGCCAGTCCTTACGATCCATACTCATCTATGCCATCACCATCAACCCAAAAAACACCTAGCTTTGCTAAATCATCACCATATATCAAAAAAGAACCAACGGAATACCTATTCAGTATACCTTCGAACATCAATAGAAACCAAACACCAGAGAAGATAGCCAAATCACTTTTCCAGCCAAATTCTCATCATTTACCAACTGAACCTTTCAAAACCTTGAAATTTTATCAAGCCATTCTTAGTGAGACAGCAAGCATTTCTATTAAGCCTATCTATAGTAATACTCATGAAAATAAACTTCTTTATCATTCACTCTATATTGAGAAATTCCTTTTAGAATTAGAATGGGGAATCCCCTTTTACCAGTATAAACCACTTCATTCTCAACGAGTTTTACTTCCAAATAACCAATATAATTATTATGATTACATTCAACCATGGACCACCATATTTTTGCACCAGACATCTGACTTCAGTCATTCATGGTTCATAACCTTTGATAAAAGTTTCAGACTAAATTTTCCAGCCTGGTTTCCAGAATGGTGGTCTACTCATGGCCCAGCAGCCACATTGCTACTAGAAGATCTTAAGAAGGTCATCACTTCTGGCTTATAGCACAAATTTGACAGAAGTCATTTCGACAACAGACTCACTCTCCTTTCATTATTTATGGCAAAATATAAAATCCCATGGATATTCAAATGGAATTTTGAAGTTGAAATAGGTCGAGTCTTTTGAGCCCGGTGGGTGAAATGGTGGGACAAATTCGACCACCAAAAAATCATCAACTTGGTTCAATCGGAGTTTCCAATCGTCCCTGTTCCAGCAGCAGTTCATATATATATATATATATGAAAGTCCCAAAAGGACTTAAGTTACCTAAAACAACTAACAAGCCACGAGGTATGCTCTCAATCAAATTAAGGGATCATTGTATGAGCTGAAACAATATGGACGAATGTGGTATAATCATCCCAGTGAGTATTTGATCAAAGAAAGATATATCAATAATGTCATTTGCTACAGTAGTAGTATATGTCGATGATATGAACCTAGTTGGAACCCCTGAAAAACTCAATAAAACTGCTGAATATCTGAAAAACTAATTTGAAATGGAAGACCTTGGAAAAATAAAATTTTTTCTCAGCCTGCAGATCGAGCATTGTGCTAGTGGAATTTTGGTCCACCAATTAGCTTACATTGAAAAAATCCTGAAACGATTTGGCATGGACAAGGCTTATCCACTCAGCACGCCAATGGTCGTTCGTTATCTGGACATTAAGAGAGATCCATCCCATCTAAAAGAAGATGATGAAACGGTCCTTGGTCCAGAAGTACCATATCTTAGTGCAATAGGTGTTTTATTGTATTTAGCACAATGTACTATACCAGATATAGCTTTTTCAGTCAACTTGTTAGCAACGTATAGCTCTGCTCCAACAATTCGTCATTGGAAGGGAGTCAAAGATGTATTGCGATACCTTCATGGGACAACAGACATGGGTCTCTTCTACTCAGAGAAATCCACAAATGACCACGTCCTTGCTGGATATGCAGATGCTGGTTTCCTCTCTGATCCGCACAAAGCCCGCTCACAAACTGGATATGTGTTCACTAATGGAGATACAACAATCACATGGCGCTCAACAAAGCAAACATTAGTTGCTACATCTTCAAATTACTCAGAAATACTTGCTTTACATGAAGCAAGTCGTGAATGTTCTTGGTTAAGATCAATGATCCATCATATTCGGAATTCATGTGGTCTACCCTCAAAGGCAGACACTCCAACTATCATCCATGAAGATAATGCAGCCTGTGTTGCCCAAATGAAGGAAGGATTCATCAAGGGCGATAAGACTAAACACATATCTCCAAAGTTTTTCAGTGCACATGAGCTTTAGAAGACTAAACTTATTGAAGTCAGACAAATCCATTCTAATGAAAATCTGGCAGACTTGTTCACCAAATCTCTAATGCACGTTTCAGAAGTTAGTGTAGAGGATCAAATTACGTCGACTTACCAATAGGCTAAATTTGGAAAATGCGGAATTAAGAGGAGATACATATCAGGGGGAGCATCCATGATACATGCATGTTGTACTCTTTTTCCTTCGATTAGGATTTTTCCCACTGGGTTTTCCTATCAAGGTTTTAACGAGGAAACATAAGCATATTTAACACTATATCAACAATCCAGGTAAAGTTGTACTCTTTTTCCTTCGCTATGGTTTTTTCCCACTGGGTTTTTCCAAGCAAGGTTTTAACGAGGCAACTGATGTTGATATGTGGGCATCCATGGGGGAGTGTTGAAAACATTGGCAGTGTTGAAAATATTGGCAGATTAATGAATGCCCACATAGATTTTCAATACCCACACAGTAATGTGGACTTTGGAAATGAAGGAGATCGTATTTTCAAAAGGTGTGTGCTGTAAATTTCAAAATGTAATAATACGTTTGTTTGGAGTTGCTCTATAAATAGAGCGCTCCGACTGCTATCAAAATACACAGAAAAAAAAGAAAGAAAGAAAGAAAGATCAATAACATCGTTATCTATCCCTATCTCGTTTATTTGTCATCCCCTTGTGTTATAGTTATAATTTGATATTTTACACCTACTTTGCTCCTGTCACTAGTAAAGGTTAGCTCTCTAACTTTTGCCTATTTATAACATACATGTGATAAAATTGAGGCATGTGATCCACATTTTGGTGTAATGTTAACCTTCACTATTTCAGTGAGTAAATTATATTGTTGGCACCGCTTGTATTTTTTTGTAATAAACAAGGATCAGTTGGTGGCTTTATGATGACAGTTCACCTTCTGGGTGTTGTGAAGATTGACATTTTAGCCTCCCCTAGCCACCATCGTGTGACACATTAGCCACCATCATGTGAATCATTAGCGCCAAGAATCAAACCTAAACTTACCGTGTGAAATTCGGGCTTGAAATTCACAACCACTGAGCCATCCCGTGGTGGTTTTTTTGGCACCGCCTGTTAAGTTGAAGGCATTCTCTAAACTAATTTCTTGTTATTCCACTTCCTCTGACTGCTGGAGATGGAGATGAAATGGCTCTTATTTTCTCGTGTTACATTACTTTTGTTATCTCATCTTGCCATTTTCTACAAGCCAAGAAAATGTAGTACCTTGAGAATCTATCGGTGCGAACCGGAACTTGACTTCTTCCATGGGGAACTTTCCATTAGGCTCAATGTTAAGTGTTATTATTATTATTTTTTAATTTGTAGAGATGGATTAGGCGAGATTAGCTCTTCGTCAATAGTCGTGTGCAAAGCACCAACCCTCTCCCGAAGGAGAAAGGACTGTTGCACCAGAAATCCCCCTCCCGTCCCCAGTGGCGAAGCTATGTAATGGCGAGGAGTGGCGGCCGCCCCTCCCCACGCCGAAAATCAAGCCCGGGAGTGGCGGTTCCCCCCTCTGGTCGCGTCGGAAGTGTTGAATTTCGTGTGGTTTTTTGGCGTTTTGAGTTTCCCTGCTCTATCGCACCACAGGCTGATCGCGAGATCTCTTTTTTTCCAAATAAATAAATACCTAGGCCAAAGAAAGGAGGAACAAAGATCTACATTTTGCACCTTCTACAAATGGAGACGTTTTGACGAAGAAGAAGAGAAAGGAAGAAGAGTGAAACTCTCTCTCTCTCCCATCCCACCCCACGTGCAATTACAATTTGTGTTGTTTTTTGTTTTTTGTTTTTTATAACTAGTGGCCAATCAATTTGTGCCACCTAACTAGCTATTACTTATTTATATTGGAATTTGTTTTGTTTTTTAATTATTGTCAAATTAATTTGACAATAAAGAAAATTTGTTAATATTTTTATATTATATGTTTTATAATCAATGTTTTTCAGATATTATATAGTGTATAATAAATAGAAAATTATTTATACGGTATATAATAAATTTGTTCAAATTTGTCTAGCTCCTCGCCTAAGTGTAAAGTCATGTTCACCGCCCGGTTAGAGCTTAGCATCTCTTAAAACTTTGCTAATTATATAGTTAAGTAATAGGACGATAAAACAAGAAACGATGTTAAATCATCCTTCAAATAATATTGTTGTTCAAACCCTACTTCGACTATTTTGAGTAGTCCAAATCCTCTTGAATATTTCGGTTAGTGCAAATTCTCCTATAAATATTACGGGTAGTTCAAATAATTTCCTTGCAAATCCTGGACTTAGACCTCGAATGGATGTTCACATTTTTCCAAGACCCTAAACTTTTTAAATTTCACCCCTCCCGTCGAGAATTTCTGGCTTCGTCACTAACAGTCCCCTCTCTACTAGATTTTATTAATAATGTGGAGAAAAAAAAAAGGAAAAGTAATACAAGCGGGGGGGGGGGGGGGGGGGGGGGAACTAGCCAATACCCGCTAAAACCAACTTTTAAAGCTAAACCCTTACAAGAAGTAGAAAACTGCTTGAAACAAGAAAAGTTGGTTACAACAACAACAACAACAACAACAAAAAACAAATTGAAGGAGGTAAAACCCATCCTAACACAATCAAAAATTGGGGCGAAGAGAAAGATTATGATAATACGCAACAATAGCACAAGGAGGACAAGAGTCCCACCAATAAACCCCAGGATGGTCCACTCCAAAATTTGCCAAATAGTCACCACCTGATTCCCTTCACGGAAAATATGTGTAACTCTTATGCACATAGAAGAGATCAATGCTCGACAATTCAACCACCGAACCCTCAAACGCCAAGGAACATGATTATTAGAAGAGAAATGAAAAGAACAGCCAAGGATGAATCACACTCAATCCAAAAGGAACTCCAACTCTTCTCCCAAGCTAAGTTACCACATGAATTACATCATGTAATTCAGCTTCAAAAGATGTAGCCACCCCCTAAAGAAGTAGCAAAACACCTTACGCATGAACCAAAATGATTATGAATTATACTGCCAGTACCAACAAATCTCAGTGATGCACGAGATGCACCATCGGTATTTACCTTGTGCTAAGTCTTATTGGAAATACGGCTCGATACATTATGTGTAATAATATAATTAGTTGAAAACTTAAAAAAAAAATTCTAACCAATTGTATTATAACACTTGACGTGTTCCAGGCACACTGAAAATCTCTTCTTAAATAGAGCATTAGCATTGTATTAATTTCATTAGATGAATTTAAATTTTGACATTCGTATATTATTAATTTATAGGGTAATACTAGGGAAGCCAACCCTTTATACCAAGTTTTGTAAATCATATGACGTGATAATTGATTAGTGGCTTAATGTGTTGACTAACGTATTTAATTCCTATTGGTGACACATCACATTATTTACCAATTGATTCTAAAAATTTGGTCTACCTAACATTACTCTAAATTAAATCAAGCTCATCTAACAACAATTAAATATTGGCGATTCCACAAAAAAAAAAAAAAAAACCCATTTATGTTTCCCTTAAGAGAAATGCTAAGAAAACTCTCAAAATGAGACTCTCCACCACCTCATATTTTTTGCACAATGCTTTATAATATTGTCACGAAAATGGTGCCAAAAGTATGAAGTGGCGGAAAATTCATGCAGAGTCCCACTTTGGAGAGTCTCTCTTCCCGTAATATTGAAAACTAGCATTCTAGTGGCCACCACTGCAAGTTTTGAATGAAAACTCTATGACTTGCAATTTTATAGTAAATGCTTGTGGCCCACTTACACAATTAGACATTAAGGAACAAAGAAATAGTCAAACAAATGAGATTTCAAAAAGATTTGCCGTTTTAAATACTTGAAATTAAGTAGAGAGTTTCTTTTAATTATGTTTTCTATATATTTTTATAGTTATAAGATTGACAATGGCATATGAGCCTGCGTATGAAGTCATTTGATCCAAATGAACTTTAGCGCATGACTTGACCCCTCAATAGTTGACTTCGAATAATCGAAGCCTTGTGTTCGGGCAGGAAATTCTGGGTGGCGGAGGTTCCTGGTTCGGGCACACAGCTCCCCGAGGGACTAGCACTTTGGTTGGTTGTCGAGCTCCTGCGTAAAAGAGGCTTCAACATGAGTTTATAGTTAGCCTTGAAATGTGCCTTTGTGGGGACTTAGGTATAGGCCTTGAGGCTCACATTCAATACTAACTATATGCGGAGGCGTGCCACTGCCATCTCTTATATGGCAGACGTAGAACAAGTTGGTTGAAGTTGATTACTTGCGCCCCAAGTTATCTTAACTTCTTGTTTATCAAAGGATTGTTGTAGATGGGTTAAGTCTACATTAAGTTCTTTTTTATGCCTTGAGATCAAGGACTTTTATCTAACTTGTATGCTCGAAGGATGATAATCAAATCTGATCAAATCATGAGTTATAGTCCATTTCATTCTCTTATGATCACAATGACTTTAGATTTGAGATCCTATGATGCTATGAACAGATAAGAGTTTAGAAATGGCTTGCATATATGTTGAGGAATACATTATAATGCTAAATCTACTTGATTAAAAGACAACACAAAGAGAGTCGGACAAGATTTAACCTTGTTGGGCAAGGTTGAATCTTGAGCAGCTTCTCTTCTTTTATGATTGCAAAGGTTTCTAAGTGCTAAAGAGAATGAAAAGTGAACTGATCTATACGAGGGAATCGATACTACAGCATTTGAGGAAAGGTAGCAGAGCTTTTACACAGGAGAAGGTCATCCTAGTCTGGGAGTTCTAAGGCTTCAAGGAGAGTAAAGTCTGATCAAGGCGCATCTTTCTGAGTAATTTGGCTTGACTGAGAGAGGCAATTTGTATGTTTGTTTGATTTGTTGAGTGTCTTTGTCTCTGGGTCCTCTTCCCCCTTTTATAGACAAACTGGCTTGACTGCTGGCGGTTTGGTTCTTGCCCGAAAGCCACTAGAAGTTATCAAACCGCTGGTTATTTACTGGCACTGCCCTTGTAAAGTACTTTTTGGGCTGGCAGCTGGTGGGTCTCCATCACTAGTTTTTTCTGACTACAGGCCTGTGGTCTATGCATTAATGGGGGCTGTCAACTTGCCTGGAGAGTTTGGCGCAGGCTTGCCACTGGGCCTCGGGCAAAACTCTTCTTTTTATCTTCCTTCTGGGCCTCTTCCTCTCTAGGCCCAAAGTCCAAATATTACCCCAAACACCTTGCTTTATTTTTCTATGAACTTGGAAGCTCTAATACCAAACTCGACTTGTTTGCAGATTTGTTTTGTGCAGCTATGGATACCAAAACCAAACAAAGCTTGGTGCTTTCAGCTATTTTTTTATGCCTATTTCTCATGCTCCACGTTTCCAATGCAGCTGACTCCGTCACTGCAAACCAATCTCTCTCCGATGATCAAACCATTGTCTATGCAGGTGGGATTTTTGAGCTCGGTTTCTTCGAATTAGGTGGCCGCTACTACATCAGTATATGGTACTCCAACCAAGTGGTATCTGCGAGTACCATAGTTTGGGTGGCGAATAGGGAGCAACCGGTCTTCGATAAATTTTCTGAAGTGTTGAGGATCTTAGATGGTAATTTACTTCTCGAGTCAAAAACTCCAGTTTGGTCTACTAAGGTGACCTCCAACAACTTCTCTTCAGTAAAAGCAGTTCTTTTGGATAGTGGGAATCTTGTATTATTTGATGAATCTGTTTCATCCTCAGAGCCTTTATGGCAAAGCTTTGATCATCCGACTCATACATGGTTACCCGGAGGTAAAATTGGATTCAACAAAATTACCAAACAAACCCAAATTCTCACTTCATGGAAGAATTTCGAGGATCCTTCACCAGGTCTTTTCTCTCTTGAGATAAACCGAGATGGAAGTAATTCATATATCATATTGTGGAATAGATCTATAGAGTATTGGACCAGTGGATCGTGGAATGCAAGTTCGCATATTTTCAACTTGGTTCCTGAGATGAGGCTTAATTACATTTATAATTTCAGCTATGTAACAAATGAAAACATAAGTTACTTCACCTATTCTCTTTATGATCCTAAGATAGTATCTCGATTCATGATGTCTGTCACGGGGCAGGTTCAGCAACTAACATGGTTGGAGAATACAAGGCAATGGAATTTGTTTTGGTCTCAACCAAGAACACAATGTGAAGTTCATGCGACTTGTGGAGCATTCGGGAGTTGCAATGACATTCAGGGCTCCTCTGTAATTGCTTGACGGGTTTTGAGCCAAAGTCGCCACCGGACAGGTATTTGCAGGATTATTTTGATGGGTGCTCAAGAAAAACGAGTTTGCAGTGTGGGACGGAAGACAGGTTCCTAGAAATGCATAACATGTTAATGCCTGAAAATAAACAGTCTGGAGGTTAGGAGTGCTGATAAATGTGGATCATTCTGCTTAAGTAACTGCTCTTGCACTGCTTATGCTTATGATAGCAGTACTGGATGTTCAATTTGGACCGGAGATCTCTTGGGCCAAGTTGCGGAAGATGACAGTGGTGGAAGAATTTTATTCATCAGACTTGCAGCTTCTGAGCTTATGTGTCTAAAAAGTAATAAGCGAACGATTGTTCATGTTGTTTTAAGTGACCATTACTTGGAGAGTCATAATTTTTATTGGTTAACCGAATCTTTTATTTTATTTGCAGGCGGCAAGGGCCATAATGATAAGCGTTCCCTTATAATTGCAATGGTCTCAGCAGCAGCAGGATTGCTTGCTATAAATTTTGGCAATTTCTTAAGGAAGAAAACATTGAGAAAGAGAAGGTACTGCAATCATATTGCCCGTCTTCCTTTGTTTCTCATACAAACGCACATACACGAATAGAAGTACGTGCAGCCGCATGGATTCTAGCAGTCTTTCTTTGTTTCTCATATATACACGAATGATCGATGCTCTAACAATGAGACTGAAACAGGCAGTGATAGGATTTTTACCACCTGCAAAAGTAGGGATAAAAACACACAAAATACTTGCAAGAGTACAAGGTTGTCGTAGTATAGCAGCTCAAGCAAGGTCGTTTTCCACAGGGATTGAATGAATAATCTATGTTAAAACTAAATCTTAATTAATTATTTAAAAACAAAATTGGGAAGAGATTGATTTAATGACCTAAAATATTAAAAACGATTAAAGAAATTAGCAAAGAAAAGAAAACAAAAGAAAGTATTTGAAAACCAATTTGTAAAAGCCTAGGGTTCCGCCGTCCCCTTAACAATCATATGTAGATTTACCAATTACTTATGAATTACCCATGCAACTCTGAAGGTTAGGTTTTCCTAATACATATTCTACTTGTGGCATTCAAGCTAGAACGTATATCAAACATGCAATCCGTCTGTGGCATTCAGATCAAATATAAACATGCATGACTCATTACGCTTTGTAGAAACCCTTTGAAAAACCATGCAACCCCTAAGACGTGGCATTCGCCCTAGGTGAAATTACAACTATTAATCACAAGAAGCAATACTCAATCCCCCGGTGGCATTCCGATCAAATTGCATCCGATTACTTATCTAAACATCCTAATAGTCGCGAATCATCAAGACACAAAAACAGTTTAAAGCACAGTGATTAACAATTCAAAGCATGCATGAAAAACATCATAAGCAATTAAATAAAAACTACATATTCATGCTAAGGCTCAAGGCATCGCCCTAGCAAACGAAATTAGTTACTAACAACCATAAAACAAAGGGAATTTTATTGAAATAGAAAAAGGATAGAAAACACCTGAAATACAAATCGTCAAAACCTAGCTAAGTTCTCCAAAGTAGTGCCTCTTCTAAATGTTGCGTACTCAATTTCCTCCTCTCTAATGGCTAAAAAGCCTTATTTATACTACTATAATTAAAATCCTCCTAGTAAAAGGTCTTAGAATAAAACTAGGAAACCTAATAAAATAATAAAACAGAAAATAAAAGGTTTCCTATTTGAACTGGAATTCGGACTTCTCAGAAAATCAGACTTTGACTGACCAGATCAACTCTGATTTGGTCCCAAAATGTCTCTTTTGAAAGTTTGAGACGTCCCCTACAAATCCTCCGAAGGAATCTTCCTCAAAATATGCCATCTTGACCTCCAAAATACCCAAAACGTTCAGAAACGTCAATCTGGGAAAGCTGCGCGCTGGGTCTTAATTACATCGCCACGGTCAAACGGCTTGGTAGAAAAATCTGGAATTTTGACACAATCATCTTGAAAGACTCACGAACATCCTCCAATTGGAATCACTCCAGAATTCGTCCGTTTGATCACTTTATGCTCCAGAGGAAGTCGAATGTTCTACATTAGAAATATATAACAAAGTATCAAAATTCTACCAAAATAACCAATAAATTAATACTAAGATTAGGGTAAAATATATAGTATAATATTGACTCATCAGGCAGCATAAGAGGAAGCATGTTGGGACTAAAATAAACTATGGAGCTGGAGCTGGAGGTAGAAAGAATCATCGGTTTAAAGAGAATATTAGCTGCTACAGACAACTTCTCTGAAGCTAATCAACTCGGAGAGGGAGGCTTTGGCCCTGTTTATAAGGTACCCTTCCAATTAATTTGTAATGCTAAAGTACATAGATTTTTCTTGATAAAAATGATAATTAGTAAACTTTTCCCTAATTAAGTAATATTGGTACTGCGGTGGTTCTCTCTGTGGCATTTACCTTCCTCTACAGGGGATTTTGCAAGAAAATCAAGATGTAGCAATAAAAAGGCTGTCGAAGAAGTCAGGGCAAGGACATCAGGAGTTTTTGAATGAGTTGGAGCTTATAGGCAAGCTTCAGCATACCAATCTTGTTAGGCTCTTGGGTTGCTGTATCGAAGAGGAGGAACTGCTATTGATCTACGAGTACATGCCCAATCGGAGTTTGGACAAACTTTTGTTTGCTGTATCATCATTATTTCTAAGATAGATGTTCTTTGATATTGTTGATTTCAGGGATGTCAAAGTTGATTAGGTTTTTCCTTCGAAAACACACTCGCTTATTTTCCTTCATGGTGTGTCCAATCAGATCCATGTGAAAAAAACAGAATTAGATAGGGGAAAGCGTTTTCGAATTATAGAAGGTATCGCTCAAGGAGTACTTTACATCCACAAGTACTCTAGACTGAAAATCATTCATAGGGACCTAAAAGCAAGTAATGTTCTGTTGGATGGCTCGATGAACCCCAAAATATCAGACTTTGGATTGGCGAAGATTTTCGAGATACATCAGACTGAAGCAAATACCAATAGGGTTGTTGGCACATGGTAAGTCTATATGGCACATGGTTTCAATCGTCTAAACCTTACGCAACTGCTACTTTAGTACTTTTGCTTGTTCTACCATTAATTGATGCAGATGCAAGATATGACAATTTCTCTGGAAAAACTAGATGTATTTAGTTTTGGAGTGTTGTTGCTGGAGATTGTAAGTGGAAAGAAAAATATTGATTTTTATCACTTTGAACATTCACCGACTCTTGCTGGATGGGTAAGTACTAAAATTGTCAACTTCTGCTTCTTTTGATTCTTAAGATTCGAGGGTTTTATATGTTGACTCTTAACTGGGCGTGGGAGTTATGGAAAGGAGGTAGAGGGATGGAGGTGATTGATGAATCAGTACGGGAAACATGCCGGCTCAATGAAGCTTTGAGGTGCATCCATGTAGGGTTTTTGTGTGTTCAAGAAGGGCCAAATGATCGACCGACAATGTCTTCGGTAATCCATATGCTACAGGGCAATAAAGCTACACCTCTTCCACCCTCCAAAGAACCTGCGTTTTCGATACATAGGAATCTCGGTGCCGTTAGTTGTTCTCCTCCAACACCTGCCAATTTCTCCCATAATTCAATCACCATTAGTATGCCAGAAGCTCGATAGCTCAGCAATGCAAAGTTCGAAAAAGATTGTGACAATATACTGTTCAAGAGTAGTGACATCCTTCATTGTGCTTCACAATTTTTATCTCCAGATGGTAGGAACTGTTAAAGCTGCATTATTTGCTTAACATGGATTGTGATATTTATTTGTTGTTTCTTTTGGGTATGGCTCAGGAGAAGGAAAAAAAAGGACCATCAAAGGAATAGTCTTGGGCCCAGAAACACCTGCATTCCTCAAGGAGTCCAAACCCACATCCGAAGTGATCCGAGCATTTGTGCCGCTATTTTTTATTTATTTTATTCAACTTGAAATATCTTCCAACAGTCAGTTTATTTTCTGTACAAAATGATTGGTTGCGTGGTTTACGATGATCGCACCTGCTGTGCTAGCTTGAGACCTGGCCTCCATAGTTTGGAGGAATATTCTCTACTCTCTTAATTTTTTTTCTTCTAATACTTAAACGGTTACGATTAGATCACATCAATATTTTAAATTGATTTAGATTAATTTTAGTTTATTATTATGAAGTTTCGTGGTTTTCAACATTTGATACATAAAGTTTTTTCATCTCAGAATTATACCTCAAATCTTAATTTTGAAACAATATGACACCTATGTGGACAATGACTAGATGTCATGTGTCAATATATGCCCACATAAATATTAAAAAATTTAAAGATTTAAAGAAATTAAAATTTTAATAAAAATTAAAAATTAAAAAACTAAACAAATAAAAAATGACCTAGGGATGCGGGCCTTCCCTTTCCTCCACCTGCACCAACTTTTTTTCTTCTTCTCTTCGGCAGCCACCAAAGCTGATTTGAAAATCAGCACCACCACGGCCTGGGTTCTCTCCCTTTCTTCTTCGTCGACAACAACAGCGAGGCATTCGTCGCGGAGATTTCAAACCAGAGTAGAAAGCCATAGCCCATAGGTCTCTGAAGATTTGCAACTACAAAAAAAGAGATCTGCAACTACAAAAAAGCGATACCAAAGTCCTCTCTCATGTTCTTCGTTGAGCATCACCTTTAGCCCATCACATCACAACAACACATCGCACAAATGAAGCTCTATGCCACTGGAATAGCAGACCAAATCCAAGGACCACGCATTGCGAGATGCAGAGTCGGGCTCGGGCATCATCTCTGGTCTGCGTGATCTTCCTCAGCGAGGTCAGGGCCTCCTTGATTTCGAACACGTTGCAGGGAGACCGAGTCGGGTTGGTTTGGGTATGGAAGGATTAGGGGAAGGATAGGTTGGGTTGGGTATAAAGGGACTAGGGGGAATGGGTCGGGTTGGGAGGTGATGGTGAAGGAAGGACGAGTGCGAGTGGGGAGAGGGACGAAGGAGGGAGACCGAGTCGGCAAGGACGGAGGAGGAAGAAGGGGTCTGGGTGATGGGCAAGGGTTTAGATTTAGGTTTAGTTTTTTAGTTTTTTTTAATTTTTAATTTTGATTTTTTTAAAAGTTTTTAATTTATTTTTTATTTTTTAATATCTACGTGGGCTCATATTGACACATGGTGCATAGTTAACATCCAACTTAATGGATGTATGAAACTATTCCAAAATTAAGACTTGAGGTGTCACTCTGAAATGAAAAAAGCTTCACATACCAAATGTTGAAACCCATGAAACTTCAGAGTAGTAAACTGAGATTAACCCAATTGATTTTTTATGGAAACAAAAAGATAAAAAAACAAAGTGTGCGAGATATGGAGGAAAGGGAATGAGAATAGGATGAGAGAAAATTTTACTGTAGCATGTGATTGAGCTTGCATGCTGGAGACCATATATCCAAAAAGTTGTTCAATTTTGGGGCATTACTTCTGACAATTTCAATCAAATCCCTTAATCAAAGATAATTATATATCAATATGTAATTAATTTGTTATTGCTCCATCTGTCTAATTAATTGATGAGAGCATTTGTGCTCCCCACTTTAACCTAAGGTATAATAAGCTCGTCGTCTCTCCCACAAGTTTCCACATTTACCCTTTTTGAATTTTAATCTTCATCGGTCTTCATTGATATATTGTTACGTGTAAGTCCACGTGACATTGGCTCCACTAATTGTGTAAGTATGTCATGAAAGTTGTTCTTCTTATTTGATCTTTTTTATAATTGTACAAGTTCTTGGGGTGATGATGACTGCTTAATATGACATATTTACTATTTAAAAATAAAAGTTTGGACGGTAATACTATGTCATCTTATGACCGTTACACCAAAAAATTTCTAATTTATTTATTCTCTTCATTTCAACTATTCATGCATCAAAACCGTCAACCCATGATCCCGGATCCCCTACCCAACCTCCGACGTCAGTGGACCGCGGTTCCCCTCCTCTCTCCTTTCCTCTATTTCTCATTTTCCTCCCTCTCTGCCTTGTAGACCATCAACGGATACCGTTGAGAAATAATTCTTGCTTCGTAAAAAAAATTTTGGTCAATCTTGCGTCTTAAATTAATTAACATGTGCAAGATTGTTTTTTGTTTATTTATATTTTTAGAGATTTAAGTTGAATTACTTATCCACCGCTAAATGAAATTTTGACTTGTTTTATTTTGTTTATGTAACACCCCACCCCCATTTCTTTTAAATATTATTTTTTGTTCTTAAATGGTGAGCCGGGTGGGACCCTTGTTCCTTTTTGGTCCCCGGTCTCTCTCCTCTTCTCTCCCCGTGACCAGTGGCGAAGCTAGGATTTCTCGGGGGGAGGGGCGAACTTAAAAGAGTGCAAGGTTAAAGAAAAATGGCAACAACTAAAATATAAAGAAAAAAAATTCTTAGACTCTTAATCCTACTCGGTGGCCTCACTTTGTTGTGACCTACTCGGAATATTCGAAATAGGACTTCTTGGAATATTTGAAGGAGTAGGAGGGCTACTCGGAATATTTGACGGAGAAGGACTACCCGAAATGTTTGAAGAAGGATTTAAGCATTGTTTCTTATAGTATCGTTCCATTATGTAACTGTAAAATATAAAGAAAAAAAATTCTTAGACTCTTAATCCTAGAGTAAACTATACTAATATGCATAATAACTAATCTAACTAACAATTCAATTAATCAATACCAATAAGCATACAAATGATTCAATAAATAAAAATTTAATCATATGAATAATTGTATACATACTACATTATGTAACAATTCAATTAATTAATACATAATTGTATACATAATACATAATTGTATACATAATCAAGAATTCAAATTTTAAATTTTGCCCTAAAAAATAATTTCATAATTTCATATCAATAATCTATAACAATTAAACAAAATTTGTTTTAAATAATTTATTAGGGTTAGGAATTATAAATTTAAGAATTAAAAAATTTACCTAAATTTATTGGAGAGTGAGTGGGTGCGTGTGGTGGGTGGTGTGCTGCTGCTGCTGAGACTGACTGATATCGTTCTGCTTTGAATTGGGGGAGCAGCAGCGGGCCAAATTCTGCACTGGGACCAGCGGCTGCACTTTGATTGGAGAAGAAAAGGGGAAAACGACACAAACAAGGGTTGGAATTTGGGTTGGAATCTGAAGAATGGCAGACTGATGAATGAACGGCAGAATGGGGGACATGCGGTCCCCCCCCATATAACTTTTTTTTTTATTCCAACATCAAACACACCGTTTCATTTATTTATTTTTAATTTTTTTTACCAGGTTCAAAACGGCGTCGTTTTGGCCTGGCTTTTTGAAAAAAAAAATAGAATTCAGACACAGCAGCAGCAGCAAAAACCAGTGGGTTTCCGACGAGGGGAGGGGCAAAACGAGCGCTCCTCTCTTGTTTTTCCGCTACCATTTTCTTTTTGTACGGCAAGCAAACACAACAACAACTTATTAGTACCAGGTCAATCTATCAGTGCAAAACAAACTTTGATTTCTTCCTCCGGAAACTTTGCACTTGTTTTCTTCCGTCCTGAAAAGTCCAAATATTTCCTTGGTATTTGGTACAATGCAATGCCAAACCCTCCAAATGTGTGGGTTGCCAACAGAGAATCTCCGCTCAATTCTCAGGGGATCCTCATGCTGAGAAGTGATGGAAATTTGGTGGTGCTGGAAAATGAAGCCATTATCTGGTCATCAAATGCTTCAGTTCCGGCTTCTGCAATGAGTTCGACAATTGGGTTGCTAATGGATTCCGGAAACTTTGTTCTCCAATTAGGAGAATAGTTGGATAAAAACCCTTTGTGGCAGAGCTTCGATCATCCCTCAGATACATTGCTGCCCCGCATGAAGATTAACCTCAACAAAAGGACAGGCCAGCAAAGGCGCCTTACATCCTGGTCAGCAGTTGATGATCCAAAACCCGAGAATTTCTCTGCCGGCATTTATCCCAAAGTGCCGGCCCATATTGTTGTCCGGAAGGAGAACATTGGTGATCATCACTGCTGGAGAACTGCTGTCTACGATATGAACGGCCACAAGTCAAAATCAATTGTCATTAGAAATCTCAGTGGAACTTTCTTGTTCCTTTCGTACAATTTTGATCTTCATGATCATCATTCATCATGACAATGATAATGATGAGATTTAATTATAGCTTCCCGGATATTAGCTCGATGAAATTGAGGTCTGTGTTGGACCCGAATGGGCTGCTTGTCCTGCTGCTGTGGCAGGATGAGAGTGAGAAATGGAGTGAACAGTGGAGGGAGCCAGTCGATAAATGCGATTTTTATGCTCCTTGTGGTCCTTATGCTGCTTGTACTAGAAATGAAACCGTGTCACCATGTAAGTGTGTGACTAGTTTTGTACCTAAATTTGAACAACAATGGGATATGGGGGATTGGACTGGTGGGTGCGTTAGGGAGAAGGGGTTAAAATGCGATCAAAACACAGAAGAGTTTTCCAAGTTGGAGAAGCTGAAACTACCGGATCATGCTGTTCTGGTTGGAGATAAAAAGAGTAGGACTGAGTGTGAAGCTGAATGCCTTCAAAACTGCTCTTGCACAGCTTATGTTTATGCAAATGTGGCACAGGAAATTAGTACCATGAGATGTATAACATGGTACGGTGACTTGGTGGATCTTGTCGAGAATCACACTCTCGGGCAAGACATTTATTTTCGTGTTCATGAGGATGACTCCAATGATTGTGACGGTATGTTCAAAACTTTGGTTTCATAAAATCAAGCAAAGTCATTTATTTTGGCTACAAGGTTACCAAAGTTAATTTTTTGGAGCCTTCATTTTTATTGTTCAACTTGATCATTTCCTTTTCACCGCAGGTTGTAAGGGTCATCTTGAAATTCTCTTGAAGCAACGATCAGTTGTAATAGCCATTGCAATTGTCTCAGCAACCGCAGGAATTCTTGCAACCATTTTTGGATATCTGTTATGGAAGAAAACTGTGAGAAATGAAGGGAGTGCTGGAGGTGGCAAGAACGATACTGATCAACTGCCACTTTTCAGCTTAAAGAGTATATTAGCTGCTACAAACAACTTCTCTGATATTAATAAAGTCGGAGAGGGAGGATTCTATTTATAAGGTGACGACCCATCCATGCAAGTGCATTGTTCTTTATAAATAAGATAATTTATCTTCCCTGTTAAAAAATAAAGAGATTTTATTTTCATCTTTCATAAAAAATTCCATACTTCTTCCGCTGCAGGGGACTTTGCCTGAAAATCAAGAAGTAGCCATTAAAAGGGTGTTTCCTGGGTTGTTTTCAGACTGCATTCATTTCTTGCAAGACCACATTAAGAAGCATTTTTTCAGTCGCACGTTATAGCGACGTTTCGTTTTGATTTGTAAACAAACTATATGCTTTATGTTTGTCTTGGGTTATAGTATAACGTTTGGCGATTGAATTTGTGAGACGGTATAACAATTTTTTCGCAAGCTTGCTATTCCTACTGAATGCTAAAGTATTGAGTCTTCTACTTTTGTGTTTTCCTTTTTCTGTGTTTTTCCCGCATGTAATGAGCTGATTACTTGAAACTATGAGTATATGATGGCGCAATACGATCTGCAAATGAATGATTATTTCATTTGGGTACTGTACCGTCATTTTAGTTACTCTCTACGTACAAACTATTCATTCTTGTTCCGACTAATACATTCAATCCCCGAAGCGAATCACGGGCACATTCTCTAGTAATTCCTAAATTTTCAGTTTACACTCATTCATTTTTCCATTCAAATGAAAGGAAAAGAAAAATCTCTCCTCAAACAACAGGTTTGTATTAGTCAAAAAACGTGTACATATACTAGAAAAATATGGGCTTAGACTAATAGTTGGTTTGAATTTATCTTTATCAGATTCTTCAAAAAATGTAGGCAGGAATGGACCCATGACAAGTCCAAACTATTGACTAGCCAAATAAAACTTACTCTTGTACGCTCTGAGAGTTAAAAGAAGGCTTTGGCCTTCATCTTCTGCTCTTGCTCTTCGACCGCTCCGCAGCCACTCTGCCGACAGACTCCCCCTCGCACACGCACAAGCACCCTACAAGGTATTCACTTTTTCTTAATTGTTTGATTTCTCTCTTTCTATTGTATGAATTAGGGTGTAATATTCTTTAATTTGAAGGTTTTTGGTATCATATCCAAGATTCAATTTGGAAAAATTAAATTAGAAATTGGGGGTGGGGTTTTAGTGTGAAATCAAATTCTCACGTACCGTCGAGTTTTTTTTGTAAATTTTGTTAGCTTAAAATCCAACTCAACCGAGTTTCAAGGAGGGAAGGAATTTTTTGAGTGAATTAAGTGAACTAAAAAACTCCAGTGGTTGTCTTTCTTGATTATACACTACCTAAAAACATATTGTGCGCATTAGTCAACCGAAAAATAAAACCAAATTAATCATTAATCAGTTCCCGTTTAAGGTTTAATTAACTTGTGCTCCTGCGTACGCTATATGTCCAGTGCTTCCGCCATCACACCTAGTTCAACTCCAAACCTAAATCATTCATTCTGCTGATTTTTTTAATCAATATTGTCTCTACCACTTAATTCCTTGTAAACTTGGCTTACTTGGACTCCTAAGTAAGCACGAAATTGCTGGATCGGGATGTGTTGAGAGATATAGAATGAATTGGGAAATAAGTGATTCAGTTGTAAAACGAGGGGGGTATAGTAGGTCTTTTGTGATATTTTATGGTACAGTTGTAAAATGAAGTTTTTTTGGATTTTTCATTAGTTTTTCTTTATTAAGCCTTAATCTTAACAAAAATTCTATGGTGGGGTTTTTAAACCGTTTGAATTTTGTTCATTGTATCTTGACCAAGGATTTAACCGTTAAAATTTGGAGTATAGAATGCACGTGAGTATACTAGAAAATCCCTAAAACTTAAATACATGTGATAAAATTGAGGCATGTGATCCACATTTTGATGTAATGTGAAACCTTCACTATTTCAGGGAGTAAATATATTGTTGGCACCGCTTGTATTTTTTTGTAATAAAGAAGGATCAGCTGGTGGGCTTCATGACCACAGTTCAATGCCTCCCTCTAATCACCATCGTGTAACTCACTAGCGCCAATAATCGAACCTAGAACATGCCGTGTAAAATACGGACTTGAAATTTGCACTCAACCACTGAGCCACCCTGTGGTGATTTTTTGGACACCGCCTGTTAAGTTGAAGGCATTCTCTGAACTAATTTCTTGTTATTCCACTTCCTCTGACTGCTGGACATGGAGATGAAATGACTCTTATTTTCTCGTGTTACATTACTTTTATTATCTCGTCTTGCCAATACCCGCTAAAAACAACTAAGCCAAACCCTAACAAGAAGTAGAAAGCTGCTTAAAAAAAGGTAAAACCCATCCTAACAAAATCAAAAATTAGGACGAAGAGAAAGATTATGATGATACACAGCAATAGCACAAGGAGGACAAGAGTCCCACCAATAAACCCCAAGATGATCCATTCCAAAATTTGCCAAACATTCAGCCACCTGATTCCCTTCACGAAAAATATGTGTAACTCATGCACATAGAAGAGAGCAACGCTCGACAATTCAACCAACGAACCCTCAAACGCCAGGGAACACGATTATTAGAAGCAGAAATGAAAATAACAACCAAGGATAAATCACACTTAATCCAAAGGGAACGCCAACTTTTCTTCCAAGCTAAGTTTACCGCATGAATTACAGCATGTAATTCATCTTCAAAAGAGGTACCACCCCTAAAGAAGTAGCAAAACTTATGCATAAACCAAAATGATCACGAAAGATACCGCCAGTACCAGCCAATCCCGGTGATCCATGAGTTGCACCATCGGTATTCACCTTGTGTTAAGTGTTATTGGAAATGCGGCTCGATACATTATGTGTAAAAATATAATTAGTTGAAAACTTAAAAAAAAAATTATAACCAATTGTATTATGACACTTGACGTGTTCCAGGCACACTAAAAATCTTCTTCTTAAATAGAGCATTAGCATTGTATTAATTTTCATTAGATGAATTTATATTTTGATATTCATATATTATTAATTTATAGGGTAATGCTAAGGAAGCCAACTATTTATAACAAGTTTTGTAAATCATATGACGTGATAATTGATTAGTGGCTTAATGTGTTGACCAGCGTATTTAATTTCCATTAGTGACACATCGCATTGTTTACAAATTCAGTCTTTAAATTTGGTCTACCTAATATTACTCTAAATTAAATCAAGTTATCTAACAATAATTAAATATTGGCGATTAAACAAAACAAAAAAAAAACAAAAAAAAACAACCCATTTATGTTTCCCCTAAGAGAAATGCCATGGACTTTTCGTCACCTCATATTTTTTGCACAATGTTTTAATATTGTCACAAAAATTGTGCTAAAAGTATGAAATGACGAAAAATTCATGTAGAATCCTATTTTAAAGAGTCCCTCTTCCCGTAATATTGAAAACTAGCATTCTATTGGCCACCAATGCAAGTTTTGAATGAAAACTCTATGACTTGCAATTTTATAGTAAATGCTTGTGGCCCACTTACACAATTAAACATTAAGGAACAAAGAAAATACAGCAATTAATCCTCAAATAGTCAAACAAATGAGATTTCAAAAAGATTTGCCGTTTTAAATACTTGAAAATATTTCAGAGCATAAGTAAGGTACAGTAGTGTGGGTAAGAATCATATCCTCAGATAGACCCGGCAGTTTCTGACACGACACGAAAACGACACGAAAATAACGGGTTTCGGGTCAACACGATAACTTATCAGGTCATTATCGGGTGATCCGTTAAGAACCCGTTCTTAACGGGTATACACGTGGGTGACCCGTTTCGACTCGTTAAGAAAAAATTATTTTGATAATTTTAAAGTTTAATTACTAAAAAAATTATTATAAAATACAATAGCCATATTAATATATACAATAAATTCTATATTAAATATATAGTTTTGTATTATTATTCTATATAAGTTAAAAAAAAAAGTTTTAGTCATTATTTATTTTTATTGTGAGAGTTCTTTATTATCATTATTAGGATAATAAATTTTACTTAACATGTTCTTGTCCAAAATTAAAATAAACTAGTATAGTATTTGTATAGGCAAGAACTAAGAAGACATACATACAAGTATGGAAAATGTGAAAGAATATATAAACACTTGTGATTCATCATTATTCCTCTACGAGTAGATAATGGTTACACTTACATTATCGTTTAGATTTTTAAAATCCTCCAAACCCTCATAAATAATGTTTTTTATTTGAGGGCAAAATTAATAAAATTAATAATTATTATTATAGAAGTGTAAAAAATGTAAAAAAAAAATATCCAATCACTCATAATGACAAGCTTTACAACTTTCATGAAGGGGTCAGCTTCGAAATCCAACACTATAATCCATAAACCTTAAATTTATATTTAACCGTCAATTGTTATTTACGCTTTATTCTTGTTACTGAATTTCATTTTTTAAATTTTCTTTTTTGAAAACATGATCATCTGGCGGATGTAAGAAGATGAACGGTTCAGATCTTTGATATCACGTTTCGATATTTACGGTTAACTGAAATATGAGTCGATGTCATATAGTTTGTAGAAACTTTATAAACATCAAGCAATATTTTCACTAATCATAAAACTCTGAACATAATATCAACGATTCAAACCGTTCATCTTCTTGCATCTTCTAATAGATCATGTTTTCAAAAAACAAAATTTGATGAGAAAAATGAAGCGTAAATGTAAACAATAATCAACGGTTAAATTTTGATCTATGATTTATATGATTATAGTGACGAATTTCAAAGTTAAGCTCTTCACAAAAGTTGTAAAGCTTGTTATTACGAGCGTTTATATATATTTTTTTATTTTTTATACTTCTACATTGAAGGGTTTGATTGGAAGAAAATGTGCAAGATGTTCTAATGTTCCAATGTCCTTAATTTTGCAAATCTTTTGAACATTTGATATTTTGTAATGCTCTAATGTTTTTTTTTATTATGATCTTATTTTGGATATGTAAATATAGAAAAATGCGTTTTTATGTTTTGGATGTGACAATACTTAAAAGAAAAATGTGTTTTCACTCAAAAAAAGTATTATGTTTTTTATTTAATTATTTATTGGTTTAAAATATATTTTCCTTAACGGGTAATGGGTCGGGTCATATTACCCGTTAATATTATCGGGTCGATTTTGGGTCGGGTCATTTTACCTGTTTATTTTAACGGGTGTTACACGACACGACCCGTTAATATATCGGGTATGACACGAAAACGACACGAAGACGGGAAACACGACACGAATGCCAGGTCTATCCTCAGAGGCAGCCACCTATACTGAGATTCGTCAAGAATCCTCGTCGATACAAACCTTTAGCAGTTAAAACCTGGAGGGGCGCAAAACAGAAAACGTGAGTGAGCAAAAACAAAGCTTTTCAAAAACCATTTCTCTTTCCAAAAATAGTAACCCCTCACCGTAAAACTGGTATAATTTTCAAGAGAGTAATACGTATGTATACAAAATCATACCCGAGAGTAGGGAAAACCAAGTATATGCCATGTCAAGTATCTCAGAAATTAAATAAGTAAGCCAGGTGAAATAAATCAATGAAAAATGATACGTCAGCCGGAGTCACCTAACGTGACCCGTACGGCTAAGCCTATAGCTCATAAATCAATTCCTGCACATGAGTCGGAACCACCTAATGTGGTCTGTACGACAGGCTAGGTGTAAATAGTTGTGCTACGATCACGTGAAGGTTGTGCGAAGTATCGTAAGTCACCTATGAGTCAGAACCACCTAATGTGGTCTATACGACAGGCTGACACCTGCCTTGGATCCAAGGTGAGCGTGTGGTGCGAGAGATGAACGATCACGTGAAGGCTAGGCCCTGGCCTTGGGCGGAGCACTAACACCAAGGTGCATGATGTTAAGCACTAAGTGCATCCCAACATAATCATATACACTACAATCACTACTATCCATATATACTCACCTGAAACTTACCTGAACGTCCGCAACGTCAAGCAACAATATGCATAACTACAAACACATATTCTAAAATGTAATGCAATTGACATGGCATTTAAATCGTAAAACCATTTAAAACGATTTATTGGAAAACGTAAAGCATACATACGTATATATAGAAAACAAAAGGCCACTCACTTGGTGTCCGCGCTACGATTCCCTAGCACAAACATCAAGGTGTCCAGAACGATCGGCGCCTAGAACAATTATCAAATCACATCTCAGAATTCTTATCAATAGAATACGTAACTCACATAAAACACATCCTCAAGGACATTCTAGAATGATTTGGGACCCATTGACCACACGTTAACCGTCGATCAAAGATCAACGATAGGGTCCACAACCTTATACAACTTGATCCTGAAGAACCACATCTCAGATTTCCAATCTGTAACTTTCAGAGATACACATTATACTTCTAGAATAACATACTAAAGTTTCGTTACGATCCAACGGTTGGATCTCCACCAATTTCCAAAACCAAGTGGCGATTAACGCTTTATTTTACGACTTACAAATCCAATTCGGGAAAATCCGTATGTCGGATTCCTGATCCGTAAGTTCCTATGATCCTTAAATATTACTTATTATAATGTATCAAAGTTTGGTGACGATCTGACGGTCAGATTGTTGGTTCATATATTAACCAAGTCACGTATCGTAATGAAATTAGGTTCAAACGATCAACCTACGTCATTCGAATATAAAAACTGAATTCAGGACATTTAACTTAGTATAAAAATAGTATTGACGGCCCACTGGCCACGCGCCGCCGCATGCGCCACCGTGGGTGGCGGTCGGCAGCCCCGACTCACCGGAAATTCAACTATTTCTAAAAATTACCAAAATTTACAAGAATGAAGATCTCAATGATTAGAGTAACTTTCATAACTGTGACTAAGGCCAATTAGGCCGGGAAGAGCTCCAATTTCGCTAAAACCCGTCCGAAAACCTTAGAATAAGTGTGCTCAATTCAACCTCAAACGAACTCCGACGCCCCCAAACTTGTTTGGGCTTTGTTCGAGGCATCAAGGGAAGTCTAATGATAGTGGAGATGCATGTAACTAGCTTTAGATTTAGGTGATTTGGACACAAAGCCACCACACCCCACCGTCCGGGTTCTTCTAATTTCAAGGCCAAATCCCTTGATTTTTTGGGTGTAATAGGAAGAGGGAAGATCATCGAGGGTTTTCTACGTGATGGTTTGATGTAATTCACCAGAAAAATGGGCTGAAATTTGCCAGAATGACCCCGGCCGAACGGGTTGGGTGTATGCGGGTACACGAGTCCAGAAAGAGGGGAGGTTTTGTTCCCTCATTTCCCCTCCTTGCTCTGGTTTCTGATTGGGCAATCTCATCCCTCCTTTTCTTTCATTTTCTTTTAATCCTAGCCACACACGTGGCTTCACAAATCTTTGCTCCAAAAATCTGGAGCCTTCCCAATTAAATAAAATTACCAAAACATCCCTAACTTTAATTATTAATAACTCTTCCGTTATAACTCCAAATCACGTCCCGCTTGCGCCCACACGTTCGTAGCGACGAGTACTACGAGGTTATGCCAAGAAAATGAACCTCACATGACATGACAAGACGGTCAATAAAAATCAACGCCTACGCCTCGAAGGGCATTTCCGTAAATTCATTTATTAAAATTATAAAAATCATAATTTTTAGGAATGGGCTGTTACACCTAATACCTCTAATTTGAGTATTGACTTTTAGTTACATTAATTCAATATACTATATTTCGATACATAAATTTTGGTACGTAAATTTTGGTACATAAATTTCGGTATTGACATTTAGGTACATTAATTCAATATAATACATTTCGGTACATACATTTATGTTCATTATAATGTATTTCGGTACAATAATGTAGGTACAAATATTTCGGTACAAAAAAGTCAATTTTATATATTTCGGCACAATCATTTCTGTACACTTATGTATTTATATATTTTTGTGTCACAAATTTCTTTTAATATTTTCTCATTTATGTTCATTTATAATTAAATAGTTAAATATGTGCATATTAATTAAATTAAAATTTAATGTGGAGAGATCAAATAAAAATACACATTAAATAACAAAAATTGAATACAAATTTTGATAAAAGAACACTTCAATAGATTAAATTGAATATGTAATCTAGCACCAGATTTTTTTTAAATTTTAATCTTTTGCAATGACTAATGTTCAAAAACCCCCTTGTTTGCAGATTTGTTTTGTGCAGCCATGGATATGATTCCGTCACTGCAAACCAATCTCTCTCCGGTGATCAAACCATTGTCTCTGCAGGTGGGATTTTTGAGCTCGGTTTCTTCGAATTAGGTGGCCGCTACTACATCAGTATATGGTACTCCAACCAAGTGGTATCTGCGAGTACCATAGTTTGGGTGGCGAATAGGGAGCAACCGGTCTTCGATAAATTTTCTGAAGTGTTGAGGATCTTAGATGGTAATTTACTTCTCACCAATGAGTCAAAAACTCCAGTTTGGTCTACTAATGTGACCTACAACAACTTCTTTTCAGTAAAAGCAGTTCTATTGGATAGTGGGAATCTTGTATTATTTGATGAATCTATTTCATCCTGAGAGCCTTTATGGCAAAGCTTTGATCATCCGACTCATACATGGTTACCCGGAGCTAAAATTGGATTTAACAAAATTACCAACCAAACCCAAATTCTCACTTCATGGAAGAATTCCGAGGATCCTTCACCAGGTCTTTTCTCTCTTGAGATAACCCGAGATGGAACCAATTCATATCACATATTGTGGAATAGGTCTATAGAGTGTTGGACCAGCGGATCGTGGAATGCGACTTCGCTTATTTTCAGCTTGATTCCTGAGATGAGGCTTAATTACAGTTATAATTTCAGCTATGTAACAAATGAAAACATAACTTACTTATCCTATTATCTTTATGATCCTAAGATAGTATCTCGATTTGTGATGTCCGTCACGGGGCAGCTTGAGCAACTAACAGGGTTGGAGAATACCAGGCAATGGAATGTGTTTTGGACTCAACCAAGAAGACAATATGAAGTTCATGCGACTTGTGGAGCATTCGGGAGTTGCAATGACATATCAGGGTTCCTCTGTAATTGCTTGATGGGTTTTGAGCCAAAGTCCCCACCGGACTGGTATTTGCAGGACTATTCTGATGGGTGTTCAAGAAAAACGAGTTTGCAGTGTGGGACGGAAGACAGGTTCCTAGAAATGCAGAACATGTTAATGCCTGAAAATAAACAGTCTGTGGAGGTTAGGAGTGCTGATAAATGTGGATCAGTCTGCTTAAGTAACTGCTCTTGCACTACTTATGCTTATGATAGCAATACTGGATGTTCAATTTGGACCGGAGATCTCTTGGGCCTGGAACAACTTGCGGAAGATGACAGTGGTGGAAGAATTTTATTCATCAGACTTGCAGCTTCTGAGCTTATGTATCTAAAAAGTAATAAGAGAACGACTGTTCGTGTTGTTTTGAGTGACCATTACTTGGAGAGTCATCATTTTTATTGGTTAACCGAAACTTTTATTTTATTTGCAGGCAGCAAGGACCATGATGACAAGCGTTCCCTTATAATTGCAATGGTCTCAGCAGCAGCAGGATTGCTTGCTATAAATTTTGGCTATTTCTTGTGGAAGAAAAAATTGAGAAGAAGGTACTGCAACCATATTGCCTGTCTTCCTGTCTTTCTTTGTTTCTCATACATACAAACATACACGAATAGAAGTACGTACAGGAGCATCGATTCTAGAAGTCTTTCTTTGTTTCTCATATATACATGAATGATTAATGCTCTAACATTGAGATTGAAACACGGAGCATAAGAGGAAGCATGTTGGGACTAAAATAAACTATGGAGCTGGAGCTGGAGGTGGAAAGAATGAAACGGAACTACCAGTTTTCGGTTTAAAGAGAATATTAGCTGCTACAGACAACTTCTCTGAAGCTAATAAACTCGGAGAGGGAGGCTTTGGTCCTGTTTATAAGGTGACCCTTCCAATTAATTTGTAATGCTAAAGTACATTGATTTTTCTTGATAAAAATGATAATTAGTAACCTTTTCCCTAATTAAGTAATATTAGTACTGCGATGGTTCTCTTTGTGGCATTTCCCTTCCTCTACAGGGGATTTTGCAAGAAAATCAAGATGTAGTCATAAAACGACTGTCGAAGAAGTCAAGGCAAGGACATCAGGAGTTTTTGAATGAGTTGGAGCTTATAGCCAAGCTTCAGCGTACCAATCTTGTTAGGCTATTGGGTTGCTGTATCGAAGAGGAGGAACTGCTATTGATCTACGAGTACATGCCCAATCGGAGTTTGGACAAACTTTTGTTTGGTATATCCTCATTATTTCTAGGATTTATGTTCTTTGATATTGTTGATTCGGGGATGTCAAATTTGATTAGGTTTTTCCTTCGAAAAGACACTAGCTTATTTTCCTTCATGGTTTTTTCAATCAGATCCATGTGAAAAAACAGAATTAGATTGGGGAAAGCGTTTTCGAATTATGGAAGGTATCGCTCAAGTAGTACTTTACATCTACAAGTACTCTAGACTGAAAATCATTCACAGGGACCTAAAAGCAAGTAATGTTTTGTTGGATGGCTCGATGAACCCCAAAATATCAGACTTTGGAATGGCGAAGATTTTCGAGATAAATCAGACTGAAGCAAATACCAATAGGGTTGTTGGCACATAGTAAGTCTATATGGCACGTGGATTTCAGTCATCTAAACCTTACGCAACCGCTACTTTGATACTTTTGCTTATTGTACCATTAATTGATGCAGTGGCTACATGTCACCCGAATATGCAAGATATGGCCATTTCTTGGAGAAACTAGATGTATTTAGTTTCAGAGTGCTGTTGCTGGAAATTGTCAGTGGAAGGAAAAATACTCCTTTTTATCGCTTTGAACATTCACCAAGTCTTGCTGGATGGGTAAGTACTAAAATTGTCAACTTCTGCTTCTTTTGTTTTTCAAGATTCGAGGGTTTTATATGTTGATTCTTAACTAGGCGTGGGAGTTATGGAAAGGAGGTAGAGGGATTGAGGTGATTGATGAATCAGTAAGGGAAACATGCCAGCCCAATGAAGCTTTGAGGTGCATCCATGTAGGGTTTTTGTGTGTTCAAGAAGCGCCAGATGATCGACCGACAATGTCTTCGGTAATTCATATGCTGCAAGGCAATGAAGCTACACCTCTTCCACCCTCCAAAGAACCTGCGTTTTCGACGCATAGGAATCTCTATGCCGTTAGTTCTCTTCCAACACCTGCCAGTTTCTCCAGTAATTCAGTCACCATTAGTATGCCAGAAGCTCGATAGCTCAGCAATGTAAAGTTCGAAAAAGATTGTGACAATATATTGTTCAAGAGTAGTGACATCCTTCGTTGTGCTTCACAATTTTTATCTCCGGATAGTAGATACTGTTAAAGCTGCATTAATTGCTTAAAATGGATTGTGCTATTTATTTGTTGTTTCTTTTGGGTATGGCTCAAGAGAAAAAAAAAAAGGACCATCAAAGGAATAGTTTTGGGCCCAAAAACACCTGCATTCCTCAAGGAGTTTAAACCCACATCCGAAGTGATCCGAGCATTTGTGCTGCTATTTTTTATTTATTTTATTCAACTTGAAATATCTTCCAACAGCCAGTTTATTTTCTGTACAAAAAGATTGGTTGCGTGGTTTATGATGATCGCACCTGCTGTGCTAGCTGAGACCTGGCCTTGCTTAAAATGGATTGTGCTATTTATTTGTTGTTTCTTTTGGGTATGGCTCAAGAGAAAAAAAAAGGACCATCAAAGGAATAGTCCTGACCTTGCTGGAAGATTTTCTACTCTTCTAATTTTTCTTCCTTTTTCTTTTCTAATACTTGAACGGCTACGATTAAATTAATTTGAGTTAATCTCGGTTTATTATTCTGAAGTTTCGTAGTTTTCAAGATTTGGTAAGTTTTTTTTAATTCCAGAGTCATACCTCAAGTCTTAATTTTGAAACAATATCATACATCCGTTAACCTAAGTGTTAAGTCAGTTGTTAACTAGCGACTTGACACCTACGTGGACAACGACTAGGTGCCACATGTCAATATAGACCCACATAAATATTAAAAAAATTAAAGATTTAAAAAAAATTTGAAATTTTTTTAAAAAATTAAAAAATTAAACTAAACAAATTAAAAAATGGTCTAGGGATGGGGGCCTTCCCTTTCCTCCACCTGCACCAACCCTTTTTCTTCTTCTCTTTGATAGCCACCAAAGTTGATCTGAAAATCCAAGGACCACGCACTACGAGGTGCAGAGTCCGGCCCGGGCATCATCTCTGGTCTGTGTGATCTTCCTCAGCAAGGTCAAGGCCTCCTCGATTTTGAACACGTTGCAGGGAGATCGAGTCGGGTTGGTTTAGGTATGGAAGGATTAGGGGAGGGATGGGTCGGGTTGGGTATAGAGGGACTAGGGGAGGGATGGGTAGGGTTGGGAGGTGGTGGTGAGGGAAGGACGAGTGCGAGTGGGGAGAGGGACGGAGGAAGGAGACCGAGTCGGCAAGGAAAGAGGAGGAAGAAGGGGTCTGGGTGATGGGGAAGGGTTCAAATTTAGGTTTAGTTTTTTAGTTTTTTGAATTTTAAAATTTTATATATATTCTAAGTTTTTAATATTTTTTTTTTTACTTTCTAATATCTACATGGGCCTATATTAACACTTGGCGCACAATTATTGACTACATGGGTGTCACGTCATCAATTAACAGTTGACTTAACATTCAACTTAACGGATGTATGAAACTGTCCTAAAATTAAGACTTGAGGTATGACTCCGGAATGAAAAAAACTTTATGTACCAAATGTTGAAAACTACAAAACTTTAGAGTTTAGTAGTAAATTGAGACTAACTCAATTGATTTTTTATGGAGACAAAAAGATAAAAGACAAAGTATGAGAGGAGTGGAGGAAAATGAATGAGAATGGAAAGGGAGAGAATCCTATTCCACTATGTGATTGAGCTTGCATGCTGGAGACCATATATACAAAAAGCTATTCAATTTTGGGACAATTCCAATCAAATCCCTTAATCAAAGATAATTATATGTGGAAGGGGATCCTGGGAATCCCGTAATTGTGATCGTTCATCGTACATCGTGCGTTCAGCTTTCGTTAGATACTATTTATATTTAATTTTAAATTTTAAAATGATTTCTGACCGCACGATGTACAATGAACGGTCACGATCACATGATTCCTAGGATTCTCAGGAAAAAGATCAAGCGAGAATCCTCTTACGTTATATATCAATGTAATTAATTTGTTATAACTCCATCTGTCTAATTAATTGATGAGAACATTTGTTCTCACCACTTTAACCTAAGGTATAATAAGCTCATCGTCTCTCCCACAAGTTTCCACATTTACCCTTTTTGAATTTTAATCTTGATCGGTCTTCATCGATATATTGTTACGCGTAAGTCCACGTGACATTGAGTCCACTAATTGTGTGAGTATGTCATGAAAGTTGTTCTTCTTATTTGCTCATAGCCAAACACTGACTATTGCACGTGGCCCAACTAGATAACGACAGATGTCCTTTTTTTTTTTAATTTTGGAAGAATGACAGATGTCCATTTTAGTTCTCTAAACTCATAGCCAAACACCTCTAAACACCTCTATTTTTCTAACCAAACTTCATCTTCTCACTTGCCAAAAATCTCCAGCCACCGTCCTCTCCCACCCAGTCACCTGCACCGTTCACCGTTCGCTCCCACCGGCCAAACGTCCTTCACTGGAGTTCTTCTCAAACCTCGAATCAGACCATGATACCAAATCGATGACAAATCCTCCGTTGACGACATTTTCCTCCTGCCTCTCTCCTTTGTCGACCCCAACCACAATCCACCATTTTTTTCCCGTGCAACCATGGCAGCAAGGAGAGAAAGGTGGCGCGAGTCGCGACCTGTGAGTGGGTAGGTGCAGACGTCCTTCCATGGCAAAAGAGAAGGTTGGATTATGAGTGGGCAAGGCTGGGTTCGACGAAAGATGTTTTGGCGGAGGGAAGGGCTCAGCGGAGGAGAGGTTTTTGCAGACGAGATCAGCGGCAGACAGCAGCATAGGCTTAGGAAGAAAGAGGGACGGAGGAGAGAGTGGCTTTTTGGTTATGTATGGGTGCAATGTTAAAGTTGGTTGTTTGATTATAGATTTAGAGAGAGTTTTATTGGCGGTCAATAAAACTATACACTGGCTAGTCAGTGTCTAAAGTATTGTTCTTTTATAATTGTACAAGTTCTTGGGATGATGATGAGTGCTTAGTATGACATAATTACTAATTGAAAATAAAAGCTTGGACGGTAACACTACTTCATCTTATGACCGTGTAAGGTGTAACCAAAACATTTCTAATTTATTTATTCTTTTCATTTCAACTTTTCATGCATCAAACCTCCACCCCATGATCCCGGATCCCCTACCCAACCTCCGACGTCAGTGGACCGCGGTTCCCCCTCCTCTCTCCCTTCCTCTATTTCTCATTTTTCCTCCCTCTCTGCCTTGCTAGACCATCAACGGATACTGTTGAGAAATAATTCTTGCTTCGTAATTTTTTTTTTTTTGGGGTCAATTTTGAATGGAATTAATCCTCTAGATGATTCTTGTTTCATTTGAATGGAATTAATGTATCAATCTCCAGGAATCATATTTTAGGATTTACTTCACTTACATATATATCCGAGATGCAAGTCCAAATGAATCTATGTCTCACACATCCCTCATATTATAAAATAATATACAATCAATTTGGGAGTTTTCACTCCTAATATCATCGAGATTTTTTATGATAAAACTTAACACCTAGTAATAATAGGTAGTTAAGTTGGAATAAATCAGTAATTTTGTGGTGGACCTGCATGGCTTCTAAAATTTTACAGCTAGATCCGACTTTTAGATACTCACATTTTTGTGTTTGACCGGCGAATTAATTCATTGAACTGTTTGACAAGCTGCAGAAGCCATGGCTGTTTTACATTGCCAAGTTCAAGGTTGGTCGAACATGTCTTCCGCTCTTTGCAACGACATAATCAACTTCAGGCAACGGAACATACATTGATAAAGTCGGCGGTCGCCTCAGCTCATCCTGTCCTAATAATGACAGCCCACCATATACTATTCTTCCCCTCATCGTTTCACTGCATATTTCTTCCTTTTCTCTTTCATCTTTTGCTCAGAATTCACGTGTATCTTGATCATTGTAATTTTCAGGTATAGCGAAACAAAGAAATTAGACTTGCTATATATATATATATATATATATGAGAAAAAGAAATTAGATATATTGATATATTTATTTATTGGTTCACATCATTTTTTACTTCTCGCATACTCTTTGTTAATTTCTGTCATTTGATCTTTTTTAATTCAGTCGATCCAACGACCGCAAATTAAAAGAGTGTGTATGAAGTAAAAAGGGGTATATGGATAGCACACCCTTTATTTATTATGCTTTTCCAATTAAGGGTGACAAGGCAGGAAATTGCACAACCTGACTGGACCAGTTCTCATTTCATGAAAACGCAAATCCTGCCTTAAACTTTTTTTTATTGAATAAGATGCTTTATTAAACATTATAGAATAGTACATAGAAAAATCCATCTAAAATTCAAACATGAATATTAAAAACTAAATCTGCATCTTAATTAAAACATACACGGCCTGATTAATATAACAAGGTTTAACAAAATGTCGTACAAATACGTACCAGCGCAGCTAATTATAAAATACAAAGTCTTCCAAGAATGAAGACATTAAGCTAGGAGTACGCTAGTGATATAGGTCTCCGTAAAAAAATAATATATATATATATATACATATATATATATATATCAATTGGGACAAAACTTCGAGATAGCTATGGAAACACAAGTATCACACATGCTTGAAGTTCAACATAAAATAATTGTTGCATTAGCCTACACCACTTTCATCATCTTCGCAATAATGAGACCAAGTAACAACTTCGTCAAAGTTAACTTCAAAACTCAATCATGTATTAAAACCTATGACAAAAAAAGAAACAAAAACAAATACTGGGGTGTATTCAATTGGAAATTTGAGAGATTGTAATAGATTTATAAATTCATGAATTTTTATGGAGTTTAACTGATTTGTACATAGATATTCTATATAAAATTTTGATTCAATTCCCTCGAAATCTCATGGGAAGATGTGAGATTTGTGGATGCTTAAAATACACTACAAAATCTCTCCAATTCCCTCTAATTCCTCAACTTTTTCAAATTCTTTAAATAGGGCAGGTCCAGAAATTTTTGAGGCTCGTGGCGACGTCAAAAAATGTGCCCTCATTTCATATAAAAAAAATATTTGTTTTCACACGTAAGATATCGATGAAATTATATTTAGAAAAACACTTCAAACTCAATAAGTTAGAAACACGGAATAATTAATTTATTTTGTATTAAGAGAAGGAAACTAAAAAACTTCGGCCTTACAAGTAGATAGATTATGAGTTTTGTTTTCCATCTGAACTTTTAAAGTGTTTTTGTATAAATCGTGAGTTTTTTTTTTTTTATTTACTAACCTCTCGTCAATATAAGACTAAAAAAATATTAATGTTTTGGGTAAAGTACACAAAACTACCTCAACTA
The DNA here is from genome assembly GCA_036320875.1 of Cotoneaster glaucophyllus. Taxonomy (NCBI): domain Eukaryota; kingdom Viridiplantae; phylum Streptophyta; class Magnoliopsida; order Rosales; family Rosaceae; genus Cotoneaster; species Cotoneaster glaucophyllus. Next base: position 5,221,192 of record CM070068.1, read on the forward strand.
TTGGGGTCACGACAGTTTCATACCTAATTTTTTAAAATTGACAATGTCATACAACATCTTACGAATTTGTGACAATGTCATACCTCCGTCAAATTTTCTGTTAGTTTTTCTGTTAAGTGCTGACGTGGCTAGAACGGGGACCACTCAATAATCCAGCTGGATTAAAAAATAATTAAATATATTTTTAATAATAAAATATTAAAAAATTAAGAATAAAAAAACAAAAAAATAAAATTCCTTCTCTCCTTCTTCTTTTCCTTCTCTCTCCTTCTTCTCTCTCCTTCTCTCTCCTCCTTCTTCTTCTTCTTGGGCGAAACTGGCTGGGTGTTTGAAATATTTTTTTTTTCTTCTCTCTTCTTCTCCCTCCTTCTCCCTCCTCCTTCTTCTTCTTCTTCTTGGGCCGAAACTGGGTGTTCAATTTTTTATTTTTTTATTTTTTTGGTTCTTCTTCTTCTCTCTCCTTCTCCTCTCTCCTCCTCCTCCTCCTTCTTGGGCCGAAACTGGGTGTTCGAATTTTTAATTTTTTTTTTCTTCTTCTTCTCCTCCTCCCTCCTCCTCCTCCCTCCTCCCTCCTCCCTCCTCCTCCTTCTTGGGCTGAAACTGGGTTCAATTTTTTTTTTTCTGCGTTGCAGGTAGAGGGAAAAGGGGGGGGGGGGGGATGGTTTCTTTTCTCCTTCTCGTTCGGCCCAAGAAGGAGGAGGAGGAGGAGGAGGAGAGAAGAAGAATGACAAAAAAAAAATAATAATAATTCGAACACTCAGTTTCGGCCCAAGAAGAAGGAGGAGGAGGAGGAGGGGAGAGGAGAAGGAGAGAGAAGAAGAAGAAAAACCAAAAAAAATAAAAAAAATTGAACACCCAGTTTCGGCCCAAGAAGAAGAAGAAGAAGAAGGAGGGAGAAGGAGGGAGAATAAGAGAGAAGAAAAAAAAAAAAAAAAAAATTTCAAACACCCAGCCAGTTTCGGCCAAGAAGAAGAAGGAGGAGGAGAGAGAAGGAAAATTTTTTTTTTGTTTTTTTATTCTTAATTTTTTAATATTTTATTATTAAAAATATATTTAATTATTTTTTAATCCAGCTGGATTATTGAGTGGTCCCCGTTCTAGCCACGTCAGCACTTAACAGAAAAACTAACAGAAAAATTGACGGAGGTATGACATTGTCACAAATTCGTAAGATGTTGTATGACATTGTCAATTTTAAAAAATTAGGTATGAAACTGTCGTGACCCTAATAGTTGAGGTAGTTTTGTGTACTTTACCCTAATGTTTTTGAGTCTTTAAGGATATGTATAAGTAATGAATGAACACTAAATTAAACCTTTTGATGACATGTAATATTATTTGCAAATTGGGTCTAAAAATTTAGTCTACGCATTACTCTTTGCTGAAGATTAGATTTGAATTGGAGTGGATATTTAAAAATAGCAACCCACATAGTTACTAGCTAGTAAATAGATTAACAACCAAACAAAAATTTGTTAAAAATAAACATGCACAAAGCATTTCGAACTTAGGATCTCTCGTTAATTTTAAACAACAAAAATCATTCCTTCTAATTAAACTTCTTGATCATTTAGCCAAATTTTATAAATTTATACTGTTATGAAAAGAAATTTGTAAAAATTGGAATATAAATAAGCATACATGGTGTTTTGAACCTGAGACCTCCTCATTCATTTTAAACAACAAAACCACCAATTCTAGTTAAATTTCTTAGTCACTAAACCAAATTTTATAGATTTATACTCTTATAAAAACATATATAAATATATCACCCTAATAATTTTGGTGCCCCCAATTTTTTTGGGCCCCGGACGGTCACCCTGCCCCAATGGGCCTGGGACGGGCCTGTCTTTAAATTCAAATTCTAATTGAATAACTTCTTTAAAATTCTAATTGAATATACCTGGATTTCTAAGGATTTTAATAAACTATCTTAAAATCCTGATTGAATACACATTGAATTTCAGAGAATCACTTGAAATCATGATTGAATACCACTTGATTCATTAAAAGAATTAAAATCCCTCAAAATCTCAATTGAATACACCCCATTAAGATAGTGAATCAAAGAGCAAAAATAAAGCCCCTAAACATAATATTTACGAAAAACACCTAATTTCGAAAATTATATAAAATTATAATTAAAAGACAAATAGCATAAAATAGACAACCAAAATTGGTTTAAAATACAACTAGAATGAAAAATCAAAACAAAATTAGCATACTTATTTAGGACGGTTAAAAAATCAAACTGCTAAACCATCAGCAACCCATGGTTAAAGCGCACATTACTTGTTGCTCGTTTTATAACTCCGTCTTTATTAAGTAATAACCTTCTTACAATAAACCGCAACAAGTGGCTCAGTAGTAAGAGCCCGGACTGCAGCTCTTCAATAAACAAAACAATGTGGAGATCCTTAACTATGGTCACGAACAGGACGAAATTCCTCATAGCCTCTCCGGGCCCATAGGGATGGATAACCATTAGGGCTGGAAAAAAATCCCAAAAATCCCAAACCAAACCGAAAAAATCCCGATCCCAAACCAAAATTCCCGAAAATTTTTGTATGTTATCCCGAACGAAACCGATATTTTCGGTATGGGATTCGGTTTTGCAACTCCATTTTTTCGGTATTCCCATACCGAACCAAAAATAAACATTTATATATATATATATATATATTAATTATAAGAGAATTATTTCAACCGTTCATCGTTTTGGATTTAATCTATGCCGTTCATTTGTTTTTAGGTCAGAACCCCATTTCATAGTTCACTTCCTTCCGTTCCATCGTTTCTATCGAACAGCCCAGCCCGAGCCCTCATCTCATCTCTGATCTCTCCCTCATCGAGTCGGCGAGCCCTCTTCTCATCTCTCTCTCTGTGACGAATTCCGGCCAGCCACCGGCCCATCACCACACGTGACTCTCCAACATTCCTTCTCCAGAATTCCGGCGAGCCCTCATCTCATCTCTCTGTCTTCAATTTTTTTGTATTATTCAACTAAAAAATCCAACTGGGTTCTAGAATTCGTGAGCTTTTTATCAAAAGGTATGTGTTTGTTCGATAAAGTTCATTGGGTATGCCGTAAATTTGCTTTTGATTCTGATTGTTTTGATGTTTTTGCTATTCCAGTGTATCGATTTGTGTGAATCTCTATGTGGGTGTTCTTGATGTTTGTGGTTTATGCATTAGATGTTTTGGAATTCAGTGATGATTTTACTTTGTGGTGATAGACGTATATGTCATTCTGTTTGAATATGTTTGGGATTTAAGACTGTTTGGTTGAACTTTGAACTCGTGGGTAATCGACAAAAGTTTTTAATCTGCGGTTGTCTATGATTATTATGTAATTTTTGAGGATTTCTTTTCCTTTCACTGATTCCGTTAGTTCTAACTAAATTTGTGGGTGTGGCGTAGGTTGGGGCTGCGTTGTCCATGGTTTACATATCTGGAGCTCCGGTCATGTTTGTCGGGTGTGGGCAGTCGTACACTGACCTCAAGAAGCTGAATGTGAAATCTATCGTGAAGACACTCCTGAAATGAGAAACGTTATGCTGCCAAATTTCGTGATTCAAAGCATGCTGGTGGTTTACGGTATGAACTATGAACTGTGTCCTGCTGTTTGCTGCTATACCTTTAATTTGTATTGTTTCCGTTTGATGACACTATGAAGATCTTGTATACATTTAATAGACAGCTTTTTCATAATGTCAATGGAATCAAGGCTGTTTATAATGTTTGGGATTTAAGGTTGTTTGGTTCAGTTAAATTGGATGTATCCATTGCATTCAAATTGATTGTATTACATGTGTAGTATAAATTGGATGTATCCATTGCATTCAAATTGATTGGCAGATTAGTAGACTGTAGAAACAAGCTTTGTCGGCAGATTAGCCCAAAAGCCCAAAAGCATAAAAGCATAATATGTCACATTTTAGCCCAAAAGCCCATAAGCCCAAAACCATTTCAGGATTCCCGATTTGTCCCGAAATCCCGAAACTATTTCGGGATTCTCGAAAATTGGGATTCCCGAAAATTTGGTTTGGGATCGGTATTGAAATTGGGATTCCCGAAAATTTCGGTTTGGGAATTGGGACAAGGGTTTCGGTATGGGATCCCATATCGAACCACCCCTAATAACCATGGCTGGCCACCAGTTGTCTTATTTTTATTTTATTTTAAAAAAAAAACCTTACAATATTAAAATTGATTTGGTCGGAATTTTATAATTACTATAAAGTTGCTTTTTACTGTATTTAATAGTCATGGCATATGGTATTTAATGGTCATACTCTTGCATCTGGATGAATTGAACACATAAAGATCCATTAAATTTTATGGAAATTGTTGAAACATCACACAAACTCTAATTTCATGAAATTACAAATAGAAATTTATAGTACCAATTAAAAGATGTAAACTCAAGTTATGCATGAAACCTGCTATGATTTGCACCAATGATTTCACGTGCTCCCACATCACATATATAATATCGTCCACGTATAAGGCATAAAAAGAAGTCACAGATGAGGGAGCATGCTCAAAATATGGAGGCATAGCATAAAGAACTTAAAAGACATGAGGATCTTCACCAACTACAAATTGATATCGAGTTAGATGTTCATAGATGTTCATATTCTAGCATGTTATCCAAGCGATCTTTTAAAGGAAAACTAATGAAAAGGGCTTGAAAACTTTGAGTTTTAACGATAAGGACAAAATAAAGGGTAAAATGAATAGTATCAAGTTTGACTTTTTAGTGTAAAAATGTGATTTTTCGTTAAAGTGAACAGTACCGCGGGCTTTTCGTTAAAACTCTCATCTTTTAAACCACTAGGGAAAGTGTGGCGTGGAATCACTCAAGTTATATGGGTAAAGACGAATGCCCTATCCATTAAAATATTGGACTACATGCTATATATATATATATATATATATATATATATATCATAACACGTTGATTAGCAATCTAGACTTTAAACTGAAATTGATACACTAAAGATTTGTTGCGGACTGCTTCTTTATAAAACACTTCTACCGTTCTACTATAACTACTTTACCAAAATGAAAAAATATTTTATGAATAAATACATGCCAGATGTTTTTTCAAAAAACATTACTCATAAACTTTTAGTTTTTTTGCCAAACATAATTAAAACTACTTTTGGTTGTTGAAATCATTTTTTCATTCCAAAAACAATTCCAAACAGCCACTAAAAAACAAAGAATAAAGGAAGGAAAGTGATATCACAACTAATTTGACCCCCCATGCACACACCCTTGTTAATTTTTTGTTATTGATTTTTTCAATTCATTCAATCCGACCACCGAAAATTGAGAGAAGTGTCTGAGAAGTAAAAAATAAATAGCATTACCTTAAAAGGAAATCTTAAATGTAAGACGCTGGGTTGCATATACCTAACGAAAAACGTGGCAAGTCATTGATTTGGTGGGTATAAATTAATGAGCAGCTATGTTTTAGCCACGCTGTCTGAGAGTCTGAGACTTGAGGCAGCGAACTCCTCTTCTGCTTTGCTCGAACCTCAAGGTGCAAACTCTCTCCTTGTTTCTTCCTCACTCTGTCACAATGTCGCTGCTCATTGCTGGTCTTCGGAAGTTAATAGTGTTGTTGTCTCTCATGCCGCTGCCATTTTCTTTTTGTACGGCAAGCATACACAACAACAACTTATTAGTACCAGGCCTATCTATCAGTGCAAAACAAACTTTGATTTCTTCCTCCGGAAACTTTGCACTTGGTTTCTTTCGTCCTGCAAAGTCCACCAAATATTTCCTTGGTATTTGGTACAATGCAATGGCAAACCCTCCAATTGTGTGGGTTGCCAACAGAGAAGCTCCGCTCAATTCTCCGGGGGTCCTCAAGCTGAGAAGTGATGGAAATTTGGTGGTGCTGGAAAATGAAGCCATCATCTGGTCATCAAATGCATCAGTTCCTGCTTCTGCAATGAATTCGACAGTTGGGTTGCTAATGGATTCCGGAAACTTTGTTCTCCGATTCGGAGAAGAGTTGGATAAAAACCCTTTGTGGCAGAGCTTCGATCATCCTTCAGATACATTGCTGCCCGGCATGAAGATTAGCCTCAACAAAAAGACAGGCCAGCACAGGCGCCTTACATCCTGGTCAGCAGTTGATGATCCAAAACCCGGGAATTTCTCTGCCGGCATTTATCCCAAAATGCCGGCCCAGATTGTTGTCCGGAAGGAGAACATTGGTGATCATCCCTACTGGAGAACTGCTGTCTACGATATGAATGGCCACAAGTCAAAATCAATTGTCATTAGAAATCTCAGTGCAACTTTCTTGTTCCCTTCTTACAATTTTGATCTTCATGATCATCATGACAATGATAATGATGAGATTTATTTTACTTATAGCTTCCCGGATATTCGCTCGGTGAAATTGAGGTCCGTGTTGGACCCGAATGGGCTGCTTGTCCTGCTGCTGTGGCAGGATGAGAGTAAGAAATGGAGTGAACTGTGGAGGGAGCCAGTCGATAAATGCGATTTCTATGCTCCTTGTGGTCCTTATGCTGCTTGTACTAGAAATGAAACCGTGTCACCATGTAAGTGTTTGACTGGTTTTGTACCTAAATTTGAACAACAATGGGATATGGGGGATTGGACTGGTGGGTGTGTTAGGGAGAAGTGGTTAAAATGTGATCGAAACAGACCAAGTTGGAGAAGCTGAAACTACCGGATCATGATGTTCTGGTTGGAGATAAAAAGAGTAGGACTGAGTGTGAAGCTGAATGCCTTCAAAACTGCTCTTGCACAGCTTATGTTTATGCAAATGTGGCACAGGAAATTAGTACCATGAGATGTATAACATGGTACGGTGACTTGGTGGATCTTGTCGAGAATCACACTCTTGGGCAAGACATTTATATTCGCGTTCATGAGGATGACTCCAGTGATTGTGATGGTATGTTTAAAATTTCGGTTTCATTAAATCAAGCAAAGCCATTTATTTTGGCTACAAGGTTACCAAAATTAATTTTTTGGAGCCTTCATTTTTAGTGTTTAACTTGATCATTTCCTTTTCACCGCAGGTTGTAAGGGTCATGTTGAAATTCTCTTGAAGCAACGAACAGTTGTAATTGCCATTGCAATTGTCTCAGCAACCGCAGGAATTCGTGCAACCATTTTTGGATATCTGTTATGGAAGAAAACTGTGAGAAATGAAGGAAGGGCTGGAGGTGGAAAGAACGATACTGATCAACTGCCACTTTTCAGCTTAAAGAGTATATTAGCTGCTACAAACAACTTCTCTGATACTAATAAAGTCGGAGAGGGAGGATTTGGCCCTGTTTATAAGGTGACGACCCATCCATGCAAGTGCACTGTTCTTGATAAATAAGATAATTTATCTTCCCTGTTAAAAAATAAAGAGATTTTATTTTCTTCTTTCATAAAAAATTCCATACTTCTTCCGCTGCAGGGGACTTTGCCTGAAAATCAAGAAGTAGCCATTAAAAGGCTGTCAAAGAAGTCAGGGCAAGGACATGAAGAATTCATAAATGAGTTAGAGCTTATAGCCAAGCTCCAACATACCAATCTTGTTAAGCTATTGGGTTGCTGCAATGAAGAGGAGGAAATGATATTGATCTACGAGTACATGCCAAATCGAAGTTTGGACAAATTTTTGTTCGGTATAGATATACTCATCATTCTTGAGATTCTTCGTATTTGTTGATTTCCTGGGTATCAAATTTGATTAACAAATTTTTGCAAGATCTTTTACCAAGTCTATTTACACAAGCTCTCTATAATGCAATTCAATATGTTCATTCAGATCCGTCTGAAAAGACAAAATTGGATTGGGGGAAACGCTTACAAATCATAGAAGGCATTGCTCAAGGAGTACTTTATATCCACAAGTACTCCAGATTGAAAATCATCCATAGAGATCTCAAAGCAAGTAATATACTGTTGGATGAAGCAATGAACCCCAAAATTTCAGACTTTGGAATGGCGAGGATTTTCGGGATGAATCAAATTGAAGCAAATACCAACAGGATTGCTGGAACATAGTAAGTATATTTTGTAGACCGTCTAATTTCATTCACTTACTAAATATTAAGCAATTAACCTTTGTTATTATTGCTCACTTCTCTATCTTTAATTCATGCAGCGGCTACATGTCCCCTGAGTATGCATTATTTGGCCAATTCTCTGAGAAATTGGATGTATTTAGCTTTGGAGTGTTGTTGTTAGAGATTGTAAATGGAAAGAGGAATTCTTCATTTTATCGTTTTGATCCTTCGTTAACTCTTGCTGGTTGGGTAAGTTTAAGAAATTTGATCTAATATATATGCTCCTTTTGTTTTAAGTTTAAGCCTTGCAAATTTGCAATTAAATTAAGTGAATGATTGATGCGTTTTACATGTCATTATTTAAAATCCTAGGCATGGGAATTATGCAAAGAAGGTAGAGGAATGGAGGTGATTGATGAATCAGTAAGGGAAACATGCCAGTCGGACGAAGCTCTGAGGTACCTCCATGTAGGGTTTTTGTGTGTTCAAGAAGCTCCAGATGATCAACCAACAATGTCTTCGGTAATTTGCATGCTGACTAATGAAGCTACATCACTTCCACTCTCCAAAGAACCTGCTTTCACAACACATAGGAATTCAATTGCTGCTGGTTCTTATCCTCGAGCATCTCCCAGCTTTTCCAACAACGCAATCACCATTAGTTTGATAGTAGGTAGATAGACTGAAAAGGAACGGCACCGTGAGAAGTACTGGCATCCAACTTTTGATGTTCAAGAACTCTACACACCGAAAGTTGTGTTGGATAAAATATAAAGAAACCAAATGGTTTGCATCCTTAGATGAGATTATTTTTTATCCAACCCTGGTGGTAGATTAAATTTTAATTTCAGTAGGATGTAGGGCTCATTGAGAGTGAGTGACTATGTAGAAGTGGTTCTTGTTAGTGATTTCATTATTTTAAAAGTTAACTAATTAAAGGCACTATTCTCTTGTTTTAGAAAAAAAAAAAAGAAAATCAGTTCTATAAAATCACTTGAAATGACTTTAGTTATCATTTGAAGCTATTTTTAATTTTTGCTAAACACTCAAGAAGTATAGATAATATCGTTTGTTAAAAAAAAAAAAAGTGATTATATATCGCCTTATGAATAGGTATATGTAGGTACGTGCATATATATGTATATATGGCCTTGTTTGGCAGCCCGTATAAGGAATCGGATAGGATAAGTTATACGGAGCCGGATGTTTTGTGCAACTATGTACTAAATAGTACCCGTATTACTTAAACTGGGCCCACATCATTTATCCGGTGTATGCCCGTTTATTTATCCTTCCAGAATCCTATGTATTATTAGTCGGGTCTGTGGCGGTTTGGCTCTCTCGCATCATTCTGCAAACTCACTTCCGTTGCCATCGTCAATCCCAGGTTCTTCTTCCTCCTTCTCCTTTCTTCTTCATCTTCTTCTTCCTTTTGCACTTCATAGCTGTCGCCCTCTTCTTCAGTTTCTCGTCGCGACCGTCGCCTTGCTCTGCAGTTCCTCGTCACAGAACCCGCACGGGTTCGCGTGCCATTGATCCTGGATTTGAAATAGATCCGACTGAAACCCATGTCGTCGGAGCACCGCCTGCATTCACCTACTGCCCAACATCACCGCCGCACGTTTGGAATTGGGTTGACTCCTCATGGAAAGAAATGCGAGAGATCAGGGAGCAATCTCACATGCATAGAACATTTGGGAAGAGGTCTCATGCTATTGGGTATAGGGTCTATGCTGATTCTGTTGTCCATCCCATGTGGTGTGGTGAATCTTGTGCGGTGGAGAAGATCGGGGAAGAAAGGGTTTTTTTTTTTTTTTTCTTTTTTTTTAATTTGATTTAAATAAAGGACAAATAGAAAATGCAATATCAAGATTATTTTTATTTAATTTGATGCATTTGGTTGTTGTGAATTTTTATCAAAAAAAAAATTCCTTTTTTTCATTAGTCATCAAATTTTTTTAGTAAAAATAATATAATCCGATCTCTTATTCTATACCGTAACAAACAGATTATAAATAATACGGTCATTAGTACGATACTGCACCAAACACCCGATTAATTTAGTCTATACAGTCCCGATGACAGATTATCCTATCCGACTGAAATAGTCAGTACAGTCCGAGCTGACAAACAAGGCCTATATGTAATGTAATTATGGTATATTATTTGTAAGTACATTACAGCACTTATAACAACAATATACATAATAACGTAATTACCAACGATAACAACAAAATCTTATCTCACTAAGTAGAATCGGTTGTAAGAATCTTATAAGCCACTGCACTCAGTTTTGTGCCAAACCTTAATTTAGAATTTTAACTATCAATGAGGAAATGAGTACTCATGGAGTTGATTCTCAGAGAATGGATTAAGACTTTTAATTTGTTAACCAATGACTAGTTTCCCAAATTTTCTGAAAAAAGTAACGCCAACAACTATTGATATTGAAAAGGAAAAAAACTTAACAATGTGTAAAATGAGCGTGGTCTTGTATGGTTTGATTTTATTCTCAAATCCACATCGAACCAATGAAATATTACAGTTGTTGTACTAGCACAACCTAACCAGTTCAACTTATTTCGTGACCGGCTTGTTTTAGTTATTTTCCTTAGTAAGCAATTAGGAAATATTCAGTTACTCCAAAAAAAAAAAAGGGAAATATTCAGGTACATATATCAAAGGGGTACTTCGTTGGGAAAATATTTTATCAGGCGAAATGAGGGATAGGGTTGGGCGATGGAAGGATAAAGAGATTCGGATCCAGATCTATCTCTATAGTTGTTGATGAACGGGGTTTGGCAACGGAAAGATAAAAAGATCCGCGGCTTAGGAGTTGGTCAGGTTGGGTACCTTGAGAGATCTTCTTCATCTAGCTCTCAGCCTCGAGAAGAATAAGTGTGCCAACGAGAAGAAGCCAGGGAAGAAGTTGCGCGCCAGTGGGAGAAGGACTTTCGAGGTACGTTGCTAGCATGGCGACCTTTAGCGCCCTGATCATTCGAGTGACCTTCAACCAACCACCGTCACCCCCAACCCCCCCCCAAAAAAAAAAAAAAAAAGATTAGTATCTTATACTTTACATATACATACATACATACATATATATTTGTATGAATATTTCAGTTTTAATATAGTTAAACAAATTTCGTTCTATATTGTGATTTCTTTTGAGATTAATATGATAAAAATAATTAATTTTCTTTTATATTAAATATAACTGAAATTGCAAATTAAAAAAAAATTAAAAAAGTTTGCCCAATGAATACTTTCGTCGAGCATGTATTTTGTATGTTTTTTTTAATTCCTTACCCGACGATTGTTTCGTCGAGCAAAATATTTTGCTTTAATTTTTTATTTCTATAAACCCAACGAAATACTATCATCGGGCAAGTTGGTCAACGAACTTTGCTCGAAGAATTAATTTCACTAGGCAAACAGTATTGCCCAACGGAGTTTTAATATTCGCCGGACAAACTAGCGCAACGGATTTTGCCTGACTAATATTGCCCGACGAATTCCCATCGGGCAAAACATTAGACGACAAAAAACTTATTTGGCTAGACAAAATCTTTTCATCTGGGAAGGGGTTTTTTTTTTTTTTTTTTTGGGTAGTGTCATATTGTAAATTAAACAATGGTTGAAAAAACTTCTTTTACCATTAAAGATGGAATATCAATTATTTGATAATTAAGTGGTTGATGTGTGTGATGAAACATAGACGAGTTCATTTGAGGTTGTTTACAAATAGGTCAAACCAAAACAAATCACACTAGCTAACTGAACTTTGATTCAGTTCAATCCAAGATGATATTCGTAGATTGAAGCTTAATGTGTATCTTTACCATATATAACAGGGAAAAATATATTCTTAGATCTTATCTGTGCAAGGAATACAATCACATAATTAATTGTGATCTCAAAACAAACAAAAAATGGGGACAAAAATCTAAAGAAAAGGTATATTGTATATTGTTGAAATATAGTTATCAATAGGTTGGAATGTCTCGAAGCATCTCTTCGTTAAAACGTGTTTGACGCACTCCGATTGGATAGCTGAACTGTAAAATGGAGGTCGAAAAAGTACCAACTCCGAAACAAACAATAAATATACGTGTTTTTACATTCGGCATCCATACAACTGTCAAACTGCTAACCGTCAACCGTTTGAAACGTGTTTATTGCTTTTGTCTCGTTAATAAAAGAAGGTCAAAGTAATATGGTCCCAAAAGATGGGAACAGCCACACACGACTTATACACGCGTGCACCAACGTGTACAGTGCATATATGTGCGAACTGGGACGTGTATTATATCCGTATGTGCCAACTGGGACGTGTATTATATCCATATGTGCCAACTGGGACATGTATTTGTGCCAACTATGCAGCACTGAATTTGATGCAGTACTGCAAAAGCAATAAAAGTGCGTCATTAACTTGTGTGTGCGCCATTCGGATTTTTTTTGTGAGAATTTCGGGGATCTGTGAATCATATTTGTTCATTGTACATTGTGCGGTCAGAAATCATTTTAAAAAAAATTATTTAAAAATAAATACAAACAGTACCTGACAAAAACTGATCGCATGATGTAAAGAGGATCCTGTTGGGGCCACTTGATCTCCAAGATTCTCACCAAAAGGATCCAAAGAGGATCCTGTTGGGGCCACTTGATCTTGCGATACTCTATGTGTGCTCCAAAAGGATCCTCTGCGGATCCTTTTTGTGAGGATCCTGGGATCCATGAATCGTATTCGTTTATCGTACATCATGAGGTCAGTTTTTATCAGGTACTATTTATGTTTAATTTTAAATAAAAATATTCAAAATAATTTTCAACCGCACGATATACGATAAACGAACACAATTCACGATTTTTTGGGATCCTTACAAAGAGGATCCGGATTCATGTGTGATGACTCAACTTTGCATATATCATAGATTGTCTCACTGTCTGTAATTATTACAAGCAATCTTAAAAAGTAATATCTGTCGTGCAGTTACTGAGTATTGGAAATCAAATTTTTCCGTCACGTGAGAGTTAATGAAGATAAATAAGCAAAGGATGCCTTGCACGTGTGATAAGCAAGTATTTCCCGAAGTTCGTAAATTACTCTTATCGATCAGAATTAGTTACCATCTTATTTTACCTGAAAAATATAATAGATGTATGTGAACTGCATTCGCGACAAATAAAACATTTAACAATAGGTGTTAGTGGTATAAGTTGTAGATAATTTGTAAAGTATGTCACTTATTTGTCTACATGGCAACCTATTTAAAAATTGGGTTTATTTGGATGCTTATTACTTTATAAATTTTTGTCTAAAAAATAAAAATTGTAAATATCTCTAAAAATCTCTGAAAAATATAAATGTCATGCAAAAAGAATTTCACGCAACTTATATCACAAGTGGTCAAGTTACCACAAGACTCAAGTGGTCGAGATTGAAAATCAACTCATAAGACCTAAAGCCCAGCAAACAAAGAAAGGCTAGGGAATGGATATTCCTGGCCCGAGAACTGCTCAAAGAATCAACCACCACGAGAAGGTGGGGAGAGTCCATGTAACAGATGCCCAGGTCGTACACTCGCGCGGTAAATATGAGTCGATCAACTTACAGCTCCAATTCCTGGCTAACTCTTGCTTGATGGTTTATGCACGTTTTAGGGTTTACATAGCGGGCTTTTGTGTATCGATCAAGAAGCTAGCTGGCAGCAGCTGACCAACAATGTCTTCGATGACTCTACCACTATACGAAGGACGTTATTCTACTTTAATTTAATGTAACCCAAAATCTTAACCGTGAAAGAGAGATTTTAATTCGGTTGCATATGACATGGGGAGCACATCTGCTAGCTTACATGACTTCAATCTCGTCTTCAGCTAAGTAACAAGGGTGCATTTTTCACGTAATGATGTATTTTATTATCACGAATTACAAGATTTTCACGTATTTCTGTATTTTAGTCCACCAACTTTCAGTTCTAGAAAAGCAAGAGAAATTGGTTAGTTGTTCCAATCAAATATATTAGACCTGATCCATTACAGTACACAAAAGCTACAAGTTGCACCAAAATTGTTCTCATGAATAAATATGGTCCAATAAATATGACTTTAGCCCCTGAAACTCAAGTTTCTTTACATAAAACCCGACATAGTTTTTTTACCTGAATAAAACCCAATGACTAGGCTCCACATAACGAAATTCATTAATTCTATGTGCCTTTACACATTTTGCAATTTTAGATGCCTAAAACACCCCTAATTACAGTTTTAATGTATACATTAAAGTCTATGCAGATTTGAAGGGAGGGATTAATAAATAAAAAATGCATTAATGTTTAAAATCATTGCATATTAATATATCATAACAAATTGTATGTTAATGCTCTGGAAAAAAAAAAAGCACTAATGTTATACTTTCCTTAAGATTTCATAATTGTTTTTCAAATTTGCATAAAATTTGACAATTTTAATTTAATCTTGTCATTTTCTTACCCAAATGAAAATCTGAAAGGGCACTATAAAATTTGTTGTAAGATCCCACATCGCCCAGGGGTGTGGATCATGTAAGCCTTATATGTATATTCTCATCTTTACCTAGCAGCTCACTGGCTTAGGGTTCTGTAGGAACTCCGAAGTTAAGCGAGTTCGCGCGAGAGCAATCCCATGATGGGTGATCCACTGGGAAGTTCTTGTGTGAGTTTCCAGAAACAAAACCGTGAGGGCGTGGTCGAGGCCCAAAGCGGACAATATCGTGCTACGGTGGAGTCGAGCTCGGGATGTGGTGGGGGCCCGGGCCGGGATGTGACATTTGTCCAGTAATAATACATGCAAAATAATTTACTTATAAAATTAAAGAAATGTTATTTGATTCAAAAGAAATTTATCTATATTTTAAATAATAATATTGGTGAATCATTGCACAAATATATATTAGGTATAAAATGTGCCCAATATATATATAATGCATGCAATAATTCACCTAGAAATAAAGGAAATTTGGTTAAAAATAATTTATCTACTACTTTCAATTTTCCGTTTTTTTTTTTTTTTTTACAAACATAATGTACCTACAATATAATTTACCTATTGTTTAATCAAATAAAAATAATAATGTATCTACTGTTTCATTTTAATGGTGATAATTTGCCTTGGTTTAGTTTTTACGAAATAATTTTGGCACTGTTTGACTTGACCAAAATAATGTAACTACTATTTTAATTTACCTCCAAAATAAATGTTATTTGATTCAAAATTAATTTACTTATATTTTACATATAAATATAGATAAATTATTTTTAACACGCATATATAATAACAAATAAAAAATGTCTAATGTATGTAATAATCTATGTAAAATAATTTACCTACAACATAAAGAATATTAATTGGTTTGTTTTTTTTTTATCAAACAATATTATTTGATGCAAAATAACTGATTATACAAAGGATTTTCTTTTTTCATACGAAAAATGTGCCCATAATTGTTTATGAATATGGATAAATTAGTGTGTATATATATATATACATGTTACTAATATTTATGATACAAGAAAGGTAAATTTCCATATGGGGTTAATTGCTAATCATAATTAGGGTGAGTAATAATATTTATTGACATAATTAGGGTTTTGTGGCATACATTGTAAATATGTTGTAATAATTGGTTACATATTTGTCTACATGGTAGTCTATTTGAATTTTGGGTTTTATTTGAATATTTACCTTTAGGTGGGTTTTTGTTTGGCAAATAGGAGTTTCAAGAGCCTTTCTCTAAAGAACCCTTTTCGTGTATTGACATAGCAATTACTATCAAATTATATGAAATCAAATGAATGACCTGTCTTAATTGGGTTCTTGAGTGTGTTGTCAATCCCTAAGTTGGTGTTATTTTGTAGGACTTTACACTTGAGTTGTTGACTTGGCTTAGCTGCCTTGAAGACACTCCCCGATCCTGATGTCCTCGAGACATCGGGATGGTCACGTGCTGGCCGACACCCGAGGATGATGAAAGCCATTTATTGAATGCAAATGCTGAAAACAAGGAATAGATAAGACTTATAAATATAAAAATAATGAATATGCAATTAAAGAACGTGTTCAGAGCACACAACTAATCTAAAACGTTAAATGAAATAATATAAAATTGAATGAAACAAAGAATGGGTCCTACACCGAGAGTACTCGAAGATACCGATGCGGAAGTGCCTTGACGCCGAGATTGGATGCCTCGACACTACTACAATATTAGCTTTAGTTGGCGGATGATGGTGGCGGTTATTAGAAAATCCTGTCGGATAAATTATATCCGACACATCATTTAATTAGTGGCGGATATTAGTAAAATCCTGTCGGTTATATCCGACAGAAAGTCCTGGCGGATATTTACTGGCGGATATCAAAAAAATCTTGTCGGTTATAACCGACAGTATTTTTTAATCTTTTTTTTTAATATTTTTGACAGATTCTGACGGTTTTTAAGTTAATAGTGGCGGTTATAACCGACAGAAATTGACTATTTTATTATTTTACTTTCTGGCGGTTATTATTTTAGTATTCTGGCGGTTATAACCAACATAAATTAAAATGTTATTATTTTAAAATGTTATATTGATTATAAATAAATAAACACATATTTTAATTTTTTTTTCACTCATAACCCTAAAGTCTAATGAACCCATTTCCCACGAGCTATAAATTTTCTGAGAGAATAATAATAACAGACTACAATCTTAAGCTCTATCATTTTTGTAATAAGGAGTATGCTCCCTCACAGGCAAGCAACAAGATACAAAGAAATTGAAACATTTTTTGTCAATGCGTCACAAAGCACATTGTCTGGCATATAAACACACATGAACATCTGGTGTACTCTATCATGTCTGATTTTATTATTTTAAAATGTTATATTGATTAAAAATAAATAAACACATGTTTTAAATATTTTTTTTCACTCATGGCCTTGTCAGATATAACTGACACAAACAAAGCAAAATTTTGGACGGCCGCCAGAACAATCTTTGAGTTTTTTTTTTTTTTTTTTTTTTTTTTGCGATTTTTTACACATGCTATCTCGAAGTATATACAAACATATTTGACGTTTGGATCATTAAATTGATAGATTTGACAAACACTTAAGAGTTAATGTTATACTTTCATTAAGTATAAAATAAGATTTATCCACTAGTGTAAATATTTTAAATTGAAGATCGAATTCATTCATTGCATTCTTATAGGGTCGAAACGGTAGATTAAACAAATACTTAGAGTTAATATTATACTTCCATTAAGTATAAAATAAGATTTTGTGGTATCCACTAGTGTAAATATTTTAAATTGAAGATCAAATTCATTCCATGCATTCTTATAGCGTCGAGGAGTGTAGCTGTAAAAAATCATTAAAATCGGAGCTAAAATAACCGTTAAATTGTGATTTTTTGTTTATAACCGTCAAAGTTTTTTGTTCCGTTACGTAATCTCTGAATCTTTGTTTTTTACGATTTTTTGTGTATGCAATCTCGGAGTGTTAACAAATAAGTTTGACGGTTGGATCGTTGAAAAAAGTTTCATAGAATGCATATCGCGTCAAAACGGTAGATTAAACA
Source organism: Cotoneaster glaucophyllus (assembly GCA_036320875.1). Lineage (NCBI taxonomy): Eukaryota > Viridiplantae > Streptophyta > Magnoliopsida > Rosales > Rosaceae > Cotoneaster > Cotoneaster glaucophyllus. The sequence goes on from CM070068.1 coordinate 5,238,854, forward strand.
AACACTTAGAGTTAATATTATACTTCCATTAAGTATAAAATAAGATTTGTGGTATCCATTAGTGTAAATATTTTAAATTATAGATCAAATTCATTCCATGCATTCTTATAGCGTCGAGGAGTGTAGCTGTAAAAAATCATTAAAATCGGAGCTAAAATAACCGTTAAATTGTGATTTTTTGTATATAACCGTCGAAATTTTTTGTTCCGTTACGTAATCTCTGAATCTTTTTTTTTTACGATTTTTTGCGTATGCAATCTCGGAGTGTTAAAAAATAAGTTTGACCGTTGGATCGTTGAAAAAAGTTTCGTAGAATGCATATCGCGTCAAAACGGTAGATTAAACAAACACTTAGAGTTAATATTATACTTCCATTAAGTATAAAATAAGATTTTGTGGCATCCACTAGTGTAAATATTTTAAATTCAAGATCGAATTCATTCCATGCATTCTTATAGGGTCAAGGAGTGTAGCTGTAAAAAATCATTAAAATCGGAGCTAAAATAACCGTTAAATTTTGATTTTTCGTTTATAACCGTCGAAAACTTTTGTTTTGTTACCTAATCACTGAATGTTTGTTGTTTGTGATTTTTTATGTATGTGATCTCGGAGTATGTACAAATAAGTTTGACGGTTAGATCATTGAAAAAAGTTTTGTAGAATGTGTATCGCGTCAAAACGGTAGATTAAATAAACACTTAAGAGTTAATGTTATACTTCTAGAGTAAATATTTTAAATTGAAGATCAAATTTATTCATTGCATTCTTATAGGGTCGAGGAGTGTAGCTGTAAAAAATCATTAAAATCGGAGCTAAAATAACCGTTAAATTGTGATTTTTATTTTATAACCGTCGAAAACTTTTGTTCTGTTACCTAATCTCTTAATGTTTGTTTTTTGTGATTTTTTACGTATGCGATCTCGGAGTGTGTACAAACAAGTTTGGCGGTTGGATCGTTGAAAAAAGCATCTTATAGGATATGATTTTGTGATTTTTTACGTATACGATATGATTTTGCTCATTAGTCTATCTATATCACATATTATTTTGTGTTATCTATCTATACGATAGGTTTTTATTCATAGTCTACCTATATCATAGATTAATTAATATTATCTACCTACATCACAAATTATTTATCAACCTCGACAACGTTTCTTTTAATTTTTGATAAACTTATAAGATTGGTTGTAATGTGTTTTTAAAATGTTTTTAATTAGAAAACGGGTAGATAAAGGTATTTGAAGATTCAAATTTTGAAAATTTTAAATTCAAAAATAAAGAATTTAAATAGTTTTTTGTTTTTAAGGGGCAAAATAGATGTAATAAAAACTCAAATTGGACCCAATCCAAAAACAGGTGAAGTTTTTGGACGTGGATCAAACTACCCCAATTTTTATTTATGTTTTTCAAGTATTGATTAGACAATATTTAGTTTGTGTGATGACATTTTCATTGTACAATTCTATTTTTGTTTCTTTATCGCATATTTTACATGAATTATTATCTATTAAACCAAACAATTATTTATTTAATTTTTAAAAACATATTCTATTTAAATACATATTATTTATTTATTCATTAAACCAAACAATTATTATTTTATTTTTTAAAATCGTAACAAAATTTTGGGGGGGAATTTAAAATTTTGGGGGAAAATTTAAAAATTTCAGAGGGAATTTTGGTGGGAAAGTTGTCGCCTTTTTGTTTCTGTCGGTTATAACCGACACTAATAAAAAGTTTCTGTCGGTTTTTAGTTTAAAAAAATGTTTCTGTCGGTTAAAACCGACAGTAATGAAACATTTCCACAATATAACCCCTCCATCTCCTCCTTGCGCCGGTGCTTCTCCCTTCCCCCTTCCCCCTTCCCCCTTCTCTCCTCATTTCCTTCTCCTTCTCTTCCCCCTTTTCACCTTATGTTCGAACACAAGGTCCAGACATATATAATGCAAAAGTGAAGTTCTCAAATTTTCTCTTTAACTCTCTGTTTCTCTCTTCGGCATAAACCTCTTTCACTTTAACTCGTTCTCTCTCTCTCTCTCTCTCTCTCTCTCTCTCTCTCTCTCTCTCTCTCTCGGGGTGGGATGACAGCAGTCATGGAAGTGGGAGAGGAAAGAGGAAGGAGGAGGGGATGCGGGTGGAATGACGACAGTCTGAGAAAGATCCCAGTTTGACCGTCGAACTCCTTGCCGCTGCGTACTTGGTCGGTGGTGCTGGAAATCTCATTGCTAAAATTTAATAGAGGTTTGAATCTACCAGCAAGAATCATGCAGCCTTAAGATTTTTCTGTAACCCCAAATCTGCAGGGTTATCGTGTCCCCTGGCCTTTATTTATTGGTTTCCATGGCTTTTTTTCTGCAGTTTGAATGGTCCTGAGCTCTAAAGAAAAAGCTACTGAATTCATAGTATCTTTTCAGCCTGTACATGAATTTTTGTTGTATACGTTGTTGGTTACCAAACACTAGCTAGCTCATAAATCGATCATATATCCTTGTGTAAACATCAAAACCTAAGTGGTGGGTGCTGAGTAATTTTAGCAAAGGAGTTTCCCTGATATGCTTAATTATATCAATGTTCATGTTAGAATGGAAAGCGATTTGATTCTTCATCTGGACCAATGTTTGCACAATTTTGAGGCTACTTAATTGTATGCAGAAATTCTTTTAGTGTTTATTATAAATAAATATCCTGTCGGTTTTATCCGACAATAATGTTTTTATTTATTCTTATTATAAATGTTCTGTCGGTTATAACGTACAGAATTCCTGACGGTTTTGTTTTTTTCTGTCGGTTTTATCCGACAGAAATTCTTTTAGTTTTTATTATAAATAAATATCCTGTCGGTTATACCCGACAGGATTTCTGTCGGTTTTTGAATATTTTCTGTCGGAAATTTCATTTCCTGACGCTGGCAGATCTGTCGGTTATTATATCCGCCACTGCATCCATTTTCTGTCGGATTTTGCTTAAAATCCGACAGTAATATACTTTTTTTGTCGGTTTTTGGACTGCCAGTTATAGATAATTTTGTAGTAGTGCGATTCTAAGTCCTGAAAGGGGCGCAAAACAAACATGAGTAGACCAAGTTGATATAGATATAATAAAACAGTTATCAACATACTAACCCCCAGGTTTTATGAAAACACATATATCATGATAAAAATAGGTTTTTCTGAAACTTAGCATGTCGTACAATGTCTCAAAACATATCTCGTATATATAGTACTCGCTAATGAATGTCCAATCTCACTCCAGGCCCTGTGCCAGCTCCCCGTCCCTATGTCAATTGCCAGAGGAAAATCACCTTCAGGCCTCATGCCAGCTCCCCCGTCCCTGTGCCAATTTGCCAGAGGAAAATCATCTTCAGGCCCTATGCCGACACTGTAACCTCGCCCGTGACAGAATCTATCCCTCGCCCCATAACGGAATAGGGACCACTAGGTAAGTACAAAACCATTAAACATAAATCTATTTGAAAAGCAACTTCATAGTATAAAGTCATCCATCATCTATACTATAAAAAGTTGTTCGAAACATGTTCTAAATATTATATCATCATCCATAATGTATGCTATAAAGAACACCGGTTATAGAAATAATAGAAATAATAGAAATAATTCAAACTAGCCTTAGTAAGCATGTTATCTCATAAAACGTTTCATAAAACATAATAATTAAATTATGCTTTTCATGTATGCATTACTACTGTTAAAACTTAAAACATTCATTTTTAGAAAGGGTCCACTAACCGTGCACCGTTGGTGCAAAGCCATGCCAAAAGGAATAACGGATCCGACGCTATTAATTGCACCTAAGCACATAAAGAGTACAATTATTAAAACTATACTCAAACGATTGAATTTGGGAAAACGGACGTCAGAAACGGATTCAGGACGTCGAATTACCCTAAAGGAGGTCCCGGGTAAATTTCGTAAAAGTCAGCACAAAGAATATTCTAAGAATATTTTCTAACGGAATATTTCTCATAAAGGGTTTAGGCTAGGTAGGGTTTAAGGTTTGAAAGGTTAAAGGATTTAGTGGGCCGAAAGTCCTAGGTTAAAAGGGTTTGGGTTAGGCTTTTACAAGGGTTGGGCTCAGTGGGCTTCGTAGCCCGGCCCAAGGGTTTTTGGGCTCCAGAAAAATAAATAAACTAAATAAATAATTAAATTGGTTGGGGCTTTGGGGGTCACAGGCCTAAGGCCCGAGTTCTAAATGGCCCAAAGGCCTAAGTGACAAAGGGTTAGGGGTTTAGGCTAAAAAGGTTGGGCCTAAATTCATATTTAGGTTTGGGTTTAAAAAGGTTTTGGGTTTGGGCTTGGTACTAATTTGGGTTTGGGTCACAAAGGCTCAAGGTTTGGGCTGGATTTCTGATTCTGGGTCGGGTTTGACCCGTTTAACTTGTGGGTCGTCGGACTCCACAAAGAAGTAGGTCAGATTTCGGTCGGAAAATTGGACAAACTTTAAACGCTCATAACTTTGTCAATACTCAACGAAATCAAGTGATTCAAAAACAAAAATCATAGTTCTCAACGAGACAAAGAGAATGGTACCTTGTACGAGGTCTAAATCACCGTGGTTTGTCTATAAAATGTCTCGAAAGCTGCGGAGTTCACCGGAAACTGGGTAAGATTCAAATGAATATAACTTCTTCAATACTCAACGAAATTGGGTGAAACAAAAAGGAAAGTTGTAGTACTCAGCAAGATGAAGAGATTGATATCTTGCACGCCGGTCAACTCACCATGTTTTGGCCGTAAAACTAGGGGTGGATTTTTTTGCCAAATTACCGTGCCAACCGTGCCATACCGATGTTGTGCCAAATTTTTTGTGCCAATCGGTAATGGTACGGTAATGTACCGTACCGAAATTTCATGGTACGGTATTGGTAATGAATATCATTACCACGGTATTACCGTACCGTACCAAAAATAAAATAAAATTTATAATTTATAAATTATATAATAGATAATTATATAACACATATTTATAATATTCCAATAATTTGAAAATAAAACCCTACTTATATTAGCATTGTTGTTTGTGACTTTGATCTCTTGAAATGGTGGAAATTAAATACAAAAGAGTTCCTAATTCTTTCACAAATGTCCAAGATATCTTTATAACCCTCACTTCTATCGTTACTAGCGAAATTGCATTTAGCCTAGGAATGAGGGTTGTTGATCTTTTTAGGGCATCCTTGATTCTTAAAATAGTAGAGGCACTAGTGTGTACTAGTGGTTGACTTAGGGCAGATGAAGTAAACTTCTAGAATGAACCAACGGAAGATATGCTTCAATTTTACAAGGAAATGGAAAAAGAGGAAACAAGAAAGATATGCTTTAATTTTTTTAGTAAATTTGTTATTAAATGGTTTTCAACTTTAATTTTTTTTGCTACTAATTAATATTCTTTATTTGTTTGTATTGTAGGCTTGACACAAGCTCAATCTTTTACAAGTTCAATGCTTCCTTCAAAAGCTTTGACATCTCAAGCTTGAATAATTGATCAATGAATCCTACTTTTGAAGTTTAGTTCCAATTTTCATTTGGTTTGAAACTTTAATTTCTATTTGGATTGTTAACTTCTATTTGTTTTGGTTCGTAACTTCTATTTGGATTGCAAGCTTAACTTTCATCATGAATCTTGATGCATTATTTGAATTATTGTGTGTGTGAATTGTGAACGATGAATAATAGATGAATTTAAGCTACAATGTATGAGATAAAGGTACAAAAAAAAAAAAAAAGTTTTGCCCTTGAATTGGGTAAAAAAAAACAAAAAGAAATTTTGTCCCAAAACAAAATGGCAATTACCATTGCCATACCATGCCAACCGAACTTTTGGCAATACCGAACTTCGGTATACCGAAAGTTTGGTACGGTAATGGTAATAGATTTTACCAAGCCGAAAGTTTGGTACGGTAATTGGTACGAGGGTTTTGGTACGGTAACCGTACCGAACCCACCCCTACGTAAAACACCTCGAAAGGGGCGGTGCTCGCCTGAAAACTGGGGAAGTTTTTCCCTGTGAGGTTCCTACGTCCAAACATTGATAAAACTTCTTAAAACCACTTCCAAACTTACACTAAGACATGATCTAAAACTTTTGGATGAGGTTCAAGGCTTACCTTCGCCGGAGGAGGAGGAAACTCGCCAGAGAACTTCGGTGAACAGTGTAGGCCGAGAGAATGGGAGGGGTTCGAGGTGTTCTCTTTCGATTCTAAGCTTACTAAGGTGTTAATGGAGATGTTGATGTTGTTGTGGTGTTGTTTGTTGGTGAGAAAAGCCCTCGGAGGGGGCTGAGATAGAGAGAGCCGAGAGGGAGTTTAGAGAGAGGGAGAGAGCTTTTTCAGAAAAATAAAAGGGAAAGGGAGTGGGGACGCACGGGTGAAGTAAAGAGGGAAGAGGGCTGGGGGAAGCAAAAATCAAGAGTGGGCCCTTTGGGCACATCAATTAAGACCCCAAAACCATTTTTTTAAAAATAAAACGGGGGTGGGGTTTTACACTTGAAATGTTAGGGTTTTTCAACTATTGCTGTAAGTTTACATAAATTTGAAGTTCTGGAACCATATATACATTATCCTTCTTGTCTGCAAACTTTTTGTCCAGCCATGAGTACCAAAACAAAGCAAAGGTTGGTGCATTTAGTTCTTTATTTATGCCTCATATATCTTAAACTCTATCATTCCCTTGCAGTTCACACCATCAGTGAAAACCAATCTCTCTCTGGCGATCAAACGGTTGCCTCGCAGACGGGATTTTTGAGCTGGGTTTTTTTTAGTGCAGGTAAGTCCTCAAAATTCTATATAGGCATATGGTACTCCAAATAAGTAGTATCTGAGAGGACTATTGTCTGGGTAGCAATAGGGAACAACCAGTGTTTGATAAATTTTCTTCAGTCTCGAGGATCTCAGATGGTAATCTAGTTCTATCTAGTGAATCCAAAACTCCAATTTGGTCGGTAAATTGGACCTCCTCCAGCACCTTCGCTTCTATACACGCACTTCTTTTGGATATCGGTAACTTTGTGTTATTAAAAGCTGGGTTTAAATCTGAGTTTTTGTGGCAAAGTTTTTATTTTCCAACCCATACATGGCTTCCAGGAAGTAGACTTGGATTCAACATTGTTTCCCAACAAACCTAAATTCTCACTTCATGGAAGAGTTACGAGGATCCTGCACCAGGTCTTTTCTCTCTTCAGCTAGACCCGGGGAGCACTGCAAATCATATGCTGTGGAATAGGTCTACACACAATATTTTGTTGAGAGTTGTCCCACATTGGTGAGGGACAATGTTTGCTATGTGCTTATATGGTCTTGGGCTACTCTCCATATTGCCAATTGGTTTTATGGTGAAACCTCAATTTCATCATGGTATCAGAGCAAGGTTGTCCACGTGTGAAGTCCAATGGCCACACGCGCTCCACGTCACCCAGTTGTTGTCCACGTGTAGGCTTGAAAATCCGCCACACGTGCGGGAGCGTGTTGAGAGTTATCCCACATTGGTGAGGGACAAGGTTTGCTATGTGCTTATATGGTCTTGGGCTACTCTGTATATTGCCAATTGGTTTTATGGTGGAACCGCAATTTCATCATATTAGACCAGCGGTTCATAGAACGAAAGTTCTAATTCTTTTAGCTTGGTTCCTGAAATGAGGCTTAGTTATGTATACAATTTCAGCTATGTTTCGAACAAAAATGAAAGTTATTTCACATATTCTCTTTATGAGAATAGCTCGATTTGTGTTGTCTACCTCAGGACAAGTTCAGCAGCTAACATGGTTGGCGAATTCCAAGCAATGGAATTTGGTTTCGCTTCAACCACAAAAACAATGCTGAGTTTATGCTGCGTGTGGGGGAGTTCGGCATGCAATGAGGAGTCCTTGCTCTCATGCAGTTGTTTGACGGGTTATGAGCCGAAACCGCAGAGTGATTGGGATTGGCAACCCTATTCTGGTGGGTGTTTAAGAATAACCACTCCGGGGCTGCTACTAGGAGTGCTAATTATAGGGCAGCGGACGGATTTGAAGAAATCCATAACATGTCGTTGCCGGAAAATAAACAGTCTGTTGCAGTTGGGAATATTTCTGAATGTGGATCAATCTGCTTAAACAACTGCTCTTGCACTGCTTATGCTTATGATAGAAGTACTAAGTGCTCAATTTTGAGCGGAAATCTCTTGGATTTGCAATAACTGGCAGGTAACAGAAATGGAACAACCTTACACATCAGTATTAAAGTTCTAACTGTTGAAATTTTTTAGATCGACGGGCTGGGGGGTCCCACTCTAACAACACTGATACTGTTCCAAACTTTACCACCTGTCCAATTCGTCAGGTGTAAGGTTTTACCACAAAAGGCATCGATATTAGTTAGAGTGGGGTAATCCTATTTAAAGTCATTGATTTTCTTTACCCTCACTGATGTGGGACTGCTAACATAAAGTCATTGCTTTTCTTTACCCCCACCGATGTGGGACTGCTAACACGCCCCCTTAAGTATAACCCCATTTAGTGGTTCACATGTGGAGATTCACACATCGGCAATTGAACCTCAGAGATCGGCTCCAATGGAGTCCAAACTTGTTTTCAAACTTTTTCAGGAAGTGACTCTTAAGAAGTCAGGGAATAGTTATGCAAGACTGATGAGTATATAATTTATGTGGTTAAACTTATGTAGGCATGGGAATTATGGAAAGAAGGTAGAGGAATGGAAGTGATAGATGAATCAGTAACGGAAACGTGCCGGCCTGATGAAGCTCTGAGGCGTATCAATGTAGGGTTTTTGTGTGTTGAAGAAGCTCCAGATGATCAACCAACAATGTCCTCGGTAATTCGTATGCTTGCCAATGAAGCTACATCTCTGCCACCATCCAAAGCGTCTGCTTTTTCAACGCATAAAAATTCCAATAGTGAAGTTGTTGGTTCTTCTCAAGCATCTGTCAGTTTTTCTAATAATGCAGTCACCATTAGTTTGGCAGAAGGTCGATAAAGCTTCGACAATGTTACCTTTCCTAAACACATTTTAACATTTGGATTTGTAACGAAAAATAATAACACTATGATCAGAGTACAATCAAATGCACACGAATTTGGCGATGTACGAAAAATAATAACACTATGATCAGAGTACAATCAAATGCACACGAATTTGGCGATGTCTGTTATATAACTTTAAAGAACTTCCTTCTTTGAATTTCACAATTCTTATCTGCAGATGTCCTAGCTTCAAGGCTTCAAATGTGCTTCATTTATAACTATTATCATTTTGGCAAATGAGCGTGCTTCACAACTTATGTTGGTCTGATTCAGGTGCGTTCAACGGTAAAACACGTATTCCTCATGTGCCTCAGTTATTTGTCTAGGCTTCTTTTTAGCGTCGATTCTTAAATCTTTGACACATTGTAGAGCAATATGAATATGAACACATTGGAGAGCAGTATGAATATGAACACATTGTAGATCAGTATGAATATGAACACATTGTAGATCAGTTAATATGTTAGAAGAAACTGTGAGTGCGAGATCGGATGCAACGAGGTTAGCAGTCACCAAGGACGTCATTGTTAATTAATTGATCTCATAATCTCTCATAAAGGGATGCAAGAAAAATCTAATAAAGCAAAATATCTGATAAAAAAAAAGGAGCAAGAAAATTTGGTTGGTGGAGATAATGGGATTCTCATTCCACACATTACCAACTGTTTATCCCACCCAACCGTTATAATTTTAGGGCCCACCAAGAAAGCTTAAGCCCCATCCCCTTTAAAAGATGGGATTTTTCAAATAGATTCGTGTTCATATGGAGGGATAGTCAATTAAATCTTTTAGCGGAAAACTTTGGATCGAATTCTGTCTCTTTGTCTTCTACACATGTACACCACGAGATTACACCACAAAAAGGAGTATTCTATGGACGCTTTATGGAACTTGAAGGTCGTCAAGTTAGCTATATATTTGAGTTCGCCTCCTCGAGTCCTTGGTCGATAATGATAACCCTAGAGGATGACCTAGTGTGCTCTTCTCTCTTCTCTGAAGCTCTCGTAGACGTTATGCAGCTAATTCTCACATAACTAGATGGTGTAGTTGTGAGCTATCTTCTCTAAGCTCTTTATGTCAATTCAATTAGGCTCAGTTGCTTACCCAAAAACATTAGTAGTGAAAGTTGAATAAATAGATTTGTAAACCCAAGGAAGAGTGAATTGTTATATATGTGCAAACAATCCCGCTATTTAGACTGCTAGAAGCTTTGTATTAGCAGTGAATAACGAGATGGGGAGGCTTCCCATGGTCTGAACTGGAAGAAGAAATGACAACTGTGACAGGCCAAAAATGTGAAAGTATGTGGAAAGTCATACCCACGTATAAGACACGTATACACCAAAGACCAATGGGCTATTCAGCATTTTTATTTTTTATTTTTTATTTTTGCAATTTTGCTTTAAAATTAGGTTTTCTTGGGAAATATTTCAAATCGGGAAAGATGATAGGTTTTGCTGGGAATTGATAATGGGATTTGATGAGAATCAACAATAGGATTTCAAAATTATGAAAGGCTTCATCTAGGCAATTTCATCAGGGAAAGATGATGGACAGAAGAAGATGATGACTTGGGTTTTTTCTTTCTTGCTTTTATCAATATAGTACCAAACACAGTATAAATAATATTGTAATTAGTCTGATGTTATACCAAACGCCCGACTAATTTAGTCAGTACTATCCGATGACTATTTATCCTATCCGACTGAAATAGTCAGTACACTCCGAACTGTCAAACGAGGCCAATAGATTGACAAAAGGAAATGATGTAATCACAGTCTCATTTTTATGAGGTCTTCCATAATCACAGTCTCATTTTTATGAGGTCACGTTATAACTATGTTAACATGACATTAAATGTCAATAATGTAAAAAAAATGTGGAAATTTTTATTCCTTTGACGTTGTATTATTACTACAGAACACGACATATTCACAATAACAATATAGAGTGTCATATAAGTCTGCTCTCTATTTTCACACATTACCTTTCAATATTTTATACTCACGCTGATAAAAAGTTGCACAACAAAGTGTGTTGAGCAACCTTCTAAACTAAGCAAAGTAGGATAAGATTCTTAATGCCAACGTGCGACCATTTCTTATATGTGAAACAAATCAAAGCCTACTTCAATGGAATACATTTCATATCTATAAGTAACACTTTTTGGCACGTAAATATTCTTATTTCTAAAGAGTAATGCAGAAGAGTTCCTATATTTTCCGGGAAAGAGAACGACCGACCCTAAGCCCAACCAGAAAGGAGGCTTTTTTTAGACTTTGACCAACTTTTCATCTTCATTTCATGTGAACATGTTCAAAACTAGTTATATATGTGAACCAACTTTCCATCCAATGTGGTGAAAGTCAAAAGGCAGCTCATAATCGTAAGTCTTAAGGCATCTTAAAGTGACAATAATATCCTTCATCACAAGTGATGAAAGTCAAATTGGATGTAACTACCAAAGGAAACTACCCATGTCCGTCGTTTGAATGCTCTTCCATGTCCGTAGAAATGTGATCGACATATTTTAACCGCGCACATATAATTATTATTTCTGTAAAAATTCTATCTAATTATTTATTATTTAGTCAACTCAAACAAGTTAATGATTTATATGTTAATATTTTTATAATGAACCGTTCAATTTTCTGATACATAAAAATAAGAAAAGAATCCATATTCTTATTGATTAATTTTTGTCCAATTCCAGATGCGATAACAATGACGCTAAATTTTCTTCAAAAGAATAAAAAAAAATGAAACAATGCCCCTAATAAGTGGGAGAGAAGACACCAACTTTATAAAATGACATAATTAGGCTTGACAAGTTTCTGAGAAATAGGGGAGGCAACCGCTGGCACTTGCAGCTGTATAGAATCAAAGCCGACCAGCAATTAATCCACTGTTCCATTTCTGTCATCCGAAGGGAGACCACAACCCTCCTCTTTCCAAGAACCCCGTTCCAGTTTCCGCCCTCCTTCCCTTTTCTTCCATAATATAAATCCTCCACACCCCTTCCATGTTTCCTCACACAACCAGAAACCAACATCTAATTTCTCTCTCCAAAACCCTAATACATATATCAGAGAAAGAGATTATCATTTTTAATCCCACAAGATCATCAATCATCACCTATGGCAGGAGTTGGAAAGAGGGCTGCTGACGATTTCGAAGACCTGCTGCCGCAGATGGCGGATAAGCTCGGCGGCGAGGGGCTGATAAGAGAGCTGTGCAACGGGTTTCAGCTGCTGATGGACAAGGACAAAGGGGTCATTACGCTGGAGAGCTTGAGGAGGAATTCTGCCTTGCTGGGTCTGCAGAACTTGAGAGAAGACGAGCTTGTGAGCATGGTGAGGGAAGGTGACATGGACGGTGATGGCGCTCTTAACCAGATGGAGTTTTGCGTTTTGATGTTCAGACTGAGTCCTGAGCTGATGGAAGAGTCTTGGATTTGGCTTGAGCAAGCCATGCAAGAGGAGATTAGCGATAAAAATAAGAGACCCTAATTTCTTGATCCTTTGTTTTGATTTGTAAGTAGAATATTATTGGTAGTGAATTTGATCAAGGAAGAGTTTTACTTTTCCTTGGGTTATATGCATGGTTTTTTTTTTTTGGGTCAATATATGCATGGTTATTTCTTCATGGTTTTACTTTCAACGTTATTCGTCCTGAAATAGTCAAATTTGAAAAATACAGAAAATAACAGGCACCTTCTTTTAGTTGTAATTCTTGGACGTGGTGTGTGTGTATATATTATACATACATCGATTTCTTTTACAAAGAATTTATACGGATCTTGAAATCATACGTATTAAATTTAAGTCCAAGTATAACTTCTTTATAAAGATATGTAACTAATACATGCGTAATTATATTTCGGAAAATGTTGGAATAGCATTGTTGCAAAATGAACAATCTAAATAGCACTCTTCCTAAACTCTAATCTGCACTAGTTTCTCTTTTGAAGAAAATACTCATTAAAAAAATTTTATGGCATCCAATATGGCATTGTTATGGCCTCGATATTCAGCTAAAATGCTATAAATCTGCTTATGGAAAAATATCAACAACATATCAATGACATATGAACGTTATATGAATATCATATTGATGACATATATATGTACACCATATCGCATATTGAAATCAATATTGACATCTCCAAGCAACACAATATCTTCTACGAAAACTTGTTCATGTTCAATAAATTCCTGCCCAAAATTAAGAAGATAAGATTAAATCAATATAAGCATGAGGTGCAGCCACACGAAATCGATTTCTTTTCCAAATTTCCCCAACAACTGTACTCTGCTTTTTATAAATACACTTATAATAATTTGAGTAGTAAGATCAAGAAACTTCCATATATGATTAAAAACATATTTTTTGTCAGCTGTACATCCGAAGGAATTATATATTGGCCAACACTTGCATAATAAAATATAATTTAAAGTTTCATTCAGTGAATTGAATATATGTGAAGGCACTCCATCAAACTTAAACACTCTTTAGAGTGAATATTTTTGTTTTCTAAAGATTCTCACAACAGCTCTTTAAATTTATAGCCGATGTCACATGTCAATTACATGCACCAAGATCTAGAACTAATTGCTTAGAAAGTTAGGAGGAACGTCGAACCTATCCTCGAACCTATCCACAACCAAACAACCCTCCATGTACTGAGTAAATTTTAAAACATTTCTTACGATTTCAAAGTCTCAATTCGAAAAAAGTTGAGGTTCCTCCATAAATTAATTAGCAATATATATATATATATATATAGTAGTCCAATTTATTTATAAGCCCATACGAAGTTCCTTCTTTCATCAATGTGAGATTTATTTTCAACACGTCCCCTCACATGTGACAAATTTTCAATTCAAGCACGTAAACAATGAAAATGGTGATGTGGAGCATGTGTAGCCGTTGGTCTTCACACATGGTCTGACCTACTTTGATACCATGAAGCAAGTTGAGGTTCCACCATAAAAACCAATTGTCAATATGGAAAGTAGCACAACCTGCTTATAAGCCCACACAAAGCCATTCTTTTATCAATATGAGATTCATTCTCAACATAATTAATGCATATTTCATTGTAGAAACTTATCAAATGGAGTTTTGTGTGCTCTTAAAAACATTTGTGATCACATGGTATATGTTTTCTGTTCTTATAATATGGGCGGGTGATAGGATTGATATGTTCCACTTTATGCTATACTAATAAAAAGAAAACAAACTCATGTTGTAAATTTGAGTGAGATTATAATACTATGTGATGGTATTTCGAGTGCCGTTTACTACTCAAATGACGCAAGAGAAAATGGTCAACGGTCCAACATTTATCCTAATAAAGTGAAAGAAAAAACGTTAGTAACAAAGTGCATATATATTCATAAAAAAGAGAACTGAAGAAGTAAAAGAAGGTAGTACAAATTTAAGTTCAGTGAAATGCAATTTTAGCATTAGAAGAAGCCCAAGAAAATCCCATCATCGGTGACCTAATCTTTTGTCGCTGGAGAGAATATTTAGCTTTGCAGTGTCCAGTGTACAGAATCATTTCTTCCTGGGCCTTTCCATGCTTCAGCAAGAACTTTGTTAGACTAACTTCATTCTCGTAACTCTTAAAAACCATGAATCTTTACCACCTTAAGGTTTTGTAGGAAGGGCTTCAAGGTCTGGGTTTGGGATTCCCAGTACTTTTCTTCCTCTGAGTTGGACATTTCCCACATGTCCTTATTCCATTGCTGGATATGCCCATAAATGAGAAATTATATTAAATTACTTAAGAACAAAATGAAATAAATAAACCAAATTATTCTTATAATACTTACTCTCCGTACAATCTTGTAATCATTTATAATATTGAGAATCAGAGTGTGCAACATGGGAGAGCTCTTGAATATGCACGCCAATCCAGGTATATTATTCTTGGTGAAACACGTATGCAACTCCAATGATTTGAGATTGTTAAATGGATTTAGATCAACTGCAAAATAATTACTGTTTGATAGAATCTGCAAAAAAGACTAACCATATAAGTCATGCCTCTCACTGAAAAACCACCTAGCTAGACTGATGATCCTATAAAGTTAACAATGTCACACATTTACAAAGATAATGTTCTCTTGTCAAATTTTATGTTATCAAATTATTAAAACTACACATTCAGAGAAGAACTATAATATGATTAATGGCTCATATTTAGCGTAGTCGTTCCACTTATGTTTTCGGACTATCAATCTAGACTTCAAGTATCAAAGTTAAGGGTCTTATAAACCTAACTTTGAAATATCTGGCCAAAAAACGTTACTTAAATTAAAGTACCTCAATGCATTGGCTTTCCAAGTGTCAAGCAATGGACATGAGAGAGTCCCATAAAAAGATTGGACACACTCTGAAGCTTTGCCACACTAATATCTTCACGGACAAGAAGGAAACCAACGTAAGCCTCATGCAGAAAACTCAAATTCTTTAGAGAACAACTATCAGTAATAGCATTATGCTCCCAAAGAATAGTTCTAAGTCTCGGCGCGTTAATCTTCACCCAACTCTTAACAACATAAACATCAAAACAGCTCCCAATTTTCAACCTCTCCAATTTCACACCAGAGACATCCAATCCTTGAAGCTGAAAACAGTTTCCAAGGTCAAATCCTGAAGCTCCCGGCACCCAACCAGAAGGTGTTTCAACCCAAAACAGGCATCCAGGCTCAGTTTCTTGAGCATAGGGAAAGAAGAGTCGTTGAACATATCCAAGAGAAGGTTGGTTGTATAAAATAATACGCGAAAGGGACAATGATTGAAGGCATTTAAATCCACTGGTCATCACAGATGAAGGGGGCAATCTGAAACCAGGGTCAAGCGATTTCAATTTGAAAACTCGTAAAGACTCACTGGCAATCACACATCTGGGGAAGTTGAAGTAATCCTCGGTGGCTACATCCACGTCCAGCTCCTGCACGTTGTGCCTGATCGCAAGGCGGATCAGGCCATTGAGGCGAGAGAAACTCAACTGGGAACGAAATCTGAGGATTCGAATACCGGATTGCTTGTCACGGAAAGTTAGGACTTGCCTTATGAAGTCGGCTTCTTTAGAATTTTGAGAGTTCGACTTTGATAATGAATGTGATTTTCCGGTGGTAGTGGACGAAATTTTTATTTTTGGGCTTAAGGTGGTGAAGAAGGTCAGGGAATGAGGACCAGATATTACACCACCGTTTTGATAATACGCTGGATTGGGCGACGATTTTGATGGGTAGGAGGAAGAGGATGCGGTGGAGTACAGCGTCCGGGAGGTCACTGATTCGGTCAATGCTTCTGCTTCTGCTGCTCTTGTCATCGTCGATTTGATCGTTTTGATTTTAGAAAATGAGAAGCTTTCCTTTCTTGGTAGCAGATCTTGCTTCCATTGTGATGTGGCCAATGCTTGTGCTTCTGCTATTATTGCCGTCATTTATTTGATCATTTTGGTTGTACAAGAGCAGAAGCTTTCTTTTCTTGTCAGTCGATCTTGTTTCCATTGTGATGATGAATTTTAGGGTTTGATCTGGTTTAACTGGTTTGTGCTGAGAGAATGAGTTACGTGCTTTAGGGTTTGAATGGTTCAAAGATTCAGTGAGGTAAGAACGGGAACAGCGTTTGAGTTTGTTTCAAACTATCCCTACTTACATTAAAATAAGGAATATTTTGGATGCGGTCCCTAATCCTTAACATTCTTTGATTAAAACCTTAATAGTATTCAAAGTTTGATCACAGTCCCTTGACTTTGTACACCTCATTATATTACTATTAATATTTATATTTTTATAGTTTTGACATTAATTGTTTGATATTTTATGAGATTTATAATCCTATAAATTTAAAATCCCTCATTATAAAACTAATAGAAACGGTTACAATAAAAAAAATTCAAACATTTTGATTGAATAAATGGATAAAAACTATGTAAAAATAAGAAATAATAAATGGCAAAAGAATGTATCCATAGTGTTAAAAAAATTGGTACATTTCACATATAACAAAGTGGTACATTAATAAAGAAGAATGGGTACATTATAAATAAATTAGGGTACAGATAAACGATTAAACAATTATGAGTACAAATGAATTTAAAAAAAAATATAAGCGCTAAAAGAAATTAATACATGGGTACAAAATAAAACTAAAAAGAAAATATTTCAAATTTTAAAAAAAATGTTGCGAATTAAAAGTGGGTACAAACTAAAAATATAAATATATGATACAAAGTTTAGGCATAAAACATAAATATACCATATGTAATTTTTATATCATTGATTAAATATACAATGTCATGTGACGGTATACATATGGGTACAAACACAAATAAAACTTTAAAAAATATTTGCACAAAAAGAAACTAATATATGGGTACAAATTAGAAATGAAAAGAAAATTGGTGCAAATTAAAAAATATTTGCAAATTAAAAATAGGTACAAACTAAAAATAAAAATATATGATAAAAATTTAGCCATAAATATAAATATCCTAATTGTAACATTTTTAACACTAAAGGAATATATTTAAAAATAAAAATATTTTATTATTTAAATAATTAATGATGTTATTAATACCCAATGACCTTGATCAAAAATTGAAAATGAATAGGATTTTAATCAATGAAGTAGCAAAAAGAAGGATGTGAACCTAATTTCTCCTTAAAATAAAGAAAAATATAAAATGAGGACAAAACAGTAACCATCTATTTTTCTTTTACAAACTAAAATAGTAAAATTTCCGAATTTACATATTTTCTGAAAAACTAAAATGAAAATTAAAAAGAGAAAAAACTAATGAAAAAGATTTCAAAATTTTACATTTTAATTAAAAATCATGTAATAATTTTATTTAATGATAATGACAAAAGAATAAAAATAAAAATAAAAATAAAAAATAAAAAAGCAAAACCTAGCACCTGCACACCTCCCCCGTCCAAATGCTTCAAACTATGATCTCAAACGTATCTAAATTTAAACACGAGATTTTCTGCACCAAATGGATCCTAGTGGAAAAACTAATCTTGATAGTGGAGAATCGAGCACATAGCCATGGAAGCTATCTTGAAACCTCACCTCACCCCACCTCTCGAAGTCGAAGGTCTGAAGGTGATCCTCATGCATAAACCGTACGTCACTCCAATAATTCAAAGAGTAATGCTAGAGAGATCAAATTTTTTAAATCAAATTTGCATACTAAATGATGTGGTTGTAGATGATTGGATTATTAATAAAATGTAACATGCTTGTTTCATATTAGTGATACATCATTTGATTTGAAAAAAATTAATTTTCCTAGTATTACTCTATTTCAAATGGTCACTCAGAGGGTAAAAACTATTAACAGTATGAAAGAATATAGCAGAGAAACTAAGAACACTAAGAGTTTAGTGAAACTAAGAGAGAAACAATGATAGATTTCGTATTGATGAATATTCTGAGCTGTACAATGAGTTGGTCAAAGCCTTTTTATACACTACATTCTCTAACAAACTCTCTTACACAGTAAGTTTTCTTATAACCTCCTTAACTAATTCTTAAATGTTTCCTTGATGACGTGGCATCTGATGTGGCATTAGTCAACATCCCCCCTCAATCTCAACTAGGGTACCCTAGTTTGAGATTGAAACAATGACGAGTAAATGAAGGACTGTGCAACCCTTTTTGTGAGAACATCCGCAATCTGTTCATCCGTAGGCAGATATTCAATTATCAAATCACCTTTATGTACCCTTTCCCTGACAAAATGATAGTCAGTATCAAGGTGTTTGATTCTTGAATGATACACTGGATTAGCACTGAGTGCTATAGCAGACATGTTATCACAGTTTATAGTTGGTGGAACAGACAGTACAACTCCCAAGTCATTCAAAATCAATCGAATCCAAGCAATATCTGCGGCAGTGTGTGCCAATGCTTTATACTCTGCCTCTGTCGAACTTCTCGAAACAGAAACTTGCTTCTTGGATTGCCAAGAGATGGGATTACTACCGAGGTATACCACGTAACCAGTCACTGAATGTCTTGTATTTAAATCAGCAGCCCAATCAGCATCTGAGAATGCTGTTAAACTCACATCTGTATCAGAAGAATAGGTGATTCCACATTCAGCAGTCCCTTGAAGATATCGAATAATTCGTTTGACAGAACACAAATGCACATCAATAGGTGATTTCATGAACTGACACACTGAATTCACAACATAAGCTATATCTGGGCGTGTGAATGTTAGATACTGTAGGGAACCAACTAAACTTTTGTACAAAGTAGGATCGTGTAATGGTTTACCCTCATTGACTAACATCTGATTATGAGGTTTACATGAAGTGTTCGCAGGCTTGCATGACTCCATCCCAGCTTTGTGTACAAGATCCTTTATATATTTGGATTGATTCAAAAATATATCTCCATTAGCTTTGTAGTGAATCTGTAATCCCAAGAAGTAGGTAAGTTTACCCATGTCTTTTAAGTCAAATACACCAGCCAAGTCTTCAATCACTTTCTGAATTTTAGTAGTATTGGACCCTATAAGAATTATGTCATCCACATATAGTAGAAGGATTATCACATCTTGACCATCATTCTTTACAAACAGACTAGTATCTGAAGCAGATGCAATAAACCCTAGTGCTGGTAAATAACTCGTGAACTTCGAATTCCAGGCTCTAGGTGCCTGTTTGAGGCCATATAAGGACTTTACTAACTTGCACACATACTCTGGATGAGAGGGATCCACAAATCCTTGAGGTTGTTTCATATACACCTCCTCTTGTAATTCCCCATGCAGAAAAGCATTCTTGATATCTAATTGCTTCAATTCCCACTTATATATAGTTTCCAATGACAATATTAACCGCACTATGGTGTGTCTCACCACTGGACTAAAGGTCTCTAAGTAATCAAGACCTTGTTCTTGTGAAAACCCTCGAGCCACAAGTCTGGCTTTGTACCTGGAAACACTTCCATCAGGATTTTTCTTGTTTTTATAAACCCACTTACTCCCAATAATGGATCTGTCAGGTGGAGGTGGGACTAATTACCATGTCCCTTGAGCTTTGAGTGCATTATATTCATCTTGCATTGCACTTTGCCACTGAGAGATTTTAGATGCTTGTCTGAATGTCGAAGGCTCATCTGAGTCTTTAATAGCAGCAAGAAATGAAAACCCACCAGAAAATTGAAATTCATCATCTAATTGCAAAGTTTGTAATTCTGGACATGAAGCAAGAAAACCAGTGTAAGACCTCTTTGGAATTGCTCCTGACTTTATTCTGGTAACCATATGATGACCTGTTTCTGTATGAATATCTGATGAGGATGATAGAGAAGACATTGGAAGGATGACCTCCAATTGTGAGGCCTCATGTACAGGTAGCATTGCTTGTGGAACTTGATTAGAAACAGGAGAATGATAGGAATAAGAACTATTTGTTGTATCATGAATAGCATCTGGTATGTGTGGAACCTCAACACTAGATTCCTGTGTAGTAGGACTTAATCCTTCTTCAACAGTTTCTGGATGTATAGTTTGTTGTTCTCTAGATTGAGATAACCCAACATGTGAATTTGTAGCAGAATTAAACACTTGAACAACCACAGGTGATATACTTGCATGCTGAGTTCGACCTGTATTTCCAGTAACTGGTAGCCCTTGAATCTTATAAGGGAACATACTTTCATCAGGAATCACATGCCTTGAAAGAATCAACTTGTTACTACCCCTGTCATAACACACAACTCCTTTATATCCAGCAGCAAAACCCAAAAACACACATAGTTTAGACCTTGGTTGAAACTTGTTGTGATTATAGGGCCTTAAGAATGGATATACACCAGATCCAAAAATTGTCAGAGTATGTAGAACTGGATCTTTATGAAATAGCAACTGGTAGGGTAACTTCATGCCTAAGGTCTTACATGGCATTCTGTTAATCAGAAAGGCAGCATGATTACAAGCAAAATTCCATAACTGTAATGGAATATTAGCATCAGTCAACAGTGTGATTGCTGTTTCAACCAAGTGCCTGTGTTTTCTCTCAGCAAGTCCATTCTGCTTAGGGGTATAAGGACGTGATATAGAATGTACAATGCCTTTTGATGCTAAAAATGCTTTGAATTTGGTACTCAAATACTCAGATCCACTATCAGTCTGTAAACACTTAATTGGAGCATTAAACTGAGTTGCAACAAATGAATGAAAATTTATGAATACTTGAAACACATCTGATTTATTGACAATAGGAAAGATCCACAAAAATTTTGAAAACTCATTAATGAAGCTTACATAGTACCTAAAACCTTCTAGAGACTTAGTTGGAGCTAGCCCCCATATATCAGAATGTACTTTCTTAAACAAAACACTAGCTCTAGTTTCTTTTACAGAAAATGGTTGTCTGCACATTTTCCCAGACAAACATGAAGAACACACCATGGGTGAAGAGTCCTTACTAACAGAATGTCTAAAGTTCCTAAGCATTATAGACAGTACTTCCTCAGATGGGTGCCCAAGTCTCTTGTGCCATACTGAAGCTTTCACAACTTGCCCAAGTAATGCAACTGCCTTTGGTGAATCAGCCACAAGCTTTCTTGAAAACACTTTCACTGGAATCTCATAGAGCTCTCCTTCACTCCTGCCTTGGTACAGTATCACCCCTGTTACTTTGTCCTGTATGAAAAACATAATTTCATCACAAATGAACCAGCATCCATTATCCTTACAAAGCTTCTTTACAGATAAAAGATTGACTGTGATTGTTGGAACATGAAGTATATTTCTTAAAGACAAAGAGTGCTGTGAAGTGGAAATAATTGCAGAGCCAATGTGTTCAACAGCTAAACCTTCACCGTTGCCAATAGTGATCTTCTCATCACCATTATATTGCACTGGTTGATTCAAATTGCCAAGGTTTGATGTCATGTGATGGCAGTGTCAAGTACCCACGTATCAGCCGCAAAAAAACCTTGTGCATGTTGTCCAAATTCAACTGCAGACATTTGTGATGAAGCTTGAGCTGCATAAGCAGTTAGAGAGGGAGGTGGAGGAGCACCTTGATAAGAGTAATTATTCCTATGTCTGCATTCCAAATAAGAGTAATTATTCCTATGTCTGCATTCCAAAGCACTATGACCCTTTTTCCCACAGATTTGACACATTGTAACCTGATAGCCATTATACGATGAACCATTATCACTTCTATTTGGACAGTTTGGAGCAGTATGACCCCTGCAAGAACAAATCAGGCATTCAACCACAGCATTAGCTTTAAAATTTGTATTACCATTCCAAGAGTTTCGATTTCCAGTATTGGAGTAGCCATTATAGTTGTTGCCCCCTCTCTGTCTATTGCCATTGTAATACGGCCTTGAATTATTAAATGAACCATAACCATTCCTGTTATTAAACTGGGAAGAATTAAAACCATTTATGTTCTGAAATCTGTTATTCCCTTGATACCCTTGGTTATCACCAGACCTTGATCCTGCACTTGAACTTTCTCCTTGTATAAACCCTGAACTCTGTTTCCCACCTTTGGATTGATCACCTTGAACATACATCGCAGCCATACCACTTGCCAAAGTAGTAATTCTTGCCTCTATAGCAAATTTAGCACCAATCAACTGTGCTCTAAAATCTTTCAGAGGAATAGAGGTCTCTCGAGCTAGAACAACAGTCTTAACCATATCAAATTCAGGTGGTAATCCAGATAGAGCAGATATAACCAAATCATTATCAGTAACTCTTTCACCTGCAGACAACAATTGATCACGAATAGCTTTCAATCTAAGCAAATACCTATCAATAGAATCACTCCCCTTTTGAATTGTATGAAATTCAGTTTTGAGCTGATTAATTCTAGCCCATGACACAGAAGCATATCTTTCTTGTAAATTTGTCCAAGCCTCATGTGAAGTCTTACACCCTATGACATATTCCATAGCATCATCTGATAAAGTAGCAAGCAACAAACTCAACAGTGCCATATCCTTTTGAACCCAAGACTTATACGCCTCTGTTATTTCTTTAGTTACTCCACTCTCAATATCTATCACAAATTTTGGTGGACAAGGAGCTTCACCAGTAAAGAATTCCAAGAAATCATACCTTCTTAAAACTGACTGAAACTGATAGTTCCACTTAACAAAATTATCATCTTGCAACTTTACAGTCAACATGCCAAGCAAATTTTCAATTCGTACTTATTTATCACCCATTTTGATTACTTAATACTTTTCACAACCACTGACAATCTTTTACAGGTAACCACAAACACCAATCTTTCAAAAAATACACAATTCGTAAATCACATAGCATCACTCTTTCAGTAATCTTGCACTAGCAGTCTTCAACAAATATCAAACTTCTCAAATTGACAAACTCAGATATCAATTCGTAAATCACAAAGCATCAATCTTGCAGTAATTTTCCACTTTCAGACATTAACATTCACCTATCTTGGCATCAACTTTCTTGAATTACCCACTAAAGGCTTCATATATCACAACAAAGATCCAAATCTTTAACTCCAACCCTTATCACAATCATAAACATGTACAGAAAGAAACCCAGATGCAAAACACCCAAAATCACCAAATTTCTTTACTGAGGCAAAAATACAAACACTTCATGTGCAAAAATTAGAGGGAGAAATTACAAAACTTGACGCTCAAATCAGCACCCCAAGAATCGCAGGAACCCAATCAGTAAACCTCCCAGAACTGCAACAAACCTCCAAGGACATCAACAAAATCGGCAACGAAATCTGCAGCGAAAGTTAGAGCACCAAGAATCGTCCGGGCGATTGATACCATATTAACAGTATGAAAGAATATAGTAGAGAAACTAAGAACACTAAGAGTTTAGTGAAACTAAGAGAGAAACAATGATAGATTTCGTATTGATGAATATTCTGAGTTGTACAATGAGCTGCTCAAAGCCTTTTTATACACTACATTCTCTAACAAACTCTCTTACACAGTAAGTTTTCTTATAACCTCCTTAACTAATTCTTAACTGCTTCCTTGATGACGTGGCATCTGACGTGGCATCTGATGTGGCATTAGTCAACAAAAACTACTCACTGTTGGGACTTAATTTGTTTGCCTTTAAAAGTGAAGCTCTTGCAAATCCGCAAAAGAAAATGACCGACAGGTAAAACTTTCAGTCATCATTAATTCTTAGGAAAACTAATGAAAAGGGCTTGAAAACTTTGAGTTTTAACGATAAAGACAAAATAAAGGGTAAAGTGAATAGTACCAGGTTTGACTTTTTAGTGTAAAAATGTGATTTTTCGTTAAAGTGAACAGTACAGTGGGCTTTTCGTTAAAACTCCCTTAATTCTTTTTGGGAGGTAAATAAATTAAATACACGGTTAAAATAAAATGCTTGGTTGGTTAGTATGTATAGGCTGCTTTGATGGTGACTCATCAATGTTTTCATCCCACTCAAGATTCGATCGCATACAGTACTTGAGTTCAATTTCAGAAATAATGTGGTATTTGTGTTCAATTTTAAAAATTGTGTAATGTTCGTGTTCAATTTCAAAAATAGTGTTCGTGTTCAATTTCAAAAATAGTGTGGTATTCGTGTTCAATTTCAAAAATAATGTAGTACTGGTGTTTAGTTTTAGAAATAATTAGTTTTTAGTTTTCAGAAATAGTGTAGTACTGTTCAATTTTTAAAATAATGTAATAACGTCCAGTATTAAAAATAGTATAGTACCGTTCAATTTTAGAAATAGTACGTGTGATGGGCATGCATGTTAGCTTTTTATTACTTTTTTTTTGTATTTTATTTCTTATTATGATAAATTTGTGTTTTCACTAAAATTTAAGTCATTTTCATTACAGTTTAAATCTTTTTCATTAAATAAAGTTATAAGATGTTTTTTTGTTAAAATAAACTTAACTCAAACCCTTTTCATTAAAGCTCCCAAACTAGAATGCATTTAGAGATGCCAAGAAATGTGAATTGAAAATTCAAATTTTTCTAAACTGTTTCGAACTTATTATTTGGATTTTTTATTAACTAAAATGTATTTTGTAATCAATTTTTGAATTTTATTGTTAGTTCTGGATCTATCATACAATTTTATTTTTAAAAGGATAAGCAAGTAGCATACTACACAATTAATTAGATTATAGATAAGCATATACCAAATATTAAGAAAGACCAAAAAATTGTATACACGCAAAACTTTACAAAAATTAAAAAAAATGTCATTTATATAAATTTCTGAATTATATTCCAAAATTTTATAGATCACTTTATTATAAAAAATTCTAAATCTAAAATGTAACAACCCGTCCCTAATTTACGATTTTATTAATTTTAAATGACTGAATTGACCAAAATGTCGTAGAGGCGACAATGTTGACTTTCATTGACCATCATTTAGTGATGCGTATGAGCTATTATTTTATCATATTCTCGAAGTACTCGTCGATACGGACATGTGGGCGCAAGCGGAATTGAACTTTGATTTATAACGAAAATTCTACGAACCTTTGAATGTCGATGGTATTTTTGTTAGATCCCACATCGCCCAGGGGAGTGGATCCTCTATGCCTTATATGTACATGCCCACCTCCTTTAGCACGAGGCCTTTTGGGAGCTCATGGGCTTCGGGTTCCGTAGAAACTCTGAAGTTAAGCGAAAATGGGCCAGAGCATTCTCAGGATAGGTGACCCACTGGAAAGTTCTGCTCGCGTGAGTTCCCAGAAACAAAACCGTGAGGGCGTTGTTAGGGATCAAAGCGAACAATATTGTGCTACAGCGGATTCAAGCCCGGGAAGTGGTGGAGCCCGAGTCGGGATGTGTCAATTTTGATAAGTTGTGTTTGAACACATATTGCAATTGGGGTGCCAAGTGGGGCCCACCCCCACTTTTCTGGAATGCTCTCTTTTTCTCTCCTTTTTTTTCATTTCTCTACAAACTCTCTTCCTTTCTCCCGTGAAAACACCACCACACCCAATCCGTTTTCAATGAATTTTTACGAATAATCACCATATTCTTGTTCATCTCATTCCCACGAACCTAGCCATGGGTTATGTTTTATGAAAAGCCAAAGAAAAATCGAGAAATCACAAGCTTTAAACGGACCGCAAGTTTCTCGCTGATTCCAGCCAAGATAAGGTCTCTAACCACCTTAATTAGATTCGTCTCATCGAGTGGATGAATTTCCATATTTGGAACATGTGATTTGGTTGAAAAATGACAAAGATATCACGATTCAAAGTTTTTTCAATTTTCGAGCGAACTTACCCATATTTGGAACATGTGATTTGGTTGAGAAACGAGTGAGATATCGCTCTTTAAAGTTTACCCAGACATTTGGCCATGTTTGCAATTTCCGACGACCGGCGATGAGAGAAAGAAAAAATTCCAAACCCGGATCTGACCCAGTCCATTTCAAAATTTGGAAGGAATTCCGTTAACTTTTCAGTTAACTTTAACGAAATATTCTGTTAAAGTTAACTGTTGATCGTTAGTTGACTTTTGTTGATTTTTTTGAAATTTTCTCAGAAACTCTCTTAGGCTAGTTTCGACACCCCGAGTCCATTTTTAGCATCCATATAGTGAAATTTCAAAGTTTTAACGTAGTTGACCACCGGGGCATCTCGGTTGACTTTTTGGGTTGATAGTTGACTTTTTACAAAATTTGTCCAAGATCCTTCTTAGCGTATTTCGACGCGCTGATTTCGAATCCGCCTTCTGTTTCTCCAAATTGAAACGTTTTAATTGAGTTTTACTAATGGGCCTCTATTATACTTAGGTACGATTAGCATCGACGAACTATATTTACTCGTCCGAACGGCTGCAAGCTCGCAAGTATATGTGAGTGGGTCTTTTCTTTCATAAAGTATATATATTACTTGAGTTTCCATACATATATTAATAATGTCTTTTCTACATAATGGCATAATCAAATTGACGTTATAAGAATTGGCAGAATGATGAAAATTACGAAATTATTCTGAATCCTGCAGGATGCACAGGTATACGTTCTAATATAAGATGCTTTAATTACACTTGCGGCCATGAATATTGTTATGGTTGACTAAAATTATCGATTTACCATTATATGATCATAATTATATTATCTGCTCATCATGTTGTACACTGGTGTTTGTACTCGTCCGGACCAGGACCAGGCTTCACTTGTATATTCACATCGCACCACACGCTCACTTTGGATCCATTGTAAGTGTCAGTCCTGTCCTAGATTGCTTTAGCAAAAATCTGAATGAGTTTCCAAATTGTAAATGATGGGGTTGAGAAAAAGCAGCAGTAAACGATAGAGCAGAAAAATCAAAGAGAATATCTCAAAGAACAATGAAGAATTGAGAAAGATGGAGAACTAGAGAGAAACTTTAGAGAGAAATGAGGCTTTTGTATTTCTCAGAAAATTACTATCTAATTACATTTGTGAGTTGCACTATCACTTAACAACCTAACAAATATTCTAACAATTTTGATTGCTGTGGCAATGATGATATAGCAACCAATAATCAAGAGACATCTCTCGTCACTATTATTCTGATTTTATATATCCTTCCACAGTGGTTTAAGCAGCTTGGATGAATGGAGGAAACCTAACACGGGCGCTGATTGGTGTAAGAAAATATAAAGTTTTTCATTCTAACTCCAGTGTTTTTATTTTTCGCATCCTAAGCTGTTCTACTAAAATCTCTACAGCTATAGTAGGTAGAACTTCAATGCCAATATACATGTAGTCACCCTTATTTTCAGATGCACATATCGCTGCCGTAGACTAACCCTATAACGATATAGATATAGATAATGCTAGGGAGATTAATTTTTTTAAAACCAAATTTGCAATCCAAATGATGTAGTTGTTGATGATTGGATTATTAGTCAAGCGTCGATTAACGTGCTTATTTTCTATTGGTGACACATCATTTAATTTGCAAATTTGATTTAAAATTTTGATCTAAAATTGGTATGAATGTAAAAACTTGCTACTGGTAACCAGATTGGCCAAGAAACTTATCTTCCATTCACAATGCATGCGGTTGAAATCAGAAAGTCAACAGTTACCACCATCATGTCCAAGAAAGTTACTCCAGTAAAGTTGGTCCTTATAGCTACTAGGCGCCTTGGTACATGACTACATCCTATAAGTCGCATGCATAGCACCTAATAATAATAAATAAATAAACCAATACATTCATGTCGCGTTTATTAATCCGTAATCAAATTGAAAGAAATTGAATTGAGGAGGAATTGAATTGAGGAGGAATTGAAATGAGACGGAATCAGAATCAGATTCCTGTTGAAATTGTTTACTAAAACTGTCTGAAATCGGAATAAAATTTCATAAAACTGTTTACTAATTCAGGAGAATCAGAATATAAACCAGTATGATTACTAAAATTCCCTTGTCCCAAATCAAATATTTTATATACTTTTTTTTAATAAAATTTGATATAGTATATAATAGTAAGAAAAAATTAAATTGTTTTTTTTTTGTTTCATAGACACACTAAAATGATTTTTTTTATTTTTTTTATAAATTTAAGTATTTACTTTAATATCTAAATTTTCTCGCTCAGAGCAAGTCCACCGTTGTGGATTGCTCGGGGGACAGTGGACCAAACAGGGCCTGATTGCCCGAGGGAGGAAGTCCAGCGTTGGCTGGCGAGGGAGCCCGAGCAGGCCCGAGCGCCAGGCCGGTGAATTCGTGCCAGCCCGAGCGCCTGAGGTGGTTCCAGCGTTGGCTGGCATCAGACGCCTTTTTTAATATTTTTTCTGTCAGGTTCTGGAGGTGACGTGAGGCCGAAAACGAAGGGTGAGGGTGTGAGGCGGGCAGGATGGGGAGTACGGAGGTGCGTCCAGGACGGCGGGCGGGATGGGGATTACGGAGGTGGGGGTGAGGGAGGAGGCGGGGAGGGTTTGGGGGATGGTGGTGCTGATGAGGTGAGGGTGAATGCGAGGGTGAAGAAGGTGAAGAAGTAGAGGAGCCACGGTGAAGAAGAGGAGCCACGGTGAGAGAGAGAGAGAGAGAGAGAGAGAGAGAGAGAGAGAGAGAGAGAGAGAGAGAGAAATAAATAAAATACTAATATTTTATTGTCAATTGCCAAGGGGGAGGGCTCCAATGGTGGAGATGCAAATGGCAATTACTGTTTATTTTACTGTTCATTAAGGGCAGTTACTGTTCATGGGGTGGATTGAATAGTGGATTGCCAGGGAGAGGGCTCCAAGGGTGGAGTTGCTCTCAAGTTGTAGTTTCTTCTCGTCGGCATATGTATGGAGTTGTGAATAATGTGAGTCTAGGGTTAAGGATAATCTTGGAAATAATGAAAGTAAGTGAGGGCATAAAGGAAAAAAAATTATCATTCCGATTGCTTGGGCAATCCGGAATCCAAAGGGAATCCAAATCAGCCAAATCTTGGAATTGGATTCCATTTTTTGTATGGGCCCCACGCAGTTTTGATTTCTATGTTAGTAAACACAGGTATAATCCGTAATCGAAATCGGATTCTTTATTCTCATTCCGATTACGGGTTAGTGAACACGCTATCAGTCTTCAACATGGAATATTAAAAGAACAAGCAGCACTTAAAGTAAACAGGAGGAATGGAGGAAATCTACAACAAAAGCGATTGGACTTGAGTTCTGTTAGCCACTTGTGTACTTGGAAGGAGCTGGAAATAGTGATATGTTGACATGAGGAGATGCTGGGACAGATCCCTCCCAATAGACCAATATTATAGTACTCCCAATAAGCTAGATTATTGGCTTTAGATTGCGGCAAATGAAGAACAAATTCTTGCAAGCCCGTACCTTGTTCAAGCGAAAAGCTTTTCCTCTTAACCGCACTCTCAAGTTCTTCTATATCGGCCTCAACAAGAATCTTCACCACATTTGGGTGACACGGGAAAGAACTCAAAGTTTGGGCTTCAGCTTTCCTAGCATTGCTCTTCATCCAGCATTGTCCAACAAAATTTTATTCCACTTCGAACTCTAGTTTTAGAATAGATAAATGAATCAATCAGATAGGTGAACTGAAAAGCACATATTGTAGGAATTTGGAAGTGGTATTTTTTAAAATATAAAAGCATGTTGAACCATGCCAAACCGGCCTTACCCCATTTGTTCTATTGGGGGATATTAGAAGTTGGATAATGTGAACATTAGGAGAGCTCCTGAGGATGCATGCTAAACCAGGGATATCCTACTTTCTTAAACCATAAGAATAAATATACAATCACCTAAGATTCATAAATGAAAAAGGTAGGCAGTCTTCAAAATATATTCTCGATAAAAACCTGCATAGATAAATATGCCGCATCAATTGGTCGACAAAACATATTTAATAACAAGTCTTTATCCCGATTTATGAAGTTACAGCTCTCGGGACTAGCCTCTACTGCAGTCAATTTTTTCTGAAATTTAGAGTTTCGGGTGTCGGGCTAATTTACCTTACACACGAAGAGACATGTTGAACATAAAAACTTTTAACTTTATTTTGTGCACCCTTACCTTTGACGGAAATTTCTTTCACTGTTTTAAATATTTTGTTTCTTCCCCAAATTGATGAAAAGAAAGAAAAATATCATTAGGAGAAATTAAACACCACGTGGTTCTTCTACCATCACTACAATCATTACAATTTGGAAACATATTCCGGCAAAGTTCCGATGATGGAAAAATGTTCCATCAGAACTTTCGGTGACCTTTTCCGGCAATGGGTCGGGTAGGCTTGGGTCTTGTGCAATAAGGGCAAATATGTAGGTAAAATAAATATACAATCCTTATACTTGTCTTGACACACAAAGTAAGCTTGGTACCTATTTTTCCTTAAAACCTATGACAACTGGATATTTAATTCTAAAACTAGGAAAGTGTTACAACCTCTTTTTACCTCGTGCACAGCACACCGGTGTTAATTTATGTTATCGATCTTCTTCAGTTCATTTGATCAGACGACCTATAATTGAGAGGGGTACGTGAGAAGTAAAAATAAGTATGTGGATAACACTACCCCTAAATAAGTGTGTGGATAGCACTACCCTTAATTTATCTTTATCTCGTTGAGTGCTGAACAAGTAATATTTGAAATGACAAGCAACTGGTGGCGGATTGCTCTAATAGATAAGACCTTCATCTTTAACTCGCTGTGTTCAGAGTCCAAAACCTTCCCGGCCCATGTTTAGATGATTTTTTTTTTTTTTTTTGGAAAGATTAGATGAATAGTTTAGATTATCCAATTGTTTGTATAAAAGGGGATGTAAACAAGACCATTTATTGTGGAATCAAAAGATGAAAGAGGGAACATGATGGAAACACGATTGGCAACCCTAGCAACTATCTCCAACAGAAACATGCCATTTCTATGAAGAAATGAGACGGAAAATAATCGTAAGCAAAACTCAGATAATATTTGATCCATGCAATTATCATCTCACCTAAGAAATAAGACGGAATTTGGCTAAGGCGAAGGATTCCCAATTTAAATCTCAGAGTCATCTGGCGTTGCGGAGGAGAGAGTACTTCCAAGTTTGTGAATCCGTTTTATACAGAACGATTGGGGGAACCGGCTTCAGAACTATTCCATACTCGCCAACTTCGCCAGGAACAAGTACAATCTTTTCTAGGACAACTCCTTGCTCGGTCAAGATTTTCACAAAATTACCTTCATCTTCTGTTCCTATATACGGTTTGATTATAACTTGCTTGAGACTTGGGATGCTCAACTCAACTGGTTTATTTAACAACTCTTCTGGTAAACTCTCCTGGGAATTGGAAGATCAAGTTTTAGATATGGAGCACGGAACATAAATTAGAAGGATAAACAATAGCAACAATGAAACATCAAGCATTGCTATAATTAAATTTGTAAAAATACTCACGTCTTCCCCGAACTTGAAAGGGTATTCTAGAATCATTGTCTCGAGATTGGGGCAATGTTTAAGCAGTGCAGCCATGCCAATGAGATCATGCTTGGTAAACCCTGTTTGTAGCTCTAAGAGCTTCAGGTTGTAGAGCATAAAACTTTCGGGGAAGGAGTCTGTTGATGTCAGAAACTGAGGACATATGAAAAGAAAACAATTAGGAATATAAGAAGGTGTTCAACAACGTAATCCCATTAAAAACCAGTGGTTATCATATGTAGGGGAAAAAATCCAAAGAGGCTAAGCAGCAAAAGGTGAAACTTGAAAAATCCCCCTGTTCATGGAGGCGAAAGCAAAGAGATTGACCATCTGAAAATTATCAAAGAATTAAATGTTGCACATAAGTGTGATGAACAAAGTTAGACTGAATAAATATACATTCTGAATGAAAACTCCATACCCAATGTGGAAGTAAAATAACTTGACTGCACCACAAGCAATTAGGTGCTAAAACCAGAGTGAAGAGAAGTTTTAATCATCTTCACAACGTCATTCGATTAAAATATTTCACTCACACCGTTCTTAATAAGTGCGCCGTGCCTGTTATGAGAGTTTAAAAACAAATTGCAGTGCAGGCAATGAGGAGCAATAAGGCGAGTGGAGTTTTACATTTCTTAACGACTCACCTTTGGTGTCACAATGCCAGTAGCAGAAACATAAGTGCAGGATATCTAGTCTTAATAAACTTATATATTGAAGCCTAATGACCAATTGGTATCCAATTCCCTCGGTCTAGACCAAATGTTTTGCAACAATGAGCAGAGTTTCAACAACTACTTACCTTTTCCATCTTTCAGTCGACTCCAAGATTCGGTGACAAGCTAAAGCTTCACTTATCATTATCTATCAACGTTGTCTCTATCAATCTCATTCGAAAAAATTTAACCAATCTATGACTATGAGAAGCTTTCTACATGATCAGAATACCAACCATACTGCTACATATTACTCAAATCTCTGACATTATTACCGCAAACAAAAAAAACAACAATTAAACAACCTAAACCACGATCGAGCTCGAAAAGCTATAATTGATCAGAACAGAGATGATAAATACATAAAAGTTACCTTAAACCACCAGTTTAGTGTATCGAGATGCTTCAGATTAGGCGCTTGTTCAATTAGCTTAAGTGCCTTACTCCACGAGTCATAGTACTGTTCCATTATGTTCACAATCTGGACACGAAAATCAACGAGAGACGCAGCGCTCTTGAGGACAACCTTGTAAAAGCTACAGCAATCGAAGCTAATCGAACAAAGATTTGGGCAATCAATCGAAAGAGTCTCTCTGATTTCGGAATCATAGAAGAACCCAAATGCCAGCCTCTTGAGCCTTTTGCTACAAATCTTCAAACGACGATGACCCCAACAGTTTTGAAGCTCCAAATCCTCCAAATTGGGGCAACCCAATATCAAATCACTCATCATCTGGTCCTGCAAACAAACCTCATCGAGAAGCAAGGACCGAATCGTCCAGAATCGCATGGTGGACAGTTTCGCCGGCAAAGTAAGATAACACCGCGTGAGGCTCAATTTCTCAACATACCCATTTCTCAGAACAGAGAAAGGGAAATCGTATCGGTGATTACGGGTTTCGTCGTTGTGAAAGTCTCTGTGGATGAAGAAGTCGAGGTGGAGCTCCCGGGCGCGGAGGTGGGTGACGGCGGATCGCACCCAGGAGTCGACGTGGGAGTGGTAGTGACCGTGGAAGATGAAGGAGAGGCGGAAAGTGTGGACGGGAGAATTGGGGCGGGAAATCAGAACGCGATCGACGAACTCGGCGTAGAACTGGCGGGTGTCCAACGGCAGCTCGCGCGTCGGGAAGAGTTCGAAGTTGAAATCGAGGGAGGGGATGCGGGACCAGAGAGGGCGCCATTTTTGGGAGATGAGGGAGGTTTGGACGGAGTCTAATGTGGGGAGGAAGGTGAGGATGTGGAGGAGGAGGTCCTCCGGCAGATCGTTTAGGCTTCGGTTTTGATCGCTTGCCTCCTCTTCTTCCATCTCCTCTCTCGTGTAAAATGCTCCTGCAATCGGGGAAGCATTTTTAATTGGTAATTTGCATTTTTCTACTTCCAATTTTCAGCTTTTCCTACTTCTACTCGGAATCTGTTTTGCAAGTGTTTTCGACTATTTATCAAATATAGTCAAATATTAGATCCTAATTTTACAAAGGTTAATTTTTGTAAAAATTTTTAATTATCACTTTTTTTTGAGATACGATATTTATTGAATAGAGAAATACGTACATAATCGATGATAGAGTGCTAACAATAAGCTTTAATAAAAACCTTGTCAGGGCTTTCAACCCGATCGAAGAAAAAAAGAGTGTCCCGCACCAATTAACTATTAAGACTATCCTCTAATAATAAATTATTAATAACATCATGAGGTTCTTCGAACCAAGAAAGTGGATGATCAAGCATAAGACTCAACCGTGCAAGTCGATGTGCCACTTTATTCATCTCTCTAGGTCCGAAAGAAATATTCCATTGCTTAAACCCCTGAAGGATCTGCCTTGTATCCGCAAAGAGATGACCAAGATGACCATGCAATGCTGATCCGACATTCTGAATAGCAGCTACCATCAATAGAGCATCACCTTCCCTCTGTACTTGTTCCTCACTCCATCGCTGCGCAAACACAGCTGCTACCCGTGCAGCTGCAGCTTCTACATGCATTGCCGAACCAATCCCACACTCCCGACTCACCACTGCAGCCATGAAACCTCCTGTGGCATTTCGAATTACAACCCCAATACCCCCATACGAACCATTCTCCTCCCAAGCAACATCTTAAATAAACAAAAATACTCTTAAGCTTTAAACTTAATAAATTAAAAAATAAAAATCCTATTAGATGAAGAGTTCTTACGGCTAAATCTAAATAATGGTGGAGACCTAGTGAAGGCATCGACTGTAAGTGGAGACTTGTGCACCCCTAAACGAAGGTGAGCGTAGATGGTTGATTTCTTGTATTTTTTCTCATCTACGTTTTCTCATTGTTTTTGTAGTTTCTCCCTTCGATTGAATATTTATCGAAGAATGAACTGTCAATCTTTGTAACGTTATTGATCTCAATTTTCCTCTAGATTATATGTGCTTCGTACTTAATTTTCCACACCTTTGCATTATTAAGGGTGTTGCCCATGTCCGAATTCTGTTTTGAAGGTTATCATTGACTGGTAGTGAATCAAGAGACCATTGTATTCTTAGAAAGTGTAAAAAGCATATTAGAAAAATTAGGTTTATTTTGTCAATGGAAGGTTATCATTCGCTTGCTGCTATACGAAAATAGTATATTGCCTTTCTTCATCAACTTCTTCATCTATTCTTGAATATCTTTACCATTGCTTGATGTATTGTTCCATCTTCCCCGTCAACTACTGGATTTCCAAAGAGAAACTTATTCGGTTACTAGTAACCGAAAGATTGGTGTGGCATTTAGTCTTGAGATGTATTATATCTTATTTTCAATAGTAATGAAATGATCAAAATGCCACTGAGATACCACTTAAGCCTTCCACGTGAATCTTAGTTTTCCCTCCATTTTTTCACTTTTATTTTACTATTTTTGAATAATACTTATTTTTGCGAACATGTGAATATAAGCAGAATCAATTTAATTACATTTCCTTTTTATAAGAAATAAATTCAAACTTTTACATTTCCTACCATATTTCGTATTTCTATAAGTATGCTGCGGGACTCATATTTAATTTTTAATTTGGGATTTGAAATCCCATCCCGTGATTCCCCGTGAATTGTAGCAGAGTTTTTCTTATTTTAATCACCCCTTGTATTCCTTCCTTTATTTTTAATTATATTTTCTGTCCACTTCCTCTGCTTTTTCCCTCATCTCAGCCAACCCCTCTCCTGAGTCTTTTCTCAGACGTCACTCTCTCTCTTTCCACTCGCTTGCTCTCATCTCTCAACTCTCTCGCGTATCACTCACACCCTCTCTTTTCCCCATTTTCAGCCGACATCATCTCTCTCTCTCTCTCTCTCTCTCTCTCTCTCTCTCTACACCAAGTAGTAGTCTTTGCTCTTTCTTGCAGACAATGGAGTTACTTTTGCAGTCATCATCCGTACTGCTGCAATTACTTTTCCCCATAAAAAATAATTTTAAAAAAATGAAAGAGTATTTTATAATGTTGTGTATATGGGTGGCGTTGATCCATGT
The DNA here is from genome assembly GCA_036320875.1 of Cotoneaster glaucophyllus. Classification (NCBI taxonomy): domain Eukaryota; kingdom Viridiplantae; phylum Streptophyta; class Magnoliopsida; order Rosales; family Rosaceae; genus Cotoneaster; species Cotoneaster glaucophyllus. The sequence goes on from CM070068.1 coordinate 5,275,004, forward strand.
AATCATAAGGTGGAAATTGTGGTAGAAACCCAGACGATGATGATCTTGGGAAGGAAACAAATACCTCAAAGTTATATTTAATTATTTGAATTTTTTTCTGTGGTCAAATAATAGTTATTCGTATTATACTATTTATTTGTTTTTTTTCTTTTTGAAACTGAAAATTCATTACCAAGTCAAAACTATCAAGATTACACAGAAATTCTACATCGAGGTAAACAACTAGCTAGGCATAGAAAAATCCGAACAGTGCAAGGAGTTACAAGGAAGAAGGACGCTGCAACAAATGCTAAGGCGTCACCCCTGCACTGCCAATACATAAATTAAGGTGGACAAGGTAAATCATCATTGTTAAGGACATTAACCAATGAAGATAGAGGTCGGTTGACCCACGAAACATTGCACATCTTTGGAAATCTCGTTGACGTTAACAAGTCTGCCGCCATATTGGCTAATCTTGAAATCCAAGACCAGCGACAGTCCTGGAAGGAATCCCCTAAGCGCTTGACCTTCGCCAAAGTACGGTAAGCCTCCCAGTTGCCAATCTCCAACGAATCTCTTAAGCACGAGATAGATTTGAGAGAGTCGGATTCTACAATAACCAACATGTCGCCCAAACAGATGCCCATCTGACATCCACGAATGAGTGCCAAGGCTTCGGCCCTGAGCAGCACTATGCGCCATAATTGCATACCTTGCTGCTGCCAAAAACTTACCGTCAGCGTCTCGCACCACCAACCCCACATAACCTGATCCATTGGATGCATTCTAGCTTGCATCAACATTGATTTTGATGAACGGAAAAATTGGAGGGACCATCGGACCACCTGAACACCACCACCTGAGTTCGAGGTTTGAGGATCCATAGGTGTGCGGGCCACCACAAAAAATGCACCAGCCGCATTCGAAATGGTAAGCATGACTTGTGAAGGATTAATTTCAATTTGGTTAAAAAGGGAAGTTGTATCTCGCCTTCCAGATATGCCAGCAGGTGAAAGCAACGTGAGAAAGCAACCAAGCTCTAACTTGATTAGCCCTGAAATCGGATTTGATAAGGGAGTGAATCCACTACGCCCATGTCGAGATGTCGTCCCTATCAACCCTATAGTTTAGCACCTCACCAAACCAGATTGTTTCCACCCACAGACACTAAAGGAAAAGATGTTCCGCAGTTTCATCGTTAGTTTGGCAAATTGGGCAGATCGAGGAGTGGGAGGATTTCCTCTTGAAAAGATGCTCCACATGACTCCTACCTATTTATTTGTTTCTCTTGGGAATTGAGGATATAATCAGATAGTGAAACAGTAGTTTTTGTTTTCGTAGAAATTAACTCAAGTCCAAAATATGGAGGGGTTCAGGCGATGATCGATAGATCAAAAGCTTGCTTTCTCTCTCTACCCCCTGTTTGCTCCCTAAATTCGTCATGGGTCTCGAGGGCATGCTAGGAATTTACTCAAACATGAAATTGGTGGGTGCGGGCGTGCCACTACTAGATGCTGCTAGTAGACGGGATCTGAATGATTAAGGTTGTGCCTGAGTTCGACTCCAAACCAAGAGATTGTGCCATTGAGTGGAAGTGGCTCAAATCAAGGTTCTTTGTTTGCCTTAAAGATAAGGACTTTACTTATATAGAGAGATGGAACAATATATAAATGGCAAGGTTGCAGGAAATGTAAATGACAGAGGAAAGTGAATGACTAATATTGTAGATTGCTTGTAAATTGAATGATTGGAAATGAGTTGTACATAAAAACTACAAATGAGATCGATACTACTAGTGAGTAGCAGAGCTAATAAACAAGGAAAGCAATGGATGCTTAGCTAAAGCGAAATGTTTACAAGGAAGCTGATGAGCTGATTTGAGTAGAGTTGATTGATTGATTGTTTGAGTGTCCATAATTCTTGTGCCTTTGTTCCTTTATATAGAGATCTGAAATAGCACCCTCTGCTGAGAACAATGGACTTGCCGAAAGAAACTCCTCTACAACTTGCATTGTGAAATAATATTAAAATAAACAAATTTGTATCTCCACCACATGCTTTCACCACATGTCTCCACCACTTGTAATAAACTAACATTTAAAAGAAGCAAGTTGGCTTGTTTCTTCCATATGTCCACTTCCATGTCTGCATGTTATCTTCCAATCCAAAAGCAAACATTTGTTTTGATTAAACAAAGTTCTTGGCAAACCTCCACCACCCACATAAAAAGGAAAAACCATTATTTTAATGTCAAACTATCCCACTTGATAGCTAAATATCTTCCAAGTTAGCCTTCTTGCACATTAATTCTCCAAATGCCATAGTTTACCCAAATGGCCCAAATAAGTGAAATGGTGCACATTTTAGGTGCAAACAGAAGCCCCCCAAGTTTTACAAATTTGAGCAAAGTTTGTTAAACTTACAACTCCCACAGGCTCTTCTAGAAGATTGAGCATGAAGAACACATGGAAAAAGCCTCGCCACCAAGCCATATTTTCTTTTGTAGCAACTAGAAATAATGCATGGTTTGAAAAGCCACTGAGAAACTTGTATGAACTTGTAGCATCAAAAGTCATCATTCTTTTGCATGTTTCTCCACGTTCAAATATATAAATATAGAAAGTCCACCATGACAATAAAGGCATGTTGAGTGGAAGCCCTTCCACGTACTGATCATAAAGGACAACTTTGTTTGCTATGACTTTTCAAAAGTCTTGGTGGCTCCAGTGCTGCTAGGAATGATGTTGAAGGAAGAGGCACGTCTACCTCTTCGGTTCTTCTGTCGTTGATAAACTTGGCAAGGATAACAAGGCAATTGGTAGTGCAATTAGTATTGGAAAGAATGTTGTCTGGCTTGTGTTCCTTTTCGCTGATACCCAAAAACATGGGAGCATCCATGTTGTCTGGCTTCGGTTCTTACGTCGATGAAAATCCTTTATGGGCCCTTGAGATTCCGGTCAAATTCAATTTCGCAAGGCCACCTTGAGACCCTTTGGTATACTTATGTTTCTCTTGTCCCAACTTCTAATTCATATAGTATATGCTAGTTTGGCGGGAAATTTTAGAAAAGAATGATGTTGCCGTACTGTTTTTACAACAAGGACCAAACTGCAAAAAAATGTTAAAGCTTTAGGGCTGTTTGGTAACTCTAAGAAGTTGAGGGCATTTTTACAATTGCCTTTAATTTTAGGGGCAATTTTGTAAAATGTGAAATTTAGACAAATGATAGTTAATCTGTCCATTTGGGGTATGATTTATGTTTAAGTACTTTGCTAAAGTCAATGTGACTTGGTATAGGTACAAGCTTATTTGGATCAACAAACGACAAGGCTCACCAAGGGCGAGCATGCTTTGGTTACGTGAGTGGGCCTTTTGATTTTACGTATATATATGTATATGTGATTTTCCCAACAACTGCTTTTATATATTACGATGTGACATGCCATGTTTAGCTTTACAAATAGACTTTTCGTACACTTTATGTTTTTAATATTATTTGTGAGCATAAACTTGTAGCATGACATCTTTGCGTTTTATCTTTTTTTTTATCTTTTTTTTTTCTCATCACTATATGTTTGCACGGTGTCTCTTAGTTATTTGTACTGTCCTGAACCAAGGACTAGCTTCACGTGTAGTTCACATGCACCGTTTCCATTCGTTTTGGATCCAGAGTTAGGTGTCAGCCTGTCCTTTTGTGTGATGTGTTGGACTCATATGTGATGCGATAAGCGCAACTCACGTGATGTGGCCATTGTTTGAATATCTCTGCAATGGACTTGTGTGCCTACATAAATTAATGAGCATTGATTTCTTGTAATAACGTTTTGTGATTTAATGTTGAGATACCTTGTTGGTGTACCCTACATCTACCATATTACATACTAGTATTATAATATTTTTAGAAAATCATATACTTGTTTTACAACGAGGGGTTACATTTTTCGAAAAGGTTTTACAAAACTTTATTTTTAGGCCTACTTACCCTTGTTTTTTCACCCCTCTAGGATTTTAGTGGCAGAGGTTTCGTGACGACGAGGATTGTTGGTAAAAGCTGTCATGTAGGAGACTTCTCCTTTCGGTATAAATGTCCTTACTCTTCTTCTATTGTAATTTATCTATGCTCTGACCTCACTTGCGTGATATGAGTTCAGTCCCGCTCACATGCGCACTCTAAATTAGTCACTTTTAGGTTTTAATTTATTCACATTTTTCACATCATTACACTTTATGGTTTCGTCACCTTCCAGGTGTCGGCTAGCACATCGCGATTCGGATGTCCATGTGGACATTCTGGGTTGGGGTGTGTCAACTAGTATAAAAGAAAGTGTCATTTTTAGGTTTAGCCGTGAAAACTCTTCATCTAATAGGGTTTTTGTTTTTAGTTTATTAGGTTTAAAACTTAAGGGTATTTGTGTCTATTTAAGTGATATTTTGGATATATTTGAAAGTTTTTATAAAACCTAATATTTTTAAAATTAGGGGCTGATATTTGGCTATATTCAATAAATACTTTATTTTTCCAATGTGTCGAAAACACATCTAATACAATAATAATACAATTAGCCAAAAAAAGAGAATTTTAATGAAAATGGCTTAAAATAAGATTATTTTAACCAAAAACCAGCCTAAAGTATTATTTAACCAAAAGCTCCTAAAATTTAATCATAAGGACAAAGATCATAAAATTATACACGGGATGGATGACAAAGCCCAACACACTCAAATATAACTTTCCATAATTACCCCTAACGGAAAGAGAGGAAGAATACAAGTTTCTGTCTTCATTTCCGCTAGGGGTGGGTTCAAAAAACCGAAAACCGAAAAAAATCGAAAACCGAACCGAACCGAAACCGAAAAAACCGAACCGAACCAAATTCTTTTGGTTCGGTTTGGTTTTAGTGGTCTAGAAACCTAACCGAACCAAATTAATTAAATTAATATATTTATTTAATTATTTGTTTTGGTCTTAGGGTTCCTTTGACCCCTGCTTCCTCAAAGGCTTCCCGACAAGCAGCTTCTAAAACAGTCTCATCATCCTCCCATCCACCCTGACAGAGACACACACACGCACACATTTGAAGCTAATTAATTAAACCATGCAGCAGATCGTGATGAATTAGTATCAGTTAATCTGGAAATAATGAAGTAATTAATTTAGATGTATGCATACCTTTGGGAAGACTCTGTCATGACGGTCTGGTGAAGAAACCATAAGAACTTGTATCCTGTTCTCAACATCACCAAATTGATCTTCTTCATCGTCTTCTGCTATCCGGTAAGGAATACATCTGTTGCAACACGTGCAAGTACGACCTAGCTCTATGAGTACGTAGTATTCTAGAGTGAATTCCTTCCATAATATATTTTAAACGTAAGGGTAATGCTAGAGTAATCATTGTTTCTTATTTGTAAATTATACGATGTGACAATCAAATAGACTCTAGGATTTACATAATTTAAAAATATAGATCAAACGTCTACAACTACGTCATGTGATTTCCATAATATGATTTAAAAAGATGGTTACTATTATCATAATAATTTTGTGATTAAGAATTCCGTAAATTAGACAAAAAAAAATCATGCAAAATATAAAAACATAAAGAAAGTTAAGTCATGCGTTATTGTAAGTTGTAATTGATATGACCTATATGAGATGAAGACAATTTGCATGCATCCATCAAACAGAAAAGTCAAGTGTGTATATGTCAAGGTATGTATGATAAAATAATTCATCTCACGTCCAACAATCTATACTAGCTCTTTATATTATTCATAGTTAAGAGTTGAGGTGTGAAGAAAATGGTAGAAAATTTTACTTTTCTAAAAAAAATCTATTTACGGTTAAACTTTAAACCCAAAATATTATAAAAAAAAAAACTTTTTGTTATAATTCTAGTTGAACTTTAAATGTTTACTTTCATTGTCTTTGATTCTAGTTGGAATATTTATGTTATGATTGTGTTGGAGATGTTAAAATTTAAGATTTCAATTTTTTTCATTTTTTGAAAAAAAAAAAAAAAAAAACGAAACCGAACCGGAAAAAACCGAATCGAAAAAAAAATGAACCGAACCGAAATTTCGGTTCGGTTTCGATTTTGGCAAAAAACCGAACCGATTAGAACCGAACCCACCCCTAATTTCCACCCCACGTGGTCTCACTCTTTCGTATTTAATGTTTTAGTAATTTGCTTTCCACTGAAATTTGGACAGCTAGCTTCCGAACATGTTTAAGAAATGGTGTGGAGCCCCACCTCCCTCCTTTTAGGCTTCACATCCCAATGCTCCCTCCCTTTTTTATTGAATTTTTTTTATTGTTGTTCAAATGCTTCTTTTTTTTTTGTCACGTTCAAATGTCTTTTTTCTTGTCACATGTTTTACACTTTTATTTTATTTTAAATTTACAATAAATTCATATGATTTCTGAAAAATATTTTGTAAAGTATTACAGAGTTGTAATTATTTAACTTTCATCTCATTCTATAAAAATTCACCAAAGCACCAAAGATAGATAATAAATTTACTTTACATCTGCCTAGTCCTCCAGCCTCATTCTGCCACCTGACTAGCACCTAACATCTTTTATAACCATGAGAAAGTGTGCTTTTTTCAGTTTCATAAATAATGTATAATTCTGCAATAATTCCAACAATAGTGTGCGTTATTTTTGGTTCAAAACCAGAATTAGTATGAGTTATTTTGTTTTAATTCCATAAATGATGTTTATTTTGTTACCTTTCATAAATAGTGTGAGTTATTTTGGATCAATTTCAAAAATAGTGTAGGTTATTATATTGTAGTTCTAGAAATAGTATGGGTATTTTGGCTCGCTTTGCAAAAATAGTGTGGTTATTATGCTGTAGTTTCAAAAATAGTGTGGGTTCATATGTTGTAGTTCCAGTGAAAGTGTGAGTTTTTATGCTGTAGTTTCAGAAATAATGTAGGTTATTTTGGATCACTTTCAGAAATAGTGTAAATGATTATACTGTAGTTTCAGAATAATGTCGATTATTATGTTGTAGTTCCAGCAATAGTATATTATTTTGGTTTACTTTCAGAAATAGTGTGGGTTATTACATTGTAGTTCCATAAATAATGCAAGTTATGTTGGTTCACTTTCAGAAATTGTGTGGGTTATTATACTGTAGATTCATAAATAGTGTTGGCTATTATGTTGTAGTTTCATAAATAGTGTAAGTTATTTCGGTTCACTTTCAAAAATAGTGTGGGTGATTATACTGTAGTTTCAGAAATAGTGTGAATTATTATGTTACAGTTCCAGCAATAGTATAAGTTATTTTGGTTTACTTTCAGAAATAGTGTGGGTTATTACATTGTTGGTCCAGAAATAATGTGGGTTATTTTGGTTCACTTTCATAAATAGTGTGGGTTATTATGCTGTAGATCAATAAATAGAGTAGGTTATTATGCTGTAGATCCATAAATAGTGCGGGTTATTATGTTGTAGATCCATAAATAGTGTGGGTTATTATGTTGTAGTTTCAGAAATAGTGTAGGTTATTTTGGTTAACTTTCAGTGTGAATTATTATGTTACAGTTCCAGCAATAGTATAGGTTATTTTGGTTTACTTTCAGAAATAGTGTGGGTTATTACATTGTTGTTCCAGAAATAATGTGGGTTATTTTGGTTCACTTTCATAAATAGTGTGGGTTATTATGCTGTAGATCAATAAATAGAGTGGGTTATTATGCTGTAGATCCATAAATAATGCGGGTTATTATGTTGTAGTTCCATAAATAGTGTGGGTTATTATGGTTAACTTTCAGAAATAGTGTGGGTGATTATATTTGGGTTCAAAAATAATGTGGACTATTATGTTGTAGTTCCAACAATAGTATTGGTTATTTTGGTTTACTTTCATAAATAGTATGGGTTACTACATTGTAATTCCAGAAATAATGTGGGTTATTTTGATCCACTATCATAAATAGTAGGTTATTTTGTTGTAGTTCAAAAAATAGTGTGGATTATGTGGGTTATTTTGTTGTAGTTCAAGAAATGGTGGCTAACTTTATAAATAGTGTGGGTTATTTTGAGAAAGTGGACTCTGAGGAACAACAGTTAAACTGCCAATGCATTGTTAAACAAGGAAACAAACACTTACATTATTCAACGCAGAATGACCAATCGATGAGTTTTTCAATTTACAACCTGTAAAATTCACTTGCCTCTAACACGCATGAGTCCAAGTTATTGTTCTTTTGTAAGTTGTTCCTAGCAAAAAATTGATCAAATATCATTATTCATGTAATCCACTAATTTCAGGTTTGTTTAAGAACCATCAAATAAGGTAAAGGTTGACCCTCGTTTTCAAGGTTATGGCATCAACTCATTTGCAGTATTGACTAAGTTGCCTTATTTCAATTTGAGAATACAAATACTTTGGGTCACCATTGCCTGTCTCAACTCGATCTTGAGATCCGTAATGAACTACAAGCAAACACTTCAATGTATACATGGTTGTTCAGCTACGCGAACAAGCAAGTGATGTGTAACAAAAATTTGACCGAGTAAGCTCGAAATCACCCGATCGTATTAGATCAACTTATAAGAATGCCAAATACTGCATCTCACATAGCAAGAGGAAAGCAGGCGAGCCCAAAGCCATATCTACAAGAAATCTTCAATGTTCAAGCATATTCCTGCATTCCCCTAGCCAAAAAGCAAAAGCCCATCTACCGTAACATGTCGACTTTAGGTTCTGCTAGCAATGCTCGACGACCTTCGTGTTATAATGCAAGAAGCGATTCATCTTCCAGTTTCACCCATGAAAAGTGAGTAAAATTTCATACAAATGACAACCATTAACTATCGAGGAGAAACTTATATGAACTAGAGTCAAGCACGCGAAAAAAAACTTGTGAGTCATCGGGATTTCCTATAGGCAAACTTTTTACATGAGTTTGTTGACCCGTTTCAAGTTATTCTTCTAAGATTTATCCTACAATTTTGAGCATTCATCAGTTTGACTGTACACAAAACCCAACTGGACAAACTATGCAGATTTCATGAAACAACAGACTACAAAATTATCACAACAAAAATTTTCAAAAAATTTATCCAAGTAACCATTCTAAACTACCATAACTGCATCACTTTATAAAAACTTACACAAGCATGCTAGTGAATGTTGTGAACTGAAGAGCATTTGGGAAAGAATGTGAATTTATAGGTAGAGTACATGTAGACATCAACTTTCATCGATTGGAATTCTATTTCAAACCCATATAGGTAGAGTACATGTTTACATCATGCTGCAATATTTGGTCAATCGGAATTTGGAAATCCATTTCAAATCCATAGAGAAATTAGTCACAATAGTTCTCAATAAATCACAGATTACAAAATGAAATTACATCAAATGAACAATCACAAACAGAAGACCAAAACAATCATAAATAGAAGACCAAATCCTAATTATGCAATTCCACCAAACATCGAAACCCTAATTTACACAATTTTATACTCATCAAACCCTAAAATAGAAGACCAAATGCTAATTCCTAAATTCCACAAAACACTAAAACCCTAAACACAAATCAAACATCACAGAAATTAGAGAATCCATAATTTTATACCTGCTTATACGTCCGTCGTCTCGGTGATGAACTCGGTGGAGAAGATGTTCGTAAGCTTGAGGTCGTAGTCGTTGCGTCCACCGGTGGTCTTCTTCACCGTATCATAGTAATTGCTACTAGTCAAAAGATGTCCAAAGTTCAACTCCGGGATGTAGACCTCCTCCTCGTGGTGAATCTCAACAGGAACTCCAGCGACGTTGTTGTAAACGATGATGCAGTTCTGCTCGACGTCAATGGATGGAGACAATGAGGAGATGAGTGAGAGTAGTACCTGATGATGATTGAGAGCGGGTGAGACGACAAAGGTGGTGACGGTTAGGGCGACGGAGCATGGAAGAGGAGGATTCAGACGCGATTCTTCTTCCTCTCCCTTTGCTTCTCTTTCCCTCAGATTCAGACGAAAATGAGTGGCACGGCTTAAATGAAACAACAAGACACCAAAGATTGGAAGATAGAATTGAGGTCAGTGGAGCCAAGCTTTTCGTCGGTCGGGGCCGGGGCGGGTCTGAGGTAGCAGTGGTGGCGGAGATCGTTGTCGTTGTGTCATGGAGAGAGAGGGAGACAGAGTATTGCAGAGAGATCCGGAAGAGATATTAGACGGACAAGAGACTTGCCGTTAGGGGCAAAATGGGAAATTAATTGTTTGGGTCATCTTGATTGGACTGGTTTAGTGTTGGGTTTTGTCCTAACCATTAAATAAAGTTGTTACATGGTTTTTGGTTAAAATTTAAAGTTTTCAAACCCTTTTCATTAATTTTCCTTAACAAAGAATTCTAAATTTTCAACCTATTGTATTATTAGACTTGATTTATCAAGCTGTGCCGAGAGCACACTATAAAATTTCTTCTGACCTACCCAAACATATTTTTATACTTTTTGTTAGTCCAAAGCAACGCCATGCCATTAGTTACATAAATATTTGACATAAAAAATTAACATAAATTAAAAAAGTGAAAAAAAAATTATACTTTATATATAACATAACAGTGAGACAAACAAAATTATTTATATGTCACATAACAGTGAGACGAACAAAATTATGAGTAGTAAACTCAAAATTTTGAGAAACTTTCTCAACCTCTTGGGCTGATTTTTAAAATGAGTCATGATGTTTTAATTTTCTCACATTGTCTTTTAAGGTTTTAAAATTGTATCAATTTACACATTTTATTGTTAGATCCCACATCGCCCAGGGAAGTGGATCCTCTATGCCTTTTATGTACATGCCCACCTCCTTTAGCACGAGGCCTCTTGGGAGCTCACTGGCTTTGGGTTCCATAGGAACTCCGAAATTAAGCGAGAATGATCCAGAGCATTCCCAAGATGGGTGACCCATTGGGAAGTTCTGCTCGCGTGAGTTCCCAGAAACAAAACTGCCAGGGCGTGGTCGGAGCCCAAAGTGAACAATATCGTGCTACGATGGAGTCTAGCCCGGGGTGTGGTGGAGCCCGGACCGGGATGTGATAATTTGGTATTAGAGCCAATTCCCAAGATGGGTGACCCACTGGGAAGTTCTGCTCGCGTGAGTTCCCAGAAACAAAACCGTGATGGCGTGGTCGGGGCCCAAAGCGGACAATATCGTGCTACGATGGAGTCGAGCCCGGGGTGTGGTGGAACCCGGGTCGGGATGTGACAATTGTCTAATGAAGTATTTGAATATTCTTTAAATTCATGACACGGTGAGCACGAAACCTGTAATTTCGATGAAATGTGTGCTACATTTATACCACATTGACTAAAAAAACTCATCAACTTAATGGATAGACGTTGTGGTCTAATATCCTAATGAATATGATGTTAGGTTTCCACCCAAGTGTCATGGGTTCGAAACTCCACCCTCCCCAAAATTAATTCAATAGTTTCAACTCTCCTCCCTCCCTTGCCACTCAGTACTACGGTTTGGTGGTATTCCTCTTCGCTTAGAAGTGAGAGGTCTTAGGTTTAAATCTCGTGGATGACGAATTCGATACCAAATTAGGCTGCCCATTGTGTAGCTTAGTAGAATTCTCTTTCCTTTAGTGTAAAAAGATCGATTAAAAAAAAAAAAAAAAAACTCTCATCCCTCCCCCTTAATAGTAGTAAATTTAAAAAATGGATATTTAGATGACCATGGATGCAATGTGAGAAATACCTCAAGACCATTTTAAAAATCACCTCAAACCTTAAGGATGTAAAATGTAGTTAGCCTCTTAATTTATTAAGCATTTTGAGGGCTTTTTTTTTTTTTTTTTTTTAATTTAGAAAATTTGTTAAATGATCCTAATTTCTTTTTATTGTTAAATAATGTAATCAAATCTCAAGTGGTGGATTATCTTAATTGTGAGGGCTTTTCTTTTTACCTATTACGTCCCAAGTTCAAACTTTCCCCTTCATTTTAGTATAATTCAGTGCAAGTGTATATCTTCTATTAAAAAAAAAGAATTGTTATTGGCACTAAAAAATTCTCATTCTACACTCCAACTTTTTATATTTGGAAAGAAAAATACACTTGTGAAGAATGTAGAATGAAATTTTTAGAGTGCCAATAACACTTCCATAAAAAAAATGTTATCACACATTTGATAGTTGAAATGTAAATAGAAAATCATTGTGAGAGATTGTTGAGACTCTATGAAATTAGTCCATGATCTCATAAATGTTACTTCTATAAAGACATCGCGATATGTCCAAAACCATATTCTCAAGAGACAACGCGAAAAGTTTGTAGTTGAGGTCCACACGTTGTATACAATTGACTAGTGAGGACCATCTAGGTGTTCAAAGCCAGCACAAACAAGAGTCAATTATTGAGAGTAAGATATTAAAATGTCGGAATAACAATTGATTACAAATGCATACAACGTCCCGTCCCTCTCACAATAACTTGTCAATTACCCACAGGTGGGGTTACAGAGGAGAGAGTACATTTCCAACTTTGGAAATTCTTCCTTTGTAGAACAACCGGAAGAAGCGGCTTCAGAACAACTCTTCGGTTCTCTTCAACCTGGCCAGGAACGAGTACAATCTTTTCCAGAACAACTCCCTGCCTGATCAAGATGTTCACAAAATTAGCTTCATCTTCGGTTCCGGTATACGGTTTGATAGTAACTTGCTTCAGACTCGGGATGCTTAAGTCAACTGGAATATCTAACAACTCTTCTGATGAAATCTCCTGGAAATTACATGATCGAATTTCAGATGTGCAGCACAGAATCTAAAAAAGAACGATAAGCATAACGAACGCAGAAACATGAAGAATGAAGTGTGTCGAAGTACTCACGTTATCTGCTTCAATCTTGTGTTGGTGTTCCAGAATCATTGTCTCGAGATTGGGTGAAAGTTCAATCAGTACAAGCATGCCAATGAGATCATACTGCGTGAACCCTGTTCGTAGCTCTAAGAGCTTCAGATTGTGGAGTCTAAAGCTTTCAGGCAAGAAATATGATGTCGCAAACTGAGAACGTATGCAAAGAAAACAACTTCAACAATACAATCCCTTTACGAACGGAAGAAGAATGAAACCGCAAAAAGTTAACCGTAATCAAAACAACAAAAACGATAACTGATGAGAACAGACGTTAGAAAGATTACCTTAAACCAGTTTTGCACATAAAGATGCTTCAGATTAGGCACTTGTTCGAGTAGCCTAACAACCCTACTCCAATAACAATCGGATGGATCGATCAGGTGCACAATAACACGAAACTCAACCAGAAATGACGCATTCTTCAGCTCAAACATATAAAAGCTGCAGCAATCAAAACTAATCGAACAAAGGTTTGGGCAATCGACCAAAATCCTCGCTCGGATATAAGAATCATCATAAAAATGCCCAAGCACAAGCTTCTTGAGCCTTTTGCTACATATCTTCAAATGACGAAGCCCCCAACATTTTTTAAGCTCCAAATCCTCCAAACTGGGGCACCCCAGTATCAAATCCCCCACCATCTTGTCCGACAAGTAAACCTGATCGAGAAATAATGACCTAACTGACCAAAGCCGCCTGGTGGACAGTTCAGGCGGCAATATAACATCACATCGCGTAAGTCGTAATTTCTCAACACACCCATCTCTCAGAGCAGAGAAAGGGAAAGCGTACCAGTTAGTTTGGGTATCTTCGTTGTGAAATTTTTTGTGGATGAAGAAGTCAAGATAGAGCTCCCGGGTGCGGAGGCAGGTCACAGCGGATCGCACCCAAGAGTCGACATGGGAGCTGTAGTGATTGTGGTGGATGAAAGAGAGGCAGAAAGTGGAGACCCGGGAATCAGTGCGGGAAACCAGAACACGGTCAACGAACTCGACGTAGAACTGGCGGGTATCCAATGGCGGCTCGCGCGGCGGGAAGAGTTTGTAGTTGAAGTTGAGGGCGGGAACGTGAGACCAGAGGGGCTGCCATGTGTGGGAGATGAGGGAGGTCTGGACGGCGTCGAGTGTGGGAAGGAAGGTGAGGATGTGGAGGAGGATCTCATCAGGGAGATCGTTCAAGTTTCGGTTCGTAACTTCATTGCTTACATCTTCCATGCTTTCTCTGGATTGTTGACCAAACGAAATGTGGTTTCTTAATGTGGGAGGAGAGGTTTGGACGGAGTCTAATCCTCATTAAATATTAAAGTCAATTAACTATTTAATCAGGATATAATAAAGAGAGAATAAACAGTCTGTGTAGTCGATTTAATTTCTTTTTCTTTTTTCCAGATTCTAAACAACGCTAGGTGCTAATCGGACGACAGGCGGAGTCCTAACGCCTAAGCGGCTAGGCGGTAGGCGGTCTAGACGAATTTATGTAAATTTATTATATATTTTGTAAATAAATGCCTATTTACACCTAAAAAAACTATATTTCTATAGATAATAAAATAATGATAAAATGCAAAAATAAAAGTAGAAGACTACACAAAGCATATACATCCAAAAATACATAACCCAAAAAGACCTTGTATGTTTAGTTATTTACGAAGAAAACCCTAACCTAAAGATGATAAAAGATTCAACAACTTCTAGATATTTTGTTTAATTTATTATATATTCTCAATTCATTATTTTATTAAACAAATCTTTTTCTTTATTCATTGAATCATTTCTGTCACCCGACCCTCATCCTCTTTTTGTTTAATTTATTATATATTCTCAATCCATTATTTTATTAGACAAGTATTTTTCTTTATTCATTGAATCATTTCTGACACCCAACTCTCATCCTCTTTTTCTTTATGCCATCAATTCCAAAATCTTGATCCTTATCTTCGCTTCTCCATCAAACTATAGATCCCTTGGTTTAAACAACCTAGTTACCCTCTTCCTGCGGTGTCGTCCTGTCATCGAGCAAACAAGCCTTCATCTTCATCAAACCACAGATCCCAACCAACCCAACCCAAAAATCAACTGAATTGTGTGGGTCAGTGTAATGGTGATCCCCAACGGCGATGGTTTCAAGTTCCAAACGACTCTCTCTCTCTCTTCTTTCAACAACAAAATTGCAAATCTCTCTCCTTCCTCAACAGATCACTCTCTTGTCGTCAATACAAAGAGTTACGAACCAAGACGCCGCCTAGCCCGAATTGCCCGCCCAGCGGCCGCTTAGACACCGATTAATAGCCCTTCCGATTTGTTGAACGATTTCATAATAATCACGACGAAGGCCCGCCGTCCAACGCCTAGGCCCCCGCCTAGAACGCGTTTTAGAACACTGTTTTTTTCATAGGAAATCATTTAAGAGCATAGACGAACCATCGTTAATGCTACACCAAAACTTCGAGAGAGAGCAAAAAGAGACTCTGACACGCCCCGACCCGGATATTCCCTGAACACCAGGGTAGGCACGTGCTGGCCGACACCCGAAGGTGACGAAAGTCATTTATTGAGTGCAAATGCTGAGAAAAAGGAATAAATAAGACTTATAAATATAACAGAATAATGAATATGCTTTTAAGGAACGTGTTCAGAGCACACATCTAATCTAGAACACTAAATAATCAATATAAAAATTGAATGAACAAAGGAGTGGGTCCTACACCGAGAGGACTCGAAGATGCCGATGCGGAAGTACCTTGATGCCGGGTTTGTATGCCTCGTTTCTAATACCTGAATGGGGGCGCAAAACAAGGGTGAGTGGACCAAGTTTATATATGCGTAGTACTAAAACAGTTATAAACATACTAACCCCCACAATTTTATAATGAAAACTACTAGCATAATAAGTTATAGCTTTTCCAAACCCTCTAGCATGCCATAAAACAATTCATATCTATCTGCAAATCAATCTAAGAAATCATATCAGGAAGCATAATACAAGTTGTGCTGCTAATGAGTGTCACCGAATAATAATAATACTTCCGGCCCAATGCCTGCACCTAAATCTCTATGGCCTTCACCATGAGATAACTCCCTCCCGGCCCGATGCCAGACTCCGTGGTCCCTCAGCCTTCCGCTAGGGATTATTTCTCCAAGCCTCTGCCAACTCAAGTCCTCGCCCCTGGCGGCATGGTGTTCACTAGGTACGCACAAAACAAGTTTCTAAAATACAACTTCGTAGCATAAGTTCATCCATCCCCCATACTACGAAGAGGTGTTCTAAAAGCTTTTGAAGACACATTCTTAGCATCCTATCGTCATCTATCAGATAGTCTACCAGAATGAGGGTTATGTAGAAAATACGATATAATGAAAATAGTTCAAACCATATACAATCGATAATATTCAAATCATCATGTTTCCTGTAAAGTATTCATCAAATCAATAAATCTGCAAGGCATGCTAGGAACATATGCAATTCTTTAATTTAAAACATGCTATTTTTGAAGGTGGTCCACTCACAGTACTTCGCCGTCGAAAGCTGCGCCACTAGCGAAGACGGAAACGTCACAATATTCGCCCCTAAGCACATAAAGGGTACATTTGGTCAAACTTTAATCAAACGATTTAATTTGGGAAAACGGACTTCAAAAACAGGTCCAGGACGTCGAAATTAGCCTAGGAGGGGTCCCAGACGAAAGTTGGAAAAGTCAACCCTAAAAGTCAACGTTGACCGTTGACCGGTCAAAGTCAACTCTGACTGTTGACCGAGTCAGTCAAACGGGTCACGGGTCAACCCAGATAGGGTTTGGGTTTGGACTTGGGTTTTGGGTTTAGAGGACACGGGCCAGGGGCCCTGAACTAGAGAATTAGGTTTAGGGTTTAGTTGGGTTTGGGTTTGGGTTTGAGTTTGGTTTTTAAAAAGGTTGGGCTTCAAGGGTTTCTAATCTAAAATGGGTTTTAGGAATAAATGGGTTAGAGGGTTAAAAGGGTTTTGGGTGAAAGGGGTGGTTTGGGCTTTAGCCCAAACCTATACAAACATACACACACACGGCACAACATAAACACACACACACACGGCATGCACACACACCCCACGCACGCACACACACCACACACACTTACGGCCCAAAGGGCCTGATTTGAAAAGGGTCTAGCAGCAGCAGCCCAAAGGTCTTGAGAATGACCTGTTGGCCTGGTTTGGGTCTTGGCAAGGCCCAGCCCGAGGGCCTGGGTTTGGAAAAGGAGGAAAGGGCCAGAGGCCCGATGGTCTGGGTGTGGCCTGAAAGCCGGGTGTGGACCAGAGAAGAATGCCGGAGCTTTCCTAGCTCCAGCCGACTGCAAACATAGTCTTTAGGCTCCGAACTATACATTAAAATGAAGATGGAAGAGAGGGGAGTAATAATATACCCTTGTTCCGCCGTGAAACGACCGTGTACGAACGGAAAAGTCCTCGAAGGTCACGGGTCCGCCGGAAGGTATGGGTGTGCTTTCCCCTGTGTTGTTTCTGTCGCCAAACCTTGAAGAAAAGGGTGTAAGAAGGGTCACACCACAACCATCATCATCCACAATGCTTAAAAGGAAGGATTTAGGTCTCACCTAACCGGAAAAATAAGAGAAAGTCGCCGGAGATTCTTTTCCCCGTTCTTGGTCGATCTTGCTGCAACGGGAGAGAGAAACCAAAGTGAGGATGATGATGATGACGATGAAGTTCTCGAGCATGAGTAGTGGTAGGTGTCGGTGTGTGGTCACGGTGCTGAAAGAGAGAGGGAGAGATTAGAGAGGTTTCGAAGGAGAGGAGAGAGAGAGCTGCTCCGGGGAGAGAAGAAGTTGCAGAGCTTTGGGAGTTTACACGGAAGAAGGAGAGAAAGAGAGGAGAGAGAAGGGAACCGAGAACAAAAGTCACAGGTGGGCCCTTTGGGCACACCATTTAACACCCAAAAACAATTTTAAAAGAAAAGGATCCCCAAATTTAGTAAAAAAATAAAAAAATACAAAAATACCCAATTTGTACAGTAAAACTCGGGACGGATTGTTTCAGACTCATTTATCTAGGAGGGGAAAAATCGAGAGCAATGATGTTCTAGAATTCATGCAGTCAACCCTATTTAGTCGAATAAAGCGTTGTATTATCTTATCATGTTGATTGTTAAACCAAGTAAGATTTGGTATGACATTGTAATCATGACCAATTCTAATGGAATAAAAGCATGATAGAGGGAATAATATGGACACGATCAACCTTACAACTATGTCTAATAAAAACATGTCATTTTCACAAAGAAATAGGACGGAAGATATTCGTAAACAAACTCGAAATAAGATTTTGATATCTGTAATAACCATCTAATCTGAGATTCATAATCCAAGTTAAAAAAACAGTTAACCTTGGAACGAGACGGAGCCGATGGATTCCCCGTTTTAAGCTCAAAGTCCATTTTCTATTTGGAGTTGCGGAGGAGAGAGTAGTTCCAAGTTTGTGAACCCTTTTTATACATAACGACTGGGGGAACCGACTTCAGAACGACTACTCTGTTCTCAACTTGGCCATGAACAAGTACAATCTTCTCTAGGACAACTCCTTGCTCAGCCAAGATTTTCACGAACTTACCTTCATCTTCTGTTCCTGTATACGGTTTGATCGTAACTTGCTTGAGACTTGGGATGCTGAACTCAACTGGTTTATCCAACAACTCTTCTGGTAAACTCTCCTGGGAATTACAAGATCAAGTTTTAACGTGCAGCAAGGAACGTAAAAAAGAATGATAAGCAACAGTAACGCTGAAACACCAAGCATTGCTATAATTGCATGTTTGTAAAAATACTCACATCCTGGTCGAACTTGCGAGGGTATACTAGAATCATTGTCTCGAGATTCGGACAAAGTTTAAGCAGTGCAGCTATGCCAACAAGATCATACTGGGTAAACCCAGTTTGTAGCTCTAAGATCTTCAGATTGTGGAGCATAAAACTTTCCGGGAAGGAATCCTTTGATGTCAGAAACTGAAGGCATATGCAAAGAAAACAATTAGGAATATAAGAAAATGCTGAACAACATAATCCCTTCGAATACCAGTGGTGATACAGAGGCGGAAAAAGCCAGTAAAAAGTGATATTTGAAAAATCATGGAGTTCCCGAAGTTTAAGGCAAAGAGGTTGGTTCTATCATCTAAGAATGTAATGTTGCACAGAAATTAGGAGAGTTAAAAAGCAACTAAAAAATGTCAAGCACAGAACCACATGGCTGGTCAGTAGTCGCTGAGACATGCAACCAGATTTCATTTCCAGTATATGAAACTATCTCCCAGGATCGGTTAATCATCATTTAATCCTGCTTCTTAGAACTAGTGACAAACAAAACAATAGACAAGACCTTTTCTTGGTAGTTCATATTTCAAAACAACAGTTATGTACAATGCCATTATGTTCAAATATCTCGTCAATGCACTATGAGTGAGAATTCCATAGGTCAGATTCTACAAGATCAAACCTATGGGACTTAAGGAATGATGGAGGGGAATAAATCCCAACCTGAAAGTAAAATAACTTAGTGAACCACAAGCAAGTAGGTGCAAAAACCAGCTGAAGAAATTTTTTTTTTCCATTTAACGACAAATATGTAATCCATACTGAACAAAAAAACTACTTTCTGTTCTATCAATAACCAAAAATGCTGGCACAGAAAATGTAAGCTATATTATCCGACATCTAAAGAGCAATATTATGTTTCTTAATTTCCTGTGCAGTTCGCCCACCGCTTCTTAATTTTCTGGGAGAGCAATCTATGAGTAACTTGTTAAAGTCAGGAACTAATCACTTCCTCTATCAAAACACTAGACCTAATCCCTGTAATGATGCTCAGACCTGAAAAACTAATTACCTTTTTCCTCTTCCTTTCAACTCCAACATTCAATGACAAGCTAATTAAGGCCTTACTTTCTCTCATGTTATTAACTTCTTATCTCTTTCAATTCCTAAGAGAGTCTCATTCAAAAATACATGGTCATAGCACCATGTCCGAAAAAAAATCCAAATTTAACCAATCTAAGAGAAGCCTTCCCGTAATCACAATACCAACTACATTGCTACATATATCTCACATTGTTGCCAAAGTTTGCACACACAACAGAAGAAGAACGAAACCACCTAAACAATCGAAACAATATGAACAACAATTGATCATAACAGAGATAAAAAAAATTACCATAAACAACCAATTTTGCACATGAAGGTGCTTAAGATTAGGCACTTGTTCGAGTAGCCTAACAACCTTAACCCAATAAGTATAGGATAGATGGATCATATGCACAAAATCAACCCGAAAATCAACCAGAGATGAAGCATTCTTAAGCTCCAACCTGAAAAAGCTACAGCAATTAAAACTGACCGAACGAAGGTTCGGGCAATCCACCAAAAGCGTCTCACTTTGTTTAGAAGATTCAAGGAACATCCCAAGCGTTAGCCTCTTAAGCCTTTTGCTACATATCTTCAGACGACGATGGCCCGAACACTTTTGGAGATCCAATTCCTCCAAATTGGGGCAACCCAATATCAAATCTTTCACCATCTGATCCGCCAAGTAAACCTGATCGAGAAACAAGGACCGAATCGACCAAACACGCCGGGTGGAGAGCTTAGCCGGCAGCGTAAGATAGCAGCGCGTGAGGCCTAATTTCTCAACACATCCATTTCTCAGAACCGAGAAAGGGAAATCGTACCAGTGATTTACGGATTCCACATCGTGAAAATCGTCGTGGACGAACAAGTCGAGGTAGAGCTCCCGGGCGCGGAGGCGGGTGACGGCGGATCGGACCCAGGATTCGACGTGGGAGCCGTAGTGAGAGTGGTAGATGAAGGAGAGGCGGAAAGTGTGAACGGGAGAATTGGCGCGAAAAATGAGGACGCGGTCGACGAACTCGGCGTAGGACTGGGAGGTGTATTCGAGCGGCTCGCGCGGCGGGAAGAGTTGGTAGTCGAAGTTGAGGGAGGGGACGCGGGACCAGAGGGGCCGCCATTTGTGGGAGATGAGGGAGGTCTGGACGGCGTCGAGTGTGGGGAGGAGGGAGAGGATGTGGAGGAGGATCACGTCGGGGAGATCGTTTAGGGTTCCATTTGGGATTTCATTGATTCCCAATTCTTCCATGGTTGGTTTGGATTCCTGTTTCTTCAATCGGCAAAAGATTTTATAAACACTGTTGGAGGAACTGACTGACGCAGATTTTTCTCGTCCCGCCCTTATCTATCTTGTTAATATTTGATCTTCTCCATTTTTCAAACTTTACCAATTTTTATAAATTATAGAATAATTAATTCATACTAAATTGTAAATTCATCTATTTACAAGAAAATGATTCAAATTTTGAATATAGAGGTAAAGATACACGAATCTCGTTTAAAAGTACTTTTTAAAATGACAGAAAACGGTTTTTTTGAAATTAATTTTGGGTACATTAGATATGTGCATTTTACGAATTTTACAAGGGACATTTAAAATGTTTTTTTGTGACGACCTGTCCCTAAAAATTATGATTTTTATAATTTTAATAAGTGAATTACGAGAATGCCCTTCAAGGCAAATGCTTTGACCTTTATAGACTGTTGTGTCATGTCATGTAAGGTTTGTTTTCTTGGCGTAACCTCGTAGTACTCGTCGCTACGAACGCATGGGCACAAACGGAGCGCGATTTGGAGTTATAACGAAGGAGATATTAATGTTTAAAGTCGAGGGCATTTTAGTAAATTGGTTATTTTTAGAAAAATCTAGAGTTTTTTTATTTATGAAATCTGGTGTGGCACGTGTGTGGCCTAGATTAAAGGAAGAGGAAATGTCCGGTTGTGATGCAAAGAAAACAAGAGAAAAGGGAGAGAAGTGAAGGAATGTGGAGAGGAGAGAGAAAATGAGTGGCCAAGAGGAAAGAAAATGAGGGAAAGGAGGAAGGAGAAAAAGAAAGGGATCGGCCTAATCCCCTTGACCTGCTCCAACCCTTTTCGACCCGGAGTGAATTCTAGCCAATTTCCGACGAGTTGAAGCCCCTCACCACCTAGAAATCATTCCTCATCATTCCCTCTACCTATTCCACCTAAAATTGGAGAGAATTTGGCCTTGAAATTGGGAAACTCACACCGTGGGTGCCGTGGGAACCCTTGCTCGTGATCTACCATTTGTGAAATGGTTTTCTTCAATTACCACCATTAAAACACTTCCCTAGAACTCAAGAACAAGTCGCAAGCATTGGTTGGAGCATCGGAGTTGTTTTGGAGTCGGATTGAAGACACCCATTCTAGGGTTTTCCGACAGGTTTTAGCAAAATTGGAGCTCTTCCCGGCCTAATTGGCCTTGGTCACAGGTATGAAAGTTACTTTACTCATTGAGATCTTCATTCCTGTAAATTTTGGTAATTTTTGGAAATAGTTAGATTTTTCCGACAAGTCGGGGTGGCCGACTGCCACCCACGGCTGCGTGTGTGGCGGCGCGTGGCCAGGGGGCCGTCGATGCTATTCTTAGGCTAAATTAGATGCCTTGAGTTCAATTCTGGTAATCGTATGATGTAGGTTGATCGTTGGAACCTAAATTCTCTACGATACGTTAATAGGTTATTATATGAATCGACGATCCGATCGTTGGATCGTCACCAAACTTTGATAATACGTAATATTTAAGGCTTTTAGGGCTTTTAGGAACTTACGGATTAGGAATCCAACGTACGGATCTTCCCGAATTGGATTTGTAAGTTCATTAAATAAAATGTTACTCGTCACTTGGTTTTAGAAATTGGCGGAGATCCAACCGTTCAATTGTAACAAAATTTTAGCATGTTATTCTAGAAGTATAATGTGTATCTTTGGAAGTTACAGATCGGAAATCTGATATGCGGATCTTTCGAATCGAGTTAAGTAAGGTTGTGGACCCTACCGTCGATCTTTGATCGACGATTGACTTTTGGTCAATGGGTTTCAAATCATTCTAAAATGTCCTTGAGGATGTGTTTTATGTCAGTTATGTATTTTATTGATAAGAGTTTTGAGATGTGATTTGATAATTGTTCTAGGCGCCGATCGCTCGGGACGCCTCGATGTTTGTGCTAGGGAATCGTAGCACGGATTCCAGGTGAGTGGGCTTTTGGTTTTCTATATATATATATACGTATATATGTTTTACGTTTTCCCAGAAATTGTTTTAAATAGTTTTACGATTTAAATGCCATGTCAATTGCATTACATTTTAGAATATGCATTAGTATAGCTATGCATATTGTTGCTTGACGCTGCGGACACTCAGGTAAGCTTCAGGTGAGTATATATTGATGGTAGTGATTGTAGTGTGT
This sequence comes from Cotoneaster glaucophyllus, assembly GCA_036320875.1. NCBI lineage: Eukaryota > Viridiplantae > Streptophyta > Magnoliopsida > Rosales > Rosaceae > Cotoneaster > Cotoneaster glaucophyllus. The sequence goes on from CM070068.1 coordinate 5,298,181, forward strand.
ATGATTATGTTGGGTTGCACTTAGTGCTTAATATCCTGCACCCTGGTGTTAGTGCTCCGCCCAAGGCCAGAGCCTAGCCTTCACATGATCGTTCACCTCTCGCACCACACGCTCACCTTGGATCTAAGGCAGGTGCCAACCTATCGTACAAACCACATTAGGTGGTTCCGACTCGTAGGTGACTTGCGATACTTCGCACAGCTTTCACGTGATCATAGCACTTGAGCGTAACTATTTACACCTAGCCTGTCATACAGACCACTTTAGGTGGTTCCGACTTGTGTGCAGGAATTGGGTTATGAGCTATAGGCTCAGCCGTTCAGGTCACGTTAGGTGACTCCAGCTGAAGTATCATTTTTTATTGATTTATTTCACCTGGCTTACTTATTTCATTTCTGAGATATTTGACATGGCATATACTTGGTTTTCCCAACTCTCGGGTTTGATTTATGTATACGTATGTATTACTATTTTTTGAAAAATTATACGGGTTTTACGGTGAGAGATTACTATTTTTTGGAAAGAGAAATGGTTTTTGAAAAACTTTGTTTTTGCCCACTCACATTTTCTTGTTTTGCGCCCCTCTAGGTTTTAATTGCTAAATGTTCGTATCGATGAGGATTCTTGGCAAATCTCAATATAGGTGGTTGCCTCTGAGGGTATGATTCTTACCCACACTACTGTACTTTACTTATGCTCTGACATCGCGTGTGAAATTGGTCCATTCCCACTCACCACGCACTTATATTTTTAGGCACCTTTAGGTTTAAATTGATTCACATTTTCCACATCACCATACGTTATGGCTTCGTCACCTTCCAGGTGTCGGCCAGCACAGCTCGATTCGGAGTCCTAGTGGATATTCTGGGTCAGGGTGTGTCATTTTTCAAGATTCACTTGAATTTTTTGTAATGATCGGTTTCAAAAATATTTTCACAAAAAACATTTTTAGTTATTTTAAAAGTGCTTTCAAACGAGCCTGAATACTATCAACACAAACACATTTGTTCCCTACTAATAAAAGATACTTGTTGAAAGTGAACTTGCATATGCAAGTGTTCGAAATTGCGTATTATAATTATTCTGGTTCTTGAATTTAATAGCTTAATATAGTTTTCTTATCTAATAAACTACATAGATTACAAACTTTCCAATCCGCTCATCAAAACCATTTGTCACAAGGCAATGTAAAACTTAATATTAAAAAGTAAAGTAGTGGCTTGCTAAAAAAAATCGAGTTTCAAGGGGGCAAAATAAAATTAAGGGTTAATCTCTGTTTACTACCCTCATGTTTCGTGGTTTTCAACATTTAGTACATCAATTTTTTTTCGTCCCAGAGTCATACCTAAAGTGTAAATTTTGGGACAGTCTCATACATCCGTTAGTCAAACTGTTAAGTCTTCCGTTAACTGATGACGTGGCGCCCACGTGGACAATGACTGGGTGCCACGTGTCATTAAAAATATTAAAATATTAATTTGAAAAAAAAAAAAAAAAATTTACTTCTTCTTCTTCTTCCTGCGGGTTGCAGGGAAGAAGGTTTTTTTTTTTTTTTTTTCTTCCTCTTCTTCTTCTTCTTCTTCTTCTTCTTCCCAGATTCGTTTTTTTTTTTTTTTGTTCTTCTTCTTCCTGCGGGTTGCAGAGAAGAAGGTTTTTTTTTTTTTTTTTTTTTTTCTTCCTCTTCTTCTTCTTTTTTTTCTTCTTCCCAGATTTTTGTTTTCTTCTTCTTCTTCCCAGATTAGTTTTTTTTTTTTCTTCTTCTTCTTCTTCTTCTTCCTGCGGGTTGCAGGGAAGAAGGTTTTTTTTTTCTTCCTCTTCTTCTTCCTTCTCCTTCCTCTTCTTCTTCTCTTCTTCTTCTTCCTTCTTTTTCCCAGATTTTTGTTTTCTCCTTCTTCTTCCCAGAATTTTTTTTTTCTTCTTCTTCCTCCTTCTTCTTCTGCGTTTGCAGATTTGCTTTTTTTTTTTTTTTAATGAATTATTTTAATATTTTAAATGACACGTGGCGCCCAATCATTGTCCACCTGGGCGCTACGTCATCACTTAACGGGAGAATTAACAGTTTGACTAACAGATGTATGAGACTGTCCCAAAATTAACACTTAAGGTATGACTCTGGGACGAAAAAAAATTGATGTACTAAATGTTGAAAACCATGAAACATGAGGGTAGTAAACAGAGATTAACCCTAAAATTAAAATCGAGTTCACAGATGTTCGTATTTCAGCAAATGAACTTGCTCAAGGAAAAAAAAATTATGCCGCAAAATCATTTGTACGTTCAAGAAAAAGAAAATGCAATCATTATCTGATCAATGGGCAGCAAAGCTTCTTTTTCTCGAACAATATTTGGCTACTCAAACATGAGTAAGAATTCTTACTTAAAATTTCTCAAAAGTGTTCGTTGTCAATTTATAGAACTTCATATTTATAATCAAAATCTTTCATATTATAAATCACCCTATAAAGATCGCCTTTGCAAAAAATCAATTAACACAGTCGTTTAGTCATCAAACTGTTTAAAAACAAATGAACGGTATTGGTAAGAGCATTACAGACCGTTTATGTATTTGCTACAATAGATTAACTAAACGACCTTAGTTTTAATTTATTTTTTGCGGAGATAATCTTTACAGTGTGATTCATAACAAGAACGGTTCTGATCATAAGCCCAAAGCTCTGTGATTAAAACACTAAGAGTTTTGAGTTGAAGTTCCTACTCGTCTTTAAGTAGCCAATAATTGTCTTTCTCAACTACAAAATCTGCTTAGAACTCAATCAAAAAGTCTTATTTCAGAATTCTGGATTCGCCATTTAAAGCTCAGAGTCTATATACCATTTGGTGCTGCGGAGGAGGAGACAGTACTTCCAACTTGCGAGACCGCCCTTCTATATACCACCGGAGGAAGCGACTTCTTCTCGCCATTCTCAAAACCTTGGAAGGGAACAACTACAATCTTTTCTAGGGCGCCTTCGTGCCTCATCAAGATTTTCATAAACTCATCATCGTCTTCGCTCCCAGTATAAGCTTCCATTGTAACTTGCTTGAGACATGGCATGTTGAACTCGACCGGTTTATCTAACAACTCTTCTGGTAAACTCTCCTAGGAATTAGAAGATCATGTTTTAGATACGAAGCACGGAACTAAATAAAACGATAAGCAATAGCAACACGGAAACATCAAGCATTGCTACAATTATGTGTGTAAAAGTACTCACATCTTTCTCCACCTTGAAAAGGAATTCGAGAATCAGTGTCTTGAGATTGGGACAAAGTTTAAGTAGTGCAGCCATGCCAACGAGATCATATTGGGTAAACCCCGTTCGCAGCACTAAGACCTTCAGGTTGTGGAGCATGAAACTTTCGGAGAATGTATCCGTTGATGTCAGAAACTGATGGCATATGCATAGAAAACAATTACGTGTATTAGAAGATGTTCAATAACATAATGCCTTTACAAACCAGAGGTCATGCGCAGGGAAACAAACCCAAAGAGATTTAAGCAGTAAAATTTGAAAATCCGAGAGTTCGCAGAGGTTAAGGCAATCTATGAATGAAATGTTGGACATAAATGTATACCACAGAATCACAAGGCTGGCCACAGAGACAAACTACAACATCAAGGAAAGACAACTAACTCGGAACAATGGCGTGGCTAATCATCAATTAAACCCACTTCTTAGAATGAGTGATCATCAAGGCAGAACCTGTCATCAACGACAAGCCAAAAATCCTAACATTCTCTTATGCTCATTCACAAATACACGGCTATACACCCTACTCCGAAAAACACCAAAACTGAGCCTATCTGCGAAAAGCCTTGTACATTCACAAGTAGACTAACCACATTGCTAACATATTTGGGCATAATTACCACAATGAAGTAAAGCAGTAAGGAACTGCTTAAATTTCACGAAAATCGAAACAACAAAAACAACAATTGATCAAAACAGAGGTACAAGAATTTACCTTAAATCACCAATTTTGCACCTTGAGAGTCTGAAGATTAGGCGCGTGTTCTAGAACCCTAACAACCTTACTCCACTGATGATAAGACTGACGGATTCGGTGCACGAAATTGGCACGAAACTCAACCAGGGAAGAAACATTCTTAAAAGTAGACTCCTCAAAAGCACAAAGATCCAAATTGATCGAACAAATGTTGGGGCAATCAACCAAAAATGTCTGTCTCCTTTCAGGTATTAGAAATATATCTTTCATTGATTGAAAATGATTTACAATGGGGGTATTTATATACAACAGCTAATAAAGATTAGTTGTCAACTAATGTAACTAATTAATCTTAATCTATGATTAGTTCTAGCAAGAAAACTTAAATGCTAAGTAATTGCTGACTGTGTTGATGACTTGGACTCTAGCTGGCACTGTTGAGTTGACTGAGGATAATGTGTCTCTTTACACCCCCTCAAGCTGAACGGAGGAGAGCCGAGTGAAAGTTTGGACCTGAGAAATTGAAACCGAGCTTTGGAGAGAGACTTGGTGTGAATATCTGCAATTTGATTGTGGCTGGGAACAAACTGAACTTTGAGTAGAGAAGCTAAAACCAGTTCGCGAATGTAGTGGTAATCAATCTCAACATGCTTGGTTCGAGCATGAAAAACTGGATTTGAAGCAAGAGAGATTGCAGATACATTATCACACCAAAGAGTTGGAACCTGGGATAATGGAAAACCAATGTCTTTGAATATTTTGCAAATCCAAGTGAGCTCGGCAGAGATGTGAGCTAAAGAACGATATTCAGCTTCAGTTGAGGAACGAGCAACTGTGTATTGCTTCTTTGCACTCCAACTGATGAGATTGCTGCCAATATAAACACAGTAACCACTTATAGAGCGTCAATCAAAGACACATCCTGCCCAATCAGCATCTGAGAAGGCAGTGAGATTGAGAGTGTTTTTTTTGAACCAGATTCCATCATCAACAGTGCCTTTAAGAAAACGCTGAACTCGTTTAACAAATTGAAAGTGGGTATCTCTTAGACAATGGAGAAACTAACAGAGTTGATTGACAGCAAACGAAAGATCAGGTCGAGTCCAGGTCAAATATTGCAAAGCTCCAACAATGGATTGATATTCATGAGGATTAGAGAGAAGTGTACCATTGTGATCTAACTTCTGAGTACCAAGAGGGGTAGTACAAGGTTTACTGCCATCCATGTGTGTCTTAAGAAGAAGATCCATGGCATACTTGTGTTGGGAAAGAAAGATACCCTCTGAGTTTCTGTGAACTTCCAGACCCAAGAAGTAGTGCAGAGGACCTAAATCCTTAACTGGAAACAGTTGACTAAGTTTGTGAATGAAAGCTTTGCAGGCTTGAGCACTAGGTCCAGTAACTAGTATATCATCAACATATACGAGGACAATGACAAGAGTTGGCTCAGAGATAACAAACAGAGAGCAATCAGATTGTGAGTTATGAAAGCCCAGAAAGATCAGAGTTTGAAACAGTTTATCATACCATGCCCGTGGGGCTTGCTTAAGACCATACAAGGACTTAGAGAGCTTGCATACATGAGATGGCTTTGATGGATCAATAAAGACAAGGGGTTGTTGCATAAAGACCTCCTTCTTGAGTGTACCATGTAAGAATGCATTGCTAATGTCCAATTGGTTTAAAAACCAATCAAATTGGACTGCAAGTGTCAAGAGAATTCTGATTGTCACCGGTTTGGCAACTGGGCTAAACGTCTCTTGAAAATCAATACCCTCCTATTGATGGAAGCCTTTTGCTACCAAGAAGGCTTTGTATCTGTCCACACTGCCATCGGGTTTCCTTTTGATGCGAATGACCCATTTACACCCTACAAGATTTAGACTTGGTGCAGATGGAACAAAAGACCAGGTTCCTGTGGATTGCAGTGCTTGAAACTCCTCAGCCATTGCTTTCATCCAATGATCATGTTTAGAAGCTTGTAGGAAAGTTGTGGGAACAAAAGTTAATGGATCAATAGGATGTTTAGCAGCAGCCAATGCTTTGGGTTTAAAAATCCCAGCCTTGGACCTGGTAGTCATGGAATGAATATTAGTGGAAGGGAGAGGTGGAGGTGGAGGTGGAGGTGGAGATAAGGAAATAGGTGATGTTGAATTATCTGGTACTGTAGATGGTGTGGAAGGATCTGGCACTGCAGACTGTGTTGATAAAGCTGGTACTGTAGATTGTGTTTATGAAGAGGGAGATGAGGTTGAAGATAAGTGAGGGGTACGAGGTAGGGGAAATGGAAGTGTAAAAGTTGAACACTGAGGGTGCTGACTGTGTTGCAGTGAGGTTGACATTGTAAACTCATGGGGTTTAAGAAAGGGAAAATTAGATTCATTAAAAAGCACATGCCGAGAGATGTAGAGCCTGGATGTAAGAGGATCTAAGTAACAATAGCCCTTGTGTTGCAGACTGTAACCAAGAAAAACACAGTGAATGCTTTTTCCATCATACTTGGAAGTGGAATATGGTTTAAGCCAAGGTTAGCAGCTACACCCAAAAACATTGAGGTTTGAATAATCAGGAGACTTGTGAAAAAGTAGTTCCCATGGAGATTTGTGAAGACCAGAGATTGGAAGCCTGTTTATGAGATACAAGGCAGTAGAGAATGCTTGAACCCAATATTGATGTGGAACCTTGGATGCAGTGAGTAGAGTCCGAGCAGTTTCAGTGAGGTGCCTATGTTTTCTTTCAACACAACCGTTCTGCTTCGGTGTATGAGGACAAGAAAATTGATGCACAACACCATGTTGCAAAAGAAAAGACTTGAAATTTGAACTGGTGAATTCACCCCCGGAATCAGATCGGAGAACTTTGATTTTATTGCCAATCAAGTTTTCTACATAACTCTTGAAATTTACAAAGACTGAATACACCTCAGATTTGAACTTCCATGGGAACATCCAACTATACTTTGTGAATTCATCAACAAATAACACGTAGTACTTATAACCACTGATAGACACTGTAGGTGCAGGTCCCCAAACATCACAATGAACAAGTTCTAAGGGCACAGACACAGAGCTAAGACTTGCATGGAAAGGCAATTTATGATTCTTACCAATTGCACAATCTGAACAGAAGAAAGAAGTAAACTTTTTACCACTATAGACTATAGAGCTATGTAAAACCTTCCTGAAAATAGGAGAAGATGGATGACCAAGCCGATTGTGCCAGACTTGTAAAGAAGCTTTGCTACTGAGAAGAGCAGTGTGAGAAGTTGATGCTGGAGGTATGCCTTGAAATGGATAAAAACCATCTTTAACTGGCCCTCGGAAAAACATCCTCCCCGAAATACGATCCTTGATTTTGGAGCCATCAGAATCAAGGGTTAATTTGCAGTGATTGTCTCGTAAGAATTGATACGCAGAAATAAGGTTATGCTTCATTGCAAGAACATGTAAAACATTATTTAGACGAAAAGTGGCAGCATGAGTAGTAAGAAAGGTTGTACCAGTATGGTGGATGGGCATACCTTGACCATCACCAATGTAAACCTTATCCTGACCATTGTAAGGAGTATGAGAATTAATGGCAGAAATGTCATTTGTTATGTGAGACGTTGCACCAGAGTCCATAAGCCAAGTAGGAGCAGAGGATTTGATGTTGGTGTGAGCACACATAGCTGCCAGTTTGGCAGGAGGAATTTTCCAGCAAAGGCATGATTCATCCGTTCGAAACAATCAAGTGCTTCATGATCTGGAGAATGATAGATTTGGCATGGATCGCGGTGACTAAGAGGATTTCCATAATTACGAGAGTAATTGCCAGTATTGCGATTGAAATTGTGAGAGATGCCTCGAGAATTGCCTCAATAGTTAGTGCCACGATAGTTATCACCACGATAGTTATTACCTCTGTAAGAACCCTTGCCACGATTGAATTGCCTAGGAGCTGAGATGTAAGGGTTCTATGCATTATGACCCTGTGGTGTAGGAAGAAGAGGCGCTTGAGCTGCATAGGCTTGAAATGGTTCAGACACTAATGAAGCAACAGTTTTCTTCTTACGATTCATGAACAATTCTTTATTGATCAGTAGACCATGGAGTTCATCCAATGAAGTAGAGGAAATGCGCAGCATAATAGAATCAACAAAAGACTCATACTCCTCAGAGAGGCCATTAAGAGTAACTGCGATTAGATCACTTTCAGAGATCGGAGCACCGGCAGCCATGAGTGCATCAGAGATGGATTTGATTAGCTGAATATAGTCAGAAATTATGAGATCGCCTTTTTGAACAGTGTGCAATCGAGATCGAAGCTGGTGGATATGAGCAGCAAAGACACCACCAAATCGTTGCTCAAGATTCAACCATAACTCTCGAGATGAAGTAACACCGACGGTGAACGGAATGAGATCTTCCGAGAGAGTGGAATTAAGCCAGATAAGAATGTTCTGATCTTTTTCATACCACATATCGAACGCAGGATTTGGAGTGTTCTTGCCAGATGCATCAAGTAAAAATGGCGAATGACAACCCTCTGAACCATCAATAATCCCTGTAAGCTTGTAACGACGAAAAATTGGAGCAAACAATGCCTTCCAGACAAGATAGTTATCACGCTTCAGCTTGGTAAGAACCATGCAACTGATATGCTGAACTGAAATCGAAGAAATTGAGGGAGAAGATGGAACCGCTGTGAAATTAGGGTTCATCGAAGATGAATTTGGGGCAAGAACATCAGGATTCGCCGGAGAAGAGCTCGACGATGTCATCGTGAGCGATAAAGATAGGAGAAGAAAAGAGATGATCGATCAAGATCCACAAGAAACTAGAGACGGAAGATCAAAGATCGAAGAAATCAGAGATCGCAGGAAGCGACGGAGAAGAGGATCGAAGAGAGAGAGGCGGTTAAGCAGAAAATGGATGATACCATATTAGAAATATAAATTTCATTGATTGAAAATGATTTACAATGGGGGTATTTATATACAACAGCTAATAAAGATTAGTTGTCAACTAATGTAACTAATTAATCTTAATCTATGATTAGTTGTTGCAAGAAAACTTAAATGCTAAGTAATTGCTGATTGTATTGATGACTTGGACTCTAGCTGGCACTGTTGAGTTGACTGAGGATAATGTGTCTCTTTATCAGGATCATCAGGAAAATAATACCCCAATACAATTCGCAGCCTTTTGAGCCTTTTGCTGCATATCTTCAAATGAATTGGCCCGCGACACCCAAGAATCTCGAAAGCCTCCAAATTGGGGCAACCCAGAATCAAATCCTCCACCATCTGGTCCGTCAAATAAACGTCATCGAGAACCATTGACGCAATCGACCGGCACCGCATGGTGGACAAATTCACCGGCAGATTGAGATAACACCACGTGAGGCTCAATTTCTCAACACACCCATTTCTCATAACAGAGAACGGGAAATCGTACATGTGCTGATCCTCGGTTTCGGGTTCTTCGGCGTTGTGAAAATTTTGGTTGATGAAGAAGTCGAAGTAGAGGTCCCGGGCGCGGAAGTGAGTGACGGCGGATCGAACCCAGGAGTCGACATGGTAGCGGTAGTGATGGTGGTAGATGAGAGAGAGGCGAAATGTGTGAATCGGGGAATCGGAGCGGGAAATGAGAACGCGGTCGACGAAATCGGCGTACAACTGGCGGGTGTCCAACGGCGGCTCGTAGGGCGGGAAGAGTTGGAAGTTGAAGTTGAGGGAGGGGACGCGGGACCAGAGGGGCAGCCATTTGTGGGAGATGAGGGAGGTCCGGACGGAGTTCAATGTGGGGAGGAAGGTGAGGATGTGGAGGAGGAGGTCCTGCGGCAGATCGTTCAGGTTTCGAGTGTTTGTGATTTCATTGCTTCCCGCCATCTCCATGTCGATTATGGAGGTCTCGACTTTCGTCGGATTTTGGTTATAAAAACTTTGGGGGTAGGAACGTAATTTCCCCTCGGGTCTAAATCCCCTTCGTACTTGGATTACCAACTTATGTATGTGTGAAAAAATATTACTTTATGTACCAAATGAACGGAACATCTGGAATATACATTATATAGTGTACCAAGGTATTAGTATGCTTCATACATCTATTACATAATGTACTGATATAAAGTGACAAACCAAATTTGATCATACATAACATATCAGCTTTTAGTACATCTGAAGAAGTATTGTTGTACGACGAACCAATAACTAGTATGTGTCAAATAAATATTACTATTCATACTAAAGAATCAGTATGTGCCAAATCAACATTACAAAACGTACCTTAACATCAGTATGTATCAAACTAAGAGCACTTCCACCGGAGGGCTTATTGCCCAGTGGATCCCCTCCAGCCGACCCAATTGACTGGCACCCAGCCCAAGCTGGTCTCTAGCCCAGTCCAAAACTGACTGAGGTGTTGCTCACGTGGCAGCGCCTGGGCTGGTGGATTTGAATATTTTTTAAATCCAATGGTCCAGATTAATTAATAACATTAAAATTAATTAAAAATACAGATTTTTTTTTAAAATACAGAAATTTTTTATTTATTTATAAATACCTAACCCTCATTTTTTTTTTTTGAAAATCTATGCACAAAATAGTACGTTCGGATAATGACACGTGGCGTGACGAAATTGGTTAAAAATCCTATCCGAAATTAAAACTATTTTTTTTATTATTTTATAAAAAAAATTAATAATATTTTAAATGGGCTGGGTGCCAGCGCATTTTGTAGGGGTGTAGATGCTTTGGCTTATTACTATTCATTGGGGTCTATTACTATTTATTTGAGTGGATAAATGCGCTGGGTGCTGGCACCCAGTCCTTAGGGGTGGAATTGCTCTAACAATACATAAGATACGAATATGAAAGGTTGAATTTAGGATAGGATAGGCTAGGCTTTGATTCAAACTTCTTTAAACTTTTTTTAATAGGATGGGCTTTGATCCTTCCCTCTTATTCCTGTAAACATGCAATTTATATGAAGAAATAAGATGGAGAAGGATCCAAGAAGGAAAACCCAAACAAGATTTTGATATAATCATCTCATCAAAGATTCAAAATCCAAGTTGAGAAAACAAGAAACCTTGGAACAAGGCGGAGCCAATGGATTCCCCATCTAAAGCTTGGAGTCTGAACACTCTTCAGCGAAGGAGAGAACGTGCTTCCAATTCTGTATTTCCTTTCTATTGAAAACCATTGGAGGATACGACTTCTTCTCACCAAATTTGCAGGGAATAAGTACCAGCTTTTCAAGGACAACTTCTTGCCTAATCAACATCTCGATAAAATCAACTTGAGCTTCTGTATCGTTATATACTTTCAATGTAACTTGCTTGAGACGTGGCATGCTGAATTCAACTGGTTTATCTAACAAATCTCGTGGTAAACTCTCCTGGAAATCAGAAGATCAAATTTTAGATATGGAGCACAGAACATAAGCATAAGTAATATAGAAACATCAATTCTGTATGTAAAAGTAGTCACATCTTCGCTAAACTTGCAAAGGCTGTATGTAAAAGTACTCACATCTTCGCTAAACTTGCAAAGGTAATCCAGAATCATTGTCTCGAGATTGGGTAAACCCCGTTCGTAGCTCTAAGCGGTTCAGATTGTACAGCATAAAACTTTTGGGGAGTGTATCCTTTGATGTCAGAAACTGAGGGCATATGCACAGAAAGCAACTATGAATGTTAGAAGATGTTCCATAACATAACACCTTTAGAAACCAGTGGTTCTACGTCGGGAAAAAAAACCATAGAGGCTAAGCAGTAAAAAATGAACAGAATTTAAGGCAAATAGATTGGCGATCTATGAATGAAATGTTGTGCATTAATGAGGTGGAGGTGGACAGAGTTCAAAACAGACCAAAACACGTATTGCACAGAAGCACATGGCTGCTCCCAGAAACTCTTCAATGCCACAACATTGAGGAGAGAAAACTAACTCTGCACAATGGCATGATCAACGAATCCTGAAACAAGTGATCATCCAGATAGAACCCGCTTTTGTATAAGAAACAATAGACAGGACCTTTTCTTGGTAGTTCAATTTTTCACAACAATTCCGTGCAATGAGAACTCCATGCCCAAGTGAAAGTTTAATAACTTATTGCACCACAAGCAATTAGGCTCAATAACCAGAGTGATGAGAAATTTTATTATTAATCTCCGAGTCCGAAAAACACCAAATTAAACCTATGTTTGAGAAGTCTTCCACGAAATTTTGGCATAACTTCCACATAAAAAAAAGAAGGTGAAACTGCCTAAACTTAACCTAATTTGAAACAATGAGAACATATTGATCAGAACATAAACAACAATAGAAATACCCTACCTATTATGAAACTCTAACATCTAATTGCACCATAGGCAATGAGGAACGATAATCAGAGTGAAACAAAGTTTTACTTTTCCTGACAAACTCACCTCTGATATCACTATGCCAGAAGCAGAATCGTAATGTACGATATCTAGTCCTAATACACCTATTTAATGACCAATTTGTACAAACTAAGCACTCATTATTCCCTCTGTCACTTCAAGATTTACTGACAAGCTAAAAAATCCTCTCTCATGTTATTATATTAAGTCACAAACTCATTCAAAAACACACGGCTATGTCTCAAAGTCGGAAAAACATTAAAATGTAGCCTATCAAAGTCATCAGAATACCAAAATTTAGCTTAAAGTTGGCGAAAATTGAAATATAAAAACAATAATTGTAAGGCAGAAGTTTTGGGGAATTACCTTAAACCACCAATTTTGCACGCTAAAATGCTTAAGATGAGGCACTTGTTCGAGTAGCCTAACAGCCTTGCTCCAATAATTATAGCCTTCCATTAGGTGCATAACATCAACCCGAAACTCAACGAGGGACGAAGCATTCTCGAGCACCAACTGCTTAAACCAGCAGCCATTGAAATCGATCAAATAAAGGTTCGGGCAATCAACCAAAACCGTCTCATTGACTCCACTACCAGCATCATAAAAATCCCCAACTTCAAGTACTAGCCTTTTGAGCATTTTGCTACGTATCTTCAAATGATTATACTCCACGCAGCCTCGGAGCTCCAAAACCTCCAATTTGGGGCAACCCAATATCAAATCCTCCACCGTCTGGTTCGTCAGATAAACCCGGTTTAGAATCACGGACCCAATCGACCCGAAATGTAACACCCACCACCATTTTTATTTTAAAAATGATTTTTGGTCCTTAATTGGTGAGCCCAAGGGGCCCACCCCCTTTATTTTGTCCCCCGGTCTCTCTCCTTTCTGTTCTTCCCCGAGTCAACCTCTTCCCTCTCTCTCGGCACTCCTTCTTCCTCTCTCGAAAACTCACTCATCTCTCTCCCTTTCTTCCACCCGTGAGCACCCACCCACACACAACCACACCACCTGCTCGAGGTAGATATATAGCAGCACCATCGTCACCTCGTCAGCTCTATCTTCCTCCCTCTCTTCGCCTCTGTGGAGCACTAAGGAGCTCCGGCGAATCCCTAATTTTTCCGACAATTGGTAAGTCTTGGGAATACTTGTAATCTATCTGTTTTTGTCCTCGTGGCCTATTTCTAACTTAGTTTTGGTATTTTGGGACGAAGAATTGCACGGAGAAGGAATGGGTGTGCTAAACCCAATTTCAGGTGAGCCGTGGGTGTGTGAGCCCAGTTTCCGATCACCCTCGATCCTCTCCTCGACGAATTTTTGGTATAAATCTCTTCCTTTCCTCTTGTACTCAGTTTTCATACTTAGATCGCACCCTTAGGTTGTTGGTTATGGCATTGATCGGAGCTAGGAAGCCCCAGTCTTCTTCTCCGGCGAGACCATGAAACCAAGGCCTTCGGGCCTTATCCCATTCGAACCCAGGCCGTGAGGGCCCTTTCTTCTAAACCCAACCTGTTTGAAAACCCAACCCAAAATCTTTGTTGGGCCAGGCTTTTAAGCCCAGGCCTGTGTGAGTGTACAACCCTGGGCTTTCAGCCCTTTTGAATCCAGAGAAGGGTAGGCCTTGAGGCCATCCAAATTGGGTCTTCGGCCCGTTACCCTTTAAAACCCTAAAACCCCTTAGCCCACAACCCTTTGGACCCAAGCCTAAAGTTTAAGCCCAACCCGGATCCAACCCTAAGCCCAAGACCCTTTGACCCGGTTTGACTGACCCGACCTGTTGACCTTTGACCGGTCAATGTTGACCGTTGACTTTGACTTTTAGGTTGACTTTTCTGATTTCGTTCGTGACCCATCCTAGGCTAATTTCGACGTCCTGGACCTGTTTTCGAAGTCTGTTTTCCCAAATTAAATCATTTGAGTAGAGTTTGACCAAATGTACCATTTATGTGCTTAGGGACAATTATTGTGGCGTACTATCTTCGCTAGTCTGCGCAGCTTTCGACGACGAAGTACTGTGAGTGGACCCCTTCTAAAAATGCATGTTTTGATATTAGAAATGCATACATGAAAATCATGATTTGATGATTATTTTCTATGAAACGCTTTGAGATAACATGCTTACTGAGACTAGTTTGAATTACTACTATTTTTCCTATAACCCATGTTCTTTATAGGATATCTGATCGATGACGATACAATATTTAGAACATGTTTTGAACACCTCTTTATAGTATAGATGATCGATGACTTTATACTATGAAGTTGCTTTTCAATATATATGTTCAATGGTTTTGTACTTACCTAGTGGTCCTTATTCCGCTACAGGACGTAGGGATAGTGTTCGGTCCGCCCGGGCGACGGTTTGGAGTTGGCATAGGGCCTGTAGGGTGTTTCCTCTGGCTATTTAGCACCGGGACTGGGAGTCGGCAAGGGGCCTGGAGCCTCTAACTGTCTGCTCAGAGACGGGGAGCCGGCATGGGGCCTGAAGTGTTATATTGGACATTCACTAGCGACTAGTATATATAAAAGTTATGATTTTGAGACATTGCACAGCATACTAGGTTTCGGAAAACCTATGTTTATCATGATATATATGTGTTTTCACAAAACCTGGGGGTTAGTACGTTGATAACTGTTTTACTTATATGTATATCAAATTGGTCCACTCATATTTGTTTTGCGCCCCCTTCAGGGCATAGAATCGAGGCATACAATCTCGGCGTCAAGGCACTTCCTCATCGGCATCTTCGAGTCCTCTCGGTGTAGGACCCATCCTTTGTTTCATTCAATTTTATGTTATTTCTTTTAGTATTATAGTTAGTTGTATGCTCTGAACACGTTCCTAAATTGCATATTTATAAGTCTTATTTATTTCTTATTCTCCGCATTTGCTTGCATATTCATTATTCTTTCATATTTATAAGTCTTATTTATTTCTTATTCTCCGCATTTGCACTCAATAAATAGCTTTCGTCACCCTCGGGTGTCGGCCAGCACGTGCCTATCCTGGTATTCTGGGAATATCGGGATCGGAGCGTGTCACGAAACCCATGGCGGACATTTTCGCCGGCTGCCTAAGATCACAACGCGTGAGGCTCAATTTCTCAACACACCCATTTCTAAGAAGAGAGAAACGGAAATCATAGACGTGGTTCCGGCTTTCGTAATTGTGAAAATTAAGGTCGATGAAGAAGTGGAGGTAGAGCTCCCGAGCGCGGAGGTTGGTGACGGCGGATCAGAGCCAGGAGTCGACGTGGGAGGCGTAGTGATGGTGGTAGATGAAAGAGAGGCGGAAAGTGTGGACGGGGGAATTGGGGCGGGAAATGAGGACACGGTCGATGAACTCGGCGTAGAACTGGTGGGTGTCCAGCGGCGGCTCGTGCGGCGGGAAGAGTTGGTAGTTGAAGTTGAGGGAGGGGACGCGGGACCAGAGGGGGCGCCATTTGTGAGAGATGAGGGAGGTTTGGACGGAGTCCAATGTGGGGAGGAAGGAGAGGATGTGGAGGAGGAGCTCCTCTGGAAGATCGTTTAGGTTTCGAGTGGTTGGGGCTTCACTGCTCGGCTCTTCCATCCTCGATTGATTGATTCTTTCATTTCATTTTTGCTTCTGCAATCGGCAGAGCATTTTACCAAAGTCTCTGATATTGACTTCCATATCGGTTTTTCATTTTTTGGGTAAACTGCCGTTTTACCCTTGAATTATTACCTAGTTGAAACTGTCACCCAATTACATTCCAGGTAAATTCACCTCGACCATTTTAAAATAAACTAATTAACTCCTCATCACATGTGAGATTCCATGACATTTCATTCTTTTTACCGTCAAATACTGGTACGATCATCATATTCGATAAAATTTTATCCATCATGTCATCAAATACTGATACGACTTTAAATCACGTGCATGCCATACTCGAAGTATTGTAGCCATACTATTTGATTTCAGGTGTGCTATCTACACACTATTTTTTAATTCTTATACACCTTTTTAATTTTCGACAGTTGGATTGAATAAATTGAACAAGATCAAGGACATAAATTAACAAGGGGTGTGTGAAAAGTAAAAATAGGTGTGTGGTAGCATTCCCCTATGATTTTTTGAGGTGAAAACTTAAAAACAATGGAGATGTAGGGTGATTAAAATGATTGATGGTGAACAAAGCAATTCTATTGAATTCAAATCTCAATGACCAGAGTGAGAAGTTGTGTCAATCTCATGGACCACTTTGAGTTTAATCAAAAGGACAAAAACATTGTAAGTGAATAGCACAATGAGTGACTTTTTAGAGTAAAAATGTCCTTAATATTAAAAGTAAACAGTACCAGGAATGTTTCATTAAAACTCTCATTATAATGCAATTTAATAATGAGATTTATATGTTTCAGCAACTTAATTTGCTCATAAAACATGCTGCAAACTCTTCATATATACAAGAACAAGAAAATGCAGTCTCAGTCAATGCACTCATAGAAATCTAATTAGAGAGCTCAATCCGAAAGTCTAATTCAATATCCGAAAACAGCAGTTGAAAGTTGAAAGTTGAAAGTTGAAGGTCTCAGAGCTCCAGGATTTTGCATTCCCCATTTAAACCTTATAGTCTATCCACTATTTGGTTCTGTGACTATCTCCCAAGCTTGTGAAACCTTTCTATTTAGATAGCTTGTAGTTCTCTTATTTTGCATTCCCCATTTGAATCGCTTGTAGTTCTCTTATTTAGAAGTTATGTCTAACTCAGGGGGAGTTTCCAGAAGCATACTCACATGATCTTAATGTACTCTTTTTCCTACGATTAGGAGCATTTTTCCCACTGAGTTTTTGCTACCTAACGAGGTTTTAATGAGGCACCCATCCTGGGATGATCATACTCCTTTGAGTTCACTACACTCGTCCAGTTTGACGTTTGTTTAAGACATTATGCATATTTTCTTATTTTTCCCTTAGTCTATGGGTTTTCCCCATATCTTGGGTTTTACCATAGCAAGGTTTTTGTGAGTTTTTACACATGCATACTTCAAAGTAAATTTGAGACTCGCGATCACCCGTTGTGCTTATGACTTCATCAACTATTCTGCCTTATCTGCTGAAGATCTGATGCAATGGTTTGTTGAGTATTTACACACTCAAGGGGGAATGTTGCAATCATATTTAGAATATGAGTGTGATTGTGTAAATCCTAGAGAATATGGGAAAGTATCTTATATTCCTATTAGGACTAGATTACCTATTAAATGTTGTAATCCTAAAGAGAAAGGTATTTACCCTTTCTACTACTATAAATAAAAGCACAATAGGGTGAATCAAACAGACCTCACAATTAACTCAATCTCTTTTCTCTCTAAAGTGGCCGGCCCCCTCTCTCTCACTCTCTCCCTAGATTGCTCAATCAAATAGGCCTGCAACATGGACAGCATACCCCTACGATTTTTTGAGGTGAAAACTTAAAAACAATGGAGATGCAGAGTGATTAAAATGATTGATGGTGAACAAACCACTCTTATTGAATTCAAATCTCATTGACTAGAGTGGGGAGTTATGTCAATCTCATGGACCATTTTAGCTAAATGCATTTCCCAAATTATATAATGCAATTTAGTAATGAGATTTATATGTTTCAGCAACTTAATTTGCTCATAAAACATGCTGCAAACTCTTCATATATACAAGAACAAGAAAATGCAGTCTCAGTCAATGCACTCATAGAAATCTAATTAGAGAGCTCAATCCGAAAGTCTAATTCAATATCCGAAAACAGCAGTTGAAAGTTGAAAGTTGAAAGTTGAAGGTCTCAGAGCTCCAGGATTTTGCATTCCCCATTTAAACCTCATAGTCTATCCACTATTTGGTTCTGTGACTATCTCCCAAGCTTGTGAAACCTTTCTATTTAGAATGATCGGAGGAAGCGGTTCGTTCTGGCCATCTTGGTCGAGAAGAAGTACAATCTTTTCCAGGACAACTCCTTGCTTCATCAAGATTTTCACAAAACTACCTTGTCTTTTCCGTCCGTTATACGCTTTCATTTTAACTTGCTTGAGACTTGGCATGCTGAAATGAACTGGTTTCTTTAAGAGCTCTTCTGGTAAACTCTCCTGGAAATGAGAACATCAAATTTTATATATGCAGCACGAAACGTAAAATAGAATGATAAGTAACATCAAGCATTGCTATAATTCTGTGTGTAAAAGTACTCACGTCTTTCTCCATTTTGAAAGGGTATTTTAGAATCAGTGTCTCAAGATTGGGACAGAGTTTAAGCAGTGCAGCCATGCCAACAAGATCATATTGGGTAAACCCAGTTCGCAGCACCAACAGCTTCAGATTGTGGAGAATAAAACTTTCGGGAAAAGTATTCTTTGATGTCAGAAACTGAGGGCACATGCAAAGGAAACAATTACGAATATCAGAAGATGTTCAATAACATTATCCCTCTAAGAACCAGTAGGTTAAGCGGTAAAAAATGAAATTTGAAAAACCCCCAAGTCCACAAAGGTCAACCCCACAGCAATGAAGCGGACAGAGTAAGAAAGCGATTAAAGCCTGTCTAGCACAGAATCACATGGCTGGTTAGTAAGACAGGCTACCTCATTTCCAGACACACAATTTTAAGAAAATTAGTTCCGAGGGATGATCTAAAAAACGCAATCTCCAGGAGAGACAACTATGCACCAGTGGTTAATTATAACTTAATTCTGCTTCTTAGAATGAGTGATAATCAAGGTAGTCTTCCTGGATAAGAAACAATAGACAGGACCTTATGTTGGTAGTTCGACTTCAATTTTCCAAAACACTTTTGTGCAATGTCATTAAGTTAAAACATCTCATTGATACATTTTGAATGACATCTCCATACCCAATAATGTTTTAGTAACTTATTGCCACAAGAAATTAGGTGGAGCAACCAGAGTGATTGGAGTTTCAATTTTCTTCCCGATGTCATTTATCACCACTCACATCACTATGCTTGGTGAAGAAACTTAAATGGAGGACATCTAGTTTTATCAAAAACCAAGAATATTGGCACAATGCATACTAAGCTACAAAAAACAAAATGATAGGACATATAAGAGTCGACAAATTTTCTGGGAGAACAATCCATGACCAATTTGTATAAATTAAAAACTAATCAATTCCCACGTATAGACCAACCCCTGTAGTAATGAGCAGACCTGAATAGCTAATTACCCCTTCCATCTTTCTTCCGATTCCAAGATTCAACGATAAGCTACGAAAGCCTTACATTCTCTCATGTTATTTTCTCTTTCAATTCCTCAAAGATACAGTTACATTCACAAGTACACGGCTGCATATCCTTGGCCGAAAAACAGCAAAATTAAGCCTTTCTATGAGAACCCTTACACATACTTCAAAAACCAACCAGATAGCTACATATATTGGCATAATTTGCACAACGATATATATGAGAAACAAGTCAAAAGATTACCTTGAACCACCAATTTTGCACATTAAGATGCTTAACATTTGGTGCTTGTTCGAGTAGCCTAACAACATTACTCCAAGGACGATACGACCCATCAGTTCGATGCGGAAAATCAACATGAAACTCAACCAAAGAAGAAGCATTGTTAAGTACACACTCTTCAAAGTCACAACCATCAATACTGATCGAACAAAGCTTCGGGCAATCAACCAATAACGTCTGCTTCTTCTTTGGGATATACCCAAATTCAAGTATTAGCCTTTTAAGACTTGTGCTGCATATCTCCAAATGGTGAGGCCCCAAACAGATGTCAATTTCCAAAACCTCCAAATTGGGGCAAGCAGATAACAAATCCTTCACGGCCTGGTCCTCCAAGTAAACGTGATTGAAACAGATGAACCGAATCGACCCGAACCGCATGGTGGACAATTTCGCCGGCAGAGTAAGATCACAGCTCGTGAGCGATAATTTCTCAACACACCCATCTCTCAGAACATAGAAAGGGAAATCGTACGTGGGTTTCTCCTCGTCACGAACATCGGTTTCGATGAAGAAGTCGAGAAAGAGCTCCCGAGCGCGGAGGCGGGCGACCGCGGATCGCACCCACGAGTCGACAGTGGAGCGGTAGTGCTCGTCGTAGAGGAAAGAGAGGCGGAAAGTGTGGAGGGGATAATTGAGGCGGGAAATCAGAGCGCGGTCGACGAACTCGACGTAGAACTGGGAGGTATAGGAGGGATGCTCGTGCGGCGGGAAGAGTTGGTAGTTGAGGTCGAGGGAGGGAACGCGAGACCAGAGGGGCCGCCATTTCTGGGAGATGAGGGAGGTTTCGACGGAGTTTTGAGTGGGAGAAAGGTGAGGATGTGGATGAGGATCTCGTCGGGGAGATCGTTTAGGTTTCGATTCATGATTGCGGTGGTAGGGTTTTCATTTGTTGGCTCCATCGCAGTTTGCAGAGTTACGGTTTTCTTTCTCTATCAGCAAAGCGTTTTTTTCCTGTTAAATAATGGGAAAATGTTAGGAGTCTTCTGGTTAACGAAACCCTCCTGCTATTATTTACTTTTAAAGTTAACAATATTTTTACTTTAAAATGTCATTTCTGATACTATTTACTTACAAAACTTTTTTGTCATTTTGGTTAAAACTCAAAGTTTTCAAGTTATTTTCATTAATTTTTCTTATAATTTAATGTTACAGATATTTTAGTTGTTATAATTTTTTTTTTTGTCGAATTTCATTTAAAGAGAAACCTAATACTAAAATGAGAATCATTGAATGAGAGAGTTCAAAACAGTCAAGCAAAGCCGAACTCCACATGAAGAAACTACAATGAAATAGGCTCAAAAGAGGCAGCCCATGCTAACACAAAAGCAAAAAACCTAGAACTGAAGAGAGAGAGGGAGAGAGAGGGAGGGAGGGAGGGAGGGAGGGAGGGAAGCAGCCGCCTCTACCATATTACCTACTCCACGACTGCAGAGCTGCCACCACCTAGAAGACGAACCAACGAACCAAATGAATCAATAGAAAATTGGGGTAGACAAGCCACTCGTATTTAAGCGCTCTCATAATCTTACCAAATAGTACAAGCACTTTAAAAATTGCTAACCACCAAGGAGTGCCGTCAGAGAAGATCCATGAAGGCGACATCTATGAATTCTCTCATCTCTAAATCTCTCCTCCTATTTGAACGATTACGATTAAACTAAATCAACATCTTGTGTTGACTTCTTTATAGAGAGAAAGACAAAGAGGAAAGTGTGAAACAAGGGGAAGGAATGGAAGAGATTAGGAGAGAGGAGAATCCTAATCCATATTCAAGATTATATCTCTTGGTGTATATTTTTTGCAGATAATATAGTCCTGATAGATGCTATTATGTGATCAAGATATATCGAGTTCAGGTACATCGATCTATTATCACGTTCACTGATAACTCTTTGAGAACTTAAGAAGGATTATTTATGTGAATTTGCCATGTTGAACTACAACGATACATAAGATATGATAATAGTGACATGTATTATTTGATTGTAATGTTTAAGGGAGCTTTGTGGTCCTATAGTGGCCATGTGTAGGACTGGTAAGTTGCAACTATCACATAGGTTCTTCCTGAGGTCAAGACTTGGGTGCATAATTAGGTTAGTTGGGGATACCTGTGGCCTTGGTTTTTCAGTTGAGGTATGCTAATCCTGCCCTTAAATTCGAATCCCATGTTTGCCTGGCTTGATAGATGCAACAAATTTGTCGGCATGTTTGTGTCCATAATGTCAATAGCAAACCATGTCTTTGGCCTAATAGCATTGGCAACGACTACCTTATCCAAATTCTGACGGCTTAAGATACTTCAAGCTTCATGCTGCAGAACTCCAGGAAATGGATTTAGCGGTGGTCCTGGTGAATCGGAGATAGTGCTCCATCGGCATTCCAAGCTCGATGTCGTGCTTCATGCTTGTTGTATGTTTCACATGCAGTGCACGAAAGATCAGAATGAGTCGGCAGAATGCAGTGCATTGCCTCAACACCTCCATGAGCTTGGATACCGTCGTTCTCTTGGCCAGCACTTCTTCTTATAATATCCGACCATATTTTCGTTATTCGGATTCGGATGCTCGGTCAGAAATCGCTGCATAAGTTCTCGAGCCTCCTCGCAAGTGAAGCTGAATAACATACACACCCCGTCCATGTGCCGGGAGTAGAGCTTGATAGGATGAGTCTTGGACTACACGTTTGTTTAGAACTGTGTTCTATAAACAAAAGCTCTTTCAGAAAAACAAAAACGTTTTATGTCAATCACATGAAAAGAAAAAAAAAAAGTTGAAAAGGTTCCAGACTCATAAAAGCACTCAAAATTGCTTCTACCAAAAGCACTTGATTTGGCAGTGCTAGTGATAATTTTTAAAGCGGTATTTTCAAACAAGCGCTTAGTGATAATTTTTCGAGGGTTTTTACAATTCTAGACCCTAAACCCTAATTGATGGATGTAGACCCTACAATAAACTCATTAGCGGTCGGAAACCACCAATGCCCATGGCATGCCCCATGCTTATACGAATGTGTCAAAACCTGAAGGACGAAGATCTTAAATCGCTTTATAAAATCAAAGGACAACAGATTAGAACGAATGAAAACTTCATCCAACCCAAGTGTACTTCGACAGATAAAATAAAAAAATTGCTCATCTCCCACAATCACCGTGTATGTATGCTGAACATGTACATTATGCCCAAGAAGATCAAAGACCGACTCTTCATTCATCATCTCGATCCTCATTTGTTTGATCTACATTCGTCGTATCATCATTCTCTACACTAGATGAAAGACCATTCACCTGAGCGGCACAATCCCCCGAGTGGTCTGATCTCGCTGAGGATTCTGAACCTGCAGATGATGCTAACAAGGGAAGGGAGGACAGAGTTTTTGTCGATGAAGAATCCTTTGATAAAGTGGAAATTGAGATATTAGGGAAGTTAAGCCGGGCAGCAGAACAATACATGGCCCTTGCCGCTTCATCATAAGCAAGAGCAGCTTCAATGGCAGTTGGAAAAGTGCCTAGCCAGAGCCTACTTCCCCTGCTGGGTGTCCGGATCTCTGCAACCCACTTGCCCCATGTCCTCTGTCTAACACCTCTGTAGTTACAGCGAGAGTTCTCAGGTCCTCCCTTGCCCTTCATACATCCCTTCTTTGATCCCTTGGCTGGTACTCTACGGAACGGTCCACCCTCATCATTGCATGAATCCAAATGGTCGTTGTACTCTTTCCACTTCGCAAGAGTCTCGGCCACAGGATTAGGTCCATCCCGCATTGTATCGGTCTTGACCAACTTGGGCATGCAGTGAGTTACCTGCCAATACAAAGAGGACTTTGTCTTTAGAAATACTTAAATCACTGGTAAACTGCTTACTTCAACTCCATGCACCACAAACGCAATACCCCATCAAACCAATATATGGGCGCAATGCAACTACAATTCCTTCTAGTACTGATTCAGTTTACACTGAAACTAACAGAAATGCAGCTCCTAGACCGCGTCCTCTTGAAGCTCCCTCCGGAGTGAAGGGCTATCACAAAAGGAGCTGTCTTTCTAAGGTAGAAAACGCAGATGATTTCGCTACCTTCGAAAGATTAAGATTTTTAACCTCTAAAAAGCTTGATTAAGCATGGGGAAATTGGATACGGTACTAACCTAACACATTTTTCAAATTAGCAGCTGCTATCAACTTATCGAGAAAATGCACTCTTTAAGCTAGACATTAGACTACACACCCCCAACAAATTTATCATTGGACAGAACAATAGATTTTAAGTTCCCTTGTTTGGGAGTTTTAACGAAATACTCCCGGTACTGTGTACTTTTAACGAAAAAGACATTTTTACTCTAAAAAGTCATTCCTGGTACTATTAACTTACAACACCTTTTTTCCTTTTGATTAAAACTCAAAGTTTTTAAGCCCTTTTCATTAGTTTTCCTTTCTTAAAAATGCGACTTTAAGCCAACAAGGCTGCTCGCTTTGCGACGGTCAGGGGAGGAACGCCTATCGTGCGCAGCCTTACCCTTACTTTGCAAAGAGACTGTTTCTACGACTCGAACCTGTGACTTTTTAATTACAAAGAAACAACCTTTCCGTTGCACCAAGAATCACCCTCAAAACAATAGATTCTTTTCTTTCTTTTTTTGGACAAATAAAACAATAGATTCTTAATCACGAAAATTACCTGCAACTTCTTAATTTTCGAATGCACGAAAGGCAAGACACAAACATACAAACAGTCAATCAAAAGCTTGACTTTTTCAGCAATACGATTCCAAATTTCCAAAAAACCACATCAATTTCTCTTCAATTTTCCCGCACAAACCGTTCCAACCAAACAATTAATCAACTAAGATTCCACTGTAAGTTACATTACCCTTCCAATTAAAAAAATAAATAAATAACAAAATTTAACTAAGATGAACATTGTCATATAGCTCTATCGAAAATTATAAAAATTTAAAATTTAAAATTATAAAATTAAGATGAACATGACCCTTCCTACAGCCTCAACTTTGCAACTACAGCATCTATACATAAACTTAAAAAATTTATATACCAAAAATCTAAAATTATGGATGAAAAATAAAATCTGTCAAATAATTTTTAAACTAGCACAGATCTCATCAAAATTTGATTTAAAAAAAAAAATCGAAATTGTTACCGTGTTTTTGCTCCCGGACCCCCTTTAAGAATTGAGGCTGGTATCTGAAGAGGGGGCAGCAGAGCTTGGAAGAGAAAAATGGTCAATGCCCCATAGAAAGAGAGTTTGAGGTTCAAGCTCACAACTGACACAGCACAAAATGACAAGGGAAAAAACCAAATAAGCCCTAAACGCCTCAGTTTTGCCCCCAAAAAGATTGTAAATTTTGGAGCTCCTTTTTTTTTTTTTTATCTTTGAGGGATTTTTCCCATTATTTGAATTTTAGACACTAGTTCCGGCCCAAATATTGTCAAGTGTGGGATGAGAGAGAGCCCTTCAACCTAATAAACAATAGTACTAAATTTTTAATATCCTTTTGTTTTTTAGTTAAAATTTTTAATTTTGTAATTCCTTTTGGGAATGATTTTTGCACACCAATTTTCTTTCCTTTTTAATGTTATTAAATAAATCAAAGTAAAATCCAGAGATAAAAACAATGCCTTAGACTCTTACAGTATATAAGGAAAAAAACATGAGTGAAAATCATTATTCTTTCCAAATCAATAGAGTGTCAATCTAAATATGGTGTCTAAGGTCTCTATTCTCATTATCATCCTACATGCTAATTTATTGACATGACACTCGTAGTTTGGATAGTTTCCTATGATTAGTAATTCTCTTCATTTGTAAGTGAGAGATAAGTTCGATTCTCGTTAAAGATGAATTCAAATCAAATTATTGTTGGCTAGCCCATTGTAAGGCTTACTCTCCTCCCCCACCACACTTAATGTAGATAATATCACATGTATTCAAAATAGTCACTAATATTTATTCCATTCCAAAAATAAAAACGGCTAACTATGTAAAGCTTGGATTTGATTCGTGACCATTATACAATCGCCACGTCATGTTACTAATACATGTACTTAAGATGAAATATTTTCATACATTTTTGTTAGGCTCTTTGTAATTAAATCTATAATATTCTCTCTTTTTTTTTCTTTTTTTTTTAATAGGGACCAGCTGCTGGTTTCGTCACGGTAGGCTACTTTTTTAGGGGCTGGGAAGACTCACACAGAAACATTTCAACCTCCCCTTGCCCGCCATCGTATGATTCACACATGCCAAGAATCGAATCATGTACGTGCAGTGTGGAATACGGACTTGAAATTCGTCCTCAACCATTGAGTCACCCCATGATGGTTAAATCTATGATATTCTCTAAAAGCATCTAATATTCTCCTTTACATATAATATACAGTTCATTTTTCTGTTCAACAAATGCATAATATCCCTTTTAGGTCATTTTACATTTAGCTTTGTCTCCCACTTTGATCACTTCATATACAATGAACTCCAAATTCGATGCCATCATTGTCTTTCTGTGGATGTTTTGATGCTTTCCCTTGTATTTTGTACTCAATGATCGATCAACCCTTTTTCCAGCCTTTAAAATTCTGTGGGCATCAATGGGATGGGACCTTATGTGTTTACTCACACAACACATATAATTATTGCCTTTACTATTGATCATCCACCTTATCTTATACTTCTTGAATGAGTGGTAGCTCCATCTCTTCATAGCACTAGAGCAGTCCTTGTCATGAGCTTGTAACTCTCAGTGTATGACGTTCATCTTTTGAAAAAATTAATTTTGTTCGATAATGAGTTGATAGCATTTTGATATATTATTTACTAACATTATTGACGCTTTATAGACAATTCGTCATTTTCATTCGGGTTCAGAGCTATAATTTTATATGATCTTAACTCTTAAGCATTACTTTAAGTTGAAGAGGGACCTTAAGTGAGTCATTTAGTTTGTTATAATAATATGGCTTCATTTAGCTTTTATGCTTTTTATAGCAACAAAAAAAAAGCCTTTCTACGAGGAGGAATCTTAGAACGTCATTATGCTCAGTTTTGTGCTAAGTCTTCCATTAGCTCCAAATACTGTATGTCGGTCTTCCTCTACCTTTTTATCCCAAGCCTTTGTCTTATAAACGCATATTCTAACTAGAGTATCTGTAAGTACTCTGTTCACGTGTTCAAACCATCTTGACCGATTTTCTCTTATTTCATGCTTTATATTATGCAAGATAATTTTGCGCACTAGTTTTCTCCTTCTGCACAATTTTTTCTAAGTACAACGATATATTTTTATACTAAGGGAAGACGGAGTTCGGCTAAACCACACAACGGACAACCTAATTTGGTATCAAATTCGTCATCCACGAGATTCGAATCTAAGGCCTCTCACTTACAAATGAAAATGAATATCATCAAACCGTAGTACTAAGTAGCACATTTTTATTTATTTTTATCTTTTAATTCTTGTTAGGGTCCTCTTCCATTATTTACAATGCCCCAGATTACATGTGATCGGAGAAATATAACCTCCTTCCACATCCCCCTTCTTATCTTTTCTTATATGGGGGACCTTCGTCCTTTGAATTATGTCCAAAAATCATTAGTACAAAAGCATTAAAGTTTTCCCAAATTACACTCGGTTTTGGACTGTAGTGAAACACCTAATTGAAGGTTTGATGACCCAAAAAAGGGTTCCTTTATGATCCATAAAATTAACTAAAAAAGTAAAATGCTATTTAATTAACTCAATCATGCACATAATGCTAAGTTTTAATCACTACAGGGTCTTTCACATGTTTGTCGCAGAGGCTATAAGTAAGCCTTGGCTCAACAATAGGCTTTTTACTTAAAATGGTATCAAAATGATCTTTGAGATTAACATAACTTCTTATTTTAGTTTCGAAATTTAAAATCGATAGAAGTGGTTCATGAGTTTCAAAATTCAAAAATCCGTTAATAAGACTAAAATAACAAATATACACACAAATTTTGTCAAATCATTTAGTACTATTGTTTATTAAATCGAGGGTATACCAATCTCAGAAGCTAAATGAGAAGTTATGTCATTTCAAAAACTATTTTAACTAAAATATTCTCAATAATATTAGCAAGAACGCAAAATAACCGTTTTTTTATTCAAACGACAATCTACACTACATTAGAACGAGAAATAACTCGAGAGAAGCGGAAAAAGAAACTTTCAAAGTGTATTACTGTTGTATTTCTTTGATTTCTTCCTCTCAAAGACTCAAACTCTTGTGTTGTCTAGGATAATGTCAAGTAATGTCATATCAGTGTGAAAAATACAAGGTAACAACTACCAACAAAGACTTTGTTCCCACATTCCTCTTTCACAAGGAAAGTGATTTGAAGTCCGTGACACAAAAATTTGAATCACAAACACTTATGGCCAATCACTTTGGCTCCTTTTTACTTCACTTTAATCATGGACTCCAATCATTTAGTACAAAGTGGTCCAATCCTCCTTTATACTTGATGGAAGATACAATCTACTTACGATTGTCTTTTTTTGTCAAAATGGTAATTTGAAATTGATAAAAGTGATCTATAAGCTTGTTCACTGTTAATTATTTTGATTATTCCGTGAAAATCTATATTAAATAAGGATCAAAATGACAAAAATACCTTAAATTTTTGTCATTTTGTCTTTATTTAATGGAGATTTTTTTACATAAGATCCAAAATGATTAGCGGTAGACAAACTCATAGACCACTTATCTCGATTTCAAATCTTAAGGACCAAAATGAGAAGTTATGCCAATTTTAAGATCCATTTTGGCTAAAAAGCCATTACAATTTAAAATGAGAAATTTTTATAAAAACGACATTAAAGGAGGGAGAATCCAACGTAACAATTTTAGTTGCAAGAGTAAATATTCTTAACCATGCTTCCACTACTTTTGCACTTATAGTAAGTTAAAGATGAATACTCTTCACAAAACGAGCTATACCCGAGTTGTTTTGAACTTACATCTTACCCCCCACCCACAACACAAAAATGATCAAAAGTTGGGGTTCACTATCTCTTTCATATGGTTCACTATACCATAAGACCATCTCTAATGGTTGGGCTAAAAAAGAGAGAGGGACATACAGGATCTTGGGTTAAAAAAAGTGCCTCGAAATGAGGCTTTGGGTTAGGGTTCCCGAGCCGCTCGAACTCGCTGTTTTCCCCGAATCTCCCTGTTCTCAGTCTTTGTGGCGAATCGATCGCCAGGCTCTGTTGAATCTGATTCCAGGATCTCCCCTTTGCTTCGAGATCGCTCCTTTCTCTGGAAGGTGGATTGTGGTGGGGGTTTTTTACGGGATTTTGCTGGCTCTCCGGCTGGATCTGAGATCGGCGTTGTGGGAGGGGCATGCATGTAAGCCTGTGGGATGATTCCGGTGAGTGGTCTCCTTAGTGGTCTTGTCTGCGCTGGTGTGCGACCTCTCCTGGCTGAGATCTGGGTGAAGACGCTTGCCGTTTGAGTTGGGGCTGGGTTGGGAATCTTCTTCCCAGGCGGCGTGTCTGGATCTCTGGACTTAGGGTTTTTTCTCTGCACTCTGGGAGGACCGTCTGTAAACCGAGTCAATCGCCCTAAGCTGGACTGGTGGTTTTTTTGCTCCGGAGGATTGAGCTTGCGGACGAGTCGACCTGAGCTTGGATCTGGAATTGGTAGTCTGCATGTGTGCTCGGCTGCTCTATTCCTGCGACTTGGAGTCCCGACGGGATCGATTTGGGGCTGCCGGGTTTCTTCTCTGAGCGTCAGCAAAGGTGGGAGAGTCCTGCGATCTCTTGGCATCCTGGATCTGGGTTTCTCATCTGTGTTAGGTAGATCGTGGCTGGGCGAGCAGGTGCGTCTCTGTCCCCTGATAAATTAGATGTTGAGCCTTCTCTATGGGTGGGGTTAGGGGGTGAAGGGGTCTGTGTTGTCTAAATCTTTTCTGGGCCTGTGTTTGGGGCTGTGTTTTTTCTGCCTGGGGGGAGTGTGCTCCCAGCTGGAACCGGCTTGTCTTTGGTTCTGGTCGCTGGTGAAGTCGGGTCAGTAAGGGGAGATCTATGTCCTTTGCTGCTGGAATATGACAGGGGACGGTGGGAGGGTCGATCTGGAGGCTTTGGGGTCTAGATTCGGTGCAAACTTGAAACTCTCTGAAAATGAGATGGGGTGTCTCAGCATAGAAAGGAAGGATGTGGAAGGAGCTTTGCTTGGGTTTCAATATACAATGATAGCCGAGATCCTAACTACCAAGGAGGTTAACGGGGATGTGTTTATCGACCGGTTCATGTCTCTCTGGCGTGGGCGCGAGGGAGTATCGATCAGAGATATTGGGAATCGAAGATTTCTGGTTAGGTTTGCGGGGAGGAGGGATCTCCAGAAGGTATTGGATCCAGATCAGCCGTGGACTTTCAAAAATGACCTAGTAATGGTCGAAGATCGCACGGAGGCAGGCTTAAACAGATGGGCCCCTCTCTCTACGGGACTTTTCTGGATCCAGCTACACAATGTCCATGTGCTAAGCATGACTCAAGCGGTGGCAGAAACTATAGGCGGTCTAATTGGGACGGTTCGCACAGTAGATAAAACTGGGAGTCGGGACTGCATTGGAAGATTCCTGCAGATAAAGGCCAGGATAAACGTCCGCGAACCGCTCATGAGGGGTACTTTCGTGAACTTCCCAGATGATGGGAAAATCTGGGTTGAGTTTAAATACGAGGCTCTGCCGAACTATTGCTTAATCTGTGGTCATCTAGGTCACCCTACCAGGGCTTGTAGGGAGTCTGGGTCGGCAGGGTTTGGGCAAGAGGACAAACCAGGGATCAAGGAAGAGAGGTATGCATTCCGTAATTTGGATGCAAAGACTGACCTTCGTGGGAAACCACTGGAGTCGGGGTCTAGAAGCAGAACCTCCATGGGATCTACTGGGGGACATCGAAGCTCAGAGGTGGGGACGGAGATGATTAATGAAGAAATGGAGGAAGGAAGGAGATCCGGGAGATCATCCACTGCCTCTGGAATTGGAAGCTACTTCAATAACTCGGCATGTAACACGCCAAGCGGCAGTGATGGGAATGCTAGAGTTGAAGACGAATCTATAGATACGGCCACGTCTCCCAGCAAGCCCAGATGGTCTTCTAATCGAAGTGAGCCGGGAAGAACAACCCTCGCGGACCAAATCAGGAGGAAAAGATTAGAAGAGGAAGAAGCAAGAGTAGTCAGGGAATTGGCTTTTGATTCTGGGCTAATCGGACCTGGTGGTGTTTTGGCGCCCGGCGCAGAAAATATAGTCCTACTTGAATTACAGGAAGATCAAGATACCTTGGAAAGGGGGGGAAGGCCACCGGGCCCTGCTCAAGGCCTAGACCTTAACCTTATTCCCACAGCTGGAGAAGGGCAAATGGAGCAAGAGGAGATAAGCAACAGGGAGGTTACTGGGCAGGCTGGGGAACTGCAACCAACCTTGGTTAGCATGACTTCGGATGAGGACCCTTTCGACCTTATGCCAATCATTGAGGCTGGAGAATGCGGGAAAAAGGGGAAAAAAAAAGCACATCAGGAGGTGGAATTTTCTGAGGCAATCCAGTGCGAGGCCCCTAAGAGCAACCGATCCAAAAGCAACTCTGTTACCATGGCGGAGGAGACCAGCCACAAGGGGTCTCCCAAGGATCCATGAAGCTGATTGTGTGGAACTGTCAGGGTATCGGGGGTGCCCTGACAGTTGACAACCTCATGGAGCAAAACCGGCTTCACACCCCCGACATAGTGGTCCTGCTCGAAACAAAAAACAGGAGCAGCCGCTATGGGTACCTGAAAAAAAAGACTTCGGATGGAGTTTCTGCACGCTGTGGAGCCTAGGGGCGTCGGTGGCGGCCTCTGTGTGCTCTGGAATGATGTGTCACTGGTCGCTGTGGTAAAGTCTGAGGAGTTTGTTATTGAAGTTAAAGTTTGGGATGAAATAAAGAAATGCCACTGGCGTTTGTTTGCGATTTATGCCAGCACGGATGAGGCTAAAAGAAAGGCTTAGTGGACGAGCTTAAGCAGTAGAATTGGGAATGATGCGGGAAATTGCCTTCTCATTGGGGACTTCAATGATATCCTTAGTAATGACGAAAAGGAGGGAGGAAATACTAGAACTGCGGCTAGTATGAGAGAGTTTAGAGGGTTCGTGGCTCGAAATAAGCTCATTGACCTGGGGTTTAAAGGTTATCCTTTTACATGGCGCAACAAACAGGAGGCTGCTCCCATTCAACAGAGGCTTGATCGGGGGTTAGTCACGCTGGGCTGGCAGGAGGCTTTCCCGGATTCAACTATTCAACATATCCTTCTGGAGGGCTCCGATCATGCTATGCTCATTTTATCTACGGAGATTGAGAAAGAATGGAAAGGAATGAGGTTCTCGTATGATACCCGATGGAGTAAGCAGGAGGAATGCCGGGAAATTGTGTGTGAAGAATGGGGAGATAAGTGCACAGGATCTCATGCTTTCAGATTCTGTGAAAAGGTCAAAGCTGTGAGGAAAAGGTTAAAAACGTGGTATAAGGGGCGTGGAAGCAACGCCTCGAAAGCTATCACCCGTTTGAGGGGTGAAATTAGAGCTGCTTACAAATCAAAAGACTTTGCTAGTGAGGAAACCAGGAAAAAGGAAAGAGAACTAAGGGAGGCTCAGAAAAGTGAGGAGCTCTTTTGGAAACAGAAATCTAGAAACCAATGGCTCAGAGAGGGGGATAAGAACTCCAAATTTTTTCATGCTCAGACTGTGAGGAGAAGACGTGCCAACCAAATCCGGGGGCTTGAGGATGGGGCGGGGGCCTGGGTGGAGAACGCATCTGGGATCTGCTCCATTGTCACCCTGTACTTCTCTGACCTGTTTAGGTCCAGTCTCCCGGACCTCTCTGAAGCGCGGAATATCCAGGTGGAAAACCGGGTTTCCCTGGAAGATAATTTGGGTCTGACCGCGCCTGTCTCTGAGGAGGAAATAAAAGATGCGGTTTTCCAAATTCCGGCCCTCCGAGCACCGGGTCCGGACGGGTTTTCTGCTTGCTTTTATCAAGACCACTGGGACACGGTTGGGAGGGACGTCCTGCTGGTGGTTAAGGCATTCTGGCACTCCGGCACTCTACTGAGGAAGCTAAATCACACTAATCTGGTGTTGATCCAAAAAGTGAAGTGCCCGAAGAGTATGACAATTAAACTTCGGCACACTCCGGCACTCTTTGTAATGTTATTTACAAGATTATTTCTAAAGTCCTGACAAACCGGCTCAAGGTGGTGATGCCCAAGATCATTAGCGAGAATCAATCTGCCTTTGTTGCTGGGAAACAAATCCAGGATAATATCCTCGTGGTTCACGAGATCCTACATTCCCTTACCCATCAGAAAACTGAGGAGCATGCTGGGATGGCAATTAAACTTGACATGGCTAAAGCCTATGACCGTGTGGAATGGGACTTTCTACTCCTGATGATGGAAAAAATGGGGTTTGATTTGAAATTCTGTGGGTGGATTAAGGAGTGCATATCTTCTGTGTCTTTCAGTTTCCTCATTAATGGTAACCCAACCGGATTTATTTCACCATTGAGGGGTTTGAGACAGGGGGATCCCCTATCCCCTTTCCTGTTCTTGATTTGTACCGAGGGCCTCTCTATGATGATTCGGCAAAGCTTGGCTGAAAGAGCTATCAATGGGTTTCGGGTTACCTCGGGTGGTACCCCGATCACCCACTTATTCTTTGCGGATGACTCGGTCCTCTTTGAGAGGGCCACAGTTTTGGAAGCTCGGGGTTTAATGGAGGTTCTGAAGGCCTATACTCGGACCTCGGGGCAGGCAATCAATCTCGATAAAAGTTCTATCTTCTTTGGCTCGAAGACCCCAAACCGGGTTAGGAAGGAGATTGGGGAGGTTATGGGAATTCAATGTAAAGCTGGGTTTGGGAAATATCTTGGGATTCAGGCTGACTTCGGCCTATCAAAGAAGGCGGTGTTCGTGGAGATTCGTGAGAGACTGGAAAACCGGCTGACCGGGTGGGCCGAGCAATTTCTCTCGCAAGCAGGTAAGGAAATTCTTATTAAGGTTGTGGCGCTGGCTATGCCAAATTATGCCATGAGCTGCTTCAAGCTCCCCGTTGGTGTGTGCAAAGATATTGAAAGAGCCATTCGCAACTACTGGTGGAGGAGCGGTGAGCAAAAAAAAGGAATACACTGGATGTCTTGGGAACGGCTCATGAAGCAAAAGAAGACTGGGGGGATTGGATTCAGAGACATTCAAAGCTTCAATTTAGCGTTCCTTGGAAAAATCGGATGGCGTTTGATCCAGAACCCGTGGTCCCTACTGGCTACGGTGTTAAGGGACAAGTACCATCCGGGTAAGAATTTGATGGATGCGGCAAAGGGGAGAAATACTTCGTGGGGTTGGAAGGGTATCATTGAAGCTTGCAAGATTCTCCAACACGGACTGAGGTGGAGAGTTGGGGATGGCAATAACATCAACATACGAAAAGATCCCTGGTTTCCCAAACCAAGTACTTTCAAAGTCCGACCTACGGACCGCCTCCAGGCAACCATGGTGTCCGAATTAATCAACCCTATTACTAAGTCTTGGAAGAGGGAGATCATCTCTGAGGGGTTCAATATGGAAGACGTGAATCCTATCATCAGTATTCCATTAAGCAAATCTGGCTGGCAGGATAGATTAGTGTGGCACCACACGGTGAATGGGGACTATTCTGTTCGAACGGGTTACGGTGTGGCTGTCAATCTGTTGGAGAATGGGGCGTTGGGGAAGAAGGGACGGGGAAACACAAGCAAACCGGCCAAGCACAACCAGGTATGGAATGATATCTGGAAACTTAAGATCCCCAATAAAATCAAGATCTTTGTTTGGCGCTGCTGTAATCACGCCCTGGCTGTCAGAAGCAACCTAAAAAGAAGGCATTTAAGAGTCGATAATGTCTGTGGTGTCTGTGGATGTGTGGATGAAACTGAGAACCATCTGTTTTTTCACTGTAAGTTCAGTCATGTTTTTTGGTTTGGTTCTTCTCTCCACCTTAACTCTCTTGAACTTTTGGGTGGGGATTTCCTTACCAACTGGGAAACCCTTCACAAACGGGTTAAGGCCAGCAGCGAGGGAAGAAACACGTTGCAAGAGATTGCCTTCGGGCTTTGGAGATTGTGGAAGAACCGAAATGATGTTGTCTTTAATGGGGGACATCTGGATCCTTTGGAGGTCCTAACCATCTGGAGGAAAAATATTCTGGAATTTAGGGAGGCTACTGTTGGGTTACCGAATGGGGGTCGGACCACCACTATCTGTCCCCCCCCCCGTTCCGGTGATGAGGTGGTGACCCGATGGCGAAAGCCTGGATTTGGGGTTCTTAAAATCAATACCGATGCTGCTTGGTGTAAAGCTTCGCTCCGCACGGGGGTTGGATGGGTATGTAGGGACTTTGCTGGGGTGCTCCACGCTGCTGGTGGTTCGGGGGGTGGCCTCTGCCACTCGGCTGCTGCAGCTGAAGCTTGGGCTATCCGGGAAGCTCTCTCGGCCTGTGAAGACCATGGTTTCGATAATGTCATCATTGAGTCCGATGCCAAAAGTATCATCCAGATGCTGCGGAAGGAAGTTCCCACTAACTTCAGTATTGAGTGCATCCTTGGGGACATTGTGAACCTAGCTCGTAATCTTTCGTCTGTGTCGTTTGATTTTGTGTCTAGGATGGGTAATATTGCTGCCCACACTGTTGCCAATTTTTTCTCTAAAAAGGAGCAAACTCTGGTCTGGGATTGTATTGGACCTGAGTTCCTTTTTAATGCACTCGCTCAGGATGTAAAACTATCTATTCGTATCTAATCTACTTTATCTTTGGAAAAAAAAAAAAAATGGTTGGGCTAAAAATCAAATATTTTAGCCTGAAAAATTTAACTTTTAGTCCAGAAACAGTTTTTCTACTCCAACTGTTCTACCCTAAAATTTTAGCCCGAAATTATTAAAGAATAAACTTAGGCTATTTTTTATCTTAAATTAATTTTTTTTTAAATAAATATGTAGACTATCGTAAATTAATTTTATAAACATTTTAATCTAAAAAAATTTAAATTCCGATAAATATTTTCACTCGGTTCGGTGGAGCCCACACCGATTTATGGGCTAAATTCTGAAGGAAATCTGACCTTGATTTAGCATTTAGCCCAAATTTTCTCCTTGGGTTAGAGTGAGTTTGGGAGAAAATTTTAAAGAGTAATTTGATTTTTAGCCTACCATTGGAGATGA
Organism: Cotoneaster glaucophyllus; assembly: GCA_036320875.1. NCBI lineage: Eukaryota > Viridiplantae > Streptophyta > Magnoliopsida > Rosales > Rosaceae > Cotoneaster > Cotoneaster glaucophyllus. The sequence continues at coordinate 5,334,239 of CM070068.1, forward strand.
TCTAATTGTACAATTTTTGGTAGTAGCAAGTCGGTAAAATAGGACAAAATCCCCGAAAGAGTTTGAAAAAGAGAACTTCATATTCCACATTAAAATTACCATACAACCCGAAAGCTACACAAGAGCAAAAGAAACAAGAAAAAAATAAATTGAACAAAACATGGAGCACATGTTTATACATAGCTTTTTAACCCCCCCTCCTTGATTTCTTTTATACAATGTTTCTTTCTTTCGCCTTCTCGTTCTCGACTGTTATTGCTCGCACCATCAACTAGTGGCGGTGGTGCACGCACTCGAGTGGAGTCACCGGAAACCTAGCGGAATCGGTGCAGTAGTCATAGACCATGTGGTGAGCCTTAACCCACACGAGCTGGTGGTTCTGGTGGAGATTGAGCTCGGACAAAGTAGGCTCATCCCACCAGTACTTCTGGTCACCACTGCTGCTGCACTTCTTTGCCTTATCCGCAGCTGCAAGAGAAACTGGGCACTCACAGGCATTGATGTTAAAGCCCTTGTAGGTTGCGACGAAGGGTGCATGGGACCAATCTGTCTTGACCCTACCACCCTGTGTGGCCCAGTCATCCGCATTCCAAATTGAACTGTAGACACCCATGGCTTGGTCCTTGGGGAAGGGCACCCCTTTGTTTTCCATGTTGGTGTGGACTCTAATGGGCGTCTCATCCACTAGGAACCTGACCAAAACAAAAACAAACAAAAAATGTCAAATAATTGATGAAGAATATAATATAAGCCAATGTCTATTGTCAATCACTTGTGCAAATCCCACATATAATTTTGCTTACTGGTCCTGTCTTTTTGTTTTAATATAATGGGTTTCTTTTGGGAACATCAAAGATGAGAACTTTGAGAAGAATATTATAACCGTAACACTAACTTGTACGCTGCACTAAAGACACACTTTACATATTTTTTTTATTGGGGTTAAGTAGAACTCTAATTCTATTGTCCCAGTATTCTAAACTAATAAAACATGCGACAATGCTTGATTAATTAGTGGTATCTCAAACTATTTAAATGTTGTTATATAAGTAAGTTAGCGCAAATGACAATGCTTGATTAGTTTGGAATACCGTCTTACTTGGCATCCCGATTGTACATAAGTTACGTCATGCACCACACTTTAGAGTACTATCTCGCTACTAACTCGCACATGAGACATGGTGCAGGAAGGCATGGCAAAATGCCAATGGCACAAAAACAGAGCAGAAGAATAGTTCTGTCCCTACATGCATCATGCAAGATTCGTTCCCCTTTGTCATGGTTTGGCTTTTGTTTTTCTTTCCAACTTTTATATAATTTATGCAGAGTGGCCCACAGACCGACACACGCTGATTTCGTGACACTATCTTTTTGTTTTGCTATGTTTACGATTAATGTCCCGTTTACTAATTCGTAATCGAGAGAAGTCGAGAACGCTTACACTACTTGGCGCTGATTCCAGAAGATGGAGTAGGAGTGGAATTCCGTGGTGGGATCGAACCAAAGGTTCAACCTTTGCTCTCTGTTTCCCACACCATTGACATACATGTTGGTCTGCACTGAATAAGGTTCCCCTGTGGTGTTCCCCAGAAACTCGAAGTCGAACTCATTGTGTTGTGGACCGTCCGATGACATCTAATCAGATAAATGGAATTGAATATCAGTGTCAGAGGCTGATAGATGTTAGCTGGGACCATAAAGATATAAAATTACCGAGCGATCATAGTATATTAGTTACTGGAATTAATTAAATTTATTTAAATTAATCACTAAATATAGATACAAACCAAAAAAAATAATGAATGCAGATCAATAGGGAAAAGTACAGAATTTTCACGAGGAAAACAGGGGAAGTAGGTAAGGTCAAATTAATCCTGTTTTTATATAGAAGTTCAGAAATAAATCGAAATAAGAAATAAATCGAAATAATTATTCCTAAAAAATAACATAAAAATAACACTTGGGGTTTTTACTTACATAGAAAGCAGTGACAGTTCCGGCAGAGTCACCCTCGATGAGCTTCAACTGAATGCTCACTTTTCCAAACAAGTACTTGTTCTTGGATTGAAACCCAGCTCCTGAAATTTCACACCCAGCAATATATTAGACCCAGCAAGAGGTCTATGATTTAAACACCCCATAAAGTTCTTAAATTGAGAACCCAGCACCCAAATTTTAAACCCAGCATGTGATTAGTCAATGAAATGAAAGGCTTCCGGACGTTCCTACCACGTCCGGCGTCGCAGACCAATAATACAATGTTACGTGCGAATGTTAAAAGGAGGACCATTGTATTACTGATATCGACGCAGGACGCCGCGGTGACTTGAGGGTTGTATGTAAGTCTTTCCGCAGCAAAGAAAGTATTTTTAACAAGAAAATTAACGGTTTCGTTGTGGGTGAGGAAAAACAGAGCTATTTTTATTGGTGTGAAAAAATCAGAACGTAATTGCTTACTGAAAAGAAAACATTTTTGGGAATCGATTGGTTGTTTTTATGTGGGAGAATTTTTAAATACCGGAAAAGTTGTCGAGTTTCATGTGAACTTGCTCTCCTTCATAGGTGAAGTGATCGAGAGCCCAGGTTGGCTGGAAAAGCTCATCAAATTTTGCTGAGCTGACCAAACCCAGCAATGCAAAACTCACAAAAGCACTCAGAGAAAAAGCCATTACTACAAAAGCTGAAACAGCCATTGAAGCACAAGAGGAAGAAACTGGAACAGAAGAGTGTGAAGAGAGAGAGAGAGAGAGAGAGAAGAGAGAGTGGAGCCTCTTCTTCACCGAACTGCTCTGAGTCTGTGGAGACACAAACCAAAGACACTGGCTTTTATAGCCCAATTTTAATTCGGCTTCTTTCAAAAGCCAATTCTCTCAACAGCCACTCACGATCCACGTCCCCGGCTTAATCACCACATCAGCCACCATGTAGGATTTCAAACTTCGATAAATGCATGGAGTGGACAGAGCCAAAAGGATTAAAAATGTAGCCGTTACTCACTCTGTTCTGTGTGGGTTCCCCACTTATTAGCTGGCCAACGCTGTTTAGGGGCACTCAGTGCCTTACAGTGTAGGACATGTCCCTGCCCAAAAGCATGGTACAGATCTAGTCCAATGGTAAAAGGAAACGTCGTGAAGGCCAGCTGGTTCACTGACCAGGCCAGCTGTGAGTGAAGCATCTCTTTGGTGGTACTGGAAGAAAAGCTGGGGAATGGGGAATTGGGGGAAATTTCTGGGAATGGTTTTTTCTTCAGAAAATTTGAAATAAATTTAATTTTCTAGCCCGTCTTTTCAAATAGATCAAAATTTTAGTGACTTTTGATTTTTGAAATAGGTCTAATTTTTAGTTATTTTGGACCCATATCAAAATATCCATTTTTTCTTCACTCTATCTTCGTTTTTGTTTTGAAAAACGTTAAAGAGACTCTTTCAAAAGTAAAACTATATATAGATTCTTTGTTATTTTATATTTTTAAAATAATATTTTATAATAGAATAATGTTAAGAGACTAAATTTGTAAATTAAATAATATATCACCAATAAGAATAAATTAGTTTATCAACGTTTAAGTAATTAACCAATCATTAACTTCTATGTCTTTAAGTTTTCAAAAAAAAATTTTAATTTAATCTTTTTAACATTAGTCTTTTATAATATTAACCTTGAAATTAACTTTAAATAGTAAGATATCAGATAGTCTATGTTGAGTCAGTTTGAGGAGAGATTTTTCAGTGTGATCAGTACACGGGATGGTGAGATATGTGTGCTAAAAAGTTAATAATTTAAAAAATAAAATTTTCCACAATTTCTATTAAAAAACGTGAAGTACCACTTGTCTTCCCGTCACAGCTAAAAATTCTCTAGTTTGAGAGAATCTCTGTAACAGTTCTGTTTTGTTTTTTATTTGTGTAATGACAATGCCAGCTCAGTAGAGTCGCACTATACCATTTGCTGTGATGGCAACAGAAACTTTGTTTTTTTCAGTCATTGAGATGCGTGCCTTTTTGTGAAGAATTTTTCTTATATTTTTCTTAATTTTTTATTGAGGGATTTAATGTGTACGGAACTTCTTTGAATTATTACAGGACGATAATTTTATACTCAACAAAATAACACGGCTTGAATATACGTACAATATTTAGTACTTAGATGTCTAATAGTATTTAGTACTTTTTAAGTATCATAACAAAATTCTCGAATTGATATAAAATGAGCGAGTGTAGATTGGTTGTTACTTAGACTTGTTCTAAAACTATATGCACATCCAACAAGTACATGAACAACTTACGTTGAATATGTAATTACTGAGTTTAGATTGACCGTTGCTTGAAATGAATACGATTGTAACACGAATGGCTCATAATGTATTGTGCATCAATCACAGTAAGATACGGTTATTAAACAGCTTGAGCTAGTATTAAGTTTTTTGTTATGATTACTTAAATAGTAAAAATTATATTTAACATGGCATGAACATTATCGCATCCAACTAACACGAATTACCAGCTTTATTTTTGAAGTTTGCAAAGATGATGAGGGTGAAGGACGATGGGGGTCCAAAGATTGGTAAATATTTTCTAAGGACTGGCAATGATAGTTATAGATATTTTTATGAAACTCCGATCTAAATTGTTTTACTACACAATTTTCAAAAAAAAAAAAAGAAAAAAAAAAGAAAAAAGTTGCACTGACAAGCGGATTAGAAATAATACAAAATCATTTTACAATGACCGAAAAAGTTCAGGTTAGTCGAGAGAAGAAGCTGTCCAACACTCTACGTGTACAAAAAGATGATTTTTTACGTGTTATTTTTAGTTATTAAATTGAATAAATTAAACGAAATTAACGAATTTAATTAAACATGAGTATTTAGAATGCTAAAATCCTGTATAATATATCTAATCTACTATTTTAGCCACTCATTACTATGATTTGGTAGTATTCATTTTCACTTGTAAGTGAGAGATCTTAGGTTCCATCTCGTTAATAACTAATTCAATTAGGTTGTCCTTTGTGTAGTTTAACTGAACTCTTTCTCTTTCTTTAATAAAAAACATATTGTTGTACTAAAAAAAAAATCTACTATTTTAATTATTGTATATGGTAAAATCAACCCTTTACAATACAAAAGTGTAATATAAATAAAAATTTCGGAATAGAATTCTCTCTTTTCTTTTTTTTCTCTCCTCTTCCCTCATCTCCTAATTAAATGGTCATGGTTAAACCACGTCAATATCTTATATTAATTTTTTATAGTAAAAGAAAAATAAAATAAAAGAATGTGAGATGAAGGGATAGAAGGAGAATGGGAGAGAATCCTAGTTCAAAAATTTCTGAAATGTGCTTTTATTGGTCTATAGCTAAGGAAAGCTTCTGATGTAATCATCCAATCGCACAGATCCACATGGCAAGAGATATTTGTGGACATTCATTGTGGGACCTAGCCGTGGAAAATTTGGCAGGCCTGCTGGCCCGCAGAGTTCAATGGGATTTACTATTTAGTACGATTTTTCCTTGAATTTATATGAACTATCTTTGATGTTTTTTCTGGTGACGAAAAACATAATTGCCAAATGTCCTCTCTTTTTATTTTGCCAAAAAATGTTATATTTTATTGTAATTACGAGTTGCCAAAAAAAAAAAAAATGAAAGTAATTATTTTTATCAAATTGAGACGATAACTAAAAGTAAATTACAAATCAAATTCTCAAAATTTCAAATGATCAATAACAATTTACGTTATATTATACAAAAATATATCCTTCGGGTAAATGTAATGCAATTTTTTTTCTTCTATATTTTCTTTCTTAATATCTATAAACTAGTGTTGTTTGTTTTTTAGTATTACAATTTAGTGATATTCCTCTTCATTTGTAAGTGAGAAGTCTTATGTTTGATTCTCGCTAAAAACAAATTTGAACAAACGGTATTATCTATATTAAAAGGGTGAAGAGTGGGTTAAGTCTCACAACGAGTTAGCAATCACCTTTGGAAAGAATCAAACATAAAACATTTTACTTACAAATGAAAAAAAATACTACTAGATCGTGATACTAAGTGGCAGCAACTAGTGTTTGTAATGCTTAAAATAAAGAAAAGCTAAACATATTTATTTGTTATAGCAAAAGTTTAGAGGAAAGTTAATTACTCTTATTACCAATGTCAGAATATACTTAGGCCGTCTCCAACCGATGGCTGGATAGATGGCTCATTTTAGCCTTCTGGCCCTCCAAGATACTCCAAGATATTAATATTTTAATGAACAGTACATAGCCATATTTGCCTCGGTCTCCAACCGAGAGCCAAATGGCCAGAGGGCTCGTTTTAGCCCTATCACAAAAAACCGTCTCCAACCGAGGGCCAAACATAATTTATTTTTGAAAAACTACAACTTAAATGTTGTTTAAGTTTCATGTTGTTAAATGTTTTTTTTATGTTGTATAATTTTTATGTTGGTTAATGTTATTAATGTTGTTTCATATTGTTTAATGTTGTTTCATGTTACTTAATTTAATTTAATGTTGTATAATGGCTTAGGAAGTTATAAGAAAAAAAATAGAATTAATAAAAAAATATGAAACAAATTTTGTGAAATAGAAGTTATAGGAAAAAAAATAGAATTTAAAATAAAATGAAACAAATTTTGTGAAATATAAGTTATAGGAAAAAAATGGAATTTAAAAAAAAAATGAAACAAATTTTGTAAAATAAAAGTTATAGGAAAAAAATAGAATTTAAAAAAAAATATAAGAAAAGTAGAAGTTATAGGAAAAATTTTGTAAATAAAAAATAATAATAAAACTGTAAAAAAAAAAAATTCAAAGCATTCCTGTCGATTATAATCGACAGGAATTCATATATATTAAGTAATGGAATGTATTCCTGTCGGTTATAACCGACAGGATTTCCAGTTTTTCTGGCCAGCCCTTTGACCATTTCAGATTTCGTGGGGCCCTCTCAGATTCACGAGCCCTCTGGCCTAGCCCTCGGTTGGAGACGATTTTCGGGCTATTTCAGCCCTCTGAACCTTTCAGTTGGAGATAATCTTACAACCTCGAGACGAATCTATTTATGATTATTCATAATCTCAGCAATATCGATTGTTTCAATAAAATTACTGTCGTTCATTAAAATATCTATAAAAATCGAGTGATATTGTAATTGTTTGGTGGAAATTTTGGTTAACTAAATGTTATTAAAGAATTAATGATGACAAGTAGCAGTACCTCTTACATATACATATATGTATTAAATTATAGAAAAATATCTTGTGTGAGTAAGTGCAATGGCATTGATGGTTTCTTGCAAACAAGGGCATGGTGGTAACTATGAGGCCTGTGACACATCATACTATAGGGGTATAGGCTCATGACGTAATAGGAGTAAGTGTAATGGCATTGATGGTTTCTTGCAAACAAGGACATGGTGGTAACTATGAGGCCTGTGACACATCATACTATAGGCTATAGGCACATGACGTAATAGGACTATTATTGGCAAAACAGTTCTACGTACAAATTCACTTGCAATTTCTTCCTTTTTTTTTTTTTTTTTTTTTTTTAACAATGTTATCTATACTGATGGAAATGAATTAACCTTACAATAAATTAGCAATAGTGTAATTTAAACTCGTATTTAGAAAAAATCAAATTTAAAATATTTTACTTATAAGTCAAGATAAATACTATTAAATTATAGTACTAAGTGACTTCACGATATTGTCTGTATTTCAGTTGAATTTATTTGCAACTTGAAAAATCTATGGAAATGAGTTAACCTTACAATAAATTAGCAATAGTGTAATTTAAACTCGTATTTAGCAAGAATCAAATTTAAAATATTTTACTTATAAGTGAAGATAAATACTATTAAATTATAGTACTAAGTAACTTCACGATATTATCGGCATTTCAGTTGAATTTATTTGCAACTTGAAAAATCTACCAGTTATGATAGACTTTTAGCATTTATGCCCCTTCTGAATCGCATCAGAGTTTCTCAGACTATAATTTTGGGTTGCACTCATTTTCTAGATCCCCTTAAATTGAAATGGTGATTCAAGATTATTCCCATTTATAGAGAATGGTGTAGCTGGATGGAACCCACTTGGAATTTGATGACATTTCTATAAAAATTTAAATATTGTGAATAGGATCCAAAGCAATATGGGAGAAATTTGGACACGATCAGTTACATACAATTCACACAAATCTGACATCATTTAGGGTTTGAAGTGAGTTCGATACAATATAACTTATGGTTCGTTCTAGTTTATTGTGGGTATATATGTTAATGATATGCGTTAACATATGTACAAAGGGCACGACTGGGATCATTTAAAATAAGGAAAACCAACGAAAAGTTCAAAAAAACTTCTCTTTTAATGAAAAGTCATTTTTAAAGGTATAATGAATAGTGACAGTTAAAGGTAAAAAAGTGGTTTTTGGTTAAAAGTGAACAGTACCGGGGGTGTTTTATTAAAACTCCCTTTAAAATATGACTACTAGATGTTTATGATTGTTTGAAAAAAGGTTGGAAGTGCTTTATAGGAAGCACTTGTTATGTTTCTTTATCAGAAGCACTCACACTTAGATTTTTGTTGTTAATTTTAACTATTTTCTACATTAACAATGTCATACTCTAAATAGTATACGTTTAACATAAGTGGTTCGATTAGTTGAATAAAACTGTGTTGATCTCGTAACATTCAAAGTTTGAAACAATTGTACGAAGATTATAATAATTTAGAATGGAGAATACGAAATATTCACATCATGTGTCAAATTAAAACTAGACAAGGATTATGTGGAGGCAGAGGCAATATGATGAAGAGTGTATGCATTTTGACGTGAATATGTCTTTTCGATCATGAAGCTTTCAATCCTCACACGAAAATTGCAAACGATGATTTTCAAAAACAAAATTCTTTATGAACTCCCTATCATTTTATATTTTCAAAATAATATTTTATAATATTAATATAAGAATTAGCTTTAAAGCATAAAGTGATAGAAAGTACATATATAATTCAACTTTTGTACGAGTTCCCTTAGACCATCTCCATCTCCAACCTAGGGTCAAATGGTCATAGGACTCGTTTTAGCCATGTCACAAAAAAAGGGTTTCCAACTGAGGGCCATAAGGCCAAACATAATTTATTATTTAAATTTAATGTTATTTAATGTTGTTTCATGTTACTTAATTTAATTTAATGTTGTATAATGACTTAGGAAGTTTTAGGGAAAAAAAATAGAATTTAAAAAAATATTTAAAAAAAAAAAAAAAAAAAAAAAAAAAAAAAAAAACCTACCATTCCTGTCGGATATAACCGACAGGAATAATTACAATGCTGTAGGTTATATCCGACATGAATACTCAAAATTCTGGCCTGACCCGAGGCTGGCTGGCTGGCTCATTTGGGCCAGCCGGTTGGCCTTTTTTTCTCCAATGGGGCCCACGAGCCCTTTGGCCTAGCTCTCGGTTGGAATGGTTTTCGGGCTATTTCCAGCCCTCTGGACCCTTCGGTTGGAGGTGGTATTAGCATTTCTTATCCTCACGCACTCTCACAAGCCTCACTCATTTTTCAAATCCCTATTATTAGACTATATTAATCTCAATAAAATTACTAATGTCCACTTCCAGTTTTAACCCTTACTTTTCTTTTTTATGATTTGTAGTAATTTTTTGTTTCTCCCAGTCTAGATTTTTAAGAATACTTAAATAAAACAAGTTTATTGTCATAACTACTACGCTTTACTATTTGCGCGACGAACCAAAATTGGTCGTGCAAAGTGTATTTCTGTCGCACAAACTTCAGCGCGACAGAAACTTCATCGCGCAGAATCCGTCGTGCAAAGATCGTGAAGAAAGACTTTGCGCGACGAAAAACATCATTGGTCGCAAAAAACACTACGCGACGGTTTTACCCTTCATCACACAAAATTTTTAGGAACGAATGTTTTCGTCGCACAAAATACCAGGATACATACGTGGGACGACTATTATTCGTCTCTCTAAACTTTGCGCGACGACAATTTATTATTGCGCGACCAAACCTAGTTTGTCGCTTGAGTTTCGCGAGATGAAGACTTTCGTCACACCTAAATTTTTTTTTTTAAATTTAATTTTACGTTTTTTTTTTAAATTTTGTAATAAAAATAAATTGCAATTAAAAAAATGTAATGAAGAGAAAATTAATATATTTAAATTAATATAAATGTATGTACTATGTACAAGAAAAATGTTTGAAAAGTAAGGAAGTAAAAAACTAAGAAAATAATGCAGCGTAATCTATGTGGTCGTCTTGCAGAGGCGGCTGGAAGGTCTTGAGGTTGTCGATAGGCTCAAGCATCGAAGAGGCAGAGGTGTGGCCATGCTCGGGTTGGAAGGGCTTGGAGGTCGACGGGGGACGAATATCTAGGATACGAATGCTAGACTGACTGAGGGCCTGTATAATCTATGACATATGGCTCCTATACAAGGCGAGCTCAGTCCTAAGGTTGGCCACCTCTGCTGTCAAAGCTGTCACCCGACTGTTTGACTGTGATGATGAAGGGGCTCTAGGTTCCCGCCGTTGGGCATTCCTCATCCCCCTACAATATGTCCCCGGCCTCCGCCCGAGAGTCTGATCCAAGGTCTCCTTAAGGATCTGAAACCCCACATCCTCTGGGGATCCACAGACTCGAGCGGAGTCTCGGGAGGAAGCTGGGAGGCGGACTCCTGAATAACCAATTGCCTCTCTCATCGCCTGTGTAATATAACATCAAATATTAATTATAACATTCATATAATAACCATGAAACTTGAATGCGTAAGATAATAATTAAAATTGAAGAATACTTACATGAAGGAACTCGGCTAACTCATCCCCAGGTTGACCATAAACGTCCCTAAAGACATCGATCTCCTGGAATTTTGAACCCACTTGAATAGAACAAGAGAAGAAAAATGTTAGTACGAAAAAAAAATAATATTAATGACATATTAAAATTTGAATATGAAATATTTTATTATTACCCGCCGCTACGCCTCCATTCTATATAAGAAGGGCCTCGAATTGGAATGGTGGAGAAGAGTCTTCTTGTTCCAATTGCTCTTGTTGGCTTTTGCCTTCTTCTGTTATACAAAAAATAAAAGTATTAGTTCAAATTTAAATGAAATATAAAAAAAAAATCAAAAAACATTAGTAAGAAACGTATAATAATTTTAAACTTCATATAAAAAAAATTACCACATAGTCGGGCTCCTGAAAATGATTGCAGAGCCACGCCCAATTATCCTACCAACCCTCAAACTCCTTCTTGCAACCCTCCTCAAGTGCGACCTACATATCATCAAATGTCTCAAAATATTGGTGCAGGTTGCTCTTCCACTGCTTGTACTGTTCAGAGAAGAGCCTATTGACATACGCCAACATATCGTCGTTGATGTCCTCAAAATTGTAGTTCGTCTGCAATGTAATAAATTAATTACCGATAACTGTGCATGCACCTTCATCCTCACCTCGTCTGGCATCACCTTCCAAGACTTCCATTGCATAGGGCAATAGGTCTTAACGACATGACCAATGTCGTGGGCTAATGCGCTATGCTGCTCCGCCGTTGGTACAGCCCGATGTCGCTCGTCGTATCCGATAGTTAAACTAGTAAAACTCGAAAAAAAAAAAAAAACAGTTATTAATGTGCGGGGCGTTATTAAACTTTACCTTGTTGTGACCCCGAGGCATCAGTAGTGGATGCCGATGGTGTGTCGGGCGTGCAGGGGTGGCAGTGACCACGCCTGGCGCTAACAGGTAGCGCCACTGATGAGGCTGATGACGTTGGCGCCTGGGAGGCCCCAGGACCAATCGACAAGTGGTCCATTTGTGCAGGAGCAGTGACAGCTGACGGATGAGCCGGGGGAGGCGGACTGGGTGCAGTCGTCACTGCCTTACGACTTCTAATAAGGTTTGACATTTTCACAATTAGAAAAAAAAATTCAGTAAGTATACATAATTCCCAACACATGCCAAATTATGTGGCATATCACTCACACCAACCCCACGCATAACTAAATCAAGCATTTGAAACATATATATACCGTTAAACATAAAACAGACAATTAAACCATAAAAGCATGTAGACCTATATGCATTTCATTAAAGGAGAAACAAAAAACCAATCCACTTACCTATATGCATTTCCCCATTCAATTAAACAACAAGAAAACAAAAATATATACGGTACTTAGAGCCAATTGACTTAGGCAACAGCTGCCTTATGTAGGTCTTGAAACATAAACACAAACATATCCTTGAACATACCTAATTTTGTGGCATATCATTGACACTAACCCCATAAGAGCATCATGGTAAGACTACTTGTTTAGGACAGTTTAGGTTAGGTTGCACTTCATAAACTATATGAGCAACCATACCACATGAACCAAATCTTGTTTTTGCAGGCTGCTATCTTCTTGATCAATTTTGGTGTAGAACTTGATGTGTGAATTGTACATTGTGTTTGTTTCATAGTACTTGGACAATTGTGTCATATTGAAATTTTCCGCTGTCAAATTTTGACATCTCCTCTTAATATGTATATACATGTATTTCCTATTTCAGGAATGAGAAAGTGGTTGTTTTATGCATTGGATATCGGAGGAACAAACTTCCGTGTGCTGAGGGTGCATTTGGGGGGAAAAGGGTCATGGATCTCGGAGGAACAAACTATAAACAATGCATAGCAAAAATACTTTAGTCCATTTGCCAACCCACAAACCAAAAACCACCCAAAAACAAATTAGAACCCTAATTCAAAGCAATCATCAAATCAGAGAAATTATTGGAATCTGCATTTTACGCAATATAAGAAACCAATAGAGATTTACAAAAATATACAAAAAACTGCCATGGCATACATACATTCAATTATACACAGAAGTTTAGTCATACAAATTTACATACATACATATATACATACACACATACACACATACACACACAGACACACATACACACACAAACACACATACACACATACATACATACACACATACATACATACATACATACATACATAGAGAGAGAGAGAGAGAGTTAAAGGTGCTGACTTTCTGAGAGGGGCGACACCTGAATTGAGTTCATTACTTTCATCTTGTTTGACGTTTGTTTTAGACATTATGCGTACTTCTCACTTTTCTTCTTAGTCTATGAGTTTTTTACCTGCCCTAGGTTTTACCATAGCGAGGTTTTATGAGTTTTACTACTAATGCACACTTTCTTTATATTAGAGACTTGCATTCGCCCATTGTGCCGCCGACTTCATCAACTGTTCTACCTTAACTGCTGAAGATCTGATGCGATCTTTCGTTTGAGTACTTCCACACTCAAGGGGGAGTGTTGCACTCATATTTAGAATAGAAATGTGATTTTGTAAATCCTAGTGTATAAAGGGATATCTTGGAATATTCTCTTCGGTAGATATTATCCTATTAGAGTTGTAATCATATTAGGGTAAGGATTTAACCTATCCTACTATTATAAATAAAAGCACAATGAGGTGATACAATATACACCTCACAATTAAATCTCTCTCTTGCCGCCGACCTCACTCCCTCCCTAGTCCTAAATACAGTTCAATCAAATAGGCCTACAACAATTCGAATATATATATTTTTATTTTGAAAATTAGATAGGAGTTCAATAAAGGTGTGAGATTAAAATCCTAAATTAATTATTAATTTTTATTTTAAAAGTTATGTAACTGACATGTAAATTCAATATTATATTAATGTGAGGAATTTTGATCAAAATCTAAAAACTAATAAGATTTCAGTCAATGAACATTAGTAACTAGGGATCAGATACTAATATTTTCTAAAATAAATGTGTAGGATGACAAAAATGATGTGTTTGCAATTTCCATTATTATATACATGCGAGCATAAGCATTAATTTGAGTTTAATCAGTTTGTGGTAACTAAGAAAGGGCATAAATGTAAATTGATGTATTAAAAATAATAATGACAGAAACATATTTATCATTCAATTTGACACTTACCCTTGCCTCATTCTTTCCATCAATTTTACACCACATATGTCTACTAGTAATAGTACTATATATCAATTCTGGTTCTCATTCAACCATTATGATATCAGATTTCTACTATTTGCTTCATCAGAAACTGTACATACACTACATTCATATTATCATATAAGTATAACAACAACGCATATATTTTTCGTTGTTTTCTAGGATATCCACACCTTTGGTTGGCTGTCATTCAAGCGTGAAGACATTTTGCCATGCAAAAAGCAACGCAAGTAAAAAAGAACTTGTATAGCACGTTGCACTGGTACAATGACGCCTTAAAGATAATGAAATAGAAACGTGTGAGTTTAATTATATTAACATGTTATTGTTTTATTAGTACGAAATTTCACGTAACAATGTATTCATGTTTTAAAAATTATTCTGTAAATATAGACAAAACGTACAGTTGGCTCACCTCCGTTGAAAAATATCTAGTATATGTCAGTATACATCCCTTCCTATATATATGGCTCCACCACCATCTATTGGTACCAAATTCACAACCATTAATTGTTCTAGTAGCTTCAGCTTGCTGCAATACCAAATTAAGTATGCAAATGTTGCTCCAACATTGCTTCTTGTTACCACATTGCTCCTTGTTCCATAATAATGTGGCTCTTCGAATCCCTTGCGCCTTCAGATTTGGGCATGCCAAATGCTCAATGACCAAAAGCAATACTACCCAAAGCTCCCAAATATCACATCATGATCACCTCACAAGTCGACAGTTTGCCAATTACAAGCCAAGCATATGGAGTTACGATTTTGTTCAGTCCTTGAAGACTGATCATAATCCCCTACAGGTGATTGATCAATTAGAGAGTACAATTTTTAATCAGGACAACATTTTTTTCTCTCTTATGAGTCCATTTGCACTTTCTGTTTAGTATTTAAAAGATTTTAAAAAGTTCATGCCGTTGGAAGGTGTTTTACATCATAAACCTCATGACGTTAAATTTTCTTTTATGTTGAATGAGTCTAAAATAATTGAATTGAGGCATTTTGCCAACACATATTGAATTGCACTTGCATGTAGTTAAGGATATAGTATCAACCTAACTAGTCACAGACCGCTAGACCGACTCTGAAAATGCAATACGTATGACAGAAGTTTTATCAAGCCGTATTACTTACACTCACTGTTCTAAAAATTCCCGCCTAGCACCGCCTAGGCGCTAGGCGGTTGGTTACCGCCCCGATTAATGCCTAGACCGCCTAGGCATCCGCCTAGCCCACTCAGACCTGCTGAGGCGCCCGCCTAGACTGCCTAGGCACCCGCCTAGCCCGCCCAGACTCGCCTAGACACCTGCCTAGGTTGCAACTCACTTAGATAAAAAATAGATAACTTTCCTTTTGCATTTTATTGTTTCCAATAAATTGTAAGAGACTTATTGAATACTTAAATAAACACACATTATATGTTTGCTCCCTATGTTTTCATTATGTTCCAATACTTCATAATATAGATGTCATTCTATTTTCTAGTTTATGACGAAATTATGTATATTTTAAGTATAAATATACACTTATTTACATGAAATAGAATATATTTACTTAAATCCGCCTAGTCCGCCTAGTCGCCCGCCTAGGCTCTGCCTAGCTGCCTAGGTGCTAGGCCCTATCCCGCCGCCCGACTAGCGCCTAGCGCCTAGCGCCTTTTAGAACTTTGCTTACACTTAATTACTTTTGTAGGATAAAGCATACAAGGATGGGTGGAAGTTTCTTGAGGAGAAAGTGAAGTATATGATTGATTACGATGATGATGATATCAACACGCTGACTATGCTTGAGTTTATTGATGACATCCAACGGTTAGGTTTGGGATATCACTTTGAGGAGGACATAACAAGAGCCCTTTATAAAATAATGAACAACAGTGCTGGCCAACGAACATACCAGAGTCTCCACTTCACTGCACTTCACTGCTCTCAGCTTCAGGCTCCTTAGACAATATGGGTTTGAGATCTCTCAAGGTATATAATATGTGAACTTGTTGTTAGTTACTGTTACTGATGATAGATAACTTACACATAATTCATGTAAATTATGGAGTAGCGTTTTAACCCGGAGAGTACTTAATTTGTGTACTAAAACCTAACTTAAATATAAGGAGTTTTTGAGCTTTAATCCTTAAAGAAGATTAAAATTCAATAAAAACTTGGTGTTAGATTGGATATTGATTTTAGTCCTCTAATGTGTACTTAATTCAAATTTATATTATATTTTTGTTTTAATATTTAATAGATATCTTATTTAATGTCATTACATTAAAATTTAAATTATTTATTATTATACACATTTTAATTCATTATATTTATTTTACTTCATCTAATTAATGTACCTAAACGTTCGTATCATAATATATTTTACTAAATTAGTCTACTAAAATGTCTGTACCTAAATATGTTGTAGTGAATTAGTAGCACATAAGAAAATATGCAAAAACATAAGTGTACTGAAAAATTCCGTACCTAAATATATGATACTAAACTAGAGTACCGAAATGTCGGTACGTAAATATATTATAATAAACTAGTGTACCGAAATGTTCCTACCTAAACATATTATGCTAACCTAGTGTACCGAAATGTTCGTACCTAAATATATTGTAATGAATTATTGGCACATAAGAAAATATGCAAAAACATGTGTACCGAATCTTTACGGAAATAATTTCTTATATAAGATACTTACCATAATGAGAATTAAAATTTATAATATTTTCATAAAATTTAATTTATGAACACCATAAAATTATAAATTAAAAAAGCGAGACATTTAATATGTTGGCATTAAATACAGTCTAGGAGCTGAAATCAATTTTTAATATTGTATAATACATTTTTTAAACTCCATCTTATTTAAGAATTAAAATCTAGTTTTCTATAAATATAAGCAAAAAACACCTAAAGTACTTTTTATTGTTGCCACTTAATATTACTATCTAGTAGTATTCCTTTCCACTTGTAAGTGCGAAAATGGAGAGTTTGCAATCAATTTTTTCACTCACCCCTTTAGTGTAAATACATCTCTATATAAAACATTACATTTTAAGGAAAACTAACGAAAAGTCCAAAAAAACTTCCCTTTTAACGAAAAGCCATTTTTAAAGGTATAGTGAATAGTACCGGATAAAGGTAAAAATGTGATTTTTCGTTAAAAGTGAACAGTACCGGGAGTGTTTTGTTAAAACTCCCAACATTTTATCGTTTACAGTTGATACCACATAGTTTCATTCGGTATAATTCCATCAAAACTATATTTAGTAGGATTCTAGCTAGTATATACATATGCGAGAATTAAGGAACAAGGCATCTACAAATAGTTTTGATGTAGGCTTCTCTTGGTTATTAGCACTATACCTTATATGAATCCACTTATGCTATGTTTGAACGAGTGACTTTTAAGTTACAATGCTTTCAAATGCACTTGAAGAGAATACTAGCAATGAACTGCTCAAGCAGTTGAAGGGTGATTCTGAAACACAAAATTAGGAATGTCCTACAAATTAAGACATTAAACATAGAACTTTCAAATGTACTTCTAGGCATTTTCAAATTAGGAAATTAAAGTTTCTCCCTTTTATTTACTAGATATGTATATAATAATTTGTATGAAACTCAGATGTATTTAGTACTAGATTCACGGACGGTAATGGAAGTTTCAAGGCATGGCTTTGCGAGGATGTAAAAGGAATGCTTAGTCTGTACGAAGCTTCATATTTTTCTTTCGAAGGAGAGAGCCTCTTGGATGAGGGCCTTGCATTCTCAACCATTTATCTCAAGAACCTCAGTGGAGCCAATGTTACCATAGGGCTAGCAGAACAAGTGAGTCATGCACTGGAACTTCCACTGCACCATAGAATGCAAAGATTAGAAGCTAGATGGTACATTGAGGCATACAGTAAAAGGCCAGATGCAAATCAGGTACTACTTGAAATTGCGAAGCGAGATTTTAACAGGGTGCAGTGTACACTCCAAAGGGATCTTAAAGAAGTATCAAGGTAACTATTTTTTCCCTTTTATACATGCAATATTTGGGAAGAGAGAATCAAACACAGGACAAGGAGTACAAGGTATCTGTTATACCCATCAAGGTAAATACATGCAATATTTGAGAAGAGAGAATCAAACACAGGACGAGGAGTACAAGGTACCCCTCTTTATTTTCAGTCATCAAATGAAATTAATTGGACAAAAACAACAAACACAATTAAAATAAGTGTGTAGGAGGACAAAAATGGTGTGTTTATAATTTTTATTATTATATACATACGAGCGTAAGCATTAATCTAAACGTAATCAGTTTGTGGTAACTAAGAAAGGGTAGAAATGTAGTCATTTAGTACTACGTCTAGTGATATTCCTTTTTAGTTGTGAATGACAAATACAATATCAATTTAATCTTCCACCTTTTAGTGTAAATATATCATCGCAACAAAAATAAATGGACAGAAATGTATTTGTCATTCAACTTGGTACCTACCCTTGCCTCATCCTTTCCATCAATTTTATACAACAAATTTCTACTACTACTTGTACTATATCAATTCTGATTCTCATTCAACTATTTTGATATCAGATTTCTACTAATTACATAGTAACTTTGCTTCATAAATTTTGCAATTAGGTGGTGGGTGGATATGGGGTTAGCAAAAAAGTTGAGCTTCATCAGAGATAGATTGATGGAGTGCTTTTTTTGGTCAGTTGGAATCGTCTTTGAACCTCAACACAGTCATGTCAGGAAAGGGTTGACAAAAGTGGCTGCTCTAGTAACCACCATTGATGATGTCTATGATGTTTGTGGTACTTTGGATGAACTAGAGCTTTTTACTTCTGCTGTTGAAAGGTTAGAAATTAAAAATACATAGTCAATATATAATCACTATTCAATATTCATTTAATTAAGAGTTACTTGTGGCATTCTAATACGTACTTATGCTACTCAGATGGGATATCAAAGCTGTAGAAAATCTCCCAGATTACATGAAGCTTTGTTTTCTAGCTCTTTATAACACAGTGAATGAGATGGTTTACGACACACTAAAGGAGCAAGGAGAAAACGTCCTCCCTTATGTCACAAAAACTGTACGTACACTACATTCTTATTATCATATATCAATAATGTTTTTTAGGCATATAAAAAAAATTAACCGCCATTTTGACGTACGATATAACCATTGTACTAGAGAATGTGTGCAATGTAGTCAATTTTTGTTTCTACATAAATAATATCATTTTACTTTCCAATTAATTTTTTTAATTATAACTTCACTTTACACTATTAATTAACTGCAATCTTATGAATTCTATATATCACAGTGGGTTGATTTGTGCAAAGCATTTCTTAAGGAGACAACGTGGCGCTATAACAAGCACATACCCACATGTGAAGAATATATTGACACAGCATGGATATCAGTCTCAGGAGTGGTGTTCTTAGTTCATACATATTTTCTCCTCACCCCAAAGATCACAAAGCAAACTCTTGAATGCTTAGAAAATCACCACAATCTCTTGCGTTGGCCATCTCTTATTTTCCGTCTTTGCAATGATTTGAGTACTTTCGAAGTATGCATTTAATTCAAAGTTTTAATAACTATTTTAATTTTTTGTTTTCAAACTGAAGATTAAAAAATTGTACTTTGGTTACTCTTTACAGCTTTTAGGTTTTTAAATAATAAAAAATTGAAAATTAAAATCAGACCAAATTTTGAAGGGGAAGTAAATATCAAAAGACCCCTTAATTTTCTTTTAATTTTTTACTTTAATGCATTATGCATGCACAAATTTATCTTCACTTGAATATTCTGTATGTATATTAATTTGTTGTCACATTGAAGGCTGAAATGCAGAGAGGAGAAACTGCGAACTCAATCTCATGCATGACGCGTGGGAGTATGAATGTTTCTGAGGAATTTGCTCGCGAATATGTAAGTAATTTGGTTCAAAACAGTTGGAAGAAGCTGAACAAAGATGGAGCTTCTGGTTCTCCATTTACAGAGCAATTTGTACAAGCAGCAAAAAAACCTTGCTCGGATTTCCCAATGCGTATACCAATATGGTGATGGGCATGGAGCTCCTGACACAAGAGCAAAGAATCGAATCCTATCAGTTATTATCGATCCCATTAAAGGACCATAACACACACATATATATGTTGGATGGTTGTTAGAGACTAACATAGTGGTATTTAATTAGTTTCTTGTTCGATTTTTCAATATGTACCTAGACTAAAATGCT
Organism: Cotoneaster glaucophyllus; assembly: GCA_036320875.1. Taxonomy (NCBI): domain Eukaryota; kingdom Viridiplantae; phylum Streptophyta; class Magnoliopsida; order Rosales; family Rosaceae; genus Cotoneaster; species Cotoneaster glaucophyllus. The sequence continues at coordinate 5,354,550 of CM070068.1, forward strand.
TGTATTTAATCTAAAAGTCATGTGATATTTGATATTTAATCTCTCAAAGCTCCAAATATTTTTTGGTGTTAAAAACTTAAAAGCCATTAGCTTGTTTTACTAATATGTACAAAAAGTGTGATCGGATGATACTGCATATCAATACAAAATTGACCAAAAATTAATTGACAAATCATTACCAAGTGTCATAGATTAATATTCATTACCCAAATCATACAGCTTCTTAAGGAGACGTTTAGTTTGAGTAATGGATATTTCAAACAGAAAGTTTATATGAAATTTTTTCCGAAGAGGAATGGTTTTGGTTATAGACAAAGTCAATAACAAGTGAAAACGATAATTAAAAACATCAACAAGCATGCACTAAGACGAATGATTCTGGTTATAGACAAAGTCAAGGAAGGTAAAGTACCATTTGTCTATTTAAGAGTTCTAATTTTTTTGTGGCAAGCCTAGGAGGTGTCATTTTTGGCGTCTTTTCATTCCACATCGCTACTCTATTCTAGTTTGGAAGATTCTTTTCAACAAGCTCCCAACAAAGGATCAAATTATGCGACGGGGCATTTCTTTGGTTCCAATATGCCAACTATGTTACAATAACTCTGAATCTATGGAGCATTTTTTTTAGTTGTGAATTTGCACAATATACTTGGTTTCGGCTTGCTACTCATTTGGCCCTATTCTTCCACTTACGGATTCCTTCTCGGATTTATGGCTTGCTTTTGTATCAAAATGGTTTTCTCCACAACTTTGTAATGTCTGGTTAGCATCAGGGTTTTTCTTATTAATGGCTATTTGGAAAATGCGTAATAATTTGAAGTTTGAAAGTAGGCACCTTCCTTTTTCACGCCTTTGTCATTCTATGTTGAATTGGAGTAGGCAAGTTGGAGTTCTCACTTCTGGTCATGTACATGATACTTTGGATAAACAACTTTTAGTCTTTATTGGAATCTTGGCTGAGCCCTGTAAAGCTCCTACTCTAGTTCTTGTTCTTTGGCATCTCCTTCCATTCCCTTGGGTCAAAGTGAATACAGATGGCCTTGCTAAAAGTAACCAAGTCCTGCATCTTGTGGTGGGGTTTTTCATGATTCTACGGGCTATTTTGTTGGGGTTTCTCTTTGAGCTTGGGGCATCATACTTTTTTCTACGCAGAACTTTATGTCGTCATCCTTGTTGTGGAGTTAGCTCATGGGCGGAGCGAGCACAATTTATGGCTTAAAAGTCACTACTACAATATAGGCTATCACCGACGAAGCAAAATCCGACAACAAATCCAATTTCCGTCTGAAATTTGGCAAAAATCCGACATAAAACAATGTAATGTCGGATTAGAATAGCGACACCAATGCTAGCGTCACAAAAGGGCTTCAATGTCGGTTTGTCCGCTTAATCCGTCACAAAGCATTGTCGGTTAAAAGAGACACCGATCTTGATGTCGGTTTAAAGCGACGTGTACTAGTAATTAAACTATAAAAGATCCAAACCATTGTCTGTTTTAACCGACATCATTATAAAATTAAACAAATAAAATATCCCTTAACCGACGTCAGATAACAATTAAATAAATAAAATATGCAAACTAGTAACGGTCTTAACCGACACCACCTTTGTTAGTAATAATATAAATACGTAAAGATCTGTCTCTGGATTCGTTTTCAATTAATTGTAACTAAAAAAAATTATATAAACATAATAATAAATTTCATGTATAGGCCAAAACAAACATTAATAAAAATAATTAACAAGAAAAATAGTGCCAAAATGTACAATCCATACAAATTCTTGCCCCACTCTTGCAAAAGATTTTGAACCAGTTGTATGGTTCATTGTTTTCAACAGTCGATTAATCTTTTTTTTTTAGCAACCTCCTGAAAAATAAAGGAATTTATTAGACAAATTTAAAGTTATAATGAAATAAATCATATAACGATTACCCTTGTTTTTTCTCTATTCCAGTATGCCACCAACTCAACCCACTGTGCAGGATTCACATCAGGAGGAGGGTGGTTGCGCACATCGGTTGCTCTTTTAGTATAATACTTTTTTTTTTAACTTATTTCTATACTCTTTGTGCACATGCTTCGCAACCTGAAGCTTCATATGGCGGATCATAGGCATTTTTATTATATATGCATCTTCAAAAAAAATATTTCCCTACATCCATAAAAAAAAATTCAAGCTAATTAGTTATTATTACAATCATTGACTTATTCTTCTATTTACAAGTAAAAAAAAAATATCTATACCTTTATTCTATTCTAGAAAACTTCCTTATATTCTTCCTTAATCTCATGCCAATCTCTCTTCAACGGGAGATTTCTGTGATCTCTAACCTTCGCTGCTACATATTTTGAAAAAGCACTAGAATTATCACTAATGCATTTTCCGGAGGAATCAAACGAACAAAGCTGTTTTGTCCATTTGGGAATTGAGGGTCCGTACCTCCGTTGAGATGTTCCTTATTAATACAAAAAAATAATAATTAAAAATCAGGAAACAAATGTAAATTTTCAGTTTAAGCATAATACTAGCTTAAACACAAAACAAAAACTGAAATTAATAATATTTTAAAAAAGAACCAGCTTCGAACTCTTCCTCTTCCAAATGAAGTTCCTCAGAACGTTGATCTTCACTTTGTTGATCCATAGCAAAAGTTAGTGGAAGGAGAATGAGTAAGGCTGAAATGGGAGAATAAGAGGGAGTAAGGACGCATGGAGCAAAACCGAAGAAGTAAACGAGAGAGAGGATAATGAAAGCACGGAAGTAATGGGAAAGAAAGGTGTTTAAATATGGATAAAAAGTTAGTGTCAGTCGGTTAAGATCGACAGTTGCTGCAAGTGGCGTCGAAATAGGAAAATATTACGTTGGATAAAACCGACGTTAGCCTGACAGATTTGAGTGGCATCGAAATAAGAAACGTTTGGGTCGGTTGAAACCGACATGTGCCTAACAGACTTGCCAGTCATTGCAGATGGCCTAGAAATAGGAAAAGTTTATGTCGGTTCAAACCGACGTGAGCCTGACAGACTTCACAGTCATTGCTTGTGGCGTCGAAAAAGGGAAATTTTGCGTCGGTTCAAACCAACGTATGTCTGAGAGACATGTCAGTGAATCAGTGATTGGATGTGGTGTCGAAATAAGAAAACTTTGCGCCTGCAAAAAAAGCGAGAAAATTCCCGCCCAAAATACCATCAATCTGTCGCTTACAACCGACACCGAGTTTCAAAATATTTAAAAAACTAAAATCTATGTCGCTCAGGATCGACACAGACTTTAAAATATTAAAAAACAATAATTAGTTCGGCTAGAAGCGACACTCATACTTTATGTCGCTTAAAAGCGACACTGTTTTTTTTTTCAAGTGACACCATTATTTAAAATTATTAAAATGTATGTCGGTTATAGGCGACATTAAATGTTTACGTCGGTTAAAAGTGATATAGACAGACAATTTATGACGCTTACAAGCGATAGTAAATCCGACATCATGTTCAATAGGTGTCGTAAATGTCTTGTCCACCACTATATTATATTAAACCAACATCATCCATTGACACTATAAGGCGCTTTTGTAGTATTGAGTGAATCTTCTAGTGTAATATCTTGCTTTGCTTCTGGTTCTTTTTCTCCTCCTTGGTCGCTATGAACTCATTAGAAAAATTGTATTTCTCAGTTGCAGCACATGGTTTTCCGTTGCTCTTATACTTTTTCGAGAAGGAAATGCAGTTGCTAACAAATTAGCCAATTTAGGGCTTCTCTTGTTTGACATGTTGCTCCTCCTCTTGAGATTCTTTCTTTTCTGCATTCAGATTTCTTGGGCATGTCGGCTTACAAGTTTATCTTCATTCTTGATATGTGATATTTTTTGCCTAATCCTTTTGGATATTCCTTTTTGTTTTGTAGCTTTTCATGCAGACTCTTACCTTTTAGGTTTTTTTTAGAGGGGTTTGGTCCCCCTCCCTTTCATGTATTTTCTTTTCCAAGAGAAGTACAACTTACGTCCCCTCTTTTTTTTCTTGTGTTTTATTTTTTCAAAAGGAATAAGGTTTATGTCCCCATCTTTTCTTGTATTTTATTTTTATTTAATATCTCAAATGACAAAGTCAAAAGAATAATCATTCCATGCAAGGTCTGAATCAATACAAAGCCTTTTCCAGGAAATAGTTGATGGATATTAAACAAAACTAAATTTAGCAGATAATCACTTGCTTTCATAATTATTTTTTATTGTTTTGAGTTAGTATTCCTTTCTATACAAATTTTCTCTTGTGTTTATATATAAATATTTAGATTGCATGATGATCTTATTTAATTCTTAATTAAATACTTATGCTACCTCATATGGGATATCAAAGCCGTAGAAATTCTCCCATACATGAAGCTTTATTTTCTAGCTCTATAACACGGTGAATGAAATGGTTTATGGCACTCAATAGAAGAAAGGAGAAACGTCATCCATTTTTTTTTAGGAAAACTAATGAAAAGTCCCAAAAAAACTTCTCTTTTAACGAAAAGTCCTTTTTTACCTTTAACTGACACTATTCACTATACCTTTAAAAAGGACTTTTCATTAAAAGTGAACAGTACCGGGACCTTTTTATTAAACCTCCCTTTTTTTTTTTATGAGAAGAAAAACGTCATCCATTATGACACAAAGCGAGGATCCTTTTCCCACAACATCCATTACATTATTGATACACTTCGTAATAAAAATAATACCATCTTAATTCTCTAATTTTTATTATTTTAATTTCAATATCTCTACTAATTAATGAAATCCTCTTTGTCAACCAAAAGAGGGTGAAAAGACAAATTAGTCTTCTATCACAAAAAAAAAAAAGATGGGCAATAATGTAATTTCACAGGTCCAAATTTTATAGTTTTTTATTGAAGCCTCACCTACATGTGATGTTAAAATACCTCCAATATAAAAAAATAAAAAAATAAAAAAATAAAAAACCAAAAACCTCCCACTCCCCCACGTTCTCTCTCTCCCTCTCTTCTTCTCATTTTCTAAAAAAATGTCTTCATACACACAAAGTGGTTGCCCATATGCTAGTTATTAATTAAAAGAACTATTATTGACATTCAAAAATTTAATTGTGCATTTCTTTAATTAAATGCAACTTATATTTATTTTGTAATTTTATTGAGTTGTAAATATATTTCAGTGGGCTGATTTGTGCTAAGCATTCCTAAAGTAGACAAAGTGGTGCTAACATTGAAGATGGAATATTTTTTTTTTTAAATGTCATATGAACTTATACACTTTTATCAATCTGTCATATAAACTAAAATTTTAAGCGATTTGTCATATTAACTTTGTGAACTCATTAATTTGTCATATATCCTTAACTCCTTTTGCTTTTCCGTTCAAAATAAGTCGTGTGCCTTGTATATAACTTGTGTTTAGGGTTATTTAGGACATTTTAACTCTTCAATCCCATTCTAAAAAGTTTCGTTCAAAGAAACAAAAATTTAGGGTTTCAGCAAACTAAAAAAATGAAAATGATTATATACTAGAATAATATTTTTTTATTCTAAATAAAAATGAAACTTAATATAATGACATGATATAATTTTGATCAAGTTTCTCTCAAACAGTATAGTCCTCAAAACACATATTGTGAAGCCAAAAATAATCACAAGGCGGCACGTGGATCTTTGGGTTAAAAGGACAAGAATACCCTTGAGGCACATCAAAGTTCCTACGCGTGAGCAGCGGGCAATCATCTTTCAATCAAGTCAAAAATACCAAAAATAGGTAACAATTCAAAACCTATTTCATTCATCCTCATCAAATCCTTTCTACAAGGTAACTCCCAAAACATTCCTTTTAAATTATGTTAATTGACTAATTAATGGGTTTATTACATAATTAATCCATTAATTACCAAATAAATCACCAATTATACCCAAAAAATACACAAAAGGCCGGTCACCTTCTCTCCCAAAGGGACCGGCCATGCCTTATATTTGCTCCCCCATCTTCCATTTTTTTATTTATTATATTAGCTAATCAATTAAGTAATTATTTTATTAGTTAGCTAATTGATTAGATAATTATTCCATAACTCCCAATTCAAAACAAATCAAGAACCTAGCCCACAAAGGGAGCTAGGTGGCCAATCCTCTCTCACCCAAGGAGGCCGGCCACTCCCCTATAAAAAGCCTCACATTTTCTCCAAAACTCACTTCCAATTCTCTTGCTAAAAATTCTCAAACACTTTCTCTCTAAATTCTAACTTTGGCATCGGAGGTTCTTCGGCTAAAGCCCCCCCCCCCCAAAATCATTGTGGGAGCGGGAGGCTCTTGGCCTTGACCAAAGGTGTTAATTGTTTTGTAGGTGTAATTTTGTCCAAGATCAAGGAGGAAGAAATTTGCATCCACAAATTGGTGCTTTCATTGAGAGTTGAGTCACACACTTGTAGAAGACTCTCGCATCCAAGGTTTTCTATTTTCTAGTCCATTTGTAGATTTTTCGTACGTTCTTATTATTAGAATTTTTTATTTGCAAAAATTCTTTGATAAAACGTAAAAAAGAAGTACAATGGCTAGAAATTTAGAAACTTCAACAAGTGAAAATTTCAACATTCAAGATATGGGACCACATCGATCCACAAGGCTAAATGTGACAATAGGTGGAGCGGCACTGCCACCGAGGTTTTTCCACCACAGGAACCACCGCGGTGGCTACCACGATAGCCACCTACAGCGAGGTCCATGGTGTCACCACCATGGCCCGATCCGTGCCATCCAAGGTGGCTCACAACACTAAGGCCACGACCCAAGCCATGTCACTCCACGCCCAACGCGAGCCCAATGCGTTGCCAAGTTGAGCCTAAGCCACGTACCCGCATGCATCACACGTCGAGCAGCCCACTCCTGTGGCCCAGCCTGTTCCCCCCGAGCAGCCCACTCTCGTGGCCCAGCCTGCTCTCGCGGCCCAACTTGCTCCCGTGGCCCAGTCTGCTCTCGCGGCCCAACCTGCTCCCGCAATCCAGCCTGCTCATGCGGTATTCCAAGCAGCCCAAATCGGCCCCAGACTATCTCAACCATCCGGACCAACCATTGAGCCGGGGGCATTTTTACCACGTTTCTCCGCGGATTTGACATTTCCCAATTCAAATCTCGTGCCCGGAGCTTACCACACTTCCACTGCTCAAGGAGGCATATTCTTTCCAAGCTTTTCCAATCAAATGGTGAACAACACTTGTCTCGACAAGTCATAGAGTTGACGAGCGCCCTTGCACAACAGACAACCGTGGTGAATTAACTCTTGCAACGTACCGAGATCCAACATGTCCCGGATGAGGCGTCCCGAAGTAGGACAAAGGCAGACGAACCTCTCCACCAGCGCCCTGGCAAGCAGCATATCAACTAGCCACGATCCGAGCGTTCTGGTAGTTTACGCTCCTGATTGGGTCCTTGGGATAACATATACTCTCGTCTTAGCACGCGGAGAAGCGTGCATTCCCGATCAAGCCCACAGACAAGCATACGTTCACGGTTGAGGTCACACTCTGATTATCAACATGGACAATCTTTCAAGCAAAATGTTCATTCACAACTAGGAGTATTCTCCACCTCACATTGGAGTAGGCAGCATGGCAGATAGAGAGAAGCAGTCACTCAATCTGACTCAAGTTCAACCGGCAACCTGCGAGCAGCCCGTTCGCCTGCTAGGAACATGCCATATGCACCACAGCCTTAATATAGACGAGTCGAGCATAGGGAAGAGCTGCCCAAACCCATTGGTCAAGACCGGGGGCAGCCGAAAATTCCACTGCCCCAGTAGAGGCAAATTCAAGAAGAAGTTGAGAGGTTTCTAACTAAACGATTGCGCAATTTTCGACGTAATGAAGCTGCTGACGATGCGCTTCAACGAGACATGACCAACATAAGCATGTCACCATTCACGAATGAGATCGACCGGACAAATCCACCTCGCGGTTTCACTATGCCTCACTTCACTCCATACAAGGGGATGAAGATCAGGATCGACATCTCAAGCACTGCCGCAGTACCATGATCCTCTACAGGAACAATGACGCGCTTATGTGCAAAATTTTTGCCACAACTCTACAAGGCGAGGCGCAAGATTGGTTTCACACTTTACCGCCGCAGTCGATCCAGAGTTTCAACGAACTTTCCTTTGTTTTCACTAAGGAGTATTCGTCTAACCGCTCAATCAAAAAGACATCCAACCATCTATTCGGCATTGTAAAAGATCTTTGGGAGACAATTCGCGACTATGTCAAGAGGTTCAAAGTAGAGAAGGCCAAGATTGTTGGCTGCAACAAGGACATAGCAACGGCAGCATTCCGAAATGGGCTTCCTACCGAACACCCTTTATTCGGAAAACTGATCATAGGAGAAAAACTGCCCCTAGCAGCTTCATATGCTTTGGCAGAAAAGCATGCACTATGGGACGAGGCCAAGCAATTTAACAAAAACGAGTTGGAAAAGAAGCACATGGAACGTTCCCCGACCAAAGAAGACTCAGCGCCTGAAACATTCACCAAGTTCACAGTACCAATCGGCCAAATTCTCCACAAACTCAAGAACGAACCTTGGTTTGAACTGCTGCCACCCATGAAAGGCGATCTTATCAGGCTGGATCATATAAAGTATTGCCCATTCTATCAAGGACCGAGCCACATTACCAACGGCTGCCTAAAGTGGAAGCAGTACCTTGAGAAGATGGCAAATGAGGGCCGATGCGACGAGTATCTTGATAAGTCAACGAAACGGCCTACAAAAGCAGGGGAAGTCTCTATCACCTTATGAACCCCGTTTGGATTTTTTCCGAATAAGTTTGAAGTCTCAAACAGCTCGACGAACAAGGCCTCGCAAGCCGAAGATTATCCAGTTTGTTATGCAGTTTCTACCTTCATGCACAGTTGTTTTATTTATTTATTCTCAATGAAGATTCAAGAAATTACTCATAAGCCTGGCTCAACTGCTATCCACAACTGCTCAAAACCCTTTTTGGGTTTGTTATCTAGTGCGAGAGGATAAACTAATTGCTCTCCAGTGCGATAGGGTAAACCAATTCCCCGACACCCATTTGGGTCTGCTATCCAGTGCGAGAGGATAAACTAATTGCTCTCCAGTGCGATAGGGTAAACCAATTCCCTGACACCCATATGGGTCTGCTCTCCAGTGCGAGAGGATAAACTAATTGCTCTCCAATGCGAGAAGATAAACTAATTCCCCGACACCCAAAAGGGTATGCTCTCTAGTGCGAGAGGTTAAACTAATTGCTCTCCATTGCGAGATGGTAAACCAATTCCCCGACACCATATGGGTAAAGTCTCAAGTACGAGAGGGTAAACTAATTGCTCTCCAGTGCTAAAGGGTAAACTAATTCCTTGACACCTATCTGGGTAAGCTTTTCAGTGCGAGAAGGCCATGTAGCTCAAAAGATCGAATGCTTGAAGACCAACAAGGCAGCGAATGGTCAGGGGGCAGCAGCCACTTTGCACTCAACAGTTCGCTCATTCGACACTTCATCTTCAGTAGCTTCGATCTCGGCAGCTCCATCCTTGACTGCTATGTCTACGACAGCTAAGAAATCAGACTCAAGCAATTTCCTTATTTTTGGCAAGCAGCCCAGACGTGGCAGCCCAAACCGTTGTCCATGCCACGCCACTTCCTTGGCCCATGCCGAGCCAATCCTTGGCTTCAATCAAGCCGAGTAGCACAAGCAATGGCTCCTGTCACACCACATCTTTGGCCCATGCCAAGCCGATTCCTGGCCTCTGCCAGTCGACATGCTGCACCACCCCAACAGCTGCTCCGTGGTAGAATCTCCCAAGAAGAAGACAAGGAGAATTAAGTTTTTCTTACATCGGTGTGCGCGAAGAAGACAAATAAATCAACGGAAGACGGTTCTTTGCACGGGCAAGCAAAGAAGAGTGCTAAGGGAGGGGGAACAAATATCCTCTAGTTTTCTCTCTTTCTTGTAGGGATAAATAATTGCCCTCTGAAGTTGATTTAATCCCTACTTAAGGTAGGCTTAAATAGGCTTTGAAGGTGATTTATTTCCCTTTCCTAGAAGAATCTAATTCCAAGTCCAAAAGATAATATGCATCAAAGTTGGAGATCTCTACACTTACTGCCTGCGAGCAGCCCAGCAGGTGTGGGGACATTTGTGGAGCCAAAAATAATCACAAGGCGACACGTGGATCTTTGGGTTAAAATGACTAGAATATCCTTGAGGCACATCAGAGTTCCTACGCGCGAGCAGCGGGCAACCATCTTTCAATGTCAAAAATGCCCAAAATAGGTAACAATTCAAAAGCTATTTCATTCATCCTCATCAAATCCTTTCTACAAGGTAACTCCCAAAACATTCCTTTTAAATTATGTTAATTGACTAATTAATAGGTTTATTACCTAATTAATCCATTAATTACCAATTATACCCAAAAAAATACACAAAAGGCCGGTCACCTTCTCTCCCAAAGGGACCGGCCATGCCTTATATTTGCTACCTCATCTTCCCTTTTTTATTATTATATTAGCTAATCAATTAGGTAATTATTTTATTAGTTAGCTAATTGATTAGATAATTATTCCATAACTCCCAATTCAAAACAAATCAAGAACCTAGCCCACAAACGGAGCTAGGTGGCTAATCCTCTATCACCCAAGGAGGCCGGCCACTCCCCTATAAAAAGCCTCACATTTTCTCCAAAACTCACTTCCAATTCTCTTGCTAAAAATTCTCTAAAATTATCAAACACTCTCTCTAAATTCTAACTTTGGCATCGGAGGTTCTTCGGCCAAAGCATCCCCCCTTCCCAAATTCATTGTGGGCGCGTGAGACTCTTGGCCTTGACCAAAGGTATTAATTGTTTTGTAGGTACAATTTTGTCCAAGATCAAGGAGGAAGAAATTTGCATCCACACATACCACGTGTTGTGAATGTGTAGTTGTCCGCTAAAACGGTAAATATCAACATACATTGTTTTTACAAAGTTATTGCTCATAGCAAACAATGAAATGAAAATGAGGTCAAATGTTCGAAATAACCCTAAACACAAGGCATGTGCAAGTATTTTGGATGAAAAATTTAATGGTGTTAGGATGAGATGACAAATTAATGATTTCAGAAACTTGACTTGATATGACAAATCACTTAAAATTTTAGTCATGTGATACATTAAAAAAGGTGTATAAGTTCATATGACATTTCAAAAAATTTCTCTGACAATGCATGAATATCAGCCTCATTGATGATGATATTTGTTTATATTTATTTTCTCCTGAATACTAATATCACAAAGCAAGCACTGAATGCTTAGAGAATCACCACAATCTCTTGCGTTGGCCATCTCTTATTAACAGCTTTGCAATGATTTGAGCACTTCGACTGTGTGTTGTACTTAATTTCTTCTTAAGTTTTAGTTTGATCCATGAAGCATGCTTCTTTTAAAAAACACTTCTAATCATAAGCATTTAAATGCTTACATTAGAAGCACATTGAAATTTAATTGATAAAAATGTAAGTGTTTCTTAAAAGAAGTACATAAAAAAAGTATTTAAGGTATTTTTTTTAACTCATAAGTAATTTTAACTTTTTATGCCAAATATTGTCAAAAACACATTTAATAATCCAAAAGCTGTTTTAGGTATCTTAAAAGGAATTCGGAGAGGATCCTCTTTGTGAGGATCTTGAAGATTCTTAAATCATGTTTATTTATCGTATATCATGCGGTTATAAATTATTTTAAATACTTTTATTTAAAACTAAATATGAACATTACTTGATAAAAACTGATCACACGATGTACGATAAACAGATATGATTTCAGGATTCACAAAATCCTCATAAAGAAGATTCAGAGAGGATCCTCATTCTCTTAAAGGCACTTTAAAACTGACCACTTTTACAATGCAGACAGAAGCGGAGAGAGGAGAAACTGCAAACTCAATCTAGTGCATGATGCATAGCAGTCTTAATATGTCTGAGGAATATGCTCGGGAACATATAAGTAATTTGGTTGGTAATAGTTGGAAGAAGTTGAACAAAGATGGTGCGCCTTTTATTTTCTTCATTTTTTTTTTTTTTGTAACAAAAGATGGACCTTCTGCTTCTCCATTCGTACAAAGCAAACTGAAAATGGATAATGTTATCCACACATCCATTTTTTTTTCTCACATATTTTTACAAATTTTTTGTCATTGACTTCTTCTATTCCTTTGATCCGATGATAAAAAATTAAAAGATGTGTGTGAGAAGTAAAAATGAGTTTTTGGGTATCATTACCCTTTGAAAAATTAGCAACAAACCTTGGTCGGATTTCATAATGCATATACCAATATGAAGATGGGCATGGAGCTCGGACTCAAGAGCATAGAATCGAATCCTATCAGTGATTATAGATCCTATTTAAGGATGTAGTGTTGGATGGTTATTAAGAGCGAGTTTCTCCTTTCTCGAATTTGAGAGATTGTGGAAGTTAAAAGTACTATTTTAGGAGTAAGATGCTTAGCATGGTTGGAGAAATTTTTTTTTTCTTTCTTTCATTTCTCTAATTTTTAGTTAGCTCGATAGTAGAGATTCTCTTGCGTCGGTTATATATGAAGAAGCATGTAAAATTAAGCCCCAACCACTCGAATAAACTGTGTTAAGGATATTTGGTATGATACTGTTACACCTTATTACTTTATTACACACTGACGAGTTGACACAATTTATCTCTTCTATTGGTAAATATATTTATGGGTTATATTATAGAGTCTCAAACCCTGGATCTTAACCTGCCCATACCTATCACCCTACACCGGACCAGGTTGTATAGGATACTGGTCGATTTTATATCGGATTAGGTTTTTGTATCTTGCGGAATAAGAATGATCTATCTCGGCGAAGCCAACGGACTACACCCACATATCCGGAACAAGATGATGGTGGCATTGATGATCCATATATGGAACTATGTGATTGAGGCTGTTGAGTCCATGAGGACTTTTGAGGTATTCGTATTCTGATATGCCTTACTCTGACCCTGAAAAATTATGATCCACAATTGGCTCTAACTATATATCTAAAAGGGTTGTTCCTCTTTGAGAATGGATAGTTATCCAAAGACAATGTCTTTCGGAATAAATTGGAATACGTACCTTTTTGAATTCTTCTAACACGTGGCAATCTAGCCTTCTAACCCGTGGCAATCCAGCCTTTTAACCTGTAATTGTGACTATTCGTATTCAGACGTGAGGAAAGTCGTGGTGCTAAGACAACAATATATGATGAGTGTTATGTTGTGTGTGCACAATAAAAAAGAGGCAGGTCTTTATATTACTGAGTGGCTTCGACCTTTGGAGACACGAATCTAGAGGTAAGGCGTTCTGAATTCAACAATGAGATTATTCAGAAACTCTTCTTTAAATAATGGGTATTTTCTTCCCTTTCTTCTTACTCCTCTTTTCCAAATTTGGATCAAATTATGGCTTTCATGAGTTTTTGTTATACTCCACCTCTCGTATCATTCCTCACTTTGAACTTTCGATGATTAGGATATGTAATCAAGAAATTTTGCAACACTCATATTCGTTGTTATTAAGAATTATTAGATGAAGTAAGGCTTAATTACACAAACACCCCCTGAGGTTTTTTGTGTTTTCACAAAACCCCCTCAGGTTCTCTACATATCACAAACACCTCTTGACGTTTTAAAATCATTTCATCAACCTCCCTCCATGACAAAAAAAAAAAAACCCTAGCAGTCATGACATAAGTTATGAAAATACAAAAATACCCTTACAAAAATCATTTCATCAACCTCCCTTCATTTTTCTTCTTCTTCCTAGGTTCCCCTCCCTATGTCCCGTGGGTAAGGTTTATTTGGTTGAGTTTAGATGATTTAGTTTATAGTTAAGAGGTTTTCCATTTTAGAGCATCCCAAGAAAATGGATGTTTGACCTCCAAGCTGTAGATTATCGGTGAAGACGGATGGGACCCTGCATCTTTTACAGTTATAGCTCAACAATATGTGCTCATGAAGAACAGCCATGGTAAAGTTGTTCCTGAAGTGATGGACACTGCTGATTCCTTAAATGCGTCGTTAGGGGTGGTCGTAGACGGAGGGTTGTAGGGGTTGGAGATGCAGCGGCAGAGAAGAATGAGGGAGATCTTGTGGTAGCCAGAAGAAGATGCAGGGAGAGAAGAGTCTTGTTTTGGCTGGTTGGATGGAACCTGGTGGTGGTGGTGGGTCATGATGGCCGACAGAGGAATTAAGTTTTGGAATTTGTGGGAAGAAAGGGGAAGAACAGAGGGAGGGGAATCTGGGAAGAAGAAGAAAAATGAAAGGAGGTTGATGAAATGATTTTTGTAAGGGTACTTTTGTATTTTCATAAATTATGTCATGACTGATAGGTTTTTTTTTTGTGATGGAGGGTGGTTGATGAAATGATTTTAAAACGTCAAGGGGTGTTTGTGATATGTTAAGAACCTAAGGGTGTTTTGTGAAAACACAAAAAACCTCAGGGGGTTATTTGTTTAATTAACCCGATGAAATAAGGATGGGTCATAATCTTTCAGTAGTGAATTTCGTTCCCTCATCGGGTTCTTTTGTCTGATTCCAAATTGTACAAAACCTTATCATTTCGCCTCTTTAAAACTGGACTCATGACTTATTTTTCCCTCATAATCAATTTCACTCCTATTTTCCCTCACCCAATTAGAAATCTCTTTTCTCTCTGCCCAATCAGAAATTGTCACTTATCTCTCTCTTCTTCTCCTTCTTCTCTCTTCATCCGTCACTCTCTCTTATCTGCAACAACAAGGACCACCTTCAAAACTTCACAGATCAACCTTTAAACCACCACCATCGTGTTCCTCTCAAACCCACGAACCCATCCATACAAACCGATCACGAAATGAACGAGTTTTCAGTGTCCAACTCGGAGCAACTTGGAGCTCCGACTCGGGTGTGGATTCTCCGACGTTTTTCTCTGTGAGTTACAAGATTTTGGGAGTTTTGGAAGGACCTACGCAACTCCCCGTGGCCACTAACCTAAGTTGGGAAAGGAGCCAACGTCGAAACACACAGTTTCAAGAAGTAGAAACTAGGTCTGAGGCTTTCGAGCTTTTACAGTCAATTTCTCGTCCATTTTTGGACTTCCAAAAGGTATAGACTTGTTGTACTCTTCAAAAGCTTCATTTCCATATAGAGTTTGTCAAAAATGGTTAAGAAATGAAGAAAATTTGAAATTTGAAAATTTTCCAAAAACCGGTGAAAATTCCCCCTATTCCGGCGAACCAGACGGCGGTGACTGCGACGGAGGTCCACTGGAGAAGAAGATAAAATATTCCATTAACTTTAACAGAATATTCTAACGCCGTTAAAGGTAACTGACGTCGTTACTTTTTAGCGGAATATTCCGTCAAGTCTGACGGAATATTCCCCTAGGGTTGCTGTCAATTTGTCAAGCGCGTGTGGCCACGACCTGGAGGAGCGTGAGGGCGCGTCCGGCCACTAGCCGGCTTGACGTGTACGGGTCCGCGACGTCGAGTAGAATATTTTTGTATATTTAAACCCTCTGTTTGAACAAACTATGGGAGGATTTTCCTAGCCTTTTTGTGTAGGTCATAATTAATTAATTAGTAAAGTTATTTCACATATAGGTGAGACTTACCTCGAGGAGGTACGAGGACAAACAAGGCTAGGAAGCTACGATCCATCGACGTACCAGTGAGTGGGCATTTGTTTTTATATATTATATATAAAAAGTTTATAGTTTCCACATGTGCTTTTAGATTTATTTTTAAGCCTATCATGCCATAATTTATTTTATTTTAAAATGCCATTATTGTTGTTGCAATTTATATATTGTCATGGTATGTTCTATACTTGCTCATCATGCATGCTTGCATTGGTGTAGTACTCGCCCGGACCAGGGCCAGGCTTCACGTGTATGTTCACATCGCACCGCACGCTCACCTTAGATTCATTATAGGTGCCAGTCATGTCGTACAGGTTGCCCTAGGAAACTCTGACTTGTATGTGATGCGCCTAGCGCCAGTCTTCACATGATTGTAGTACTAGATCGTATGTTATGATTACACCCAATCATGTTCATGTCAGATCCTCTATGCATGAACTCGTGTGTTAGCATATATTGATGAGCACCTGATTTTATTATGCTAAAGTTGTGATATTGTGATTTGGCGTATTTCTGGATTTATTATTGATTTACATTTGATTTCATACTTATACGTAGTATGATTTTTTGAAAATTATATATGTTTTACGACGAGGGGTTAGTATGTTCAGAAAATAAATGTGTTCATAAACCTTTGTTTTTGCCCACTCACCCTTCTGTTTTTCACCCCTCCAGGACTTAGGTAGCTAATTACTCTGTGGCGTACGAGGAATATCCGGCGGTTCTGACATACCCCTAAATAAATGTAGGAGCTTTTCCCGGTTATGTATTAATCACTTTAACTAGTTTCGACTGCACACTTTTATATCATCTATGCTCTGAACACTTATGTTTTATGGGTTCTTCCCACTACTGCGCACTCACTGCTTTAGATTAAATAAATGTTAGTTTTAGTTTGAATTTATCCATATTTTTATGCTTCACTTTCCTTTTTGGCTACGTCACCTTCGGGTGACGGCCAACATGTCTCGATTCCAGTCGGAGTGTGTCATTTTGCATGAATAACGTATGAATGATGTTCTAAAAGATAGACAGTTCGAATTATTGAAATACATTATGCAATGGGCCTCACAAAAGTATGTCAAAAGTTGTGCAAAAGATAATATCTCGGATAGCCCATGATTTAGATCATACATACATACATACATACATATATACATACATACATACAATCTATATATACATACACACATACATATATATATATATATATATGTATTAATTATAAAAAAAATATCTTGTGCGAGCAAGTGTAATGGCATTGATGGTTTCTTGCAAACAAGGGGCACCCCTTCCAATCTAGGGCATGGAGTAACAAAATGAGGCCTACGACACATCATATCTACAGGGTTATAGGCTCATGAGGTAATAGGACTATTATTGGCAAAACAGTACTACGCACAATTTCACTTGCAACTTGAGAAACCTACGGATCCTCTTCTGAGCTGCGGGTGAGAATTCTTCTGAGCAAGTCTATAGGGACGTTCAAAATTTATCTAACGGTTATAATTATTATAACTTTTAAAAAAGCTTCCTATTTGTAGCTGTTAGATAAAATTTGAACGGTCCGATAGGCTTGCTTAGGAGGATCCTCACCCTTAGCTCAGGAGAGGATCCTAATCCAAATCATTTATGCCCACATTGAATCGCATCAGAGTTTCATAGACTATAATTTTGGGCTGCACTCATTTTGTGGGATTTGGATCTCATCCGGATTCTTTTTGTGAGGATTACATCCTATTCGTTCATTGTACGTCGTAAAACTATAAATTATTTTTAATTTTTTTTATTTAAAATTGAATACAAACAGTATTTAACGAAAGCTGACTGCACGATGTACGATGAATATATAAAATGTAAGAATCTATAGAATCTTCACAAAAAGAATCTAAAGAGGATCCTCATCCATTTTCTAGGTCCCCTTAAGATCGAGATGGTGATTCAAGATTCCACCATATATAGATTATGGTGTAGCTGTCGAAGCAAACTCTTTGCTAGAACCCATTTGAAATTTGATGACATTTCTAATTTTTTTTAAATATAATGAAGAGGAATCCAAAGCAATATAGTAGGGAATTGCACATGATCATTTGTTTTAGCCTCTTTGGTTGGTTGAATGTAGGGCTGGGCACGGGCCGGGCCGGGCCCGGGCCTAATTTTGAAGGAATCGGAGCTTAAACGAAACGGGCCAAGCCGGGCCAGATACATCATATTTCATTACAGGAATTGGACCGAACCCGGCCCGTTTCAAACGGGCCAGGTCCACGGTTCCCTTTTTTTTTTTTTTTTTGTTTGTTTGTTTGTTTGGGAAAGAACAATTACAGCAGCAAAGCAATTGAATTTGCACAGATTGGTTGCAGCAATATTGCAATTGCAATTGCACATATTCTATGATTCTACCAAGGCACTACGAACGTCCAAAATAACAACATATCCAAATTCCGAGAGTCCAAAATAACAATATTACATGACATCGTCCAAAATAACAACACATCGTCCAAGATGAAATAATCTTACAAGACATGATGGATAGGACGAATTCAGACAATATAGAACGAATGAAAGGCTTAGTTACGTACAGTTCATACGCATCTGACGTCACGTATAGGTTTGAAGTGAGTTCGATGCTACGACAC
This sequence comes from Cotoneaster glaucophyllus, assembly GCA_036320875.1. Lineage (NCBI taxonomy): Eukaryota > Viridiplantae > Streptophyta > Magnoliopsida > Rosales > Rosaceae > Cotoneaster > Cotoneaster glaucophyllus. The sequence goes on from CM070068.1 coordinate 5,372,864, forward strand.
ATTGTAGTATATTGTGGATATGTTAATGACTTGCTTTAAAGTATATACAAAGGGCGTGATTGAGATGGTTTATGGAATGACCTAAAAATATTTTATGACTACTAAAAATGTTTATGATTGTTTGAAAGCATTCACACTTAAGGTTCTAAAAAACGCTTGAAGCTAGTTGGGTGGTGGGTAGGAGCTTAGCGCCTAGGCGGGACTTATGTGGGCGCCTAGATGGCCTATACGGATTTATGTAAATTTATTATATATCTTATAAATAAATGCCTATTTACACTTTTAAAAAAAAAATAATAATAAATAAATATATATATATATATATATATATATATATATATATTTGTAGAATAATAAAATAATGATAAAATGCAAAAATAAAAGTAGAAGAATACACAAAGTACATCCATCCAACAAGTTCAATATTTAAAAAACAGTAAGCATATAATCATAATGAAGAGTATTCTTGGATGACAAATTAAATTCTTTTTATTCATGATCCTTAGACTAAATTATTTAACCTTGTTGTATCTAGTTTATTTCTTTTCTTTGTATGTATTACACAATTAGATGAACTTGTAGTCAATCAATCCTTTGCAAATTAGGTACACCATTTTCAAAAGTATACCACCATGAAACTAAAAAGGCAAAAAACACAAATTAATAATAATAAAAAATAAACCAAACCGCCTAGGAGCCGCCTAACTCCAGACCGATTTTTCGAAACGATTTGCCCTAAATTGCGGTGGGCCTTCACGAGCGCCTAGGCGACCGATTTTTAGAACACTACTCACACTTAGATTTTTAGTGATAATTTTAAAATATCACTTATAAGCATAACTGGTTTCTGCATCAATAATATCATACCGTAAATATCATACAATTTAACATAAGTGGTTTAATTAGTTGAACAACACGGTGTGCTGATCTCCTAACACTCGAAGTTTGATAGTGTGCTAATATCATTTCCCTTATTATATTCATTGTATATCATTTCCCTTATTATATTCATTGTATATCATTTCCCTCACCATATTCAGGGATACATTAGACAGTTACATATATGATGGTTTCATCTAAAATATTTAAACCTACTCGTCCAACATACGTAACAACACATGACCATATCTTTCAAAGTTCAATCATATGTATATTTCTTCAACAATATACTGATGTACAAAAATGCATCCGCATTTGAACGGCTGAATTGAGAATCAACACAATCCAATCGTACAATTCAGCCGTACAGTGCACCACACACCGATGCATTGTAGAATTTTTAAGTGCAAAGCTTGATCCCCATTGAAAGTTCCAAGCACACCTCATAAATATGATTCATCTTTTATGGAGTGAGAAATTACAGTGGCAGATACTACAGCTGTGAACTTCTCCAGTCATTTCATCCAACCATAAATTGAAATGTCCATCACCAAATTCCCCACGGTAATAAATTTTTGCCTATCAGTTAAAAAAGGAGGAGAAAGAAAGTTGCCAACTTTTACTGGGGTGAGAGACTCAACTAAAATCGTATATGTTACATGTGAATAAGATGGTGAGAGTTGTGACATATTAGAGAAACAAATCCGAGTGTTGGAAAAAAGCCTACTATCTGTCCAACAAATCCTGTTTACGACATCAACTGGCAAAGCGTATGCCGGATCGATAGCCTTCAGCCCTGGATATTCAAGAAGGGAAAGTCCTGCATCAAAAAGCATCAACGTTAGATGTAATGTCAACGTTGGTTGCCCAATATACACTGACATCCTGGGAAGCTGGAAGTTATCGAAAGACAATACACGAGGAATTCAAACTATCTAGTGAAAACATTTTGGCATTATATCCCACTCATAAGTAGTTTGTTGCTACCCTTGTCAACCTAGTTGGAAGCTTAGAAACTCTACTTAGTCATATCTAGAAAGGTTTAAATATCACATTATCACGTAAAGAAACTTGGAAAATAAACAACGGCGGAGCCAAAGCACTTACAACCAGCTACACCAAAGTAAGTGTGGTAGACGTCAACGGCATCATCTGGTCGGTCAGAAATTCCTCCATTTTCAATGTCCTGCAGTTTTGAATAATGCATGGTTAGAGTTTTCACTCTGAAAATACAAAAACAGGGATGTAAACAAATTCACATGTACAAATAGCTCATTTGGTAAATGTAACCTGGCAGTCTAAAATGAACTTGATAAGCTTTTCCTCATTGATCCAATGAACTCTGTCAATCGTGATCAAACTAGAAAGAGCCCGCCAGGAGTCGCTGACCTGAAACGAAGCGCAAATCCCATAAGAGAGGGTCCAAAATGTTAATATAGACAAATTCATTTTCATTTTTCCAAAAAGCGCCCACATCAGGAAGTTTCTCCGGTCGACCATTAAGACCTCCAGTTTGATTATCTTGGCGCTCACATAACCACCACCCAAGAAGGTCCTTGTCAACATGATGTAGAGAACCCGTAATGGAAAGAGCACCCACACAACAGAAAGCTGCAGTCGCAATAGGAAGAAAAAAGCTGTAATCTTGAGTATAATTTAGACATACGGAATCACATATAATACAACTGAATCGTTCCCTAGCTGGATCAGAGTGGATGAAGCAAGATTAAAGATAGTTTACAAGACGCGGATGAAGTCAACTAAAAGGTTGAGTGAAAAAGGAAAAAAATATTGACAACCTTCGATTAAAGATACTTGGCTAGCTTATGTGAAATGAAAGAGTAAATTTCATTGAATGGACAAAAGCTAAATAGCTCTAATGATATATTGAGATCCATCTACAATAATACAATTAACCAACAGTGATGGATCTGAACTGAGGAAGTAAGCATGATTATGCTGAAAAAAACCTAGACAGATTTCATTCAACAAGCAAAAGTTCAGAAGATCTGAAATGGATGTAAGACAACTGATTTATTAGGCAGCAGTCGGAAAGTAAAAATTCGTAGAAACACTATAGGGTAAATAACTTACTTTGACCGGCATGAGACTCCGCACCGGGCGTACATCCAAACCCTCCATCGTGATTTTTACAACTTAAAATGTAGCTCACGGCCTTCTCCACGTTGATTTTATCCAAACGATGTAGTAATGAGAGACAAGAGAGAGCAATATAAGAAAACCTAAAAGGAAAGTGAAAGCGTTAGTGCTTTGTTAATTCCTTTTATGCGAAACAGTGAAGACTTTGTAAGTGAATCTTGTTCTATATAAAGAGATGACTTCAACAAAATTTTGCAGCCCAACCACATCTAAATTTCATATTAAGTTGCACAAAATTTGCTAAGTTCACAATCCTTTATACAGTTAGTAGTCTCGTTTTGTATGAGGAGCCTTCCAACTCAAAGCATCACAATTATTTTGAATACCATTGTCATCAATAGAAAATGTATATAAAGGTACAAAAGCTTATTTCATGTCACTAGTAGAAAAACCTGTTTGTGCGACGGAATCTTGCGCGACGGACTAAATTTCGTCGCGCAAACATGGTTTGCGCGACCCAAAACAGCAAACGTCGTGCAAAGTCACTTTGCGCGACGTCACTTTGCGCGACGAGGTCCTGCGTCACGCAAAGACACTTTGCGCGACGTAACTTTTCCTACGTCGCGCAAGGCCTCGTCGCGCAAAGTTTTGGCGCCAAACAAAGACTATTTTACCGCTTTTTCCACCTTTGCGCGACTCACAATTACATACGTCGCGCAAAGAAGCTTTGCGCGACGCCACCTTCGTCGCGCAAAGTCAACGCTTTTTTCTGCTCTACATAATTAGATTGGGAGGCAGAAACTGCAAACCCAGTTGCAGTAGCTGCCTCCATCCTCCATCTCTCTTCAAAACCTTCTCCAATCCCTGATCTAAAGCTCCGTGAGGTCCTTCTCACGTTCACGTCATCTCCATAAATCCTTGGATATCAAAGTGAGTCAAATTTCACCCTTTTTTTAATTTAATTTTACCTTATTTTTAGATTTATCCTATTTCTAAGATGTGTTTGTTTGCCAAGAAAATAAGGGACACACACACACATAATTATTTTGATTACACGTACACACATAATTATTTTGATTACACCCACACACACACATAATTATTTTGATTATTGACACACACACACACATAATTATTTTGATTATTGACACACACACACACACACACACACACACATCCACACTCACACACACGTAATTATTTTGATTACACATACACACGTGCACATAATTGTTTTGATTATTGTGATTTAGTTTTAGTGATTATTGTGATTTAGTTTTAGTGATTATTGTGATTTAGTTTATTTGTATGCACATATGTTTGTACATCATGTACAAAATTATTTTGTGTTGCACGAAGTTAATATTACTTAACTTCGTACATTTTTTTTTTGTTAAATAAAAGCTTAGTTTCCCATTTGAGAATTAGTTGGATTTCGTGCATGGATGCGAAAGCATGACTGCGGTCCAATTAATTCTTGAATTGTCCCATTTTTTGGACAGTTTGGGAATGCATAGTTATGTGTTGTAGTTTGCGGTTCACGGATTAGGTTTCGATAGTGGGAATTTTGGTAACATTTCCTGATGTTCTTTGAGTGCACGGTGGATATTATGTATTTACGTCGTGCACTTGAAGAACTGTAAGGAGATGCTGCCGAAATTAGCCCACGTCGAAATTTAATCCATTGGAATCGTAAATTACGACACATAACTATGCATTCCTGAATGGGATAGGGCCCTGACCGGAGGAATAAGGTGACAAGACAATGGTTGAATTTATTCTAATTCTTGTACTTTTATTGGGATTGCAGACAAAATGGACAGACAGTGGATACATAATCATAATAGATGTGATGTTGAGTACTTGGATGGAATAGATGAGTTCATTGCATTTGCAAGTAGACACAAGGTAGGTTCAACTCATATCCGATGTCCGCGTAGGAGGTGTAACAACTCAATGTGGGAGACATTCGAGAATATTCGATTTCATTTAGTAAGACATGGGATGGTTGAGACCTATACTACTTGGTATCATCATGGAGAACGATTAGACCAAGCTTCATCTTCATACGTGACACAAGTGGAGACCGTTGAATCTAATGTGGAGCCTAATGAACAAGTTTTGAATATTGTAAATGACGTTTATCCATACGCCTCGAGCAACACCAATCAAGAAGGGGGAGATGATAGTCGTCCAACCATGGACAGTGAGGCATTCAAAAACTATGAAAAACTATTGAAAAATGCCAAGCAAGAATTATATCCGGGTTGCGAGAACTTTTCGGTGCTCACAGCAATGGTGGAGTTGATGCATGGCAAGATCAAGTTTCGTTTGTCAAACAAGTGTTTTGATTACTTTTTGGGAGTTATCAAGAAGATGCTTCCAAAGGAGAATTGTTTACCTGAAGATCATAAAAATGCCCAAAAAATGTTGTAGGGTCTCGGACTGGGGTATGAAAAAATTCACGCATGTGTAAATAATTGTATATTGTTCTATAATGAGAACAAACAGTTGGATAAATGCCCTGTCTGCAATGAGCCGAGGTTTAAAATGACATCAGAACATAGAAAGACCAAGATTCCACAAAAAGTAATGCGTTATCTTCCATTGAAGCCTAGGTTGCAGCGATTGTACATGTCGATGCATACCGCAAGCGACATGAGATGGCATAAAGAAGGACGGGTAAATGATGATGTTATGAGGCATCCTGCAGATGCAGAGGCATGGAAAGAATTCGATCGGATGTACCCTGATTTTGCAGCTGACCCGCGCAACGTCAGATTGGGACTTGCCACTGACGGATTTAATCCGTTTGGGGCTTTAAACCAAATCCACAGCACTTGGCCGGTCATCGTGTTTCCTTATAATCTGCCGCCTTGGAAGTGCATGAAAAAAGAATACATGATGTTGACTCTATTAATTACCGAAGATCCAGGAAAGTCCATTGATGTTTATTTGCGGCCGTTGGTTGATGAGCTAAAAGATTTATGGGAAAACGGTGTTCGTACATACGATAAGTATACTGGGCAAATGTTCACCATGCGAGCGGCAGTGATGTGGACAGTTAACGATTTTCCCGCGTATGCAATGGTTTCTGGGTGGATGACTAAGGGTTATTTGGCATGCCCAATATGCAAGGAGAACGTAACATCGTCTTGGCATGCAAGAAAAGTTTGTTATCTTGGTCATCGTAGATGGCTCCCTTGGGACAATGAGTGGCGTTAGAACGATAGAGCCTTCCACGGCACAAAAGAGACTCGGCCAAGACCAAGAGAATGGTCCGGAGATGAGATTTTGGATCAGTTAAACCATTTGGAATTTGGTCATTTCGGCAAAGGGGTCAGTAAGGCCAGGCCAACTACACATCTGAACTGGACGCACAAGAGTATGTTCTTTGAGCTCCCGTATTGGTCAAAGTTAAAATTGAGACACAACCTCGATGTTATGCATATTGAGAAAAATGTGTTTGATACTTTGGTCGGGACAATTCTAGACATTGAAGGAAAAACAAAGGACACGGTTGAAGCTCGGCTCGATTTGGAACGAATGGGCATTAGGTCGTCCTTGTGGATGAAGAAAGTCGGTGGTACATTAAAGAAAGGCCATCCTTTTTTTACAGTTAAGCCGAATGGGAAGAAAGAGTTTTTCAACTTTATTTCTTCTGTAAAGTTTCCAGATGGGTATGCTTCCAATATCTCGCGTTGCGTGAACGTGAAGGGGTGTAAATTTTCAAACATGAAGAGTCATGACTGTCATGTGATACTCCAACGCCTTCTTCCGGTTGGTATTCGACATTTATTGCCTCTTGATGTGGTGAAACCAATCGTGTTGTTGTCGAGATTTTTTTCGCAGTTAACTGCAAGGTGTTTGCAGAAGTCGGATGTTAAACAATTGCAAGAAGACATTGTGAACGTCTTATGCAAGTTCGAACAAATATTTCCCCCAGCTTTCTTTACAAGTATGATTCACGTGATGATTCACTTGCCAGATGAGGCATTGCTTGCCGGACCAGTGAACTGTCGATGGATGTATCCAATAGAAAGGTATTTAATTAAGCGCATATATATATATATAAATATATATATATATATACATACAACAAACGCTTTGAATAATTTGTATCATACCTTTTATTTGTGTAGATATCTTGGTGAGTTGAAAAAGTGTGTCCGAAACAGGGCAAAGCCCGAAGGATCACTTGTGGAGGCATGGGTCGCATATGAGTCACTTACTTTTTGTGCAATGTATCTTCAAGATGTTGAGACAACTTTCAATCGGCCTCAACGCAATAATGACGGTGGTGTCAGAAAAGAGAAACTGTCTGTTTTTGCCCAAATTGCGCGACCATTCGGTGTTGCTGTAAAGGGCGAATCGTTTACCAAAAAGGACATAGAGGTAGCGCATTGGTTCATACTCAACAATTGTGACGAGGCTTTGCCATACCTTGAAGAGCATGAACAGTTGATGAAGCGGGAACATCCTTCAGAAGTGTATGCCAAGAAGCATCGTGACTTGTTTCCTTCGTGGTTTCACACACATGTAAGTTGTATGTGGTTTGAAATGAGCATATTTTCCAACTTGTCGAAGCCCGTCTTTAAAATTGGTTACACTAACAGGTTAACTTTTTGTATATGTCATATTAGATGAACAAGTTGAAAGAATTGAATTCACCCTATTACGATGAAGAATTATATAACTTGGCGAGAGGACCGCTTCACGTTGAATTGTTCTCAGGTTGTCACGTCAATGGGATCAAGTTCTTAGGGGCAACGCGTGATGACAAGTTGTCTACTCAAAATAGTGGTGTCCATGTCTCGGGTGCGGGCGACAGTGAAGACATTGATTTTTTTGGAAAACTAACTAGTGTAGTACAATTGCTTTACAAAGACAGGTGTCAAGTGATACTGTTTAAGTGTCTTTGGTTTGATACAAACCCACATAACCGAACGAGTGTTAAGCGAGACCATGGTTTATTATCAGTAAACACTACGAGACATTGGTACGATGAAGACCCATACATTTTGGCAACTATGGCGAAACAAATATTCTATCTAGACGACCCTAAAGCCGGCAATGGTTGGAAAGTTGTTCAGAAGATTGATCGAAGAGGGCTATATGATATTCCAGAAGATCATGATGATGATGACGACAACGTTGCTGACCAACAGTTATCATCTTCGATAGAAATTGGTGAAGAAACACTTTGGGATGCTAATATTGTCCAAGAACCGTTTGATGTACCTGGAGTTCCCGAATTCGCAATATCAATTGACCTTGGTGATCTGCCTCAATACAACGCACCGGAAGAGGCAAACGAAGATGAAGACGAATGGGAATCCGGAAATGATAGTAGTGAGGATAGCGAGAGTTATTATTGTAGTTCGGATGAGGATTAATATAAACTTGTAAAGGAATATGTTGAAATCAGTTTTTGTATTACCATCCGGAAATCATACCATGTACTTGTTTATTTTTTGTGAATTTTTGCATATGCGATCTCGAAGTGTATACAAACAAGTTTGACGGTTAGATCATTCAAATTAGCTTCGTACAATGCGTATCCCATCAACTTCAATGGTATATATATTTACTAAGTAGATTTTAATTTATTTATTTTGTACTTATAACACTTAAGAAATTGAATAATATATATGTAAAAAAATTAGTTGTTGAGAATTCAATATTTTTTTCTTCTTTAGAAACGTGAATTGAATACTTTTGATGGCTTATATATATATAAAGTTTCAATAATTTGTTTTGAATGTTTATTGTATAACGGTATAGAATCAGTTGAATTTGATGAGAGAATGCTTGTTATTTGTTGAAGCTTTACATTTATTTATTTCCTAAACCATAAGATTAAAAAAAAAATTAAAAAAAAAAAAAAAAAAACTACTTTGCGCGACGCAGGTGCTCCTAGGTCGCGCAAAGCTGTTTTGCGCGACGTCAGAGAACCTGCGTCGCGCAAAGTAGTTTTTTATTTTTTTTTCCTTCTCTTATTTTGGTTTTTTTTTGGGGTTCTTGCATTACCTTTTTCATTTGTGGTATCCACTTATGTAAAGGTGTTAAATTTACGATCGAAATTGAATGATATATTACTGTCAATTTTTGTTAGAAAAATATATTTACTAAGTAGATTTTAATTTATTTATTTTGTACTTATACTTAAGAAATTGAATGATATATATGTAAAAGAATTATTGTCGATTTTTGTTAGAAAAACATATTATTGTGGGGTTTATGTATAAAAAAATTTGAATATGAAAAGAGAAAAATGTTTTATAATAATTTTTTTTTTTTTAAAACACTTTGCGCGACGCGGTACTACGTCGCGCAAAGAGACTTTGCGCGACCTAAGAGAACCTGCGTCGCGCAAAGTAGTTTTTTTTTTTTTTTTTCCTTCTCTTATTTTGGTTTTTTTTTTGGGGTTCTTGCATTACCTTTTTCATTTGTGGTATCCACTTATGTAAAGGTGTTAAATTTACGATCGAAATTGAATGATATATTATTGTCGATTTTTGTTAGAAAAATATATTTACTAAGTAGATTTTAATTTATTTATTTTGTACTTATACTTAAGAAATTGAATGATATATATGTAAAAGAATTATTGTCGATTTTTGTTAGAAAAATATATTATTGTGGGTTTTATGTATAAAAAAATTTGAATATGAAAAGAGAAAAATGTTTTATAATAAATTTTTTTTTTTTAAAAACACTTTGCGCGACCTATGAGAACCTGCGTCGCGCAAAGTAGTTTTTTTTTTTTTTTTTTCCTTCTCTTATTTTGGTTTTTTTTTTGGGGTTCTTGCATTACCTTTTTCATTTGTGGTATCCACTTATGTAAAGGTGTTAAATTTACGATCGAAATTGAATGATATATTATTGTCGATTTTTGTTAGAAAAATATATTTACTAAGTAGATTTTAATTTATTTATTTTGTACTTATACTTAAGAAATTGAATGATCGAATTGTGTAAATGTGTTAAATTTACGATCGAATTGGTTCACTGTATTCATAGAGGGTTTAAGAGTGTATCTGTAAAAAATCATCAAAATCGGAGTTAAAATAACCGTTAAATTGGTGATTTTTCATTTATAGCCGTCCAAAAAGTTGGACTCGTTACTTGATCTCTGAATGTTTGTTTTTGCTGATTTTTGGCGTATGCGATCTCGAAGCATATACAAACAAATATGACGGTTGGATCGTTGAAACTAGTTTCGTACAATGCGTATCCCATCAAAACAGTAGATTCACCAACACTTGGAATTTATTTATACTTTCATTAAGTATAACATAAGATTTTGTGGTATCCACTTATGTAAATGTGTTAAATTTACGATCGAATTGGTTCACTGTATTCATAGAGGGTTTAAGAGTGTATCTGTAAAAAATCATCAAAATCGGAGTTAAAATAACCGTTAAATTGGTCATTTTATAATAATTGTTTTTTTAAAAAACAAAACTTTGCGCGACGTCTTAATGTGTTCGTCGCGCAAAACTACTTTGCGCGACGTCAAATTGCATATTTACGTCGCGCATGCTCAAATAATTTGGCAGTAACAGTGAAAAAAGGGCGCGTTCTCAAATATTGGAACCCTTCTTCTTTCCCTCTTTATTTCTGAAACCCTCCAAATCTGTTTTCCCCAAATCTTCGAACCCTTTGTTCCTCGAACCCTTTCTTCCCCAAATCTTCGAACCCTTTTTTCCCCAAATCTTTATTTCTGAAACCTTTCTTCTTTCCTTCTTTCTTTCCAAGTCTTTATTTCTGAAACCCCAAATCTTCCTTCGAATCTCCAGATCTTCCTTCGAATCCCCAAATCTTTATTTTCGAAACCCTAACCTCCAAATCTTCTAACCCAAATCCTCCAAATCTTCGAACCCAAATCCTGAACCCAATCTTCGAACCCCCAGCAGCACAGCACGCGCTGGTTTTTCTTGAGGTCCGTTCGCCAACGCTCTTCTTCTTCTTCCCCATATTGGCTGAAGTCTGAAACTCTGGTTAGTTCTTCTCTATTCGCTCATGTCAATTTAATTTGGATGTTTATTTGTTTGTGTTTGAAATTTGTGCCATCAGATCTGACTGAGTTTTCCATTTCAATTGATTCGCCAACGCTCTTTTTGGGGTTTTTTTTGTATGTTCTTGTTCGTTGGCATCATAAATGTAATTACTGCTTTTCTTGTTTCTGCCATGGTACTTTTGTCTTATAACGTTTCGTTGCCTTTGAATCTTTATTAAATTTGAACTGGAGGGTTCCTGCAGGAGGTGATCTTGTATCAGTGTATAGGAGAACACATATAAAGTATATAGTATTGATGACAATCGTTATTGAGAGATCATCAATCATCGGTTTTAACTGTTTTTGATAAATGCTCCAAAGTGGATGTGATCACTCGGGATTTTGGAGTCCATTTATCATTACGCTTAGGAGGGATAAAAGTTTCGTTAAAGTAGATTCGACTGATCGTGATTTTGAATGCCCAAAATGGAATGTAGACATTATGCATTTGAAGTCTATTCATTTGTTAGCATAGAAGGTTTAGTGTTTAGCAGGGATAGACAATTTCATTATGATAGGTTCGGTTTAGTTATAATTGTCCAATAGCGGGTTAAGTCCTCCCTTATTTGTCTGCAAATCATCACTCTGTCGCGACTAATGAGTCATGTAAGATGATTTTTAATGAATAACTCTAGCGATCGTACATTAAATAGGGAGATGCATAATTATGTGTGGGAGGTTGCATATGGGAAACCATTGGTTATATATGGCAGGTAATCTTCTGTTTTAATTTGGAGGCACTGCACTTATTTTCTGTGCTCTTAATGTTTCAGTAGCCTGGGGATTGGGAAACGAGGTGGTGAGGGGTTCGGTGGGCAGGGTGGATTCAACTAACAGCAACCTTACAACCTAGAAGCCATTGGTTCGATTGTCCCCTTTTAGATCATTCAAATTGTTCCTCCCTCTGGATCATAGATCACCTGATTACTAGGGTACACCTTAGCATATGCAGTGGAACTGTTTAATCATAGATCCTTTTTTGTGCTTTTCTTTCTCATCTTCAAACTTCTCTTAGGATAAAAACATTTTCTTACCCCTTAATGAGATTATCATTGTTTGGCTTGGTGGTCTTCGAGGATGTAATAATCAGTTGCAGAGATCAGGTTACGATTGGACTTTTAAGTTTAGGTATAAAAGTTAGTAAAGAATCAACAATTTTGGATTATGGTTTATGTATTTTGATATGATACTTTAGAATTTTAATTTCGACTTTGAAGTTCAATGGTTAGCTATCACAATTTTGTTTTATTATTTGTCCTGTGGTTTTGTGTGCCTTAGATTATTGAATGGATGGATAAACTCGTTGTTATTGAATTGGTACAATCTGGTTTCCGATTGTTTCTGCTGCGATAGCGTGTAATTGGTTGCATAATAATGTAACAAGTGACGATTGTCATTTAGACCCGTTTGCAGTGGGTTCCCAAGTGGTTTCCAATTTTTGAGTGGAAATTCTTTATGCTATTCGATTATTAAACAATGTAGAACTTCATAATAATTTATGTTAGTTATGTGTCTATGAATAAATCATTTGGTTGGAGGCCTCTTTCATGGACTAGTTTTTAATTTTTTTAGTTCTGCTCAACGTATGTTACTTTAAACACGGAGTGAGCGTTTGATTGCTTCTTATGTGCTCCTCACTTGCTGCTTTGTTCTAAATTCAATTTTTTTTGTTATTTTTTTCTGTTTTATGTTTAAGCAATCTGTAGTTTATATCTTTTATAGTAAGGTGAAAGAAAATGAAATGAGCTTTGTTTAGTTGATGCAAAAGTCAAAAGTAAAAAACTAAATTGTGAGGTCATCATTTTGAGAATATAGTTGTTTTCCAGAGTTATTTTATTTTATTTTATTTTATTTTTCCAACCCTTTGTGTTGAATTAATGAAGTTAAGGATTGATATAAGAAAGACTTTAATTTTTAGTAGAGATTTTGTTTACTCCAAAGCAATGTTATATTTAGTTTCTAATGTTATATTTTTATGGTTCAAAAAATGTATAGATGTCGCACTTGATCACTCGTCGTCGAAGTGTGACGAATGCACCTCCCACATTATCAGCACCTACTGCTCCAGCTGTGAGTGCTCCAATGATTGGGGAGCCAACACCCCTTGCTGAGGCTGCTGATACGGCGTCCCAGGTGCCCGTCTCATCGACGTCATCAGTGTCGGTTGAGCCGCTCAGTGCACGGCGGCCTCACCGGCGTCGCCGCGAGCCGGAGCCTTCTGATAATACTTCCTTGGCATCCAGAGTCGAGGGTGAGGCCTCCCGTCCGGGTGGGTTTTTTTTTTCTTTCTAATTCTCACTACATTGTCTTTTTTTCCATTATAAAACTATTGTAGTTATGATGGTGATAATTTGTTGGATTGTGAAATGTGTTGCCAGCTAAAAAAAACACAAGGGGGCCTAGTCGAATGCTGAAGCAACAGGAAATTATACGTCAGACCAATTCCAAGATCAAGATTGCATATGACCCGCGACATTGTGGAGCGCCTACCTCAAAGCAGCATAGCGCCATCGCTACTAGTTGTGGTACTATTATTCGAGACCATTGTTATTTTCAGTGGGACTCTTGGGCATTAATTCCGGACGAAAAGAAGGAACTGGTGCGAGACGCACTGTCGGTTAGTATATTAACTTTTACCCTTTATCATTTTTTTTTAATTTTGTTTACAAATATTATTAAATTTATTACTATTATTTTATTATTTTTCATATTCGTAGGTCTTCTTTGATCTTACAAACATATCCCCCGAGGCCATGACCTACATAGAGGAGAACTTAGCAACCCGGTACAAAAATTGGAAGAACTATTTTCACACGTATTTTAAGCGATGGGATGATCCGGAGATTGCTAGCCTACATGTTCCGGACGAGTTGAAGGACCGGCCAGAGGATTGGCAGTGGCTCTGCAAACATTTCACGGACCCAAAGTTTATTGTATGTACATAATATTTTATTATTGTTTTGGTTATTTTTTAAGCTTATTTTGTTAATTTATTTCAAATAGTTGCACTAACATGTATATTGTGTGTTTAACAGAAGAAATCTATTGCTGGACAGAAAGCTCGGGAGGCAAAGACACTTCTCCACCATTCTGGTTCGATGCCTTTTTCGTATAGGCTTGAGTCACGATGTCAGGTAAAAGTATATTAATTTTGAAATTTTATACAATTTATTTATTATTATTGATTAATAAAATTTTCTTAATGTTTTTTTTTTTTATTCAGGAGGGTTCTAAGTTCCCACATGTTGACATGTTCAAGGACGTTTACGTTCGACCCGACGCTGAGCTCGCTCAGCAGCTTTATGTAAGTATATGTAATTCTTATTATTATGAATCCTTCAAATATTATTTATATTTTGTTATTAAACATTATATGTTTTTTCTTTATTATTTCAGGGTGATATGATGGAAAAGAGCTCTACTGTTCTTCAAGAAGCAACATCGCAGCTTCCCCGGAGACCCCGATCGAAGACGTCATTGTACCTGAGAATGTAGATGTTCAGATCGTGAATGAGGTCCTGAATCAAAAGTTGGGTTGTCGTCATGGCAAGGCTGTTCGGTGTATGGGGAAGGCGGGGGTTCGTGAAACGGGTGCCTCCTCTTCCAAATCATCCACATCAGAGGTCACTGCCCTGAAGGAGGAAGTGACAATCCTAAAAGGCCAGCTTGTAACCTGTAACGAGCACATGAGGGCCCAGGACGAGAAGATGCGTAGGCTTGTAGAGTCCTTATTGAGGTCCGGCCTCCAAGTCTCGATGGAAGAACCTGATCCTGCTCCACCTTCGACTTCCCAGTAGCATGATGTATTGAACCTAGAAGACTTGTACTTTTTTCTTTTTTGTTAGGACATCTTGTATTAGTACATTTTCATATATTTTATAATTAAAACCTTTTTCTTGGTTTATTAATTATTGTTTATAATTTAATTACAATGTTTATTAAAAATTAAATAAAAAAAGTCTTTGGCAAAAAAAAAATAATAATAATAATTTAATTACAATGTTTATTAAAAATTAAATAAAAAAAAGTCTTTGGCAAAAAAAAATAATAATAATTTAATTACAATGTTTATTAAAAATTAAATAGAAAAAGTCTTTGGCAAAAAATTAAAAAAAAAAAAAAAAAAAAATAAAATATTTGCGCGACGCAAGATACGTCGCGCAAACCGCCTTTGCACGACGCAGGCTGCGTCGCGCAAACACCCTTTGCGCGACGCAGGTACCTTTAGCGTCGCGCAAACCCTTCTGTCACGGGCTTTGCGTGACGAAGAATGCGCGACGGAGGTATGTCGCGCTATCTTTTGCGCAACCTTTTTTGACTTTACGCGACGAAGGTACCTACGTCGCGCAAAGTGTTTTTCCTACTAGTGTGTGGTAAAGGATACAACTTGCAACCTTCTCAATATCCAGAACATCAAGCTTATCATGTTGGAGATTTCAATAAATAAGTAAATATATATATATATGTAGACTTGGTGCTGCATGATGCAGCATGTGTGTTTGTATAATAGGAAAGGCTGCTGCAGTACGCAGCAAGCCTATGGGTGCAAGGTTGAATTTCAACCTTTGTATATTTTGTTGAATGGTTACAACTTTTGGTTAAAAGATATGATGCTTACTCAAATTGTATGAGTAAAATTAAAAGATGTAATAAGTCAAATATATTTTCTGAAAATTCTAAATAGAAGACATGTCTTTTGAATCAACCCTTTTAAGAAGAGTTGTATATCTTCAACTAAAATGAAAAGACTCGATGAACGGGTGTTTTAATGCCTATAAATACCTATTGTGGCATAATGTTTCAAACACAATTTTCAGAAATCTATTTCTACATTCCTTGCTTCTTTTTTCTCCATCACATTCATAAAATTTCTTTCTAGTTATTTCTAAGGGAATACAATTCGGTTTTGCTAATCGAATATTCCATACTTTGTTGTATCCTGGAAGTGATTTGCCAAGAACCCTTTAGCAAACTCATTCGAGTGGGGGCAAATAACACTTTAAGGAAACGATTCAAGTCGTACCTCAAAGTCAATATTCGGATTATTCTCTATATTTCTATATTTTCTCTAACAATCTTAAAGTGTTATTTTCATCATGGAGAACAAATCTGATAACATGGCTTTGAAGATTATCAATCAAGATGTCTACAAGCTAGACAAATTTGATGGATCAAATTTCACCCGATGGAAGGACAAGATGCGTTTCATACTTACTGTTCTAAATGTCATATATGTGTTGGACCCGAAATTGGAGCCTATTCGTGAACCAAGTGACAAAGACTCGGACATAATAGTTGCCGATCGAAAGAAGCGTGAAGAAGATGAATTAGTATGTCGAGGACACATCTTGGGCACATTATCTGATCGTTTGTATGACCTGTATGCACACATTCAATCTCCGAAAGAAATTTGAGAAGCACTTGAATACAAGTACACAACGGAGAAAAGAGGTACCGATAAATTTTTAATGTTCAAATATTATGAATTCACTATGTTTGATAACAAACCCATCCTAGACCAAGTTCATGAATTATTGGTCTTGGTCTCAAAGCTTCGTGAACTTAAAATAGTTATTCCGGATTCTATGATAGTTGGGGCTATTATGGCAAAACTACCTCAAACATGGAATAACTATAGAAATAAACTTCTACACATGGTGGAAGATATTAGCTTGGAGGATTTGCAAAAGGGTATTCAAATTGAAGAGGAAACTCGAAATCGTGATAAGAATTTTGCAAATCAAGATTCCTCTAAAGTTCACATTGTCGAAGGAAATAAATATAAAAAGAATTTCAAAGTCAAAATTGACAAAGGGAAGTTTAAGAAGACCAATTCCAACAACAATCAAAAGAATGCAAATGGTGTCTGCTACCATTGTGGAAAGAAAGGCCATTACATTCGTGATTGTAGACACAGAAAAGCAAGTGAGGAATATGCCAATAAGACCAATAGCGCAAATATGGTGGAAAACTCTGGAATTGATAACATTGTTGCAATGGTATCAATGATGCATATTGGCATGATTACCGAACTGAATATGGCAGCGGCAATAAAATCCTCCGATTGGTGGCTCGATTCAGGTGCTACTATACATGTGTGCAATGACAAGGCACAATTCAAGACATATGAAGCATCAACGGACAATCAAGAGGTTTTAATGGGGAATCATGATTCCGCCAAAGTTCTAGGGAAAGGAACCGTTGAACTTCAATTTACTTCTGGGAAGAAATTGACGTTGCTTAATGTACTGCATGTTCCAGAAATTAGAAAGAATCTTGTGTCTGCAAATTTATTATGTAAGAACGGTATAAAGACTGTTCTAGAATCCGACAAGTTAATAATGTCGAAAAATGGGATGTTTGTTGGGAAGGGGTATTCTTGTGATGGGATGTTCAAACTAAGTATTAATAATAAAGTGAATTCTTCTGCTTATATTGTTGAATCTTCCTCTCATTTATGGCATTTACGTTTAGCACATATAAATTTTAGATCTTTAAAATACATGCGTACACTTGGTTTAATTGTTTGCAATGATGATTATAATGATAAATGTGAAACATGTATTCAAGCGAAAATGACTAAGAAACCTTTTCCAACTGCCGAAAGAAATACAAATTTATTAGATTTAATACATTCTGACATATGTGAATTTAATGGTGTTTTAACAAGAGGAGGAAAAAGATATTTTATCACATTTATAGATGATTGTTCTAAGTTCACTTATGTTTATTTATTGTCTAATAAAGATGAAGCTTTTGAGTGTTTTAAGCGCTATAAGGCTGAAGTTGAAAACCAAAAGGGAAGGGAAATTAAATGCCTTCGTAGTGATAGAGGTGGTGAATATTTTTCACATGAATTTGATATTTTTTGTGAAGAGCATGGTGTTGTATATCAAAGAACTGCACCCTATACACCACAACAAAATGGCTTGGCAGAAAGAAAAAATAGGACACTCACTGAAATGATTAATTCTATGATGATTAATGCTAATACTCCAAAATATTTATGGGGTGAAGCATTGTTTACTGCATGCCATATACACAATAGAATTACATCTACAAAGACTCATGTGTCACCATATGAAATTTGGAAAGGAAGAAAACCAAATTTGTCATATTTGAGAGTATGGGGTTGTGTAGCCTTTTACAAGGCACTGGACCCTAAGAGATCCAAGTTGGGTCCAAGAGGAATTAAAAGCATATTTGTAGGCTATGCAGAAAATTCAAAGGCATATAGGTTGCTTAATTTAGACTCAAATACAATAGTTGAGTCTAGAGATGTCGAATTTATAGAAAATAAATTTTGTAACGACTACTCAATGTCTAGAAACGAGAATGATCAAACACTTTTCTCTAATCCGGCTACTAGTCATTCTCAAGGTGGGAAAAGAAAACAGTCTGAAACTGTTAATGAACCAAGGAAAAGCCAAAGAGTAAGAAAAGAAAAGACTCTAGGCTCTGATTTTATTTCGTCTCAATCTATTGTATTTTTAGTCGAAGGAAATAGAAAAAAGGTTCTTAAAAAAATACCCATATTGTTGAATGTTGAGGATGATCCTAAAAGTCTAAGCGAAGCATTGACTTCAAGAAATGCAGCATTTTGGAAAGAGGCTATAAATGATGAATTTGAATCATTAATATCTAACAGACATAGGTTTTAGTAGACTTGCCCCAAGGATCAAAAGCAATAGGTTGTAAGTGGGTATTTAGAAGAAAATACAATACAGACGGGTCTATTCAGACATTTAAAGCCAGACTAGTTGCCAAGGGTTTTAAGCAGAAAAAGGGAATAGACTATTTCGATACATATGCACCAGTAGCTAGGCTCACATCAATTAGAATATTGTTTGCATTGACATCTTTATATAATTTGCATGTGCATCAAATGGATGTGAAAACAGCATTTTTAAATGGTGATTTGGATGAAGAAGTCTACATGGAACAACCAGAAGGGTTTGTTCTCCCTGGAAATGAAAAGAAGGTTTGTAAATTAGTAAAGTTGTTATATGGATTGAAGCAAGCACCAAAACAAAGGCATGAAAAGTTTGATTTTGTCATTTTATCATATGGATTTAGACATAATAGTGCTGATAAATGCATATACTCTAAATTCACAAATGATTATGGTGTTGTTATATGTTTATATGTCGACGACTTGCTAATTTTTGGTACAAACATGAAACGTGTATCTGAAACTAAAGAGTATCTAAATTCAAAATTTAAGATGAAGGACTTGAATGAAGTAGATACTATATTGGGAATTAAAGTAAAGAAGCATAGTAGGGGTTACGCTTTGTGTCAGTCACATTATATAGAAAAGTTGCTTCTTAAGTTTAAGCATCTAAAAATAAAAGAAGCAAATACCCCTTATGACCCTAGTGAGACTTTGCTTAATAATTCTGGTAGGTCCGTTGCACAGCTTGAGTATGCTAGTGTAATCGGAAGTTTAATGTATGTCATGCATTGTACCAGGCCAGATATCGCATTTGCAGTAAGCAAACTTTCTAGATACACTAGTCATCCAGGTACTGCTCATTGGAAAACAATAAATAGAATTTTTGGTTATCTTAAAAGAACTATTAACCTGAGATTAACTTACTATGAGTTTCCAGCAGTACTTGAAGGATATTCAGATGCAAGTTGGATAACAAGTGCTAATGATAATAAATCTACATCAGGGTGGATTTTTACAATTGCCGGAGGAGCAATTTCTTGGGCTTCGAAGAAGCAAACATGTATAGCACATTCAACTATGGAATCTGAATTTATAGCATTAGCGGCAGCAGGTAAAGAGGCGGAATGGATTAGAAATTTGTTATTGGAAATAGAGTTGTGGCCACAACCAATGCCATCCATTTCTTTATACTGTGATAGTGAGGCTACTTTGTCTAGAGCATACAATAAGGTATACAATGGAAAGTCTAGACATATTAGCTTGAGACATGAATATGTCAAGCAATTAATAACTTATGGAGTTATTAATATTATTTATGTTAAATCAAGTAATAACTTGGCGGATCCGTTAACGAAAGCACTTTCAAGAGCTTTGGTAGTTAGTACATCTAGTGGAATGGGGCTAAAACCCTTTACTGAAAATTAGCCACCAATAATGGTAACCCGACTTTGTCTAGAACATCACTAGTTTAAAAGTTTAATGGGTAATAACAAGTTATTGTTAAGTGGTTGTGAAAGCACTGAAAATTAATATATAGCTCATTCCAGGATGATCAGTGCAAGACTGCTACGTTTAGGAGGATGAGTTTTATCTCTTAATGAGGTCATTTATAGTTATGTCTATAGTAGCAGGGACATGGGAAGGAACCTCACTTGTGTGAACATAAGAAGTGGTGTCGCTTCTACCAAGAGTTGGGTTTTCTCTTGTAAATGTTCATGAAACCAGGATGAAGCACAAGGCCATAATAGTGCTTAATTAGTTCAGAAATTTCTTTAAAGAAATAAGACATAATCATGTGTGTAGTGATTCCGGTTTTAACATAAAAATAGGTGGTTTAAACTTAGGTCACCATCGCATTCGTTATAACTTTGAATTACTTACACTAATTAAAGGTTTAATTCGAAAGACACCTTTATGGTATGCATGATTATATCGGTATGCTTGTGATTAATTTAAAAGAGAGAAGTATTGTAATATGTGCAAGGTTGAATTTCAACCTTTGTATATTTTGTTGAATGGTTACAACTTTTGGTTAAAAGATATGATGCTTACTCAAATTGTATGAGTAAAATTAAAAGATGTAATAAGTCAAATATATTTTCTGAAAATTCTAAATAGAAGACATGTCTTTTGAATCAACCCTTTTAAGAAGAGTTGTATATCTTCAACTAAAATGAAAGGACTCGATGAACGGGTGCTTTAATGCCTATAAATACCTATTGTGGCATAATGTTTCAAACACAATTTTCAGAAATCTATTTCTACATTCCTTGCTCTCTTTTTTCTCCATCACATTCATACAATTTCTTTCTAGTTATTTCTAAGGGAATACAATTCGGTTTTGCTAATCGAATATTCCATACTTTGTTGTATCCTGGAAGTGATTTGCCAAGAACCCTTTAGCAAACTCATTCGAGTGGGGGCAAATAACACTTTAAGGAAACGATTCAAGTCGTACCTCAAAGTCATTATTCAGATTATTCTCTATATTTCTATATTTTCTCTAACATATCAAACAACGCCAAAACCTGCACAGCACTTAACGTATGTAGTTCGTGCGGGTAGTGCCCAATGCTACATCCAAACCCGCCTGCACAAACAAAACTGTATCATCATTCTCTATACAATTCTAAATAACCAAAACAAACAATAAAAATCAAAATAATAGTTCAGTGCTGTTGGACTAATGATATTTACAAAGTAAAAACCTGAAGCTTTCCCAGAAGATCGAGAGTGGTCAAACCCCGTGCTCCACTCATTCTTATATGCTCCATCACCACCACCTCAAAAGAATCCTTCCTCTGAGTATGGCATCACCATAATATCTCTTAGCTTCATATTACAAACAGAAGGCATGGAAAATATATTTGAACAAAAGGTAGACCTTCCCGACCGATAACAATGAATTCAACATGTTTCTGAGTTGCAGGCTGCCCCATCTGTTTATACTTCAAAATTATGCAAAGCTGTGCTAACAAAGTGTGCAAACAGAAATCGGTCCGTGTGATGGTCAACGGTGAGGTAACATCAACTCATAAAATATACACATTTCTCCAGAGACAAATTCCAAATAAGTATCAAAACCAAAGAGTGGGTGATTTTTGCACTCCCATTTTCTCCTTCCAATGCTGCTCCCCTCGGTTTTGTCCCTCGATACTCTTTGATTCATTCAATCCTACAACTCTGAGACGAGGGAGAAGCACACGGCGCGAAAAGGGTAATGTGAAAATCACTTCCGAAACTCAAATTGTCTCAAACATAGATGCACTAAACTGTAAACAAATCATACAAGCATATCAATTGAAAGCATTAATCTTGAACTATGTATTATTACCTGCTATTACAGTTGATCACAAGTTCAAAACTTGATACAAAATTGTTCAATTAACATAAGTGAAATTCATATAATCCGTTATCTAGCACAACCCAATCGTCAACTGTAGAGCAGCATTTAAATTATGAAATAAATACATAATAATTCTTATAAGAGCACTTCCACCGGAGTGGGTTTTGCCCGGCACCCAGTCTAAATACCAGCCTAGGACCCAGTTTTGGCACTCCAGCCCGCCCACTTGCCTGGCACACAGCCCAAGCCGTGCCAGGCAAGAGCCCAGTCCAATTTTGACAGACCCATGGGCCAGGCAAACTGTTTGACGCGTGCGTTACACGCGCGACTGGGGGAGAGTAGCCGACATGCTACTGGTAGCGGGGCCCGTATGTCGGGCTCAGTTTTCTTCACTCGTGAGTGGGCGACGTGGCGTCACAAGTGTCGTTGGATTTCCAAAGGCTAGTTTTTCTTGACCGTTGGATTTTCAACGGTAAAAAAAAATTTAAATTATATTTTAACATGGACCATTGGATCACAGATCAAAGGTCCACAGTTTTTCACCCAAAAATTAAAAAAAAAAAAAAAAAAAGGTCCCAACGGTCAAAATTATGACCGTTGGCCACGTGGCACTTTATGGAAAAGACGCAAGAACTCGTCAAGGTCTTCAAGGTCTTCAAGGGATTGGTTGAAAATCTTAGTGAAAATCTATGCACAAAATAGTACGTTCGGATAATGACACGTGGCGTGACAAGATTGGCTAAAAATCCTATCCGAAATTAAAACAATTTTTTTTTATTTTATAAAAAAAATTAATAATATTTGAAATGGGTTGAGTGCCAGCGCATTTTGTAGGGGTGGAGATCGTTTGGGCCAGCGCATTTTTAGACTGGGTGCCAACACATTGTTTTTTAGGGGTGGAGATGCTTTGGCCTATTACTGTTCATTGGAGTCTATTACTGTTTATTTGAGTGGATAAATGCGCTGGACGCTAACACTCAGTCTTAGGGGTGGAATTGCTCTAACGAAGCATGAAAACCCATCGGATGAAAATTAGAGGGAAAAGAAAGATGACTTATCCTTCGACGGCAGAAAAAGGGTTAAATCAGAAAAGAAATTTTGTTTACTTTGCTGCTAATTCTGGCCTGAGGTAGGAAATGGGTTGGGCTTTTTTCTGACTGCGGATTATGGGCTGTTATATTCTCTATTTTGTTTTGGGCCTTGGACTTCTTGTTGATTAATCATTTTTTAAATTTCTTTTTATGAATATCTACTTTTTTTTAAATAATTATTACTAAAGGAGAGAAGTGTTCAAAACTATTACAACAACTTGGGAGGGGGAGTTTAGAACTCGAGATGTATGGGTAGAAACCCAACATCCTATCCATTAAGATATTGGACCACTTGCGATGAATAATTTTTATTTTGTCTCATGTTATATGTGGATAAGTAGCTATTGTATCTAGTTTAATACCTAATTATGGTTAGCCTAATGTATGATCTAGCCCAAATCTTCTCTGTTTTTTGTGGGGATTGTTGGATAAATTAAAATTGTGAAGTGATTTTCGCATTCTATTTTCTCTTCATGCACTTTTATTTCTTTTAGTCTTTTAATTGAATAAATCAAGTAAAAAATGAGGTAGAAAAAACAAAGAAGATAGTCATAAGGAGAAATCAAAGAGTAAAATTCAATAGTTTAACTAAAATGTCAACATGCATACCTATACACCAAGTTTTCTTCACCTCATACGAAAGGGGCTAAATATCTATTATGTAAGCCTCTTTAATGGTGTAGGCAAATAAAGAAGGCAATATTGTACTATATTGATTTATACGGTATGTTGCCAACTCATTTGTCTCATAAAAAAATTGGTTATCTCACTGGACTAGGCAAAAATCAAATAGGCAACAATGTATTGTATTATTTTATTTCACCTTTTGCTTTATTAATGCTAAAAAATGAGAGGTCAATAAAGATTAATGTGGTCGGCCCTGGATGGGCTTGAGACTAAATATGTAAAGAACTTAACAATAAGAATTAAGTGGTCCACCTCTCAAACTTGGGTTACGTCCATAGTGCTTGTACATATACATATACATATACATATATATATATATGTATGTATTTGTTGAAGATATAGGTTACAAGAGGAGCTCGGTAATAGTCTAATCTTTCTTTTCTCTCGTGTCTGACTGGCTACTCCTTTGTTCTTTAGATGATACGTGGTGATAAAGTGACATTCGTTTAGGCATAATTGCATGGTTTTCTGGGCTAACATATACCGAGAGTCTTGCTCGGCCCTATGGAGTCAACGATACACCATCCCGAGCACTTGGTCTAAAAGTCTTTATGTCTCTTCACAGACTTATGACTTTGTTGATGATTAACAAGTGGCTTGGAGTTGGTGTATGAGTAGGCATTGTCCTCGGAACTTCGCGTCCACGAAGTTGTTAGTTCGTCAACTTGCCTCCAGCATTCAGAAAGTACTTTATGAAAAGGTGCTTTGTTTCTCTAGTCAAACCAACTGTTTAGCGGTCGTCCCTAGTGCTCCGAGCTGCATTTTCTAGTTCTATTGGACCTCGGTCTTCTTTCTTTCTTTGGAATTTCTTTAGGCTTTTACTAGGCATTTCTCAATATTATTTTTTGGGTAACAAAAATCCAGCGTTATGTTTATTGTTCACAGAAAAAAAAAAATGGTGGTAGTGATGATCACCACCCAATTAATTACCTATGGTTGAGTTTGGTATACATATTCCTTGCAAAAAAGTGAACCTATTTTAATAGAAATTTTTTTCCTTATTTTTTAATTCATTGCTCGAGTACTTGAATACATTTTTTTTTTAACGCATGTCAATAATATAGAGTGTTGATATACCCATCCTGCTTTTTAATAAAAATTTTAATAGCAAATTTACCCCATTTGTGAAATGACATAAAGACCTAAACAAAAAAGAATAAAAGAAAAAAAATATTTTTTATTCAGAAGCTCAAAAATTTGAAGGCAGCACCCACCAAGAGGAGAAAAAGCATACCACCGACGATTATCTGGCGAATATCTTCCTCTTGAAGTCACAACAAAAGTATGTTTTGAATTTGTGTTGGATTCACAGCATTGTGATGGAGCATTCAATAAGACTATTTGGCTTTAATACAAAATTACAAATAAAGAGAGATAGCTAATTCACTCACTTCTCTTCATAAGTTTACAATCTCTCTTTATCAGGGAAAGAGGGCGGCTGAGGGAAGAGGATTTCAGCACGGCGGCATTGGTGAATCGAGGAATTGAGTGGTGGCGGTTGCTAAACCAAATATAGAAAAAAAAATTAATTGGAGAAAATTCTAAGTTTTTTTTTTTTTTTTTATTGGCATGGAAAATTTATGAAACAATAGCGATGGAGCTTCAAAATTTTTACGAAAAGTATTGATGATTATATCATATGGACATAATTTTTTTATGAGCTTTAATAAAAAAACAAGATTCGAACAAAAATGTAAGGTCATAATTTAAAACTAGGATAAATTAGGTTGTCATCCCTCATTTCTCCTTCTCATTAATTGAAACCTTATTCCTTTTTCATTTTTGATCAAGGTCTCTTGACTTTTCTTGATGTCATTATTTGAATATTAAATTATTTACAAGTCATTATGTGTCAATTTAAAATTGAAAAATTATTAATCATTATAAAATATAATCTTTTTGTTGTAGGCATAATTTACTGAACAATTATGGAGGCCATATAAAGAGAGGGTGTGACATAGAGAGAGAGAGAGAAGAGAGAGATGTGTAATTGTGAGGTGTGTTCTATTCCACCCCTTTGTGCCTTTATTTATAGTAGTACGGAAGGTTAATTCCTTACTCTTTTAGGATTACAACTCTTAATAGGTAATCAACTCCTAATAGGAATATAAGAGATATTCCTATATCTACTAGGATTTACACAATCACATTCCTAATCTAATAGGATTGCAACACTCCCCCTTGAATGTGTAAATACTAAAGTAAATGGCACATCAGGTCTTTAGCGATGAAGTAAGTACAGTTGATGAAGTCGTCGGCACAATGAGCGAATGCGAGTCTCAAATCAAAGGAAGAATACATAAAAAGGTAAAACTCACAAAACCTCGCTATGGTAAAACTCAAGGTGGGAGAAAAATCCATAGACAAAGGAGAAAAGTGAGAAGTTGCATTAAGTCAAAACTATACGTCTTTTGGATGCAAGTAGAAGAGCTCATAAGGGTATGATCATCCCAGGAAGGGTGCCTCGTTAAAAACTAGTTAGGTAGCAAAAATCCAGTGGGAAAAATGCTCCTAATTGTAGGGAAAATGAGTACATTAAGATCAAGTGAGTATACTTCTGGATACTCCCCTGAGTTTAACATAACTTCCAAATGAGAACTACAAGCATTGTATACGAATAGTTAGGCATACCAATTCCTCGAAAAATCTTCTAGAAGATTAACTTCGGCAGTGATGTCGTGTAGAGGTCGGCAAGGTTGTTTGGGATTGGCTTGCATGACTTCAATCTCATGATGCTTTGCTAATGTAGATGTAGACGCAATATCTCTTGGCGTTGACTTCGTTGATGTATCATGGCTTGGTTGGTTGGATACATGTATCATAATCTTCATGGATCGTCTTTGGAACTCAACGATTGATGAAAAACACAGCAAATACTTCGAATATGCTCAACAAGAAATCATAACCATGTCTCACTTGTGGCCTAGTGAAGTGAGGTGAGTCTTGGAATGATTCGAAGATTTTGCAACTAAGGTCACATTGTAGACCTCCAAGATATTGTGATATCCCTAACGGTAAAGACATAACCATTTGGGGATTTTGCCTTGTGCGGGTTTGATAAGTAACCTGCGTCAGCATAACAAACAAGGCAAGCATAATTCCGAGGATTAGGGGGTCGGATTCGCTCGAGATGCGTTAGGATTCGCCCTCGTAGTACCTTCAGGGTACGTCTTTAATACCAATTCAGTGGTTGCATGTAGGCGAGGTGTTGCATCCTTACCAATAGATCAACAGCAAATGAGATGTCCTATCTAATACAATGAGCTAAGTACAATGAAGCTCAAAGTTGAACTTAGACGTGGAATTTCGGATTCCATAACCTCTTCAAGGGTATCATTTGCATATAACGTATGGACGATCATGGGTATACTCAAAGATGATACCATCGGGGTATAGTTCGACTGGTAGACCAAAATATCGTCAGAACAATGCTTCAACTTCAGGTCAAGGCATAAATGAGTTTTCCCAAGATCCTTCATCTCAAATTTCATCTTCAGGTGCGAGACAGTTTTCTCAAGCTCTTCCAAAGTCTTAGTGAGATTCGTGTCAACTACATAAACTGTAACTCTAGCAATTTAGAATAAGACTTCATAGTTTAACACGCAAAGCCATAATTTATCCCTGACTGATCAAATAATCACTTAGACGGGTATACCGCATCCGTCGGATTGTAAGTGAACGCCTCAAACAAGTTAAGAGGGTGTTCCATGGTTTAGAACTATTTGAACCAGTCCATGTAATTCTTCAGGAACTTACAGGTAAACCTCTATAATACTATCCCCATAGAGAAACAATAATCACATTTCATAATGCTGCTATCAATCACAGGACATTTGAGAGAAACCTTGCACCATAAAGCGTGCATCATATCGCACTATTTCATTCATCTCATAACGCTTTATTTCATTCATCTCATAACGCTTCCTTTAGTAAAACAACGAGGTTACCTTGGGCAATGTAGGAACGACAGGTCCAAAACACACTTTAGTAAGGAATTTGACCTAGATTGTAATTTCGGTTACCCAATCAGATCTACGTTGTCACTTAATCAACAGAACACGGTTCAATATCTTCGCTTTTCATTTATGTCGGTAGCTACCATATAAGTGAAAACATCATCGATGGTAATCTCATTTCAATTCCATTTAGCTCATCCAAACTAGTATACTAGACAAAGAACTTCAAGTCTCAAGAGTAATTTGGATTAATCTCATGAGATGTAAATGATTTTACACAGCGATCAAGTATAGATTCATTTTGTGTTGTGTCTTCCTCTTCTAGGGAAATGAATCCTACGAACCGAGTGATCTATTATGCTCTGGACCAAGACAGATTGATTGCTATCCACCTCCAGGGATGTTGACTTGACGTCTGTTAAGTACGTCTATCCTTGCAGGCATGTTTGCAGCTAGTATATGATCTCGTCACTTCAGCTAGATCACAAGAATGCGTCTGGGGCAACATTCTGAAAGCTAGAATTCATCACACTTGCTTATCATACTTATGCGGTACGGGGATCGAGATGAGACATAGTGGGCAATGTCTACGCAAATTCGAGTCGTCATCCAGGAATGTTGACGTTTTTACTCCCCCTAACGGCGGGAAAACTATCTCATTGAAGTGACAACCCGCAAATGAGCGGTAAAGAGATTGCGTGCAAGGGCTCTAAGAGAGCTAGTGTGAAGGAGAATCATGATCGATAAAAGGTACACATCCTTCTTTTGTGGAATCATGTTGGTACATTGCGACGGTGCAACTTGGCACATGGAATGCACACTCAAATGCGTAAATACGAAAAACATCATGTTCGTACCTAGTAACCAACTGTAACGTCATATAGGTTGGATGGCAATAAGTCTCAAGGAAGAACAACATAGCTGCGTACAAGATTGCATAGCCTAGGCAGAAACCAAACACTTGGTACGTTCACCAAAATTTGGGTGATCATTTAATTTGCACTTTATGATCATTAGGCGAGGCTATTTAGGGTGAACATGGAAACTCGATGTTCAATTATAAACCCAAAATACATGCAATACTTTATCGAAAGCCGTCGATATAAACTTTCCGACATTATCTAGTCTCTTAGACTTTAAGAGATAAGTAGAGTGGTGAACCTTTAATTGACCAGGAGGTTTAGCAGCAATGTGTGTGGACAAACATGTGACCAGTTTGTCGATTCATCAACCAAAACCATAAGTATTTACATGGTTCGGATTTTGGTTAGATTAGTCCACATATATTCCCTTGAATCCACTGTGAAAAGAGAGTCGTGTCGTAACTTTGCGAGGAATGATGTAAAAATCAATTTCCCTAATGAGCAGGCTTGGCAATGTGTGTTTGTAGGCACAAGACCCTTACTTCGGGTAAGGAGATGCGTCATAGCATCATTGTTCGACCTAAGTGTCCCAAAAAAGGTCGTGCCAAACCAAGTAAAACTGCTCAATCACTAGGCGCCAGACTGACCACATGTGGTGTGTTCCCAGTTGGGAGACAGCCCATTAGCCCCAAAACAAAGCTGCATGCTCATTTTTTGGAGATGGTGTAAAGATATTCCACTCTATATTCTTCAGTGGTTTCATTTATGATCATTGTTCTCTTGAATATCCTTAAAAACTCAACGACAAGGTGAATTTAAAGTCCCTTAAATGGTAATTCAGTATCATTCATACAACGAGGAGCATGCCAATGCTTTTAATCAGGTTGGATAGTCCTGAAGTCGTTGACAGAGATGTGATTTAGGTGTAAAGTTAGTGTGTGTAGTATCACATTCATCTAGACAACTAACTTCCCCACATTCCTACCTAATCACGTGTTTAATTGAATTCAGTCACATGTATTAAGAAACATGATTCAATTAACTCATATTCGAGGACAATATCAATAAGATTATCCATAAGTAAAACAATCACCAAATGTCAATCCATGAACATGAAAAAATGTTCACAAAGTAAATGGTTTACGAAAGGGATTTGGCCAACAAGGCCATCCATGTCAAAATTCTGCTCTTTCAACGATATTCGGTGGAGCAAAATTAGTTTCACATATTGACTACTAGAATGATACTCATTAACAACATTTGTAGGGGCACGAGCAAGTGCATAACCAATGATTTATTCCATCAAGACGGAAGTAGATTCTGCAGGGTTAAAGTTTGAGAATACTATCCCTTATTCTTGAAATTTTAGGTCTTAGGTGTCAAGGATCATGCTTCAGGCATGATGCCACACCTTGGCAGCCCCTGATTCTACCATATATTGTAAAAACAAACTTGAAATTGGATCATGAAAGAGACAGACCCGAACTTGGGTTCGGTGGGTTCCAACTAAAGCTAGAGGGGTTTGTTAGGTAGGTTCCTGCCGAAGCAGAGTAGTACCATACGGTGCACCTCTGACGAAGCAAAGCATATCCTTCGGTGCATCCCTGCTGAAGCAAGGCATTACCATTTGGTAGGCTCTGACTGAACTGGGTTTAAGCCATTCGGGAGACTCCAGCCAAACTAGGTCTATGCCTTTCAGTAGACTCTAACTGAAGCTGGGTCTATACCATTCTCTTACGTTTGTCGTATTAATCAAATTCGAGAATTTGGTAAACTTCTGCTTTCTACACTGCTGCTTCGGGGGTGAGTTAAAAACATGGAAGGACGAGAAAAGTATTCTCCTGTCAATAGTCGATCGGATTTATAAACTTCATAATTGTACTCATTCATAGACGTAGTCATGGTGTGCTTCAGGCAATGTCTTTCATGATTAGACAGTTCGTAGGAGCGAGCCAAAGAGCCATGAAATCCTCGTTCGGGAGGTATTTACATTTGTAATGCTTCAGGCATAAGTCTTCTAATGAAGATCATGGTGGAGGCTTATTCAGCTCTTCCATGCCATTGTTGGCTTCAGCTTCTTGATAGTCAAGTGGAGATTCACGTCTTGTACCCCACATAAAGTGGTTTCTAATAGAAACATCCAAATCAGGAAAATCGAACTTGTGACGGTTCGACAATCCACTGAATTGGAGGGAACATGATTGTTATTGGTGTTATAGGAATGAATCATCCATAAGCATCAAAGTTAGAACATTTGAGTTCTAAGACATGGTTTTCATGAAAAATTTGGGTTTTCATGGGTGTAATGTTTTAAGAAAACTTCGGGTTTCAAAGGTACTAAATTTGAAACTACAGGTTCAATTTAGTTTATGAACGTTTAGTTCATAAAAAAGAGGTTCATGCAAGAACACATAATGCAACATGTTGATTTAGATGTAGTGGATTTGAGTTGCTTTGGGAACTCAAGTGTGAGCGCTTCGGGACTACGAAAGGATGTTAACAGTTCAAAGAAGAGAAATAAATTATTGAATCGTTAATGTCCAAAAGTGATCTTCACGTCAATAATTTTGGATTCATTATTAGATTAATGGACGGCATGTCACTTTTAATTAATTCAATGGATCGAGACCAAACATGGTCGATTGTAGAAGCAAAAATAATCATAACATTCGGGTTAAAATTATTTAGAATGCTAAATAATAACATTGAGTCGAAAAAGACATAGCCCCAAAAAAATTTGGGATTGGGTTGGCTGCAAAAGACAGCCCACGGATGGCTGCAGGCCATAGGCCAAGTGCACAGAGTAAGCCCAGCAACCAAGGCTGCTGGTATTGGGCCAAAAGAGCGTGCAGGGATAAGCCTAGATGGGGCTTGCTGGCGAGTTGGGCCAAGCTGTAGATGGCCTCAGGGCTTCGCGCCCGTCGAAACAGACCCCAAACCGAAGCCTGGTTGCTGCGTGCAGAAGCAGTAAGCCCAAAGGGCTGCTGCGGTAGTCCATGCAGCTGGACTTCAGGCCAACGACGGTGCATGGTGTTGCCGACGGTGGTGCCACGGCGGTGGTACCGCACTATGTCCAATTTTCTTTCCCTTTTTTTTTTCTAAATTTCTAGGGTTTGAAAAATCCTAATATGCTTCTAATTTATTTATATTCTTTGACTCACAAATTCCACATAGCAAAAATTGCGTAATGCTTGAAACGTATATATATATATTGACAAATATATGAAACATATACAATATATATATAGTAAGTAAAATATAAACATAGAGGGGTTCATGCATCATGAGGAATGTTTTCATGCTTCGTGGACGTTTCAAATGTCTTTCTTTAATTTAAGCGTACCTGCTTGGCAGAAAATAATAAAAGCCTTTGAATTTGTAGAAGATCCTTCTTAGAATGCCATAATTGCATCTTTAATGCGTTGTATCACGTTCAACACATAAAAATTAAATTGAATCAATAGCATGTAGATCAATTCAATAAAATAATAAAATAATCATAAAAAGAATGATTAAAACATAATACTCTCCTAATTGAATATCAAACTCTTGTTAGCGCAGCGTCAAGAGCGTGCTGATAACGTGGTGTAGACATAATTTACTAAACAATTATGGAGGCAATATAGAGAGAGGGTGCGACATAGAGAGAGAATAAAGAGATGTGTAATTGTGAGGTGTGTTCTATTCCACCTCATTGTGCCTTTATTTATAGTTGTAGGGAAGATTAATTCCTTACCCTTTTAGGATTACAACTCTTAATAGGTAATCAACTGCTAATAGGAATATAAGAGATATTCCTATATCTGCTAGGATTTACACAATCACATTCCTAATCTAATAGGACTGCAACACTTTTTACTATTTTTTTTCTTATATTTCTATTTATAATTTGTATCCTTTTTTTAATTTATACCAATATTCTTTTTAGTTCTAACTTGTACCCATAATTTTGAATTTTAATATGTACCCATATTTTCAATTTAATTTGTACCCATAGTTTTGAATGTTAATATGTACCCTTATTTTAAATATAATTTGTACCAATATTTTGTATGAACGTACCCATGCTAATTATATGTTTTTATTTTATATTTTAAAATATATCAATAGTTATTACTTGCAGTATATTAATAATTACGTGGGTAGATTTTTTATTTTTTATTTTTTTTGCTAGAACTAGGTGAAGAACAAATTACTCTATTATTGATTTTTAAGTAATTGTAATATTTGTAACAATATTATTTTGATTTTTTTTAAATTTCATAATTTGTGGAATATTGAATGCATAAATGCATGAGTTAAATCCCTTAAATGATGCTAGGGATCTTGATCAAATTATTTAAACAAATAAGCTTTCATTCTAATAACTGGGTTAATTAAAGACATGAATCAAAATGACCCTTAAAACTATTACCATGAGACAAAAGGCTAATTATAAGGTTTATAATTAAAAAAATAAAACAAAAAGTTGTTGACAACAACTTTAGAACCAATGGGATGGTGGAATTGTCAAACTATTACCATGAGATATTAATTCAAACATAATTAATTGAATTCTACTTTAACTTGTATAGAACTAGTCTTATACGATTAGACTAAAAAAGGAGTTAGATTTTATATGGTGAAACAAAAGGCTAATAATAAATATAAAGTTCAGTTTTAAAAAACAAAACATAAGTTGTTGACAACGACTTTCAAACCCATGGGATGGTGGAACTGTCAAACTGCACAGACCAAGGCACTACAAGCTCTTTATTACCAAACTTGAATTGGGTTGGGATCCTAGCCGGATCCTCTTTGTTGGCATTCGAATGGTCAATTTATTGTTTCTATTCATCGTATATTGTGCGGTTATAAATTATTTTAATTTTTTGTTTAAAATTAAATATAAATAATATCCAATGAATATTGACCGCACGATGTACGGTGAACGGATACGATGGATTAATCCTTCAAATCCCCACAAAAAGAATCTAAAGAGGACCCTCATCTGCCAAACTTAGTAGATAATAACTATATATTAGTAAATTTCAAGATAGGCCGAGGCCTCACCTGGCCTCCATGTGGCTCCGCCCATGGAGGTGAACGGGTGGAGAGTCTGCTATGTTTTAAAAATAGGAATATGATGAGTGGTGATATAAGATGGATAGGAAAATAAAACAAATGGATGGGTCTAGCCGCTCTCAAAGCATATAAGACTATAACATAACTAAAACTAAAAATAAAACATACCACAAAGCAAGTGAAATTGAAAAAACATGAGCTGAGGACTATTGAGTAGTCCCGTCAATATCAGCAGTGGCTAATTCCAAGTAGGAGATGGAATGTCTGCCCTTCCCATCTCATACCCTTCTCATCCTCTCCTATTTCTGTGGTCACGGTTAAGCCACGCCATCATTTTATATTGATTTTTTTATAAAAAATATTAAAACAAAATGCAATGAGAATATAAAATATTGACGTGACTTAACCGTAACCACAGAAATAAGAGAGGATGGAAAATGTATGAGATGGGAAGGGCAGACAATCCATCTCCTTCCAAGTATGGGTCTAGTCGCTCTCAAAGTAAAAGACTGCATTTTACAAAAAAAATAAAACAAAACACGTGAAATTGAAAAAACATGAGCTGAGGACTAATGAATAGTCAGTCAATATCAGCAGTGGCTAATTCCAAGTAGGAGATGGATTGTCTGCCCTCCACCATCCCATACATTTCCCATCCCCTCCTATTTCTGTGGTCACGGTTAAGCCACGTCAATATTTTATATTGATTTTTTTATAAAAATATTAAAACAAAATGCAATGGGAATATAAAATGTTGACGTGGTTTAACCGTGACCATAGAAATAAGAGAGGATGGAAAAGGTATGAGATGGGAAGGGCAGACAATCCATCTCCTTCCAAGTATGGGTCTAGCCGCTCTCAAAGTAAAAGACTGCATTTTACAAAACAAAAAAAAAAAGAAAAAAAAAAGGAAAAGAAAAGAAGAAGTATAAAAGATTGTAACGTAACTAAAACAAAAAATAAAACAAAACATGTGAAATTGAGAAAACATGAGTTGAGGACTACTGAATAGTCCCGTCAATATCAGTAATGGCTAATTCCAAGTAGGAGATGGATTGTATGTCCTCTCCCATCCCATACCTTTCCCATCCACTTCTATTTCTGTGGTCACGGTTAAGCCACGTCATCATTTTATATTTTTTTTTTTTATAAAAATATTAAAACAAAATGCAATGGGAATATAAAATGTTTACGTGGTTTAACCGTGACCACAGAAATAAGAGAAGATGAAAAAGGTATAATAAGAGAAGATGAAAAAGGTATGAGATGGGAAGGGCGGACAATCCATCTCCTTCCAAGTATGGGTCTAGCCGCTCTCAAAGTAAAAGACTGCATTTTACAAAACAAAAAAAAAAGAAAAAAAAAAGGAAAAGAAAAGAAGAAGTATATAAGACTGTAAGACCATCTCCAATGGTTGGGCTAAAAGCCAAAAAATTTAGCCCCGGAAAATTTAGCTTTTAGCCCAAAAACAGTTTTTCTACTCCAACCGTTCTACCCTAAAATTTTAGCTCGGGATTATTAAAGATTAAACTTAGGCTATTTTTTTTTCTTAAATTAATTTAAAAAATAAATACATAAATATGTAGACTATCGTAAATTAATTTTATGAACATTTTAATCTAAAAAAATTTAAATTCCTATAAATATTTTCACTCGGATCGGTGGAGCCCACACCGATTTATGGGCTAAATTCTGAGGGGAATCTGGCATTGGTTTAGTATTTAGCATTTAGCTCAAATTTTCCCCTTGAGTTGGAGTGAGTTCGGGGAAAAATTTTGAGGAGTAATTTGACTTTTAGCCCACCATTGAAGATGGTCTAACGTAACTAAAACAAAACATGTGAAATTGAAAAAACATGAGCTGAGGACCACTGAATAGTCCCGTCAATATCAACAGTGACTAATTCCAAGGACATGCATTTAATTTTCTGTTTCGTTCTTTCATTTGGAGAAATTTTTCAAGGAGCCGGTCACACAAGACAGCTGGACGAACGAATCATGGGTTGACACCTGTTTCTTTTGTTTTCTAATAAGAAAAATGTCAATTAAAATATTTTACCAAATAAAATTTCTGAATTATCCCTACCACAACTCACCTCCATTGCCGACCGACGATTTTGTCGGTGAATCTCTTCTCTCTCTACCTATTTTTCTCTCTCATCTTTCTTCTATTTCTTCACGAGTAATGCTATTCATACCATGTTTCTGTACCACATTTTCATACCACCTTAGGTGGCATTTGATGTGGACATCCACATCATTTGAATTAATTAGATTTTTAAATGTAGTTCATTATTTAATAAACTAATAATTAAGAAAAAAAAGTTAATTAAATAATGATTGTGGTATACGAGGAATCTTTCTCCTTCCTTTCATTGGGTTTTGCAAATTTTTCAAATGATGTGGCTGTCCACATCAGATGCCGCTTAAGGTAGTATAGAAATGTGGTATAAAAATATGGTATGAATAGCATTACTCATTTCTTCACTATTTCATCGACGTGGAAGCCGACGGATGTTCAGCAGCAACTCCCTCATAGGGTGTCGCTAACGGCCGATCTAATAGCTGGTTAAGTGGTCAGATTCCAGTGTTCTTCTCAGCCGAGGAGAGGAGGATAAAGAAAGGAAGATATGATAAAGAAAGAGAAAGGGCAACAGAGACGTGATAGAAGGGAGAAATAGGTGGGGGTGGGGGCGGAGGGTTCGAGATCCTAGGAGGGTAATTTAGATTATATTTCTTTTTCTCTTTTTTTTTTTGTTGAAATTTAGTTACATAATTTTAATATTTTAAAAAATAAGTTTAAGGATGGTGTCATATAAAAAGATGATATTGTAGGTGTCAGACTGCTGTCCCACATTTTTGGCTGTCCCACATTTTTACCTTTCATCGTTAAAAGCATGCAATCTCGTACACGCCCTTCACGAGGTTAGAAGTCCTAGAAACTGGGACATGTTGGACCACAAAACAAAGCAACGAGGACATGCTGAGGAGAAGCATGAGCTTGATCGAAAATAATCTGAACCAAGACAGCACGAGAAACACGCATACCATGCATCACTGC
This sequence comes from Cotoneaster glaucophyllus, assembly GCA_036320875.1. Lineage (NCBI taxonomy): Eukaryota > Viridiplantae > Streptophyta > Magnoliopsida > Rosales > Rosaceae > Cotoneaster > Cotoneaster glaucophyllus. The sequence goes on from CM070068.1 coordinate 5,409,647, forward strand.
CTATATATATATATTTTTTTTTTTGAGGGAAATCACTGCCTATATATATGTCCATCTTTTGATATCAAATTCACATACATACATCTAGTAGCTTCAGCTTCTTGCATGCAGCCACATTGCTCCTCGATGCATAATAATACGCCTCGTCGAAACCCTGGCGCCTACAAGCCAAGCATATGGAGTTATGATTTTATTCAGTCCTTGAAGATTGATCATAATACCCCACAGGTGATTGATCGATTTGAGATTACGATTTTAATTGCGACATTTTTTTTTCTTTCTCTCTTATGTGTCCATTTGCACTTTTTTTTTGTTTAGTATTTAAAAGACTCAAAAAAATTCATGTCATTGGAACATGACATACATCAAAAACCTCGTGACGTTAAATTTTGTTTTGAGGCCTTTTGCTCATACATATTGAATTGTACATGCATGTAGTTAAATTGATTATAGTATCAAAGTAATTAGTCGTAGACCGTTGGACCGAATTTGAAAATGCAATATATATGATACAAGTTTTATCTAGACGTATTACTTACACTTAATTACTATTGTAGGATAAAGTATATAAGGATGGGTGGAAGTTCATTGAAGAGAAATTTAAGCATATGATTGATTACGATGATGATGATACCAACACGTTGACTGCGCTTGAGTTCATTGATGACATCCAACGGTTGGGTTTGGGATATCACTTTGAAGAAGACATAACGAGAGCCCTTGATAAAATATTGAACAACATTGATGGCCAGGGAACTGACCAGAGTCTCCACTTCACTGCTCTCAGCTTTAGGCTCCTTAGACAACATGGATTTGAGGTCTCCCAAGGTATGTAATATGTAAACATTTTGCTATTTATTGTTACAAACGATAGATAATCTACACTAAATTTATCTAAATTATAGAATAGATTTTAACCCATAAAGTAAGTACCTTAAATCTAAACAAAGTGCACCTAAATTTAACTTTTTATCGTTGCAACTCAACATTACGATTTAGTGATATTCATCTTTACTTGTAAGTGCGAAAATGAAGAGTTTGCAACCAATTTATTCTCTCACCTTTTTAGTATAAATATATTGATGGATAGAAAAATACATTTATCATTTACAGTTGATACCACATAGTTTAATTCGGTATAATTACATCAAAACTATATTTAGTAGGATTCTAGCTCGTATTGATACATATGCGAGACTTAAGGTGCAAGGCTTCTACAAAATAGAAATAGTTTTGGAGATGCGGGCTTCCCTAACATCAGCTTTGGTTATTAGTTCTATTCCATGTATGAACTCACTTATACTATGTTTCAATGAAAGAATTGTGAGTTACAAATAATAGTAGACTTAATGCTTAAAATGCACTTTTGAAGAAAACACTATAACAATGAACTACTCAAGAACTTGAAAGGTGATTTTGAAACACGGCAAAATTACAAAATGCCCTACAAATTAAGACATTAAACAAAGGTCTTTCAAATTTTCTTCTAGTCATTTTCAAGTCTTGCTTTCTAAATGCACCCTCAAAGTTTCTCCATCTAAATTACTAGATATGTAAATAATAAACTTGTATGAAACTCAGATGTATTCAGTAGATTCACGGACGGTAATGGAAGTTTCAAGGCATGGCTTTGCAAGGATGTAAAAGGAATGTTGAGTCTGTATGAAGCTTCATATTTTGCTTTCGAAGGAGAGAGCCTGTTGGATGAAGGCCTTGCATTCTCAACCATTTGTCTCAAGAACCTCAGTGGAGATAATATTACCAAAGGACTAGCAGAACAAGTGAGTCATGCACTGGAACTTCCACTGCACCATAGAATGCAAAGAGTAGAAGCTAGACGGCATATTGAGGCATACAATAAAAGGCCCGATGCAAATCAGGTGCTACTTGAAACTGCCAAGCGAGATTTTAACTGGGTGCAATGCACACTCCAAAGGGATCTTCAAGAAGTATCAAGGTAACTATATTTGGGAAGAGAGAATCAAACATAGGATTAGGAGTACAACTGTATTTAAATTAAGGGAATTATATACTTGCGACCATAAGCATTATCCTAATTCAATCAGTGTATTTGCTTCATTGATATTGCATTTAGGTGGTGGGTGGATATGGGCTTGGCAAAAAAGTTAAGCTTCACCAGAGACAGATTGATGGAGTGCTTTTTTTGGTCGGTTGGAATTGTCTTTGAACCTCAACACAGTCATGCCAGGAAAGGGCTGGCAAAAGTGGCTGCTCTAGTAACCACCATTGATGATGTCTATGATGTTTATGGTACTTTGGATGAACTAGAGCTTTTTACTTCTGCAGTTGAAAGGTTAGAAATTTTCTATTGTGTTTATATATATAAATTTAGATTGCGCCGGATGATCTCTTCTCGGCTTTTCATTAATTAACAACTCTCTTAATTAATCCTTAATTGCATACTTATGCTACTCAGATGGGATGTCAAAGCTATACAAATTCTCCCAAATTACATGAAGCTTTGTTTTCTAGCTCTTTACAACACAGTGAATGAGATGGTTTATGACACTTTAAAGGAGCAAGGAGAAAACATTCTCCCTTATGTCACAAAAGCTGTACGTACACTACATTCATATTATCATATATCAACAATGCTACTTAGACATATAAAATTAACCACATTTATAATATCATATTATTCTCCAATTAAATTATAACTTCAGTTTCCAATATTAATTAACTGCAATCTTTTACATATCTCAGTGGGCTGATTTGTGCAAAGCATTTCTAAAGGAGACAACGTGGTGCTATAACAAGCAGACACCCACATTTGAAGAATATATTGACAATGCATGGATATCAGTCTCAGGAGTGGTGTTCTTAGTTCATACATATTTTCTCCTCAACCCAAAGATCACAAAGCAAGCACTTGAATACATAGAGAATCATCATAGCCTCTTGCGTTGGCCATCTCTTATTTTCCGGCTTTCCAATGATTTGAGTACTTCGGCAGTACGTATTTAATTCAAAGTCCGTTTAATAACTATTTTTGTTTGTCATTTTTTAAACTGAAGATTAAAAATTTGTTTAGTAACTTTGTACCACTCTTAGGTTTTCAAATAAAAAAAATAAAATCTGAAAAACCAAATTCAAACTAAATTTTGAAAGGAAAATGGTAAGGTCTAAAATATCGATGATATCGGAAATATCGGTAGTCCAAAAACACGGAAATTTCGATGGAAATATCGGGATATTATCGATATCGATAAAAATTGAATAAAAACCACGGAAATTGTAAGAAAAACTTGGAAATTTTTATTGAAACTTTGCAGGATGTTTATTTAGTCAATTATCTATTAGTTTATCACAAAAAATTGGAAGGAATGCATTGCATGATAGATTTAATTGATTTAAGTTGATTATATAGCAAGCTGGCAAACATTGTGAGTGTAGAAAATATGTAGTAATTAATGAAAGAAGTTTAAACACACCATAATCATTTATATATAATGAATTAGTACAATATTTTACACTTTATACATTGCATGGTAAGATACATAAGTGACTTAGCAAGGTCTAAAATATCGATGATATCGGAAATATCGGTAGTCCAAAAACACGGAAATTTCGATGGAAATATCGGGATATTTATGGATATTTTAGACCAAAAACACACTATTTTTTCCCTCCTACATGTCCTTGTTTAATTTTGTATTACTATTTCATTTAATTTATTCAATCTAATGTTTGAAATAAAAAGAGGTGTGCGAGAGGTTAAAGATAGTGTAAAAACCAGCTCCTATATTAAAAACTCACAAAGTTTACAACAAATTTTTTATTTTCAAAAAAACAAAATAATTATTAAACGATCCCTTTATTTCTTTTTAATCAGTACTTTAATGCATCATGCACGCATCAATTTATCTTCACATTAATATTCTATATATTAATTTGATGTTACACTGCAGGCAGAATTGGAGAGAGGAGAAACTGCGAACTCAATCTCATGCATGATGCGTGGCAGTCTGAATGTTTCTGAGCAATCTGCTCGTGAATATATAAGTAATTTGGTTGAAAATAGTTGGAAGAAGCTGAACAAAGATAGAGCCTCTTCATCTCCATTTACAAAGCAATTTGTAAAAGCAGCAATAAACCTTGCTCGGATTTCCCAATGCGTATACCAATATGGTGATGGGCACGGAGCTCCAGACGCAAGAGCAAAGAATCGAATCCTATCAGTGATTATCGATCGCATTTAAAGACCATAACACATGCACTTATATATGTTGGATGGTTTTCCTTTAAAAAAATATATATGTTGGATGGTTATTAGTAATAGCAATAATAGTTGGTTAGGCATTTATGGGTTTGTTAGAAAAGATGAGAATATGAGAAGAGTAATATTGTACTTTTGTAACAGTTTGTTTCTCTATATAAACAAACCTTGTAAGGCTTTGGCCATTATCTTTTCTCACTCTAAATAAATTGAATGGAACAGTATTCTATTCTCTCTAATATATATATATATCTCTGCTTGAGCTATGCTTTCATTTTTCTCTGTTAATATGGTATCATCGCCAGGTATTGGTTCATCACCGATTCTGATCCTGATTTGCTACGCTGTTCGTTGCTTCGTTCGTGGTTCGATTTGGGTGCTAAGGATTTGTTGTGCGATTGATGAAGGAGGTGCTGGAGATTCTCAGTCGAAGAAAGGTTGTTGGGATACTTCTGATTTCTGCTGGAGTTTCAGGTGGTTGTGTTCTTTTCTGCATACTTAGTCTCGTAAATTTGAAGCATATTGGTGTCTATCGAGTAATGAATTGGGATATTTCGTGATTTGGGTTGTTGATCTGTATATGTTGATTTGGGATAATTTGTGATTTTTGCGATAATTAGTAGTATTGTACTTTTGCTGAAAGTGTCATTCTTTCTAAATCAAGAAGTTTGTGGGTTCAAGAAAGTGTTATTCTTTCTCAGTCAAGAAGTTGTATATTCAAGAAAGTGTCATTCTTTCTTCTCAGAGTGTCATTCTCTGTGTATATTCTCAATTGCTGATTAGTATTGTTTGAAGAACAATCATGAGTAGTTCTTCTTTTAAAATTGATGGAATACATGGTATGCTTACAATCAAACTGAGAGATGATAATTTTGCCAAATGGATTTCAATTTCAATCTGTTTTGTGGGGGTATAAATTGTTTGGGCATTTCGATGGCACAACTGTGTGTCCATCAAAGTATGTGGTTAGTACAGAAGCTGGGGTTACAAAGGAGATTACTGAGTCCTTTATGGATATTGGGAGTCTACAGATATGGCGTTGCATAGTTTGCTTCTTGCCACTTTAACTGATGAGGCAATGGAGTATGTTTGTGGTTGTAGGACTGCTCATGAGGCATGGGTCAACTTGGTTGATAAATATGCATATGTTTCTAAGTCTAGAGTCAATCATCTCAAAACCAAGTTACATACAATTCAAAATGGAACTGATACAATTGATAAGTATCTCTTGAAGCTAAAAGGTATTAGGGATCAACTCACTGCTGCATGTGAGTCTATATCTGATAATGATATAATGATTGCTGGTCTTGCTGGTTTGCCAAAGGAATATAGGGTTATTCGTACAATCATTTTGGCTAGGGAGTCATATATTACCTTAAAGGAGTTTAGAGCGCAACTATTAGGGGCAGAAAGGGAGATTGAAGGAGAGATTAGTGTTTTATCTCAGAATCTGTCTGCTTTATATGTTCAAGGTTCAAATTCAAGTGCTAGTTCGAGTTCAACATCATACTCAAATTCTCAGGCACATAATCATATTCCTGCTAGTACTGTGGGGACAATTACTGCAGTGCCATATGGTTCCACTTCACAAGGTCAAGAAAATTCAGTACATCAGTTTTAGACTGTACCACAATTCCCGTATCCATTTTATCCTGTCTTTTCACAGTATCCTGCAACATACTTTCCACCATCATAATCTACTGTGTTTCCTGGTGAATCTTATGGATATGGTTTTATTGGTCATCCTAGTGATCATAATAATCTTGGTGCACAGTCTAATATGGGAGTTCAATTTGGACCTCGAGCATCACATGACAATCAATACAGAGGCAATAATTACAGGAATAACAACAGCTTTAGGGGACAATGATATGGTTCAAGTAACTCAAGGCAGAATGGCAATAATTCTTGGTCTAGGAATACTGCTACAAGGATAAATGTTGTGATAGAATGTCAAATTTGTAACAAACGGGGCATACTGCAGCCAACTGTTATCATATGAACATCAATACTTCTAATTCAGGGTTGCTGAATGCCAAATTTGTGGCAAGAGAGGACATTCAGCTCTTGATTGTTATCACAGAAGCAATTATTCATATCAAGGTCAGCCTCCACCCCCATCACTGTCTGCAATGAATGCTCAACAAACCACACAGTTCATTCCTCAAGATGCCTGGATTGTTGATTCCGGTGCATCTCATCATATGACAGCTGACATCAATTCCTTTACTCAAGTCACACATTTTGAGGGTGAGAAAATAACCATTGGAAATGGTACTGATCTACCCATCCAAAACATTGGATCAACTACTTTACGAACTAACAATCACTCTCTTATTCTCAACAAAGTATTACATGTTCCACATATTGCTAGAAGCCTATTATCTGTGAAACAACTTTGTGCTGATAATACGAGTTGGTTTATATGTGATGAATTTGAATTCTTTGTACAGGACAAGAAGACAAGGGAAACAGTGTATCAAGGAAAGAGTAAGCCTAAAGAATTGTTCCAGATTCTGGTTGTGCAAAGGAAAAAAGGAGTGCAGTCTATTACAAGTAGTTCAGTTGCTTATGTGGGTAAAGCTATCAAGTGTGATACTTGGCATCAGAGGTTGGGTCATCCCACTCATGAAATCATGAATTCTATGTTACAGAAGTCGAATATTGTAGCTGATATAGATAATAAGTCTAGTGTTTGTGTTCCTTGTATTCAGGGAAAAATGTCTAGAACTCCATTTCCAATTAGATCAGACACTTGTACCTATCCATTTGAAAAAGTGCATTTAGATATTTGGGGTCCTTCTCATGTGAAGTCCTTAGAAAGTTATAGGTACTATGTAACTCTGATTGATGAATACACCAGATATGTGTGGATTTTTCCAATGAGTAATAAATCAAAAGTCTTCACAATCTTTGTGCGTTTGTATAATTTTGTCCTTACCCACTTACCCAGTTTGGGGTGCACATTAAAGGTTTGCAAACAGATGGTGGAGGAGAGTATGTTAGTAAAAGTTTTACTTCTTTTCTAGCTAGCAAGGGTATTATTCAATTCATTTCTTGTCCATACACTCCACAACAGAATGGAGTGGTAGAAAGGAAACATAGACATATAGTTGAAATTGCAATCACACTTCTTAATGCTGCTGGTTTAACTTCTGAGTTTTGGTACTTTGCATGTGCACACTCTGTTTTCTTGATTAACAGAATGCCATGTAAGACCCTATCAATGTCTTCTCCTTATCAAATGTTGTATAAGAAGATCCCTAATGTACATTCATTGAAGATCTTTGGTTCAGCTGTGTTTCCTTGGTTAAGACCATATGCTGCCAATAAATTGCAAGCAAGATCTACTATGTGTGTATTTTTGGGTTATTCCATGGGGTATAAAGGAGTTATCTGTTTTAATATGCAAACTCAGAAATGTATTATATCCCGACACGTAGTATTTGATGAATCATGCTTTCCTGGTAAATTACCTACGGTACTTAAATCAATTGAGGTACAAAGTCAAGATTCACATATATGTAAGCCAGTCATTATACCAGTTCCTTTATATCACAGAGAGTATGTCAATGGTCCAATTCATGAATCACAGGTAACTGCAACCCTTATTTCCAAGTACACAAGCTTCTGTTTCAGATGAAGTCAATATAAGCAGACATCATTCTTCACCATTCTTAGACAATGGTATTGCATGAGTATCAGATTCTCAGGACAATGAATCAGCATCAACAACAGGCCTTACTTCTTCCTCTCACAATGATACTGCTCCCTTGCTTCCTGTCCTCGATCCTGCACAATTACATGTAGTTCTACTTTTTAATATTTCTCCTTCATCTAGTGCATCAGATACTGTTCCTATACGATCACATGGGATGCAAACTCAGTTACAAACAGGTGCAATTACAAGGAAAAGTTATACTAGCTATCCGGCATTACTACTTGAGTTGTCTTCTTTACAACTAATGGATTGTAGCTCTGATAATCACTGTTTACATCCATATTGAGCTGGTTTTTCATTCCTTGCTAATGTTTCTAACCATGAAGAACCAAAAACTTTCAAAGGTGCTGCAAGTAAAAAAGAATGGCAGAATGCAATGCAGGAGGAATTTGATGCCCTCACAGCTCAGGATACTTGGATTTTAGTTCCACCTCCATAAAAAAGAACTGTTATTGGTAGTAAATGGGTTTATAAGATTAAAAGGAATCCAGATGGGTCTATTTCCATATTCAAAGCCATATTGGTTGCACAAGGATTTACACAAGAACATGGTCTTAATTACTCTGAAACTTTTAGTCTTGTTGTTAGACATACTACAGTCAAGATTATACTTACACTTGCTGCTCAGTTTGGTTGGTCTTTGCGACAGTTGGATGTCAAAAATGCCTTTTTACATGATGAGTTAGAAGAGAAAGTATATATGCAGCAACCTCAAGGGTTTGTTGATGATAAGAATCCCAATCATGTTTGCAGATTAGTGAAATCTCTCTATGGTTTAAAACAGGCTCCTAAGGCTTAGAATTCCAAGTTTACAAGCTATCTTCCAGCACTTGGTTTTACACCATCATTTTCAGACACAAGTCTGTTTGTTAAGTCTGATAATGGAGACATTATTTTGTTGTTGTTGTATGAGGATGATATCATCCTTACTGGTTCAAATCCAACAAAGGTACAAGGCATAATCAACAATTTGGCAGAAGTGTTTGAGCTCAAAGATATGGGAAGACTGAGCTATTTCTTGGGTTTACATATCCACTACAATGATGATGGTTCACTGTTCCTTAACCAATCCAAGTATGCAAAAGACTTGTTAAAAAAAGCTGGCATGGAGTCTTGCAAGCCCACATCTACTCCTTCCAAGCCACATACACAGATTCTTGCTGGTGAAGGTACACTGTTGTCTGATCCAAGTCAATATCGAAGTATTGTTGGTGCTCTTCAGTATTTGACATTCACAAGACCTGATCTTGCCTATTCAGTGAATATGGTTTGCCAATTTATGACACAACCAACTGATGCACATTTGCATTTGGTCAAAAGGATACTCCGGTATATTCAAGGAACTATCAACTATGGTTTACACTATATAAAGAGTCTAAATTTTCATATCACTGCCTATTCAGACTCAGATTGGGCTGCTGACATTAACACTCGAAGATCCATTTTTGGTTTTGTGGTCTATATTGGATCCAATCTTGTTTCATGGCAATCAAATAAGCAATCTATAGTCTCTAGACCACTGAAGTTGAATACAAAGCTTTGGCACAGTGTGCAGCTAATGTGTCTTGGATTAGATCGGTGTTCAAAGATATTCATCAATTTCGTCCTAGTCCTCATTATCTTCACTGTGATAACCTGTCTGCACTTGCATTAAGCTCTAATCCGGTGTTTCATTCTAAGATTAAACACATTGATACATATTACCATTTTGTTAGAGAAAAAGTATAAAAAGGTGATATCAGTGTTCCTTATATTCCAACAGATGATCAGGTTGCAGGTGTGTTCACCAAGGGATTACACAGTCCTGTTTTCTTGAAGCATTGTAGATATCTGAGTTTGGGATTGTCACCAGTTGTGCAGCAAACTAAGCTAGATTGTTCCATGCTTAGTTTGAGGGGGGAGTAATAGCAATAATAGTTGGTTAGGCAGTTATGGGTTTGTTAGAAAAGATGAGAATATGAGAAGGGTAATATTGTACTTTTGTAACAGTTTGTTTCTCTATATAAACAAACCTTGTAAGGCTTTGGCCATTATCTTTTCTCTCTGTAAAGAAATTGAATGGAATAGTATTCTCTCTAATCTCCCTCCCTCCCTCCCTCCCCCCCTTGAGCTATGCTTTCATTTTTCTCTGTTAATAATTAGCCACTAACATAGTGCCATTTATTTTAGTTTCTTGTTCGATTTTACAATATGTATTAGACTAAAATGTTTGTATTTAACCTAAATGTCATGTGATATTTGATATTTAATTTCTCAAAGCTCCAAATAGTTTTTGGTGTTTAAAAATTAAAAGCCAATTTGACTGGTTAATACTATTATGTACAAAAAAAAAAAGTGTGACTGGATGATACTGCATATCAATACAAAATTGACAAAAATTTGACAAATCATTATCAAGTGTTGGAGTCTTGTAGATTAATATCCATTACCAAAACTATACGTCTTCTTATATAAGGAGATGTATAATTTGGATAATAGATAATTATATAATTCCAACAGAAAGTTTATATATGAATTTATTTTTTTGACAAGGAATGGTTCTGGTAATAGGCCAAAGTCAATAACAAGTGAAAACAATAACTAAAAATATCAACAAGCATTCACTTAAGTTTCCTTTAAGGGTGTGCTATCCACACACCTCTTTTTACTTCTCACACACCCCTTGTTAATTTATATAATTTGATATTCTTTAATTCATCCGATCCGACGAGCAAAAATTAAAAAAGTGTTTGAGAAGTAAAATGTAGTGTGTGGATAGCACACCCCTTTCTTTAATATCACATATGAAATGGATAGAAGAACAACCATTCCAAGCAAGTTATGAATCAATACAAAGCCTTTTTCATGAAATAGTTAATGGATATTAAAAAAAACAAAATTTACCAGATAATCACTTAATTTGATAATCAATTTATTGGGGGGTTTGAGTTAGTTTTAATTTTAATTTTTAAATTCTTTTTATTAGAAAGATTGAAAATTGTTATCAAACAAATTTTTAGTTTTAAATCTTCTTTAAAAAAAATCAAACTGGTTGTTATCGAACAACCCCATATTATTTTTGAATCACGGGGCAAATGCAAGGGAAAAGTTGGAGGAAAAACAATGAGGATTCCCTTTGAGCTTTGACCATTTATTTTAGTGGCCCTTTCACTTCAATATCTACAATTAAACAAAATCTTGATTGATTCTTCGATCAACCCAACTACTTTTCAGCACAAATCCAATCACTCTTCAACAAGCCTCTCCTAGCTATTCAGCTGCAATCTCAAAGCTTTCCTTCAAAGCAAATACTGCCTACGATCCTTGAGATCTAAAACTTTTATAGCATGCCACCCTATGCTGTGATTCGGTTGATTACAATTCCAACCACCGGTTTTTCTCTTGTGGAGCATATTGTTTTGTACTAAGTCCAATCCAACACCAGTGGTCTCGGTGGACTTCTCTAGCATTATCTTGTCCTTAGTAGTATGAATCTTGCTAGAATTTTGCTGCTTTCTTTACATTTCCAATCAATTTATTTTTTCAAGTTACGTCGCTTGGCCTATCCTCTAGTTTTACTTTTGTGAAATTAAATATTATATTATGTTTTTCGCTTTAGTTTATATTTCATTTTATTTAATTTTTAGGCAAGCATATATGAAGTTTAAATCCTGGCACAGAAAATAACTTTATCTAAGCAACCCACTCGGTGCACAATCATTTGATTAAGAAGTCAGATTAATGCGTAAGTTACACACACATTCAAACACATACACTATCTATTGGTAGCCTCCAACAGTGATACACCTATTATCTCTTTCATTTCCTCGTGTGAAACCCCGTACTTTAAAATATATTTATGCTTACTATTATATTCGAAATTTTTTTAATTATTTATTGTGTCTTCAATAATTAGGCTATACTGATATTTTATTTTATATGGTTTTAGTTATATATGTATATATTCATTGTACATGTAGTATTAACTAGAATTTCTAAGTTGATCCTCTAAGGCTATCTAGCAGCTTCTCATATGTACGTGTGTCGTATTTTTACTGAATTGTTAGGTTTTGTACCTGGTTTCTCTACTTTTTTTTTGGTCGAACCTGCTTTCTCTACTAAATAAGAAACCTCAGACTCTAGAGTTGTAGACCAGAGGAATGAAAGGAAGATAAAATGGTGAAAACCTCTGCATGTAGTGTTTCTATCTCCTCCACTCTTATAAATTTCATAGCCCTAGTTCTACAAGTCCAAATCATGTACCGTTCTTGTGTATATGATCGTGGGAAAGTACTCTACCTAACTAAGGTAATTAATTCTGGGTTTATTCAGGTTTTGGATTATTCCAAAATTTAAGTTTTTAACCTAATTAAGCTCAACCCTTGTGATTTGAGGTGCTGTTTGAATTGATGGACGCCATTGGAGGCCATTGGTGTTCGACGACTAAGCTGAACCATTTGAAGTAAATATGTAGATCTATTTTACTGCTGAAGGTTAATTGTAGATTCTACAATTTGGAATTGAGTATAATCTCGGGTTATGGTCGTGGAGGAATTCGTTTAGAGATTTGTATAATTGGTTTAAAGGCATGCTGGTTTAATGATTTTAAAGATGGTGATTTAGTTTAGATTTTTTTAGTGGAATTCATGTTCAACTGTAAGGAATAGAGGTGAAAGACTAAATGGATTCTTTAATTTATTTTAAGGAAATGATGAGTTGACCTGAGAAATACTCTATTTGAAAGTGAGAGTTTAATGGACATGTAAACCTAGAGATGAACTTATTAGGCTGGAGTGTTAATCATACAAGTGAATTTAGTGAAATGCTATACTGCTATTATATTGAGAAGGCATATTTATGGATTTACCTCCTAAACTTGAATGGAGCTGTTGATTTTCCTTGTAAACTTTAATTTTAGCTGATTACCCCCTTGAACTTTTATAATTAGCCAATTTCCTCCTTGAACTATAATTTTAGCCGATTTTCCTCCTGCTGTTAGATTTTAAAAAAGTTCATCTAATTTTCCATCCATCTTGATTACGGAAACATCACATGACAACTATATGAGGGCAAAAAGGATGAAAAATTGGATGGATGGAAAATTGAATGAAAGTTTTTTAAAATCTAACGCCAGGGAGAATTGGCTATTTATAAAAGTTCAAAGGGGTAATCGGCTAAAATTCAAGTTCAAGTTTTTTGCACCCAAGTGTTAACATATACAGAACTCTGAAAATATTGAAGCATTCGAAAGAAAGAAAGAAGAACTCTAGAGAGAATGAATCTTTTGAGAGAGAAACTTTGTATTGATTTCAGACTTAGTGATTACAATGAAGGAAGCACAAATTATATACCTTGCAGTAGCTTGTAATGCAAGCAAAGTCAGTTACACCAGTCGGTTGCAACAACCCTAACCAACATAACTGTCAATAGCCAAATTATCTGCAGTTTTCTCTTCAGTAGGAACATACACCACTTCAAGATCTCCCTTTTGCACCCTCTCCCTTACAAAGTGATAATCTGTATCCAAGTGTTTTATTCTTGAATGAAACACTGGATTTGAACTTAATGCAATGGCAGACATATTATCACAATAAAGAACAGGTTGTTGAAGTAAAACACAGTTCAAATCTCTCAAAATCTGTCTAACCTAAGCTATATCAGTAGTTGTGTGAGCAAGAGCTTTATATTCATCCTCTGTAGAACTTCTTGAAATTGAAGTTTGCTTATTTGACTGCCAAGAAATAGGGTTTTCCCCAAGAAATACAATGTATCCTATCACTGATCTTCTGGTATTGAGATCAGCAGCCCAATCAGAATCAGTAAAGGCTATGAGATGCATATGTGATTGTGAAGAATAAACTATTCCTTGTTGCATTGTACCCTGAAGGTATTCGAGAATCCTTTTTACAACTCCAAAATGAATCTCAGTTGGTGAATTCATGTATTGACACACTGCATTTATTGCAAATGCAATATTTGGTCTAATAAAAGTGAGATATTGCAATGAACCAAAAATGCTTCTGTATGTGCTTGGATATTCAATTGACTTCCCTTCTGTTATCAACAATTGGTTATGTGGTTTACATGGTGTAGTAGCAGGCTTGCAATAATCCATACCAGCCTTATGAATCAAGTTTTTATATACTTTGACTGATTAACAAATATATCCCCATTTGGCTTGTATTGAATCTGTAAACCAAGAAAATATGTTAGCTTCCTTAAGTCTTTCAAATCAAAGACAGTAGAGAGCTCTTGAACTACCGATTGAATTTTAGTCACACTTGATCTTGTCAGAATAATATCACCAACATATAACAAGAGTATGATGATATCAATGTTATCAGTTTTCATGAATAAACTAGTATCAAACATTGATGCAGTGAACCCCATTGCTAACAAATAACTTGTAAACTTTGAATTCCAAGCCCTTGGGGCTTGTTTGAGGCCATACAGAGACTTTAGGAGTTTGCAAACGCGATTTAGATGACTTGATCAATGAACCCTTGATATTGTTTCATGTAAACTTCTTTTTGCAAATCACCATGCAAGAATGCGTTTTTAATATCAAGTTGTTTCAATTCTTATTTATTCATTGTAGCCAAAGCAAGAATGATCCTCACAGTTGTATGTCTTACAACTTCACTAAAAGTATCTAAATAATCTACCCCATGCTCTTGGGAGAAACCTTGAGCAACCAGTCTGACTTTATACCTGGAAATGCTGCCATCAGGATTTTTCTTCACTTTATAAACCCATTTGCTACCTATTATTAATCTGTGATCAGGTGCAGGTACCAAAGACCAAGTTCCCTGAATTCTAAGTGAATTATACTCCTCTTGCGTTGCATTTTTCCAATGTGGAATGGATGCAGCCTTTCTAAAACATGAAGGTTTTGATGAATCTGCAATGTCAGAAATAAAAAAGAAGCCTCCAACAAATGGATCATCATTTGTTATCTGTAAAGTATCCAACTTAAGGAAAGTTGCAACCAATGCTGCATAATTTTTCTTCTGAAGAAGACCAAACTTTAATCTTGTCACCATTGAATGTTCAATAACATTCTGTGCCTTGAGTAATCATCAGAAGAAGATTCAGTTAATGGAGAGAGTGGAAGAATTACCTTCAGTTATAAGGTGTTGTGGATAGGCAACATAGATGGCCTTGTATTTGAAGTACTTGAGTGACGGTGATGGGGAGTTTGAATATTAGAATCCTGAGATGCTGCTGAACCAGAATTTTGAGATACTAAGTTGCCAGAACACTGAAATGTTGATGAACCAGACAATTGTGAGTGTGAATGAACTTCTGTAGCTGATGCATATTCTTTGTCTTGATGCATTCGTGATGAAACAGTTATACCCCTTGGCAATTGAATCATAATAAGACCTGATTTATGTTGTTGTGGTGCTACAGATTTATGTAATTGTGAAACCTGTGCATTCTTATAAGGAAACACCTATTCATCATGTATGACATGTCTGGAAGGAGTTAACTTCCCTAAACTGATATTATAGCATGTTACTCCTTTATATCCCATCACATATCCCATAAATACACATTGAGCTGTCATTGGTTGTAGTTTGTTTTCATTGTAGGGCCTCATGAATGGGTAGACAGCAGAACCAAAGACCTTCAAATTTTGAATATTAGGCTCTTGTCCCATTAACAACTGATATGGTGATTTCATATTCAACACTCTACATGGCATTTTGTTTATTAGAAATGCAGCATGTGAGCATGCATGAAACCAAACTGAACTGGTAAACTTCCTTCTATCATAAGTGTCACTACTATTTCAACCACATGTCTGTGTTTCCTCTTAACAAGTCTATTTTGTTAAGGAGTATAAGGACATGAAACCATATGCTTAGTGCCCTTGGTATCTAGAAACTCAACAAACATTTCACTTGTAAATTCTCATCCTCCATCAGATTGCAGACACTTAACAAAACTTAACAAATATGGAGAATACTTCAGACTTGTTACTCATTGGGAAAATCCACAAAAACCTTAAGTACTCATCTACAAAACTCACATAGTACCTATAACCTTGTAAATAGACCTTGGAGATGGTCCCCAAACATCAATATGTACTTTTTCAAACAAACAAGTAGTAGTATTTTGCCTTACAAAAAATGATTTTCTACTTATTTTGCCACTAATACAAGAAGAACATATTGATTGACAACTATCTACATTGATTCTGGTGTTAGAATTATTCAGCATTGCAACAAGAACTTCATCTAATGGATGTCCTAACCTTTTATGCCACTTTGACACTTGAATCTTCTTTCCAATGAAACCAGTATATTTTCCCAACTTTACAGCAAAAGACCTTGCAAAAATATTCACTGGAATTGTAAACAGCTCCCCACCATCACTCTTTCCTTGGTACAATATCATCATTGTTGCCTTGTTCTGCATGAAAAACACAACATCATCACATATAAACCAGCATCCATTATCTCTGCAAAGTTTCTTGACAGAAAGTAAATTGATAGTGATTTTAGGTACACAAAGCACATTTCTTAAAATCAAAGAAGTATTAGATGCATGTATGCTTGTGGAACCAATGTGAGTCACTGCTAAACTTGTACCATTCCCAATGGTAATTTTTGCATCACCATTGTATAGACTGATATGATTGAGATTATCTAAGTTTGCAGTCATGTGATGAGTTGCACCAGAAGCCATTATCTAGTTCTCTTCTGCAGTGAAACCAATACCATGATCAGTTGTACAACCAGCACTAGAAACTCCATTTTGAGTTACATTAGTTTGAGCTATCATTGCTGCAATTGATGATGGTGGTGGAGGATTTCCCTGATATGCAAAGTTATTCCAGTGATAGCATTCAAGGACTATGTGACATCTTTTTACATATATCTAACACACCAGAAAACCAGAAGATTGTGAACCTCCATTCTTAACTTTATAGTAGCAATTTGCTATAGTATGTCCTCTCATTTAGCATATTTGACACTCGGGTGAAACAGAGTACTTAGAATTGGCATTGCCATTCCAATTTGGCTTATTTAAGCCATGTCCAGCAAATGAACTATTAGAATTAGACCCATTACTTGCAGATCCATTTCCTACAGCACTCTTTCCATTGCCATTTTCATTTCCTGAAAAACTCTATTGCCATTGCCATTTTCATTTCCTGAAAAACCAGTTCCTCCTTGAAAGTTATTACCAGATTGATCACTACTGAAACTACCCTGAGATCTTTGAGTATTTGAACCCTCACCATGTTCATATCCCTAAAAACCTTGTGAATTTGATCATTCTCCTTGAACATACATTGCATACATAGAATTAGACAAAGAGTGCATTCTTGATTCAATGCTTCCTTCAATTACTAACAACTGTGCTCGAAAATCCTTCAAAGACATAGTAAAATATCTTGCCAAGATTACAGTTTTAATCATCTCAAAATCAGTAGGAAAAACAGATAAAATAGCAATCATAAGATCATTATCAGTAATCTTTTCACCTTCAGACACCATTTGGTCCCTTATACCCTTCAATCTCATCAAGAACTTATCAATAGATTCACCATCTTTTTGTGCAGTGTGCAATTCAGTCTTGAGTTAATGAAAATCTTTCTTACAAACACTTTCAAGCTTCATGAGATGTCTTACCTCCGATCACATATTCCATAACATCATCTGAAATAGTAGCAATTAACAAGCTCAACAAAGCTAAATCCTGTTTCACCCATTCTTTGTAAGCAGTAGTAATTTCATTTGTGATACCGGATTCTTTATCGAAGACAAACTTGGGTGGACAAGGTGATTCTCCAGTGAAAAAAACAAACAAATCATACCCCCTTAGCACAGATGAAAATTGATAACTCCATTTAACAAAATTATCATCTTGCATTTTAACCGTAAGCATCCCTAATAGACCCTCAATCTTAACAGTCAAATCAGCCATTATAGTAAACAATAGTCACAAGAACACAAGAGATTGCACTCCGGCTATCGACCTTTGTGGAGTAATACACAACTTCTGAGTCACACCCTTTCACTCCAGCTATCAGCCTTATGGAAGAGACAAACAACTTATACTGAGATAATGGCTTCGGCCTAATATCCCAAATCAAGATTGCAGAAAAATGGCATCGACCTTGTTATCTTTCGCACAAATCAATAGATCAATAGCAAAACGAACTTGAAGCATTTTCACAAACACGTAAATGGCAGAAAAAACACAGATCAAAAGAACCTGAGATGAATGCAGAAAACAATGGGATTTCAAGAGATATCATTGTGGGAAACCACCATGAGCAGAAGACGACGGCCACCAAGGATTGTACTCGGCGATGATACCATGTTAACATATATAGAACTCTGAAAATATTGAAGCATTTGAAAGAAAGAAAGAACTCTAGAGAGAGAATGAATCTTTTGAGAGAGAAACTTTGTATTGATTTCAGACTTAGTGATTACAATAAAGCAAGCACAGATTATATAGCTTGCAGTAACTTGCAATGCAAGCTAAGTCAGTTACACCAGTCGGTTGCAACAACCCTAACCAACATAACTGTCAACAACCTAACTAACTATTAGTTAAGTTGAGCTGGCAGTGCCAACTGTCATTACTGTCAACACCAAAACCCCATGTGACCTTTCTATGTCCTCTCTTATATTTTGCCACCTGTCATATACTAACTTCATTTTAAATACTGTTAACTCACCTATGACCTATTAAACACTAAAAATAGAATATAAAAAATAAAAAATAAAAAACAAGTGCAACTCTCTCTGTCAATAAGGCCATCTACCTCTCTCTGTCTATGTTTAGTCCCTGTCCAGGTTATAACTCTGTAAAAAATTATCTTTTAATGAACGTCAGACCATATCTATATACCGTCTCCAATCGAATTGGGTTATTTTTTAGCCTCCTCAATAATTTATTATTTTAAGTTTGTTCTTTAATTTTATTGGTTAATTGAATTAAACTACTATATTAAAATAAAGTTTTCGAACATATTTTGAGTGTCACTTGTCTCTAAATGAATAAGAGCTCGTTTGGTTGTGCTTTTAAAATGACTGAAAGCGCTTTTGATGAAAATATTTTTTTTAAACCAATTCTTAGTAAAAATGCAAGTATATTTTGGAGAAGCACTTAAAGTGCTTCTTGCAGAAAGCACTTTAAGTGCTTTTAGAACCAAAAAATATTTTCTCTAAAAGCACTTTCAGTCATTTTGAAAGCACATCCAAACGAGTCTTAAGCCTCCCGGATTTCTTATTCTTTGGTTGAAGATGTGGTCATTTGAAAAAATATTGAAAATTTTAAATTTAGATTTTTGGAAGAGGTAAGGAAGGGTTCAGAAGGGTGAGAAATGACTTAAGTATTTATAGAAAATGGACCTCATAAAAAATGGGCCTCACAAACGGGCTAAGCTAAGAATGCCGAGCCCGATGGCCAAATGGCTGAAGCTTGGCCTGGTGGATCCTTTTTCTTTTTTTGGCTCAGCTCTCCTTAGAGTTGAATTTTGGAGCATTTCGAGCTGAATTTTGGCCCATAACCTTATAGCCATCTCCATTGGAGATGACCCAACTCTCATCTCTCTTCCTTGTGTCCCTCTTTTCCTCTTCCTCCTGTTAAACCCCTTCAATTCCTTTCCCCAATTTCAAAAAGTGCCATGGCTGAATCACTGAAGCTTCTAAATCACGTGCCATGCACGTGCTCATGAGAGAGGCATAAGAGTTGCCCGTGTCTTTGACTGGGACCTTCGTCAACCCGTTGTCGCGGCTGGTGAAACCGAACAGTGGCGAATTCAGGATTTGAAGATCGAGGGATCCTAACATAAAAGCTCAAAAAAAAAATATTAGACTAATTTGATTCCATATCATTATTTTCTAAGGAAAACTAATGAAAATGGCTTGAAAACTTTGAGTTTTAACGATAAAGACGAAATAAAGGGTAAAGTGAATAGTACCATGTTTGACTTTTTAGTGTAAAAATGTGGTTTTTTGTTAAAGTGAACAGTACCGCGGGCTTTTCGTTAAAACTCCCTATTTTCTATTGAATTTGGTTCATTGAATAAATCAAGATTAATCTCAAAGGTAATAAAACCAACAAATTATCTCCAGCAACATAACGCAATTAATGACTCTACAAAGATAAAATTTGTTAATGTAACATATATCTTATTAATTGGGAGTTAGGACTAGAGTCTGGGATTAAAAAACTTATATGAATTTGGAAGAAATAAAACTAGGCAGCTAAAGGCGGTGGAACGACAAATGGTGGTAGGGAATAGGGTAACTTGGGTTTAAAGTTGGAAGGTTGCGATGATTAGGGCTGGGGGTTCTTAAATATAATTTGGGGATACTGGAAAAGACCAGGGTTCTCGTGCTCTGTAGAGAAAACAGAGATATTTTAGTTTTTAAATTTTTTATAATGACTTGACTAAAAAATGTTGTCGTTTTGGCTAGATCTTTTAAAACAGAAATTAAAAACATCTTCTTCTTCTTTGTTATAAGTATTGTTGCCTGCACATCTATGGAGGCAACAAGCCTCTCCACTGCACTTGCCCAAATTATTGGAGGGTCCCGAAGATTAATCACAAGTGTTTCTTTGGGCTTCCGAAGGATCCCGATTCCCGGGACCCCCCGGATCCCTACATGGATCCTCCAATGATGCCGATGATGAGTACGGTGCTCCGGTGGCTGGTTAGCAAAGTCGTTGGGATTAAGGATCTAGATCCAAATACCGATGGGTTTCGCTTAAAACGTAGGAGTTCAAAATGCAGAGTTCAAATTGGGAGGGTGAGAGAGAGGAGGAGAGGGATGGTTGCAGTCGTTCCATGGTTGTTTTTTTTTTTTTTTTTTTTTTTTTTTGTGTTTTTAGGTGAGTTAACAGAGTTTAAAGTGAAGTTAATGATGTACATGTGTCAAACTATGAGAGAGGCCACAGAAAGGCTACAAAGTTTTTTAGTGCAGAAGATTTGGACTCATTCTGAGTCATAGGACACCAATTTTTACACCCTAATAAAAATTAGTGTCTTCCGTTTACCAAAAAAAAAAAAATTAGTGTCTTCCTAACTTTGCA
Organism: Cotoneaster glaucophyllus; assembly: GCA_036320875.1. Classification (NCBI taxonomy): domain Eukaryota; kingdom Viridiplantae; phylum Streptophyta; class Magnoliopsida; order Rosales; family Rosaceae; genus Cotoneaster; species Cotoneaster glaucophyllus. The sequence goes on from CM070068.1 coordinate 5,430,649, forward strand.
GGCACCGAAGTATATTAACGGTGGACTTTAAAAACTCAAAACACCGGAAAACAATGTCGTTAACAAAAAATGAAATGGGATTTTAATATGGAGAAATTAGGTTCTCATCCTTCCTTTTGCTACTCCATTGATTAAAATCTTATTCCTTTTCAATTTTTGATCAAGGTCCTTGGCTATTAATAACATCATTAATTATTTCAATAATAAAATATTTTTTATTTGTAAATATATTCATTTAATGTTAAAAATGTTACAATTAGTATATTTATATTTATGACTAAATTTTTTATCATATATTTTTAGTTTTAGTTTTAGTTTGTATCCATTTTTAATTTGTAATTCTTTTTTAATTTGTACCAATTTTCTTTTCTGTTTTAATTTGTACCCACATATTAATTTCTTTTTGTGCCCATATTTTTTAAAGTTTATTTGTATTTGTACCCATATTTTTTTTTTATTTCTACTTTTTATTTTGCTAAATGTACCCATGCTAATTATATGTACCCATTCATGTAAAACTTTTTAATCTTAAAATGTACTCATTCTTAAATATACCAATTTGTTATATGTAAAATGTACTATTTTTTTTTTATATAAAATCTATTCAATTTTTTTAATCCATTTTTAAACTTATATGGGTACATTCTTTTTTCTTTGATTTTAAAATGTATCCATGTCAAGTTTAATCGAAGAAATTTACTAATGTTATTAAGCCTAATATCTTTCTTTTTTTTGTGATTTTGAAGATTGTAACCATGTTTTAATACAATAATTTTTTAGGAAAACTAATGAAAAGTCCAAAAAAACTTCCCTTTTAACGAAAAGTCCTTTTTAAAGGTATAGTGAATAGTGTCAGTTAAAAGTAAAAAAGTGGTTTTTCGTTAAAAGTGAACAGTACCGAGACCTTTTCATTAAACCTCCCTTTTTTTTGGTTAATTTTGATGAATGTACCCATGTTTATATATATATATATATATATATGAGACACACACACACATACACAATAGTATATTTATATTTTAATATTTTTAATCCCACAAATTATGGTTTTTTTTTATTTAAAATCGCATTTATATAAAAAAACTAAAATTTCTAATTTTTAATTTAAAAAATATAGTAACGTACATAGAAATAAATTATCGTATTAATTTCAGGAACCTCGATCAAAAATTAAAAATCAACAAGATTTCAATCAAAAAATATTTATAACCAATGATAGCATACAAAGTCTCTCTTTTAATAATTTTACAACTCTCTTCGGTGACAAACTTGAAAAAATGTATTGGAGGTTGTGCCTTGGTGCTAACTTTTCCAATTTTCTATTTTATTTGGTCGAGGATCTTTTCTGGTTTTCTATACAAATATTTTACCAACACCAAACATTTTCTCTCAGACAAAAGCATCTCTCTCTCTCTCTCTCTCTCTCTCTCTCTTATTCTCACATAGTTTAGTTTTAGAGCCAATTGTACTAGTGATGGTGTCTTAATTATAACCAAGGTATTAAATATCGATGATATCGGAAATATCGGTAGTTCAAAAACACGGAAATATCGATGGAAATATCGGGATATTATCGATATCGATAAAAATTGAATAAAAACCACGGAAATTGTAAGAAAAACTTGGAAATTTTTATTGAAACTTTGCAGGATGTTTATTTAGTCAATTATCTATTAGTTTATCACAAAAAATTGGAAGGAAATGCATTGCATGATGAATTTAACTGATTTAAGTTGATTATATAGCGAGCTGGCAAACATTGTGAGTGTAGAAAATATGTAGTAATTAATGAAAGAAGTTTAAACACACCATAATCATTTATATATAATGAATTAGATTTGGTTCAAATCTAGTTCAAGTCATAAATTCACTTTCACACTTATCAGCACATAACAGAATTAATGAATGTTATTGACAAAAAAAAAGTATGCTATTACTCTTTCCATGCCAACCTTCTCTAATATAATTAATATTTTAACCCTTTCAATGTGACATTAAGCTAGGACAGAGAACAATGAAAAATCAAACTCCCAAGTCAATTTTCAATTAGATGGGTCAAAATCAAATGAACGAATAGAAATATATCCAGGCCTGTTGATCAAAACACTGCCTCCCTGGAACCGCGTCATTCCCAGCTAGCCAAGAAATAGACAAACAATTTTTAAAACTTAATGCATTACTCTTAGTAAGAAACTGAACACCCAGAACCAACAAATTCAAATGAAGAGGGGAATTGATGTTTCTGTTCTATTACTTCTTTTGGGCCAATTTATGTTTTTAGTGTATTTATGTATACATACAAACAAAGAAAATTACCATTGCCCAAGTCGATATCATTTCTATTTCTGTACAATTTATATTTTTATAGATGTACTTAGTGGATCTTTTTCATTGTTAATATATATATATATATATATATATATATATATATATATATAAGTATATAAACATATACATATTGAATAAGTTCATTGTTCATAATTATTTTCTAGCATATTTTATGGAAGCTTTATCATAAAGCCTTTATGCAAGCTTGGCTGCCAAAAGGCCAAGTGCAGTTTTTGTGTAGGACTGGAGTCCCACATCGACCACTCAAGGGAAGTGAGCAAGCAAGCTTGCCTACAAAAGCCACTTTCCACAGCTGAGTTTTTGTGCAGGACTGGAGTCCCACATCGACCACTCAAGAGAAGTGAGCAAGCAAGCTTGCCTACAAAAGCCACTTTCCACAGCTGAAAAAAGTCATTCCTTTCTTGGCTTTTTGGCTAAGATCAAGTGTAGTATTTTTTTTTATTAGTTTAATATTTGATGTGTGGTTCACAAATATTATCGCTAATATCGCGATATTTTTAAGATATTATAATTTAAGTTAAAAAAATATCGATTTTTAAGACCTTGATTATAACTCAATAGAGCAATGGTCTCTCAACTAAAAATTCATTATTATTGGTTCCTCAACTCATCAAAAAGTGTAGTTATGGTCTCTCAACTAAAAATCTATTACCATTGGTTCCTCAACTTTAATCCAACTGGAGAAATGATCCCTCAACTTTAACCCAATTGTAGCAGTGATTAGGGATGACAATGGTTCGGTTTGGGGACGGAAATGCTATATTCATCCCATAACCACGAAAATTAACCATATCCATAACCGCAAATTAACCATCGGGTATTATCCATAATCATACCCACCGGGTAACGGATTCCCCATCGGTTAACGGTTATACCCATCTTCGTCAATACAAAAAATATATTTGTTCAATTAACGCATGATAATTTAGTAAATATTAATTTCGTCACTAAATATTTGATGTATAAAATGATTTAATGAATGGATCTAGTGTAGCATAAAAATTAAAGCTAAATATTGATAATGTTGGTTGATCTTTAATATTTCCCATAAGTACTATTAGTCTAGATGCTCATAGATTTTCATTCATATCAAAACTTTTTAACTTGCTCACAAAATGTAACTCACACATTACAACTTTTGTATTCTCAAGGTAATGGGTTCAATGAATAATATATATATATATATATATATATATATATATATACATATATTATAATACAATTATATTATATATGATTATAAATACATACTATTATATTATATATAATTCGGTTCGAATTAAGTTACGGATATGGATTGAGGACCCCTATAACCATATCAAAAACCATAACTGAATATTATTAACAGTTTTTCCCCATATCCAAACGATACCCGAATTTTCATACCCAAATCAAATTCATTCGGACGGTTATCCACAGTTATCGGTTTTAACGGTTAGAATTGTCATCCATAACAATGATCCTTCCAACATAATTCATTTTGACAAAATTCTGACTAAGTTGATGAAAATGATCATAGCTACACGTTTTGATGAGTTGAGGGATCCCAATTGTAACAATGATCCTTCCAATTTAATTAAAATTAAGAAACTATTGCTTCAATTTAATTAAAATTAAGAGACCATTACTATAATTTTCTTTTATTTCACCAGGTCACCCGCTCTCTCCCTCTCACAGTGGACTAGGATCCTCTTCCTCTCAGTCACATCACAGATATAGAAACCCACCATCACCATCACCAACACCAGATCGGATTTGGGTTTTTCCAAACCGCGTCAGAGTTTTTTCCCTTTTCGTTTTGAGTTCCTATTTTTTGAGATCTGTATTGTATATTTTCAGATCTCGTATGAGTCTTCACGGATTAGAGTTTTGAATTTTCGTTTTTTGTTGTCGTTGTTAATAATTGTCTCTGCATGCAATTTTTTGTTATTGTTGTTCTGCAGTGATGAAAGTTGAGTACAGCAAGGTTTTGCACAGTGAGGAGAATGCACAGAGAGGTATAAGTAATTTATGATGGTTATTTGTGGTATTTGTTAGATTTATGCTGATTTAAACTCCATTTTAGTGCTCTTATAAGTAATATATGATGTTTATTTGTGGTATTTGTTAGATTTTATTATTTCAACGTCGCATAATTAACATGTTATTATCTTTCAAGTGTTTCTTTTTAACTTATAATTTTGTATTGTACGCCAGTAGATGGTTGAAGAACACTAACAATGGAAGCTGGAGTATGTTCTGGAATTGAAGGATGAGTTTTCTGGAGGACTTAATTGCCAATACAAAAGAGTAAATTTAATCGAAAGCATGTGACATGACATTAGCTATTGGGATTAGACAACTGAGGGGGCGATCAGTGGACGCCATTTTAAAAACGTAAATTTGCAATTTGGACACCGATACAAAAGGAGATGGATTGTCCGAACTTCTCATCTCCTTCTATTTCTGTAATCACGATTAAGCCACGTAAATATTTTATATTTTTATTATTTTTTGTTTTATTATTTTTATAAAAAAAATCAATATAAAATATTGACGTGACTTAACCATGATCACAGAAATAAGGGAAGATGGAAAAGAGATGGGATGGAAGAGGGCAGACAATCCAAATCCGATACAAAATGGATCTTTTCTTTTTCTCTGACACAATATTTATTAATTCTAATAATAAATAAACAAAAGGATTGAATATATGAGATTAGGAAAGAGATCCTTTTCGCATATCTTGCTCCAAAATTCACGGATCAAATGATTTAGACTCTTTAAATTTGATTTAACGGTTAAAAACAACGAAGTTAGTAAAAAAAATTAAAAATTATAATAATTTTTAACCGTTAGATTAAATTTCAAAAGTCCAGATCACTTAATCCATCGGTTTTGGAGGAAGAGATCCCGAGAGGATCTCTTTCCATGAGAATAGTACAATTTTGCACACCATTGTGGAAATGGTCGTTTTTGTCACAATGGAGACCCCTACATAGGCCATGTAATGCCATTCAATGGCTGATGGTGGTAATTGATTTTTGCCGCCCAAGTCAGTGCCCATTCTTCCTAATTCACACCAATGGGAATGGTGTTCACTAGCTAGAATTCTAGTAGTGTAAATTTTCTCCATCTTAATCACTAGATATGTATACAATAACTTGTATGAAGCTTAGATGTACTAAGTAATTCACGGACGGTAATGAAAGTTTCAAGGCATGGTTTAGTCTGTACGAAACTTCATATTTTTGCTTTTAAAGGGGAGAGCCTCTTGGATAAGCGCCTTGCTTCTCGACCATATGTCTCAATAACCTAATGTTACCAAAGGACTAGCAGAGCAAGTGAGTCATGCATTGGAACTTCCACTACATCACAGAATGCAAAGATTAGAAGCTATATAGTATATTGAGGCATACAATAAAGGCCGGATGCAAAAAAAGATACTACTTGAAATTGCCAAGCAAGATTTTAGCAGGGTGCAATGTACACTCCAAAGGTATCTTCCAGAAGTATTAAGGTAACTATGTTTTTCCTCTTATACATGCAATATTAGGGATGAGAGAATCAAACATAGGATTAAGAGTACAAAGTATATGTTATACCCATCAAGGTAATATAGGGAGAGAATTTTTACATTCTTTTTAGTTTCTCCAACACCTCTCTTTATTTCTGATCATCAGATGAAATAAATTGAACAAAAACAACAAACACAATTAAAATGAGTGTATAGGAGGGTAAAAATGGTATGTTCATAATTTCCATTATTATATACATATGACCATAAGCATTAATCTAAATTTAATCAGTTTGTGGTATGGGCAGGAATGTATTTATCATATAACTTGGTACCCACCCTTGCCTCATCCTTTCCATCAATTTTATACAAGACCAATACTTGTTTAGTCAAATATAAGTAGGAACTCCTACTCAAAATTTCTCAAAATTATTCGTTGTTAATTTATAGAACTTCATATTTATAATCAGAACCATTTATATTATAAATCGTCCTATAAAGATCGCATCTGCAAAAAATCAATTAAAACTATGGTCGTTGAGTCATCAAACTGTTTAAAAACAAATAAACGGTATTGGTAAAAGCATTACGAACCGTCTATGTATTTGCTACAATTAATTGATTACAGGACCTTAATTTTAATTTATTTTTTGCAGAGATGATCTTTACAATGTGATTCATAGTATGAACAGTTCTGATCATAAGTACAAAGTTCTATGATTAAAATACTAAGAATTTTAAGTAGGAATTTCTACTTATTTTTAAATAGTCAAATATTATTTCTTTATACAACATATTTCTACTAGCACTACTTGTATATATCAATTCTGATTCTCATTCAACAATTATGATATCAGATTTCTATTAATACTAACTTTGCTTCATCATAGAGATTGATGGAGCGATATAAAAAGCAATGCTACTTTGACATAAAATTAACGACAATCCAGATATTTTTCGTTGCTTTCTAGGATATCCACACATTTTGTTGCCTATCAATGCATGCAGACATTTTGCATGACAAAAACCAATGCAGGTGAAAAAGTCAATGAAATAAAAACGCGAGTCAGAGGGGGCATTGGAGGCAAGTCCAAATCTTCTGTACCCAAAACCTCATGTGGTCCATCTGTACCTTTACTTTTTTGGCTAAGGATTTAGTTTATTTTTTATTATATTAATTATTGTCAAATTAACATTAATTATGTTTAGTTCAAAAAGCAAAGGCACAGAGAGGCCACAGGATTTTTGGATGCAGAAGATCTGGATTCATTGGAGGCACATGATCCCAAATTTGAAGGGGACTTCAAAATTTAGTGGTCATTTAGTACTTCAGTATCCTACAATAAGTGGGAGAATTTAGGTTTTAATCTCATAAATGACGAGTTTGATATTAAATGTTATGGTAGATCCTTTTGTGTAGCTCCAACCCTTGGAGTAAAACTTAAATTTTAGATTCTAAATTTACCCCAACTTGTTCCAATTCTTGCAGAAAATATAAATTTTAACCAAAAACTCATTTGTGGGACAAATTTAAGCTAGGGTTTTCCCTTAGGTTAGTGAGGCTGACCCACCATATATGTGTACTTTTAAATCTAAAATCTAATATGATCAAATCCAATAGTAAGAAAAAAGATCTGACAATCCAAATTTAAATCTAAAAGCTAAAGTAATTAAAAAAATTTCTTTTGCATTTTTTATATTCTTTCATCGTGTTCTACGAGTTTCATGATGACGGTTTAGTGGTTTTTCAATATTTATCAGAATCTAAATATTTCTAAGTTAAAATGTTTATAAAATTAAATTATAATAGTCTACCTTTTTTTTTTGTTTAAAAAGTTACTTTAAGAAAAAAATTAACCTAAATTCATTTTTTAATAATCTCGGGCTAAAAAATTAACACAAAAGAGTTAGATGAGAAAAACTTATTCTGGATTAAAAATTTTAAGTTTTAACCAAGAGGTTGGATATGGTCTTAGTGTAAATAATATCGTTGTATAAAAAAATTATTTAATAGGGCCCATAAATACAACACAAATTAAACTTGTATGTCAATTGTCACTGACACCTGTCCTTTTATCTCCCACACTATTCCTTTTTCAATAAACTCATTTTTTTAAACATAATTCTTCATTTTTTTTGTGTGGATAAATTATACAAAACTACCTTATGAGTCAAACCACAATCTCATATCTCATGTTTTAAAGATTACAATGTCATACTTTATCTTACGAATTTGTTGCAATGTTAGACCTCCGTTAAAAAATTTGGTATAAATTACACTTTAGCACCTTAGGTTTGAGTCGATTTCAATTCCTTAAACATCTTTAAAACATTTCACTTTCATACCTCAAGTACTATTTTATTTCAATATAATACATCCGTTAAATTTTCCATCTATTGGTCTCTTAAAAGCTGACGTGGCAGCCACATTTGTGCCACAGGGTTGCCAAATTTATGCCATGTGGCAAAACAAATTATTTTTATACATTAAACAATAATTAATTGAAGAAAAGTTTATTAAAACAAAACAAAACAAAACAAAACAAAAAAAAAAAAACCCCAGAAACCCATCCCTTCCTCTCCCCCGCAACCCCCATCTCTTCCCCCAACCGATCTCTTCCCCTTCCCCTTCCCCGCAACCCCCTACCCTACCCTTTATCTTGCGCACCCCTCACTTGGCGTCGGGATCTGGGTGTGAGTTCTTCTGGATACCTGGCAAGGAGCTGCAAAAAAACCCCAAATGGTGAACATGGCGCGGCTCTGCATGCAAGCCCAATACAAATCCACATACAGCCTCCCGTCAATAATCACCACGCAAACCGCCGCGTATTGCTTGGCGGTCTCCAAATGGGCGGCGGAGATTCTGGTCCGGGCCCAGGGCTCCGGATTGTGACGAATCCAACGGAAGAACTCGGGGCATTTCGGAGCTTTCACACTGGACAACGGAGGACGGGGACGTTCAGGGACTTCGTTGCTTTTGTAGCGGCAGGCGAGGTAGGAGCAGTGGATGAGCTTGTACGCTCGGTTGTGGAGGGTCTCGTCGGTGAAGGTTTTTGGCGGGAAGAAGTGCCACGACATCGGCTCGAGGTTGTAGCCGGCCAATGTCTTGATCTGGGTGTGAGTTATTCTGGGCATTGGGTGTGAGTTCTTCTGTGGGATCTGATGCCCAGCACGTCCTGGCCTGCTAGGATTTCAGGGTGAATGTGGCGGCGGAGTCGGGGTTAGAATTTGTGGATATTTCGATTTGGAGGTCAAGCGTAGAGGGTGCGACAGTTGCAGCAGGAATAGGGTTTTTTGAGGGTTTTGGGGATTTGGGGGCGCAAGGTTTGAAGAGAGGGAAGTCGACGGCATGGATCGGTTGGGGGAAGTGAACAGAGTGGAGGGGAGGGGTGGGGGTTGCGGGGAATAGGAGGGGAAGGGATGGGTTTCTGCGTTTTTTTTATTTTTTATAAAAAAATTAATTAATTAATAATTGTTTAATGTTTAAAAAAAAAAGTCACGTGACACAAATGTGGCTGCCACGGCAGCTCTTAGACCAACTCCAATGGGGGCTAAATGCCAAATTACCTCCCAAATTACCCCCCCAAAACTCCTCCAATGCATGCCAAATTTTTGGGCTAAATGCCAAATAAAATTTTTGGGCCAAATTCCCCCCAACTTTCCCCCCCCCCAGCGCGCTAGGGGTGGGCACTTGGAACCGAAACACGAATCGAATCGAACCGCACTGAACGGTTTGGTTTTGCGGTTTTGAAACGGTTTCGGTTTCGAAACCGAACAGCGGCAAAGAAAACGGTTTGGTTTCGGTTTTGGGTTTTCAAAACCGCACCGAAATCGAAACCGAAACCGCACTATATAATAAATAAATGTTATATTTTAAAATTTGAAGTTTTAATTAGTTCAACTAGGTTAAGTTTGGTTTTGGAGAAGTACAAGCCATGGACAACCGTAAGACTTTTAACTTCTGATCTATTAAAATCAGACTGTGATCGTGCTATTGATTTGGATTGATCACTTGGTCCTAATTGCTCTGTTTTAAGACTCTTGGATTTCTTATTGTAGTTTGATTTCTAATTGAATAATCTTCAAGAGTACTAGTCGCAACTACTTGTCGTTTTGGGTGTCAGCATTTGTTATCATATATTTGTTCTGACTTAACGAGATCGTTGAGTGATCGACAACTCTCAAAGGATGTAATTCTTTGTTGGATCTTAACTTAGTTTTAGAGAGTGTATTTTCATTTATTAATGCTATCTAAGTGGCAACAACTGCTTATGTTGCATCCGCATCTTGTATGAGCATTCAAATATTTTAGTACAACTATGATTAGTTTTGATATTGCTTTTCATTTTCTGATTGAACGGCATTGTGAATTAATCCCGAATCATAAATTGAATTAATTGATATCCAATATTTAAATGTCTTTGTAGGTATAATTTTGGTGAAACGTCTTTTTATCTGAATACAATAGTGTCATCTTGTTATCTTATGGTTAATATGTTGATACATTTTTTGAGTTATTAACAATGATCTGAACATGTTTACAGAAGGAAGCGGTAGTTCAGCACCTTTACTTGGGAAGAAATGCACCTATACTCACAGAGATGAGAGTGGTTCGCCAGTCTGCTGATGATGACCACCTGGTATTGTTTACTTTCTCTGGAATGTTCGGTCAACGGTTTTCAGGCACTCTTCATCGCTGCAGGTCCCGAATCCATATTTTTTTTGCTGCATTTTTTTAGCAGTTTTGCCTCTGTTTTTTGCTGCAGTTTTACTGCATTGTTGTTGCTGTTTTTGGTGCAATTTTGTTGCATATTCATTAATTAATATACAAGGAAAATAAGACCGTCTTATGCATAAATATGTGTATATTTTAAATTGTACATTTTTTTCTCAAAAACCAAACCGAAACCGTTTGAAACCGCACCGAATCGAACCAAACGGTTTGGTTTCATTGCGGTTTTGGCTTCAAAACCGCATCGCAAAATGTTTCGGTTTTGGTTGCGGTTTCACTCGAAACAGCACCGAACCGCACCGCGCCCACCCCTACCAGCGCGAGTGGACTCGCTGGCCCAACCCCCACTCTCGGCCCGCTCAAGCACGAACGCGCCCCACGCAGAGGCCGGGATTCCTTTCCCGACAGGCATGGGCCCCCGCTGTCAGCGGGCTGTCGGCCACGCCAGATAGCCTCCAACGGCTAGTTTCGAATCCAACGGCCTTTTTTCATGGACCGTTGGTAGATCCAACGGTCCAGATTCAAATTTGATTTTTTTAAATATGTTATTTTAAAATACATTGAATTCAACGGCTGAGATCGAATATAATCAAATCTAACGGTAAAAAAAAAAAGATCTAACGGTCCAAATTTAAATCCAACGGCTAAAATAATTTAAAAAAATTATTTAACTGAAAATTCACCCAAAAACTCTATAAATACCTATGTATTTGTTCAAACATCCACTCAAAACCCATTTTTCTCCTACAATTTGGTGTTGAACGGTTGATGAATTGAAAATTTGGTGTTCAACGGTTGGTGAATTGAAAGTTAGCCGAGGGTTGAATGGTTGGTGAAAGTTGAAGGCTTGCTTTGTGGAAACTTTAGTGATTTTTCAATATTTATCGGAATTTAAATTTTTTTAGATTAAAATGTTCATAAAATTAATTTACGATAGTCTACATATTTATTTTTAAAAGAAAATTTAATTTAAGATAAAAAATAGCCTATGTTCTATTCTTTAATAATCCCGGGCTAAAATTTTAGGCCAGAACCATTGGAGCAGAAAAGCTGTTTCTGGGCAAAAAGCTAAATTTTCCGGGATAAAATATTTGGCATTTAGCCCATGCATTGGAGATGGTCTTAACAGACCAATGGATGAAAAATTTAACGGATATATTATACTGAAATAAAATAGTACTTGAGGTATGAAAGTGAAATGTTTTAAAAATGTTGTAAGGAATTGAAATCGATCCCAAACATGAGGTGGTAAAGTGTAATTTACCCAAAAATTTGTTAATTTATCTGTTAATTACTGACAAGGGAGTCAGAGGACCCACTCTCTTACCCAATTGAATTAAAAAATAATTAAATATTAAAAAATAAAAAATAAAATAAATATTAGAAAATTAAAAAATAAATTAAATATTAAAAAAATCTCTTCCAATTCTCTCTCATCTCTCTCCCTCCCTCATTCCTATCGACGACGAACTCGAAGAACAAACCAAAACCTCACCAGAGGTAACTATTCCATGGTTTTCCGCTAAACCGAAGGCCAAACCTAACCCCCCTGGCCTGTGAACCCAGATGACGACGTGATGTCAATCCTAGTTGATAACAAATGTAATCTAAATCTAACAAATCAAGGAAATAAAAATGGATTTGGGATTTCAATGGCGAAATGGGATCGATGTGCGACGGCGGATCTTGAGATTGATCATCGAAGTGCCTTAGATTCGTCGGAGGAGACACATCGTATTTGTCTTTCAAATAGAAGGTACAGATTGCAGACAACAGGGGGTCAGGCAGGCGCGGGTTTGCGATGGGTCGAGCAGCATCAGGTGCGGATCATGGTGGTTCGGGAGTAGCTGCGTTCTGGCGATGGTGCAGGTTGTGGGCATCACAGTTCAAGTTCAGAGGCGATGGGTCATGCAAGTGATGGGGGGATGCAAGTGGTTCGATAATGAGCAGGTGCAACGATTTGCAGGGGTGAGTCAGCAGGTTCTAGGGGTGTGGTTTCACTCGATGGCTCGGGGGAATAGCAGATTGGGAGAAACTAGAGCTGGAAGGAGGAAGAGAGTAAATTCTTTTTTCTTTTCTTTTTTTGGCAAAAAGGACAGAGAATTGGAAAGATTTTTTTAATTTTTAATTAAGTTTTAATCTTTTAATATTTAATTAATTTTTTATTTTTTTTAAATTTAATTAATTCAATTGGGTAACAGAGTGGGACCTCTGTCTGCCACGTCAGCAGTTAACAGACAAATTAACATAATTTTAACGGAGGTCTAACATTGCAACAAATTCGTAAGATGAGGTATGAGATTGTAACTTTTAAAACATGAGGTATGATATTGTTGTTCGACCTATAGTTGAGGTAGGTTTTTGTAATTTACCCTATTGTTTTTATCAAACGATGATTTTGCTAGATTAGATATTAGATTAGCCACCAACAGGGTTCGAACTGTGATGACCCGTCCCAATTTATTATAATATTTTCTCCCCGAGTGTGTAAAGTGACTAATATGCCCTCGTTGGCTAAGTGACGTAGATGTGTATATGCAGTTTTAAATTATTATTTCCGCTGTCGTAATTAAATCATACTCAACGTCATGAGTGTGTCGAAGCGAGTTAGAACCGAATTGGAGTCGTAACGAAAAAGTTACGATCATTTAAGTGCGTAACGGGTAATTTTTTGAACCAATTAGATGGGCTTCTTTTCCCTTGGCCCAATCAGGTAGTTTGTTTTTATTTTCTTTGGGCCAATTACACGCTATAACTCTTTCTCTCTCTCACGGCAGCCTAATCAGAAAATATAATTTTCTTCTTCTGCCCAATCACGTACGCACACACGCATACACTCTTCATTCTCTCTCTCCTTCTCGACTCTTCTCCCTCTGTACACCCGAGACACCCCACACATAACCATCATCAAACTCACACGGATCAAACTTTTGGAAACCACCACCATCCTCATCTCGACTTCACTATTACCACCATACCCTTAATTTTCCGTTTTGGTGAGTTTTAGCACGGAAGCCAGAAGCTCCGACAAGGAGCTAGTTTGCTCCGGCACGATTACAGATGATTTACAAGGTTTTGAGGCTCAAGATGGTCTCTATGCAACTTCCCTAGCACTTTAGAGTAGATTTGGAGTGGAGTAGATGTCGGAATAGGTGAGTTCGAAGAGTTGCAGAGTTGGCCGGATTTTCCAAGGAATTTTTCGATCGTTTTTCATTGGATTTTGGACTTCTAATAGGTACGAACGTGTTCTACTCTTCGAGACCTTCAAATCCATATAAATTTCATGGATTTTGGTTAAGAAATGAAGTAGATATAAAGCTTTGAAAATTTTCCAAAAACCGGCAAGTGCAGACGTTGGCCGGGGCGGCGGATGGCGTAGACCGGCAGGTGACCGGAGAAGAAGAAGGTATATTCCGTTAAATTTAATAGAATATTCTAACGGTGTTAGGTGGCGTCGTTACCATTTAACGAAATATTCCGCCTATTTTGACGGAATATTCCTAACACCGTTAGGGTTTCCGTCAATGTGCCATGCACGTGCCTGCGCATGATAGGTGCATATGCCCGTGCCTTGGCCGGCGCGTGAGGGCGAGTCCGGTGTCCAAATTTTTTTCTAAAAATATAGGTGTGTTTGCATCGTTGAGTAGATCATGTTCATATATTCAAACCTTCCTTGTGAGCAAACTGTGAGAGGTTATTCCTAGGTTTTGTTTATGTGCTAATTAATTAACGTAAAAATAGTTGTATCACATATAGGTGAGACGTACCTTGAGGACGAGCGTGGACAAGCGAAGCTAGGGGGCTACGATCCTACTACTTATCAGTGAGTGGGCATTTGTTATATATATATATATATATATATATACTATTTCCAAAAATGTTTTTATATGGAATTATGCTTTGCTTGCCATGTCGTAAAAAAGTTACATTTTAAACATTGCATTGTTACACTTGTGAATTGTATTGTGTGATGTTGCGGAGACTCAAGTAAGCTTCAGGTAAGTATTATGTGATTGAATGGGTTGTATTGCATTGGTATACACATTTATTTATAGCTCATCATGGCTGCACTCCGGTATTAGTGCTCCCGCCAGGGGCTAAGGGCCAGCCTTCACGTGATTGTTCACCTCCCGCACCTCACGCTCACCTTGGATCCAAGTCTTGTGCCAGCCTGTCGTACAGACCACAATAGGTGGTTTCCGAATTGTAGGTGACCCACAATTTATCACATAGCTTTCACGTGATCATAGCACTTGAGCGTACATAGTTATACCCAGCCTGTCGCACAGGTCACACTAGGTGACTCCGATTCGTGTGCTAGCGTCGATTGATAAGCTATAGATCCAGTCGTACAGGTCACGTTAGGTGACTCTGAATGGCATACTATTTTATATTGGTTTCACATCTGGTTTACAGCTTTTAGTGCTGAAATGGTCTGACATGGCATACTTCAGTTTTCGTTGCTCTTGTGCATTGGTTTTCATACCTATGTAATAGTATTTTCTGGAAACTATACGGGTTTTACGGAGAGGGGTTATTATGTTCATAAAGATAAATCTGTTTTCAAACGCTTTGTTTTTGCCCACTCACCCTTCTGTTTTGCGGCTCTCCAGGTTCTAGGTAGCTATTCATCTTTGGTGGCTCACGAGAACTACTTGGCGGATCTGACGTTGTACTAAATATTGTATGCACTTTTGTTTTACCTATGTTCTAATATGTGTATTATACTTGATCACTTTCACCCACTTATATATTATCCCTAGTTTAAATAAGTTTATTTTGGTTTTTATTTATTCACATTTCTCTTATTATTATTACTTCTGTTGCGCACTTGGCTAAGTCACCTTCACATGATAGCCAGAATGCCTCGACTCCGGTTGGGGTGTGTCATAACTCACGTCATCATGCAAGGGCTCAACTCTTTTCCACCACTATTGTAAAGAGCCACTTCATAATTCGTAATTTCATGCCAATGGAAAAGAAATTCTCAAATCACTAAAATAATTACGATAAGGTATTTACTAATTAAAATACATTAAGTTTAATTAGTAGGTTTAGGTATTTCTTAATCTCTTTGTGAACTTTTAATCAGTTGTTTGAAAGGACTAGCGGAACAAGTGAGTCATGCACTGGAACTTCCACTGCACCATAGAATGCAAAGATTAGAAGCTAGATGGTATATTGAGGCATACAGTAAAAGGCCAGATGCAAAAAAGATACTACTTTAAATTGCCAAGCAAGATTTACTAGGTGCAATGTACACTCCAAATGTATCTTCAAGAAGTGTCAAGGTAACTATTTTTTCCCTCTTATACATGCAATATTTGGGACGAGAGAATCGAACATAGGATTAATAGTATAAAATATACGTTATATACCCATCAAGGTAATATAGGGAGATAATTTTCACACACTTTTTAGCTTCACCAAAACCTCTCTTTATTTATGGTCATCAGATGAAATAAATTGAACAAAAATAATAAACACAGTTAAAATGAGTGTGTATAAGGACAAAAAATGGTATGTTTATAATTTTCATTATTATATACATACGACCATAAGCATTAATCTAAATTTAATCAGTTTGTGGTAACTAAAAAGGGCAGGAATGTATTTATAATTCAACTTGGTACCTACCCTTGCTTCATCCTTTCCATCAATTTTATTAAACATATTTCTACTTGTACCGCTTGTACCATATATCAATTCTCATTCTCATTCTCATTCTCATTCAACTATTATGATATCAGATTTCTCTTAATAGTAACTTTGCTTCATCAGAGACAGATTGATGGAGTGATATAAAAAGCAATGCTACTTTATGCAGATATTTTTCGTTGCTTTCAGACATTTTGTTAACTATCATCAATGCATGCAGACATTTTGCCTCACAAAAGGCAATGCAGGTGAAAAAGCCAATGAACTAAAAACGTGTGAGTCAGAGGGGACGGTGGAGGGGCTCATAAGACCTCAAACTTGAAGGGGTTTTTTAAAATTTTTGTCATCTAGTATTATGTAATAATGTTTTATATTTAGAAAATTTATTTTGTTGGCATTTTAAAATTTTATTGTGTATTTCTTGTAAGAGTAGTTTTGGGTATTGCTAGTGAAGCTAAACTTGTAAACTCAACGATGTGTCACCAATAAGGCTTGAGCACGTTTATCAACGCTTTAGTAATAATCCAACCATCAACTCACATGTCATTTAATTTAAAAATTGTCTACAAATTTAGTCTCTCTAGCATTACTCAATATATATAAAAATTTGGATTACAATGACATATTCTGATTGTCAATAATAACACACTAAAAAGATAGTTCTTCAATTTTAATGTTATATATTCAAATGAAACTTTAAAGTTAGAGTTTTGAAGTTTTTGGTTCCAATTCCTAATCAACCTAATTGTTAGATTGAAACTTTATTTTTGTTTAAATATTTTGATCGAGGTCCTTATCCTCATTTAAGAAATTTATTGCCAAACTTAGCAGACAATAACTATATATTAGTAAAATTTCAGAATAGGCCTAGGCCTCAACTAGCCTCTATGTCTCCGCCCCTGGAGGTGGACGGGTGGAGAGGCTGCTATGTTTTAAAAATAGGAATATGGTGGGTGATGATATAAGGTGAATAGGAAAATAAATCAAATGAGTGGGTCTAGCTGTTAGAGTAAATGTAGAAATATAGAGAATAATCTGAATAATGACTTTGAGGTACAACTTGAATCACTTCCTTAAAGTGTTATTTGCCCCCACTCGAATGAGTTTGCTTAAGAGTTCTTGGCAAATCACTTCCAGGATACAACAAAGTATGAAATATTCAATTAGCAAAACCAAATTATTTTCCCTTAGAAATAGCTAAAAAGAAATTGTATGAATGTGATGGAGAAAGAAGAGAGCAAGGAATGTAGAAACAAATTTCTGAAAATTGTGTGTGAAACATTGTGCCACAATAGGTATTTATAGGCATTAAAGCACCCGTTCATCGAGTCCTTTCGTTTTAGTTGAAGATATACAACTCTTCTTAATAGTGTTAACCCAAAAGACATGTCTTCTATTTAGAATTTTCAGAAAATAAATATTGACTAATTACATCTTTTAATTCTACTCATACAATTTGAGTAAGCATCATGTCTTTTAACCAAAAATTACAACTATTCAACAAAATATACAACCGTAAAAGGTTGAATGAAATCCAATCCTTTGTTAAAGGATGCCGCCAGGGCCGACCCTGAGAAATTGGGGGCCCTATGCGAGCCTTCGAGTGGGGGCCCTAGAGTTCTTTGACACCCAACTCATTGTACATTTATATGTATAAGAAAAGGTTTCACTAAATACATGAAAATGTTCATTTCTACATCAAAAATCATTAGAATTCATATCCAAAGAAGAAAGATATGCAAACATTACTTAAATATTACACGTCTCGTGTTTTTAGATGCAAATGTATTAATTAAGTTTACATAATCTAACTTTTCAACCATTTCTTTTTCAATTGACAAAATAGCTAACTCATTCAATCTTTCTTATGACATAATTGATCGAAGATACGATTTGATCAACTTTAATTTTGAGAAACTTATTTTTGCAGAGGCAACTGTAAAACTAAAAATATATTTATATATTATATATATACACACATATTTAAAAAGAAATATTTTGCCCCCCCCCCCAAAACGCTACACGGCAAGTTCGAAAAAAATATTTATAATTTCATATTTAGATATTTTACTCAATCTACAAAATTATATATATAAATATATATATATATATATATGTATATAGAAAATTATGATTAACACTCTAAAAATCTCATTCTACATTCCAAACTTTCTATATTTGGAAAGAAAAATACACTTGTGAAGAGTGTATGATGAGATTTTTGAAATTTCAATAACACTTCCCTATATTTAAAAAAAAAAAAAAAAATATATATATATATATATATATATATATTTGGGGCCCCTTCGGGGGAGCCCCTCAGAAGTGGGGGCCCCCGGACGCCTACTCCGGCTACCCTCAGGACCGGCCCTGGATGCCGCCTGTACACTGGTGCGTAGCACTCTTTATTATACACACGCATGTTACACAATGCAGCACCAAGTCATATATATATATATATAATAAATTTATATATTTATTATTGAAATCTCTAACACTAGCCACTTTCAAAATATACAAGACTGTAACATAACTAAAACTAAATAAAACTTAAACCGCAAAACACGTGAAATTGAAAAAAATGAGCTGGGGACCACTGAATAGTCCCTTCAATATCAACAGTTGACTAATTCCAAGTACATGCATGTAATTTTCTGTTTCGTTCTTTCGTTTGGCTGTCGCACATTTTTACTTTTCATCGTTAAAAGCATGCAACCTCTTTCTTCGACGACAAACGGTCCTACATGGCCTTCACGAGATTAGAAGTCCTAGCAACTGTTTCACCAAAAAAAAGAGATTAGAAGTCCTAGCAACTGTTTCACCCAAAAAAAAAAAAAAAGTCCTGGCAACTTGGACATGTTGGACCAACCAAAAAGCAAAGCAACAATGAGATGCTGACAAGAAGCATGAGCTTGATCGTGTGTGTGTGTATATATATATATTATACACACGCATGTTACACAATGCAGCACCAAGTCATATATATATATATAATAAATTTATATATTTATTATTGAAATCTCTAACACTAGCCACTTTCAAAATATACAAGACTGTAACATAACTAAAACTAAATAAAACTTAAACCGCAAAACACGTGAAATTGAAAAAAACATGAGCTGGGGACCACTGAATAGTCCCTTCAATATCAACAGTTGACTAATTCCACGTACATGCATGTAATTTTCTGTTTCGTTCTTTCGTTTGGCTGTCGCACATTTTTACTTTTCATCGTTAAAAGCATGCAACCTCTTTCTTCGACGACAAACGGTCCTACATGGCCTTCACGAGATTAGAAGTCCTAGCAACTGTTTCACCAAAAAAAAGAGATTAGAAGTCCTAGCAACTGTTTCACCCAAAAAAAAAAAAAAAAAGTCCTAGCAACTGGGACATGTTGGACCAACCAAAAAGCAAAGCAACAATGAGATGCTGACAAGAAGCTATATATATATATATATTTGGGGCCCCTTCGGGGGAGCCCCTCAGAAGTGGGGGCCCCCGGACGCCTACTCCGGCTACCCTCAGGACCGGCCCTGGATGCCGCCTGTACACTGGTGCGTAGCACTCTTTATTATACACACGCATGTTACACAATGCAGCACCAAGTCATATATATATATATATATAAAATAAATTTATATATTTATTATTGAAATCTCTAACACTAGCCACTTTCAAAATATACAAGACTGTAACATAACTAAAACTAAATAAAACTTAAACCGCAAAACACGTGAAATTGAAAAAACATGAGCTGGGGACCACTGAATAGTCCCTTCAATATCAACAGTTGACTAATTCCAAGTACATGCATGTAATTTTCTGTTTCGTTCTTTCGTTTGGCTGTCGCACATTTTTACTTTTCTTCGTTAAAAGCATGCAACCTCTTTCTTCGACGACAAACGGTCCTACATGGCCTTCACGAGATTAGAAGTCCTAGCAACTGTTTCACCAAAAAAAAGAGATTAGAAGTCCTAGCAACTGTTTCACCCAAAAAAAAAAAAAAGTCCTAGCAACTGGGACATGTTGGACCAACCAAAAAGCAAAGCAACAATGAGATGCTGACAAGAAGCATGAGCTTGATTGTGTATATATATATATATATATGGGGCCCCTTCGGGGGAGCCCCTCAGAAGTGGGGGCCCCCGGACGCCTACTCCGGCTACCCTCAGGACCGGCCCTGGATGCCACCTGTACACTGGTGCGTAGCACTCTTTATTATACACACGCATGTTACACAATGCAGCACCAAGTCATATATATATATATATATATATAATTTATATATTTATTATTGAAATCTCAAACACTAGCCACTTTCAAAATATACAAGACTGTAACATAACTAAAACTAAATAAAACTTAAACCGCAAAACACGTGAAATTGAAAAAACATGAGCTGGGGACAATTGAATAGTCCCTTCAATATCAACAGTTGACTAATTCCAAGTACATGCATGTAATTTTCTGTTTTGTTCTTTCGTTTGGCTGTCGCACATTTTTACTTTTCATCGTTAAAAGCATGCAACCGCTTTCTTCGACGACAAACGGTCCTACATGGCCTTCACGAGATTAGAAGTCCTAGCAACTGTTTCACCAAAAAAAAGAGATTAGAAGTCCTAGCAACTGTTTCACCAAAAAAAAAAAAAGTCCTAGCAACTGGGACATGTTGGACCAACCAAAAAGCAAAGCAACAATGAGATGCTGACAAGAAGCATGAGCTTGATCGTAAATAATCTGAAATAAGAGGGCACGATAAACTCGCATACCATGCATCACTGCCTTATATATGTCCATCTTTTGATATCAAATTCTGTTGTAAAATCAACAGTGTGTGCAGTGGAATAAATAAAACAAAACACAATATTTACGAGGTTTTTTTTACAGTCAATGTGACTGGAGTACGTCCTCGGAGCAACAATAGTGCTTTCATTTATAATATGGAATAATAAGATTACAAAGATAACTCTCTCTATTATCGTCTTTCTTCCTTCCTCTTTCTTTCTTCCTCTTCCTTCCTCTTTTTTCTTCCGTTTTGTCTATCTTCCATATGCTCCTTTGTTTAATAGGCAAAGCATGTTTGACAAAGTTTTAGTGGGGTTGTAGTGTATGGTCATCCACATTGAATGGCTTATGAATTACAACACTCCCCCTTGGATGACCATAAGTTGTGATGTTTTGGATGTGTGCCTTGCCATGAAGGATGAAGGTCGACATATATAAAGATTTCCCCAATAGCAGGTAGTGGTGCGGATGTGGCCTTGTTACCCACGCTTGTCGACAACTTCACGCGTTTTCAACTCTGTCAAATATCTTTGACAAAGTTGCACGTGATATCCGAAAAGCTTAGATTGCGCCTAAAAAGTGTTGACGGACTTGGTGCAGGAAAATCCGGCTTTTGAAATTCGGAGAGTGGTGTCTCTTCGATTTTTTAACAAGTGGCCCTGTTGTGTCTTCTTTATAGAGGTATCGATTGTATTCAAATTGCACACTTTGAAGATTTCCCACCTGTGAAAATTGTCTCTGTTGTATTTTTGAGATTTTAATCCATCCAACCTTTTTCTTTCATCAGTTTTGAAAATGGCTTACCCATCTAACATTTGCTTAGATTTAAGTCTCAGGAGTGATACAAACGAGCCGCGTCAAGATAATATTTGGCGCATTTCCTTCTTATCTTTTAATGGCCCTCTTACAGTTGGAGACTCTGTGATGAGGGATGAAGTGACAGCTACAGTAGTAGCTAGGAACCTTCTCACTCCCAGAGATAAGAGAATACTGTCAAAGAGGACCAATGAATCGGTTGTTCAAGATTCGTTAGCTTTCAGTGTTCAATGTGCAGGTTTTGTATCCAACATGGGCCAACGTCTACTTGCTCGATCTCACCAAATCGAATCATTAATGGCTGAGGTGGCAAGTCTTAGACAAGAGATTAGAGGGCTCAAATATGAGAATAAAGAGTTACACAAACTTGCAAATATTTACTCGACGAACATTAAGAGGAAGCTCGACTAGCTGCAGGCATCCGAAAGTCGGATTCAAAGTGATCACCAGAGATTCGTGGCTAGATTCTGAGGGCAACTGGTGTCTTCCCCTTCTAGTATTTTACCAAGTACTGGGGAGTCACATGATCAATATCCAGTGCCTTCCCCTTCTAGGGTACTTCCAAGTATTAAGGCTTTACATGAGCAACATTTGTGAAGGCCCTCCCATTTGTTTGTTTTGTAGTTGTAACCAGTGTTCTAAAAATCAATCTAGGCGGCGCCTAGGCGCTCAGCTGAGGAGCCCCGACCTGATTTGGGCCAAAACGTTCATGTAAGGCGGGGGAGATTTAGGTGACTGCCTAGGCGCTAGCTAGGCGCTCTAGGCGGTCTGGACGGTTCTAAGCGACTGTCTAGGTGGCTCTGCAACTCTTACGTAGGAACTGCAACGCCCAATCTCCAAGTGGAGCCTCAATTGAAATTCTGTAGCTCACCGTTTGTGAGTAGAAGAGGAAAGAGAGAATGCAAAAAGAGAGAAACTCTTAACTTTTAAGGTATTAATCCATGGCAGCGCGATCTGGATTTGAGATCCAGTTCGACGTTCTGATGACTAAAGGAAGAAGAAGAAGAAGAAACGGAAAAACTCATATGGGAAGAGTGTTCTACTTTAATAACCACCCACTACTTCTACGTGGGCTTTTTATCATTTCAAACAGCTTGGAATATACATACATACATTATATATATATATATATATATATATATATGTGTGTGTGTGTGTGTGTGTTATATGTTTATATAAATTATTGGGATAATGTTTTATTATTTTTTCACTTAATAGAAACACATATATATATACATATAATTTTTGATAAATTGTGTGTTTTTTTAATTTTTAGTTTCATAGTGGTATACTTATGAAAATGATGTACCTAATTTGTAAATGATGGATTGACAACAAGTTCATCCAATTGTGAGATGATTGGAGAACTTTTAAGGGGATACATACTAGTATAGTTTTTTTAGTGTAAATAAGCACTTATTTACAAGATATATAATAAATTTACATAAATTCGCCTAGGCGCTAGTCTAGGCCTCGCCTAGCCACCTTGGCGCTAGGTCCTTGTCCACCGCCCGACTAGCGCCTAACGTTTTTTAGAACCTTGGTTGTAACTCATGTGTATGCACATATTGTGTTTCAATAAAGCATATACTTCACCAAGATGTGGTACTTCTGGACCAAACATCAATTTATCGGTTCCATCACGAGGATGAACGATTTTTCTTAGTGTCTAAATATTAATTAACCACTTGAGTATTCAACTCATGATCTTCAATCCATAGGATTCTTTAATATCATAAACATCATGGATAAGATTCGTGTTGGCATATTGTTTAATCTGCAGCTCGAGACAATATTCATTTCGACACTTTATAATCTTTCTAGACTCTTCAGGAGTTCTATTTTAATATTATCAACTCTTCAGGAGTTTTTAGTATGTTGCAACAATATCATAATGATAGTACTTACATAATTTATGCTTTACCTTTTCAAAGCTTACTTCAAGCAATTTGAATCCTTCAGGGATTTTCTACACTTTATGACACATTTTCCTTTCGAGTTTATACAAAGCAATTTGCTCCTATGTATACTTGAGGTATGTTTTGGTTGACTTTCCAGAGACAATGTTAGTTTTACATAAGGGAAAAAACTGTTTCTATTTTGAAATCATTATGATAGTTTTACATATGTTATTTTCCAGAAACAGTGTTTTCCAAAGACATTGTTAGTTTTACATATGGGAAGAAACTGTTTCCAGGACAATATATATTGAGTAGCATCAAACATGTTTGACAAAAATATTTGTTAAACCATAGTAAAAAGGAAATTGTGAATCATAAGAAGTACATTCAGTTGACAAAAATATTCTAATGCCCAATGCTTGTCAATTTCTGTGAGATTGCTACGAAAGCTTCTTGTTCTTTTGTCCAGCTATACTCATGATTCATCAAATCCACGAGGATATCTTTCCGTGCTTTTAAAACTTGAAAATCTTGGATATATTCTTGAATTTACTAGTTCTGTGAGAGTTGGTTAATGAAGCTAAGCATGTATAAGCCACATTCCAATCTGATATACAAGCAAATTTAAGTTGTAATGAACATGAGTATTGAAGGCAAACAAAGTATGTGATAGATAAGTAGTTCAAAAAGCACATTGTTGGTTTCTGTATTGCACAAAATAGAAACTATATATAGAAGTAAAACTGGTTTAAATTTTTTCTCATACGTTATTGGTTTCTGTTGTGCACAGATTATGTCCTCGTTGACTTGGAATTCAAAGTCACTTTTTATGGAATTGATTTTCTTCATTGTTTCTTGGTTTAAATCCTTAAGTTTTGAATGGCTTGTTGATTCCCTTGCCTTCTCAAGCCAATACTGAACAAAGTTCCCCTGCACAAAGTTATTATAGAATAATAAGATACTTATTTGCAATATATATAAGAGAGATTTGTGATTTTGGTTTTTTGGCTTACCACTATTGCTGCATTTTCTCAGTAGCAATCAAATTCCAGATCTTCATCTTTTGAGTTTTGGCTAGCTGAATTGTAATGAGTCATTTCTGTAGTTTTTGTGTCCAAAACTACCAAGGAGAAATGGTTGTAATGGAACAATGGGAAGAAAATCTTTGACACTTTTCCATATTGGTCCATCAATTGGTTGTAGAGCCCTTCCTTGTTTTGGACAGTTTCTTGAATGCTTTGTTCATTGATGTTGTTCTGTTGGAATAAAAATCATGTAAAATCATATCATCACAGTGTTTCTGCATCCAAATCATAATATGGCATACTGTTTCTGGAAAATAGCCAATTAGAAACTACACTGTTGATGGTTTTAGAACAAAATTGGCACACTGTTTATGGATTCAGAGAAAAATTGGCACATTGTTTCTTCAAAAGTATTACACAACCACATTGTTTTACATTGTTTTCGAGCGACAATGTTAGTTTTTCCAGAGACAATGTTAGTTTTTCCAACGACTGTGTTAGTTTTTCCAGCGACAATGTTAGTTTTTCCAGAGACAGTTACAGATTCAAGTATTTACACAAATCAAGGATATTGTTTTCTAGCGACAGTTAACAAAAAGTTGTTTTATTAAACATGCATTTAACAAAAAGTTCATACGACGCAAAAGTAAATAATTCAATTCTGCTCGACAGACAACATGTAAGTACTACAAAAAACTCTTAACTAATGTTTGATTACAAACTCCCATAACTTTATAAGCACTAAATAATTATAACATAACTAAACCTTCTGCAATTTCTGCCGCGATCAATATTGGACTGCTGAAACTACAGATTTCAACTATTCAAGAATAATGGTGTTGAAAGAAGACCTGCACGGTTTGATATCAAATGGATCTATATCAACTTAGATTGTTGACTCTTTCTACTACCTCAAAAGAGAAAAAGAAAAAAAAATCAAAAAACAAAAGAAGTTCTATGTCTCTACAACAATCTTTGCAAGTATATTTTTTTTTTCATCTGGTTCCAGCATCTTGTACACTTGAAGTTGTGTCCAGTTCACACCACTATATGTCTAATTTGTTGTTGGAAATTCATCAGGCTGTGATGAATTCTCATCTTTTAAATTCAGACTAAATGATGGAGTGCTTGGGAGGACTATATTTTTGCATTTGGTTGTTGTGTTTCTGGATGTTTGTTTTTTTTTATTGCACATCATTCTTCTTAAGAGGACTATAGTTTCGGAGCTTGAATTTCCTCTTCTTTCTGTTTTTCTTTTGCCACTGACGAAAGAATTTTGTCCAGCAGTCCTGCAATTTTGTCATCATTCACCACGTTTTCTTGAATTTCTCCCTCGTTTGATTGTGAAACAAATTTGGCTCTTTCTTTTTTTCTTCCTTTTTATCGCTGTTGTTGGTTGCAGTGTTTCAGAGCTTTTCTTTTGCCTCTTTGTTCTACATTTGTTGTTTTCTTTAGGTTCTATCTTTCTCTTGTGTTGCCTTTGCCTTTGCCTTTTTTTTTCTTCTGTGTATTTTGCATTGAGTCTCCAATGATATCTTCTTCGGTACTGTTTTCAATCTGCAAATGTATAGTTTCCTTCTTGGTGTATGATATTATTTCTACTTCTCCAATCATTCTCCTCTTTTGTGTACTTTTCGTTGTTTTCAATATCACTTTGACACTAGTTCTTGTTGAGTTTTGCACCTGTATAGTTATCTTAAGTGAAGCCATCTGCTGATATAATTTTATTAGAATGCAACTTGTACATAAGCAAATATAAATTAATATGAGTACACATTGTTTCTGAAAGTAACACAAAAATAGAGCATTGTATCTGTAATTGTAAAACATTATATCACTGAATAAATTTTTATTTTTTTCCTATAATTGAAATAGAGTACACATTATGCATGAAATACTCTTAAGATCACTATAATTTTATACTAAACAACACAATGGAGTAAAATAACACAATGTTTCTGCAATTGAAAAATGCAAAAGTTGTAGTTTATAATCACAGTGAAACATGCTCTAACTAGATTTCGTACATTTATTTTCTCAATTCAACACTTTTTCAAACAAATGGAAAATATATTTTCTAGATCCTTAACATTTAATGTCGGTTAAGAAAATGTTGGGGGATCAATTTTTCATTAGCATTGTTAAAGTGATTTTTCTAGTGCAGATGAAAAATGGTGATTAATTTCATGCATGTTATTTTGTATACGCTTGATTCAAGTAGATCTAACTTATGTATACAATGAAATGATATTCTTAAATTATTTGAGAAAATTTGTAAGAAAATGGTTCTTATGTTAAAATGATTTAAGTCGCGACCTAATATCAATATTATATTTTTTTTTTGTTTTCTTAATGATTCCAGAAACAGTTTTAGTTTTTGTTCAGTTTTTGGTTCAAGTCTAATATCAGTATTATACGGTGTTGATTTTGTTCATTTTTCCATAAACAGTTTTATTTTTTGTTCACTTTTTTCTAGAAACAGTGTTATGTTTTGGTTCGGGTTTTGAGAAACAGTTTTATGTTTTCGTTCTTTTTTCCATAAACAGTTTTAGTATGTTGTTCATTTTTTCCAGAAGCAGTGTTATCTTTTAGTTCGGATTTTCCAGAAACAGTTTGATGTTTTGGTTCTTTTTTTTTTTGCATAAATAGTGTTGCTTTTGTAAGAATTTGTTACCTCTGTTCGTATATTGATTCAAGTAAAGTTGATCAATGAAAGTTGCTCGAGCAGTAGAAAATCTTATGATTTTCTGAAATCGAAGAATGAGTATGGATGACTTTTGCTCAAGGAAGTTCAAAAGTGTGGGTTTTCAGTTTTTGCGAGCGTGAAAATGGTACATTTTCATTCTTATGCTAGAATGATGTAAATCGCGGCCTAATATTAGTCTTATATTTTCCAGAAACAGCGAACCCTTTTCTAGAAACAATATATGTTCAAGAAACTGTGTATGTTCTAGAAACAGATTCCTACAACCTTTTGACAAAAAAAAATAAAAAAATGAACTAGACTATATAATTTGTAATTGTAATGACTGAGTAATTACAATGAAATATGGTCATCATCATCTTCAAAAAGTTCATCAATGTAATCATATCTCCTAGCAACCCTTTTTTCCTCGAGCAACATTTTCAGTCCATTTGGATAGTTGTGCGGATGATTCACCAAGATAGTTATAATTGAAGCCATCTTAATAAATACTTTTTCCTTGTGAAAAGTGGATTCTATTGGTTTGCCCTCATGAATTTGGTTTTCAAAGTGAATGACAAATATGCTGCAATCTAATCTGCATTTTTTGCAAAACAAAGAAGTATGATAGATAAGGAAAGGAGATAAATTTATAACTATAAAGTGTTAGTTGTTTACACATATCATACTGCCTCTGGATCCAAAGCAAAATAGGCTCAGTGTTTATGAAAAAGAACCCAAATAATGACATGAAACTATATTTTTGTACTTACGAGTCTTCTCTTTGCTGTGCACAAGTCAAGCATCTTTCAATCTCTATTTTGAGGGTTTGATCAGCCTTGAAATCCTTGTACAGTGCTTCTATTTTGTCCCTTTGTAAAACAGAAAATAATAATAATGAGATTTGATTTGTCTTTCTTACCATAGTAGAATAGTTTGTAATTGATTTAAGGTTTTTTTTTCTTACCACTTGCACAACATGCTTAAAGTATATGTCTGTGGTGCCTTCTATCCTTGGTAATTTGGAATTGTAGTGTGTCATTTTTCCATTTTTAATATCCATAACTACCAGGGTGAAGTGGTAGTAATGCTTTATTAATATGAAGACCTTTCCCACTTTGTCAACATTCTCTTCCAAGAGTCTCTTCAATGTTCGATCAATATACTGCTGGTCACTCTCCGAATTTGTTTTCTCCATGTCATTCTGAAACAATAACATAACCTTTTTTACTGTTTATGAAATTAACAAACAGAAATTTGTTGTAAATAATCTTGTTTACACTTACGAAGAGGAAGGAAGGAAGATGTAGATTTTGCTTTTGTCCCATCTTTGTTTCATTTTCTGACATGATGAAGAAGGATGCATCAATTATATTTGAGTCAATTGCACCATCGATAAACAATGTTGTCAAATCTAACTTCAGAACAACAAGCTCATGCGCCATGTTTTGTTTATTTGGTTGCATCCAAAAATAATCCATGTGTAAGAAAATTAAATGTTATATATATATATATATATATATATATATATATACATAAGTTCACTGTTTATGGAATATGTACATTCTTTATGAATTTTAAGAAAATAAGTATACTGTTTATGAAATATAAGTTCACTGTTTCTGGATTATAAGTAACTGTTTCTGGATTTTGTTCACTGTTTCTGGATTTTATAGTGCTTGAAAGCATGTAGATATCAAAGTTTTTGGATATAACTAACTGTTTCTGGATTGCAAGCCAGATTTTATAGTGGTAGAAAATAGCAAATATCAAAATTTCTGGATTTTAAGAAAATAATCATACTGTTTATGAAATATAAGTTGATAGTTAATGTTACTGAAAACTTACATTTCATCTTGTCTATAATATTCCTTGATTTTCTCTCTTGTCTCCTTGTCAAGCAACTTGTAAGCGTGTGTTGCCGAAGGGAGGTAACTGCCTTTATCAGTCTTTGAGCTCTTTGGATTTGTATTCTTTGTAGGCTTCCTTTTTGTTTCTTTTGCAATTGGCTTTGCTTTTACCACGTTTGGTTTCTGCTTTGTTTTGTCAACAATTGGCTTCACCTTTTCGTTGTCAAGCACTTTCTTGTTCTTGCCAGTTTCGACCACTGGCATCTTCTTTTCAATTTCTGGTTCTTCAAGTATCTGTTTCTCCTTCTCTCTTTCAATAATTGGTTCCAAATTCTACTATGACTGTGATATAACAATTGAAGGGCTTTCACTGTCACTAACAGCATATATGTACTTGGCCTTCTTTTTTGGGATTTTCTAGACAGGGACATAATCAAACTCAGGAAGAATGTTTGCTTTACGATCGCCCCTGGTTCGAATATTTCTGACCAAAGTTCTTGTCCGTTTTTTTTCTCGGCATTTTCTTCTTGTCTATCTTTAGTGTCCTTGCCTTTTGGAGTAGCCATAGTATCTTCTAGGACGGCAGCTTCAACATATCGACTGTCCATTTGAACATCAATTGGAACTTGAACTTGGTTTTTTCCAGTGATCGCTTCTGGTTGTTTGCCAATTTCTACATCCTCTGTTTCAGCCTCTATTTGGACATCTTCCATTTGATCTTTAGAGATTTCGTCTCGACACTCCATTTGATCATCAATTGGAACTTCTGGAACTTTTGTTTGATTTTTCTTGTAGCCTATTCTTCAGGATTCCAATTTCAGTAAGAAGTAGATTCACTTTTCCTGAAGCTTCAGCGTTCTTCATCCATAACTGCTGGATTTCAGCATCCATATCACTGATTTTCTTCTCGTTCAACTCTTTTTCTTCTTTAAGCTTTTCAATGTCTCTTTTGAGTTTTCTGGTTGTTTGACCAGAAACTACAGAAGCTGTTTGCAGATTATCAATTGCATGCATCATCATTTGCTTGAGCACCATATACCTCATTTGTTCCATGCCCGTACATTTTTCAAATTAGTTAAACATCTCATCGGTTATTGTTGTGTCAATACCATGGATATGAGTTTGATAATCTAGATTAAGCTTTATAAATTTTTCACCGTACAACTTGTCAAACTGTTGTTGGGCTTCATCAATAGTGTTGCACTGAGGCGCTTCATCTGTTTTACTTCTTTTATCAGGTTCCATCACATCTTTTGCAGCAACAGTCCTCTTTCTTTTCCTTGTCATGGTCTTTTCTTTGGCTTTTCTTGAAGAATCCTTTACTTTCTTAGTAGTAGGATCAGCAATCTGTACACAGTTACATAAGTATTATTTATTAATTCAAATTGTTAGTGTGCTACTGTTTATGGATTTTCAAAATGAATTATAATTACACAACTTATGGACTGTAAAACAACTATTTCTACATTGTATGGTGCTAGAAAGTAAGGAAGAAACACTGTTTCTGGATTACAAGTAATTGTTTCTGGATTATAAGTTACAGTTTCTGGATTACAAGTCACTGTTTTTGGAATTTATAGTGCATGAAAGTATGCAGATATCAAAGTTTCTGGATTATAAGTTACTGCTTTTTGGATTATAAGTAACTGTGTCTGGAATATAAGTCACTGTTTCTAGAATATAAGTCACTGTTTCTGGAATTTATAGTGCAAGAAAGTATGCAGATATCAAAGTTTCTGGATTAAAAGTTATTGTTTCTGTTTATTGATCATTACCTCAATATCTTCACCTTGGTCATGTTTTTGAGCACTTGTCTTCTTTCTTTTCTTTGACGTTGTCTTTGTTTCACCATTTTTGGAATGGTCCTCACCTTTTTTCAGTAGGAAGAATCGCACCAGCAATCTGCACAGAGTCACACATTGGGATTATTTATAGTTTTTTGAAAGTTGAATTGTTTCTAGAAATGTAAAATCTAAACATTATGTGAAAATGATTTTGATTATTGGTTATTACATCAATATCTTCAACTTTGACATCTCTGATTGCTTGGTTTATCATTGTTGTGTCTCATCTTCCTATCGCCAGAACTATGTTTTCTCAGCCTTCAATCGTCGCAATAAGGTTTGATTTAAGACATATCCAATACTGGACAAATTAAGAAAAGTGAGAATAGTTATGGTTTGAGAATCATAACAAAAATTTCATACTTTTAAAACTAAAAGTCTTATATTCTTACCAAAATAAGAACGGTGCAACCGCTGGTTGTTGATTCATCTCCTCTTTTCCTCTTCTTGGTTTGTGATTTGTCCATCATTTTGAAAAGGTAGTCTCTTACACCCTTGGCCCAATTATATTTGCTGATTTCGTCCAACCTCGCACAAATTTACAGGAAGCTCCATGTGATGTATATGTCAGAGTTTGTAAACAACAGTGACTGGATGAGATGTGCACATATGATGGAAGCCATATCTCTTGCACCTTCAGGAGTTCGGTAAATGAGTGATTTTTTATATGCTTGAAGAATGTGTTTTTGTTTCACTCGTTCAACATTATGAAAGTACTTCTCGATGAATCTGTCCTCCTTACCAGATTTGGAGAATTTGTCGGTGTTTGGCAGTTCCACTCCATCATTGTTCAGTCCAAAGATTAGGGCAACATCATCAGGTGTTATCTCTCTTGCATCGCGATCTCCAAATATGAACTTTTGCTCTTTGGGGTCGTAGCATTTTATAACCTTAATTAAGTCCGTATCGGACTTCTTCTTCCTTTTGGTGACAACAAGAAAGTGATTCATGTATAGTTTAATAAGACTCTAGAACAGTGTCTTTTCCAACTGTTCGCAAACATCTTTGCGTTCTTCAAGCATTGGCTTGTATGTTTCCATTGAGTCTGAAACCCCGGTCATATTGCACCGATATTGGAGATATGTAGTCTGATATCTTCTCTTCTTCTCAGTTGAATCAGGAGTTTTCTTGTTATCCATTGGAGTTTACTTATTCTTCATTGTTGTTTTGTGTGCAAAAGTCTTCATTCTGATTTTCTTGTTTACCTGTATTTGTAAAAATGAACAAAGTTTTAAGAATTATAATCAACTGTTTAAGAAGAACAAGCATAATATGGATTGAAGAAAATAGATAGTCAAAGGTCAAGTATTTACACAAATCAAGGACATTGTGTCTGGAAACAGTTATGTTTTGATTCTTTTTTTTTTTTCCAGAGACACTGTTAGTTTATCCATAGACAGTGTTAGTTTTTCTAGACACAATGTTAGTTTTTTCCAGCAACAGTGTTAGTTTTTCCAGAGAGACAGTG
Source organism: Cotoneaster glaucophyllus (assembly GCA_036320875.1). Classification (NCBI taxonomy): domain Eukaryota; kingdom Viridiplantae; phylum Streptophyta; class Magnoliopsida; order Rosales; family Rosaceae; genus Cotoneaster; species Cotoneaster glaucophyllus. The sequence continues at coordinate 5,463,256 of CM070068.1, forward strand.
TTAGTTTTTCCAGAGACAGTTACAGAATCAAGTATTTACACAAATCAAGGACATTGTTTTCCAGCGACAGTGTTAGTTTTTCCAGAGACAGTTACGGATTCAAAACATAACATGTGGCATTGTTTTCTAAAAAAGTGGTAAAAAAAATCATACTATTTCCTAGAAATCTTTAACATTAACACTATTACCTCTTTTTTCGCCGCTTTGTTCTGACGATGGTTCTGGTGTGCTTTGCACTTCTTTTTCTCTGGTTTTTTCTGATGGAGGTTGTGGTAAATTTTGGACTTCTATTCCTCTGGTTTGTTCCGACGGAGGTTGTGGTAAACTTTGGACTTCTTTTTCTCCGGTTTGTTCACACGAAAGATACGGCAAGTTTTGCACCACTTTTCTGCCGGTTTGTTCCGACAGAGGTTCTGGTAAGTTTTGCACCACTTTTTCGCTGGTTTCTGCCATTGAACTTCTATGAACTTGTTTTGCTGGCTTTGTTTCGATGAATGCTTCCTTTTCAACTGTGATTTAAACTTTGATTTGATTGTTTTTGAAATGGAGGAATTTGATTCGATAGGAACACCGGGGGTTATTATGGCGGTTTTCGTGCTGGGGTTGAGTTTGGTAAAAAGTCAAGAGAATATGGAATGATATAGGGGTATTTACAGAATGTAGTTTTGTAGCGGGTTGGGCTTGTAAATTCGGCCCGTGGACAATAGTTTTGGATATTTTTTATTAAACATTGAACCCTTTTGGTTAAATAACATTTTGAGATGATTTTTGGTTAAATATTTTTTGGTCCAAACCGTTTTTATTAAAGCTCCCTTAATTAGAAAGCCTTAGCAACATAATCAGGCGTCATCCAAGATGTGTCATCATATTCATATGTCCTTATGGAACTCCTCACCAAGGTCTAAAATATCGATGATATCGGAAATATCGGTAGTCCAAAAACACGGAAATTTCGATGGAAATATCGGGATATTATCGATATCGATAAAAATTGAATGAAAACCACGGAAATTGTAAGAAAAACTTGGAAATTTTTATTGAAACTTTGCATGATGTTTATTTAGTCAATTATCTATTAGTTTATCACAAAAAAATGGAAGGAAATGCATTGCATGATGGATTTAACTGATTTAAGTTGATTATATAGCTAGCTGGCAAACATTGTGAATGTAGAAAATATGTAGTAATTAATGAAAGAAGTTTAAACACACCATAATCATTTATATATAATGAATTAGTACAATATTTTACACTTTATACATTGCATGGTAAGATACATGAGTGACTTAGCAAGATCTAAAATATCGATGATATCAGAAATATCGGTAGTCCAAAAACACGGAAATTTCGATGGAAATATCGGGATATTATGGATATTTTAGACCTTGCTCCTCACTCAACTGACCAATAAAATAACGTGAGATATTTCTGATGGGGAAACTCGTGGGCAAGGCTGCTTGATGACAAGTGTACCGATTATTTATTTACTTCAATTAAGTAGTTATTGATATTTTAAAATATTAAGTGGAAGGCAACTGATAACGTTCTGTTCAAAATATGGTAGCTCAATGAGAAAAGTATGTGTGAAATGAAAGATCAAAACAAAGTATGAAATATAAATGACCCAATGAAAATGACTTAACCTTTATTTATTCCTATCTATCCCGAGCACTGGAGGAATTAGCAGAGGACCATCCATTAAAAAATGACTCCACAGAAGTTATCCTTCTGTAACTGTACAACAAAATATTTTACAATCTCGGTAAAAAAAAAGAATATAACTAAAACATATTATTAATGGCAGTTCTCTTACTTTTTATAATTATGAGAATTTCTATTCATTTGTAAGTGAGAGAACATAACTCGATTCTCATCAATGACGAGTTCATCAATACTTAATTTTGGCTAGCTCATTGTTTGACTTAGTCCAAATTTCCTAATGTAGAGATCGTTCTATAAATTCAAAAAAAAAAAGTGATGCATACCCATTTAGAGTATTGAATGAACGAAAAGAAAATTAATGAATAAGGAGAAAACAGCATGAAAAATCATTACCATGACTAAAATATCAATATGCATACCACAACTATACACCAAGTTTCTGTTTTTTTTTCTTTTGGGGGGTGAATACACCAAATTTCTTAATCTCACACCAAGTTTCTTTGTTTTTGCTTTGAGTACTCTCTTCTTCTTTTTTTTCTTTTTTTTTTAAATATTAAGTGGAAGGCAACTGATAACGTCCTGTTCAAAATATGGTAGCTCAATGAGAAAAGTATGTGTGAAATGAAAGATCAAAACAAAGTATGAAATATAAATGACCCAATGAAAATGACTTATCCTTTGTTTATTCCTATCTATCCCGAGCACTGGAGGAATTAGCAGAGGACCATCCATTAAAAAAATGACTCCACAGATGTTATCTTTCTGTAACTGTACAACCAAATATTTTACAATCTCGGTAAAAAAAATATATATATATAACTAAAACATATTATTAATGGCAGTTCTCTTACTTTTTATACTTATGAAAATTTCTATTCATTTGTAAGTGAGAGAACATAACTCGATTCTCATGAATGACGAGTTCATCAATACTTAATTCTGGCTAGCTTATTGTTTGACTTAGTCCAAATTTCCTAATGTAGAGATCGTTCTATAAATTCAAAGAGAAAAGTGATACTCACATACCCATTTAGAGTATTGAATGAACGAAAAGAAAATTAATGAATAAGGAGAAAACAACGTGAAAAAATCATTGCCATGACTCAAATATCAATATGCATACCACAACTATACACCAAGTTTTTTTTTGTTTTTCTTTTTGGGTGAATACACCAAATTTCTTGATCTGACACCAAGTTTCTTTGTTTTCGCTTTGAGTACTCTCTTCTTTGTTTATAACCTTAATGTTGTTTTGATTTATTACTCAACTGTAAAGCTAACAAAAAGAAGGCAAGAGGCAAGAAATAGAGAATGAAAATTATTTGGAATCAAATCCATATATTTCTTGCCTAGTGGTGAGGGTGTGGGTAAGGGGTTGGGGTAGATTAGGTCCCAGGTTCGAGGCTTGGTGAGGTGGGGTGGGGTTGAAAAAAAAAAAAAAAAAATCCATATATTTCTTGTAAAAATGAACTTGTTTCAATAAAAGTGCTTTTCCTTTTTGGGTGTGTTTGTTTTGTGGGAAAATGGGCTTGAGAATGGGAAATTGTTGCATCTCCATATTTGGTAAGTTCATGCTTGGGAAACGACTACCTTGGCCGCGTGAAAATAGAGGGAAAAGTGATGCCCTCCATCCACCTCTGGAAAATCTTTTTTTTTTTTTTTTTTGAAGAGTTGGAAAATCATTTTCTCACTTAAAGGAAACCAATACAAACCATTGATAACTTTTTTATATGACAAACCTACCCTCATTAATAATTAAAAATACCTATTATATCTCAAAAAGGTGGTAGTTCCTCATTCCCATTACTTCCAAATATAAAAAATAAATAAAAATTCATATCTCGTCCTTATGATAAGGCTTGAGAATTTATCTCTTACGAATCTATTTCTACATATCAACTGTAATATTTGAGTAATGTTATACATATTAAATTTGTATCATCTCTATAATAGAGGTAAGACTTATTAATAACAGAAAGGTAATTTAACTATGGTATGAAAATGTGAAGAGTAGATTTCTGTCATTTTATTATATTATTTTTTCTTTGTTCTCTATGTCAATCATGTAATTAGGCTACACTCTACTTTGAAGATATTATTTCTTTTTTTTTGAAGATATTATTTCTTGTCAATATTTTATCATAATCACATGGATATCAGTATATACTTCTAACTAAGAAAAACTCCACAATTAGGGTTGGTAAAGTTCCTAACCGAGTAGGTTGTTCTAGAGCCTTTGGATTGATATATTATCTTTACTATTGTAGAAATATTAAATGTCACGTGGGACAAAGTGAAGATGTATAATACATAAACAATTGAAATATCATATAATCTGACATTAAAAGCTAAACCTTGAGAAGATGCATGTATCCTGCAGTAGCATATATGCGCGGTATCACTGCCTATATATATGTCCAAACTTTTGATAGATATCAAATCATTCACAGGCATATACATTCAAGTAGCTTCAGTGATGCATAATAACACGCCTCTTCGATGCCCTGGCACCTACAAGCCAAGCATATGGAGTTACGATTTTGTTCAGTCCTTGAAGATTGATGACAACCCCCTGCAGGTGATTGATCGATTAGGGATTATATATGATATTAATTAGGACAACATTTGTTTCCCTCTTAGGTGTTCATTTTCGCCTATTGTTCAGTCCTTGAAGATTGATCACAATCCTCATAACGTAAAATTTTGTTCTATGTTGAATGGGTCTATAATGATTGAAATGAGGCCTTTTGCCTATACATATTGAATTGCACATGCATATAGTTAAATTGAATACAGTATCAAAGTAATCAGTCGTAGGCCATTAGACCGACTATGGAATTGCAGTATATATGATACAAGTTTTATCAAGATGTATTACTTACACTTAATTACTTTTGTAGGACAAAGTATACAAAGATGGGTGGAAGTTCCTAGAGGAGAAACTGAAGCATACGATTAATTACGATGATGATGATGATAATGATATCAACACGCTGACTGCGCTTGAGTTCATTGATGATATCCAACGGTTAGGTTTGGGATATCACCTTGAAAATGACATAAGAATAGCCCTTAATAAAGTATTGATCAATATTGATAGCCAAGGAACATACCAGAGTCTCCACCTCACTGCTCTCAGCTTCAGGCTCCTTAGACAACATGGGTTTCAGGTCTCCCAAGGTATGTAATACGTGAGTTTTTTGTTATTTATTATTATAAATGATAGACAATCTACAAATAAAGACATTAGACATAAAACTTTCAAATGTACTTCTAGTCATAACTTATATGCAACTCAGATGTATTCAGGAGATTCACGGACGATAATGGAAGTTTCAAGGCATGGCTTTGCAAGGATGTAAAAGGAATGTTGAGTCTATATGAAGCTTCATATTTTGCTTTCGAAGGAGAGAGCCTCTTGGATGAGGGCCTTGCATTCTCAACAAATTATCTCAAGAACCTCAGTGGACCTAATGTTACCATAGGACTAGCAGAACAAGTGAGTCATGCACTGGAACTTCCATTGCACCATAGAATGCAAAGATCAGAAGCTAGATGGTATATTGAAGCATACAGTAAAAGGCCAGATGCAAATCAGGTGCTACTTGAAATTGCCAAGCAAGATTTTAATAGGGTGCAATGCACACTCCAAAGGGATCTTCAAGAAGTATCAAGATGATTAATTTTCCTCTTATACGTGCAATATTTGAGAGTAGAGAATCAAACACAGCACTCAGTGTACAACTGTATACATGTTTTAAACCATCAAGGTAATTATATATTTACGAGCATAAGCATTATCCTAATTCAATTAGTGTTTGCTTCATTAATCTTGCATTTAGGTGGTGGGTGGATATGGGCTTAGCCGAAAAGTTGAGCTTCACCAGAGACAGATTGATGGAGTGCTTTTTTTGGTCGGTTGGAATCATCTTTGAACCTCAACACAGTCATGTCAGGAAAGAGCTGACAAAAGTGGCTGCTCTAGTAACCACCATTGATGATGTCTATGATGTTTATGGTACTCTTGATGAACTAGAGCTTTTTACTTCTGCTGTTGAAAGGTTAGAAATTAAAAAGACAGTACTTTTGAATATGCATTTAATTCAGAGTTACTTATGGCATTCCATTGCATACTTGTGCTACTCAGATGGGATATCAAAGCTGTAGAAAATCTTCCAGATTACATGAAGCTTTGTTTTCTAGCTCTTTATAACACAGTGAATAAGATGGTTTATGACACACTAAAGAAGCAAGGAGAAAATATCCTCCCTTATGTCACAAAAGTGGTATGTACATTACATTCATATATCAAATATCAATATATATATATATATATATATATATATATATAATGCTACATAGTCATATAAAATTAACCACCTTATTGACACACAATCTAACTATTACTGTACTAGAGAATATGTACAAAGTAGTCAATTTTTTTTCTTTCTACATTAGTAATATCATTTTGTTCTCCAATTAAATTATAACTTCAGTTTTCAATATTAATTAAGTGCAATCTTTTGAATTCTATATATCTCAGTGGGCTGATTTGTGCAAAGCATTTCTAAAGGAGACAACGTGGTGCTATAACAAGCACACACCCACATTTGAAGAATATATTGACAATGCATGGATATCAGTCTCAGGGGTGGTGTTCTTAGTTCATACATATTTTCTCCTCAACCCAGAGATCACAAAGCAAGCACTTGAATGCTTAGAGAATCACCACAGTCTCTTGCGTTGGCCATCTCTTATTTTCCGGCTTTCCAATGATTTGAGTACTTCGGCAGTAAGTATTTTTTATTTTTTATTATTATTATTATTAAGGGGAGGGTTGAAAACTATTAATATTCTATATATTAATTTGTTTCCACACTGCAGGCAGAAGTGGAGAGAGGAGAAACTGCGAACTCAATCTCATGCATGATGCGTGGCAGTCTGCATATTTCTGAGGAATCTGCTCGTCAATATATAAGTAATTTGGTTGAAAATAGTTGGAAGAAGCTGAACAAAGATGGAGCTTCTGCTACTCCATTTACTAAGCAATTTGTAAAAGCAGCAAGAAACCTTGCTCGGATTTCCCAGTGCATATACCAATATGGTGATGGGCATGGAGCTCCAGACACAAGAGCAAAGAATCGAATCCTATCAGTGATTATCGATCCCATTTAAAGACATAACACAGACATTATATATATGCTGGATGGTTATTAGCCGCTAACACAGTGGAATTTATAATAGTTTCTTGTTTGATTTTTCAATATGTATTAGACAAATGTTTGTATTTAATCTAAAAGTCATGTGATATTTAATATTTAAGCTTTCTAAGCCCCAATATTTTTGGTGTTAAATTCTTAAAAAAGCCATTTGACTGGTTTTACTAATATATACCAAAAAGTGTGATTGGACGATGTGAAATACATAAAATCCATTTACTGGTTATACAAATATATACAAAAGATGTGGGATTGTGTTGTGCTGCATATCAAAAAAAAAAATGACAAATCATTAGCAAGATCACTAGATTAATATCCATTATCTAAGTTATACGTCTCCTTGTATATAAGTAGACGTATAATTTGGGTAATAAATATTTATATCATAAAATTCAAAATGAAAGTTTATAAATGTGTGTCTAGAGAAAAATTAAATTTTAAAAAGTAAAAGAAATAAGAGTATTTTTAGAAGTTTAGTAAGGTTAGGTTTATAAGTTAAGAAGTTAAGTGTCCAAAGAAGTTAAAAGAAGTTACGAGTGTTCCTTTTTTCTTTTCTTTTTTTCTTTCTTTAGAAGTTTAGAAGTTAAGTTCCAAAGAAAAATAAATGTGTCAGAAACAAAACTTGAGTGCATACACAATTAGTCACTTTTTATTTGCATACAAAGGCCGAATTACTAAATGTTTATTAGTGATTGGGCTTGGGGCCCGACAAACTAAAGAATAACACTGTTTTTTTTTTATAAGTTTAGTAAGGTTATGTTTAGAAGTTAAGAAGTTAAGTGTCCAAAGAAGTTAAAGGAACTTACGAGTTTTTTTTTTTTTTTTTTTTTTTTTTTTTTTTGTCTCTCTCTCTCTCTCTCTCTCTAGAAGTTTATAAGTAAGTTCCAAAGAAAAAAGAAAAATGTGTTGAGAAACAAAACTTGAGTGCATACACAATTACTCTTTTTTTATTTGCATACAAAGGCCCAAGCACTGAATGCTTTTTAGTGATTGGGCTTGGGGTCCGACAAACTAAAGAATAACACTTTTTTTTTTTGAACAAACGATATCATCCAACACTAATTGGATGGGAAAGTGGGTTAAGCCTTATGCTAGGCTAGCCATAACAATATTATACGATAACCAAACCTAAAACCTCTCGCTTAAAAGTGAAGAGAGATGTCATTGGACCGTAATACTAAATGGCAGAATAACACCACTTTTTGTTGGAAATAGTTATTTATTTAGTGTTTAGATTTGGGCTTAACCCATTAGAATTAGGTTTTCGTTTCTTTGCTTATTAGGGACTAGGGTTAGTTTATTATAAATAGAGAACTTTGTTATTCAGAGAAGTAGTCTCTTCGGTTCATGCAGCCTTCTTGGCAATTTCATTTAACAAAGTTTTATATTCAATTAGTTCGTTTGTTTGTTGCATACTTTGATATTTAACTTGGTATCAGAGCAAGTTCAATCCTTTGCGATTTAATCTGCTTTGGTTGTTATCAGTTTCGTATGTTCGTTTAGTTTGATATTAAAAAAAAGGGTAAATTACACAAAACTACCTCAACTATTGGGGTCACGACAGTTTCATACATCATCTTTTAAAATTGACAATGTCATACCGCATCTTACGAATTTGTGACAATGTCATACCTCCGTCAATTTTTCTGTTAGTTTTTCTATTAAGTGCTGACGTGGATAGAGACGGGGACCACTCACTAATCCAGCTAGATTAAAAAATAATTAAATATTAAAAATTAAGAATAAAAAAACAAAATTTCCTAGGGGTGCGGCATCCCCTTTCCCGAAACTGGATTTGTCACTTTTTTTTTTTGTTCTTCTTGGGCCGAAACTGGGTTTGAAATATTTTTTTTTTTTTGGGGTTGCAAGTAGAGGGAGAAGAGGGGGGGGTTTAATTTTTTTTCTTTTCTTCTTCTTCCGCAGGAGGGGGGTTTTAATTTTTTTTCTTCTTCTTCCTCCTTCTTCCTTCTTCCTTCTTCTTCTGGGTTGCAGTTTGGTTTTTTTTTTTCCTTCTCTTCTTCTTCCTCCTCTTCTCCTTCTTCTTCTTCTTCTTTTTGTTCTGCGGGCGGGGGCTCTTCTTCTTCTTCCGCGGCCGGGCCGTGAGTGGGGGTTGAGTTGATGGGTTTTCTTCTTCCTCGTCCTCATTCTCCTTCTTCTCCTTCTTCTTCTTCTCCTTCTTCCTCCTTATTCCTCCTTCTCCTTCTTCTTCTGGGTTTTTTTTTTGGGTTGCAGTTTCCATTTTTTTTTCCTCCTCTTCTTCCTCCTCCTTCTCCTTCTTCTTATTTGGTTCTTCCTCCTTCTCCCGGGGGGGGGGGGGGGGGGGGTGGGGTTGGGGGGTTGCGTTTTCAAATTTTTTATTTTTTTGGTGTTAGCAGGGAAGAAGATGAAGATGGGGAAAATAGAGAATGGGGGAGGGAGGGAGGGAGGGATGACTGAGGTTTTTTTTTTTTTTTTTTTACTTTTATTTATTATAAAATATTAAATATTTTTTTTAGTTTTTAATAATATTTTATTAATTTTTAAATAGAAAGTGGGCTCCGAATCAAGCCACGTCAGCACTTAACAGAAAAACTAACAGAAAAATCGACTTCGACATAGCAAGATATTGTCCGTTTTGGGCCCCGACCACGCCTTCACGGTTTTGTTTCTGGGAACTCACACGAGAACTTCCCAGTGGGTCACCCATCATGGGATTGCTCTCGCGCGAACTCGCTTAACTTCGGAGTTCCTACGAAATCCGAAGCCAATGAGCTCCCAAAAAGCCTCGTGCTAGGTAGAGATGAGAATATACATATAAGGCACATCACCCCCTCTCCGTTGGTCGGTGTGGGATGTCATAATCCATAATTGTCACATCCCAGCCCGGGCTCGACTCCACCGTAGCACGATATTGTCTGTTTTGGGCCCCGACCACGCCCTCACGGATTTGTTTCTGAGAACTCACACAAGAACTTCCTAGTGGGTCACCCATCATGGGAATGCTCTTGCCCGAACTCGCTTAACTTCGGAGTTCCTACGAAACCCGAAGCCAATGAGCTCCCAAAATGCCTCGTGCTAGGTAGAGATGAGAATATACATATAAGGCATAGAAGATCCACACCCCTAGGCGATGTGGGATCTTACAATCCACCCCCTTAGGGGCCCGACGTCCTCGTCGGCACACTTCCGGCCAGGGATTGGCTCTGATACCACCCGTCAATTTGAGATACAATTCGAAATTTTCCTTGGGAGGGGAGCCTTCGGCCGTGAGAGGGGAGGGTATTTTGGCTTCCTCGGGGCCGTGTGAAGCTTAGCTTGCTTTAGCAGCCACATGATGATTCAAGTTCGTGGTAGGCGTAGGGGCTGGGCGAAGCGGTAGCGAAGCTCAGGTGGTTCACATCCCGGCCTGGGCCCCACCATAACTCGGGCTCGACTCCACCGTAGCACGATATTGTCCGCTTTGGGCCCTGACCATGCCCTCACGGATTTGTTTCTGGGTACTCACACGAGAACTTCCCAGTGGGTCACCCATCCTGGGAATACTCTGGCCCCGTACTCGCTTAACTTCGGAGTTCCTTCGGAACCCGAAGCCAGTGAGCTCCCAAAAGGCCTCGTGCTAGGTAGAGATGGGAATATACATTTAAGGCTTACAGGATCCACATCCCTGGGTGAGGCATTTTGAATCAAGCCCAGGGATGTGGATCCTGTAAGCCTTAAATGTATATTCCCATCTCTACCTAGCACGAGGCCTTTTGGGAGCTCACTGGCTTCGGGTTCCGGAGGAACTCCGAAGTTAAGCGAGTACGGGGCCAGAGCATTCCCAGGATGGGTGACCCACTGGGAAGTTCTGGTCGCGTGAGTTCCCAGAAACAAAACCGTGAGGGCGTGGTCGGGGTCCAAAGCAGACAATATCGTGTTACGGTGGAGTCGAGCCCGGGATGTGGTGGGGGCCCAGGTCGGGATGTGACCCACTAAGTCTGTTGTCTCGATCAGATCCCGATGATATCGCATCCCTCATAGCCCCGCATGCCAAAACCCATCGCCAGACCCATATACTCGTACCTGAACTTGCACCACCATCTGATTGTTTCGCTACTTAAACCCAGAAATCCACCTAACGGAGCTTTGCCTTATCGTGTCTGCCTAACGAAGGTTGCCTTGCCGTGTTCGCCTAACGGAGCTTGCTAGGCGGAGCTTGCCTTGTCTTGTCTGCCTAACGGAGCTTGCATCCGCATCTACTTATTGGCAAACTCATGATGTGTACCTCCATGAGTTTGATGGGGGTGTTGGAATATAGTTATTTATTTAGTGTTTAGATTTCGGCTTAGCCCATTAGAATTAGGTTTTCGTTTCCTTACTTATTAGGGACTAGGGTTAGTTTATTATAAATAGAGAACTTTGTTATTCAGAGAATAAGTTAGTCAAGATGTAGTCTCTTCGGTTCATGTAGCCTTCTTGGCAATTCCATTTAATAAAGTTTTATATTCAATTAGTTCGTTTGTTTGTTGCGTACTCTGATATTCAACTCTTTTGAGTGGTCAATATTGTCCAACACTTAAAGCTTGTCCTTGAGAGGACGTCTGATAAAATTGAAACAATACATAGAAGATTAGCATGGTTTCTACACAAAGATGAATGGAGAAATGAACCGAATTAATTTTGGTTCCTTCGTTCTTAATTTTGCCGATCTGCCCATTCTTTAAATTTCTTTTTATATGTTCGTTCTCAATTTTCTTGACGCGCCCGTTTTTTATGGTGTCTTGATTATACTCGTACATTAATCTAATAAAGAGATAACGTTAATTAGATGCAACTAATCCAATGTCCTCAAAAGTTTTCATGGATGGTAATGGGATGAGGCCTTGCGTTCTTAAGCATAACCATTAAAAATTAGGGAGTTTTAACGAAAAGCCCGCGATACTGTTCACTTTAACGAAAAACCACATTTTTACACTAAAAAGTCAAACCTGGTACTATTCACTTTACCCTTTATTTTGTCCTTATCGTTAAAACTCAAAGTTTTCAAGCCTTTTTTCATAAGCTTTCCTTAAAAATTATTCCATGATTGATGGATCAGATATTTGCACTACCAAAGGATTATTAGCACAACAAGTGAGCCATGCAAACTCGGGGTGGAGCTAACACTGCTATTCACGAAGGAATTACTGGTATGGGCATGGAGGCCCGGATCTAAGAGTGAATAATCGAACCTCAGCTTCTTTCACAGATTCATAAACATTTTGTGCATTGTATTTAAATATCATGCATCAGCTTTTTGCGTTTGATTATTTTCTCTCCATTATCGTGTTAAATAATCTTACGAGAAATTTGTTGTCAAAACAATCTTACAATTTATTAAAGGGGTTTTTAAATTTTAGAGCCTTAATAATGATTCTTCTTAGATTTTAACCTGAATGATTTTATAAATATAATTTAGGTTTCTATTTCAAAAACTTACCGTATTTAAGTACTACATATATTATTTACAAACTTATCATAAATTCTCCACCCATCCGTAATTAAGGTATTTTTATTTTTTTTTGGGTCCAATCATATTAATAAATAAAATTATCTTCAAAATTTAAATTCTTATAATTTAAAAAAAAAAACGAATTCAATATTTATGAGCGCCGACAAACTTATATGAGCAAAATCAACATCAATACATAAACAAAATAGGTGCAGAAATATTCGTATGTAAGCATAAGTACCATACAGAGCCGACCCTGAAATTTTAGGGGCCATGTGCGAAAGTGAATTTGAGGCCCTAAAAAGTACTAAGAATTTTTTTTTTTTTTTTAGTTCAAAATAATAATTTTAGTTTTCAATTGAGCTTCTACAAATTCTAATAGCACAAACAAATTTAACAAATCAACAAGTAGAAATGTGCCGTATTGTTTTTCCTTAACTATTTAGAGGGTCAGGGTTCGAATTTTCATGTTATTGTGTGGAATTTTTATATTATTTTGTGGAAGCTTATGCATTTAATAAAAATATAAACTAAAAAAATGATGGAGATGAGTTTCAAACCCATCCCCTAGGCTGATGTAAAGAAGCAATAATTCCACTTGCGCTAAGACTCAAGTTTGTAATATTCTACATTTACTATTATATATACGTATATGCATGCAAAATTGAAAAATCGGGGGCCCTGTGCGGTAGCAGCACTTGCACCCCCTCAGCGTCGGCCCTGGTACCATAGTATTGCAACATATCAATACAAATTTGTACATAAGTTTCAGTATGAATGCTCGGTATATAAATGGAATATGTAAATATATATAGGTACGTGATATACATATCCATACGTATGGTGAAATTTAAGCACACGAAAGAATAGATGAAAACATATGACTTTCTTATTATGCTAACTTAATAGTAAGTATCAGTAATATATTACATTTTAATTGTTTATAGGAATCAATAAATAACCTACATACAAAAAAACTCAATAATAAGTACAACCTAATTGATATTTGAAAATTCAATTGAATGTCAAAGACGAGTTAATTTCTTTAACTTGACAAGGTTTTAATCTGAAAGTGACCTTTGTTCAAGGATTATAATGAAATTTTCTTTTTATTAAATAAACTGCTTGAAGAAAGTTCAGGTGTCATTATAAGACTAATTGACAATAAAGAGAATAGTCCAGCCTCTTATAAACCTATAATAGTCTCTCCTTTTATTAATGCGGAATTCATTCTCAACATTGCTTCACGAAATCTAATCAAGATGTGTTGCTTCCATGGAAAGGTATCCATGTACGTGCAATGAAATAACAACACTGAAAAAGTCAGTTTTCTTCATTGAAATTCCCATGTCCGTGTATTATAATTCTGGTTGATTTTTAATTAAACCCAAGAAAAGTTGAAAGGCTTGGGAAGTAGTAGTAGAGGAAAAGTGGCGTTTAAGTAAAAGGCTTTTGTGGGATTTTGTCTCTTCTTTCACATGATATGTCATCTTGGTTTCATCAAGATTTGAGAGGTTGACCCGGACAACCTACCTATAACACCATTGACCACACAATTCATGTCCAACGTGAATTGTAATCCTGCATATTACGTTATGTACATCTGATCAACTATTAGTTTTTAGTTTAGTAGTATTTTTTTGCTCGTACGCAGAAGAATGTTACATATTATGAAAGAAGTTAAAGTTCCATTTATATCAATTTCATTATATGTTTGTGCGCAAAATTGCTTAACTTTTTTATACACGCTTCACGTGCGGCCACATTCAAGTCAAACAAGAGGACAATATTACTCAGCGTACGTGCAACCATCGAGTTTTACACATGGATAATTTGCTCTACTACCATAAAAGAAAATTTGAGGTTCCACTTGACAATCAAATGACAATGGGTGAAGTAGTCTAACTCCTTATAAATGTTACTTTAACTTTCCGATGAGGGACAACTTTTCGCATCCTCATAACTTCGAATCTCCTTTCTCCCGTTAAACAATAAACCACAAGATATGACTAAAAGTTAAGTAGTTTTTATTAAATCTTAAATTGTAACAATATTATAATTCAAGAGATTATAACTCGTTAAGCATTTACTCATCCACTTTAAGTCTCAAATTGAATCCCTTTTTCTCCTGATACAATTGTATAGAAAAAAAATGTCCGATATCAAAACTTCATAAAATATGATGTACCAAAATTTTATCCTTTATCAAATTTGATGTGCATTCTATCCTTCATCAAATATGATGTGCCCCTTTATTAGTTCATATAAAGCACAGAAATGCATGGTTTTGAACCATACTTCTGACTGCTGGGGATCATCAACCCAAAAGAATTATAGAAGTGAGCAGCTGGTCAAGTTGTTACCAAGGCATCATTTTCCTCACAGATCACGTCAATAAATATATATTGTATTTTGTGAAATATTGACCTACATTGTAGTTACAATTTCTTAATCAAAATCTCATGGAACTGAGGGTTTGGCAATTGGTTAATTAGGTGAAGACTGTTGAGGAATCTAAGGAGAAAATAATTGTCATGTCAACAGCCAACAGGTGTCTTTCTTGGCATGTACAAGACTTGCAGTATACAAGTGGACCACGTGGTAAAATTTGTATACTTTGTACTTCCATTGTTTTTAGGGCAAGTCAATAGCAACTACACTCGACTTTTGATATATCTTACTCGATTAACTTTTGTTCTTTGTTTTATTAGTTGACATATAATTCAAGCCATAAGACAAAGAAAATTAGTCTTCTAGAATCTTTAGCAGACATTAACGATGATGATGACCACGGTGGCACCTGATAGTTTCTATTTCACTAATAGAAACTATCAGGTGCCATCATCTCTATGAGTCCGTGGCCCTATGGAACTCATCAATCACGTAATGATATAATATATTTCAGTTGGGAAAAAATTTAGACCAGGCTGCCTGATTACTTGGCATGTTTGACTATTCAATATTGACACATTATCAACTAACGAGATGTTCATATTGTCCACATTTCAATTACATAGTATATCGTGTCTAATTGTTTATACACTTTTCTGTAAAAATTAAAAAAAAAAAAACTAGTGGAAAGTAACTCGTAATGTGTCGTTATCCCTCCTCTCCCAGGTGGTATGAAATATGTTCAGCTTTCATTCACCTCACCCTCATATGTTCATGCAGAATGTATGGTTGCCAGCTTGCATTCCAGAAGATTGAGAGTGACTGGAAAAAATGACTTAACCTTGCATTTAGTCCCATCTACCCAGAGCACTATAGGAAAGTAGCAGAGGGACCATCAATAAAAAGGAAATGAATCAACAGAAGTTCTCTTTCTGTAACTGTACAACCAAAGATTTTACAATCTCTCCAACTGAAACAACTTTAGTTATGCAGCAAAGAAAGAAAAATCTGATAAAAACACATAAAAAATAAGAAGAAAAACAAACAATTTCCTTGAGCTGTACAAATATGAGATAATGCTTAAAACTAATGGAATGAAATGCAAAACTTGTATCATGAACAAAGTTTGGGCAAAGATCTTGTATGGCTGTGGCTTGATGCTTTCGATTTTGTAAACTTTGCCATTTGAGATTGCATTTTCTTGCAAACATTCTCCAATTCCATGACCCTGCATTGCATGCCTTGCAAATGTGCTCTGAGCTTCTCGTTGTCAGTTGAGAGATCGAGTTTTCCGGCGTAAAGCATATGTTGTTCGTTGGCATCATCTTTCCTTAATCCCCAATCTTTTGCCTCGGTAGTGGCGCTATAAGGGGAGTTGGCATAGGAATTAAAGTTATTGGTTGTTTGGAGTAAGTTTTTGAGCTTGGATTGCTGAGAGACAAGAGCTTGGACTGCAGATTTTGGTGAAAATTTTGTGTTCTTTGAAAGGTGTATGCAAGTCTCTGCCGAGAGCTTCTCATAGTTCAGTACACAACATATTTTCATCTTTTCGTCTTCGGACAATCCTGCGTGCACCTTGACAAAGCAGATAATAAACAAGTTCAAAATATGCTCAACGATGTTAGTTTTTTCCAAATGTGCTACAAGAAAGATTTCTTTGAGACGAATCCAATACCTGTAGATACATGTCTATGGCATGGTAGAGCTCATCATAGGAGTCTCTCGCCGAATCTGGCAGGGCGATAGCTAAAGCCAGAAACTTTGAAGGCTTCAAACAAGGATCTGGAGCTACTTCTGCTATATACAAATCAACCAAGGCAGCAACTTTCCTTAATCGCATTGGAGACGCTTGACAGGTTCCTCCATCACGCAGAAATGATTTCAAGAACCTTAGAACAAGATTGACATCATACAAGTAATTGCTTCCTTGTGGGGATGGAACAAGCAAATAGTCCAATGTTGCTTGATCTAGCTGTGAACCAATCATATTCTCCAACTTATTCCTGATACTTTTGTTTAAGTTCAAATTCAGCGAAACCCGAAGAATCCCGAATAAGCTCTTGCAAGAAACACAGCTCTGATCAAGCATGTACAGCATCTCAATGACCGTTTCAGCAATGGTGCGCTTGGTTTCGGATTTGACAGTGTAAAACTTCGATTTCTGGTAATAAAGGAGGAACCTACTAATGATAACATGATCGAGTTTTTGCGAAACCATAGCTTTGACCAGCATTTCAACCAAATTTGGACCTAAAACTAGAAGATCGTCAAACCACCAGGGTGCGCGAGAGAAGCTGGTTTTCAAACTCTCAGTGCTTCTAGTATCACAAGAAAACCGAATACCAGAGCTATCAGGGGATGAAGTCGAAGGACAAGGACTTGCTTCGCTTGTCAAAGGCAATCTCGCAACGAGGGTATCCAAGCATTTCTCAATTAGACTCAAAGAATTCGCAACCGGAAGCAAATCCTGGCACCGCTTCAAAGCCGTCAAAAGCTCAGACCACGACCAATACCTGATATCTTGAAATGATTTCTCCGCTTTTTCTAACAAATTATGTCTTCCGGCAACAGAATTTTTCATTTCCATGAACTGCGCAGCGCAATAAAGGAAGGAAATGTTGGAAGGAGTTATGTAAATGCTGCCATTGTTGTAACAGAACCTCGAAATCAGCTCGAAACTCTCCGCTCCTCCCGGAAAGTCATGGAATACCACTTTAAGATTTCTTGAGGAGGCTTTTGATTTTCCAAGTAATTTGCTCAATTTGCCAGAGTAGGAGGCAAGAATTCTCTGCAAAAATGGTCAGAAAAACCAGAATTAACACCATTTGCTGAAAGCCATTAAAAAGTAAGTAAAAACAAGAACAGTAAATTACTGAGAACAATGTTACGCAAGATCTTCGGCTTCTTAACTAGCAAGTAAACAAGAAACTCAATAAACACAAAACCCCAAACAAATTCAAGAATGCAGAAAACCCACCAAAAGAATGAAGACATTGAATTGGAAAAGAAACAAAATACAATAAAATGTGGGAATCTACATTCTGCACCAGAAGGTACCAAAGAAAGCAAAGAGGTCGTTATATGCAATAAATTGTGATGACCGTTGAGGGCTATGTCTGCCAATCACCCCATAACAGTAACACCCTCTCACTTACAGAGTCCATATCAAAAGAAGTGAACATTTGAGCCCCCCATAACAGCAGCAATAAATGAGAGAGAATGAAGACAATGAAAAAGGCGTGCAACTTGTTTAATAAAAAGACAGAACCAGAAGAAGAAAAAGCATGAATCTTTGCAATCCATCAGCCATGGTGGATAAATGGAAAGTAACCCAGATAAAAAAAAAATATGGAACTTTTCTGTAAAAAAAAATGGGGTTGAAACAATTTGCCAAGCACAGAATTATTACCTTGTCCACCATGAAAGACTCTTCCCCATTGACATCAACTTCAAGATCACAATGAACTTCCATAACAAACTGATTAAAAAGGTTAAAAACAAAAACCCACTTCAAATCAAGAGTTATTTTTTGGGACTTGCAATCAGAAGTGCAAAAGAAGTAATCTTTTTAAGGGTGCAGCAGAGACAGAGACAGAGAGGTGAGGGGCCCAAATGGGGAGGAGGGAGGAGGAGGAGGACGAAGGGGACACAAATCCATATTCTGAATGGGGAAGAAGACAAAGGGAAAAGAGTTTGGGACTTTAGTGACCGCAAAAGAAAAATTGGATGCTATTGGTTCAGGCAGAAGCAATGTGGTGGTTCTCAACTGGGATTTTTAGAGACATTCCCAGGGAAAATGCATCTATAAGCTTAGGAAATTAATTTATTTATTTATTAGGTGAAAGTATATGCTATTAGTGGATAATTATTAATGCTGGAATTGGGATTATTCCTTTTGGGGTTGGGGGGGGGGATGACCATTAGGTTTTGGAAGTGAAGCTTTGTGTCGCTGGCTGCTGCTTTCCGTCCCTCCCTTTGGTTTTTATTCCACATTGATAGCTGCAAGTCTCTCTGTAGATGTGCAGTGCAATGCACCCATTACTTCTCTCCCTTATCCACTACTTTATTAATGGACTAAGATTCTCTCCCCTCCTTCCATCCTCTTCTCTCACATTCTCTTATTTTGTCTTTTTCTTGCTATAAAAAATTAATATAAGATGTTGACGTAGCTTAACCGTGACCGTTCAATTAAAAAAGAAGGAAAGGGGAGGGAAAAAGAGAGAGAAGAAAATCCTACTCCTTATTAATTGGGTTAAACTTCCCTTTCTAGCAAGGATTTGTAGTTTGTACATTGGGACCATGTCAGATTTCCTTTCTAATTATTTATTTTGTTTTGGTGGGATGCTATTTGGACATTTTATTAGGGGTGCCCCACTTATATGTAGTGGGTCCTATCGAATAAAACTCGTATATCTAAATGCTCAAACTCGGCTCAAATGAATTTTTAAGCTCGGCCCGATTCGTTTGTGAACGAAGCTCGAGCTTCTTGGGTGGCTTTGTTAAGTTCAATTGTGAAACAAATTCGAGCTTTAGTTTGAGTCATGGTACATTTTTTATATTTTAACTACGCTAATATAAGTTTTATGACTCTTTTATTTTAAATATAAGATCCAAATGTTTAATTTTTATAAACCAAACTTTAATGAACAAACTGAGCTTGAACCAAACTCGAGCTGACTCATAAAATTATATGAGTTGCTCACAAGCTTTATGAGCCAAATGAGATAAACTACACAAACTCTTTGCCATACAACTTTTTAGTTTCCTACAATCTCATAAGGGAGATGCTAAATTGTGTACCCAAAATGTCCACATCTCAAATTTTTTTCCTCCAATATGTTTTCCCACTTTATTTGACACATTTGTATGCACACTATATCACTGCATCAAAAACACAAAGGAAAAAAACACACCAATATGGAAACTTCAATTTCATCTCATTACATTACAAAATTACCAACTTTTTTTGCAGTAATCTTTCACCAACATACAATTTAATAGGGCCCACTATTGTAGGATTCGTAAAGTCCCAAAAACTTATTGAATATATCGATATAAACATCTGGTACTACTTTTATCAGCAATCCGACCTTAGCTCAGTTGGTAGAGCGGAGGACTGTAGTGGGTAAATATGCTCTCAGCCATCCTTAGGTCGCTGGTTCGAATCCGGCAGGTCGGATTTCTTTTTCTTAATTATTATTTATGTTCCTTAAATTTTAGTTATTTTTTTCTATTAAACTAAAGAGTAGAAATAAATGCAGCAAATATTATACAAGAGAGGACCCAGAGAATCAAATTCCAACTCTTGAACATGTAACCAATTTATTTTAAATTCGTTAAAAAACCACATTTTTTGTTAAAGTTCCTTTTATTTATAGCAATTGCCTTCAAACCCCATATTTTAGTTTGAACAGTATATCAGTGTTGTAAATGTGTGTTAGGCAAATTGATCAGACTTTTGATGGTGGGGAGATTTGGCTTAGGCTTTCTTGGCAAGATTTTATTGGATGGGTTTTCTTTTTAATAGCGTGAAAATGATCTCTCTACCTTGACAAAGAAGACTCGTCTGGTTGTTGCTGTTTACCATATGTGAAGGGGGAAGAATAATAGAATTTTCACAAATGAGTCCAAGCTCCCCATGATGATCGTCAAATCAATCATAGATATTATTAGAAGTAAATTGATTTGCATGGACCAAAAGCCTTGATAACTTGCATATTTTTATGGTGTGGAGACCTCCTGGAGTGAATGTCTCTCCTTGAAGCTTGCGTGCTGTTCTTCTGAGGGATTTTACTCGGCTCGTGTTGTAGCTGTTCGCAGTTCCTTTTGAACTGCTAGTGTTTTAGTTCTTTTTTTTTTCCTTCTTCTATTTCGTTTTTTTCTCTCCTAATAAATTCTGATTTTACAAAATAAATAAAAAATTGATCGTGGCGTTTGATTTCAAATCTACTTCCCTAGAATAGAATAGTCTTATAATTACAAGATTTATTTAAAAAAAGAATACTTAGATGCTGACACAAAAGTTTTGTAAACCCATTAATAAAAATAGTTTGGTAAACTTTTACACATACTTGAAGCTCCATCAGAAATAAAAAGCAGACCTTCTACCCAAGTTGAACCAAAAGAAAGTAACATTGCCAACAAAAAAAAAAAAAAGAAAGTAACATTACGCGAGAACGATAATGAGCGCACAACGTCGTCGTGCGGGGATGCGATTCGCAACATCATGTTTCCCATTGTCACTAACTCATACATTCTAGATTTTTTAGTGCCATTGAAACTCAACGGTTACTAAAACTCTTCTTTTCGGATGGTAAATATTTTCTCAGAACATGAAGTGTGAATCAAACCCATGTTTGAATTGAAACTGTTCATGTAATCAGGATTCAAGGAGCATGAGTCTAACTAGTTGAGACACAAATTAATATGAGGTATTTGGATTGCGGTCATTTTGATTCTAGGATCAAGAACAAAGATGTTTACTCATGAAATAAAAAGGTGTGGTGGTCCTTGTTTGATTGCTCTTTTTACACTTGTACCTTTCGTTCATATGCGCATGCCTATATTCTTATATTACTCATTAAGTTCAAACCATAAGAGCTTACAGGTGTTTGTCTACACTCATTGACTACTGATAGTTACCTGCACGTGTGTGAATGATTGTCTCACTTGAGCCGTAAACTAGTAACTAGATGCACAACCAATACTTCTAGGGTTACATGATGTTTTCATTTAACACAAGTTGATCTTATTGAAACATGCAAACCTAATTTAATAAGAAGTACCATTTGTTAAAAAAAAAATAAAAAAATAAAAAAATAAAAAATTGCGATAAGAAGTACCTAGTTACTAATTTGAGTAAGAAAAAGAACAAGCCACCAAGCCATTCCTTTCACTTTTCCACTTCTAGTGTGAAATAGTACCAGAAATAGCAATTCTTGAGGGAATAATTACATTATTAATGATCAAATAAAAGGCTAAAAAGTTAATTTCGCAGTACGTAGCCATATGGAACAAAAGCCTGCATAAAGTGCTAGATTTTGTCTAATACAATACAACAGACAAGAACATATCTCTCTTTTTCTTTTCATGTGATAGATCATAGATAGCTAAGCTTCAATACAAAGTGCTCGTGAAATTTATTTTTCCACAAAATGCCTGCCGTTTTCCTTTTTGTCTTGTGCTCATTTGCCGCTTTTTGACGAAGAGAAAAACGCGACCACACAGAGCCTTGTCATTTCATTGCCTCTCCTTTAATCTCCTGGACCACTGCAGTAACTTCACTTGCATGGTAACATGTTTTATAGAGGAAATGGTTTTCACACTCCTCGTTTCTTTTTCTACACTCATAAGAGAATCAAGGGATAAAACCAAAGGGAATGTAGAACGAGCAAACGAGAGTACGGAAATCACTTCAGGCCACACAAACACCTAGTTAATCCTCAATTAGTAACCCATTTGGATTTGGGACCCAAGCTGTGGCAAAAACTGAGTTGTGTCCCTTCCATGTGAGCACCAACATATCTTCTTCACGTTTCATGCCCCAACCATTTGCATGTTCATCTAGCAAGGCCTTGACTTCCCTAGCAGTCTCTTCACAAAATATAGTACTTGAAAAACCAATGTTTCTCAATCTTTGTGACATTGTGACACCTGACTCCAACCTCTCAATTCTTTGGTGCCCTTCAAAACCAATAATGTTTTCAATTTTGTGACCAACATCAGATTCATAATCCATCCTTTGGGTACTATCTTTGGGCAAGAATGTTTCCAAGGAATCAAAGGGTATCCAAAGATAATTAAAACAAGTTGTTATTCTTGAGCTAAGACTTGGTGCACTAAGATCAGAATCTTCATCTACCACAACTATGATTCTAGGGTTAAGGGATCTAATCGTGTTAAGAAAAGTGTTGCGCATCGAACCATCTTGATGGCCAAGGATACCACCACGTGGCTCATCGGAAAGATAGCGTAACCAATTTTGACAATTCACAACCAAAACCTCATCTTCCCGGAGGTCTAGTGAGGAAGGGTTTAATTCAGTGGTAACTGGCAATTCCAAAGAGGATGAGTTTTCAATCACATTGAACTCAAAAGGGACATCTCTAAACCTAGAGAAATTCCCCAAACGAAGGCCAACTTCTTCGCTTGAAACATTGAGCAAAGGAGGCACTTGTGGCCTCCAATTGGGCACAGTGACTCTAAGCAAAGGAGGACCCTCAGGCCTTTTGGCCAATGCATCTATTAAAGTAGGCCATTGCATACAATGAGTGATGCTAAAATCTAAGATATGAACTTTTGGGCACCCTTGAATTGCCTTAAAAATTGCACTATTTGATGCACAATATCCGAATCGATGCCATGGGATTAGATCAACATACCCAGGCTAGCTCGGTCACCGACATCAACCTACTCGGAATGGTACTAGTGCTACTGCTTCCATTAAAATTCATAGGTGTAGGGCAAACCTTTGAGGCTCTTGAAATTAGTGCCCTCAAGATCCATGAGGTGAGCCTTTGGTTAGGGTCACCAACAGAAGAGGCAACATTGTTGAGCACCCACATCACTTGCTGAGCCAAGGTCACATCATTGCTCTCTAGGGCACTTGCACAGTGAAGTAGTAGCTTCTCAATACATGCCCCGTCGAGGTTTCCGAGACACCCGGTAAGTGCACCGTTGAGAGACGTGCCCTGAGAGGTGGTGAAGAGAGCAGTACTTGGATTTTGGAGAGAAATGGAGGTAATGCTTCCTCGAACTTCAGTTTTCATGGCTGTTGATTATTGGAGGTATGTGACAAATTAGGAATTTCGGGGGGGTGGGGGGGGGGGAAGGAAGAGGGGAAAGAGATATTTGGGGTGTCAGACACGCGTCCGGCGAAGATTGGTGGATGGGATTGAAGAGCTAGGGTTTTATCTTGTTGGTATATGCGAGTTTCTAGGTTCAAGAGAAATATGGGAGGTATTTGGCTAATGGAAAGCTGTCCATGGCTTTTGTGTATTAGGTGTGTTTCTGTCTCTGAGACATGCACAGACGGAGAGACTTGAGAGCTATAGCTCATCTGCTACTTGAAACCATATATATACTAAGAGACTAGAGAGAGAAGATATATCCCTAATTATCCGTACATAAATACAGTGTATATGCAAAAGGACTTTCAGATTCATAATAAAATGACAAGAGTACATTGATAATTAGCTGCACGTATGATTGTAGATAGACATTTCTCTTGAATTCTCCGTACAAATTAAATAAGTTGCATGCGTGTGAATTTAGTGGTATATTAAATGATGTAGAGTAAGCTAACTAAAGGATCCGGAAAAGTCTATAAGAACAAGAAAGATTATGTGAGAGATGAATTACATGAGTTTGTAACGATCTCTAATCTACTGGCTACAAGTTTTTCTCTCCCTTTTAATGAATGAGATCTCAATTTCGAGGCATACTCAGATTAAAAAAAATGAATTACATGGTAGTGTCAGATGAATTAGTGAAATTTATCAAGATAGAGCATACAAGATGAAGTAGTGTGATACGCACACATCGCAAATTATTGATATTGTCAAGCACGTATAGCATAGATGGAGCTCTGCTAGGGCTAACTCTCCAACCAAATTTGGCATATTGCTAATTATTACTTCGCATCCTTTCATTTTCTTAAGAGAATAGTTATTGTGGCCACTTCTGTTGAAGAGAGTAAAGAGTAGGTTAAAGAAGCTGTCTTCGCCGGCCAGTCTTTTGTCGAATTAGTGTTCATGCAATATGATTTAAGACAAACCACAACAGTAATTTAACATTAAAATTGAATTAGTATGCCTTTGAGTTTTGTGATGGTTACCCATTCCTTCCACTTGTATACACGATGCATATGAGAGTTCAACTTGGTTTCTTGCGCCATGTGAAGCCAGGGGAAAAAACAAATTAGACCTCTTCCCACAAGGACAAAATTTGATTATCTCGCATAGATGTCACTCCCATAAGGGTTAAAGACGATGGAATATTTGCATAAACCTTTGAAAAATGTTAGTCTTTATTTAAAAACGGCAAGGAAAAAAAAAAGGAATTGTTGCTCAATTATTGATTGATAGTAAAGCGATGTAATTCCTCGAGGGGGAAGGTGCAAAAAACTAAACAAGCTTATTTAGGCTGAAAAGGGTTTGTCCTTTGCAGTGTTTGAACAGAGGGAAACCCTAGAAAATACTAAAATGCATGGATTGTATATATATAATGGCTCACTAGGGTTGACAGTAACCAAGAAGAATAACTATGTACTATACCCTACTCGGGTCGTTCTTTATCTTTAATTACGTGTAGTATAATACTTAACTATACATTAAACTTTCAAACGGAGAATAATTTATTTTACTGAAAATATAACTTTAATCCCTAAAACTTAATTTTCTCCACATAAAACCCGACATAAATTTTTTACTCGAATAAAACCCATTTACTAGATTCCACATCAGTAAATTCAACAATTATGTTTGACTTAACACATTTAAAATTTTCTGGATGCCTAAAATACCCTTATTTGAATGTTTGATGTACACAATTAATGCCATGCGAATTATAAGGGAGAATTAATAATTTTACTAAAAAAAACATTTGTTATAAATTCATTGCCTAATATATAATAACAATAAAATATGTCTAATATATTGACATGCTTAATTAAGTCACTAAAGTTATATTTTACATATTAATGTAGGTAAATTATATTTCACACACACACACACACACACATATATATATGACTAATATATGTAAAATTTCATGCAAAATAGTTTACCTAAAAAAATGTTATTTTATTCAAATAGTGCACCTACTATTAAAATTTTAAAATGTTAGATTGCTCAAAATAATTTACCCTATCTATGTAAAATACATGCAAAATAATTTACCTACATAATAAACAAACCCAATATATGCAAAATAATTTACCTACATAATAAAGCAATATTATTTTAATTAATACTAATTTATCTACAAAATATTATTAATTTACCTACAAAATATATTATTTGCTAATCATAAATTTACAAATAGGTAAATTAATTACATAAAATAATTTTTTTAACATATATGTTAGTACTGCGCATATATATATTTGAACGTTTAGTAGTACTATATACATATAGGTAAATTATATGTATATTGAACTTTTCGTAGTATGATATACTTTTGAATGTATTTATGTGTGTGTGTGTGTATATATAATTTATATATGTTAGGGGTAATAGTATGTGCAATAATTATTTGTTCATTATAATTAAGGTAGGTAATAATATTTATTGATTTGATTTGAATATTGTGGCACAAGTTGTAAATATTTTGTAATAATAGGTCAATTACGTTTCTATTTGGCAGTCTTTTTCAAATTTAGATTTTATTTGGATGTGTAGAATTAGGTGGGTTTTTTTTATCTAGGAAATAAGAGTTGCAAGGGTCTATATCTAAAGAACCCTTTATTTTATTATGTTATCAAACTATGAATTATATAAGATCATTTAGGTTTTATATATATACATACACAAACATACGTATACATATATATGTGTGTCAAACTAATTGTCTCGTTCTATTAATTTGTTATTTGGTGACCGAAAAATACATTGTCACTCGCCATTAAATTTGATATCAAATATTGAATTTGGTAGTAATGTACAAGTCTTTCTACATATAGTTGTTTAATTTTATGTTTTTGGTAGGACTTAATTTGTTGTAGTATGGATCATAGCACATGTGTGATTGTGTGTAATAATTCCTAGTAGATTGTATTTAGGATTACTATATGTAGTCTAGAAAATCTTAGGTTTTCTTACTTGTAAGTAAACCCATTATGTTTAATTACTAAAAATAAATGCAAGTTAAGAGGAAAGGACATATACAAAATTTCCCTACACCTCTCTTTTTTGCTCTCTATGTTGCCGCACTCTCTCTCTTCTTCAATTAAATTTAGGCCACAACATAGTTGACTTATTTGCACATTTATTCGAGGGTAGTACTATCCACACATTCATTTTTATTTCTCGCACACCCCTCCTAATTTTCAGTCGTCAGATCAAATGAATTGGAGAAAAATCAATAACAAAAAATTAACAAGGATGCGGGAGAAATAAATGCATGAAGAATACATATAATGGTCTTAGCACTAATAAGTGTGTAAACAACACTATCCTAATAGACGGTAAGAAAACTACAAAAAGAAAACAATGGAGTTATTTCGATTCTGGTTTAAACCATCGATGATAATTCATGAAAATCAGTTACATATTTTTCTCCGGAATAATTTGTTGCTGGACTGCCGGCTGCTGTACATATATAAGAGACATGTCACTCTCACTATACTTTGACAATCCGACGAAAATCTTGTGATTTAGATTTCACATGGTTCCTGTACAGACTAGGGTAAAGGGAATTGTATTATGTGTAAGTGTAACGTACGTCTCGTCTCCATCGACTCTAAAACTTTTTTTACTTTGTTGTATGGTCTGTAGTCGATATTATGCGGAAACTAATTAAAATTTTAAACTAATTAAAGGATTAAAAACAGTTATATTGTCACGTGGTACGTTATCGATTCATTTATGTTATAACATGTGTATTTTATTAGTACGTTATAGATTACCTGTGGAAAACATGTGCTTAATGATCACAATATGCGATGTGCAGGTTATTCCAACCCCAATCCAGACATATGATGAGAACCATGACGAGAAACAATACCCAGAACTCTCGAACTCATTCTGTTTGTAGTGGAACGATTGAAGAAGATGGTAATGTATGTGCCTTGAAAAGATAATTCAGTAGGGTAAAGACGACATTTATGCCACGTCAAAACAATTAGGCAATTCTGCCTGCTTAATTTATGTGAAATATAACTCATCTACGCATAGTGATTTTCACCCTACCCATCAATCTAATATATATATATATATATATATATATATTCATTAAATGGCATATATATATATTCATTAAATGACATGGATGCTTATGTGGATTTTAACTAGTATTAAAGATAAAATAAAACTGAAAAAAAAATCTGGAAAATTAAAAATATAAATAAAAAAGGAAGATAATTTAACTGAAATTGGTTCTCCTATTCCCATTTCGATCAAGACTTGGATTTAGACTTTGAATCCTAATAAAAAAAATCATGAAACTGTACTGAAAATCTCTTCGAGGGGTCGCCCCATTTCTTCTTCCATATGTCGAAGGCAACCTGAGAGCAATTCCACCCCTAAAGACTTTGCGCCAACACCCAGCCCATTTATCCACTCAAGTGAACAGTAATAAACCCCAATGAACAGTAATAGACCAAAGCATCTCCACCCCTAACAAAAAATAGCCTAGTCAATTTTATTAAAATATTATTATTTTTTATTATAAAATAATAATGAACAGAAATTATTTTATTATTAATTTCTAACTTTAAAATTATTTTGGGGAAAAAACGTGGACCGTTAATCTGTAATCAGACGGTCCAGTTTAAAAGTGAAATTCAAATTTTTTTTACCGTTGAAAATCCAACGGTCTAGAATAACTAGCCGTTGGAAATCCAACGGCAGAAATTGGGCCACGTCGCCCACCCGGGGGAGATGGTAGTGCGCCTGAGCCGCTGGGCCCTGCCTCTGATTTTGTTGTCTGCTACTCGCGCCCCACGCGCGCGTGTAGGACACGCGCCAGCCTAACAACACAAATTGCCCGATCCCAAGGTCTGTCAAAAATGGACTGGTCTGGAGACCAGCTTGGGCTGGGTGCTAGCCTCTTTTTGCTCCAGTCGAACTGCTCTGAAGCAATGCATGCCATATGCTACAATGAGTTAAGCAAACCCCACAAAGTAGAAGTGTCTCATCACAAATGCAAGCAACTAGAACACTACAACAAAAATGGACACTGCACACAATAAATTATTTGTGCCCTTTGAGGCCAAAGAGCACCAACATATGTGCCCATAGACTAATAGCAACTGTGCAGCTACTATCTTTGTGTATGTGCCCTCTATGGGCGTCACCGTTGCTAAAAGGGCACAATAATGTATGTTGTGCTGAAAAGTGTAACCACAAATAAAGGTCCTTTTGTGCCCAGTTCTGACAAAAATTGTCAGACGGCTGCTGCCACCCATGTTAGCACATTTATTGTTATTGTGCTCAATATGTCAACTATTTAAAAAAACATTAAAAACCGAAATCACCTACACATTGAGATTGAGGCTAAACAAAAAATTATTTTTTCATAAAATTAAAACAGCCCACAACCACAAGCATCTATAATATTACAATTTACAAAGATATTCACAACCATTATATATAAAAACAACTAGAATTTTACATGTTCTATCCCCAACTAAAATAACACTAAAATTATAAAGGTTTTAAGTGAATATCGGTTCTCTCAGGAATAAGAACATCAAATATTAAGGTTTTAAGTGAACCTGCACGGTTCTTTTCTCATGTTCGAGTCGGCAACCTGGTCAGGGTGGCTTTGGTGGTTGATGGGTTTCGATGTGGCCATCGCGTATAGAGAGGGAAAAAAATAATTGCCTTCTTTTGAACAATTGGGTTGTTTTGAATGGCCCCGCCAAGCATCCATTTTTCTTGTATCTGCATCACCATGATCAAGCTCTCCTATAACCGCAGCAAAACCCCCATTCAAATATGACCCTAAATCATAAAATTAAAAAAAAAATTCAACATAAAAAGGAAAGGTCAGTACCTATGATTCGAGTTCACGCTGCTCAGGGTCACCAACACTGTTAAGTTTATTCATCATTTCTTAATCACTCTTGTTAATTTTCTTTTTCGTTTCGTTTTGTTTCGGCTTTTCTTTAACAGCGTAGGCACACAAAACCAATCAAATTCATTCACCTACGTAAGCCACAAAAGCATGAATATTTTGTTTCAAATTTCAATCCCAAAAAACAGAACCAATCAAATTCATTCACCAATTGATGCACAAAGCACACAACTTTGTAACTCAATCCCTATCATTGCACACAAATTCTTGACTTTAACACAAAGCCCACCTCCAATTCAACATAGCAAAAGCTAGGCAATCAATAATTTCAATCCTAACTAAAACTTAAACACAATTATAACCGAAACAACTCTAATCACTTTTAAAAAAAAAAAAAAAGATAGAAAGTGGATGTACCTGTAATACGAAACTGGCTGAAGTGAAGAACACAAAGATTTGTGCTTTGTTGCTCAAATTTGTAGAGTGAGAGAGAAAGTACCCAGAACCAAAATCATATTAGGGTTGAGAAATTGGAATTTATTAGAATTAGGGATTCATTAATACAACTATGCCTCAACCCAATTCTATTTTTTTTCATTTGGCCTAAAATAGAAAAAACCAAAAACTTCAAGTTAGAAAATTAGAGAAACAAATCTGAAATTTTAGAGAGACAAAGTGAGGATAGAGAAATAGGCGGAGGACCTTAGGCGAGGAGTCCATTGACAACTTCGTTGGGGAGGACCTGAGCGCAGTTTTTCACAATCTCCTTTAAGCTTTGCACCAAAAATTAAAAACAACATATCATGATTGAAGAACACAGCAGCTGAAGAGCACTGCTGCAGTTCCATCAAGTAACACGACCAGTACAGCAAAGCAAGAGGGAAATATGGAGTCCTCACCTCAGGCACGTGTGAAGAAGCAGAGCTGGAGGACGCCGCCAGCATTTCGAGTTGGAGCTGGACGGGTTCAATTTCTCTAAGACTTTTGTGTCTCGTTAACTACAGCAAGTTGAGGTCGGTGGAAAAAGGATAAGAATGGCGACGGAGGCGAGAGAAGGGAGACGACGGCGAGAGGAGGATAGGACGAAGGTGAGACCGTTTGTGTCGTGGGTCACCGAGAGAAACGATCGGCTTCATCACCAGCTCGGGCCTTCATTCACCCATCGACGCCACTGCTACTTCTCTCTTCGTCGTCCCGTACGCCTGTTCTCATACCTGCAAAACACACAAAACCCGAACAAAATCATATGTTTCTTAGATCTGAAATTGAAGAAATTTGGCTATGAATTTGTATAAACTAACTTGAGGATCGGAAAGATGATGGGAAGAGGATTATGAAGGTATAATTTGACGGTTTGTGGTGACAAGTGGAAGGCGGCGCTGTTGCCTGAAATATAAGGAGAGGAAGGATACGGGAATGAGAGTGAAGGGGAAGGAAGAGACAGGATGAAGGGAAGAGAGAGAAGACTAATAACCTTTTTTCATCTTCAAGTTTTTCACTTTTTTTTTTTGTTATTTTGCACAAAAGGCACAATTATTTTTATACGTGCCGTTTGAAATCTAAAAAGTATATAGTGCAACTAATTCAAAATGTACATTTGATTTAAATATATACCAAATATTAGGGCATAAAATTTAATACTAAACGTTTGGGCCGAAAATATAACTTTTATTTAAATATATTTAATCATAAAATACAAAACTACATACGTTACCATGAGATTAGAGTTATGCGGCCCATGATTTGCGACACTTGGGTGTGTAGCTCTTGGCGAACCGTCTTCACTTAAAATCACTTTCTGAAATTTGGAGTGGAAGATTCATGATGTCCTCAATTAAAGTCACTTTTGAAAAATGGGGTGAGTGATTCATGGTGCTTTTCAATTGAACCAACATTTGACTTTGGGTTTCTTGGCTTGTCATTGAACAATTGATTAGAGAAAATATTTTGGGCCTCATTAATTCTAGAAAAAATTGCAGAGGAAAGTTTGGAGATAGAAGAGAGGTTTGTAACAATGTTAACCCTTCAGAAACGTACATGTTATTGGTAGCCTTTGTAAAGGCACAAAAGTCATTTTGTGTCACACATAATATATTTAATTAATAAAAGTTTCATTATAGCACAAAAAGTCTTTCGTGCCTGTTCATGTGCCCAATAATGTGTTTGTGTCCATCTTCTTTTACATTGGGCACAATATATGGTGCCCTTTATTGATTGTGCACTTTTTCACTTATTCTTGTTCAAACACACACAAACTTCTCATTTGTGTCCTTAATTTTGTACCCGAAGCCCATTTTTGTTGTAGTGGAACCAATAACTTTTTGGTAAATTGAGATTTTACTTGATTGGGGAAGGGAGGAACGTCATCTTGAAGAATGCACAGTTCGTTCATATAATCTTCTCTGATAATATCATGTCTTTTTGCGAGAACCTTTCAATACATGGATGAAATCAGGCATGTGTTTAATTGCACAAGCATATGAATTTAAAGAAGTTTCATGATATTTTTATTAGGGTTCAAGGTTTGAATCCAAGTCTTGATCGAAATGGGAATGGGAGAACCAATTTCAGTTAAATTATCTTTATTTTTTAATTATATTTTTGTTGCAGCCCTAGTGGAATAGGAATGTGATTGTGTAAATCCTAGTATATCTTGGAATATCTCTTATATTCCTATTAGGAGTAGATTACCTATTAAATGTTGTAATCCTAAAGGGTAAGGAATTAACCTTCCCTACTACTATAAATAAAGGCACAATGGGGTGAGATAACACACACCCCACAATTACACATCTCTCTTCTTCTCTATCTATGCCTCACCCTCTCTCTTTTTTGGCCTCCATAATTGTTCAGTAAATTATGCCTACAACACGTTATCAGCATGCTCTTGACGCTGCGCTAAAGAGAGTTTGATCTTCAATTTGGGGAGTATTACGTTTTAATCATTCTTTTTATGATTAATTTACTATTTTATTGAATTGCTCTACATGCTATTGATTCAATTTAATTTTTCTGTGTTGAACGTGATACAACGCATTTCGGTTTTTCGAGAATGATCTTCTACAAATTCAAAGGCTTTTATCATTTTCTGCCAATCAGGTACGCTTAAAATAAAGTAAGATATTTGAAACGACTCTGAAGCATGAAAACATTCCTCATGATGCATGAATCCCCTATGTTTATATTTTTCTTCCGATATATATATATATATATATATATATATTATATATGTTCATATATTTGTCAATATATATATTTGTTTCATGCATCGCACAATTAAATTGTTATGTGGAATTTGTGAGTCAAAGTACAAAAATAAATTAGAAGCAAATTAGGGTTTCCTAAACCCTAAGGGATTTGAAGAAGAAAAAAAGAAAAAAAGGGAATATTGCACACCACCGTGGCACCTTGTTGGCAGCCAGGCCGTGCGCCTGGTTTGGGTTTTTCTCACCACGGGTGCAGCCCCACCCACACCAACACCCGCAAGTTTTTCTTGCTTGCATGAACCGACTGCCAGCAAGTCTATGCTTGTTGGGCTTGTGTTGCTCAGGCCTGCAGCCTGCACCAGTAGCCCGTGCCCTCAACGCCAGCCCACGACGCTGGACCTGGTCCCTGCAACCTAAACCCTTGGCCAGCTCCTGCTGGGCTTTCCCCCGTGCACCCCTTGGCCCAGATGTGGACCCTAGCTGCGACTAGGGCCCTTTTTCAGCCACCCCGTAGGTTGGGCCTGCCCTTGGGCCTGTTTCGTCCACCCCGCTGCCTGCAGCCACTATGGGTTGTTTCCATGCACTCCATCTGTGCCCTCCCTCGATCCAAAAATAGAACCCAGCTGCGGCTGGGGTTCTCTCCCTCCATGTGGCCTGCAGACCACCCCCGAGGCTCTTTTTTGGCCCTGCCGTTTCTAATTAAGGCACCTCGTGCCTTCCCAAACCCACGGCACCTAGCTCATATTATTTTAGGGGCTCTAATTTCGATCCAATAATATTATGTTAATATAATTTTGCTTCTACAATCGACCATGTTTGTTCCCGTTTTATTGAATTAATTAAAAGTGACCTGCAATCCATTAATCTGATAATGAATCCAAAATTATTGACCTGAAGATCACTTTTGGACATTAACGGTTCAATAATTTATCTTTATACTTTGAACCATCACATACTTTCGTAGTAACGAAGCTCTCACACTTGAGTTCTCGAAGAACCCCAAATCCACTACACTTAGTTAGTATATTGCATCTTGTGTTTCTTGCAGGAACCTCTCATTATGAACCAATTGTTCATAAAACTAAATTGAACCTGTAGTTTCAAATTTAGTGCCTTTGAAACCCGAAGTTTTCATAAAACAATACACCTATGAAAACCCGACGTTTTTCATGAAAACCATGTCTTAGAACTCGAATGTTCTAACTATGATGCATATGGATGTTTCATTCCCATAGCACTAATCACAATCTTGTTCCCTCCAATTCAGTAGATTGTCGAACCGTCACAAGTTCGATTTTCCTGATTTGGACGTTTCTATTAGAAACCACTCAATGTGGGGTACAAGAAGTGAATCCACCATTGACTATTAAGTAGTTGAGAAACAATTGAAGCCAACAATGGCAAGGAAGAGCTGAATAAGCCTCCGAAGACTTATACCCGAAGCATTACAAATGGAAATACCTCCCGAATAAGGATTCCATGGCTCTTTGGCTCGCTTCTACGGATTGTCTAATCATGAAAGAAATTTCCCGAAGCACACCATGATTACGTCCATGAATGAGTACAATTCTGAAGTTTATAAATCTGATTAAATTTTGACTGGAGAATATTTTTCTCGTCCTTCCATGTTTCTAACTCGCTCCTGAAGCAACAGCAGTGTAGAAAGCGGAAGTTTACCAAATTCTCGGATCTGATTACTACCACAAACGTGAGAAAAAAGTATAGACTCAGTTCGGCTAGAGTCCACCAAATGGCTCAACCTAGTTCGGTCAAAGCCTACTGAACCCAAGTTTGGGTCTGTTTCTCCCACAATCCAATTTCGAGTTTGCTTTTAAACATATGGTAGAATCAGGGCCTGCCAAGGTGTGGCATCATGCCCGAAGCATGATCCTTGGCACCTAAGACCTAAAACTTCAAGAATAAGGGATAGTATTCCTAAACCTCAACCCTACAGAATCTACTTCCATCTCGATGGAATAGATCGTTGGTTATGCACCTGTTCGTGCCTCTACCAATGTCGTTGAGGAGTACCATTCTAGTAGTCAATATGTGAGACTAAGTTTGCTCCATCGAACATCGTTGGAAGAGCATAATTTTGACATGAATGGCATTGTTGGCCGAATCCACCTAGTAACTTTGGCTTACTTTGTGAACATTTTTCCATGTTCTTGGATTCAAGTTTGGTGTATGTTTTACTTATGGATAATCTTATTGATATTGTCCTCGAATATGAGTTAATTGAATCATGTTTCTTAGTACATGTGACCGATTCAATTAAACACGTGATTAGGTGGGAATATGGGAAAGTTAGTTGTCTGGACGAATGCGTACTACGCACACTAACTTTACACCTAAATCACATCTCTAACAACGACTTCAGGACTATCCAACCTGATTAAGAGCATTGGCACGCTCCTTGTTGTAGGAATGGTACTGAATTACCATTTAAGGAACCTTAAATTCTCCCTGACGATGAGTTTTTAAGGATATTCGAGAGAACAATGATCATAAATGAAACCACTGAAGAAAATTGAGTGAAATATCTTTGCACCACCTCCAAAAATAAGCCTGAAGCTTTGATTTGGGGCCAATGGGTTGTTCCCCAACTGTGGCACACGCCATATGTGGCCGGCCTGGAGCTAGGTGATTGAGTAGTTTACTTGTTTTGGTACGACCTTTTGGGACACTTAGGTCGATCAATGATGCTACAACGCATCTCCTTACCCGAAGTAAGGATCTTGTGCCCACAAGCACACTTGTCAAAGTCTGCTCGTTTGTGAAATTTGATTTTCTAAATCATCCCTTGCAAAGATATGAACCGACTCTCTTTTCACAGTGGATTCAAGGGAATATATGTGGACTAATCCAACCAACATGCAGACCATATAAAGACTTATGGTTTTGGTTGATGAATCGACAAACTAGGGTCACATATTTGTCCACACACATTACTGCTAAACCTCTTGGCCGATTATGGGCTCACCACCCTACTTATCCCATAAGGTCCGGGAGACTGGATAATGCCGGAGAGTTTACATCGACGGTTTTTGATAAAGTATTGCATGTTGTTTTGGGTTTCTAATTGAACATCGAATTCCCATGTTCATCCCAAATAGCCTCGCCTAGCGATCTTAAAGCGTAATTTAGATGATCGCCCAAATTTTGGGTAAACGTACCAAGTTTTCGGTTTCTGCCTAGGGCTATACAATCCTTGTACGCAGTTATGTTGGTCCGCCTTGAGGCCCATTGCCACCCAACCTATATGAAGTTACAGTTGGTTACTGGTACGAACCTGACGATTTTCATATTTACGCATTTGGGTGTGTATTTCATGTGCCAAGTTGCGCTGTCGCAACGTACCACCATGGGTCCTCAAAGAAGGATGTGTATCTTTTGTTGATCATGATTCTCCTTCACACTAGATCTCTTCGAGCCCTTGCACGCGATCTCTTTACCGCTCATTTGTGGGTTGTCACTTTAATGAGACAGTCTTCCCGCCGTTAGGGGGAGATAAGAACGTCAACGTTCCTGTAGAACAACGCGAATTTGCGTGGACGTTGCCCACTATGTCTCATCTCGATCCCCATACCGCACAAGTGTGATAAGCAAGTGCGATGAATTCTAGATTTCAGAATGTTGCTCCAGACGCATTCCTCTGATCTAGCTAAAATAACGAGATCATATACCAGCTGCAAACATGCCTGCAAGGATAGACGTACTTAACGGACGTCGAGTCAACATCCCTGGAGGGTGTGCCGCCACTGTTGGATGGTTTGGACGTCCATGTTGGACAGTCCGGTACACCGATGGATAGTCAATCAATCTGTCTTGGTCTGGAGCATGTCAGATCATTCGGTTCGTAGGATTCGCTTCCCTGGAAGAGAAAGACACGACACAACAATGAATCTGAACTCGATCGCTGTCTCAAATCATTTCCATCTCATGAGATTAATCCGGATTACTCCCAAGACTTGAAGTTCTTGGTCCAGTATACTAGTTTGGGGTGAGCTAAATGGAATTGAAATGAGATTATCATCGATGATGTTTTCACTTATATTGTAGCTACAGACATAAATGAAAAGCGACGATATCGAACCGTGTTCCGTTGATTAAGTGACAATGTAGAACTGATTGGACAACTACAGTTACAATCCAGGTCAAATTCCTTACCAAAGTGTGTATTGGACCTGTCGTTCCTACACTATCCAAGGTAACCCCGTTATGTTACAAGTGGGAAATGAAGTGTTATGAGATGAATGAAATAATGCGATATGATGCACGCCTTATGGCGCAAGGTTTCTCTCAAACGTCTTGTGATTGATAGCAGCATTACAAAATGTGGTTAGTGTTTCTCCATGGGGATATAGATACGGAGATTGACATGTAAGTTCCCGAAGAATTACATGGAGTGACTCAAATAGTTCCAAAACCACGAAACACCCTCTTAACTCGTTTTGAGGCGTTCACTTATGGATTGAAAAATCCGACGGATGTGGTATACCCATCTACGTGATTATTTGATCAGTCAGGGATATGAATTATGCCCTTGCGTGTTAAACTATGAAGTCTTATTCCAAATTGCTAGAGTTACAGTTTTTGTCGTTAACATGAATCTCACTAAGACTCCAGAAGAGCTTAAGAAAACTACCTCGCACCTGAAGATGGAATTTGAGATAAAGGATCTTTGGAAAACTCGTTTATGTCTTGACCTGAAGTTGAAGCATTGTTCTGACAGTATTTTGGTCTACCAGTCGAACTACACCCTGAATGTATGACCTTTGAGTATACCTTTGATCGTTCATACGTTATATGCAAATGAGACCCTTGAAGAGGTTATGGAATCCGAAATTTCATATCTAAAGTTCAACTTTGTGCTTCGTTGTACTTAGCTCATTGTATTTAGACAGGACATCTCATTTGCTGTTGATCTTGGTAAAGATGCAGCACCGCGCCTACACGCAATCACTGAATTGGTATTAAAGACGTTCCCTGAAGGTACTAAGAATTTGGGCAAATCAAATCCCAACACATCTCGAGTGGATCCAACCCCCCTGATCCTCGAAATGATGCTTGCCTTGTTTGTTATGCTGACGTAGGTTACTTATCAAACCCGCACAAGGCAAAATCCCCAAATGGTTATGTCTTTACCATTAAGGGATATCGCAATATCTTGGAGGTCCATGATATGACCTTAGTTGCGAAATCTTCGAATAGTTCCAAGACTCACCTCACTTCACTACGCCACATGTGAGACATGGTTAGGAGTTCTTGTTGAGCATATTTGAAGTACTTGCTGTGTTTTCATCCATCGTTAAGTCCCAACGACGATCCATGAAGACTATACCGCATGTATCAACCCGACCAAGCCATGATACATCAACGAAGTCAAGGCCAAGACATATTGCGTCTACAACTACATCAGCAAAGCATCAGGAGATTGAAGTCATGCAAGACGATCCCAGACAACCTTTGCCGACCTCTACACGACGTCATTGCCGAAGTCAACCTTCCATAAGCTTGTCCGAGGAATTGGTATGCCTAACTATTCATATGTAATGCTTGTAGTTCTCATTTGGACGTTATGTCAAACTGAGAGGGAGTATCCAGAAGTATACTCACTTGATCTTAATGTACTCTTTTTCCCTACGATTAAGAGCATTTTTCCCACTGGGTTTTTGCTCCCTAACTAGGTTTTAACGAGGCACCCATCCTGGGCTGATCATACCCTTGAGAGCTCTACTACTTGCGTCCAAAAGACGTATAGTTTTGACTTAATGCAACTTCTCACTTTTCTCCTTAGACTATGGGTTTTTTCCCTACCTTGGGTTTTACCATAGCAAGGTTTTGTGAGTTTTATTTTTTATGCATTCTTCCGTTGATTTGAGACTCGCATTTGCCGATTGTGCCGACGACTTCATCAATTGTACTTGCTTCATCACTGAAGACCTGATGCGCCATTTACTTGAGTATTTACACACTCAAGGGGGAGTGTTGCAGTCCTTGGAATAGGAATATGATTGTGTAAATCCTAGTATATCTTGGAATATCTCTTATATTCCTATTAGGAGTAGATTACCTATTAAATGTTGTAATCCTAAAGGGTAAGGAATTAACCTTCCCTACTACTATAAATAAAGGCACAATGGGGTGAGATAACACAAACCCCACAATTACACATCTCTTCTCTTCTCTATCTATGCCGCACCCTCTCTCTCTTTTGGCCTCCATAATTGTTCAGTAAATTATGCCTACAACAATTTTTAATTTTTCAGTTTTATTTTATCTTTAATAGTAATTAAAATCCACATAAGCATCCATGTCATTTAATGAATAAATAAGAGCTCTTGGATGTCATGTAATCAAAAGGCTTAAAAAGAGTGTAAAATTATTTGTCTCTTGATCCTATCCCTATATATAGTCTCTCAATTATTAGGTTTTCTTGTTGAGGATGTGAATCTCACATGAAATAATTAAGGTAATTATATATATATATATATATATATATATATATGTTATAAGGGAGAAGGAGTTGGACTATCTCAAATATTGCCAATTTATGGAAAAAAAAAAATATTACCAATTAATTTCATGACGGAGCCTCAACTTTCTTCATGATATTAGAGCAAAACCCGACCTGACTTGACTCTAACTGTTCCAATTGTAAACAATGACCCCGCCACCCAAACCAATGACTTACGTGATAGATCTTTGCACCAATTGAGGTAGCATGTAGTTAAGTTGAGGAAAATATCAGTACTTGACTCATTTTGATAGTGAAACGCTAAACCCAATCATTTTGATAGAAATGACATGTAGAGTGGGTTTAGCGTTTCACTATCAAAATGAGTCAAGTACTAATAAATTGGACATTCTAATGTACAAATATGTGATTCAAATTTAAGAACAAGAGAGCATGCATACTACCTTTGTCAATTGATTAACTCACATTTGTTACGTTAATGAATGAAGTCCTTCGACAGACAGACGACACATTAAACATGCATGCATTCGTCCTCATATTTAAGTTCGACCAATTAAGCCAACAAGACTTGGAGGTTGGGAGGGACAATCTTTCATATTCGTTTCTCCTTGAGGCTCTCATTGTTGTTAGGAATACAATCTTTGATAAAAAAATGCATAAACTACCATTGTTGTTGTGTAGGATGCGATGATCAGTGCAACACGATAGACCTTCATTCTATTCTTTTTCTAGCAACATTTTGTGGTGGAGAAGTGTCGGTGGTTCCCTCCATAGAGTGGCATTTTATTCATTTACTTGTCATAGATATTAATTTATATTTTTTTGTCGACATAGATAATTCTTTCTTCTTCAACAACTATGTTCGGCCTTAAATCTATAAGGCCCATGCCAACCAATTGGTAGACCAACAAGATTTCAATGTGCAGATAGGGGCCCAACAACAATTTGGGTGGGTGGTCACCAAATTTTGTTGCAATGTGCAAATCCTGTTAACTTTTGGGATAATTTCAAATTAGTTTCAGCATTTTCAAACATTTCAAAAAAATAGTCAACGTATAGGACATATCACTTTCATTTAGTCCCAAGTTAAGGGAACCGGTGTTTATGTGGCATTCTTGGTCATATTTTATTTATGGTCTGGACAAATCTCAAATTAATGACGTGATATTCATGGTCAAATTAGTCTCAACATTCTAAAATTCTTCTATCCCCTTCTCACACTCCCTTATCCTTCCCCTCTCCATCATTAGCACCAACAAACAGATTGAAATAAAACTCATTGACCGTCTTTTATTTATTAAAAATTGACAACCACATTCTCGTGGACTTAACAGAAGTGATATTTCCTATACTCTTTTGAAATGTTTGAAAATGTTGGGACTGGTTTGGAATCACACCAAAATGTTAGGGAGTTTTAGTTACTTAATCATAAAAATTAAATACTTTATATTCCAACAATACGGTATTTGTGCTAAAATTTACCTTAAATGAGTAGGGTTGAAGCCCAAACAAATAGAGACTAACTGATTGCAAGACTAAAACAATTCAGAAAAGTTACTAAAAATTAATTGACAATAAAAAAATGTAACGGTAGACGCCTCAAAGACATAAAAGATAGGGTGAAGTGCCGAATTAGTCATTGAACTTTCACCTTAGTGAAAATTAGGTCTCTGAATTATTTTTTCGGTAAAATAAGTCCTTAAATTCATTAAAAATTGTTAATTTCATCCCTACTATTATATTCGAATCTATTTTATCCAATTTTTCATCAACTTAAGTCACTTGACACACTTTAGAGTGTAATACCGTTATTTTCTTGCCTATAAGCCCTTAACATTTCATATAAGTTGCGAATCTAACGTCTAATTTACTATCCGAAGCTAACTTACACTATTTCTTATGAAAAACTACCAATTTACCCTCCAAAGTTAACTTCATACACTATTTCTTTATGAAAAACTATCAATCTACTCTCAAATGTGTATCACATGCAAGTAACGTGATTTAAATTGACGGAAAATTGAATATAGTAGCTTCGAATACAATATTAGGGATGTAATTGGCAGATTTTTATAATTCAAGGACTGATTTTTCTAAAAAAATTGTTTAGGGACCTAATTTTCACTGAGGTGATAATTCAGGGACTAAATTGGCAGTTTATCCTAAAAGATAATGTGATCGAGTGATTAAAATGAGCAATTATCAACTAGATGAGTGTTCTCTTTGTATACTTGATGGGGTGGAATCTAGAAAGGGACAATAATCCTTGTAATGGAGGAAATTTTTAAGGCTTTTTTTATTAGCATCCCATAAAATATTGAATGCACAATACATTAAAATTTAATATTAAATGACTTATTTACCCCACTATGTAATGACAATTTTGACCTTACTAGGTTTAAAAAAAAATTCTAAATACACCCAAAATCACTTTTAGCGTATTATTTATCTTTTCAACTATCAAAACCCTCCCACCCTCCATTGTTGAACAAAACTCTAACCAATGAAACTACAAACATGTTGATTGAGAAAATTGCTTTTGACGAATGGAACACGAAATCGATGTTTCGGAAGCTTCACATGAGGCTAGACTTCATATTTTTCATTGTTTTAGTGATTTCGACGACATCGATAATTATTTAATCTTGCGTTTGCTGCGTTATTTAAACTTCTATATTCATATTCATCTTTTAGGGATCACAAGGATCCCTGCCGCTGTTCATCAGTTTCTTTGCTGCTAGAGTTTTGTTTATTTTTGAGCTTTGTTTTTCTCTAAGAAACTATATAATCTGGTTACTAGCATGAAATTAGTAGTAGACTGAATACGAGGTCTCCTAATAGACTATTTGAACTAAGGTTACTGGCATGAAATTAGTAGTAGACTTAATGGTATCTAGCGGGCATGCAAAGCAACCTTGAAAAATATTTGAGCTAATTCCCCAAGCCATTCCTTACTTTATACAAGCTTACTTGGCCACCAAGCTTAGAACCCCTCACATAAATCACGATCATATTTGAGTTGGTGACGATGAACATGTATCATCAATTAACAACACTCATACAAATAATTAAGTTTAATCAACTCAAAAGGTATGTCTAGAAAGCCGGGATTAGTGTATTCGTCCAATGGCGATGAATCGAACATGAAAGATCATAGATTAGTAATTAATCGCATTAATCTTGCAGTTGCGGATGTGTTGTTGTGGAGGAAGATAAGGTGTATATTGAGAAATGTGGGGTGTATAGAAGATGTGGGGTGTATGTACAAAATATAAGGTGTATATTGAAAATGTGGGGTGTGGGGGTATTATGGGAAAGTGTGTGAGGTGTATTAAGATAATTTTTAAGTGAAAAAATAAATGTGGGGTGTATTAAATATGTGAGGTTTATTCAACAATTTGTGGGGTGTTAATATAATAAGCCATTTTTAATCATGAAATTTTCTGATAAAAACCTTAATTTTCTCTCGAATTAATTATTTTTCTTTACAACAATTTTAAAGATATTAAGAAGCAAAATAAAAATAAAAATCAAGTTAATCTTTAACTTAATGTTGTGGAATCTCTTGTTAAGATATTATTTAAGGACCACAAGAGAAAAAGAAAAGATTACAAAAAAGAATAAAAGTCCCATAAATTTTGTCCAAAACTGAAGTTCAAATATAGGCGGGCTCCATCCAATACCTAACATAGTAATTATCCTAATTAATTACCATGGCTAATATAGTACGTAACGATAATTAAGGAATAACTATTACGTCAACGGATTTCCAAATTAGCTTCATTGTAATAAGTAGCAATTAAGAGGTGCACAGTACCTGTGGAAGGCGTAATTAACAATTGGATTAGGCAAACCAAACGTATTAGGACCCCTTCAGATTCCCAGATAAGATGACAACTCAACACTTCAACATAAAATCCATTAAGATTTCAGAAAATAGACACTGCACGTCAGCGTCACAAATCCTAACCTTATCTCTCTCCCTATAAATATATACAAGTTAAAAAAACCGATTAAATGTCATACCTTGACAAAATCACAGGGCATATATACTTGAGTTTTCTCCCGAGCCAAACCTAACTAGAATAATGAAGTTCCTCTTGGAGTTGGGATCGTGTTACAGCTCATCGTTGTCGCGAACCCGAGATCGGATGACGAGATCAACCCATGGGAGAAGCGCCAAATCTGGAAGTGGTCATCAATGGAAGCCAGCTCTTGTTACAATCTCAGAGGATGGTGTTGTTTCAGCCTATGAGGGTAACCTTCAGTCTGAGAAGATGGCATCAGCCAAAGGTCCTCGTCCAAAGGCCAAAGCTCCAAGTTTCAGTTATACTTCTAGTGATGATTTTCAGTACCACTCCAGGTAAATATATTATTACAGTGTGTTTGATTTTTCTTCAGGTTATAAACACACACACACACACACACATACATACGTACATACATACATATATATATATATATATATATATATTTAACATATCGATATACATTTTTAATTTATCGAAGTTTAATTTGTGCATTTGTACGCAATATTTTCATCAGGAGAAACAACGCGCCTATGATGATACCTGCAGCTTTTTCAGCAACGCCGTTCATGTTCTGATGAGTGATGATCAGTACTGTTTTTAAATGTTTTTTGTTGATAAATATATATTACCGAAGTTAATTATAAATTTACTGTATTGCTAGATGATCGATGGATTTAATTTCTTCAGAATTAGAACCATTTGTATTTTCATGGCTTGCACAGACTAAAAACAGTATCCAAAGTTTGTATATTATTCTCTTAATTTGGCAAAACAATATTTTTTTTTAATTGATTGCTTTAAGCTTTTACACTTTATATTACATGGCAATAAGATTCGATATTCGACAAAGATATGAGGCATCTAGGGTTTGGTTTTCCCTTGTTGATGGAGGAAGAGGTGGTTTGTATGTTTAGTTTTGTTCTTGTTGGGTACATTGCATGCCTTGTAATCAGAGACTGATCACTTAAGAAATATTATGCCGGTGGTTCACTTTTTGAACTCAAGATAAGTATATTGGACCGGTAGTATGTTTTTTGAACAGAGAATCTCTTGCTTTTGAAGCCTTCTTCTCCAACTTTTACCATAGTGCAGTAAAATTCAGCTCAATTATGCACAGCATATGGATCATGGAGTAACTGTATGGTGCGTTAAGTAATGTTGTCTTGAATACAAAGTAAGTATT
Source organism: Cotoneaster glaucophyllus (assembly GCA_036320875.1). Classification (NCBI taxonomy): domain Eukaryota; kingdom Viridiplantae; phylum Streptophyta; class Magnoliopsida; order Rosales; family Rosaceae; genus Cotoneaster; species Cotoneaster glaucophyllus. The sequence continues at coordinate 5,507,614 of CM070068.1, forward strand.
AATTATCATCATCGTTAGCCACCGTTTATAAGTCTTTGAAGATATAGCATGGCTCAAGGTGCTCATCTCAGCTTGCCAAACCCTATATATGCAGTGGCGAAGCCAGGATTTGCTGATGGGAGGGGCAAAATTCAAAAGAGGGCAAAGTTCAATCCAAGCGGTTGCTTTCAAGTTGGAGAGTGCAAAGTTTTGAGTCAATACTCATAGCAAAAAATAGTCTCTCAATCAAAGCGGTTGTCAGCAATAATATCAAAGCCAATGTAAAAGGCTTAAATTGGCTAGGATTAGATCCTCTTAAAACATTAGGTGCTAGTCAAACAACAGAGTGGAACCTAGTAGCTAGGTGCCTAGGCAAGATCTAGGCAGGAGCTTAGATGAATTTAAATTATCGTAAAATAAGCATTAAACAATATTTACATTTTTTTTCAAAAGTAATACAATATTTATAAATAATGTGAGAGTTTAAGATAAATACGGTGGGAGTCTTAAAAGAGAAAATAAAAATACATACGAGAATAAAAAAATATAATAATAAATGAAAGAAATGGGTTAATAACCCACACAAAAAAAAAAAAAAAGTGGGTCCAGACGCAAACCAACCAGCCCCTTTAAACCTAATACCAAATTTAAAAGAATCTCAACTTTTGCTATCTTCGTAACCAAACGCAAACCAACCCCTTCAAACCCAATACCAAACAGAACTCTTCTTCTCCAATGTCTGCTAATCTCCATGCCATGGCTATGGTTTCTTCTTCAGCCCATCTTCTTTCCTCCATCTTCTCTCCCCCCTCGCCTCAACCTCTCTCCTCCTTCTTCGTCATTCCTCTGCAAATCCAACCAAATTATCGTCCTTCCTCTACAAATTCGACCAAGACAGCGGAGGGGCTGAACTAGCTCACCTAGGCGTGTTTTCCGGCGAGGGGAGTGGCGGACGCCACTCCTCGCCCTCACGTGGCTTCGCCACTGTATATATGTGTAGATGAAAAGATGGCGCCACTCGATCAATTGCCACATCAAAAGTTGGTTGACTACTACATACCAACCCAAGTGAAAAATGAGGCCACTGAATGCCACATGATTTTTTTTTTTTTTGTTCTTTTATCGTTTTTCTGTATATTGGGTGCAACACTATAATATTTGAGTTCAAGAATACGCGATATTTATTTGAGTTATTTGCTCTAAATGACACAAATGTTGTGGCAAAGAGCACGAATGCGTGGTATTAATTGAAATCTAAAACAAATGGCTCTAATCTATTAAGGAAAGAGCAATGCAGGTTGGAATTGAGACGAATGAATCACCCTTCTAAGTTTTCTTCAACCATTGTCAAAAACACAATTGGCAAATTGTTGTTTGATTCATGTTAAGTCTACGGTTAATGCTTTTGTTATTTGTTTTGCTTCGTTATCATCATGCCATACGGAGATTTAGAACATATATTTTATTTTTATTCCATTTCCCCGTAATTTAATTGGACCGTTGATGCATTGTGCAGCATGCATGTATTAACAACTAGAATTGAGTTCTGATGAGCGCGCTTGGATTATGGGATAGCTGTATTCTTCACGTGAGCAATCCATTGTGTTAAACGAAACTCCAGTTTAGTTAGTTGATTGCTGGAAGTTTGAAATTTTAAGGTTCTCCTATTTGTGATGTTAAAGACCATGATCTTCATATATGTCAACTTGTAGAAGAGAGACTTATCTACACTCCTGAGAATAACACTGTGACATATGAGACCAATAACAGAATGTCATGTATAGTAGTCGAAACACAAGTTATATTTCATTGGCAGGCAATAGGGCTAGGCTCGAAAAAGCGAAAATTGAAAGAAAAAAAAAATTGGTCCAAATATCAAACTGAAGAAAAAAAAAATAAAAAAAACAAACAAACCAACCAAATGGATTGAAAACCCGGCCGAAACAAAAATAATTGTCAATTTCGATTTTGGTGGTACAAAAACCAAACTGGATTTATTTATTTATGTTGGTTATTCATTTTCCAAGCCCAATTATAAGCCAACTAATAGTCTAATTTCAATCTAAGGTTAGGAAAACCCAGCTTTTGGCCCAAACATGTGAAAATCTTATTACCTAGATTGTTTTTTCTTTATTTTCTCTCCAATTTTTAGGTTAAAAAAGAGTTTTTATTTTTGTTTTGAAAAAAAACCCGAAACTGAACCGAATTGGAAAAAAAAAATTGAAAATAAAACCAAACTGAAATATAATTTACATAAACTGAATCGAACTGAGCTGAATAGTAATTTCGCTTTGATTTTCATTTATACAAAAACCAATTCTAAGAAACGGAACTCACCCCTAGCCCTAACAAGAAGCAATATCCAAGTTTAACTAACTGAACTGCAGTGTTCTCAATCAGTTTGAAACAGCCGCTTTTCTGTTTTCTCCATGAAGACCAGATTGTTGGAGAGGCTTTGGGCTTTGAGCTCCAATTATTTGGGCTTCAGAGTTCAGTTTTGGGTCCATGATACTTACTGGCAGAATCTTGCACAACTCTGTGGGCCTCATGAGTACCCAATAAAGAATCTGATCAAATATTCACCACAAGAAGCAACAACATTGTAAAGATTCAAGCAACCAATGATTTTTTTGTCTTTTAACTATTTTACCGGGAACCAATCCACAGTCTTAGAGGGAGATCAATCCATGATACTTACTGGCGGAAATTTTTTTATTTTTTTTAAGGGGAGTAACGGATGGCAAGCTATGGTTATTCATCAATTTCGAAGGCTGGAAAACTCACAGAAGCATTTCTACCTCCCTCTGGTCACAAATCTAGCTTCTACACCATCAGCGGATTACGAACTCGAAACCTCCAATTGTAAATATTTTTTTAAAATGCCTGAAATACGATCACATACATTAATTATTATACAAATAGAAATACTTAAAAGATAAAACTTTTACCCACTTTTTTTTTTCTTTTGAACAAAACTTTCACCCATTTATATAAAACATATAACATACTGTTCCGTATTTCGGGCTTAAATTACTTTAACACTTAGACAAATTCCATAGATTTTGGAAACGAGCCCTTTTAATTAGCCCTAATCTCCCTCCACGTTGTGCAATCTGCCTCTTAAAATTATTTTTTGCTCAGGTTCAGTTGAGCGCCAAAACCGCGTTTACCAAAATAACCTTGCCCTACTTTCCACGAGTCCCCATCTCAACGTGGACCCCACCATTCACCCACAATGACAACTACACCCTTCACATGTAATTACATAGACTAATCCGAACTTATGCATCATTATCGTTCTTAATGCATATGCTTAATCATGCAATTTAATTTTGAACAGTCTTGATCAATCTTCATAGGTGTAGGAGGAGGGTGTTTCGCAACAAATCTATGAGATACGAACTAATGCAACTGACTTGTGTTGGAAACCAATTTTCTGCACGTCAAGAATGATCTTACTTAAGTTACTTTTATTATATTATTTAGTTGTGTACTTGGGTGTCAAAGGTACAAGAACGCATTAATTTGATTTTCTTTTGTCTTATTTTCTATATATCTTTTATTTACATACCAAACTGTTGATTTATGATTTGTTTTCGAAATCCCATCTCAAAAGGGATATGTTCGAAATTCAGGATTATATTTTCAGTTCGGAATCCCGATCCGAACCAGCCCTAAAGACGAGTCACAATTCAAGTGGACCTTTTTGTGATATTGAAACTAAGAACGTGGACCAAACACCCCAAGGCCATTATTGTAATTTCAGGACTTCTCTCGCAATCGAAGCACAAGCCCAAGGGGAAAAATGAATAAAACGAAAGGAAATAAAGAAATAAATAATACCACGAAGGTTTCGTCTTTCAGACCAAGAACAGCAACAACAAGAGAGAGAGGAACGAACAGAGAGACACAGACTCAGAGATACAGAGGGAGAGAGAGATTTTCTCAGAGAGAGATTGGCCTTCGAGCTCTCAATTTCTTGCAATCTGTCGATCTGTCTTCGTCAAGTCTCTTTCGTTTCGCACGCTTCTTCGCTTTGTCAAGCTAAGATTTTCTCGCCGATCTATTCGTTCAGCTCGTCAATTTTCTCGGTAATTTCCCCCTTTCGATTTCGTTTGTTTTGTAAACTTCCTGGGTTAGGGTTTTGATTTGCGGAGCTGTTGGAATTCTGGGGTTTTCTTCGATTTTTTGTTTGTTTATGTACGCGTTGTGTTTGATATTGAAACCCTACATTGGGTTTGTATTGATTCGTTTGTTGAATTTTTGGAAATAGGGTTTTCGGTTGGAGCGCTGATTGAGGAGAGGAAGACCCAGTTGAAGCGAATTGCAGCATGAGCATCCATAGCCCCGGAGAAGGGGACAGTTAGGGCTTTGGGATTGGGTGCAGACGGTTGGGATTTCCATGGGCGATGGAGGCGTCGCATGCATGCCTTTGCAGCATAATATCATGGACAGGTTTCCAATTCAGGAGAAGACTACTGTTTGCGGAGGCAAGAACGGTAACAATGGTAACAATGGATTCAATTCCAAGACGGTTAAGAAGAAGAAGATAGTGAAGGTAATGAAGCCCAAGAAGAAAGTTGTCAAGAACCCTGTGTCTTCAAAGAACGTGGAGTCCGAAAAAAGTGAACTGGGATTGGATAAAGGTGCTTGCAGTGCTACTAAGGAAGCTGAGAGTGGTGAAATTGCTGAGGAGAAGGAGGAAGTGGAAGAGGGTGAATTGGGGACTTTGAAGTGGCCCAAAGTTGAGGAAGAGAATGGTGAATTTGTGCCAGAGAAGTCGAGAAGAAGTGAGATTGAGAAGGGAGAGGTTGTTGGTGAGAAGTGCAGGAGAAGTGAGGTGGAGAAAGCAGAGTCCTTTTCAGGGAAATGGCGAAGAGGGGACGTAGAGAAAGGAGAGGTTGTTCCAGAGAGGAGCAGAAAAGTCGAAGCTGAATTCGGGTCCTGGAGACCTCCCAAGGATGATATTGAGAAAGGTGAGTTCATTCCGGATAGATGGCAGAAAGGGGAAGGGGCCAGAGATGACTACACTCCCAGTAGATTCCGCAGGTATGATATTGGTAAGGACAGGAGCTGGAAGTTTGATCGTGAGCGTACGCCACCTTCGGGGAAGTATTCAAATGATGACCCTTTTAGAAGGAAAGACTTTAATAGAAGTGGAAGCCAGCAGATCAAGAGTATTGCCAGGTGGGAGAGTGGCCCTGACAGGAATACGAGGATCAGTTCCAAAATTGTTGATGAGGACAGTGCGTACAGAAATGAGTACAGCAATGGTAAGTGCCACCCCAGAGAGTACCCTTCTATTAATCGGTTAAAAAGGTTTGGTACTGATACTAGTATCGGTGAGCGAAAGAACTATGGAGACTATGGGGATTATCCAGGTGCAAAATTTCGTAGGGTTTCTGATGACACCAATCGCTCTGCCCACCCTGAGCATTATTCACGCAGTTCTGTGGAGAGGTCTTATCGGAATCCTTCATCATCAAGAGTTGCAGCAGACAAGCACTCCTCCAGGCCTTATGAATCTACTTTATCTTCCAGAGTAGTTTATGACAGGCATGGGAGAAGTCCAGGACCTCCAGGTCATTCTGAGCGATCCCCACATGATCGGGCCCGTTATTTTGATCACCGGGACAGAAGCCCATTGCGCCGTGAAAGATCTCCATATGTCATTGAGAGGTTTACATATGGTCGGGAGAAATCACCGCATGGCCGTGAGAAATCACCGCATGGCCGTGAGAGATCACCGTATAGTCGTGAGAAATCACCACATGGCCGTGAGAAATCACCACATGGCCGTGAGAGATCACCATATGGCCGCGAGAAATCACCATTCAGGCGCGAGAGATCACCATATGGACGAGAGAGATCACCTTATGGTCGTGAGAGATCTCCATGTGGTCAGGAGAGATCTCCATATGACAGGAGCCGTCAATATGATCACAGGAACCGGAGTCTGTCTCCGCACGATCGACCTAGATACCATGACCGCAGGAATCGCACTCCAAATTATTTGGAACGGTCCCCTCATGATCGGAGTAGACCTAATAATCATCGAGACACAAATCGAAAAAGTGGAGCAAGTGAAAGGCGCAACTCCCATCACGGTAATAGGGGGCAAGAAGATAAACCAGTGCAGAAGGATCCCTGTGGAAAAGACTCACATTCGACTGCTAAAGAATCTCTAGATAGAAGCACTGTGCCTGATATTAATGTATCTGTGGAGACAAATTCCAACTGTGAGTCTCAAAAAGAAGAACCGTCTCAAATTCCAAGTGTAAATTGCACCGAAAATTCTCATATCAGTGTAGCCCCTCCTGAAGAGCTGCTTTCGATGGAAGAAGATATGGATATATGTGATACACCACCACATGTCCCAGTAATTGCTGATTCATCCACCGGGAAATGGTTTTACCTCGATTATTATGGTGTGGAACGTGGACCTTCAAAATTGTGTGAGCTTAAAGCACTTGTTGAAGAAGGGGCTCTTGTGTCTGACCACATGGTCAAGCACTCGGATAGTGATAGGTGGGTAACTGTTGAAAATGCAGTTTCACCACTGGTGACCATACATTTCCCATCCATTGTATCAGACTCTATAACTCGACTAGTAAGCCCTCCAGAAGCTCCTGGTAATCTGTTGGCAGATGCTGGAGATGCTGCTCAGAGTGGGAAGGACGCAGCAATCACTTTGCTGCCGCCAGGATTTGGCTCAGATGTTGGTGGAGCTGCTTCTGAGCCTTTAGAAGATCTCCATATTGAAGAAAGGGTTGGAGCTCTGATGGAGGGTTTTGCGGTTATTCCTGGCAGGGAGCTTGAAGCTGTCGGAGGTATGTTTTATCTGATTTGTATTATTATTTTTTGGCTTTTTAGTCAAAATGGTCTCTCAGATTTGTATAATTCTTCATTTTGGTTCCTCAGATTTGAAATCGATGGCTATGAGTTTGTTCACAATAAATCATTTTGATCTTTTCGTGAAAAATTTCAATAAAATAAGGGTAAAATTACAAAAATACCCTCAATTTGTGTCAAATCATTTTGACTTTGAGGTAATTTTGTCTTTTTGATCCTTATTTAACATAATTTTTCAGCCAATGACTAAAATAATTGACAATGGATAATCTCAGGAACCACTTATATTGATTTCAAATCTTAGGGACCAAAGTGAGGAGTTATGCTAATCTCAGGGACCATTTTGGCTGAAATGCCTTTTTTTTTTTTTTTTTCTTTTTTTTGACATTTGATTTTTTTGCTGTTGTGCAGTAACAGATGAAATTACACCTTCGTTTTATTTTTTTTGTGTGGAGATATCTTATTTTTTGTCCTCTTTTATTTTTGTCATTATGCAGAAGTTCTGCAAATGTCATTTGAATATGCACAACGAGATGGATGGGAAAACACTGCAGGTACATATTGGTTTACATTGGTTTCTCAGTTTTTGAAGAGTTAAATAGGATGTCAAGTTGATGTTCAGACAATAGAGAATATGAAATTTAAATAGTATGTAAAATTGATGTTAAACATTGTATTTCTATTTACGATAAGTATTTTACTTGTGCATCTATTGGCATGTATAGGTTTCAGTCAAGGCCACAATGCTGAACAGTATGATCAGAAAACCGAGGAACCTGGCTATTCTGACATTAAAATAAAGGAAGCTGCAGAAATCAGGCTGACTGCACCTTCTGACAAGGACGCTGGTTTTGCTTGTGGTGATTCTGATGACTGGTTTTCTGATCGGTGGTCATGCAAGGGTGGTGATTGGAAGAGGAATGAAGAAGCTTCACAAGAGAGGTCTTCTAGGAAGAAATTTGTTGTCAATGATGGTTTCCCATTATGCCAGATGCCAAAGTCTGGTTATGAAGACCCTCGTTGGCATAGAAAAGATGAATTGTATTATCCTTCACAAAGCAGAAGACTTGATCTACCTACTTGGGGTTTTTCATGTCCAGGTGAGATAAATGATTGTAGTGGCGTGAGCAGAACAACTCAAATTAAGCCTACTGTCGTAAAAGGAACTATGCTTCCGGTAGTAAGGATAAATGCATGCGTGGTTAAAGACCACGGTTCATTTGTTTCTGAGCCTCGCATAAAAGCCCGTGGTATGGAGAGGTACACGTCAAGGTCTTCTCGGTCATATTCTTCAGGTAGTGATGGGAAGAGATCATCGGGAGAAGGTGATACCCAGTTGAAACCAGTTGGTGAACGACGGTCACAGGGCTCTTCAAAATGCATTACGTCTATTAACACCAACAAAGACCGTATTTGCACAGTCGATGAATTGAAATTGCACTTGGGTGACTGGTACTACCTTGATGGTGCTGGGCATGAACGAGGACCCTCATCATTTTCTGAGCTACAGGTCTTGGTTGATCAAGGAGTGATCTTAAAACATAGCAGTGTTTTCCGGAAATTTGATAAAGTCTGGGTTCCATTGACATCTGCTGCAGAGACTTCTGAAGCTACGAATATGAATCAGCACGAGAAGAACACAAGATCTAGTGATACTTCAGCACTTGCTCCTTCACAATCTAAAAATGCTTTATTTGAAGAATCGAGCTCAAAGTCGAGTTGGTTGCACAACCTGCACCCTCAATTCATTGGTTATACATGCGGAAAGCTTCATGAACTGGTGATGAAATCTTACAAAAGCAGGGAGTTTGCTGCGGCCATAAATGATGTTCTAGATCCATGGATTAATGCAAAGCAGCCAAAGAAAGAGGTGGAGAAGCATATGTACTGGAAAACAGGTATAAAAACAACAACAACAACAAAGCCTTTTCCCACTAAGTCCATTTGCCCTCTTTCTTCTCTTTTCCTTGACCTCAATCTTTCTTATTTGTATTTTTTGGTTTGCTTTCCCTTCAACTTGAACTTTGGTGTTCGCAGATGGTGATGCACGTATTGCCAAAAGAGCCCGGTTGCTGATTGATGAAAGTGAAGAAGACTATGACATGGGAGATGATTTGCTAACAGTTAAAAAGGATGAGTCTACATTTGAGGATCTATGTGGTGATGCTTCTTTCTACAGAGAAAATAGTGGGAGTTATGGCTCAGAGATGGGAAGCTGGGGTTTATTAGATGGGCAAGTGCTGGCGCGAGTCTTTCATTTTCTGAGATTAGACATGAAATCCCTTTCCTTTGCTTCTTTGACCTGTAAGCACTGGAGAGCTGCTGTCAGGTTTTATAAGGATATTTCAAGACAGGTTGATTTTTCATCTTGGGTCCTAACTGCACTGATTCAGCGATTGTGAACATTATGGTAGGTTTTGCTTTTTTTTTTATTTGCATCACAGAACAGTAGGAATCTATGTACATCCTCTTAAATCTAATGTAATTCTTTAATTGCAGAGTGGTTACGGTAAAGAAAAGATTAACTCTATGGTTCTGATTGGTTGCACCAACATCACCCCATGCACTCTTGAAGAGATCCTTAGTTCACTTCCTTGTTTATCTACCATAGATATCAGAGGCTGCAACCAGTTTGGCGAGTTGGTCATCAAGTTTCAGAATCTGAACTGGATTAAGAGCCGAAGTTCATCTGGTACGAAGATATTTGAGGAATCCTACTCGAAAATTAGGAGTCTAAAACAGATCAGTGAGAAATCTTCATCTGTTTCTAGAAGTAAGGTTCTAGGCAATGATATGGATGATTTTAGTGAACTGAAAGTGTACTTTGATAGTGTGGATAAGAGAGAAACTGCAAATCTTTCATTCCGGGGAAGTTTGTACAAACGTTCAAAACTATTTGATGCTAGACGGTCCTCATCCATTCTATCTAGGGATGCTCGCATGAGGCGGTTGTCCATTAAGAAATCTGAACACGGTTACAAGAAGATTGAGGAATTTGTTGCTTCAAGTCTGAAGGATATCATGAAGGAGAATCCCTATGATTTCTTTGTGCCCAAGGTACTGGGAGTCATTTGCTTTCTTTGTTTTTATGTTTCAGATGCTTTCTTCTTCTTTTTTTTCTTTTTTTTTTCTTTATTTGTTTTTGCCGTTTTTTAATCTTTGTCTTGCATTTAGATTTGATTACCTTTTTTTTCCTTTGTGTTTACATTCAATTTTGTACAAATATGTTCTGAAACTTTGTTACCTCCTTTTCTTATCCAGGTTGCTGAAATTCAGGATAAAATGAGAAATGGTCATTACATACGCCGAGGATTGAGTTCTGTCAAGGAGGATATCAGTCGAATGTGCAGGGATGCAATAAAGTAAGTTCTACCTTATTTTTCTGGTTCAGTCGAATGTCCATATCATAAAAGTTTCTCTCTCATATTATGTTCTGTGTGCAGAGCAAAGAATCGGGGGGATGCTGGAGACATGAATCACATTATAACATTGTTTATTCAACTTGCTACACGTTTAGAAGTGGCTACTAAGTCTTCTAATGAAAGAGATGAGCTGATTAAGTCATGGGAAGATGATACATTTGCAGGGTTCTCTTCATCCTCCAAGTGTAGAAAGAAGCTCAATAAAGTAGCAACTGAAAGGAAGTACTCAAATAGGAGTAATGGCACTGTGAATGGTAGTTTGGATTATGGAGAGTATGCATCTGATCGAGAAATCAGAAGGCGTTTATCCAGATTGAATAAAAAATCTATGGATTCAGAAAGTGAAACCTCTGATGATATGGACAAGTCTTCTGAATATAGCAAGAGCAATAGTGATAGTTCTTCTTCAGATACAGAAAGTGACTCCGAAGTGAGGTCACAAAGTCAAACTGGGCAGTCAAGAGCAGATGGAAGCTATACACCTGATGAGGGTTTTGATTCTATGACTGATGATCGGGAGTGGGGTGCTCGCATGACAAAATCAAGCTTGGTTCCTCCTGTTACAAGGAAATATGAAGTTATTGAGGAATATGTTATTGTATCCAATGAGGAGGATGTGAAACAGAAAATGCAGGTTTCTTTACCAGATGATTATGTTGAGAAACTTAATTCTCAGAAGAATGGAATTGAGGAGTCGGATATGGAGCTTCCTGAAGTAAAGGATTACAAGCCAAGGAAAATGCTTGGAGATGAAGTTATAGAGCAAGAAGTTTATGGAATTGATCCTTATAGCCACAATCTTTTACTTGACTCCATGCCAGAGGAGTTCGACTGGCCTCTTGTGGAGAAGCATATGTTTATTGAAGATGTGCTCCTTCGCACATTGAATAAGCAAGTCAGGCGGTACACTGGGAGTGGAAATACTCCTATGATGTTTCCCTTGCATCCTGTTGTTGAAGAAATCCTAAACGGTGCTGAGGAGGATGGTGATGTGCGAACTGTTAGGATGTGTCAGGCCATTTTGAAGGCCATAGAGAGCCGACGTGATGATAAGTATGTGGCTTATAGAAAGGTAAACTTTTTGCCCCACGCCCTATTGGCACGTTACTTCCTGGATTTATGCCAAGCCATTAGGAGGATGACTATTCAATCTTGTGTAATTGTTAATTTGTTATGATGACCAGGGGCTTGGTGTCGTTTGCAACAAAGAAGGCGGCTTTGGAGAAGAAGATTTTGTCGTGGAATTTTTGGGGGAGGTATGGCTCCATTTTGTTTGTGGAGTTGTTTTCTCAGTCATTTCATCCCACATTTTATAAGATGCTGGCTTATCTTATACCGTCGTGCAATTTTTTTATCATGTAAAAGTAACTGTTTTTTGATCTTATGATTGGCTAATTTCTACACTTAATGTAAAATAGGTTTATCCTGTTTGGAAATGGTTCGAGAAGCAAGACGGGATTCGATCTTTGCAGAAGAATAATAAAGATCCAGCTCCAGAGTTTTACAACATTTATCTTGAAAGGCCCAAGGTGCTTTTCGCTTGCACAAGCTCACACATAGTTATATGCATGCTTTATGGATTGGCATCTGATCATTCGTTGTTATTTGGCAGGGTGATGCTGATGGGTATGATTTAGTCGTTGTGGATGCCATGCATAAGGCAAACTATGCAAGTAGAATTTGTCACTCATGCCGACCTAATTGCGAAGCAAAGTAAGTTCTGTTGTTTTAGTTATGTTAGGCAGGACTTTCAATTCAACTTACCAGTGTACATAACAGAGTCACCTTGCTAATTATAAATTCACATATTTTACATTTAAGCTATTATATCTCTGTAAACATTGTGCTTCATATAGTTTTTTTTTTTTTTTTTTTTTTTTTTTTTTTTTTTTTTAATTTTTTGTAGTTTGTTGCTAATGGTGTGCCACTGTTACTTTGTTGCTAATGGTGTATTATTGTTACCTTTGTGTCTTGGTTTGTAATTATGATTTGAGGAGCATTTAATGTTTGGTTGGTTGTCAGAACATGCCTTTTCAGATCTTTATTGCTGGAATTTGAATGGCTGTATCCGCACCTGATAAACAATAATTCTTTTTTGCTTAGCTCTGGAGACCAATATATGAGAAGTTTCTATAAAATTTTGATGTTTATAATCAGGATATGGGTATGGCTTCATTCTGTGTGTTGAAGGGTTATATGTTGATAACAAGAAGGCTTTGACTTATATTGGACAGAAGTACCTGTAGAAATCTAGTGTTGCTTTGTAACTGCAAAATTTACTTGAATTTTTCCTGCTAGTTCTGAAACATATAGTGTTTGTTGAATACAGAGTTACCGCTGTAGATGGTCGTTACCAAATTGGAATCTACACTGTACGAAAAATTCAATATGGTGAGGAGGTGACATTTGATTACAATTCTGTTACAGAGGTGTGACTCTTTTTCCTGATGGCCTTGTGTATACTAAATTGCAATTTACATGACGACACGTGTAAACAGTTGTGCTCATCTATTTTGTGACAGAGTAAGGAAGAATACGAAGCATCAGTTTGTTTGTGTGGCAGCCAAGTTTGCCGGGGAAGCTACTTAAATTTGACAGGCGAAGGTGCTTTTCAAAAGGTAAGAGAAAAATAATGGATGCTCTTAATTCTTAGAGGCTCAGATTCCTCTTGAGGGGAACTAAGTTATTTCTTTTTCAACCTCGCAATCTTGGTGCCCAAAGACAGGAAGTCCTATGGGTATTCTTCTAATTTATTTTTAAAGTCATTTTTGTTTTATTAACTGGATTATTGTCCATTCATCAGGTGCTGAAAGAGTGGCATGGAACTCTTGATCGTCATCAGTTAATGTTGGAGGCTTGTGAGTTAAATTCAGTATCTGAGGAGGACTATCTTGAGTTGGGAAGGGCTGGTTTAGGCAGTTGCTTGCTGGGTGGGTTGCCAGATTGGGTGATTGCATATTCAGCTCGCTTGGTATGTTGTTTTTCTGCTGCGTTAGTGTTTCCTTTTTAGTAATTATTGAAATCAACTATCATTTATTTTCATTCCCTTTCATTTTGGTCGAAGGTGAGGTTTATAAATTTTGAAAGAACAAAGCTTCCTGAGGAGATTTTAAAGCACAATTTGGAAGAAAAGAGGAAGTACTTTTCAGATATTTTCCTTGAGGTTGAGAAAAGTGATGCTGAGGTTCAGGTAAATTATTTTGACTAATCTATAAGTGTGTTTAATATCATGTGATTCATGTCTTTTGTGGTTAATCCTGGCTTACCATTTCTTTTTGCATGATAGGCTGAGGGTGTGTACAACCAAAGGCTTCAGAATTTGGCTGTAACTCTTGACAAGGTGAATTTCTCTACTATAAATAAGTGGTCGTTTTGTTATATACTATTGCACTGTATGAGTATATGTTCAATGATATCTACAGGTGAGGTATGTTATGAAATGCGCTTTTGGCAACCCCAAGGATGCTCCACCTCCGCTGGAAAGGTTAAGTCCTGAAGAGGCTGTTTCCTTTCTATGGAAGGGAGAAGGATCACTTGTACAGGAGCTTCTTCAGAGCATGACTCCTCATGTGGAGGAAAACTTGCTAAATGATCTACGGACGAAGATCCTTGCTCGTGATCCATCAGGTTCGGATGACATATGGAAAGAACTTAAGAGATCTTTATTATGGTGAGTAACATGCACCTGAGTTAGTTTTCTTATGCTAGGTTTTGACTCTGTAAATGATTCCAACTTTATGGGATTCTTTTTGTTTTCGAAGGTTGAGAGATGAAGTCCGGAATCTTCCTTGTACATACAAGTCTAGAAACGATGCTGCTGCTGACTTGATCCATATTTATGCTTACACACGGTGTTTTATTAGAATACGGGTACGTCTTTCTAATGAGAACCTCTAAAAAGTTTTCCAATTGATTTGTAATTCCGCTATTTGAATCTGAAACGTGCTTCATTTTACTCTCTTTCAGGAATACAAAACTGTAACTTCGCCACCAGTATTCATTAGTCCACTTGACCTGGGCCCCAAGTACACTGAGACGCTGGGATCAGGTTTTCAGGAGTATTGCAAGACGTATGGGGAGAATTATTGTTTAGGGCAGCTGATTTTGTGGTATAGCCAGACTAGTGCAGAGCCGGGTTGTAGCCTGGCAAGAGCAAGTAGGGGTTGCTTGTCGTTACCAGACTTCAGTTCTTTCTATGCCAAGGTTCAGAAGCCTTCACGGCAGCGTGTTTATGGCCCAAGAACAGTGAAGTTTATGCTAGCGAGGATGGTGAGTTTCGGTTTTTCATATATTTATGCCTTTAGGTTCTTTTTATGGCGTTGCTCATATATTCCAATGCTTTTTCAGGAGAAGCAGCCGCAGAGACCTTGGCCTAAGGACCGAATATGGTCGTTCAGTAACTCTCCAAAAGTTATCGCCAGTCCTATGCTAGACGCTGTTGTGAGTAAATCTCATTTGGACAGGGAGATGGTGCATTGGTTAAAGCACAGACCCGCGATATTTCAGGCTATGTGGGATCGATGAAGTTTTGCTAGTGTCGGGAACGGGCAGCGGGATTACTGAACCTGACTCTTGTTTTTCAGTTGTTTCGGAATGATTTCTCGATTTTAAATTTACGGCTGCCCCGTTCAATTTGGGGAGTTGGTAATCATTCCAAAACAGCGATTCGTCGTGCCGCTTCCTCCATTCTTGTGTACAGGTTTTTCATCTTTGTAATTTGTAATCCATTGTGTAGCGGTAGAACATTTGTTGTCGTCCACTTATAATTTTAGAGAGAAATGAAAGTAGAGAAGTAGCCAAATGCATTAGCTCTTGTTTTTGTTTCTTACTTTTCTTCTGTCCCAAGTTACTTGCAGCAATTTTATTCTCTAATGTCGGGCCATATGCTCACAATCCAATCGCCATGCGTTTTATCAAGGAAATTTGACTGGTTCACTTACGTTCTCTTGTGCGGAAGGGGAGCATTTTCGGGTTCCTGCTATCAAATCCTCTGCCCATCAATCAATCTGGGATTTTGAAATTTGATCAAACGGCTAAAATTATTATAACTTTTAAAGAACCCTCTTGTTTGTAGTCGTTAGATCAAATTTTAAGGGCCCAGATTGATTAATTAGCAGGATTTGATGGAAGGGATCAAGAGAGAATCCCTTTCGCTCTTGTGCTTACCGAAAAATGATTTTCGCACTCCTGTAATTCATTTCTCTTTTGCAATTGTGTGCCTGGTTTCTGTCTCTTAATTTATTGTTGATTTACTTAAGTTATTGAAAATGAGTTTTTTTTTTTTTTTTTTTAGTGGACTGGAAATATTCATAACTAGGGCAAAAAAAAAAAAGCCCACAGAGTTGCAAGCAACAGATAAAACGAGAAACGTAAATAAGGTAGTGTAATGGGGTACAACGGGATAGGAAGCTGCATCAAATGCTAAGACGTGATCCCCTACACTACTATTACAAGATATTAAGAAGGGCAAGATAATCTGTCATTGTCGAGAACATGAACTAATGAAAATGAGTGTCGTTAATTCACGTATAATGACACATCTCCGTATTTCTAAACAATGTCAAACGGTCCGCTGCCATGTTGGTTGATCTTGAGACTCAAAACCAACAACAGGCTTAAAAAGACTCCCCTTTCGGCCTGATTTTCACCAGGGTGGATGACTTACCGTTGAGTATTCAATAATTGATAAGTCTTTATTTGCTTTTAACTTTTGTTTTTATTGGTAAGTTGGATAATGACGTCATTGTTGTTAGGTTGTCTAAGGTTTGGGCTTACTAGTACTTTTTATAGTCTTTTAATTCTTCCTGCTCAATAAACTTCTGCTCGCCACGTCACGAGTTGTTTTAATTAACCTGTCGAGACTACCACGGGCAATGTTCAAGCCTTCCCGAGTTGTTTTAATCAACTCTTTTACTTCTGCCCGATTGAATTTCGAGTAAAAATTTTGATAAAAATTAACCCATGTATCTTTAAAATTTTAGCTTAATTGATAATTTGATTTATATTTTGCTAATTATCTTTTACGGTGAATTATTTACTATTGTGTGAGAAATTTTGCAATTAATTCAACTTTGAATCGTCCGTAATTATGATTTTGATGTGAGAAATTGAAAATGAAGGGTTTGAGAGCCCTTAACTTCAAAACGAGACATATTAATTGTTGAATGTTTGTTTGAAAAAAAATAATAAATAAGACCCACGCCCAACATCATCCCGTACGCTAATCAGATATTGTCTCCGTAAAATCCCCAAACTACCCCTGTCTTTTTCGCTCCCAAAAGCAAAGCAAATGCCCCTCGCTGGCAAAATGTCCGTACTCTCCCACGAAGAAATGGAAACGAAACGCGAAGGATGAGAGAGAGAAAGAGGATATGGAATCGCAAATGGACAAACGAGGCAGGAGACGCAGCGTCGTCTGTGTGCTCTGTGTACGGACCCTGACCTCACCAGCCGCCTTACTACATGATCGCCACTCCCCGGGCGCCACGTGTCCCTCCCCTCCGCCTTCCTCGTAACGTCCCTCTTCTGATCATATATTCTCCCTCATACTCTCACAATCGCACAGAAACACTGCTGAGAGGAGAGAGAGAAATGGATCGGACTGACAGAGGGCTACGGAGGGCAATTCGGTCATTGTCGGGCAGAGCTGACGGAGGTGGAGAGAAGGACACCGCTTGTGTCACTACTGGTTGGGATGAGGAGGAGGCCACCTTCAACGCTATCATGTCCTCCGGCATCACCTTCCAGTCCTTCCTTCCCACCACCGCCTCCGCCTCCGCCACTCACCACCACCAAAACCCAATGCTGCCCTCATCCCCGTCTCTAAAACCCCTACCCTACTCCGATTTCGCTCAAGACACCCTCACCAATGTTAGCCCCGCCACCGCCGCCGCCTCGGACTACTCCCAAATCCTGAGGTTGGCTAAACACGAACCCATTTCCAGCTACCAGGACTACTTCCCAACCCCAACATTTTACGATTACCCACCTGATCTCAACTTGCTGCCCACCACCCGTTTCTCTCCTCCTCCGCCGCGTCATCTCCAGCACCACGACTATGAATCCAACGACTACTCCTCCATCTTCCAGCACTTGCCAGATCTCCTTCCTCTCGGCCCATCTAACTATTTCCCATCTTCCTCATCACCCTACAAACGCCCCCGATTCGTCGACTCTCATCACTTCTGCTACCCGTCAGCTTCTTTCGCCGCCGCCGTCGCCGCCCAGCATTTCCATCCTTATCCTCCTCTACCCCATTTCAACAACACCCATCTGCTCCCACCTCTTAACAACAACTATTGCTTCCGACCCTCCTCTGCTTCTCAATCTTCATCACACGCCAACGCTAATACTCCCCCTCCTCCTCCGGCCCCGCAGGTTAAAACTAAGAGAAGGATTACAACCCCATCCCCGTCCCTACCCGGCAGTGCTCTCGCTCGCGAGCGGAGGCAGAGGCTGAGCGACAAGACTCGCTGCCTGCAGAAGCTCCTCCCCTGGGACAAGAAAATGGACTCCGCTACCACTTACGGAGAGGCCTACAAGTACATCCAGTTCCTCCAGGCTCAGCTCTCCGCGCTCCAAACCATGCCCGTTCTCACTCCGCCCACCACTTCCATTGCTACCAGTAGCGGCAGCGTCGGCGGCCAGCTGGAGAGGCTGAGCCGCAACCAGCTTCTGCAGGTTCTGCTCAACTCCCCTTCTGCTCAGACCGTCATGTACTCCCGCGGCTGCTGTGTGTTTTCGGTGGAGCAGTTGGATCAAATCAGCCGCCGATTCAGCCGCAAAAGGGGGTCCTCCACCGCCTCCAAATCATCTCCACCGTCCCCATAGCTCCATTGATTACCATTCTCTCCTACTCAGTAAAGCCATCTCCACTAATCATGGTTTCTGCTGCTTAATATTGGGTTATCTGCGTCCAATCGCCTTAATTGATTTCTAAAGTTGATCTCCCTTTTTTTTTTTTTTAATTTAGTCCGATTTGTCTCTTACCTTTTTTCATGAAATTAGTCAGAGTTTTGGTCAGTGGGTGATCCTTTTGGAACAGAGTGCTGGTTGGAATTAACGCCATTATAATATTAGGAGAGAAGGTGACAGTTAACCATAGCTATAGCCTATATCCAGAGACGGGAAACAGAGAACAGCAATGAAAGAAGTACTTTAATATTGTTAATTTGGGAAATTTACGGTTTGGAAGAAGAACCAAGTGCTTTATTTTCTTGGCCTACAAGATATTAATATTTTAATGAACAATACAAGATTATATTTGGCTCCGTCTCCAACTGAGGGCCAAAGGGTCATAGGGCTCGTTTTAGCCCTGTCCAAAAAATTGTCTCCAACCGAGAGCCAAATGGTCATAGGGCCAAACATAATTTGTTATTTAAAAACTACAACTTATATTTAAAACCTACAACTTAAATTTAAAAACGACAAATTAAATTTTAAAACTACAAATTAAATTTAAAAACAACATTAACTTAAATTTAAAAACTACAACATGAGTAAGAGGTAAACAGGTGTCGCCGAGTCATTTTTTCCTATCATGAGTAAGGCCTATTATTGCAGACGAGGTAATTTGAAAATTATTGAAAAAATTAAAGCATAGATTTTTGAAAGAGGAAAGAAAATATGAAAATTGAAATGGTGAAAATTTTGTGAGGAATGGTGAATGAATGGTTTAGGAATTCATAGGAAAAAAAAATTAGAATTTTTAAGAATTAAAAAAAAAAGGCCCAAAAAAACCAAAAAAGTAAAAATAAAAAAAATTTGAATTCAACGGCTAGCTGACGTCAGCTAAAACTATAAGCAAAAAAAAGAAAAAAAACCCACCTAATTCGGCTCTTTTAGTGTTCAGTGTTTAAGACTTGTCTAATGGAACTAAGGCCATCTCCAACCGAGGGCTGGTCAGAGGGCTCGTTTCAGCCCTCTGGCCCTCCAAGATATTAATATTTTAATGAACAGTACATGGCCATATTTGCCTCTATCTCCAACCGAGGGTCATAGGGCCATAGGGCTCGTTTTAGCCCTGTCACAAAAAACCGTCTCCAACCGAGGACCAAAGGGCCATAGGGCCAAACATAATTTATTATTTAAATTTAAAAACTACAACAACTTAAATTTAAAAACTACAACTTATATTTAAAAACTACAACTTAAATTTAAAAACGACAAATTAAATTTTAAAACTACAAATTAAATTGAAGGAAATTATTGAAAAAATATTGAAGGAAATAATTGAAAAATTGAAAGAAATATTACAGATGAAGGAAATATTGAAAAATATATTGAAGGAAATATAGCAAATGAAGTGAAGAATTGAAAGAGTTTCACCATATTTATAGAAGAAAAGAAGGTTTGAATTAAAAAAAAAAAATATGAATACAACGGCTGGCTGTAGTCAGCTAGCCGTTGTATTCAAATTTTTTCATACTATTCGTATCGGTTATAACCGACAGTAATAGTAATTAATAAAAAATATTCCTGTCTAGCCGTTATATATAAATCACTATTAGTGTCGGTTATAACCGACACTATTGAAATAATCTAAATTATTCCTGTCGGTTATAACCGACAGGAAATCCGACACATTTAAAAAAATTTGGCCAGCCCTCTAGCCCTTTGGCCCTTTGAGATTCCATGGGGCCCACGAGCCCTCTGGCCTAGCCCTCGGTTGGAGACGGTTTTCAGACTATTTTCGGCCATTTGGCCCTCTGGACCCTTCGGTTGGAGATGGCCTAAGTTAATGAACTAATGGAAAATTATGTCCAATGTCCAATGGAATTTGGAATTAACTAATAGAAAATTATGGATATTCTATAATATTTCATCTGCTGCTACTTATATACAATATTCGATGCCCAATATTTCATTTGATGCTGCTTGCAGCTATATGGATCCGAAAAATTTTCAAATGGATAAATTTAAAAACCTACTGGGGTCAAGGGATGCCAATGCCCTCGCATTGAGGGCATTAGCTCTGATAATGCCTTAATATTAATAATATCGTTTGTTCAAAAAAAAAAAAAAAATCATGTCCTATGAATATATCCACAAAAAAATTGGAGAGACCATTGAAGTGTAAGGTCCATCAGGTCTGGGTTAAGATGAATATGAAAGTAGGCCCAAGAAGACCCAAAGAGTCTCTATCCTGTAGGTCATGAATTTGCAGATGTGAGTGGATCGTAAAGACCCATATACACACCTGCAGGGCCCAACTATTCCCGATTCAAATTCTATTGCTTCTTCTGCCTATCCTAAAATGGAATAATCCCCTACCGACCTAAAATGAAAGGGAATACACCCCTAAATTCAGAAAAGTTGAGTCACTATAGAGGATATGAACATGAATGTCCTAAAATTTAGGATTTGTGTCAAAATACTCCTTAGGACTTGTGTCAAAATACTCATTAGAGTATTTTGACTGCCTTTCTATAGAGAATATGAATATGAATGTCCTAATTCGACAGGAAAAAAAAAGAAAAGAATATGGTGAATGTCCTAAAATTATTAATGGTAAATAATTTTTACACTCAGACATCTCATTTCATTTTTACTTTTCTTTCAACTATTGGATTGAATAAATTCAATGAAGATTAATGAAAAAGGAAATGATAAACGCATTAGTTTTCCCCTCTCACACACCCTTGTTTAATTTTGTCTGTTCTTTGTGTTTGATTTATTCAATCCGCTGAATAGAAATAAAGAGGGGCTTGTGAGAGGCTAAAAAGTGTAATGCTAGAGAGACCAAAATTTTGAACTAAATTTGTAAACTAAATGATTTGTCATACATCCACATAATTTGGTTTAGAAATTTAGTCTCTCTAGCATTACCCGACTAAAAATAGTGTGTGAGAATTAGCTCCCTAATAGATACAAAAATGAAGAGAAAAGTGTAGATTGAAAAAACGAAAGTGTGAAAATCACTATATGATAATATATTGAATGACCCAGCAATTATTGGTATATAGGAGGACATATTAATTATTGGCGAAAGTGTGAAAAATCTCCTTTGTTGTTAAAACTTAAAAGTCAAAAAGGTTCGAAATTACAGAGAGATTCACCTTGTGGGATATGTGGGGGTGGTGAAAGATGCTGAGGCACGCTCCTCTATGAGCTGGTTTATGCCCTACTTTTCTTGCTCCCCCATCAAAGGAATCCACGACCCAAGAAAAAAGAAGAGAAACAAGTCCCTAAAGCAAATTAAAGCTCTCACTGTGTAAACAAAAGAAGCTTTTTAGCCACTTATCCCACCTCATTTGAAATCCTTGCTTCCACACATACTTTCCTCTCTAATCTATCCCCTTTCATACTTATTCCCCTTGCTCTTTCTTCCCATTAATATTTCTCCCACACATCTCATCCTTCTAAAATCTCAGCACAGCAGAGAGAGAGAGAGAGAGAGAATGGTTAAGATAGGAGGGTTTTTGGTCTGCCTCTTGATAGTGGTGATGGACATCGTAGCAGGGATTCTTGGCATCGAAGCGGAACTCGAACAAAACAAGGTACACATAGCCTCCACTTTTTTATACAAGCAATAATGAGAAAGGAGAGTAGTCAAAAACAAGATCTCAGTTGCGCATGACTGAATGTTTTCAATTAGTTGAACTATAAGCCTCTTGCCATATAGCGTTGCTTTTAAAGTTCTTTTTGAGCACTACACACAATTTTAGGGAATGTTTAATTTCAAATATTTTGTTCATATATAATATTGTTGCTTGCAACAGGTGAAACACTTGAGACTCTGGATTTTTGAGTGCAGAGAACCAAGTCATGAAGCATTCAAGCTAGGGTTAGCTGCAGCCGGACTTTTGGTTCTTGCACATGTTGTTGCCAACTTGCTTGGTGGATGCAATTGCATTTGTTCTCAGGATGAACTCCAAAAGGCTCCTCCTAACAAGCAACTCTCAATGGCATGCCTCGTCTTCACTTGGTACGTGTCTATAATCAATGATTAGGTTAATCGCTTAAGAGTTATTTCATAATCATTTCGTCTTCAGTAATTTCAATTTGTTTAGATACCAAAAACTAAAACTAAAATTAATTGTTAATTTTTGTGTTCTTAATATATATGGGCGTCATTGATGACCAGGATCATTTTGGCCGTTGGATTGTCCATGCTGGTGATAGGGACTTGGTCAAACCACAAGTCAAGAGCTTCATGTGGCTTCACACACCACCATTTTCTGTCGATTGGAGGCATCTTGTGTTTTGTTCATGGGCTGTTTTGTGTAGCTTATTACATATCTGCCACTGCCTCGACTGTCTAATAGTTTAATTAGTTTCACTCAGCCATGATATAAGGATTGTTGCCTTGCCTTTTTCCTTTGCCAAATTAATTTACTAATCCATCCCCTTCATGCTCCGTCACATCTCCTAACTCGGAAACCCTTTACTACTCTTTCGATACGAGACTAGTTGTGCTAATCTTTCATTTACTCCTTTGATTAATTTAATACAACGTGCTAATCTTTCTTTTTTATTGATTAATTTAATACAAGGAGTGGATCATTTAATAGTGGCTTTGTGTCTTATGTTGAAGACTTGGTCTTTGGATTGAAGACCTTTTTAATTTTATCCAAAATGTTCTCTTTGATGTTCATATAAGTTCTTGTAATAAAACGATTATCGCTTTGCTTTTAAAAAAATTGAAGTGGAGATTGCACGTCTGATGTCATTACACAGAATGGTGGTGAGAACTTAGAACCATAAGTTTAGCTCAACATCAATACACAAAACACGTGAACTTACCAAATAATTATTTATATTGCATCATTTAATCTTTGTCACTTAATTGCAACGTTCTAAAAGGCGCTAGGCGCTAGGCGCTAGTCCGGCGGCGGGATGGGGCCTAGCGCCTAGGCGGCTAGGCGGAGCCTAGCGGGTGACTAGGCTGACTAGGCGGATTTAAGTAAATTTATTATATTTCATGTAAATAAGTGTCTATTTATACTTAAAATATACATAATTTCGTCATAAACTAGAAAATAGAATGACATCTATATTATGAAGTATTGGAACATAATGAAAACAAAGGGAGCAAACATATAATGTGTGTTTATTTAAGTATTCAATAAGTCTCTTACAATTTATTGGAAACAATAAAATGCAAAAGGAAAATTATTTATTTTTTATCTAAGTGAGTTGCAACCTAGGTAGGTGTCTAGGCGGGTCTAGGCGGGCGCCTCAGCAGGTCTGGGTGGGCTAGGCAGATGCGCGGTCTAGGCATTAATCGGGGCGGTGACCAGCCGCCTAGCGCCTAGGCGGGGATTTTTAGAACAGTGCTTAATTGTGAGTGATGATAGGGATAGGATTAGAAATTAAAGAGATTAAACGATCTTTGGTGACCCCAATTGAAGTTCCAATACCATCTCCATGTTGGAAAATAGAGTGAGCAGTCCGAGCCATATTCAGTGACAGTTTTTCAATTGATTTTGGTATGGCAGTTTTTGAACTCTCCTCATTAATCTTCTTCCACGAATAGCAGATCAATTCGTTTATGTAGTCCTGCGCTTCTTCTTCAGATACGCCTCTTTCTTTCATGAAGCACTCAACAGATTTTGCCACATCACCTCTCTCACTCTCAGCCTTAGTTAATTCCAAAAAAAAAAAAAAAAAAAAAAAAAATTAGAATCTAATTATCATATTTTCCATTTGATAACCATTTTAATTTTAATTTTTATTAAAAAAATAGAACTAAAAAACGAAATAATTATTAAACGACTCATGTACATATAGCTGATATAACACGTATATATTTACCTTGGAAGTGCCCAAATCATCGCTAAGCCGAGTCATTAGAGATGACCAATATATTATTTGAGAGCCATGCTTAAAGGAGTCAAGTGAGCTTTTTGTTATGTTGCATCCTTGCAACAACAAATAAGCATGGAGAATTGCTCCAGGACCACCCACTGAAGTCCATGCATTCATTAAGTACTCGTCTAGGGTTGGTGTGTATCCACAATAAAACCATCGTGCCTCTACCAGATATGAATTACAAAGATTTACCCACTGCAAGCGCAAGCGCACACACAAAATAGTAAATAAATCATAAATTAAGAAAATAGGAAAAATAGAATAACAGAGCCAATATCTTTATGTTGTAATTTGCATGCTGCTAATTTATTATTGCCAAACGTAACTTAGTTATCCTACACGCTCTAGTCAAGTGTTTTTGTTTAGTTAGCAACAAAGACCTACAAGTCTAACATTGTTAGTGATGACCTCTAGTACAAAAAGAATGTTCTTAACCAACTCAGCTACAGTTTCTGTTGCTAGTTACCTCTTTCTTAATATAGGGGAGGACACTTAAACCATTGTTTTTAAATACATTATCAGTTACTTCATTTCCAAAGTTGAGCAAGGCTGTATAAATAGGCTTCATGTACTCGGGAAGCTCCTCCTTGTCCTCCATATTCCACCTGTATTAAACAAGAAAAAATAAATCAGAGGAACAGAAAACCAAATCACACATTATACATATATAATTGCATCTATTAAGTACTTTTTTTACCAAGATAAATTACATCTCAGTGCTTAATTAATGACTTACCTATATACTGCATCTGTAAACAGCTCAAGTTCATCCAAAAATCCATAAACATCATACATGTCATCAATTACTGTTAATATGCAAACGAATTTGGTGAGGCCAATCCTGCAATTCGAGAATTGGGGCTCATAATTGATTCCCATTGCCCACAAATAGTTCTCCATCAATCTGTCTCTCGAAAAATTTGCCTTATGTTCAAAATCCAAATCCGTCCACCACCTGCATTTGTTGGATATATACTCTTAATTAGTCAAATTTAACTCAACACCTGCATCAATGTAAATACTGAGCATTGTAACGTAAGATTGCAATTAAGCAGAACATTGAAAAAACATGGCGGGGGCGAACCTACGTTAAATGTGCTATATATGTGGTCGTTATTTTACCAACGTGTGTGGATATGAGGTCGGTTTATATATAAGGGCTATGTATGTAGTCGTTATCTTGCCAACATGTTTGGATGGGGTTGCATTATCTATAAGCATGCAGGACCCAAGCCTTAAAGTGAGTAGGGCAAACCCTATCCTCCACCATGTGTGAAAATCAAATCAAATTGCAAAAAAATAGAAAACGAAGTTCACATTTCTTGCCTTGATAGCTCCTTTATCTCCCTCTGATATACTGATTGGACAAGATTATAATCCAATTTGGCTAATTCAAGCAAATCGATGTTCCTAGAATCGTCCTTTTGGTATATATCAATGAAACTTCGAGCTTCTATCCTCGGCATCCTCCAATGTAAGGGGGTTTCCATTGATTGCTGAACTAGTTGCTTCAATAAACCATCTTCACCCTCCAATGTTCCCAATAATTGTCTCAACCTTTTGGCACTAAAACTTTTGGCTTCCTCCAAAACATGCTCTTCCCCAAGCATACCAAGGTGTGAGGCTTCATACAAGCTCAAAAGTCCTTCAATGTCCTTGCTTAAGCTATCCTCAAATCTTCCGTTTCCGGTTCTAAACTTGTTAAACACATCTGCTTGATCATTTTGTCACCATATAACTCACAATTAATGAAGTGCCGCTTCGAAAACATTTAATACTAAATGTGATCAACAAAATAATTTATGTGCTTTACCTAGGCTAATAGGGATACCATGTTCTCGTAGTATCCGAAACTGCAAGGCAACGGTGTGAAGATCACTTGATGTACTAGCAGTAATGGAAGAACCAAGGCTAGTTAGAACTGCTTCGATTTCTTTTTCGAAATGATAGGCCACTCCCAATCGCTGCATTGAGTCGATAAGCTTTAACATCGATAAAGTGCTAGTAGTGCCTTGAGTACTACTAGTTGATGCTGCCAGCAACGTTTCAGTGACGTTCTGCTTTAGATGCTCCAATCGCGTCCCATGCAATTCATACTGCGCAAGGATGAAAACAAATAAGCCAACAAAAAAAATGATCAAGATGTGTTCATGTATGAACGAGTCATGACAACTTGCAAACGATCCAAATATACGTACCGTGTAATGAGTGGTGAATGAGTCGATGAGCTTCGAATCCCAAATGGTAGGATGGTATTGAGCGAATCGCCGTTGCACTGCCGGAGGATTACTGATAACCTTCGATGACGGTGATGAGTTTATTGATAAATAAACGAAGGAGGGTTGTTTTCCTACTGTTCTTTGAAGCAGAACTTTTGGAAGATGGATTAATCTTTGATACCTAGTACTAGTTGAGACCAAAGAGGGAGAGAGCGAGGAGAATGTTGTAAGTGCCATATTTGTTATAACTTAAGATTGATTGTTCATAATCACTAGTCCTCAATGCTGGTATATATAAGCAAGCTTTTTTTTTTTTTTTTTTTTTTTTTTTTTTTGCGAGTTCCGTTCTTGGGGAAAGAAGATGAATCTTTTTCCTTTTTTATTTTTTTTAAGTTTTTAATTATATAAAAAAAAAATGTTTTATTATTTAAATATTTTTAATTCATTATGACAATATTTAATTAGATTTGTGGAAACTAGTTATTTGACACATCAACACATAACAGAATTGTGAACCATATTGATTTGCGACCCTAATTAACTTTCAACCACTACATTAATCGATTTTCAATTTCAGAGACTATATTAATAATGCGGGTCAGTTTCAAGGATAACTTGTGATAAAAAAACCTTATTTACAAGTTTGATTTGTCGTTTGTCATTTTAAACAATTAAAAGAAAATAAATAAAGGTGACTGCAAGTCATCTTGCATGTTTCAACTTGAGAATTTTTAATTTAAACATTCTGATTCAAAATATAAGATGCTTTGTCCTTGTTTAAAAATTTGATTTCTCGTTTGTCATTTTAAATGATTAAAAGAAAATAAATAAAGGTAACTCCAACTTGGGTTATTTTAACTTGAGAGTTTTTAATTTAAACATTTTGATTCAAAATATAAGATGCTTCGACCATTAAATTGTCTTTTAAAGAAAAATTGTCTTATAAAACTTTTCTTGTGAAACACATTTTGGTATATTAATGTTGGATAATTTTATTCGAACCTAATTAATTATTCTACACCCAATGGTACTTTTTGTGTATTTTATATTTACAAATTTGTCTAAAAAAAAAATTGGGTGTAGAGAGAAAATTGTTAAATTACCTACCACCGAACCCAACCCAATCGGAAAAATGAATTATTACAGTTTCGGCGTTCTTCTTCCCTTATTCTCCTGCGTCAAACTCATCTCCTCCCAATCTGACCTTTTGATGAATGTGCAAAATGCTACAAACAAATTCTTATACGAATATGTCATGGGATTCCTTCATAGGTAAGGTATCCAATTACACCATGGTCCATAGACTCTAGATATATAGAATTTCATAAAAACCAAAAAAAACAGCCCAACCTGAATAGGGATGAAGAGAAAGGAGAAGTGGTCACTGCGTCATGGGAGCCACCATTGGCAGCCGGTTGGGTCGTCGGAAATCGAAAAGAGGGATGGTGGGAGAACGATAAAAAGTAAAAAGAAGAGGAAGGGGGAGAACGATAAAAAGAAGTGGAGTAAGTCTCCCCGGAGCTTGGATTGGATTCGTCGGAGCAAATGGAGGGATAAGACAGGGTTCGTATAAATTTTCCTTAAATGTTTTATTAGTTTGGCCTTCTTCCTTAATATATAGATTATATACATGAATGATGACTTTTCTTTTGTTAAAGGATGATTTTTTAATCATAATGTTTATAACGTATCGATGAAACGTTGATATATTTTGCTATTGATGTATTATCTATCAATGTTAGCGACGCCAATACTGTATTAATGGTCTATCAAAAAGAATGAATTTCTTGTACATAGAAGAACTTTATTTAACTTTGAAGGTGTGAGATGAGGAACTAGCTTAATAGCACACTATTGAAGAATACGGTTTGTACCATAAACACTATTCTAGAAGGTTTTGTTGCACGGTTTTTGCCTAGTTTAAGGCCATCCCAATAATACTTAAAGGTACTCTTACTAGCATTATTTACATGTGCGGCATTAGAGAGAGAGAGGTGCCTTGTTTAAAATTCTTGCAATAATACTTCAAACACGGTAGCAGAGCCATCCCAATAATACTTAAAGGCACTCTTACTTGCATTATTTACATGTGCCGGCGTTCTTACTTGCATTATTAGAGAGAGAGAGAGAGAGAGAGAGAGAGAGAGAGAGAGAGAGAGAGAGAGAGAGAGAGAGAGAGAGAGAGAGAGAGAGAGAGAGAGAGAGAGAAGAAGAAAAAAGCAATGTTATTTCCTTCTTTTCTTCATTTTTTTAACGTGCACTATTTGGGGAGAGAAACGTGCATTATTAGACAATCTCCAACCATGGGCTCTTTGTCAAATTTCCCACCAAACACCACCCAGCCCATGCTAAAACATTGGGTTAAAAGCCAAATGCTAAAACTAGGCCAAATTCCACCCCCCCCCCACACCCGAGTGGACTCGCTTGAAATTGGGCCACTCTGGTCCCGACAAAGTGGGGGCCCACTGTCAGGGCCTTGTCGGCCACTTCCCCCGAGCCTAACGGCTCCTTTCCCCATCTGACGACCATCATTTAAGGACCATTGGTTGATCCAATGGTCCAAATTCAAATTTCATTTTTAAAA
This sequence comes from Cotoneaster glaucophyllus, assembly GCA_036320875.1. Taxonomy (NCBI): domain Eukaryota; kingdom Viridiplantae; phylum Streptophyta; class Magnoliopsida; order Rosales; family Rosaceae; genus Cotoneaster; species Cotoneaster glaucophyllus. The sequence continues at coordinate 5,536,482 of CM070068.1, forward strand.
AATATGTTATTTTAAAATACATGGAATCTTCCAACGGCTGAGATTGAATATAAGCAAATCTAACGGTAAAAAAAAGATCTAACGGTCCAAATTTAAATCCCAAGGCTAAAATAATTAAAAAAATTTATTTAACTCAAAATTCACCCAAAAACTCTATAAATACCTATGTATTTGTTCAAACATCCACACAAAACTCAATTTTCTCCTACAATTCTTCCAATTTATCTTTCTACCATTTCTTTCCATTTCCAAATTGTTCAACATGGCAAGAGAGCATATTAGAGGTCGTAATTGGACCTGTGAGGAAGATGTTGCTTTATGCTTGGCATGAGTTTCTGTTAGTGAAGATGGTGCATGCACTTTATGGAAGGGAAGCTTGGAGAGAGCCGTGGTTGGCATGGCTAGTGGAAGGAGCGCCACAGAAATTGTGAGTTTTGTTCTTGATATTTTATTTGTCATGTACATAATATTAGTTTGCAACTAATTATTTTTATGTATTTTTTGCATAGGGTGACAAAACAATGGAAATTTACAAGACAAGAGTAACACCAAAAAATCAAGTTTTTAAGTTGCAACATGCTTGGGACGTCCTCAAGGATTGTCCGAGGTGGGGAACCGATGTGGACCAACAATGAGGAAGATTATTTCAACGTGAAGCCGCACAAACAAATGCCGGAGATGAAGGTGTCGATGAAATGACCCCATCTCCTTCTTTTACAAGGCCCTCAGGAAGAGATAAGGAAAAGGAAGCAAAGAGAAAAGGGAAGTCCCAAGATCCGATGAGTGGACACTTTGCTACCGGAATTGCAAAATTGAACGAAACCCATAGCGCTCGCCAAGAAGAAACGGCTCGAATGCGTTTGCAAATGAAGGAAATCTCGGATAGGGAGCAAGATAGGTTTGAAATTAATTTGATTATGGAGGACCTCAACAAATACACTCCAGAGAGGAAGAAGTTCTTACGTGGTAAGCAAAAGGAAATTTTGCGAAAGTCTGCCTCAAGGATTATGTTTCAAGATGATGAATCCTTTGAACCCTATTTCCCAATTCAATCACTAAGTCCATCACCAAGTGAAGATGGTGGACATGCTTCTTAAGTTTATGTGGTGTATGAATTATGTGCTTTATTAATTAAGTTTATTAATTGTCGTTTGTATTAAGTTTATGTAGTTTATTAATTATGTGGTTTATGAATTATCGGTTGTATTAAGTTTATGTGGTTTATTAATTATTGTTTCTATTAATCTAGATGCCTTCAATAGTTATTGTACTTATTATTCCACACTTTGACGTAGAATAGATGCCTTCAATAATTCAACCTCCATTCAATAATTTATCCAATGTAGTAGACAAAATACTTTGCACAAGAAGACACTTAAATTTATTACTAGAAAATAACAACATAGTACACTTAAAATTATTACATAAATGCTTAACCAACATCATCAATGTTCATCTTCTCGGCGGAGTGTGTCATGACATTGAGGAGCTTGAATTCTATTTAAACGTCTCATATACTCACTCAAGGTGACCTTATCCTGTCGGGTCTCATATGTGGTTGGAGCGAGATATTCAACATCTCTTGCAATAGCTCTCGCATGTGTTGGTTGGTCATCATCCACATCTTCATCTAAATCTTCTTCAATTTCGATGTACTCATCTTCCACAATCATGTTGTGCAAAATTATGCACGTCATCATGATTGAATGAAGGTTTTCGATCTGCCAGAATCATGCAGGCCCTCGAACAATGGCCCATCTAGCTTGTAGGATCCCGAACGCTCTCTCCACATCCTTCCTATAAGACTCTTGCCTCTGCGAAAATAATTTCTTCTTTGCACTATCGGGATGAGAAAAACTTTTGACAAAGGTAGACCAACTAGGATAAATACCATCAGTTAGGTAGTAACCTAGCTTATACCTATTACCATTTACCTTGTACCGAAATTCTGGTGCCTATCATTGACAACATCATTGAACAGAGGAAAAGACCAAAGAACGTTGATATCGTTGTTTGATCCAGGAGCGCCGAAGAAAGCATGCCAAATCCATGTGTCGTAAGATGCCACAACCTCGAGCACGATGGTTGGCTTGTTATGACGGCCTTTGAATTAGCCAGCCCAAGCAGTAGGACAATTTTTCCACTCCCAATGCATACAATCGAGACTTCCTATCATGCAAGGAAAGCCTCTTTTGTCTGCCTTGCGTAGAAGCTTCTTCAAGTCTTCACGATTTGGTTTGCAGAGGTATGTGTGACACACCTCGCCCTAAGAAGGTTGAAGTATGTTGGCCATCACCGTGAGGTGACGTAACCATAAGGATAAGTGATGTGAAAAAGTGAATAAATTTAAAACTAATTAGAACTAATATACTAAACAGTGATAGAGTACGCAATCTTGGGAATGACCCACTACAATTATTCAGAGCTTAAAAGACAGTACGACTACCGAAGTGTAATCAAAGCAACTAAAGTACACTTATTACACAATAGTGATAAGTTTGTACGTCTAAGACTGAAAGGATTGTCAGAACTGCCGAGATTCCTCGAGTACCATAAGGAGTACAACTATCTAGGTCCTGGAGGGGTGAAAAACAAAGTTGAGTGGGTCAGCAAAACAATGCTTATAAGAAAACCTTTATTTTCGAACGTACTAGCCCCTTCGCCGTAAAACAAGTATAGTTTCCTTAAAAACTAAACACGCTACAATATAAGTATAAAGAATCAGGTGCATGTCAACAACATATAAATATATCTCAGAAATGCGCCACAACTTGAATAATTCAGTCATGATAGAAATGAAGGCATGCTATTAACATTATACTAACATACAGGTATATACCAACATCAGTCTGTACTAACACACGAGTCGGAGTCACCTAATGTGACGTGTACGACAAGCTAGGTGTAATAATATACGCTTTAGTGCTACGATCACATGAAGCTTGCGCCTAAGCGCAGTCACCTACAAGTCGGAGTCACCTAATGTGACAAGTACGACAGGCTAGCACCTAACTTGGATCCAAGACGAACATATAGTGCGGGTGGTGAACATACATAATCATAAACAGGTTAGGTGCTAGCACCTAACTTGGATCCAAGGCTAGCACCTAACCTGAATTCACCTGTTCGTCCTGTAGAATCAGTTTAGTAGTCTACCACAATATCATAATCATAAACAGGTAAATATACGTATGAACATGCCATAACCATTTTGTAATTCTATCAAAGCACAATTACCAAATTAAACTAAAATTGGCATAATAAGAGTAAATCATTTAATTGCATTTTGTGGAAACTATAAGCCATATATATATATAAACTGCCCACTCACAAGTACGTCGCTGGGTCGTAGCCCCCGAGCCTAGCATGGCCCCATACGTCCTCGGGCTACGTTTCCCCTATATGTGAAATAACTAAAATATAATTAATTAAAGCACATATACGGAAACCTAAATAAAACCCTTATAGTTTGCTCAAACCTAGGGTTTAAATACATCAAATCGATCTACTCGACGTCACGAACATCCCTAAATTTTAAAAATAATTTTTGAACACCGCACGCGCCCCCACGCCCCAGCAAGTGCACGGCCAGACGTGCCCCCACGCGCGGCCAAACCCTAACTGAGGCCTAACGGCCTTAGGAATATTCCGTCAACTCTGATGGAATATTTCGTCACTTTCTCCGGCGAGCCTCGCCGTCGCCGTCGTCTGCAACTCGATTTTCGTCGATTTTATGGAAAATTTTCAAACTCACTATTCTCCTTCATTTCTCAACTGAAGCTCATGAAGAGTGGAATCGCGTTATACTTGTTTGGGATCCAAAGAGTGGACAAAGGTGGCCGGAAAATGCCTCGAAAGATTCGGCTAAAAGTGAACTCTTCGAAACTCGGTCGTTTCACTTCCAAACTTCTTCCAAATTGTTGTATGAACCTCAAGAAGTTGTGTAGAAGCTCCCCCAAGCTTCAAAACTTCCTAACTCGCTCAAAATCACGTCGAACTCAACTCGGCCGAGTTCGGACCTTCCGAGTTAATGAGTCCAAACTCGTCCATTTTGAATTCTAAGGGTATGGTTGTGTTCGTGAGGATGAGGAACGTGCACTATTTGGGGAGAGAAACGTGCATTATTAGACAATTTCCTTCTTTTCTTCATTTTTTTAACGTGCACTGAGTCAGTGACAGATATTAGTACAAATTCAAGTAACAATGAGCTTAATGCCAGTATGAATAAGAATGCCAGTAGTGTTATTCCAACTGATATGGAATATGTACCTCAAAGTCATCATCAATCTCCAAGTCATCATCACTCTGGTACAAATCAAATGTTGCATGTCCATTCCACATCACAGCTTGAGGTAATTCTCCATATACACTCAGAACCAAAATCTAATATTTGTACTAACAATTCTCCTCAGTCTATCATGACTAGACTGAAAAGTGGAGTTATTGAAAGAAAGAACTATGCAGCTATGATTGCTTCATTTCCTAAACTGCAATCACTTCAATTAACTGAAGATAAATTATTTATTGGAGGTTATTCATTTGTTTCTGAGATTAGTGATATTTCATAACCAAGTACATTTAGAAAAGCAGGATCACAGTGGCAATTGGCAATGTAAGAAGAGTATGATTCTCTCCAGAGCACAGGGCACATGGATGCTGGTACCTTCACCATATGACAGATCAATAGTTGGAAGTAAATGGGTTTACAAAATCAAGAAGAATCTAGATGGAAGTGTGTCAAGATACAAAGCCAGATTAGTGGTGAGACACACAACATTGAGAGTAATTTTAGCAGTTGTTGCAGTGAATCATTGAGATCTCAGGCAATTGGACATTTAAAAATGTCTTCTTACATGGTAATTTACAGGAAGAAGTTAATATGAAACAACCTCAAGGTTTTGTTTATCATACTAAACCAAATCATGTCTGCAAATTGATAAAGTCATTATATGGTTTAAAGCAAGCCCCTAGGGCATGGAATTTCAAGTTCACAAGCTACTTAGTTGCATTGGATTTCACTGCATCTCATTCTAATACAAGTTTATTTGTTAAGTATGATGGTACTAATACAATTGTGTTGCTATTATATGTGGATGATATTATCCCCACATGTTCGAATTTATCTAAGGTTCAGAATGTTATTACAGAATTGTTTGAAGTATTTGAATTGAAAGATATGGGGAAGCTAATGTAACATCCCACATCGACCAACGGAGAGGGGGTGATGTGCCTTATATGTACACGCCCACCTCCATATAGCACGAGGCCTTTTGGGAACTCACTGGCTTCATATTCCATTGAAACTCCGGAGTTAAGCGAGTTTGGGCGAGAGCATTCCTAGGATGGGTGACCCACTGGGAAGTTCTCGCATGAGTTCCCATAAACAAAACCGTTAGGGGGTGGCTAGGGCCCAAAGCAGACAATATTGTGTTACGGCAGAGCCGGTCTGGGATGTGACATAATGGTAATAGAGACACTCTGTTATGTGGTGCGAGTGTGCCGACGAGGATGTCAGGCCCCTAAGAGGATGGATTGTAACATTCCACATCAACCAATGAAGAGGAGGTGATGTGCCTTATATGTACATGCCTACCTCTATACAGCACGAGGCATTTTGGGAACTCACTGGCCTCGGGTTCCATCGGAACTCCGAAGTTAAGCAACTTCGGGCGAGAGCAATCCTAGGATGCGTGACCCACTGGGAAGTTCTCGTGTTAGTTCCCAGAAGAAAAAAAAAACCGTGAGGGCACGGCCGAGGCCCAAAGTGGACAATATCGTGCTACGGTGGAGCCAGTCTAGGATGTGACAACTGATCTATTTCTTAGGTTTACAGATCCATTATAAGGCAAATGGTGATATATTTGTCAATCAAACGAAGTACATTAAAGACTTAATTCACAAGGTATGAATGGATTCATGCAAGCCTGCAAATACACCCTGTAAACCTCACAATCGATTGCTTGATGTAAAAGGAATACCAATGTCAGACTTGGTTGGATCATTACAGTGCCTAACTTTCACACGATCAGACATTACTTTTGCAATTAATTCAGTTTTTCAATTCATGACTACACCAATAGAATTGCATTTTGGATCAATGAAGAGAATTATCATATATTTGAAGGGTACAATTTAGACTGGAATTATTTATACTGCAGATACAATGTTTAGTCTTAGTGAATTTTCAGATTCAAACTAGGCTGCAGATCTTAATACCAGAAGATCAGTGGCTGGTTATGTTGTGTTCTTGGGGCACAATCCAATATCTTGGCAAGCAAAGAAACTGAATTCAGTCTGCAGAAGCTCAATTGAAGCTGAATGTAAGGCCCTAGCACACATTGCAGCTGATATGATATTGCATGGGTGAGGAACATTTTAAAGGATTTGAGAGTCAACTTGTCTGATCCTCTAGTTATTCATTGTGACAATATGTCTGCAATAACTTTGAGTGCAAATCCAGTATTTCATTCTAGGATCAAGCACTTAGACACAGACTATCATTTTGTCAGGGAGAGAGTACAAAAGAAAGATTTGGAAGTAGTGTATATTCCTACTGAAGATCAAACAACTGATGTATTAACAAAAGGATTGCACAATCCAGCATTCAATCGCCATTGTTACAATCTTCAACTTGGGAACCCCAATTGAGATTGAGGGGGATGTTGAAGATGAATGCCACATCATATGCCATCTCAGCTAGTTTGTTATGCCACCTCAGCTAATAAAACAGTTAGGTTGTTAGACAGTTGGATATATAGCTTAAGGCCTAAGCTTACCTAGCTAATGTATAAGATTGTAATTCTCAATGTATCGATTCATTCAGAACTATACAAAGATATTAGAGCACATAATTCTTCTTTCTCTCTCTTCCTTTCTCTCTATTTCTTCGATCATTAGTTCTCTGCAATACTAGTTTTCTTTTCTTTATTCATCAATGGCAGTATCATTGATATATTATCATTTATCACTTAACTGTGAGTGATGATAGGGATAGGATTAGCAATCAAAGATATTAAACGATCTTTGGTGACCCCAATTGAAGTTCCAATACCGTCTCCATGTTGGAAAATAGAGTGAGCAGTCCGAGCCATATTCAGTGACATTTTTACAATTGATTTTGGAATGGCAGTTTTTGAACTCTCCTCATTAATCTTCCTCCACGAATAGCAGATCAATTCGTTTATGCAGTCCTGAGCTTCTTCTTCAGATATGCCTCTTTCTTTCATGCAGCACTCAACAGATTTTGCCACATCACCTCTCTCACTCTCAGCCTTAGTTAATTCCAAGATAAAAGGATTAGAATCTAATTATCAAATTTTTCGTTTGATAACCATTTTAGTATTTTTTTAATTAAAAAAATAGAACTCAAAACAAAATGGTTATCAAACTACTCATGTATAGCTGATATATATAACACGTATACATTTACCTTAGAAGTGCCCAAATCATCGCTAAGTCGAGTCATTAGAGATGACCAATATATTATTTGAGAGCCATGCTTAAGGGAGTCAAGTGAGCTTTTTGTTATGTTGCGTCCTTGCAACAACAAATAAGCATGGAGAATTGCTCCAGGACCACCCACTGAAGTCCATGCATTCATTAAGTACTCGTCTAGGGTTGGTGTGTATCCACAGTAAAACCATCGTGCCTCTACCAGATACGAATTACAAAGATTTACCCACTGCAAGCGCAAGCACACATACAAAATAATAAATAAATCATAAATTAAGAAAATGGGAAAAATAGAATAACAGAGCCAATATATTTATGTTGTAATTTGCATATTAATTCATTATGTCCAAACCCTAGTTATCCTACACGCTCTAGTCAAGTGTTTAGGTTTAGTTAGCAACAAAGAGCTACAAGTCTAACATTGTTAGAGACAACATCCGAGGTTACTAACGAACTCAGCTATAATATTTGTTGTTAGTTACCTCTTTCTTAATATACGGAAGAACGCTTAAATCATTGATTTTAAATACGTTATCAGTTACTTCATTCCCAAAGTCGAGCATGGCTGTATAAATTGGCTGCATGTACTCGGGAAGCTCCTCCTTGGCCTCCATATTCCACCTGTGTTAAACAAGCAAAAACGAAATCAGAAAGGAACAAAAAACCAAATCACACATTATACATATATATAATTGCATCTATGAAGTACTTTTTTTACCAAGATATATAAATTACATCTAGTACTTTTGTTCACAAAAAAACAAAAAAACAAAAAAAAAAAAAAAAAATTACATCTTAGTGCTTAATTAATTACTTACCTGTATACTGCTTGTGCAAAGAGCTCAAGTTCATCCAAGAATCCATAAACATCATACATGTCATCAATTACTGTTAATATGCAAACGAATTTGGTGAGGCCAATCCTGCAATTCGAGAATTGGGGCTCATAATTGATCCCCATTGCCCACAAATAGTTCTCCATCAATCTGTCTCTCGAGAAATTTGCCTTATGTTCAAAATCCAAATCTCTCCACCACCTGCATTTGTTGGATATAATCTTAGTGAAATTTAACTAGACACCTGCTTCAGTATAAACACTGAGCATTGTAACGCAAGCTTCTAACTAAGCAACACGTTGAAATAATTAAAATGATGGGGACGACGAAGCTACGTTAAGTGTGCTAGATACAGGGCCAACCCTGGCCCAGTACCAGCAAGGTGATCTTTCGGGGTCCCAAAAAATCGAGGGCCCGAAGAATATATAGTAGGATATATTATATGAATTTATGTTATATTCGAATAAATAATAAACAATTTGATTAGGGAATTATTATTGGTATTTCAAAAATCTCATTCTACACTTCAAACTTTATATATTTAGAAAGAAAAATATATTTGTGAGAAGTGTAAATTGAGATTTTTAGAATGTAATACTTCCTTTTGATTAATTACCTTTCTTAGTGGCAGTGGCATGCATTTATTATACATGAGATTGTGTGTTCACTCCCTCGTAATGTCAACTAGGCAAATGAACAGTCCCAAAAAAAATTCATGACTCATCAAATTAACATCCAAATTCAAAACCTTTATCATCTTGATTTTTGCAACTGGGGTTCCGTCAAAAGGAGGTTCGTGTTTTGCATTAGAGTATTTTATATGACCGAACTCACATGCACAATACGTCTACAATTTAAGACACACAACTACTATAACAGCTTTCATATTGTTTATGAGCTAGTTCTAATCTTAGCTGTTCATTAAAAACAATTACATAAGAACAAATAGACCCATAAATTCAACATTTAAAACAAAGTGTATCTGGAAAAATGCTTATATCTTTTGTACAATTCTAGGGTTTTGAGTGTTAGAAGATATTCTCTCTAAATCTATAGCTCTCCATTTTTTTTTTACTTTTAATTTTGGCACCGTTTGTGTATTTAGTTGTGCTCTCTAGATCGCATAGGTTTCCTGTAAGATCTTTTTTTAGTCCACATATATATTTTTTTTAATCTTGATATTTTATAATTGTTAACAAAATTGATTAGTTTGTAAAAAGAAATCTATTAATCAATCTACAAATAGCATCATTTAAAAATAAAAGTTTTAACCAAACATTCTTGGTACTGTTTATTTTAACGAAAAATTATATTTTTACTTTTTTAATACTATTCATCACACCTTTATTTATTATTTTTCATTAAAACTAAAATTCTTTTAAACTTTGCATTAATTTTTCTTTTAAAATTTCGCCTGAACATTTGAAAACTCAGTACGAGTCCTAATTGTTATGTCGTCGTTTTTTTTGCCGTGTTTGGGCTAAGTCGCTTTATGTGTAGGCACGCAGGCCTCAAGCCTAAAAGTGAGTAGGGCAAACCCTGTCCTGGACGCATCAAATCAGATTGCAAATAAAAAAGAATATAAAACTTTATATTTTCTTGCCTTGATAGCTCCTTTATCTCCCTCTGATATACGGATTGGACAAGATTATAATCCAATATGGCCAATTCAAGCAACTCCATGTTCCTAGAATCGTCCTTTTTGTAGATATCGATGAAGCTTCGAGCTTCTATCCTTGGCATCCTCCAATGTAAGGGGCTTTCCATGGATTGCTGAACTAGTTGCTTCAATAAACCATCTTCACCCTCCAGTGTTCCCACTAATTGTCTCAACTTTTTGGCACTAAAACTTTTGGCTTCCTCCAAAACATGATCTTCCCCAAGCATACCGAGGTGTGAGGCTTCATACAAGCTCAGAAGTCCCTCCATATCCTTGCTTAAGCCATCCTCGTACCTTCCGTCTCTGGTTCTGAACTTGTTAAACACATCTGCTCGATCATTTTGCCACCGTGACTCACAATTAATTAAGCGTTGCTTCGAAAACATTTATTACTAATTGTGATCAACAAAATAATTCATATGCTTTACCTGGGCTAATAGGGATACCATGTTCTCGTAGTATCCGAAACAGCAAGGCAACGGTGTGAAGATCACTTGGTATACTGGCAGTACTGGAACAACCAAGGCTAGTTAGAACTGCTTGGATCTCTTTTTCGAAATGATAGGCCACTCCCAATCGCTGCATTGAGTCGATAAGCTTTAACATCGATAAAGTGCTAGTAGTGCCTTGAGTACTACTAGTTGATGCTGCCAGCAACGTTTCAGTGACGTTCTGCTTTAGACGCTCCAATCGCGTCCCATGCAATTCATACTGCAAGAATGAAAACAAATAAGCCAAAAAAAATGATCAAGACGTGTTCACGTATGCATGAGTCATGACAACTTGCAAACGATCGAAGTATACGTACCGTGTAATGAGTGGTGAAGGAGTCGATGAGTTTGTTATCCCAAATGGTAGGATGGTATTGAGCGGATCGCCGTTGTGCTGCCGGACGATTACTGATAACCTCCGATGACGGTGATGAGTTTGTTGATACATAAACGAAGGAGGGTTGTTTTCCTACTGTTCTTTGAAGCAGAACTTTTGGAAGATGGATTAATCCTTGATGCCTAGTACTAGTTGAGACCAAAGAGGGAGAGAGCGAGGAGAATGTCGTACGTGCCATTGTTATAACTTAGGATTGAACGTTCTTGGCAAGCCACTCTCTAGTGCTCATATATATAAGCAAGCTTGACTAGTCCTTTCGTTTTTCTTTTTTAAAAGGGTTTTTATCATTCTTTCGGATTGACCAAACTCATCATTTTCGTATTTCATTTTCAAAATCAATTAATATCGTTCTTGATATTTACCACCGCACGTCCTTTTGTTTAGATTTCGTCAACTATTTCTGTTAGTTTGCATGTAGGACCCACAAATCTTATAAAATTGTGATACGTGGATTACACAAAAGAAGGGTTTTTTTTTTATCACAAATGGTCCCTGACATTGATCAAACTCCTCGTTTTGGTCCCTAAGTTTCAAAAATCAATAAATTTGGTCCCTGACTTTCATCAATTTAGTCATTCCGTTAAAATTTCGTCAATATTTTTTGTTAGTGTGATAATAAGGTCTTACTGATCCAATTATATGACGCCAAATGAATTAACTATAAAAAAAAAATTAAGATTTAAAATTAAAAGTACTATTAAGGTTTGTTTTCTATCAATCAAATGATAAAGGTTTGTTTTCAAATTAAAACGTGTACTTTTACTGTTAAGGTTTGTTTTCTATCAATCAAATGATAAAGATTATTAACTTTATGTCATATAAAAGTTTTGTTGACCAATAGCAGGAGGGTCGTGAAACACGTTGAGCATGATTTGTGCCGGAAACACATTATTGCAAGAAAGTAAGATTCTCTTCCTTCTTAATTTTTTTCTTTTTTTATCTTTTTCTATTTAAACGGTTGTGATTACGCCACGTTTATATCTTGTTTTGAATTTTTTATATATAGAATAAGACAAAAAGAAGAGTGTGAGAATAAAAAATGGAAAGGGAAGATAATAGGAGGGAATAAAATCCTAATGTCGGTGACCTCTTTCACCTGCAAAGTGCATCTAAAGAGCACGCAGCTCTGTTTGTTGATTTGCTTTATGGGTGTATCGAGAAACAAAACTACAGTTTCTATCAGCAGAACTGGTCAGAGAGCAGAGCCAAAGTTAACTCACTCGACTCTACGTCCCATCCCAACTTTTCCGTGTGAAATAATCCATTTATTATGAAATGACCACAATCTATCTGTAAAGTACGGGTGGAAAAAATACTGAAAATCTCAAACCATACAAAATCATATCAAAACCAAACCAAAAAAAGCTTGAACCAAAAATCTTGAAAATTTTAATACCGAAACCGAACCAATCCCAAATTATTCGGTATGGGATTCGGTCTCACACTTAACATCATTCGGTATTCATGTCCCCCCGAACCGAACTAATAAATATTATATATATATATGTTGGAATATCTATAATGGGCCTATTATATATTATTAAAACTACTAATTAATAAAACACTCATTGTCAATCAAAGCCCTATGAAATTACCATTTTAACTCTTTAATTAAAACAGAACATGGATAAGAAATATGGGGCAGAAATGTAATTTCACAAAACTAAATTTTGAAAAGCCTCACCTACATGTAATTCTAGCATATCTCAAACTAAAAAAAAAAGCAAAAAAAAACAAAACAAACTTTCCAGTTCCACATTCTCTATCACTCTCTTCTTCTCTCCTTCTATTTCAAAAACAAAAATAAAAAATTTTCTCACACACTTTGTGTAAAGTGTGCAGAAAAGCAAATGGTGTTGTCTAAAGACACATCCCTACTCACTCACTACCATCTCTGCCTTCACCAAGAGGCTCATCAGACTTTCTTTGTCTCTCCTCTCAAATTTAAAGCTCAAAAGCCACCCACCCATGCACCCTTCCTCTCAAAATCTAACTCCAACCAACTCTCTCCACTCCAGCCACCACCACACCTCACTGCTTCATCCCCACCTCTGATTCTCTCCAGTGATTCTATGTGTGTGTGAGGTTTTAAATTAAGGTTAGGGTTTCGAATTGGGGTTTAGGGTTTCAAATTGGGGGCTCGGGTTAAGAGGAAGATGCAGGTCTAACTATCTTTTCACTCTGTCTCTCTCTCGACCTTCAATCTTCACTAATTCACTCACTGTCTCTAATTTTAATTTGGGGTTTTAATGCTGGTTCGGATGATTTCAATTTCAATCTGGATGATTTGGATTTTGATGTAGGATCGGTTTCGGGAAATCCTGAAATAGCGAAAACATTTCAGGAATCCCGAACTTAGGGAATATTGAAAGTTCGGTTCAAGATCGGTCTTCAGATTTATGTCCTGAAAATAGTTGGTTCGGGACTTGATATGCCGTTTTTGGTTCGGTATCCCATACCAAAGATTATAAAGCCAGCAACCCCATTTGGGGTCATAGGCTTCACCAAAAATAATGGGACAAAAATGCCCCCCAAACAAAAAAAGTTCAAAAGCAGCCCAAAATAATGCACGGGTATTTTCATTATATAAACAGTGTTTCTTATAATTAATTTTCTTTTCTGCAACTTTTTTTTAATTAGTACCTCACAATAAATTAGCAATAATTTGATTCGATCAGTTATTTATTAAATATTATTTTCTCCATTTTTTAATACATTCAAAACATCTTCAGAGATGTAGTGCCGGTTATAAAAAAAGGTCTTTCACACGCGCATAATAATGTGATTCAATTAGTTGTTAAATGAGTTTTTTAACAAACAATATTATCTACAATAAGGGGGAGGGGTGGATTGAGCCTCACAATGAGTTAGCAATAATATGATTCAAAAAATGTGTAATCGCACGTAGCACCGTAATTCAAAAAATACATTTTAGCCCCAACAGTAGACGTGAAAAAGAGTTCCCTACCACTGCTTGTAACCAAGAAATGGAAGAGCTGGCTTTGCTTGACCTGTGATTGCGTGACAAGTATTGTAAAACACTGTATGTAAGTTTTATTATTTAACTCATTATATAACGTTTTAATGCTAAAATGTGATAATTGAAGCGTTGATAAAAGTGATTAATTCAATAAACCATTATATATGCCTTTCATAATATTCTAGTTGGTTAATTGGATACCTATCTTAGGTATTTTAAGAGGGATGAGTAAGAATAATATTAATATTATAAAAAATGAAAAGAAACAAAAAGGAAAATGGAACTTTAACGAAAAGCTCCCAGTACTATTGAGGAGACTTCTGGAAGGCAGTAGAGGGAACGAGGGGAATCATGTCATCAGGCCATCTCTAATAGAGGGGGTCAAAGGTCCAAAAGCTAAAAAATAGCCTGATTTGTTCAAAAATTCATCTCCAACTAATGGTTAGGCTATAATTTTATAGAGCCTGCTGAGCTATTATTTGGCCAAAAGGGGCATCGGGCTAGCCAAATGTAGCCCCCCCCCCCCCCTCTTAGCCATTTTTTGTGGTCAGCTCCTCAATGGAAATAATTGATTCAAATAAAATAGCTAGATTTGAAAACATTTAACGGTAATTTAACTAAATTAACCAATAAATTTAAAGTATAAACTTAAAACTAATAAATTATTGAAGGGGCTAGATGATATATGAGTATGTCCCAACACTGTTCTAAAAATAATTTGTTGCAGGGCTATAATTCTGGACGGGACTATGTTTAGTTTTTTCGGTTGGAGATAACCTCATGTGGCAAGAATTGGAGAAAAATAAAAGGTGAGGAAAAGGAGGAAAGCTCAAAGGCACAGGGAATCCTCCTCCTTGTCAAGGTGCTTTCTTTGAGTAATTGGGATTTGCGGATGTGGTGAGTTTAGTTTAATTCTGATGAATAGATTGTGGTTGCAAGCCAGTTAGTGAATCTCTTAGTTTGTACTCTATGCCCTCTAATGATAGTTTGAAATTTGAATGTTTGACACTTTTTGACTTGGAATTATTTTAATGGATGTTTATTGAAGTCTTAGTTTGGTTTTGTACTGGCATTGTTCACCAGGATTAATATGCATTTCCAGGTTCATACTATACTTTGGTTAGACTTTGCAGATTGTGTTTGTTTAGGATTGGAAGGCTGATACTATGTGCGCAGTCTTATGGTATTCTGCTATAGGTGTTTAACTTTATATTCTATTGAACTTACTTGTATCACTGGAATTCATATCATGCATTGCCATAATGGAAGGCATGAATCGGTGAATTACGAATGGCTTGATGCCGTCTGAGGGTACGTAGGCAGCCTAACACAAAGGTTAGATGCAACCATAAAGTAAACTATATGTTACTACACTATTGGACCTTGAGTTGTGTTTTGTCCTTGTTTTGGAGGCGTGGCATGATGGATGTACAGGTACATGGTATCATCACGTGTCAATCCTGGACTTATCTCGCGATTGGGACCTGACACAACTGGACACAATCAAAACTTTCATCTCAATGCAGAAGGGATTAGTAGCCAAAATGTTTGAAACATAAACTAGAACAAATTCTTATCCAGATGCACAAGTTCTACTTGACGTATGTCACGCACACATACAACTTAAACATCATAATAGCCAGCTTCCACCATTTGACACATTCAAGACCCCTAAGATATGAATTCTGTCGTGTTAATCATTAACCCTAATCTCCCTTAAGAATGTACAGAAATTAAAACAAAACGGATATAGACAAGTCTCTGGTGTCCATAAAGAAGCTTACTGAAATTTGATTGGTTAAATGATCTGTTACCAGATTCTTCAGACAATAAGGTATCTCTTCAAGATGGATAACTCCTAAGCAAGAAAATTTTACAGGGACGAGTTCAATATCATCTGGTATCATAGCATCGACACGCAGGGTATGGGCTACAACTCCATGGTACAGTTACCTTAGGGAGGGCTGATAAGGATCCCCGAACTCACCCAACTTGGAGGGATGAGAGACTCCAGGGGACAGCAATTATGTAAGGTGATTGAATGTTATGCGTCTCTTATGATTCTACAACTAAGATTGGGACTAGATCACTCGAATGCATAAGCGAAATACTTGACAGCATTCCCATTTTACAGGGACAAATTCTTCCCCCGAGTTCTTATCAACTAGATGAATTGCCAACCTGATTCTTACATAGAAGTATAAAACCCTACACATCCACCACCAATGAAACAAATTGAACAGCGTGCAAGTTTCTTTTCTGATTACATGGAGGCAAAACCAACGAACTAAACAACAATCATCCTAGACCGGGCCAGTCATATCAGTTAACGTGCAAGTTTGTAATATTATGTTTCCCAATCAACCAGACTATTCATCAGACATCATCCAGTATAACAAATCAAAAGGAATTCAATTCCAGTGAAGGTAAACTGCAAAAAATAGAGCTACAATGCCATAAAGAAATTACTTAAAATTATACGAAAATGATCTCCATGTGACACATGTATATAGCAAAACACTAGTCTTTACCAAAATTTGAGAACCTCCATGGATCAAGCAAAACAGGTTCCATCTAAGAAAACCTATACCACTAAGTTTTCGACTCACAAAATATTAACATAAAATCCAGGAAAAACCATGAACTAGCTCCAAGCTAACCTCTAATCCTTCGAAGACTTCATCGAATCCAATACAAGTTTAGTCTGTTCCTGCATCAAATCAAGCTTCTTGACAGACAAATCCATTTCAATGAGCTGCAATGCCCTCCACCTCTCCTCCAGCTCTTTAGCCTTGGAACTCCCAATCAAAGAAGGCATCTTCTCAATCACAAGTCTCGTTAAATCCGACTTCGGTGCACAATTACCAGCCCTCAAAGAACCATTCAGGCATGGATACTTAGACCAAAAGTCATCTGGGTCGCCCTTAACTCCTCCATTACCCACATTCATCTGCACCTCTTTCTTCACAGTCACGTCTGAAACCGGCAAAGCCAGAACCGTATCATTGTTAACCTTATTATTCTTCCTCGGAGGCTTCCTCTTGCCGCCCTTCACATTGCTATCAATCCCATTACCCTCAGAACCCCAAATCTTCTTCCACAGATCAAGGCACTTGAGCTCATGGGGCTTGGAAAACACCGGGTCCTCCCCATCCTCGCCGGCCTGGTACTTCTTCTTCAACCTCCTGATCTTATCAGTCAATTTCTCAACCAATTGGTCCGTGCTCAAATCGACCTGCAAATCATTCTTGATGAACTCGAGGAATGGGGCCACATTCGAATTCACCGCCACCCCTTTCTTGCTTTCGAACTCTATAATGCCCTTCAGGATCGTAATCTCATCGTCCTCGCTCCAAAGCCGCTGCCCCTTTTTCAATTCCTCATCGTCGCCGCCGACCTTCTTCTTCTTGGAGTTTTTCGGGTTGGGCTCGGTCTCGGCCGGCCGCTTCGACCCGGAATTGGGCGCCACCGCAGGCTTCGCCGAAGCAGTCTTCTTGCTGGGAACAACGGCGTCGTTCGCGGGCTTGGAGACGATCGGCTTGACGGTGAAGTTGGAAGCTGACGGCGAGTTGTTATCGGACTCTGTCTCCGATCCGGATCCGGAATCGTCGTCGGAGTCAGAGCCCGATTGGGGATTTGACTTCGGAACAGCCGCAGAGGGCCTTCCTTCCTCTTCTTCCTCCTCCTCCTCTTCCTCCTCTAATTCATCATCGTTGAGATCTACAGATTTTGCCTTGCTAACTTCGGCTTCAACGGCGTCATCTTCTTCCTCCTCCTCTTCGTCGACGGTTTCTTCGTCGGAGCCCTCCACCACGGCGGGAGGCGGGTCTTCCACAAGCTTCTTCGGCGCCATCGGAGAGAAAGAGAGGGTCTTAAATTGGGAAGGCGTTGATTTTGTAGAAGAGCGACAGTCGGAGGTGACAGGCTTCCCGAGAGGGGGAGGGATTTATATAGTGTTCTGCAGTAGGGTTTTGACCAGAGACTTTATGACGTGTCGTGAAACTATTGGTCAAATATGGTGGTACGACTTGGATCCTCGCCGGATCCCCTTCATGGGGATCCTAGGGATCAACCCATCTGAGCCGTTGATCGAAAATCGTGCGGTCCAAATTAAATGCTTTTTATATTTTTAAAAGTAAAATATCCTCGTTTTGCGTGAAAAATATAAAAAAAGAAAAAACTGTGGCCGCACGATTTTCGATCAACGATCCAGATGGGTTGATCCCTAGGATCCCCATGGAAGGGATCCGGCGGGGATCCAATTCCAATTACTTTGGGTTACTTTCCAAGTTTGTCCTACGGGAGCGTTTTTGCTACACAGCTTCTCTTTGTCTGTCACGTGACTCATCCGAATACTAGTTAATTTTAATTTAAATATGCCCTCTCAATTTATAACTAAGAAATTTTAAGTTTGATTTTCGTCAAAAACAAATTTAAACCACATTATTGCTAGTTTATTATAAGTTTAAATCCACCTCCTCCTTTCAATGTAGATAATATTGTATAACAAAAAAAATTATTTTTAATTTTAATTTAAAAATCATTAAAACTAACTAAACTAAAACAAAAAACAATAATACCAACCCACCACCCCACCCCGACCACCTCAACTCGGCGTCGTCCAACCCCTCTCTCTCTCTCTCAATAAGAAGAAGTGGTTGTTGGTGGTGGAGTGGAGTCGGTGTTTGTCAAAATTGGAGTTGTTAACTCATTTTTAAGTGCCTTGATTTTGTTTAAGGAAATTTTATTTGAACTCATATAACTTTTTTCCACACCCAGCTGACTCGCTACACCCAAATTATCTTTAATTAAACTATCAATATCTCTTTAAACCCAAATTTACTACCTAAACTATCCTCACAAACCCAATTTAGATATGTTAAATTCCTCTACACCCATTAAAAAAAAGCTCAAAGCATACGTTGTCTCCTGATTTGTGAAGGTTTATGCGGTGTCTAAGTGTAAGACTAAATGGTGAAAAAGGTTTGAATTGAAATGCCGAAGGAAGCCAAGCTTTGGGTCGCTGTTATAGGGATGTAAGGTATATTGAGAGTAATACATGGTTGTTTTGAGAAGCCTAAGTTAGGAGAAGAGGGATAGGATTAGTTTGCAAAAGTCCCTTAAGTGTAGAACTATATTGGGATTGCTACAGTGGGGTCCTAGTGTTAAATCGTCTAGTTGAACTTCAGTCGCTTGAAGTTGATGTTATACAAATACGGTTACGCAAACCTCCGTAAAAAAAATTTTAGTACTTTATCTCTGTAAGGAAATATTTTTTTTATTTTTATGAGAACGTTTAGAAATTTAGTCAAAATAGAACGTAAGATAAATATTGCATAATGATAAGGATTTGATTATTGATGGTGAGTTTATTGATAAATTTTAGTTTTATTGTTAATCTTATTTTGTACTTTATGGTAATTATGTAATTGGGTAGAAAAGATACTTCACATTTAAAATTTAAGTTAGGTGTAAAAAGAGGTTATATGAGTTCAAATAAAATTTCTCTTTTGTTTAACAATTTGTTACTTTGTTCTTCTGGTTGTCTATGTTGTAGACTGGTGTTAGAAGCAAAATTCTTTGAGTTTTCAAATCTCTATTGGCTCTAAAAATAGTGAATCCCATCTATTTATCATTTTTTTACCTATAATATTCATTCTATTTTCATTTATATTTCCCATCACGTTGTTCTCTACATCAGTAGCTAACTATGGTTGTGTGATAAGACACATGACACTTTATGAATGACTGACTAGCATAGTTTAGTATGTGTAGCAAAAATGCTTCCTTAATTAACCGGAATGTCCATAACAAGAAAACTTTTTTTTTTTTTTTTTTATATATGAATGGAAGAACTTATATGGAAGCCTATAGCGCCGAAGTGTTGTTTTGAGTTAATAAAATAAAAGTGTAAATATTCATGTCTACTTATATTAAATTTATCATCACGGAACGTCACATGACAGTGTATCTTATTTCAAGGAAAAAAATGTTGAGTTTAAAATGAATAAAGGAAACTAAAAGAATTTTATTATTAGTAATCAATTAGAATATGACAAATGAATAGATGCATAATTTTTTTCTTCCTATTAAACATTTTAAAGTGTTTTTGTATAGAACTTATGATCGTCAAAATCTTTTTTTTTTTTTTTTTTTTTTCAATTTACTAATGCCTTTTTTTTTGGCTGTTAAGGACAACACCAAAAAGAGAAAGAAAAAAAAGTCTGTTTATTTATTTATTTGTGATTCTTCAATTTGGTATAGAGAGATGTGAACGTCTAGTCGACCAATTGCATCTTTGTGATCGACCAGACGCTCACATCTCGCAACTTTCCTCTATTCTAGAGAACCTATTTTAATTTGTTAGTTGCAGTAAAATAGGATTTTGAGAAGAAATATGTTGGATATATAAAGATGGCAAAAACAGCAATGATGTTTTTGATCTTTTGGATTGACAAGTCTTTCTGTACATAACAAAATCCCCATTTGCCATTAGATCCATGGGGTGCCCTTTCATCCAGTATTCTTTCTGCAAAGACACAATCTTTGTGCAACCAACATATTTTGAACATGAAATTCCGGTGCTCGAAAGACGGAGAAATGCTGCGAACCACCGTCTGGTTGTTGTGCTTTCGTGATTTCAATGCTGCCTAAATTCGTGTAGCACAATGAAGAATAGTGAGTAATTGACAGATACAAAGAAATTGCCACAAAAACTTGAAGGCCAATTTCATCTGCACACATGGCTTTAGCACTACTGCATTACTTGAACTCTAAGCAACCTTTAATTTGCTTCCAAACACAACCAAAGCATAAGTAATTACGCGGGAAAATTTTTTCCAAATTAAATTTTACCTACTCTATATGAAAAAACTAGGTCTCATCATCTGAACTGAAACCCTCCTCCACCCGCCGTTCTGCAATTGCTGGAAAGAGCCGTTGACGCATATCTGTAGGTGGTGGTTGACGATTTTTTGGAGTTGTTTCTGTCGCTGTTGGGGCTTGACGCATAGCTGTAGGTGGTGGTTGACGATTTTCTGGAGTTGTTTCTGTTGCTGTTGGTGCCTGGGCCTCTGTAGGTGGTGCTTGACGATTTTCTGGAGTTGTTTCTGTCGTTGTTGGTGCCTGGGCCTCTTTCTTGGCATTCTTCGCCGCCCTCATTGTTGAATTTCGAACCTCTGTGCATATCTTGTTTAGAATTACCAAGAAATCACGGACAATCGCAAATAAGCGAATGCCTTCATCCCTCCCTGCGTTCCCGTGGAAGTAATCCGCTGTGCTTTTCACAAGAGCAGTTATCCGCTTTTCTTCTTCCAACAACCGTGTAATATCAGATTCTGCGCGCTCCACAAAACTGACTAGTGTGCGTTGGAATTCACTATCTTCACCCAGATTCTTCATCTCAACATTTATGAAATCTCGAGTTTTGGTTAGTGATTGGCCAAGATTTGCAACTGTCGACGCTAGGCTATCAGCATCTACAAGTGCCGCCTTTTTCACATCTTCAAGTTCATCGCTTAAACCTGAGACAACCTGAAGACCGAGGCTACACAAGTGCTCCTCTGATTCATCATTGACATCCTCAGCTATGTCCTCTGTACTCAAGTTTGACATGCTCCGGCTTTCTCTGGCTGTGCGAATACCTCTTCGACCCTCAGAACGGATGATCTCTTGAACAACAAAGTGCATGAGTGTGGTTTTGCCATCAGTGCCTTTTACATCAGCAAGTTTCAAAAGCGTATCAAGCCTAAATGCCTGTGCACCACCACGGTAGGTGCCATCATTCATACGGTTTCCAGTTTTAAGAACCGCTTCTAAAAGTTTTAAGAATAGCCTGCTCTTTCTGAGTTTGTTGCAAGCAACCTGACATTTACGACGAGGAATAGTAAGATAACAGAGAAACATTGAGGTTTCTTTGACTGGCTATAATCGTTCAAGAGATATAGTGCTAGTATTTCACCTCTAGAGTTATAAAGGACTCTTTAGTGGTAGAAACGTCCTCTTGGAGGGAACACATGAACAACAGCGACGCCATGCGCTTAAAAGCAAATGGTATGTCAACCATGACTTTGAGGAACCGCTCTGCGGTACCAAGTTGAGCAATATCGCCTGTGAATAACCTAAGCTTCAATTCTTCTTCTGCGGTCGGTGCCATCTTCAGCAAGGTTTGGAGGAACTCCACAGGAAGCTCGTTACCTGACTCAATCAATAAAGGAAATAACTATGTTACTGATAAGAAATATCACTTAGACTAGCCCATCGTTCTTTATAACTTATTAAACATGGTATTTTTGAATTCTTAATTTCTGAGGTTCCATGTTATGTTCTTTCCCTTTAGGTTTTTATTCTTTGTAACATGATAATCGAGTTTTTATTCGATTAAACATGGTAGTTTCTATTTTGTACATGGCCCCGACTTACTCATTCTATTTCTTCTCATGTTTTGGTACTTGGAATCAAAATTGGAGAAACATAACATGCAACTTCATAGTGGCAAACGCCGAAGGATGAAGAGTTGATCACATGTAAAGAGCATACAAAATGGAATATATCCTAGAAACATTTCTCACGATGAGAGAAACAGAGAGAGTCACCTTCTCGGAGGGCATCAGCAACTTCTTCCGTTGTCACATTCAATGCTCGTAGAAGAATTGCAAGATTTTGTGCTTTCTTTCTGTCAATAATTTGAATATACTGGACTGCAGGTTCTAAGGCTGATGATTCCTTCTTCCGATCATTTTTAGCTTTATCCACTGCGTTATAACCAAATAGCGACTCTATCTGCTCCTCATTGAATCTGTAAATAAGTTGGAAGTTAAATTGGAGTTTCTTTAAGTAATTTTGTGGATGAAAAATTCGATCCATCAAGAGAAAGTAAAGCCTTACTGGAATGATCCTGCACTGATCTCATGCCAGACCATTGACTGATCCGAATTGGCATTAACCTTATCCCAGAAAAATGGCTTTAGCTTGGTCTTTTGAGATCCCTCAGCATCCATATCACCACTATCGCCACTGTTTGCTTTGCGATTAGGTCCTATAGGTGGACGGTTGATCTTACCGGCCAATGGTTTCGGTGGAGGTGCAACTTTTGGAGGTGGTGGGGCTTTAGGACGAGGAGGAGGAGGTGGTGGTGGACCTGGTGGTTCAGGCGGCGGAGGAGCTTGTCTTCCAGGGGGAGGTTTTAGGGGAGGAATTGACCCTCCTGCCATGGCTTCTGATGTAGTTGCATCACCCGGTCCAGATTCATTGTCTTTTTTCATGGCCGTATTGTCTACAAAATTTGCGTTAGTGCCAAACTCTTTGTTACCGGAGTTTTCTAAACCAGTAGACTTCTGAGAAGAACCTGTGGCATTCAAAGATTGTGACGCTTAAAATGCGAAGAAAATCATCATCAATCAGTGGAAGAGATCTGAGAATTGCATACGTACCAGCGGATAATGTGAGAAGAGGCCTGTCATCATTTGGTCCATTTCTTGGACCAATTTTTCGGCTTCTCCTTTTCTTAACACAGCAGAAACAGATAAGTGCAACAATGATAAGTGTTACTACTGCAATTCCAACAATAGCAATTAGTTTAATCACACCGCTGTTATCCTTTTGTGGCGTCTTTTGTGGCGCCTTTTTTTTTCCGGATGAGGGATTCTTTGCTGGTGGATTTTTCTTTTTCGGTGAGGCATTCGCATCCTTTGATGTTGGATTTTTCTTTTTCGATGAGGGATCCTTTGATGCAGGATTTGGACTAGCACGTAAAGTGGTATGAGTTCGTTTAGAAGGTGAGAGTGAAGGAGCTTGATGTGTAGGCAACTTAGGTGAAGGGCCGGGAGCTAGAACTGGAGTAGGCCCGGGAGCTAGAGATGGAGAAGGGCTTGGCGTTGTTGGCCTATGCGAATCACTGGCCAAATGTCTTCTAGGAGCATCGGGCCACCCTAAAAGCCACTCTAAGTAGTTGATGAACCAATTTTTCGAGGTAGCCTTTTTTCCAGAAGCACGAAGCAGAAGCCCTTTCTTTCTTAAGCAATCAAAAAGTGTTTGTTTCACATGAGGAGGAAGAACTAAAACTGCATGGTGTATGTTGCTTTTCGTTAAGAACGTTGTTTCAGAGTCAGCGGCTGCTTCCTGCGGAATGTACAAGTTAAAATTTTTGACAGCATCTTTCACGTCTATCAGTTCTTTCCTGCAATGAATCCATGCCTGCTCTACCTGTAGTCGAAATAATCTAGTCAAATTTATCCCTAATTAAATTCATACAACCATATATGTATCTACCAAATTACTATCCCCATTACGAAATGGCAAAATGTTCAACCTTGAAATTAGTCAGAACATGGCTAAATGCATGCATGAAAAGGAGAAATAATCAGCACAAAAAATAATTTAGAGGCTAATTCCATACCATGTCTTCGTCTATCTCCTCCGAAAGCCAATCGCCGCCATTGCCGGGAAACGTTTCTTTAGTCCTCCTCACCCCCTCCGACGCCCCTATCACCAATGCACAAAGCAGAATCACAAAAACAACCGCATAACCGTCTCTTCTCATTTCCATCCCGTCCATATATTTTCCTTCTCATTTCATCGAACTTGTCGCACAATCCTCCAATTTTCTCTCCAACCAAACAGAAACGAAACGTTTCCAAATTTAAAAAAAAAAATATCAGCCTCCAAGCTCCACCTGCAACAATGGCGGCTCGACGCGCTTCAGCTCCTCCTCCCAAAGTGATTAAAAATCTTCAATTTTGACGACAACCCACGTCAGATCTCTCAGCTCCGAGAAGAACCCACAATTTTTTAAACCATCTCGATCGGAAAATCCGAGACGTTGAAGATTTGAACGTGGAGATATGAACATGCAAAAAACAACAATGCCTGAAAAATAAATTTATACTTTTTGATACGTCAGAGCATTGTTGTGTTCACGACCGCCATTGATAAGTGCAATAAAAAAGCTGAATCAAAACATAAAGTCATGGGGGGGCTGTAAACTAATAATTCAACCCCAGAAGGATTTTAGCTAATTTGGATATTTTTTTAATAATATTTTTGCGTTTAGATTTTTGTTCGCCGCCATGTTTCTTGTTTTTCGGGTCTTTAGGAGAAGAGATAAAGAGAATGACGCGTAATATAAGACGTGAGGAGAACAATGTGGGACGCCCATGATTGTCTTTAGACTTATTTTGGTCTTTTGTCTCTTGACCTCCTTTCTGGCTTTACAATTCTTGACTTCAATCAACGTTTTGTTTTTCTAATTTTTTTTCCTTATCTAATACTTTCCATATTTTTATCCTAAATTTAGCTTCCATGTTTTTTTTATAGGAAAATTAATGAAAAGGGCTTGAAAAGTTTTAGTTTTATTAAAAAACCATGTTATAAGTTTTGTTTAATAAAAAATCATGTTATAAGTTTTAGTTTTAATAAAAAACCATGTTATAAGTTTTGTTTAATAAAAAACCATGTTATAAGTTAAGTCACTGTTTCTGGAATTTAAGTCACTGTTTCTGGATTTTGGTTCTTTTCGACGGACACTGTTTCTGGAATATAAAAATAAACTGTTTCTGGATTTTAAGGAACACTGTTTCTGGAATTTAAGTCACTGTTTCTGGAATTTAAGTCACTGTTTCCAGAGACAGTGTTATTTTTCCAGCGACAGTGTTAGTTTTTCCAGCGACAATGTTAGTTTTCCAACGACAGTGTTAGTTTTTCCAGCGACAGTGTTATTTTTCCAGAGACAGTGTTATTTTTCCAGCGACAGTGTTAGTTTTTCCAGCGACAATGTTAGTTTTTTGCAGAGACAGTGTTATGTTTTTTCAGCGACAATGTTAATGTTCATTTTCTTTCCAACAGTGTTTGTTTGTGCACGGCCCAAAGGGCTTGGTGTGTTTGAAGGCCGGATTTCGGCCGGAAAGTTGGACAAACTTTAAACGCTCATAACTTTGTCGATACTCAACGAAATCAAGTGATTCAAAAACGAAAATCGTAGTTCTCGAAGAGACGAAGAGAATGGTACCTTGCACGATAGCTAACTCGTTGTGTTTTGGGCGGAAAACGGCTCGAAAGCCTCGGAGGTCGCCGGAAACTGGGTTGGACAAACTTTAAACGCTCATAACTTTGTAAATACTCAACGAAATCGAGTGATTCAAAAACGAAAATAGTAGTTCTCGAAGAGACAAAGAGAATGGTACCTTGAACGATGGCTAACTCATTGTGGTTTGGCCGGAAAATGCCTCGAAAGCCTCGGAGGTCGCCGGAAACTGGTTAAGATTCAAATGGATATAACTTCTTCAATACTCAACGAAATAGGGTGATTCAAAAAGGAAAGTTGTAGTACTCAGCGAGACGAAGAAGAGGAGGAGGAGGATGAGGGCCAAAGGAGAGCCCATGAGTGACTGGCTGGTGGTCGAGCTGTCTGTTGGTTTGGTGGGTTTTACCTTGTTCTGGGATGGTTTTTGGTTAAAAAAAGTTATAGGATGGTTTTTGATTAAAATAAACTTAGTTCAAGCCCTTTTTATTAAAGCTCCCTTTTTTTATTAGAGTAGAGGGAAAATTTGAAATTATGCTCTCGAGTTATGTGATACATAATATTAATCAATCGAGTTACAAACTCTTTTATTTCAATGTTTAGAAAACATTTAAAGAACTCATTTTCTTAGTTACAAACTCTTTTATTTCAATGTTTAAAGAACTCATTTTCTTAGCACTCTAGTTTGAATTCCCCCTCCCCCAAGCCCTTCGTTTAAATTAAGTGTTGATGTTGCTTTTCTTTCCAATTCCGAATTGGTTCGGTTGATTGTAATGACAAAGAAAACGTTACGATGGTAGTCGCAGTTGTCTTTCCTCTCTGCACTACTGCTTCTCTAAAGTGCGTAGAAATTTTGGCGGTTTATATACAAATATTTGATTATCATATGTATACATATATAACATGTAATTAACAATGTTGCTCATCAGCTAGCAAACGATGCTTTTTAAGTTGTAGACTTGTAGTAGGGAATAGGGATACAGTATGGATAGAAGACGTTCCGACTTGGTTGGAGGTCTTTGTAGTAGAAGATGTACCTGTACCCCTTGATTTGGGTTCAATGAAATCAATCTTTCACCTAAAAAAAACATTACTTGTACAATTGAAGCTTAGTCTTTCTTCTTCTTTTTTTTTTTCTTTTTTTTTTTGTTGTATGTGTTTAGTAATAAGGGTAATTAGCAGGAATGATCATTTTTAGATATTTGGTTGCAGAAATGATCAGTGTTTACTATGTCGTTATTATGTTGAATTTAGAATCGTTGCCTGGTTGTTCTGTCATCGTTGAGTTATAGATATATGACTAATATGTTGTCGTTACTAAAAAGTGATCAATTATGCAACTAGATGATTATTCATGCTAATTGCCCCTTTTAAGAAGTGTAATATTGCATTTAGCATACTATCAAACATCTATCGTTTACATGTGCATATGTGAATGATACATTTTAAGAAGTGTAATATTGGACTTAGCATATGCCTAAAAAACTAAAATCTGTTTAAAATTATTTTCACTTTGGACTTGTACTCATAGATCTCGTTTGTTGTTTAGGGTTGTATAACTCTCTAAACTAAATGAGTGTTGAATAAGTGAATGTAGACGATAGAGAAATCATGCCGAAAAATTATTTATCTTAATTAATCTCCACAAAATAGTGGGATTGAGGGACAAGGGCTTCTCCATCTTTTATCTTCGTCTAGATAAAATATGTAAATTGACATTCATATTTCCATTAAATATTCATTGAATCTAGTGAGTTATCCAAGTCAAACCAATCCAAAACCGCAAACGAGCATTTAAACTAGTGGAATAGTAGGTTATAAAAAATTTGTTCGTCAAACTATCAATTGGGGATGTAGCTCAGATGGTAGAGCGCTCGCTTAGCATGCGAGAGGTATGGGGATCGATACCCCACTTCTCCATCCTTTATAAGTTTTTCAGCATATTTTTTTTGTTTTGTTTTGTTTTGTTTCACTCTTCTTTTTCCCTCGCCAAAACTAAATCCTTCCCAAAAGGCCAGCAGCTCCACGCCGTCGCCATCACCACATGAAGTCTCATCAACAACACCTATCTCAACACCAAGCGTAAAATGCCCCAAGCGGAGGTGATTTTTGATGGGATTCTACGGAAAAACTCGTTCCTGTGGAATTTCATGATCAGGGGTATGCCTGCAATTGCTGTTCGTTCAAGTCTCTGGTCTTGTACCGTGAAATGCTTAGTTTTGGACAGAAAGCAAACAATTCTACGTACCCTTTCGTTCTCAAGGCGTGCGGCAATTTGTTGGTTTTGGAAATTGGGAGGAGGGTTCATGGGGAGGTTGTGGTTGGTGAGTTGGAGTCGGATATTTATGTGGGCTAATGCTCTTCTTGCATTCGGGGATATGGGGTTGGCAGGGCGTGTAGATGAAGCATATGCGATCATTAAGACCATGGAAGTAGAACCTAGAAGTGATATATGGGCTGCACTTCTTTCTGCTTGCAGGCTACACAATAATGTTATGTTAAGCTGGCGGATATTGCAGCACAAAAAGTTTCGAAATGAACCCAAATGGAGTGGGATGCTACATTTGCCTTTCCCACATTTATGCTTCTGAGAAGAGATGGGATGATGTGGAAAGAGTGAGAGCCAATGTGAAAAGGAAGGGAATGAAGAAACACCCGGCTACAGCTTGGTGGAGTTAGATAAGAAGGTTCATAGGTTTTTGGTTTGAGATAAGTCACACCTACTGACACGATATATTTGTGCCAAGTTAAAAGACTTGAATCTATACAAGCCTGACACGGCTTCAGTATTCTACGACGTTTAAAAGGAAGTAAAGGAGAAGATGGTTTGGGATCATAGCGGAGACTTGCAATTGCTTTCGCCCTTATTAGGATAACCAAGAATCTTCGTGTATGTAGCAATTGCCACACAGTAACAAAAATGATCTCTATGCTTATGAATCAAGAGATTATAATGTGAGATATCCATAGGTTCCACCACTTTAGACATGGAGTTTTCTCTTGTGAGGATTACTGGTGAATGATTCTGTCATAAGATTATCTGTACATTCATTCCATGGAAAATACAGATTTTTTTTTTAAACAGCAGACATCTCAAATTGTTTTGACATATTGCCACCCTATGCCAATTTATAGGTTGCTTCCCTCCCTGCTTGGCTCTTGTATCAATTAAATAGAGAAAAGATTTTGCTTATCAAATTAGAGAGTAGGCCAAGAAGTCCACCAGCTCCACCACTGACACTCATATCTGTTTCTTTATCCCATGGGAATGGCTCCACTGCTTTGGTCGCTTCCAGAAGATCTTCTATCGAAATCTCTGGTTTCGACCGCTTCAAAGGACCTAGGTGGTGATTGTACTTCTCTGGGTCTGGACAGTAATCCTGCATAAATGAGGGATCTGATGACATATTTCACCAGGAAAGAGGACGTCTTTAAGGCACATACATAAAGATTTGCTTACCTGATCAGCATGCATCTTTTTTACAAATATCTTGAATGTATCAAGATTTGTCTTTTGTAGTAGTTCATCAGACAAACGAAGGTATGTCACCCCGTACATCCTTAATTTTGGTTGGCCGTCTTTATTGATGCCATTTGGTCTAGCATTTAGAAGGATTTGGTCATAAGCCACACTGTCGTATCTAGAAAGTGCATTTTCTCCGGCAACTTCTATGTTTTCTCTCCAACCTCCACTTAAAATCTGCACATGTATTTTGCAAAACATGATTGTCATAGTATGTGCAGTTGTCCATTTTCAATTCATCCTCGGTTTAACTTGTTTGTTCCTTCTTAAATTTGTTAGTGATGCGCTTTTACTTTCCATATTTTTCTCATTGAAAATAGTATAAATTCGTTAAGAAACATTTTTGATTCAGAACCTGGGTGTTACTGGACATCAGGAATCGAATTTCATTTTTCTGATTCTCTATAATTTTCAAACTGAAGAAAGATAAATTTTTGTAGGGTTTTCCAGGACAATGTTTTATGGAGGTAATTGTACAAGAAGAAAACAGTAAAACAGTATTTTCTCGATGACAAACGAAACTGAAGTAGAAAAGCTGATATTCATAAATTTCAAGATATTTACCTGCTGAACAAGTTCCTGAGGCGCAGTTTTGGCATCAAAACTTTGTTCAGAGTTCCTCATCTCTAAACATGTGAAATTCAAAATTGCATGATGCCTTGACAGCGTCCTTGCTATAGGTCGGTACCCATCTCTATCTTTGACGTTGTAGTATCCTGCTGTAAGCTCCGCGGCATGATTATCAACTTCATACCACCAGTGAATTCCAGATACCTGTTTCGATAATCAAGCACAGACTCTTGGATTAACATGGGGGTTAGGATGGTAAGTAATGCTAGTATGAGTTTGTTACGACATTAGAATATTTACTTTGGCAGCTAGCTTTAATTTACATCCCTCAAAAACTTTATTGGCTTCATCCAGGATCTGATCACCATGGATCAGTAATTTGTTAGAGTACCAAGTCAAGAAGAACTTCCCTTTCTCAGTAACGTATGTCCCGTTTGATCTGAAGAACCCTGAGGATTCAGGAGTGTCATTGTATTCTCCGGCGTTATCTGGCAATGCCCATTCAGGATTCCCTGCAACTGTTGCAGCCTCTTTAAACTCTGCTTGGAGATACTTGTCATAGCACTGCAATATGGAATAGGTAATCTGCTTAAAACTCAAACTTGCTTAATGTTTCCAGTAAGCCATAGGAGTGTCAAATTAATAAATCAGTCCCACCTGAAATTCTCCAATCCCTGGAAAAGCCCATCCTTGACTTTCCGGATAAGAGGGATACCTGAGCTCTCCTGCAGGGCCAAGCCCTACTTCAATGTCTATAATAAGTCCGGTTTCTAGAAAATCTGACATGTTCTCTCCGAAGCTTTTCATGTAATCACTATATATCTGTAACAGAACGATTAACGTTTAAGTAACCTTGATAAAATGAATGCTAGCTGATGGCATGAACATTTTACATGTTGAAATCTTGTGAACCTTACCTCCACAGCAGTTCGTCCATCAAAGAGACGCAGGTTATCCACACCTAGAGTGAGGTATTCCGGGTTCCTGTTACCTTTGAGATTGGTATAAAAGATATCAGGGTCTGATTCTCCGATCTCAAGTACCCATTTGGGAATGGGGATTGTTACAACATCTCCTACATTCCCACCACATTGGTGGAATGACATTATAGTTTGTAATTTCAGCCCACAATCTTGAACTGCTTGAAACACGCTCCTATAAGCACTCCAATCATACTGCTTAGGCCCTTTGGATTCTATGATCCCCCACCAAACATCTATCATAACCCCATCGACACCTGCCGCCCGTAGCTCCTTCAGATCCTTCACGAGTTTGTCTCTGTCTTCCAAAACATTGTCAACCGTAACAACTCCCAACTGGTACGAAGACAAACCCGAAAAGAAAAATTAGAACTTCTTGTGATGATCATTATATTTCAAACTATAATGCATACATAATGCGAGTGAAAAGAAGAATTATGACTTACAGGGAGCATCACGAAGATCGGCACATAATTTTTGAGCATCGTTTCTTGATAACTGAGAGAAGTTGCCACCTGCATTGTTGTGTAAGAGAAGATCTTTTAGGGTTTGATTTCTCTAAAACGATGGAGTTGATGCAGTTTTACTACTCCAGCCTGCTGCCTTTTATAGAACATATATCACTATCTTGATGACCAAAAAAAGAGATAAGCACTTCTTCTGCTGCACCTTATCTTTGCAAAAATTATTGGTAGCCCCAATGGGGGGTCATTTATCATCTAAAATCCACATGCTTATTTTGTTTGCATGCTTATCTGCTATTTGGACCACCTCTGAGAGTCTGATACCATATATAGCCCTCAAACAACTTTACAAAACTAGGTCATAGATGCATTATACAAGGAGCATTAAGGTCATTGAACCCATGGGGACGGAGGACCTTTACCTACAGCATCATTAATCTTACAGTGAAAACATAAACCTGCCCTCCCTTCAGCACACGTTCTAGGCTTTTTAAAGATTCAAACTCATGGATTTTTTTTTTTGTTTGGTCAATATTTCAAACACATGCTTCTTGTGTCTGTTTCATGACAGAAACTTATCTATGCCATGCGGTAGTATCTCAAACCAACCACGCACTACTATGTGTTCTGACTTTCTTACGCAAGTTATTGACTTGAGATACCGTCACAATAACCCTTAATAAGGAAGTTCTTCTCTTGTTTCAGCCCTTAAGATTTTTATGAAAGAATTTGTAGATGAGAAGAATGTGAGGAAGTCATTTACCTTTCGTTCTGTGGTGGAAATTTCAGATGCAACAGCTCGAGGACTTTGGATTACACTGCGGAAGCGGAAAGCTGGGGCTGAACCGGTTCCTTGCCTCCATACTCTACTTGCTCCCTCTGCACTCTCGAGCACATTTGAAAATGGAACATGTGGGCAGAAGAAGCACCTACTGTGATAAGCAGTTATTTGCTCTCCCAAGCCACTGAGAGCTGTGCGTGTTGTCATGGGGACTATACGTAACGACGATGCTACCACACTATAATATTATTGAGCAGAAAAGAGGCCGTGCGACATGAAGCGTGATGTAGTATGAAAACTCTGGTTTCTTGTTGCCTGCACTGATATATAGGTTATGGTAATGGAAGATTTTCTAGAGAGTTTTGGTTGGAGAGGAAAAGAGAAGACGGTGGCCACATTATTTTCTGGCCATGCTTATTGTTGTCTTCTTTTCAAGTCATTGTCTTCTCCATTTTTTGTGGACTTGAGAGCATCTGTTCAAAGATAGAAACAAAAAATGCATCCGAACAAGAAACGATTGTATTCCTTTGAAAAGTGGTATGCTTTTCCGTTTTTTGGACGAGTGATAGGATATTTATTCATAAGTTAGTCACGACTGTTGGTAGATCCACGTAGAGCACAATGTATGTAATTGCCCTTCACTTGCCGTTAATGCATACGGCAACATGCTTGACAAAGCGTCTCAAGAGCCAAAGCAAATAGCTACGACCCACTATTGCTACACAAGAAGTTGTCCGATCGTTTTTGTTGTTTCGTTGCAAATGACTGCTATCAAAACCAATATAAATATTCTTCGGCCATACATTCAAGTGAATCGAGCCGGATACATCCTCAGTGAAATGGAGACAAGTACCACCAAATCAAATGTGTTACTTGTTAATTGTGATGTGGATCAATGGTTTGGACATATTGAGCTTAGCTATCATAAATCCAAGATCCAAGTTAGCCAAACCAAATCCAGAGGCTCGCAACTTAAAGGCTTCAAAAGCATTGGAGCCCATAGGACAAGATTGTAAATAGGAGGAAACCGCGGGTAAGTTTTTAAAATCAAGTGATCCAGCTCGGATAAGGATCCTTTTCTCGGGAATTCGGAAGATCCCGTGACCATCACTGTTCATCATACATCGTGCGGTCGGAAATTATTTTAAATTTTAAATTAAATATAAATAGTACGTAATAAAAACTGATCATACGATACGATAACGATCATGATCACGGAATACCTAAAAAAATATCCGGAAATCCTTTTCCATCCAGCTCCATCCCAAGGGGAATGACATGGCACTCTGGCAGGCAGACATGGTGGGTGGCTCGACTTCGAATATATCCTCTTCAACGGCTTCACTTTATTGATGCCCTACTATTACAGAGATTAATTACTCCTCACCTAAAATACCCCTATTAGAGTAAAGGTACTACAACGATGTCATTCAAGTAAAACTAACATGATACCAGTCGTAACCATAACGGTGTACTCAAGTAGGCTATCAACGGCACCATATAAGTTGCTCCATTAAAATAAAATATTATCAGCAAAAGTATAAAGCCTAAAATATTATCCTACACTGGTATAACTTCATGTGAAATGCGTTCTAATAACTCAAATTCTTGAATGGTAAAAAATGTTAAATTGGATCTGACCCTCCAATCTCCGAGAACAATGTAAGTTGCATTCCTACTGATTATTAATAAAATAACAATGACATCCTGTATTAATAACACTTTTATATTATTAGTACGACACGCTAGGTGACGTTAAAACCATGTCTTTTTTTTTATTATTATTATTTGAAGAATAAAACCATGCCTTTACCCATATGCTTTCCACTTTCCCATTTACCCTAAATTGGTCTTCACGTGCCCACAATTACTTCTGTCTCCCAAATTCCCAATCCTTAAGACTCCAAAAATACCCACACACACTCACTACCCTCACTGACTCCTTCCGCCTTCTAAGCCATGAAAAGAAGACGACGAAAAACACCCAGCAAATCCCACCACCACCGCCAATCTGTCTGAACTCAAACCCAGCAGAAACCCAGCAAACCAATATGTATGTGGGGAAAGCAACAAAGATCTTCATTTTTTTGGTGACAGTGCTGGTGGTACTTGGGCTGGTTTTGGGATTTGGGGTTCTCCGCCACGGCCTCCAAAAATCTCACAAATGCTCCGCCGATTCGGATTCCTGCCGCCCTCTCTCCTCCGCACCAATTCAATTCCCTAACCCCAATTCCGGTTCGAACCAGCCCACCCCACCAAATTCCGATCCAACTCTGACCCAGCCCAGCCCACCTAACCCCAATTTCAACCCGCCTCCTCCGCCTAACCCTGATTTGACCCCGTCTCCGCCAACATCAATCTCAACCCCGCCTCCTCCAACTCCGCCGACATCGATTCTGAGTCCACCTCCGCCGACATCAATTCTGAGTCCACCTCCGCCTAACCCAACTTCCAATCCGCCATCTTTTCCGCCGCCTCCGCCGGCTACAACGGCGGCGCCGCCATTCAGTCCGCCAAGTGAGGCCGGGGTGACTCCAAGTCCTGCCCGTGTTTAGCTGCAATCTCATAGTACAAGTTCAAATTTGGCCCAATTTGTAATATATTTTGGAAAGCAGCCGTTTCTATTCTTTTGATTCATATTCTTGGATTGATGATCAATGGGTTGGGTTGGATTTGTATATAAGATGTTTAGTGGACGGATAAGAATCAAACATCGACGTCAAATCGATCACAAGATAGCATCATTTGTAATGCAATTCGAGAATTTTAGTGAATTTAGACAGTCTCAGTCAGTGTAACAGTGTTTCTGTTTTTACAATGAATCTGATGGCTACTTTTTTTCTTTCTTGTGTGGATTTCGATGTGTCCGTATGCCGCTTTGTCAATCAGGTTGACTACGTTGCCCTACTGCTACAATATTTGCATTTTCTTTTTCACATTGCAGTTTCTCTTTTTTATATAGCGTAATGTTGGGTAAATCAAGTATTTAGACTAAATTTACAAATTATGTAATGTGATATTAATGATAAATAAGCACGTTAATTAATATTAACGTAATAATTCAATCATTAATAACAATGTCATTATTTTACAAATTTCAATCTAAGTAGTTAGTCTCCTTACCATAATGCTTTGATCTATCAATAGTTTGTAAATAACCATCAACGAATATGTCAATACCATTAATGGAGAGTTTTGTGAAGGAAAATACTTGCATCCATTTTATACAATGCATCGCATTATTCACTTTTTTGTGACTAACGTATTTTGACACTATAAATATTGTAATCGGAGCCACTTATGTTCTTAATCCTCCTTTAAAGTTCATATCTATAGAATATCAACAAAAGAAAATATGATTTAGTCATACATATAATTGAACAAACAAACAATGTTGTACTAATAACAAACTCGCGATGAACCATCTATTTTCACCAAATAACCCTTATAATTCAGCTTGTTATTTACAAAAAGTATAGATAGTTTGTAAACAACCATCAAGCAATATGTCAATGCCATTGATGCATAGTTTGTCTAAAGGAAAATACTTGCATCCATCCAAGGTTCTAAAATGCACTAGTCGGGCGACGGGCAGGAACCTAGTGCAAATTTGTCCAATTTGTCCAATTGTAGTCGAGTAAAATTGGATTTTTAGTTATAGCTTGAACATTGTATATAGTAAACACATTGACTGCACAATGAATTTGTTTTCCAAATGCAGAAGGAAGCAATCATAAAATTGGAATAAAATGCTTAGGAAATTTTGTCACACATAAAACACAACTGAATACATTTTTCATGAACAATAACGTAAATTTTCCTTGCTTAAAACCCTAGTGGGCTAGCAACAACATGATCACAATGCTGAACCCGACAGTGAGACTGACCGGGAGACAGCCTTTGTAGTTCGATGATGATGCAGAAGGTTGCCCTGAAGACCCGGTTCGAGAAATGGAAGTAGAAGCTTCAGTTGAAGGAATGTCAGAAGGGTTTGATGCAGGACTGATAGGCAATCCAGAAGGCAAAGTAGGGGACAATGTGGGAGCATATTGTGGTACCGATTCTGCTGGCGAGGCAATAGAAGTTTCTGGAGCCAAACTAGGAGTCTCCAGCGAAGATGATGGAACTGAAGGAGATTCTAGTGGGGAAGGGCTTATAGGAGAAGCTGTTGGTGTGGCAGAAGTTGCAAGAGTGTTGACTTCAAGCTTCATTCCTTGACTACAGTGTCCAATTGTTCCACAGATGAAGTACCTCTTGCCTGGAGAAGATAGAGGAATTGTAGTGCTTCCCCCAGTGTAAGACTGAATTGTGTTACTTGCTTGGCAAGAATCATAGTCTGCCTTTGGCACTTCAGTCACATCATGGTTTGGTGAGTACTGAAAATCTGGATTCATACAAAAGGTATGTGTTAATTAGTAGAGGAAAGTAGATGTGAGAGTAAAAATTAGGAAATGTTATTAGTATTTCAAAATCGTCATCACACAATCTTCTCTTTTTATACTAAGGACTGCAGAATGACTATTGACATGTGCGAATATCAGCTCCTATATTATAAGATATTTGCATTCAACATCTTCGAGTACGGAAATAACTTACTGAGATTGTCTCCGACTAAGAATGACTGCGATGGTGCCCACGTCTGAAGGTCAGTACTTGAATCCCACGCGCCGTTTGGACCTCCGACCGTGTAAGTGGCTGCCATGGCCAATTCTATGAGCATGGTCACAACAACCAAGCTCATCAATGTTGTTCTTGGAGCTGCCATATTTTGCTTAATTAATTATGAAGGGGCGAAGAAGTTGAAGGATAGAATGAAGAAGTAGAGAGAGTCGACCACGTAGATATAAATTTAGGCACTTCATGTATATAGACGCTGAAGGAAAAAGGAGAGACATTTGAAAGTGAAGATAATATTAATTTAGGGTTTAGTTGTTTTAGTTGGTCAAGTACCATGATGATTAGGCAAGGACAGGTTGTAGATAACATATTGAAGTAAATAGTTCAAATTTTTCTTTTCTTCTTTTTTAACGAATACATAATTGGAATCTACGGACAATTAAAGGTCGAGATAAATTTTAATGTGTATCATGGTGTATTATTTCATGTGTTATAATAATTAAGTAAATGAAAATGTTGATATATCACACTTTTTTTTTTTTTTTTTGAGCAAATATATCACACTTTCAGACAATGGAAGAGCCAATATATATATGGGACCATAATGGTCCCTAACCCACCTTGCCTTTTTTTTTTCTTCTTGCTATACCTTTAAAATTTCAGTGTGTTCTCAATTCACACTTTTCCGTTCCAGGTCATGCCTCATTTTTCTCTCAATCTCTCTTATTGCAGTGCAATCTTCATTTCTCCTCCTTATTATATCAACTTTTCTTTGGCTTTAACTTATATTTTGAAAAAAATTCTTGCTTACTCTTTACCTCATATTCAAGTTTTTGGGTTTGTGCAATGTTTTTAGTTCTCTCTATTTAGGGTCTTACAATTTTTATGTAAATGACTTCAATCTCTTATGTTCTGAGTTCAAATTACTTATGTATGTGATCAGAGGTTTTTCTACATATAAAATTCTAGCTCTGCGACTACTTTAAGATTATATTAATAAAAAACAAACACACATGTTATCATTTGAGTTGAATAACACTTTTACATGGTAGTGTAACTTACAACTACACCGAAACAGAATCTGATGATTAAATTTTGTTAACAAAAACAAAAAAGTAGACCTGAAAAACAAAAGAGCGAAGCCAAACTTATGCAATGGAGTGGTTTATGGCTTCCACGTTAAAGGGTTAATGGACAGGGTGGCTAACTTCATCTTCATGCATGTTTAGTAGGTACACATCGATTCAACTAATCTACTAATCCAACCCAGCAGAATGTTAAATAAGAAAAAGTATGAAGCTTTCCATGACGAGGTCCATTGAGATAGTGACACGTTTCATTTCCAAATGTCTGAACACAACTAACCAAACTAAGCATCCATATGCCCTCTTTCAAGAAAAAGATTCATAAGAATTACGAGGATGCAGCCTCGATGAGACCCCGTGCAAAATTACGAAGAGATTGTACCAACTTTTCAGGTGTTATAATAAGAATGAACGACATAATCGATACGCCTTATTTTAAGATATATTAACAAAATAAATTTGTGTGTTATAATTTATGTAAAATAATAACGTCCCGTTATCATATTTCAAGTATATTAAAAAATTACTTTTGAAAACAGATCGAATGTATGGATGTACTACTCTTGAAAATGAAAAATGTCCACATATTCTAATACAAACTTTCAGCAACTACTGAGATTTGCATGTATAGAAGAACATGAAAGTTATAGCTTCACCAAATTCTGGTTTGTTTTACCAAAAATAAAAGGTTCACCAAATTTTGGTATGGTGAAGAAGATTTCAAACAATGGGGACAGGAGAACTAAATTTGTAGATACCATGTAAAATCTCAGTACAAAAGATTCAGTTATGAATGCTAATAGCTTGGTGTAAACAAACTGTGGCTTCCATTGACCTGCAACATACATGTCAAGCAAATAAAATTGTTGACTTGTTCTCTTTGCCATTTAGTGATTGTTTTTGTAAGGATGTGAAGGTAAAAGAGCCACATATCGTGGGGAAAAAAAAAAAAGATTTCAAGAGATTATAAGGAGTTATCGAAAATGATTTTGGTATTACTGGTTTGACAATCTAAGCAAATTCACAACATATAATGATCAAATTTGGAATGACCGTAACAAAATGCTTTTTAGCTAAAATGGTCCATGAGATTTGCATAACTTCTCATTTTGGTCCCTAAGATTTGAAATAGATAGAATTGGTCCCTGAGTTTGTCCACAATCAATCATTATGGTCAATCCGTGAAAAATCTCCATAAAATAAGAATACAATGACAAAAATACCCTCAATTTTGGTCAAACCATTTTGACCTATTGTTTATTAAGTTGAGGGTAATTTTATCATTTTGATCCTTATTTAACATAATTTTTTACCCAAGGACCAAAATGATTGATAGTAGACAATCTCAGGGATCACTTGTATTGATTTCAAATCTCGAGGACCAAAGTGAGGAGTTATGCAAATCTCAGAGACCATTTTGGCTAAAAAACCATAACAATATGGTGTTCATAAATGTTTTGCCCATCCCAGGGACCATTTTTGCTAAAAAGCCATAACAAGATCTAAGTTATTGCCTATATCTATAGGTGAGCGATATCTTAAAGCCAATGGTAAAGGTTTGAGAAGAAATACTGAAGATACTTCCACAATTGTTAAATGGCATATGCTGACTAATAGTTTTGTTAAGTTAAATTTTAACGGTTCAGTGGCTGGGGACAAGGCGGCGGCGGGATTTGTCTAAAGGAATCGTAATGGGCAGCTTATTGGAGGCGAAGCTTTAAATCTAGATGGTGCCACTATTTTAGAAGTGGAGGCTAGGGCTCTCAGAGAGGGCCTTCTTTTGGCTCAGAGGAAGGGCTATACAAAGATTATAGTTGAAGGTGACTCTAAGTTGGTCATTCAGTTAGTGTTGGAACAGGGTGTGACTCCATGGAATCTGGTTTCTATTAGACTACACCCAACCTTGGGCTAAAAGCCAAAATACCCCACTTATTCCCCCCCCCCCCCCCCCCCCGCCCCCCAAACACAACCCAACCCAAGCCAAATATTTGGGCTAAAAGCCAAATGCCAAACCAACGCCAAATACCCCCTAAGATTTAGCCCACAAATGCGTGGACTCACCCAAAATTACCCCACTCTCGACCTATTCACTCACCCACTCGCCCCACGCGGCCAGTGAGCCTTCAGCGCCCGATAGAGGGGGGCCCATTATCAGGGTCGTTGTCGGCCACAACCCAGAGCCCAACGACTCTTTTCTGCATCCAACGACTGACGTTTTTGGACCGTTGGTTGATCCAACAGTCCATATTCAAATTTTGTTTTCTTAAAAAATGTTATTTTAAAATAACGGCTTAGATCGAATATAATCAAATCTAACGGTAAAAAAAAAAGATCTAACGGTCCAAATTTAAATCCAACGGCTGAAATAATTAAAAAAAAATTATTTAACTCAAAATTCATCCAAAAACTCTATAAATACCTATGTATTTGTTCAAACATCCACACAAAACTCAATTTTCTCCTACAATTCTTCCAATTTTTCTTTCTACCATTTCTTTCTATTTCCAAATTGTTCAACATGTCAAGAAAGCATATTAGAGGTCGTAATTGGACCTATGAGGAAGACGTTGCTTTATGCTTGGCATGGGTTTCTGTTAGCGAAGATGGTGCAGTTGGCATGAATCAAAATAAAAAGGTTTGTGGGATAAAATCATTGAAAAGTTTCATGAAAACTATAACGGCGGTGGGAGGGACGATGGTGGTGTTTACGATTGGTGGAAGACTATCAACAAAGCATGCACTTTATGAAAGGGAAGCTTGGAGAGAACCGTGGTTGGCATGGCTAGTGGAAGGAGTGCCACATAAATTGTGAGTTTTTTTCTTAATATTTTATTTGTCATGTACATAATATTATTTTGCAACTAATTGTTTTTATGTATTTTTTGCATAAGGTGACAAAGCAATGGAAATTTACAAGACAAGAGTAACACCAAAAAATCAAGTTTTTAAGTGGCAACATGCTTGGGACGTCCTCAAGGATTGTCCGAGGTGGAGAACCGATGCAGACCAACAATGTGGAAGATTATTTCAACGTGAAGCCGCACTGACAAATGCCGGAGATGAAGGTGTCGATGAAGATGTCGATGAAATGATCCCAACTCCTTCTTTTGCAAGGCCACATGGAAGAGATAAGCAAAAGGAAGCAAAGAGAAAAAGGAAATCCCAAGATCCGATGAGTGGATACATTGCTACCGGAATTGCAAGATTGAGTGAAACCCATAGCGCTCGCCAAGAAGAAGCGGCTCGAATGCGTTTGCAAATGAAGGAAGAAGGGGATAGGGGGCAAGATAGGTTTGAAATTAATTTCATGATAGAGGACCTCAACAAATACACTCCAGAGAGGAAGAAGTTCTTACGTGGTAAGCAAAAGGAAATTTTGCGAAAGTATGCCACAATGAGTATATTTCAAGATGATGAATCATCTCAACCCTCTATCCCAAGTCCACCACCAAGTCCATCACCAAGTCAAGATGGTGAATATCTCTATTAACTTTATGTAGTGTATGAATTATTGGTTGTATTAAGTTTATGTGGTTTATTAATTGTCATTTGTATTAAGTTTATGTACTTTATCAATTGTCGTGTGTATTAAATTTATGGCTTATTAATTATTGTTTCTATTAATCTAGATGTCTTCAATAATTATTGTATTTATTATTCCACACTTTGGTGTAGAATAAATGCCTTCAATAATTCAACCTCTATTCAATAATTTATCCAACGTACTAGACAAAATACTTTGCACAAGAAGACATTTAAATTTATTACTAGAAAATACCAACATAGTACACTTAAAATTATTACATAAATGCTCAACCAACATCATCAACGTTCACTTTTTCGGCGCCATACATGCTCAACTAAATCCTTGCAGAGTGTGTCATGACCTTGAGGAGCTTGAATTCTATTTAAACGTCTCATATACTCACTCAATGTGACCCTATCCTATCGGGTCTCATATGTGGTTGTAGCGAGATATTCAACATCTTTTGCAATAGCTCTTGCATGTGTTGGTTGGTCAACATTCACATCTTCGTCTGAATCTTCTTCAATTTCGATGTACTCATCTTCCACAATCATGTTGTGCAAAATTATGCACGTCATCATGATTGGATGGAGGTATTCGGTATGCTAAAGTCTTGCAGGCCCTCTAACAATGGCCTATCGAGCTTGTAGGATCCCGAACGCTCTCTCCACATCTTTATTGTAAGACTTTTGCCCCTGCGAAAATAATTTCTTCTTTGCACTATCGAGATGAAAAGAACTTTTGACAAAGGTACACCAACTAGGATAAATACCATCAGTTAGGTAGTAACCTAGCTCATACATATTACCATTTACCTTGTACTGAAATTCTGGTGCCCATCCATTGACAACATCATCGAATAGAGGAGAAGACCAAAGAACGTTGATATCGTTGTTTGATCTAGGAGCGCCGAAGAATGCATACCAAATCCATGTGTCGTAAGACGCCACAGCCTCGAGCACAATGGTTGGCTTGTTATGACGGCCCTTGAATTGGCCAACCCAAGTAGTATGACAATTCTTCCACTCCCGATGCATACAATCTAGACTTTTTATCATGCTAAGGAAGCCTCTTTTGTCTGTCTTGTGTAGAAGCCTCTTCAAGCCTTCACGATTTTGCTTGCGGAGGTATGTGCTCCATATATGGCTTGAATTGCCCCATAGAAGCACTTCAAGTTCTCAATAGTAATAGTCTCTGTAAGTCGGCAATACTCGTCAGTTGAGTTTGCAGAGCACCCATTAGCTAGCATCCGAAATGCAGATGTGAGCTTCTGATGAGGTGATAGACTTTGTCGGCCTACGACATCTATCTTCCTTGCAAAGTAGTGGTCATGATTAACAACTGCATTCAAGATGCTTTCAAAAAGCTTTCTCCTCACCCGAAACCGCCTTCGAAAGTCATGAGCAGGAAATCTCTGACGCTCGATGAAATAATCTTTCATCATTTGGTCATGACACTCTTCTCTATCACGCTGCACAAATAAACGCCCCATGACAAAACCACGATGGCTAGATTCGACATGGTGCTCATATTGCATGAGCGAGTTTGCAAGTTCAGCATATGTGTTGATCATTTCTGCATCCTCAATGTCAAGGCTTGCTTGGTATTGTGCCATTTGCATTGCCCTGCTACGCCTTCTTCTATCATCCATTGATGAGATATTGAGGATTTTTAAGAAACAAAAACACTTTGAAAGTTGAAAGATTGGTGAATATAGAGGATGATTGAAGGTTGAAAGATTGTGTGATCAACTGATATTGAACCTGTGTTTATATAGAGGATGATTGATGAAAGTTGAAAGATTGGTGAAAGTTGAAAGTTAGGTGAAAGTTGAATGGTTGGTGAAAGTTGAAAGTTTGGTGAAAGTTGAAGACTTGCTTTAGGGAAAGATTCAGTGATTTTTCAATATTTATCGAAATTTAAATTTTTTTATATTAAAATGTTCATAAAATTAATTTACGATAGTCTACATAATTT
The DNA here is from genome assembly GCA_036320875.1 of Cotoneaster glaucophyllus. NCBI lineage: Eukaryota > Viridiplantae > Streptophyta > Magnoliopsida > Rosales > Rosaceae > Cotoneaster > Cotoneaster glaucophyllus. Next base: position 5,579,837 of record CM070068.1, read on the forward strand.
TTTTTTTAAAGTTAATTTAAGAAAAAAAAAATTAGCCTAAGTTCATTTTTTAATAATCCCAGGCTAAAATTTTAGGCCAGAAGGGTTGGAGCAGAAAAACTGTTCTGGGCTAAATGCCAAATTTTTCGGGCTAAAAAATTTGGCTTTTAGCCCAAGGGTTGGAGATGGTCTTATTGAAGATATCAAGTGGAAGATGACCAATTTTAATTGCATTGACGGGAAATATATTTATAGAGAGGCTAACTTTGTGGCGGATGCTTTCGATCGCTAAGGCCTTCTTATTACATTGTCATATTTGGGATCATTGTATTCCTTCATTTACTCTTCATGCTCTTTAGTTTGATTCTGTAGGGAACGGTTGTACTCGAGGGTTTTCCCTTTAATATATTTTTCTTGATTAAAAAAAAATAAAAATCAAATCAAAGTTCGTATACATAATTTTCCAAATTTTTTCTAGGACCTACATTTTTGTATAATAAAAAATGACTAACAGTAAACTAATACTTTCTGGCTAGCTAGATAGAAGAGAGATCTAATATCTTTCCAATTATTGTGACATTGCAATTACCAGCCTAGCGAGGATGGAGTTCAGTGACTGTAAGGTAACTTTTGAGTTCAAATCCACCAGACTTCCGTGAATTTGTCGAGCTTTCCTGCCGGATATAAAACGCTGGCTGCGACGGCAAAGCGGAGGTTGTAGTGTAGCCTTTGAGCATCATAACAACCTCCGACGTGGTAGGTCTTTCGGCAGAAGCTTCTTGAACGCATAGCAACCCAATATCTAGGCCACTGGTCTCCCAGACTTGGATCCAATAACTCCAATGATGTTTCCTTGGCCCAATATTGGCATGCCTATGTAACAATTTTAAGAGTTCACTTCAAGTCAATCTAAATTTACAAAGCTTGTTCAACCAATTTAACATGTTATGTTGACATATTGTAAATGTGAATTGTTAATCAAGTAATCAGTTCTCGTGTGGCTGTCAGATTTTTAACAATAATACATATACATACATAACTTTGAAGATTTGAGAAAGTGCGAAAGTTGGAATTCTTCCGACCTGTTATAATTTCCAAAAGGTTTTTATCACAAATGGTCCCTGAAATTGAAAATCGATTAATGTAGTTCCTGAAAATAGGTGTCACAAATCAATGTGGTCATTCCGTCACAATTTTGTCAAAATTTCTGTTATGTGCTGATGTGGCACATAACTGGGTCCCACAAATCAATTAAATATTGCTATATGAATTTAAAATATTTAAATAATAAAAAACAATTTTTATTTGTATAGTTAAAAACTTTTAAAAAAATAAAAAGAATATGAACAGTACTGTTCACTTCTTCTTCCCCACCAATAACCCTTAATTTGTTTTTTCAACTTTTTTTTCGGATTTTTGTGGGGATAATTAAGGGTAGGTCTCATGGGTCTTTGTCCTACGCTTTTCATGGCCAGTGGGAGCACATGGGACCTGGATTTTGTTTCACGACCACCTCTTCTTCCAGATTCGAGGCCAATGAACAAACTAAAACCAAGAACTCAAAAAGATTCAATCTTGGGAAAAATGGTTGACGAAGCCAACAGAGCTGCGTTCTTGGAGATTCAAGGTCGCATGATTGAGCTCGTTGCGAAATTGAAGCATGTACAGACGCACATGCAGAACAAGGAATGAGAAAATTAGCAGGAGTCGAGGGAAGATGAACGATAATATTCATCTTCCTATTCCCCACCATTAATTGTTTTTTTTAGTTTTTAATCATACAAATAAAAACGATTTTTTTTAATACCCCACATAAAAATTTATTATTAAATGACTTATATATCCTATTATAAAATGACTATTTAGGCCACATTTGAATTTAAAAAAAAAAATATTTTCTAAACACTCCCCAAATTGTTTTTTTTCTTCAAGCTCTCAAAGTCATTTCTATCATCCATGGTAGAACAAAACTCTAACAACTACCAAACAAGATGAGTATAGATGGATATATATATACACACGTGAAATCTAAAATCCTTAATCGATAGAAATCAATGAAGTTTATTGAAAACTAACCCCGCAAAATGGACAAAGACTTTGTAGTTAATTGAATAGAGAAACCCTAAAATTCTTAATTGATAGAAACTACAAAATGGAATAATTAAAAATTGAAAAAAGAATATGAGAAAATTTCAGTTTCATACTTGATTTGAGTTTCTTAATAGTTGATAAACCATTTGAGAAACCCCTTAACTCGACATATCTCAAGTCCAACAATTCCAGATTAGAGGAAAAAGTGGAGTCCTCAAAGATGCACAAAGAAAGAAGCAAGATGATACTAATAGAGTTTGGTCAAACTTTTTCTTCATAAACCCTAAACCCTAAACCCTAAACCATTGATTTGAAGATGAAGCATTTTCTCTTTATACCTCAGAAATTTCTACCCATGATCATTGACAATACTCGTTTCTAAAAATGGTGGAGAAGATGAACTTGTGAGTCGAACACATGATTTGATTTGGATTTTAAGTGGAGAGTGTGGGGTATATGTAGAAAGTGTGGGGTGTGAGGATAGTATTGGAAAGTATGTGGGGTGTATTAAAATAAATTTTAGTCTAAAAAGTAAATGTGGGATGTATTAAGTATATGAGGTGTAGTCAACAATTTTTAATTCACATGGCAATATTTTTTTGATTTGTGAGACCTAGTTATGTGCAATGTCAACACATAACATAATTTTTGACAGAATTGTGACGGAAGTACCATATTGATTTGTGACACCTATTTTCAGAGACTACATATATTGATTTTCAATTTCAGAGACTATCTTGATGTGATGGGTCAATTTCAGCTGGTAGGGATAGCAATTCTAACTATTAAACCCGATAACCGTGGATAACCATTCGAATGGAACATATTTGGGTATGGAAGTTTGAATATATTCTGGATATGGAGAAAAACCGTTTATATTATTTGGTTATGGTTTTGGATATGAGAGGTCCCAAACCGTATCCATAACCAAATCCGACCCGATTAGTAAATAATATAATTTATATATAATATAATAGTATAATATATATATATATGTGTGTGTGTGTGTGTGTGTGTGTGTGTGTGTGTGTATTTGTATATCCATTATTCACCAAACCATTACCTTGAGAATACAAAAGTTGCATTTTGTAGGAAAGTAAAGTTTTGAATCAAAATCAATATGAACCCAATGGTGCTTATGTGAGATATCAAAGACAAGCCAACATCATCAGTGTTTTAATTTTTATACTCAACAAGATCCATTCATTGGATCATTTTATACATCAAATGTTTAATGACAAAATTAATATCTACTAACTTATAATGTCTTAACTAAACTAATACATTTTTTGTATTGATGAAGATGAATATACCTGTTAACCAATGGGGAATCTGTTACCTGGTGGATATGGTTATGGATAATACACGATGGTTAATTTGCATTTTTGGATATGCTTAATTTTGCGTGGTTATGGGGATAGATATAACATTTCCGTCCCCAAACCGAACCATTGCCATCCATAATTTCAGGGACCATTTGCGATAAAAACTCTTTCCAGAAAGTCGATGAGGCGGTATTTGAAAGTGTAGGAATGAGGCGGTATTCAAGGGAACTCGAATTCTACCGCACGTGGCTGTTGAGTTATGGAAGCAACAAGTGAATGAGTTTAGGGAGGCTATGGTGGATACGATAGTGGAGGGAGGGGAACAACGGAGAAGTAAGGGGTCATGGATGGGGGGTAGTCGAGGGGAAGGGCTTCGCGGGGGCAGGGGCGGAGGCGGGGCAGGGGGTAGGGTTGGGTAATGTGTGTCAATGCAAGAAACCCATCTTTGGGGAGGTAAAGATGAATTACGATTGAGATCCCTAAGCTTGCGGGTGGGGAACGGTTCGCGGCTGGAATCATGGCGGAGGCAGAGGCGATTAGGAAATGGATGGACATGGTTATTGGAAGTGATGTCCGGTACTAGATTGGTGGTTGAATCGGATTCTAAGGGATTTATTCAAATGCTAAACAAGGAGATCACGGTTGATGTGACTCTTGATATTTATCTCCAAGATATTTGGAGGATGGCGAGCTTATTCCAGTTGGTGAGGTTCTGCTTTACCCCTCGACAATGCAATCGTGAAGCCCATTCGGTTGCTGTGCACGTCGTTAAGCATGGTGAGAGATTTGGTTGGGATGAGTTAGGTCCAGAGTTCCTTTTTAATATTGTAGCAGAAGGTGCAAATGTAACTGTTCGTATCTAAATTCAATAAAGTTCTACCTTTCGACCAAAAAAAAAAGGCATTGGATTTGGATGAAAATTTTCCATTTTTAGCATATTCTGGTGTCATGTATCCATTGCAAGTAATGTATGAGTTAGAGAAGAATATATATCGAGCGATGAGCATTACATATCTAACTAGGAATTAAGTTTAGTGACTACAAAGTACCAGATATGCGATATGTATTGCCATGAGTTTGGCTTCCGTGGAACAGTTTTGCCAAACCAAAATCCGATATTTTGGGGTTCATGTTTTTTTCTAATAGGATGTTGCTTGGTTTCAAATCTCGATAAATAATTCTAAGCTGAAAATCTTCATGCAGATAAAGTAGCCCTCGTGCAATTTCGACGATGATTTTGAATCTTCTTTCCCATTCCAAACTAAATGTTCTCCCATGATCTATGTCCAAAACTTTAATGAGTTCAATATGAACATAATTTTAATGCAATGTTTTAAAAAACTAGCCTCGGGGCGCGCCTAGGGTGCCTTTGAGGCTGGGCGCGAAGGCTAATGCTTTTGTTTTGCTAGAGTGGGCGGAAGGCGCCGCCGGAGCCGCCTAGGTGCGCCTCAGGGGATTTTATTTTTTTTTCAACTCCCAAACCCAAATTTTGGGTAGTGTTTTAACTGCCTCATACCTCTTCCTTGCACTATCGTCTCTCTGCCTTTTTTCTGATTTTTTTTTTTATATAATGGATGTGTGTGTTGTCTGCATGCATTGTTATATGTGTGCTCATTGTGCTTTTCATCCTCTATTATATATATATATATACATAATATAATATATGTATATATATGTGTGTATATATATATATTTATAATATGTGTGTGCTAAGGGTGATTATTGATTAATTTTTTACTATAATATATGTGTACGCTCAATGTATATATTAAAAAAATTTGGTCCCATGAGCCTTCGCCTCACTCCTAGGCTAGGTTATCCCTCGGACGTCTCGCCTACGCCTCACGCTTTTAATACATTGTTTTAATGTGATGAAGAGAAAAAAATACATAATCGACGCCAAAAGAAAAAAACCTAGGGACTACTAATTCATACCAAATAAAATCTTGTCCAAGCTCCCGTTGGGTAGGTATTCGTAGACGAGTAGCTTTTCTTCATCTTCTAAGCAGAAGGCCAGCAGTTTCACCAGATTCCGGTGGAGTAACTTAGCAACGAGCATTACTCGGTTTTCAGTTCTGCTAGACCTTGGCCTGAACTATGTGACAGCCTTTTCACGGCTATGTCCTGTCCATCAGGCAGTTTTCCCTAGAGGTGCATATATGGACAGTGTCATTTACGTACAAATGTCATCAAACAGTAGAGAATGCATTAATTGCAATTGAACTGGAAGTACGTACCTTGTAAACTGGACCAAATCCACCTTCTCCGAGTTTATATGCTACTGAGAAATTGCCGCTTGCAACTTTAAGTGTATTTAGTCCAATCAAAAGTGCATCCATTCTATTATTACCATCTTCACGAACATCCGAAACATCATCTGCATAACAATATGCAAGGCTAATGTCTTTTGGGGCATACATAAGTTAATGTCTTCAAAAAGCTTGTAGCTCAAGTTATTCATTTATGTGCCACCCCGAGAGGTCCTAGGTTCGATTCCCCCTTCTCCAATATAGCATGTATAAAAATAAAAAAAAAAGAACTTAATGCTTCAATTGATAAGAGTATGTATATGATCTACTGACCAACTCCATTTCTCCTGGTCCTTTTCCACAGCAAGCAACAAGCGCAGCTTGTGGGCATCACAAACCCCACAAGAAGTGGGATAACTATGATAATAATGGTTTTTGAAATCTTCTTCTTTCCTGCATAAACATGAAAATTATTACTTCTCTAATTCATATCTAATTCTCTATAGGAGTACCCGATTCATAAAACTTTTGTATGCTAACTAAGTTAATTAGCATGATGATTGATTTGATGCAATTGATTTTCTCAAGACTATCATAGTTGTTAATTTCGCAGAATTGGATAAAGGGAAATGATTTCCACTTTTTTCCAATGAACACCCTTGCTTATTTTTTCCGCTAGGTCTTGGGTGCACTGAGTCATGCCATATATATCGTTGAAATCCTGTAACTGGTGACCCCTATTGCGAATTTTGAAGGATCGGAAGCAGCTTTTGAGGATAGGTTCGTAACCAAGTTGCCTACCTGACGTTTGAAAAGAACGGGGTTGGTTGCTGTCTGAACGTCATGTAAGTTCACCCTTGGGAAACTGTCGAAAGTAGAGAAGAAACGCCGGTCCGAATACTGCAACGAGCAATTCATGTAGCCAACCGAAGCCTCCTTCTGGCTAAAACACAATTGCCTGATCTCCGTTGCTGCTTTATTTGCACAAGCTTGGCAATCAATTTTAGAGAGATCACCGGGGCATTGAACAAGGCCATAAACCAGATCGTTGATTTGACCCATGCTTGTGACGTAAAATCCTGTTTGAAATGCATTGGCAACAAGGAAGGTGAGGGTAATATTTAGGTTTTGCTCATAGACACTCCCGGAAGTGTAATTGGCAGTGGTATTACAGCTCGAAAACTGGTCGATCTTTTGCGCTTTTGCGGGATAGTAAATTTGAAGAATTCATGAAATAAAGAGAAAATAAGAAGCGTATAATGCAAGGAATTGCATTTTATAAGATGATAAAAAGGATTAGAAGCAGAAATTTTTTCAGGAAATGTAATACCAAAGATTATGTGATGAATGCTAAATAAATGTGTCCCCTGCAACATTCTAAGTAGAATACATACAGTACATTCATTGACTAGTTCCGCCATGTTTTCGTCGGGCGAAATAATTTATATCTGAAAAAATAAAAAACGATTAAATAGTTTGAATTTAAATAAAGTACTTAATTTTAAAATGGTGAAAGAAAGATTATATATACATATGTAGCTTTTAGAATCTGATTATTTGTAGTTCTTCACGTCTGCATAATTTTAATATCATTGTTCCTTTGAAGATCAAGTAAATCCAAACAAAAAATCCATGCACACCATGAAAGAGTCAAAAGTAAACAAGCCGTACATGACCATCCTTTAACTAAGCAACCAAGTTGAAAAGTAGATACAAAACTGAAAGAATTACGTTCTCATTTCTGTCAACACGAGTTGGTGAGTGTTGGCAACGCCTGTTAGGACATTTTGTCAAAAGCTTAGTGAAAATTCATGGGCCCCTCGAAACATTTTCAGACGTTGTTTCCGATCTTCAGTGAGTTCCAGAACCATCCTTGTTTCACCTCTGATTAAAGCGCGCACACATGCATTGCGCTCTTGTTTTGAGGATTTTTTTTGTTTTAATCTAGCATAGTCAAGGGCCAAAAACACCCTTACTTACAGTGGCGGAGCCCCATGAAGGCCAGGAATGGCCTAGGCCTATCCTGAAATTTGATATATATATATATATATATTGTTTTGCTAATGCTTTCAATAAATACCTTGTAGTGCATTGGTAAGTGGTGTTTGAGAGTTGCATGGGGGCCTGTGTTCGAAAATCATTGATGTTTAACAGCCTTCCTGTTTTTTAAAACTTAAACCTCTTTTGTTTTACCATATAAAACAAGGTCCATAAACCTTATAATTAGCTTCCAAAATAATTAGCCTTCTGTTTTGAAAGGGAAATTCATTTAGAAGAAGATACAATTACGTTGAAAGCAACTTAAATTTTTGTTTGATCTTTCTTTTTTATTAAAATTTGTAAACAAATTATATTTTTTATGATATAATCATCTAAATACTAAAGTTTTCATAAAAAGTTTAACGTCCCGTCATTCTTGTTTGATAAATTTTGGGGTGTGCTATCGACGCCCCATTTTACTTCTCGTACACCTATCAATTTTCAATCATCAAATATAATGAATTGAAAAAGATCAAAGTACAAAAATTAACAAAGGTATGTGAGAAGTAAAAACGGATGTGTAGATAACACACCACTAAATTTTCCATGTCAATAAAAGGCCCCTCGTGAGAGTGATTCCTGGCTCCGCCACTGCTTACTTACCAAAATTTATTAGGAAAAAAAGTACAAGGAAAAACATATAACAAAAAAAATACAATATGGCTAGTGGTGAATGGAAGAAAATACCAATCATCTTGAGGATTAATTGAATCTAAGTTCAATCGTACTGAACATGTTTTTTGGTCAAAAGTATTAATCACTTTTGAGTCTTTTAGAGCAGGATTGGTATTTTATTCAAAAAATTTCATTACTTCTCAAAATTTTCTTAAGAACATGTCTTGAAAACAATTTTCTTTAAGATTTAAAAACTTGTTTGGTATGAAATTTACAAAATTTTAAATCTTAAAACTTAAACTAAATTGGGTCGCACGAGAGGGAGAAAGAGGAAAGAGGGGTGTTGGAATCAAATTGGTCCACCGCCTCTTGTGGTGTAGATGCCCAAACTCACTAACCTGTAAAAGAACAAATAGCCCTAAGCAAGCCAAGGACGGGAGGCCGGAGGGTGATTGTGTGCCACTCAAAGGCTTTCTAACGATCAAGTTAGTAAACAATATTAAGACTCAAGCGGTAGGCAAAAGAATAAGTATGCATAAATTGCGTTATCAGAGATAAACCCTAGAATGATGTATTTAGACCAGTCGAGAAGATGATCTTTTAGGAAAGTAGAGTCCGTATTAAACCAGGAGAATCCATGAGGAAACCTCCTTATTCCTTGTTGGATTAGGTTTTCGAATCTTGTGGAACAAGAATGGTTTATCTTAGCGAAGTCTGCCCACTGATTCCAGAGCAGAATGATAGTGGTATCGCTGATCCGTTTAGTCAACTCAGAAATGAAGACTTTTGAGTCTATGACTCAACTTTTAAGGTGGGAGTATTCCGATCAGTTACCCAAAAACCATATTTTTCGAATAAGCTGAAATACTTGCCGTTTGCTTCCTTCAGACGCGTGGCGTCTCAGCTTCAATGCGTTTGGTCATGAATATTACCAACCAAAAACTTTTGGTTGGACTGGTTTGTTTGGCTGGTCCACTTTCCCAGCAGAATGTTAAATAAGAAAAAGTATGAAGCTTTCCATGAAAAGGTCAAATGAGAAAGTGACGCGATTCATTTCCAAATGTTTGAACAACTAATCAAACCAAACACCCTGATATTCTCTTTCACGAAAAAAAAAATCACATCCATGAGAATACGAGGATACAGCTTCAATGAGACCCACCATGCAAAAGTACGTGTTAAAATAAGAATGAACGATATAGTTGATACGTCTTATTTTAAAGTATATTAACAAAATAAATTTATGTGTTATTTTATGTATAATAATAATGTCACGTGATCATGTCTCAAATATATTAAAAAATTACTCCAGAAAACAGAGTATGAATTTACTACTCCTGAAAACGAAAAATGCCCTCATATTCTAATACAAATTTTCAACAGCCAATGGAAGAACATGAAAGTTACCGCGTCACCAAATTCTGGTTTGGTTTACCAAAACCAAAAGGTTCACCAAATTTCGGTTTGGTAAACAAGATTTCAAACAATGGGGACAGTCGGACACAAGAACTGTATTTGTAGATACTATGTAAAAATCTCAGTAAACCACAAAAGAAAAGATTCAGTGATGAATGCTAAGAGCACTTCCACCCCTAAGACTGGGTGCCAGCGCTCAGCGCATTTATCCACTCAAATGAACAGTAACAGACTCCAATGAACAGTAATAGGCCAAGGCATCTCCACCCCTAAAAAAAATGCGCTGGCACCTAGTCTAAAAATGCGCTGGCCCAAACGATCTCCACCCCTACAAAATGTGCTGGCGCCCAGCGCATTTCAAATATTATTAAATTTTTTTATAAAATAATAATTAAAAAATAGTTTTAATTTCAGATATGATTTTTAACCAATCTCGTCACACCACGTGTCATTATTTTGTCATTTTATGTAATTTCTTATGTCATTTTTTGTCATTTTATAAAAAAAAATTCTGTATTTTTTTAAATTTTTTTGTATTTTTAATTAATTTTAATGTTATAATTAATCTGAACCGTTGGATCACAGATCAACGGTCCACGTTAAAAACAAAATTCAAATTTTTTTTACCGTTGGAAATCCAACGGTCTAGAATAACTAGCCGTTGGAAATCCAACGGCATGAGGTGAGCCACATCGCAAGTCACGGGAGGCGTCAAAAAGGCGCCCGACAGCGCTGCAGTGGCGCAGCAAGCCTGTCGGCTACTCTCCGGTTGGGGCGATTGGGTTGCACGCGCCCCATTGTTGCCTGGCACATTGGTCTGTCCGATTTTGACTGGGCTCTTGCCTGGCATGGGTTGGGTGCCAGGCAAGTGACTGGGCTGGAGACAAAAAATGGGGTGTTGGGCTGTTTTTGACTGGGTGCTGGGCTGTTTGGGCTCCCGGTGGAGCTGCTCTAATAGTTTGGTGTAAACAAACTGTGGCTTCCATTGGCCTGCAACATGCATGTCAAGCAATGAATATTATTGATTTGTTCTCCGTGCCATATTTAGTGGTTGTTTTTGTGATGATGTGAAGATAAAAAAGTCTCACATTGGTGAAAGAAAAAAAATGTTACAAGATGTTATAAGGAGTTTATCGAAAATGATTTTGGTGTTTCTGGTTTCACAATTTAAGCAAGTTCACAACATATACTGATCAATAAAAATCAAATCAAAGTAAGTATACATAATTTCCCAAGTTTCTTCTAGGATCTACATTTTTGTATAACAAAAAATGAGTAACAGTAAACTAATTATTCTGTGTAATACTTTCTAGCTAGCTAGATAGCATGATATACCAATTACATGATCTGTATGATATAATGTTGTATAATCCGGCTATATGCAATATGAAACACCGCTACGGATGCATGCGTATTAGTTCTTCTTCTTTGCATTCTCTAATTTCGATTTCCATCAGTTTGCTGCCCGTAGAAGGTAATACATCGCAACATTGCCTTCGCGGCGCCTGCAACTGATTAATTCACAAAAAAGTGGATTTAGTATTGTATAAGTTTCATGAAGAAAGTATGACAATGCTCAAGTGATCAAAAAATGTGTCCAAAAGATTGTAAAGCAATACCTGTTTCATATCAAGGTCTAGCTTATGTGAGTACACTCTGACCTCCTCCAGCTTCCTCGGCGAAGCCATGTCGTAGGAGCAATTTTCGTAAGACTTTTTGTATATGCTCTTGATTCCATCCGCACCAGAAGACACATTATCCAGAAAGAAAACAACCGGCCTTCGACACGGATCCTTGTGATGTTCTCTTGTGTTAAAAGTATAAACTCCCGACAAAACACTTCCCTTTTTCCACTGGCTGAATGTCTGTTGCACGGGGAGGACGTCCGGCAGAAGAATATGATTTCTGTATACTTGAACAGCGTAACCCCATGACACCGTGATAGTCCACGAAAACCATCTGTCGTAGCAGACTGTTTTCTGTAACATTCTTTGAGAATCAACATTCGCAGCTTTAAACAAATGTTTTAGAGCATTGATAGTTGTCATGTTGGGGAAGACAGGGTTTGCATGATCGAAGTGATGCAGGGATACCAAAGGCGTCACCGGATGCGAAGCCAGTAGGCCAAACATATCGCCGTGAATGTCATTCTGGTTCAATTTTAACAACCCAGAACCAAAAAATTTATTTCTTAGATATATAAACTAAGAAAAAAGCACGCTGAAATTTCAATTTAAACTACTAAAATGTGAATGTCACATACAATTTGATGAGCTAAGAATAGGGTACCTGATGGAAACCGGCTTCGCTTGTTAATCCAACGCCGAGTTCTGCCAAGCAAGAGGAAATCCTAGAGTCGCTTCCATAGAGATGTGGATATCGTTCTAAACACGAATCAAACACCTTCGCCAGTACTTTCGCCAATGGGGCACTTAAAGCGAAACCTGCACCACCATAAGCCATTCCAAATCCGAACACCCTATTTTGCTCATAAACTTCGGAGTTTGTCCCAATGTAGTACCACAGTCCATGATCATACTTAGAAAGTGTCTTCACCAAATTCTCTGGGAAAAAAACTGTGTCATCATCTCCGAAAACATACCACCTCACATTTGTATGGTTGAGCGCCACGGTCTCAGAAACAACGCGTGCAACACGAATAGCAGACTTGAGACCGCCTCTGTAAGTGTAACGAAATCTTGCAGTGTCACCCGAGATGCACACAGGAGGAAGAAAAGTGTCATTGACGTGACGCTGATGATCAGGCGGGAGGCTATCGAGAAAGACACATCCCCTCATAGACTGGTTCCTCCACCAGAGCCGTACATACTCCTTCCTCTTAGCAGACCACGCTTTCTGATTCGAAGCAATCCCGAACACAATGTGCTCGAGGGAGGTCGAGGGCGGGGAATAAACATCTTGAGACAGAGAACTTATACGTCCTAGCTTTGAGCTCGTAAACACAAGGAAGAGCGACCCAAGAAGGAAGAGCGTGCATACAGAAGATGAGACTATGAAGAGGTTTATCAACCGAGACGGACTTTGGGGTTTCGAAGGCGACTGAGGAAAGGGCAGCATTTTAAGTGGAAAGGAAGAAGAAGAAGCAAAGAAAACTGAAATGCAGAAAATGTATCTAGAAAATACAAGTGTGGGACATAAAACCAAGATGTTGATTAAGAAGCGCAATCTGCGGGAAGAGAAAGATGTAAACTTTGACCTGCAATTCTGCACAAAAGTGTATTTAGTTGGTTAAAATTCCAAAAGAAGTCATGGTTCACACAGAAAGTCCTCCATTTTCTTGCCAACCTAATGTAAATCGGGCAGCCAACCAAGCAGCTGGGTGCGTACGTTAGGTTAGAGTCAAAGGTCAGGTACCTGACAGCAATGGCATTGACTGAAAGTGTGAGAGATTAGGAAGAGAGGTTAGGCGTTAAAAATGGTGTTGGAAATGTATTAGGACGTGGCCTTAGGAGATTGTAAGAGAATAATTAATTAATATTAATTATGTGTGGTTTTGCTAAAGGAAAATGCAGAACGTGAAAGAGCAAGCATACTTCAGCTGCAAGTTAAAAAAAGATTAAAAAAAATACTTTAACGGGCTTAGCAAAAATAAAAGTGTGGAACTGTTACGTAAAGCGAAGTTCGACGTTCCTATTCATGTTTTTGTTTTTTCTTGGATGAATAAACCAACAACGTTGTATGCATTTGATTGGAAAATCCAAGGAAACGATTACTTACAATTTGAGGTTTCTTGAGGCATCCATGTAACTTATGTTCAGGTGCATCGGATTTGATCTTAAATCACTTGCGTTACAATCCATTTGCTCGTGAAAAAACGACTAGGTAAATGTCTTTAAACAAACAATATTGAGGGCGTAAAAACGACTTAAAGGACTTCATGTGCATGGTATATGCTCTTAATCACTTGAGTTACAATCATTTAAGAAAAATCTCCTGAAATTGCTTATTTCGGGATTAAGATACAGCTAACCGAAATGTATAAAACCGATACATTGAGCTAATTTAATTACGAAAAGTACGACAAAGTAAGCAACTAAGTAGTGCGTTGTACCAGTTTGATTTGATAATCTGAGTTGTTTTATCATGTCCAGATCCTGAAAATCAGATGCATGACACCATCGATGCTGGATCTACATAATTAAATTTTAAATCTCAAAATCTGGGTTACTGGAAGATTCAAAGGATGCACATGCATTATGCTTCAATGGTTTAGGCCAAGGAGGAGGAAGACAACGGATGGTTGGCAAGAAACCAAGTACGGCATTCACCCCGCTCGAAAATTACAAAACCAAAAGGGTTTATATCACAAATGGTCCCTGAAATTGACCCCATCAATCATGATGGTCCCTGAAATTGAAAATCAATCAATGTAGTCTTTGAATTTTAACTCGCGAATCAATGTCGTCCTTTTGTTAGTGTTCCGTCCAAATTAACTTTAAAAAAAGATTAGATAACCAATTTTTCATGGTAAAATGATCAAAAATAACCCTGTTACTTATAATTTTACTTACTACCTCTCTTTTCTTTTTTCCATCTTCACTTCTCTCTCCATTTTTTCATGGATTTGGTGCTAAAAAAAGTGGTTCTCTAACCTTTTTTTGGTCATTTTACCATGAAAAATTGGTTCTCTAACCTTTTTTTAGTGTTAATTTGGACGGAACACTAACAGAAGGACCATATTGATTCGCGAGTTAAAATTCAGGGACTACATTGATCGACTTTCAATTTCAGGGACCATCATGATTGATGGGGTCAATTTCAGGGACCATTTATGATATAAACCCTTACCAAAATTACAAAACCAGACCCTATACAATTTATTATCTATGGCATCAACAAAACATGCTAAATGCAGGAATGAAAACGCAGCCAGCATTTCAACAATATTTCCTTCGCATGCTTACCAACCAATCGAAGCTCTTCCTCATCATTTGATGTCTCAAAATGCAAGTTACTCTACAGCATGAATACATTACATACCTATCAGTTCACTAGTTACCGTTCATTCCTCCGGATATCCAATTTACTCGGGTCATCTCCACTAGCCGACATGTGAATGGCGTTGTCCTCCCTTTTTGTCTGTTCATCATATTTTCAAATAATAAGCCACTAGTGAGTTTAACCAAGAGTATCAGACATCGAAACCTTAACTGGCGGCAGATTTTTGCAGTAACTTCCCCCTTCTGCAATCTTTTTCTTGTGATTTATTGTTTTCAAGGAAATCGTTCCAGAAGCATTATTTTTGCTCCATGTTTAGATCAGAAGATAAATAGCCCATCTCCAAGTATATTCTCTTCTTCCTGCTCCTGTCAAGAAGAAAAGGAACTTGAGCTTTATGAAGTGCAGATCACATCCGAGAATATCACGTAGAACAGAGCACTTGTAGGTCCATTTCCCAATAATAAAATTTAGAAACCTGAAGCATTCTTACTAACAAGTGAACTTACTAGAAGAAAAATGAAGAGAGAAAGAAGAAAACTCAGATTTTCCATTATTTTCAACTACTTAAAGATATAAATCACCTTAATGAATGGATTGCAATGCGGGGTGGACAGTTTTCCCTAAGAACTTTTCAAACATAATATAAGAACAAGAAATGACATCACAATTTACCTTGACATGTACACCAAAATGCGTGTGATTCTCTGAATTCTGCATCTAACTAAGTATCCTCAGAGCAATATTCCAACAGAAAACTCTAGATATTCATGGATATCAACTCATTGTCTCTGCACCGTCTGATGTTTATAGTCATGGAGTCATCAAACGAAGGCAAAATTTCGCAGCACTGACGGCGTTGAGCCTTCATCTGAATTATAACAAGTGGACAGTAGTTGATTAATGGCATTGACTAAAACGAAAGACAAAAGAAAACTTAATATAAGAGAGAAGGTATAATTTCCAAATCAGCTACATCTATATTAGTGAAGCAAATACCTCATCCGCAGCAAGCTCTAGCTTCTGTAAGAACACTCTGATCTGTTCCAGATTCTTTATTGCATTTGCTTTGGAGCAATTTTCTTCATTGAGCCTGGTGTAGTTACTCGAGCTACCATGACTATTGGATACGACACTTTCCAGGAAAAAGACAGTTGGTCTTTTACATTTATCTCTAGGATAATCTCTCATATTGAACATGTACTGACTTGCCTCGATACTACGACTTCTCCTCCATGGCATAAACGTTTTTTGCAGTGAAAGGAGATCTGAGAGAAGTTCATTGCCAGCATACACCTGAATAGCATAGCCCCATGCAACAGAAACAGTAAACGAATGCGAACTGTCATAGCAAACAGTTTGCTGCAATATCCTGGCAGGATCAACATTCACAGCTTCAAAAAGATGTTCCAAATCTTGAGTCTTGTTCATGTTTGCGAAGATTGGATCTGCAGCCTCCAAATGGTGGAGGGACACCAGAGGTGACAACGGGTGTGCAGATAGCATTCCAAACAAATTCCCCCGCATATCGACCTGATTAAAAATTATGACAACAATGATTGCCCTTCAATTCAGCACATAACTTGACACAAGTCCACAACAAGAATCTTTGCTAACAAGCTCACATTGGAATCAACAGATGAGAGGACATCAATCAAAACTATATCATGATATGAAAACTTTGGTTATCATTAAATCAAATCCAACATAACTCAATCAGAAATTCAACCCATCAACAACTGAATTGTATCAGAAGTAACCTCCACCACATTCAGCAAAGGTCTATGAGCATAGCACATTCAGCATAGCACAGAATATAGAGATTGTATCAGAAGTAACCTCCCATTCCGTAGCTCCCTATAAAACTAAGGAACAACTACGAACAGGCCTCCCCACCTAAAGGCTAGTCATAGAAGAAAGCCGAAGCCATCCCTTCGGCCTTGAACCTACTAACAGTTGACAAAGCTTTCATTAAACACAATCAGTTCATCAAACACTATCAAGCAATTACTTTCCTAAGTTTCCTTCCTAACAAAACCAACTTCTGCATTATATCATCAAAATCTTATAAAGTTAATTACTTTTTCCCATAATCCAAGCATAAATCGTTTAAGTCTTATCAAGCTAATCACTTTTCCTGATTTTTCACATAAAATTAATTTAATTCAACATACCTGATGAAACCCAGGCTCATGGGTCAACCCAACGCCGAGCTCCGCCACGCATGCGAAAACCCGAGCATCGCTTCCGTACAAGTGGCCGTATCTCATCAAGCACGGGTCGAACACCCTAGCCAGAGCCGTAGCCAGCGAATGGCTAATGGCGAACCCTCCGCCGCCGAACGCCATTTCGAACGAGTACTTGACATTCTGCTGGTAGCTCTCCGAGTTACTCCCCACGTAAAACCACCGATCGTGATCGTACTTCGACAGCGTCCTCACCAGATTCTCGACGAAGAACACCGTATCGTCGTCGCCGAACACGAACCACCTCACATCCGGCTCGCCACGATCGACTACTTCCTTGACCGCGCGCGCCACACGGATCGCGGACCGCAGCCCTCCTTTTAGAGTGTGCGGAAAGCGGGAGGTGTCGCCGGAGACGACGACAGTCGCGACGGATCGGTCGCCGGAGGAATCTGTTGGGGCGCGGTCGAGGAAAGCGAAGACGCGGGTGGAGGCGGGGGAGCACCAGAGGCGGATGTAAGGCTCGCGGCGGGACCAGGAGCGGGAGGAGGATGCGATGGCGAATACAAGGTGGCGGCGCGTGGTGGGAGAGGAAGTGTAGCGGGAGAGGACGGTGGGCGGCGCATGGAGGAAGAAGAAGAGGAAGTAGAGGTTGAGGAAAACGGAGAGGATTAAGAGGAGGGCCGAGAAGTGGGGGAGGGTTAGGGTTCTGGGCATCAAGGACGGGAGGGAGAGAGAGAGGTATTGGAATCGGATTGCTTTGCAGGCTGAGTTGGTTTTTCGTTTGATATTCTGGTACATTAAAAAGTTACAGAGAAGATGACGATCAAGTCGCAGTCGCGGGGACAGTATTGATTGATATTCGAAGAAGAAGGTGATGAATTCATGTGTTAGATCCACCTGAGCAAAGTCGGCAGTTACAAAAGCTGTTTGTTGGATTCTGCAGTTTGCTTTTGTCCCGAAGAAGAAGCCGTAAGAGCAACTCCACCCGTTGCTCTTGCTCGGGGGAGAGGGGAGTGCAAGGGGCCTGAGGGCCGGTGGGAAGTGCTCCAGCCGTTGGGGGCCCGAGCTCAGGTGGGAGCCCGAGCAAGGGGGCAGTCACGAACTCACGGACCTGTTGCCCGAGCCCTTTGAATATTTTATTTTTTTTCTTTGTGTCAGAGAGACAGAGACAGAGACAGAGACAGAGGGCGAGAGCGAGGGAGAGAGGGAGAGAGGGAGCGGGAGCGAGGCCGGAGCTGGGTGGGGGGGGGGGAAGGCAGGGTGGGTCGTCGCCGGGGGGGTGGGGGGGGTGTCGTCGCGGCGGGTCTGGTTTTTGGGATGATGGATCTGGGTTCGGGAGGGAGCGGGAGCGAGAGAGAGAGAGAAGGGGGGGTGGGGGTGGGGAATTTTTCTGGGTTTCTTTGTAGGGGTGGGTTGGGGGTTGCACAGAGAGAGAGAGAGTTAAAAATATTAAAGAAAAATATTAATATTTTATAATTGGGTAAAAAAAAAAATTTAATATTTTAATTGCTTATTGCCTGAGGAAAAGGCTTCATGGGTGGAGATATAAATGGTAATTACTGTTCATTTAAGGCAGTTACTATTCATTTAAGGCAGTTACTGTTCATTAGGGTGGATTGCATAGTGAGTTGCCTGGGGGAAGGCTCCATGAGTGGAGTTGCTCTAAACGACACGGCATTCCCTACTCCGTAATTGGAATAATAACATGAAATTGAATTTCGATTACAGAGTACTTAAGTGTTTACTAAATAGAATCAACAAAGCAGTGGGGCCCACATAAATTTTGGAATTCAATTCCTTGTATTGGTGGAATTTGATTCCTTAGATATAGATGGTAATTCAATTCTTGATTGTTTGGACAATCGAAATGACACTTTTGTTCCATTTGGTACCGTTTGATACGCAGACGGGACGGGACGGAATGGAATAGAACCTTATGTTTGGTATGTGCAGGACGGAACGGGACGATTGTTCCGTTCTGCGTTTGGTAAGCGCATGATGGCACGGAACCAAAAAATTAAATGACTAACTTACCCATGTTTCGCATGTTATTTGGTACAATGTTTATGCATGGAACAGAACAAGATATTTTCCCACAAATGTAATTAAATATTTTCATGTAGATTTAAAATATTTAATAATAAAAAATAATTTTTATTTTTATATAATTAAAACTTAAAAAATAAAAAAGAAAAAGAAGAAGATGACTGTTCATCTTCTTCTTCCCTACCCCGTCTTCTTCCCCATTAAAACTTAAAACTTTAATATTTCAATCTTGATTTTGTTGCTTTAGCAAACCCCCATCAAAACAAAAGTTTCCCAAAATCTTTATCTCACTAAGGTTTTCAAACCCAACAGCAAATTGGAGTTTTGTGAGAATCCGACCGTGGTTCAGAAGTGGCCATCGGAGAAAGTTGAACGTGCGAACTTCACTCCGTTTCCAATAGCCGCCAGTAAGAGGAGAGACTACCATTCCATTCGAGAATTAAATCAAATCATAAAAATAAAGCTACAAAATGTTGGGGTGGGGCTAGAGAACTGTATCGACGAAGGGATCAGAGTTTAGCAAGGATCTTTTTGTCCTGCAGGTTAAGAGCATGAACAGAAAGAAAAACGCATCAGACCTCCTGGAAGCAATTTTTTTTTTTTTTTTTTCAGTTGCAGATCGAAGGCTACAAAGAAAGAGAGACCGAGAGGCAGATCGTACCTGGACTGGAGATGCAGAGCTGAAGTTCACAAAGAAGGTTGCAAATGGGAGATGCAGAGGATGAGGAGGAAGGTTGCGAAAGAGGGAGATGTAGAGAAGAGGAATGAAGACAGCGGCAGCGGCAGAGAGAAGATAGATTGTTTTTAGGGTTTGTTAAATGATTTAGATGGTGTAATTTTTGAAAAAGACATTGGGTATATTTGTCTTAAAATGGTAAAATATTGTGTTCCACAGACGTGGAACAACCCGTTCCAGGGGGTGAGGCAGGACGCAAAAACACCCAAAATCTATCTCGTGGAACAGCGCGTTCCACCATTTTTTGGCGTACCAAACGCCGGACGGAACGTTTCGTCCCGTCCCGTCCCACGTACCAAACGCACCCTTATGCCCTCACTTACTTTTTTTTTTATTTCCAAGACTATCATTTATAAACTCATTAAAGTATTTGATTTGGGATAAGGGCATTTTAGTAATCATAGTGGTTTATATTCCGATTATGTTGAATTAGTAAACAGTTTTATGGAATTCTATTCATATTCCAGAACATTTAAGTAAACAGTTTCAACAGGAATCCGATTCTGACTTCTCCTCATTCCAATTCCTCCTCAATTCAATTCCTCTTATTTTCATTACCGTTACGTAAACGCGCCATTAATGCTAAGATCATCCCTAACCGATCAAACCAAAAGATCGTAAGGCCGAAAATAGTTCAAAATAATACGAAAACTATCTTCAATCGAGAACTAGACCAAAAGGGTTGTGAACCCCACCGGGCCAAAACCAGCCAACCAGGCCAGCGGGCCCGGCCAGGCAGCTAGCCCGATGGCCATCTCCATATGTACGAGCTGAAAACAGAAGCAAAAGCGAAACTGTCCGAAGGAACACGGGGTTCTCTCCCATGGCAGAGGAAGGAAAGCCAGATGCCCAACTGTTTCAGCTCCTCTCTGGTCTCCTCCAACAGGTTTTATTATCTTCTCCTTTCCAAATCCACCATTTATTTCTTCCAATTTCGCCTGATTTGATTTGCTTCGCGTTTCTAACTTATCTTTTACGGTTTTAATTTATCAAAATTTTGAATAGAAACACGGTTTTAATTTAACAAACCATAACCCAGTTCTCAGAGCTCAATCCAATCAGCCATGTGCGTTTTCGATTAAAGACGAAGACATCATGATGGAGGACTCCTACACAGTCAACAAGAAGCCTCCCATCAAGGAGATCGCCCTCGCCCTCGCCCTCGCCCTCCTCGTCACCGGCACTCTCGGCCTTGTTATCGGCATCCTCATGGCCTACGACCATGTCGGCGGCGACAAAGCTCACTGTAATCTACCCTACGAACCCCAACCCTAAAGCCCATTTTGTTCAATTTTCAACTTTTTCTCTTGATTTTTAGTGGGTTTTTTCAATAAATTAAGGGTTATTTTTTGCAATACTTGGTGGGATCTTGTTTCTTCCGGATTGCTTACTGTGCGTATAAAGGGTACAAGGGCTTCTCTTTCTCCAACATTCCACCTGTGTAGCAGCAGTAATCCATTAGTCCATTTCCTCTGCTTCCAACTTCACATGTACAGATCCCTTCTTAATTTTTAGTGATTTTGTTGTAATGGGTTTTGTTTATTTTTGTTATTTTTTTAACTGTGCTTATTATATATACTGATTGTTCTTGATAGACGAAGAGTTTGTTGCTTATGTATAATCATTATCTGGCCAAATAGTGAACTTATTATCTTGTTACCTGATCGTGTCATGTTATATTTTGGAGAGGAACATCTGAGTAGTTTCATGGGTGGTTCTGTACTAACAACATCTGTTAGGTTCAAACAGCAGGGTTTAACAGATATTCTTTTTGGGAGGACAAGAACAATGCATAAAATCTAGCCAAACACAAAATTCAAAGTCTTTCTAGTTCTTATGTAATGAATGCAGTTTACACATGTTTGCAAGTTCGTTGTCTTTGAGTTTCTCTACGTTACAATAGTAATGTATTAGAGTGCCATAAATTAGTCTTTAGAATTAAGTATATTAATAAGGATTTTCCCAGATTCATGTACTGATTAGCCTATAAAAAGGGCTACTTTATTTGCTTTTAAAATCAATGTTAGTGAAAGATATTCTGGATTTCCTGCTTGTTTGTAAGGCTACAGCAACCTTGAGTGAAATAATAAATTATGTTTGCCCATATGGTCCTTTGGTCCCCTCGGTTGGAGATAGTTTTTTGTCACACGACTATGTTTGGCCTATGGCCCTTTGGCCATTTGGTTGGAGATGGTAAGAAAAATTGTTTGGCACTGTTTATTAAAATATTAATTTCTTGGAGGTTAGACTATATCCAACCGAATGAGGGCCAGATGGCTTGTTTTAGCCCTCTAGCTCTTCAAGAAATTAATATTTTAATAAACAGTGTAGGACCATATTTCTTACCATCTTCAACCGAGAGTCAAAGGGCCATAGAGCTCATTTTAGCCTTGTCACAAAAAAATCGTCTCCAACCGAAGGCCAAAAAGCCATAGGGCCAAACATAATTTATTATTTAAATTTAAAAACTACAAATTAAATTTAAAAACAACATTAACTTAAATTTAAAAACTACAACAACTTAAATTTAATATCCATAATCAATATCATCTTCATCATCTGTCATTGTAAGAGTATAGTCAAGAGGTAAACAACTGCCACTGGGTCATAATATCTTCTTTTTTTCCTATCAAAATAGGCCTTACTCATTAGAGTGTAATTCGAAGTGTTCATTTCCATATTCTTATCATCCATTTCTTCTTGTATTTGTTTGGCCCGTTCTTCATGCCTACAGTTCCTTTCTTCCGTGGCAATGACATTTTGCTCCACCATTAATCGCAATGAGGCCGCCACTTCCTATTGAGCGGCGTAATCATCATTTGCCTTGCCCTTTTCCTTTAACCTTCGAGCCTTGTTTTGTCTCATAGCCTTAGGTATGAAACCTTCACCCGAAGACGGATTTTCTACCCTTGTGTGTTGAATGGTAGGAGATCCATCTTGATCCATATCTACAACTGAGGATGCAATTTCGAACACCGGCGTAGGACCTACTATATGTTGAGGTGGATCTTCAAATAACACCCACCCTTTACAAATATCCCAACAACTGTGAAACTGAAAGGGTTTCGAGCTGCCCCCATATACAATTCCTCCGTTTGGCGTACCTAGAAAATATAATTACAAAAATTAAATGTAATATAATTAAATATTTAAAATAAATTGTGAAAACACTTACTTAATCGTAGTAATTGGCACCGCTTTCATGTCTACTTGCGGCTACAAACAATGCTTGATGCCATTTGTTCAAACTTGGTTGAAGATATTTCTTCCATCTTGAAGAACAACTCTCGTGGTTTCAGGTATTCGGTGGAGTGGTGTCTTCGCAGAACTCTAAGTATTTTTTGGACACACGAGTCCAAACACCTTCACTTCTTTGAGAACTCCCCCTCACACTATCTTTCGACACCCATCTATAAGCCCTGCAAAGAGCTTCATCTTCTTTTCGGGTATAAGCCCTACCTTTCATTGCAGACGAGGCCATTTGAAAATTCTTTAAAGAATTGAAGGGAATATTTTTGGAAGAGGTAAGAAAATATGAGAATTGAAATGGTGTAGAAATGGTGAAAAATTTGTGAGGAATGGTGAATGAATGGTTTAGGTATTTATAGGAAAAAATGATAATTTTTTAAAAAAAAATTTGGCCCAAAAAACCAAAAAAAAAATTCAAAAACCAATGGTAACTGATGTCAGCTAGCCGTTGGGAATTCAAAAAAGAGCCTGGTCCGGGGCCGACTGGCTAGCTCATTTGGCCAGCCGGTTGGCCCTTTAGTCCTTTTTTGTCCAGTGGGGCCCATGAGCCCTTTGGCCCAGCCCTCAGTTGGAGACCGTTTTCGGGTTATTTTTTGCCCTCTAGACCTTTCGGTTAGAGGCCATCTCCAACTGAGGGCTGGCCAGAGGGATCGTTTTAGCCGTTTGACCCTCCAAGATATTAATATTTTAATGAACAGTACATGGCCATATTTGCCTCCGTCTCCAATCGAGAGCCAAAAGGCCATAGGGCCAAACATAATTTATTATTTAAATTTTAAAACTACAATAACTTAAATTCATATTGTTTAATGTTGTTTCATGTTACTTAATTTAATTTAATGTTGTATAATGGCTTAGGAAGTTATAGGAAAAAAATAGAATTGAAAAAAAATATGAAACAAATTTTGTGAAATAGAAGTTATAGGAAAAAATGGAATTTAAAAAAAAATATATTAAACAAATTTTGTAAAATAGAAGTTATAGGAAAAAAAAATAGAATTTAAAAAAAAATATATGAACAACCGACACTATTGCGATAAACAAAATTATTCCTGTCGGTTATATCCGACAGTTTTAAGCAAAATTCTGGCCAGCCTGGGGCTGGCTAGAAGGAGCCAGCCCTCTGGCCCTTTGACCCTTTTAGATTTCGTTGGCCCCTCTCAGATACCACGAGCCCTCTGGCCTAGCCCTCAGTTGGAGACGGTTTTCGGGCTATTTTCGGCCCTCTAGCCCTCTGGACCCTTCTGTTGGAGATGGCCTTATAAGGCTAAAAGGAGCCATCTGACCCTCCTTCGATTGGAGATGGCCTAAGTGCCCCTGAGGTAATATCCGTGGTAAGTAACTAAGCATGTTGTATGCCAGTAGATTAAATTGTTATTGATGGGTGTTTAGCGTAAAGTGCTATTATTTAGAGTATATATAAACAAATGGTCGGACGTAATCTTGAGTACAAACGCGATATCAATATGTAAATATAAAGTGATGAACAAATTAACTCTCTTTTTCCTTAAAAAAAAAAAAACAAGCAGATAGCTTTGTCACGTTAGTCTCCCCTTTTGGGGTTGAGAAGATTCACAGAGGCATTTCAGCCTCTCTCTAGCCACCATCGCGCTATTCACCAAGCCAGGAATCGAACCGAGGACGTGCCGTGGGAAATACCGACTTGAAATTCGTTCATAACCACTAGGCCATCCCGTGATGGTTAAATTAACTCTCCTTTTAACAAGGGGAAAAATACTACTATAAAATAAGAATGTCGTACTTCTGTTAGCGGTATCTCAAGTTAGTCATATACATTTATGTAGAAAAGTTAAAACTCACAATAGTGCATGATTAGCTTGAAAGATCCACCGTAATGATCATCCTTATTATATGTAAGTTTCGATCTCCAACGGATTAAGGGGATTTGAATTTGGTCTCTCTCTCAACAATGGGAAAGGAAGTATTACTAGGTTAAGAAGTTGTTGATGAACAACATCTATTTAGGCCATGACTATCCCTCATAAATATAAATAGAAATATAAAAGGGAAGGCAAGACTATCATGCTTGGTTAAAAATTGTTAGTGATTAACATCATTCTCTAATCTTGATTATTTATTGACTAATGGACTAAAGGTAGTGAGAACACTAGATAAGTTTCCATTTAGTTTCAACCATTATTAAAACATTTTCATCAAGAGTATGAATATGGAGGTGACAAATGCAATTTGGAAAGTAAAGAAGATAAGCATTTCAATCAAACAAGAACTGCTTATATTAGCTGACCATTCTATTTCAATGTTTAGTTTTCTCTAATATTTCTATATATTTAAATTTGACTTTAATAAACTTATAAGGGCTAATTTGACAATACTTTTAAAATAACTAAAAGCGCTTTTAAATAAAATGTTTTTAGGTTTCAGAAGCACTTGAAGTGTTTTTTACAAGAAGCACCAATTATGTGCTTCTTCTAAGAAGTACTTTAAGTGTTTTTCCAAGATTTACTTGCATTTTCACTAAGGATTGATTCAAAAAATATTTTCACTAAAATCTAATTCAACCATTTTAAAAGCACTTTCAAACGTGTTCGTTTGATTCTTCACCGTTAAATGGTATATATATATATGTCATCTGATTGTAAATGTATGGAATGAGGATAACTACAATAATGTCCATAACCTCTTATCTTAATATTTTGTAACCAATGCTCTAAATAGTGTATTTAGTGGTCTGTAACTAATGGTTTAATGTGTCAACCCAATAAACAATATGTGGCCAAGGACATCTTCTACATGCATACAAGCTCTATGAATCCCAATTTGAAGAAGGCTTTAATTCTAGGCCATACAATTACAAACGAAGGCTTTCTTCTCTAGTGATCAAAATTGACCGGTTAACAACTCACCAAGAAAATTATGGCTCAAAATCTTCTAACAAGTCATCTCATAAAGCTTACTTCTAGCTTAATCATGTTTATTTCTTTTTTTTCAAAGTAGTGGTTTCTATTTTGTCAAAACTAGTGGTAAACTTGATTAATTTAATAGGACCTATTTTATAAATAATTATAGACCAAGTTTTTTTTCTTTCTTTCTGAATCACAAGTTTAAATTAGAAAAAAAAAATTAAAAAATTGGAAAGGTGGAACTTAAGAAAAGGAATCACAATGAGACATTTGTCATGTAGTCGAGCATGCATGGTTGTCATTGAAGACTGGAATCCTAGGACAGAATTCATCTTCATCCGCTGTAATTTGACTCTGTTGACATCCCAACCCAAACATTCCTTATAAATGGCTTTTTTTGGTTCCAACTTCTTGGCCATTGTCATGCAATATAATTTTTGAGATTCTAAAATGTGCAAAGGAGTACAAGAGAGTGGCTTCTGCCAGTCACCAATTCTCATTCCTTCAGGAGGCAGGTTGCTTTGCTGTGAACTGTGCAACTCAAGGGCTTCATTGTATTGCCTAGTAGACGATGCATTTTTGTGTAGAAAATGTGACCGATGGGTTCATGGGGCTAATTTCTTAGCACTCAGGCATGCCAGGCGTTTGTTGTGTAACACATGCCAGAATCTTACTCAAAGATATGTCGTCGGAATTGCAGTGAAGGCGATGCTTCCGACTATTCTTAGTCGGGTGGATAGAAACCGGTGCGAATCAAATGCCAAAAGAAGGTGCTCAGCTAAACGGAAAAGGCCTTTCTTTTAATTTTCTACGATATGTATATTAACTCTTTGAGTTATTCCTTTTTATACGTTTTTCTTCTATTGTGGGATTGTGTATTTTGAATCATTAATCGATAGAGAATCAGTGCAGTCTCTGAGGCATTGAAGAGGGAATACCGAATTTTAGGTAATGTGAAGTCATCTTTTCTTAAATGACTTGAGAACAAGGATACTGAGATAATGCTTCCAAAGGTTTAGTCAGGTCATTAACTGTAACATCTTATTAATGTCTTTGTAATCTCAAATATAATGATTTGAGAACCAAGGTCACTGACATAATGCTTCTTAGGTATTGATTATTGTAACTATCATGGCAATGCAAGCTCCGTCTTCTGCATACCTGCTAGCATCCTTTCAAAATCATCCTAATTAATCATCCAGTTATGCTAAAATTATTAGTTGGAGCAGATTTTTACTAAGAAATGGTCATAAGTACAACCAGCTTCAGATGATGATCATATTCATAACTCACGTATAGAGAGTTACTAGAAAATAAGCCCGCGCGTTGCGGCGGGAACCAACTGTTTCAGGCGTAATTGCATGAATAAGACACATTTAACCTGAATAAATTCAACACAATCATGAATGGACAGAGGGACACATGAGTGAATGAGGTCGGTAAGATAAGTAGCTCGGCTTTTATAGACATTCAACTGAACTAACATGTAAAGACATTGCACAATTAGTAGGAAGAAACTGAACGTTCTTGATCACAAAGGCATGGTTGCCAAAAAAGTTATGTTTCCATAAGAAGCAGAAGCAACATGCAATTCACACATATTTGAACGTTCTTGATCACAAAGGCATGGTTGCCAAAAAAGTTATGTTTCCATAAGAAGCAGAAGAAACATGCAATTCACACATATTTTGCTCTTGTAGTTAAGATGGCAAAATATGTGTCCTACAGGGCAGGCACCTAATTCAGCAATTAACACAGATGGTTTAAGAATCACATTAACAGTAAGTATAGTACATTCGTGGCTACAGAGTTAGCATATAAGATCATATGCAAGACAACAATGGAGATTGTTTTCAGAATCAAATTGGCAGCAATCAAAGCAACCTTGCAAACTCACATTTAGTTTCATTTGTATAGGTCAAAAAACAAAGTAAACATGTATATCAACTTGTCATATTTTATAAAACTAAAAGCATGGACAATAAAGTGCACCTTGGTTGCACATTTGTCATATCCAGCAGCTCACATCGGCCACTCCCCACTGGAATCCAAGGCTAAGAGAAGCCTTCTGCGGGAGTTGTCATCTGAAGCACCACTCTTATCTTTGGCTTTGTCTGATTTGACATCTTGCTTATTATTGCATGGATGCCAAGTTGCTTCAACAGCCTTCGATGTACACATATCTGAAATGCGGTCTTGTCCTACTGTTAGAAGCAAAGATAGGAACCCTAATAATATATTCTCAAGAGCTTCATAGAGAGCTCTTTTGTTTCTCTTTGTCAACCACTGCAAGGAGTGCAATTAAAATTTAATTAAAATACCTCATTTCGCATTCATAAAAAACCCGAAAGTGACTTCATAAAATGAAATTAACCTAATTACGTGTGAAAGGAAACCTTTCCAATTAAATGAAGGAAATATTCGATGTGGATCAAAACCAAAACCAAAACAAAACAAACATTGACAACTGCCCAAGTTGATGTTTGCTCCAAAGGTCTTCCTCCTCCTGCCATCCTTTAATTGAAACCCTAATTTTCCTTACTACTAAATAATGCTATTTTCGATCTATTTCTTTCGGTGTGTAAACTTGTATTAATTCTCTATAATTTTCAATCACTTCCACTGTAATTAAAATAAGTACTGAGTCTACTATATACACACTCATAAACTCACAAAATTCAGTTTTCCATTCTAAAAAACGAACGAAAGCACATATGCCAAGTCAATGTTCCTACCGTATTCATTAATCTAACGATGCATCAAATATAAAAATTAAATTATACCTCTAATTTATAACCTTTTGATCTTGCTTCATCTGCAGCTAAACAGAAATTTGGACAGTCCCCAATATAATTCTGTCAAAAACCAGATAGCAATACCATGTAAAAGTCATATTGGGTGTCTACACCCACACTTGTCAATTTACACATAAATTTGAAATTTGAATCACTTGGGCTTAAAAAATATTTGCACACAAATTGGAAAGAAAATGAACAAATTAAAGCAAAATCATATGTAGACAATTGAGACTCACCTAAAACTGCTATCAAACTATGCTGCACGGAATGGTGGTGTGCTGTGAAGATAACTCTGCGTTGTTGACAAAGTCCCAGAATAACTTGGAAATTTACAGAGGTCAAATTTTACAGCTGAAGGAGCAATCATTTACTGCATTATAAAGAAAAACCCAAAATAAACAATCAATCAAACAGAACCAAATGATATTTACCAGCTTGAAAATTTTCATACTACACCTAATTATAAAGGGAATGAGTGTACTGTGTACCTGATGAAGTATTCCACCATTGTTGATGGCAGACTGGGTAGTGAGCGTCTCTCTGTTTTTTTTTTATGTCAATCTATATGACAAATGATTTGGGAATTAATAGGGGTGCAAAATGGATAGAACCAAGAATTGAAATCAAGAGAAAACACACATCCAATTTGATAGCAATCAAACTGCTAGTGTGGTGCAAAATGAGCAATTTTAAACTTGTAAAATATATTTTTTTTACAAAAAGGTAGGCCGAGATTATCTATAAATGATGATTGCATTGTATTTTTGCCCCTCGGAGCATTGTATTGTATAGAAATGACTCCAAGAAGCAATCCATCCTAAGTTTACGCAAGCAAAAATCAGATTTATGCAATAAAATTTAAATCTTTTGTTATGGACAAATACTATAAGTCTATAACTGAGTTTACACACCAATGAGTTTTGCAAGTCCCAACTACGTACCTAAGGTATTATTTAAATTGCTTTCAAGTTAACTGAATAGGACCACATCATGTGTCGCTTGAAGGTGAATAAATTACCTGTTGTGCAAACACAAATAATCTATTAGGGATACCCAAATTCCTTAATGCTCCCTATGTCGTACAAAATGCTCGCTAATTAGAGAAGAAAGAACTCACAATCTAGAATAAAACGCCAAATCAGTAGGTACAAACTGCAAACTACAACTAATGTTAGTAAGTCTCAAACTAACAACTGAAATGAGAAACTAACATTGACAAAGGAAAAGTAATAACAGAGAGAGAGGGAGAAATATGGGTGTGGCACATGCCATGACTCTTAATTCTGCTAATTGTCACAATATCAAAATTAGCTTACTCGTCATCGATAAGCATGTTGGCGTGTCTACCTATAAACTAATACTACAAACACAAAATTAACAAGTCAACCTTTTGGAAAAAAATTAACAGGGAAGATAAATGATTAGCACAAAACTCCATGAATGTGTTAGTGTAAACTTTGATTTAAAAATGGCAGCATCAAAACACGAATTAGGAATTTTTTACACGTAAACAGCATTATCAAACTAAAACCTGCATCCACAAATCACCCATTTCACAAAACTAGACAATAATTTCACTCAAAAATCACACCAACAAGGGAAGTAAAAATAGGAGTAAATATTAGTTTACTACCCTCATGTTTCGTGGTTTTCAATGTGAATTTTGGGACAGTCTCATACATCTGTTAGTCAAATTGTTAAGTCTTTCGTTAACTAATGATGTGGACCCACGTGGACAATGACTGGGTGCCACGTGTCAATAAGGTTCCACGTGGTAAAAAAAATTACAAAATTACAAAAGGAAAAAAAAGAGGCTGTTCTTCCTCAACCAGGTACGAATTGTGCAAAGTCCACGGCACGTGCGGCCTGAACGCCATCTGCGTCAGCGACGGTTCGAGCTCCTTTTACTGCGTGTGCCCGCCGGGATTTAGAGAATCCGCCAGCGGAATCAAAGACGGAGGGTGCGAAAGGAAAATTAAGCTCACGAATTTGGGGAACACCATATTTGAGTGGCTTGATTACGTGAATTTCACAGGTGGGTCCAACCAAACCAATTGGCCCGCCGTCAATTTCAACGTTTGCGAATCGAGATGTCTGGCGGAGCTGATTTCTTGTTCTGGCCAGTTCGCTTCCGCCGGAGGATTCGAACGCGACGACAAGGAACATTGTTATTATATGTACCCTTTTCGCGGCGGAGCTGATTTCCTGTTCCGGCGTGCAGAGGAGAAAAGGGTGGTAGGGGGTCGGGTGGTGTTTGGGTTCGAAGAAGAAGGTCCTGGGGTTGAGGTAG
Organism: Cotoneaster glaucophyllus; assembly: GCA_036320875.1. Lineage (NCBI taxonomy): Eukaryota > Viridiplantae > Streptophyta > Magnoliopsida > Rosales > Rosaceae > Cotoneaster > Cotoneaster glaucophyllus. The sequence goes on from CM070068.1 coordinate 5,610,701, forward strand.
GGACACGACAGCCCATAAACATTTTTTTTTTTAATTTGTTTCAAAAAAATTTAAATTTTTTTAATATTTATGTGGGCCCCTATGACACGTGACGTCTAGTCATTGTCCACTCGGACATCACGTCATCAGTTAACGGAAGACTTAATAGCTAGACAAACGGGATGTATGAAAACTTCATGTACGAAATGTTGAAAACCACGAAACTTAAGATAGTAAACTGATATTTCCTCTAAAAATAGAGGTAAAGATCTACCAAGAGATTACAAATTAGCACAAATAAGTAAAAAAAATCTATAATCCAAAGACAGAAAGATTGCAAATTGGCCTAAAAAATTGAGGAATAGTAAATTGACTTGAACTGGAGGAGAATATGAGAAAGTTGAAGCATTGCCTATGATTTTGGGAATTTCAGGTGAATCAGTAGGCTTAATCGAAAAGCAATGAAAGATATAGCTTATGGCGAACATGGCAATTAGCTTCCACTTCGATATTAAACTCTTTCTCCGTTCTTAATACGCTAAATTCAAGCACAATTTAAAATGGCAGAGTTAGGCTGCTTAGCTTCAATACCACTACATAATTAAACATCCAAATATGATAATAGCCATGTCTACATTTTCCCTCAAATCGATTATTTTTACATTCACATGGTGTTGAGAGAAATATCCTTGAAAATCAGTTCAGTAATAAAAGCAGTAAGAAACTAATTAATTTTCAACTTCTAACTCATTCATTTGATCAACATATTAATGGAACTAATGTAATTTTCTTACAGTTTCTAACTAATTCATTTGATCAATATCATCCGAGTCAGAAAAGATAGAACACAAAAATGATTAGGATAAACAGAAAAACGATTAGGATACATAAATAGACGAATGACTATCATAGCAAAACCAATTAGTAGGTGAAAAGTGACCAATGAATTAGGACAAAATGCCCAATAAAAAATATTCATAAGAGAAAAACAAAGGAAAATTGGGGAAACTGATTGCTATAAGCAATTAAAATTGAGAAGAAAAGAGTAATACAACATACGACAAATGGGAAAGGACTTACCTTTACTTCGTCAATTATGGCCAAACAAAAACCCTAAACTTTTCCTTATCTCTCAACTGTGGACTGGAAGTCTGAAAGCATAAAAATCAAACCCAAATTGAAATTCTAACCAACCAACCCAATAATTTTTTACTTAAAATACAATAATTTGAGAAAGCAATTGACTGAATGGCCTAGATTGTAAACTAAAGTACCGGTAAGTAATTAAAAATGGCAATTAGCCAAAAATATATGCACCCAAATAAGGAGGAACGAAGACAGAGGAAAACTTTAAGATACAGGGGCAATGGGGTTTGCCGACCGCACTTTTTGGGCAGCCATCCCCAATGATAATACTTAGTTATCCCTGCTATCAATACACCAATTGCGGGCCCTCATCAGTTTCCATTCTCACACCATTTGGCATGTACTTGATGTTCAATTTCAAATAAAATAAAAGAAAAAGCATCATGAAAGAAATCAAGATGAAGAATGAAATTTTGGCAACTCACCATTCTTTTCTTTTATAAAAAAAGATGCATCCTATTTGTAGTGAAAACAGGTACCGCCAAATACATTTTAATTTTATCCTCAAGAAATATTTTGTATGACTTTAAAAACATAATCCATTATATCTCTTAGTTGAGAACAACGACAAATCTTCATGCATAGCTTGTAGAGAAAGACATCGCATACAAAAGAACACGCAAGCATAAAATGAACAAAGCAGGGAAAACCAAAAATACAATTGAATACGTTGTGCAAAAGAACATGAATAAATGAAAATTACAAAACAAAGAAATGATGAGAAACCACAGTACCCATTTCATAATCTAAATGCTTTTTAGTTTGCTTGCCATTTTTAGTTCTTCAATTTAGAGAGAAACCATAATTCAGCACATGAATAAAGTGAACGTAAAAGATAAGTGGGATAAGCTGACAGTCATCCTTGAGTAATGCATTCACTTTTGAACCCCAAACACAGCGAAACAAAAATTCACACACATGAACTACTGCTCCCATATGTAATAAGAAATAAAAGCATCTCGAAACTAAATGGCAAACTATAAGAGCACTGTAAAAGTAAAATTGCAAAAAACCTAAAACTCAGAGAGGAAGTACTAATAGCAGACGAAAATGAAAGATTGAACTACCTCGCTTGTAACTGTGCCTTGGTTTTTTCCCATGCTTACAGGAAGCTTTGCATTGTGCTCTTATAGCCCAAATTTTCTCTGAAGGGAAAAAAACACGATTTTGAAATCAGATTTTCATATTATACCTTAAAGAGAACAATTAGAAAACGAAAAAGAGAACAATGAGTACTTTTCATCATATATTGTTAAGAGTATGTGGTCCTCTGGTCCAATGGTCATGCAGCCATTTTTACTCTATAACTCTTTCTTTTAATTTAAAAAACATCTTCGATCTCAAATTAATATGAATACGGATTCATACTTTATAACTAAAGATCTAACTGCTCTTGATAAGATGAACAATACGTCATTCATTGCATGCATTGCATTACAAATTTACAATCATAATGGAACATCTCATCAGACATCCCCACACAAAAAGTTTTTATTGCTACTTTGATTTTTGTTTATCTTTTTCCTGAAACATGAGCTAATTTTCTTTTTATTCCAATAATGCTATAGGGTTGCAAGGATATTATCAATTTAATTGATTGTATTTGATTGGTGGAAGTTCTACATCTATATTTGAGGTTTTCAATTTCAGCATTGGGAGTGTCATTCATAAAATGTTCGATAGTGAGATTACCTCCATGGATTATGCTCACACTGGACAGCTCATTTTCCGTGGTGATGCGACGGTATTTTTCAGTCATTTGCCATTCAATCAATTCAAACCGAGGAACAGGCAACATCAAGAAGAGGATCTGCCATGTCAGGATCACTGTCGTCCAATTAATACAAAAAATTCTGCAAAACCATAATTGAACACACTGATCTCTAAATAATTGAGGAACCAATCAAGGCAGCTGAATACACATGGAAAAATAAGTGTTTCAGTTTGCATTTGTATTCTATAAACTTTACATTAACAAAATACATTTAGGGATTAATACTACAATGACATTGCTGCAACATCAATTACAAAATCTTTTAGAACAAATAAACAGAGTAGAGAGAGCTCGTACCTGAAGTGAAGCATATGATAACACCCTCCTCAGGTGCCCAAGAGTAATTGAATGGTGGCGCAGCCCCTACGGAATGTTTTTTAATCGATTCAGCAGTTAACACTGGCCAAATGCACAATACATGTCTTAGAAACTATTTTCAGCTAAAATTACCTCCAATCTTTGTTTCTCTTGTACTTTGGTATTGTGGGGTTGAATTGTAAACGGTAAATGAAATTCTGAAAACCAAAGAATAAAAAGCCTTTTTTCAGTTAACTAAAAAGCACATCATAAACGGAGTGAGATATCTGGTAACCAAAAAAATGAATCTTGGAAAGCAGACATAAACAAACTTGAATCACAATTACTTTAATATATTTGGATATCAAGGAAAATTAAATTTATTCAATTTCGATAAAAGAAAATAAATTAATGCAGGAACAACATTTGGGCCTCAATGATGTGAGAAATACTCAAAACAAACATTGCTTTTCTAAGTCTTTAGTCTATCTCTGCAAATCGCAATGAGTTCTCTAACTCATATCCATTGAGAACCAAATTAACTATGTCACGCCCCGATCCCAACATACGTCTAGGAACGACACATGACCGTCACCAAATACCTGTAACTCTAACATACCCCGCCTCCGGGATATGGGCAAAGCACAACTCGAGATCCAACTACGTAATAATTTTTCGTATACTTTATGGCTGCATCTAACATCCTTATTAGACTGCCTACGAACCTTAAACAGGGATCAAGCCATTCGTAGTTCGTCGTTTGCTATACTTGAACATTCATCACATAAATCACCATGTCTGAACATAATACACAATTCAGCGCATGCAGCATCTCAAGGAGCAATCAACGAAATGAAAGAAAACACAAGTACTAAATTTAGAACAAGTCAACGAAGCAAGATATGAAACGATATCGAAGCAACGAATCCTCATGATAGTGGGTTAATGGTCCACTACTAGCCTTCACATTTCATCACATCATACCAATCATACAAATCAAACCACATTCCACAAACATTTTCAATGCACAAATCAAAGCATACTTAATAAACAAGTATAATAATACGATGCCACTAGTATGCGAATCGAGTCATCGAGGAGACACGTCATCACGATGAGCCCATCAAGCTCCATAAAATCTCAACCACACTTTAAGATAACCGACAGGTTCGAAGAACTCAAGCTAGTTGACTAAAAAGTCAACCATCGATCAAGGTTGAGAGTAGGGTCCAAAACCATAGAAATCTAAACCGGAAGTTTCGCCTATCAGATTTCTGATCCGTAACTTCCCGAGTCCTCATTATGCTTCTAGAACAACATACTAAAATTTCATTACGATTTAACGGCTAGATCTCTGCCAATCGCAAATTCAAGTGTCAATCAACGTTTGATTTTAAAACTTAGAAATCCAATTCGGGAAGATCCGTACGTCGGATTCTCGATCTATCAGTTTCTAATGTCCTCAAATATTACGTATTAAAGTTCCGTGTCGATCCAACAGTCGAATCGTCAATTCATATTATTATCAAGTGACGGCCAACTAAGCGGTCAACTACAAAATTATAAAACATCAAAAATTCACTAAACGGCTGTCAAATATGGAATCGGGGCATCAAAATTAGCCTAGCAAGGTCAGGTTGGGTCTCGGCCCACGCGGCGGCCGGCCATCCTGAAATTTCACCTACTTTAAAAATTACCAAATTTTACAGGCAAGTAAATCTCAATGAGGGAAGCAATTTTCATACCTGGGCCAAAGTCCAATTCGGCCGGAAAGTGCTCATAATTGCCTCGAACCCGCCGGAACCCTAGAATTTGGGTGTCCACGATTCGACCTCTATACTAGCTCCAACGCCTCCTCCACTGCTTGGGCTTTGTTCCTGAGGTTGAGGGGAGCCTTTTGGTGGTGGTGGTTGACGGAGTTACCTTCGAATTTGATGGATCGCCACCCCAAACCCTGTCGCACCCACCGTGCGGGTTTCACAATTTCAAGGCCAAATTTCATCAATTTTGGGATGGAATGGGTAGAGGGAAGGTCATGGAGTGTTTCCCAGGGGGTTGTTTGACGAGGTTCGTCGAAAAATCGACGAAAACCCACCGGAGGAAACGAAGGGGACCGGGTTGGGTCAGAAAAAGGGAACGGATCGAGGATCCCATGCTTCCCCTCTCCCTCCTTTCCCCTTCTTTCTTTTCTGATTGGTCCTCCCACTCCCTCCTTTCCCTCCTTTCTCCCCCCTTCATTGGTCTGCACCCCTCCCTTTTCTCTCTTTTCCTTTCCATCACAACCACACACGTGGCTTCACAGATCTTTGCTCCAGAAAATCTGGAGCCTTCCAGATTAATAATTAAATTACCATTTTGCCCCTAACTTCGTTCGTTAATAACTCCTTTAATATAACTCCAAATTAATCACGCGCTCGTATCAATGAGTACTGTCCAAATACCTAAAGAAAAATAGAAAAATACATATACATCAAATATGTCCTCAAAAATTTCGTTTAGTCCATTAAGGGCGTTTCCGTCCTTTTACTTAAAAAAAATTCTACGCCGCAAATACAAACGCGTCGAAACTACAAATAAGAATACGAAATATGGAATACGCAATCTTAAATGGTGAAATTCGGGGACGGGATTTCACAAACTAATTAACTTACTAACCCCTCCTGTAAATTTCACAGCTATGCTCCAAACAAATTTTGCAACTAATATCCCAAAAAAGGGGTAAAAGGGAAGAAAGAAACCTTTGTACAATACACATGCAAAGTATCAAAGAGAGAAAGGAGAAAAAAAACTATCAAAATAAGAATTACACACCTGTCCTATAATTTAGCCAGACGATACGTTCTGGCAGTAGAAATCATGGACTAATCACTGACAAAAAAGTAAGTCAATTTCCAAAACAATTGTATCCAACCCAATAAATCCATAAGAAATTACTCCATCACTTGCTGAAAAATAAAGATTACCATTTGAAATACCAGTGGCATGGCCTCTTGAGCTTCCAAGCCTGAAAATGGCAAAAAATATGCAATCTTTGAAATACCCATTCCAATTAAACATCAGAAGAATTTTCCCTTCCAATTCAAAGCTTTGGGAAAATTGAAAATTTCAAATTCTCAATGACCAAGCAGGACATTTAACCAATCAAGATCCTAAACCCACAAAATCAATCCCAAAACAAAACCTAATTAAGTACTATGTACATATATAACATGTTAGCTTTCTACTTTAAGAAAAATTATTAAATTGGGGAAGTGATCAAATGGGATGGGTCTTCATATTAAGCAGCATTAATCCAAGATTAATTCCAACAAAAGAACACAAAATGATCAGATCAAGAACAATGCATGCAACAAAGAGACAGAGAGAGGGTGTGTGGAAATTAGCAGGGTGGATAGAAAAATACCTTAGTAGTGATCTCTTTTGTGCCTGCCCGGACTACACTTGCAGCCGACTGAGCCGCTGATGCAGCAACCAAAGATAATTTTCCAAAACCCTATCCAAATTAAATAAATGGAAAACCATAAACAGACAGATAGTGTGTATCAATATCAGCCATCTTCATCTACAATCACGAATCAAGAATATACATAATAACAAAAATAATGCAACCTGAGATACAACAGACAACACATACAATTTATACGTTACCATTGATTCAAGTTCTGGTAAGGTGTGCAACGGCGATGAGAAGGCGAGGTGTGCAACGGAGATCAAATATACCTGCCATCAACCAAAACCAAATGCAAGCAAAAGCCATAAGAAAAACCCATCAACTAAAACCCAGCACAAGGTAAACCATCAACCAAAACCAATAATTTATCAATTGCAGTAATTAGGTCAAACCCACATTGACATTTCACCCAGAAAAGTAAAAAAAGAAAAGCTACCTTGCACTGGGCGGCCTCCTGGGCATTTCATGTTCAAACTCCGGGCACTTCATTGGTTGGTGGAAATACCAACGGAGATGAGAAGGCAGGGTGAACAACGGAGATCGCAAAGCAGGGATTGAAGAGTTCACAAAGCAGGGATTGAAGAGATAACGAAACAGAGATCGTCAATCGCGTTGCAGAGTGAGAGTTAAGATATGAAGATACTCACAACCCAAAACGAATGGCATCACCAACACGTAAATCCACATAAACCTTTTTGTTCACCTGATTATTAGGCAAGAGCAAACCATTAGGAACAATCAAGAGCCTTTGTATAGAGTATAACAAAACACCAGCCATCCACACTGCAAAGTTAATTACTAATTTGTAAACAAATCTTAAGATTTCTCAGGTCAATACGTGTTTTCATTCTTTGTTCAATGCTTTTCCTCCATCATTATGTTGAAATCGGAGATGCAAATAATTTAATATTCTTTGCAAATAGGAATATTATAATCTGTACGATCTAACACATGCAATTTAAACTAATAATTTTTCAATGCGAATCATGATCCAGTTCTATTTTTTAATATTTGCTGATTATGGATGGTTATGAGCATTTGACCAGGAAGTAGTTGCGAAACAGTAATTTTATACATTTGGGTCATCAATGCATTTATTTTAAAGAATTATTATTCGTAGAAATAATTTCCATTTATTTCAAAGAACTTTCTGAGATGCAAGTCAAGTCAAGGACACGCTCAATTCAGCTCATATCATAGCAACTGCTGCATTTTAAACTTAGTTCCGGGAAGTTGGCTAACATGAAAAAGCTGAACTGTTTTTAGAATGTATGTGGGAGGTGAAATAATGAGGCTTGTTTGTTCTTCACATTAGATTGGATTGAATTACACATAAGATTCAAGGTATACACCTTGGACTGGATCGGATTCACCATATATGTTGAAGAAAAAGTTAAGTAGTAATGAATCCAACATTTATAAATCGTCATCGTAGTAAATCATAAGCCATAAATCATAAATCATAATTTCTAAATCTGGTAAAGCCTGTACTAAGATTGGATCATAAAAATATCATATCCCAAACTCGGAGACATGATACACCATTTAATTTTATTTAACCTTATGGCTGCATCTAACTTTCGAGTTAGATTGCCTACGTACCCTCCAAAGAGATCCAACCAATTATATATCACCATTTTGTTAAACTCAAAATAGAAATCTTGTGTTTGCAATGACTTTCAAAATTTCTCATTCAATTCTCATTTTCATTTCTTAGGTCGATTATGCCGTAATAGACATTTGCTTCAACAATAATATATCCAAACCAAAATCAAGTCTACTCTTCTCTTAAGAAAACCCATTTTCTTCAAATACTTGAACCCAGACAAAATCTAATTAGAATTTCTTCATTTTTCTATACAACTCCTACATGCAAACAACCTTAACTTTTGATTCAGAATTCGTAATTTCTTATAAATCTTCACCACCAAATCTTCCCAACATCAACCATATAGCCATCAGTTTCTTCCCCAGCGGCATAATCATACCAGGCAATTGTGTTCCTACTTCTTATGTCCAACCAACCCCATTCATGCATAAAGTACAATAAAGAAACTTAATTTCTATTTAATCATCCTTATTGCTAAAACCCAATTGCAAGTATGAAAATCCATACAAACTTCACCTATCAGTTTGTAGAAAATTAAACCAGAAAAGAAAGGTAACAAAGCAAAATTAATCCACACCTGAACCGAAGCACGACCTTCCTTCGAAACAACAACGGGAGCAATCCAAGTAATGTGAGAATGGTGCCAATTCATACTCGGATTGCAGGTGACTCCAGAAGCAATAACGGCAATTCCGTCGTCTCCCAGCTCGAAACGCTACGGACCCACATAGATTCCATATATAGTGACGTTGAAGAATTTCCTAGAACGGGATTCTCTTGGATTTCGAGGTTTTGGGGAGCTGGAGCGGAATTATTGAGGAAACGGCCTGAGTTACGGGCAAGACCGTAAGAAAATCGAGACCCCTTTTTGGGAGGTGATGATGGATGTGAAGGCTTGGTCGGCGGCTTCCCCCTTCCCGTCAACCCTCTCTCTACCTGCAACCCATCAACCCCTCTGTGAACCATGCCTCTGACGACATCGACAGCCAGAGGCGGCATGGCCTCTCCAACCCAAACCTTCCGCAATGCCCACTCTTTAAGGTAATGGCATAGCCGTAAATAGAGCGAAACTAAAGAAGCCGAAACTCACATTCCCAATTAAAGACCGCAACAGTTCGCAATCAATAGAGATTGCAGATGGAAACGGAAATGGGATCGGTGGAAGCTAGACGAAGGACATGTAGATGGATGGATGGATGGATGGATGGGTGGATAAGTAGAACCAAAATTATAACTTTACGTAGATAAAAAAAATAATTTATGTACCAAACGTTGAACTAAAAAACTTTATAATGGTAAACTGAGATCTTCTGCACCCATTTTTGCCTGTGGCCTCCCTGTGCCTTTGTTAATTGAACTAAACATAATTAATGTTAACTTGATAATAATTAAAATAATAAAAAATAAATCAAATTCTCAGCAATTAACAAAGGCACAGGGAGGCCACAGACAAAAATGGGTGCAGAAGATCTCATCTCCAAAACCATATAATATCAAAAAGCACAACATGCAGTTTACAATCATTATCAATTTCATCACACCCAAAAAAAAAAAAAAAAAAGAAAGAAAAAAGAGACTGAAAATTAACCAAGATTATCATTTTCTAGCTATTCACAACTGAACATTGCTTCCTAATCTCGCCAGCCGATCCAGTCTTAACGTTAGCCCGACCCATTTTCTCCATAGACTTTGCAAACTCATCGTAGAAGTTCTGCAGTGAACCTTTGAGCAGCTGGTTGATATAATTATAAGTTGTTGAGTTGGTTGTCAAAGCAGCATCGGATTGGAAGAGCCCTCGCCTTTTGAGCAAATTTGTGTAGTAGCTTCGGTCAAAAGTCCTGAAGCTTCCAGGGTCCATCTCAACAATTGTGGTTTTATCAGTTAGAGTTTTGCACTTGGCCTTGAGCTTCGCTGCGTATTCGGTGTCCAAAGCGGGGTCCTGGTCATCCACTCTGGTGAAATTGTAAAGGCGGTTTGAAAATGATGAGCAATGAGAGATCCCAACTGTGTGAGCACCTGAGAAGAGAAAAAGCATATTAACCCATATGGTGTGATTAAATATTAGCTTTAATATGGTAGCATTACTGGCACTATTTTATTATTTCGTTGCCAAATGTATTCCATATGTTTTTATCTATTTTATTTGTGCATGTTAAAAGTTATTGTATATTGTTTTTGTAGTATACGTTGTTTGATTGTAAATTAATATTTCAATTAAGTTAAGTATCGTTTATAATTTGTAATTTTGATTCATAATCAATATATGTCTGATAAAAGAACGTTACCAAGCATACATTGTGAGTCATATGTAAGAGGAAAGATAATTATTTGGTAAGAAGATTCGTTTCCTTTATTTGCATATTTACTATTATGTTTAAGAATTAGCTTTTACCAGATAGCAAGACCAAGTCCTTCAAATCAAGACCCGCGTTGGCAAAAGCTCTTAGGATATCGCTGAGATTGGAAAACAATTGGGATGGAAGTTTGGCTTCGGCTTCTGCGCTCCTTGCGATCACCCCATCTCTTCTACCTGTTGGAACCTTCCAGGTTGGACCTCCCTACACACCATGCCCAGAAAACAAATAAATAAACAAAGTTGAAATCCAATAAATAATTGGGACGTTTGATTATTTTGGTTTTTAAACTTTGATGGTTGGTTGGAGATCTTACTGTTGCAACAATAGAATCTCTTGCTGCCAAAGCAACAACATCTGCGCATGAAACTATTCCAGGGCATTGAGCTTCAAGTCGGCTCTTTATTCTGTCGATGAAGTCAAACCCTCTGAGGGTTAGATTAGGGGCAGCATCTTTTTCAGCTTGGTTACTTGAAGTCGAGTTCAGAAGAACAGATGCATCACAACCCTAATAAGCAAAAATCATTCATTAGTTCCAAATTACAATTCTAACGCTAATGATACACTTGCAGAGAATGTTGGTCTGTAAAGAGAAGAAGATGGATACATACCCTGACAAAGCAATCATGGAAGTGCAACCGTAAGAGAGCAGCTGCAAGTGAGGGTGCGTTGTGGATGTGCTCCTCGACGTAGTCTTTCACAATCTTCTCTGCATTCGGGCAGTTCTTGGCATAGAAACCCAGTTGCAACTGAGCCTCACTGAGGCCTATGATCAACAGAAGACATGAAACCAAAATCCCAGAAAATCGAGTCGACCCCATTTTTCGTTGCAACTGAGCTTCAACTTGTATTAATTTGGAGGAAAGAAACTTGATTTGAAAGTATTTGCAATTACAAAACTGTTCTTTGAAATTTATAGGCCTCCCCCAAGGCCCCAACTTCAACTTTGTGGACCTCTGCAAGATAAGAAAATGCATGGTGACGAAAATAGTCCACATATCCGACTAGGGATGGGCAATGGTTATGGTGGGTGGATAACCTCGGTTATTTATCCACAGTGGCGGATCCAGGATTTCAACATTGGGTGGTTCTAATTGTAAAAGTTTCAAAAAAACTTAAAACGAAAATAACATTGACAAATTTTACAATAAATTATTATTCGATGTTGGAGAGAAACATTCCAAGATCAGATTGTTTGATACAATAAATTATTAGTAGTTCCATTAATAATATTATTGTTATGATTCCAGTGATCACAGCTTTGACATAATGACATCTTCTCATCCATACATCGGATAATAGCAGGCTGAGCATTGCACTTGTCGCATAGAAGGGAACGAGGGTGCCTGCGTGATAAACCGTTCGCTGAGTGCACACATCCATCACAGTGAAGGCAAAGGTGAGCCATATCCGATCTACAGTACACAACTGCCCTTTCCACCGCACAGAACACACATAGAGGCTCCATCTTTTTTTCATTTTTTTTTTTAGGGGATATAAAAATATATGAACTGAATGTATATGAAGATGAATAGCTCTCTTCTTCTCTAATTAACCTTCAAATTAATTACTACTCTTATTACTGTTATTACTTACTCCTCCTAGCTATAAATAATGACTGGAAAACATAGTTCATTACGGGAATCCGTAGCGTTTTATGGTTTCAATCTCCAACTACAGAAAAGCTTTCTCTTATCCTTCATCATTTTATTGTGGTTGACACGTAGCAAGATGTGGGTCTGGGGGATAAATAAGTCGAAAAAGGTGGGTCAATGATAAAATTCAATAACAAGCAGATCGACAAGTCAGCGTAGCTCCGGACTACAAAGATCACAGTTGAGATGTGGGGATTTAGGATAAACCTTTGGATTTTATGTGGTGAGAAGTTATTGAGATTGAGGTTTAGGTTTGTTTTCAGGGTTGTATTGTTTTCAATTTGGAAGGTATTAGAGTCTATTCAAGTGTGATTTTGGCCATATTTGAAGATTTTTATAAAGATTGGAAAAACGTGAAAATCAGGGTATCGCGCTAAAGGCGACAACTTAATTTTCAACCTTGACGAACATATACACAACCTTGGCTCCGTGCCTCATGAGGATCTCAAATTTGACATTTCTTTGGATCAATACGCTAATCATACACTAGAACTCAAAAAGTACAAAATTCATAATCCTCGAAAGAAGCAAATTGAAGTGAGAAACACAGTTAAAAAGGAGATTGAACACCCACCCATTTATTCGATTTCTGTCGATTAATCTCAACGATTGGCCTTAGGACCCAACAAGCTCTTGCTCCACGTTGGGTTATATGGGAACCTTTTGGAGAGTCCTCCGTCTAAATTGATATACACACATGCTTTTTAGTCTCTCATGTATTTTTGTTTAATAATGTGTGTTAATTTTGTTTTATTTATTTAATTCGATACCCAGAAATAAAAACGAGTATGTGAAGATAATAAGAGTGTTAGAAAATCATTTATGTAAGTGTAATTGTGGCCAATTTTTACATGTGATCCAATATTCTGGTGGATAAAGTGTTAGTTTACACACATGCATCCTGGATTCGAAACTCCTCATTTCCTAAATTATTGTAATAATTCAAATCCTCTCCTTCCCCTTATTAATAATATACATTTGAACACATAGGTCTCGTTTGGCAGCTCGGATTGTACTGATTATTTCAGTCGAATATAATAAATAATCATCGGATAGTACTGACTAAATTAATCGGACATTTGGTGCAATGTCAGATTAATTTGTGCATCGGATAACAATTTCACAAAATAATTGTTTTCAAAACTTAAAATGAAAAATGGGAAAAAGAAAAACACTACAAACCAAGAATATCCACATAGAGGACTTTGTTTTCTATTATTCCTCAAAAAAAATTGGAAGGAAATTCATGGAGGACACCATTTTTTTTTCAACGAACCAAGAACGCTCATCGGAGAGAAAATTGGGGCTGACTATGATTTTGGGCATTGGGTTGGGGAAGGGCATTGATAGAATTCGATTTGGAGGTGGGGAAGAGCCGAGTGGCACCTCCAGATATCAGCCAATATGCTAGATTACCCAACAACCACAGATGTTGTCCTCGTGCGACTTCGTACTCGGCTTTCGAGCGACGGATTCCTCAACTTCCATCAGCCCCTCTCTCTTTGTACAGCCCTGTGGAACACGTTGTTTCACCGTCGGTACCATCCGTCTCTCTTTCACTCTCTTCCTTGTTCCTCTGTGTGCTTTCCTCCAGACGAGACAAAAAATTGCTCAGCGAATGATTGCAGAGGAGTGGCGGCCGGGGTGGAGAACTCGTCGAGGAACTGCTCGAAGGCCCACTCTGAAAAGTCGTTAACGGCAGCTTCATGAAGATGGAGAGGATATCGCCCTAACTAATTATCTCGAGCTAATATATGCCTCAGAAGCTCCTTGTCACAAGGGGATCGTAATCATATTCTTCGCCAGCTTTAATAAATCTTCCTTTGACGCGTTTTCTAGTATCAGTTCTGGCCTTCCTAGAGGCATATCTTATTTGTTTACCATGATACTTTGCTTTATATTGTCAATGTAGGACATTCGACTTCTTTGGAGTAAAACGTGATCAAACGGACGAATTTTGAAGTGATTCAAATTGTAGGACGTTCGTGTGTCTCTTGCCGTGTTCGTGTGTCTCTTGGCATGAATATGTAGTTTTTATTTAATTGCTTATTATATTATGCATGCATACTTTGAATTATTAATCACTGTGCTTTAAATTGTCTTTGTGTCTTAATAATTCGCGACCATTAGGATGTTTAGATAAGTAATTGGATGCAATTCGGTCAGAATACCACCGGGGAATTGAGTATTGCTTCTTGTGATTAATAGTTGTAATTTCACCTAGGGCGAATACCACGTCCTAGGGGTTGCATGGTTTTTCAAAGGATTTCCACAAAGCGTAATGAGTCATGCATGTTTATATTTGATCTGAATACCACGGACAGATTGCATGTTTGATAAATGTTCTAGCTTGAACACCACGAGTAGAATATGCATTAGAAAAACCTAACCTTCAAAGTTGCATGGGTAATTCATAGGTAGTTAATAAATCTACATAGGATTGTTAAGGGGACGATGGACCCTAGTGTTTTTCCAAAAATTTGTTTCTCAAAACTTTTTCTCTTTGATTTGTTTCCTTTTTAATTGGTTATTAGTTGCTTTCCCTAAACTACTTTTATTAAAATTCGTTTTTATTATTATTAAATTCAAATTTGACCTTTTCCAATATTTGTTTGCAAACAATTAATTAGGATTATGGTTTTTCATAAATTGTTTTAAATAATCCCTGTGGAAAACGACATTACTCGAGCCGTTTATACTAGAACAACTTTGTTCTCTTACAAATATTTTATATGATTTTAACCTCTTTGACTTAAAAATCCTATCACTACACATCAAAAACACGAAAAACTATGTAAGTAAATGTAAAGCTCAGGATTGCTTTCCCTGCTGATGCTGGACAGTGAAAGTGACATGCTCGGATGAACTTGTCGCGTGGTAGGAAATCCAAGGTTGATGCTTCTGCTACAGGTAGGATTCATGAGTAAGCAGTTTGCACTACCATTCATGCCTGGAATCGCAGTATCTGATCCACAAGAGGATCGAAAAGCCATACAGTCTTGTTGTCCTGATGATGATGCCTATGGATAACAATAGTCATGCGCATTGAATGAATCCGGTCAAGTCTGAATGCAACCGGATATACAACGAAAGGAAAAGAATTCTGGTTCAGTCATTTTTATCACTCTTAGCTCATAGAATCATTCCTTGAACTTCAATTACCGACAATATATTAATATTCATAACATAATGACCATATATTAATGACATAGAGTATTGAAAATTTGACTATGTCAGCAATTGTGGTTTAAAAAACGACAATTTTGACCAATTCCTGTAATTAGTCATTATCTATTAATGACAGAGCATAAAAGAAAGATACTTTCATGAGAAAATATGAACGTAACGATTGAAAAGAATAAATTCCATTTTCTTTCTAAATGTCTGATCCTGATTTATTACTAATGCAAGTCTGATCCTGATTTATTGCCACTACAGCTGATCCAAGTGACTGATCCCAGTTACTACTTTCAAAATTACCACATGAAGTAGAAGATCCTTCGTGTACCGTTTGGTACGCAAACAGAACGGGATGGAATGGAACGGATGTTCCAGGGATGGTGTAAATATTGAAAAAGATAAGGGGCAATTTTGTCTTAAAATATTAAAAATTTGTGTTCCACGGATGTGGAACGAGTCGTTCCAGGGGGAAGGTGAAACGAAAAAATCAGTCAAATTTCGTCTTATGGAACAACCCGTTCCATGGTTTTTAGGCGCACCAAACGTAGGACGGAACGTCTCATCTCACTGCGTTCCGTCCCGTCCCACGTACCAAACGGTACCTCAAAAACCGAAGACCAAATTCTCGAAAACTGAGACAAACTAGGGCAACCCGTGTAGCAAGTCAACGCATGAGTCCTATGTCCCCCCATCCCACCTCCTGCTGAAGCAGTAGTAGTTCCATTAATAATATTATTGTTATGATTCCAGTGATCACAGCTTTTGACATAATGACATCTTCTCATCCATACATCGGATAATAGCAGGCTGAGCATTGCACTTGTCGCATAGAAGGGAACGAGGGTGCCTGCGTGATAAACCGTTCGCTGAGTGCACACATCCATCACAGTGAAGGCAAAGGTGAGCCATATCCGATCTACAGTACACAACTGCCCTTTCCACCGCACAGAACACACATAGAGGCTCCATCTTTTTTTCATTTTTTTTTTAGGGGATATAAAAATATATGAACTGAATGTATATGAAGATGAATAGCTCTCTTCTTCTCTAATTAACCTTCAAATTAATTACTACTCTTATTACTGTTATTGCTTACTCCTCCTAGCTATAATCTATGACTGGAAAACATAGTTCATTACGGCAATCCGTAGCGTTTTATGGTTTCAATCTCCAACCATATAAAAACTTTCTCTTATCCTTCATCATTTTATTGTGGTTGACACGTAGCAAGATGTGGGCCCGGAGGATAAATAAGTCGAAAAAGGTGGGTCAATGATAAAATTCAATAACAAGCAGATCGACAAGTCAGCGTAGCTCCGAACTACAAAGATCACAGTTGAGATGTGGGGATTTAGGATAAACCTTTGGATTTTATGTGGTGAGAAGTTATTGAGATTGAGGTTTAGGTTTGTTTTCAGGGTTGTATTGTTTTCAATTTGGAAGGTAGTAGAGTCTATTCAAGTGTGATTTTGGCCATATTTGAAGATTTTTATAAAGATTGGAAAAACGTGAAAATCAGGGTATCGCGCTAAAGGCGACAACTTAATTTTCAACCTTGACGAACATATACACAACCTTGGCTCCGTGCCTCATGAGGATCTCAAATTTGACATTTCTTTGGATCAATACGCTAATCATACACTAGAACTCAAAAAGTACAAAATTCATAATCCTCGAAAGAAGCAAATTGAAGTGAGAAACACAGTTAAAAAGGAGATTGAACACCCACCCATTTATTCGATTTCTGTCGATTAATCTCAACGATTGGCCTTAGGACCCAACAAGCTCTTGCTCCACGTTGGGTTATATGGGAACCTTTTGGAGAGTCCTCCGTGAAACTTAACGTTGACAGCTTGGTTGAAGCTTCGACCACTGGTACTGCTGCTCTGGATGTCGCAGTTCATAACTTTGCTGCTTGCTGTTGCTTGCAGGTGAGAGATTAATTATCGAAGCCAAAAGGACCTTAGGGTAGGACCTTTTCTTAGCTCTTGGAAACACCCGTGTGTTTTTGTGCATTCAGATCGAGGGCTAGGGTTACTGATCTAATTTGGGTGTGTGAGAGTAATTAATTAGTACACCAAATTACTGATCTAATTTGGGTGTACGAATATTCTTGTTTCAAACAAAAAAGTTTTTGAATATTCTCAAACTCATGGTGAAATCTTAATGTTATTTGTGGTCTCGGCTCGTAGAGAATTTTGGGGCACATCTTTAGGTGTTACTAGAAACTGAGCCCGCGCGATGCCGACGGTTTTAAGACTTTGTCAAACACGTGGAAAATATTCAATAAAGAGCCAAAGCAGTCTACAAAACCACATGTAATAGCCTTAGTCAATCCGTCTTCTCAACATATTAACAACCAGTTACAGTTATTCAAACAAAACTAAAATTATTGGGCTTACCCTCTCAAGCTAGAACCCTCGTCTCATAAGCATGACATATAATGCTGGAAAAGCCTATGTCATGTCCAAGTTCTGAAACTCCTGAATGAAAGCACTGCATATCCACCATCAAACATTAATTAAATCAATTTATTCAACTGGAAATGGAGAAGACAAACAGGGCATAAAAATTAATTGGGTTAGCAACTAAGCAAAAACATGTTTGTTCAGGTTGATGCAATGAGAGTTCTTCGTATACATCAGCACTAAGCAATATTAACTTAACCATGTAAAGAGACTCCATGCTTCAGGAAATCCCACAAAATTCTCAGCAAATATTACTTCTTCAATGAAATCTTAAAAGAGGAGAGTAAAAATGTATTCAATGAAATGTATAAAATTGATATCAGATGATACAACACACTGAGATCAATCAGAGCAAGTGAACTGAGATCAACCTTAAAAAATTAGCATTATAATGATGCTTGCGTCAGAGGTTATTACATCAGAGATAGGGAATACAAACAGGAAAGAGTTATAAACCCAATTTACATAGGTTGTTTATGTTTTATTGATATATCGATTAATTAGTCTTACAGCAAGTATATTTGTATTGGAGAAAACCACTTTTGGTAATTATAGTGTGAAGATATATTACGGGTTAAACTATCTAGAGTTGAAGCAGCTAAAACAACTTTTCAATTGTGAGTTGAAATTCATTACGATCCTATGAGATATCAAGATACCTTTATAAGGTAATCTCTGGTCCTTCCAAGAAATTAGTTGTGCATAGGTTTTTCTCTAATGCTGTACTGCATGAAGTTTGTTCTTCTGGTTTAAAAAAGATGCTGATGGAACTGATAAAAAGCAGGAAATCAAACCTCATGGTGATTCATTAATGGCTGTAAATAGGGGAGAAGATAGAGAAAGTCTTGGTCAGAATGGTACAGTGCTTGCAGGTGATAACAGACTAAAAAATTGTAATGTCTCTAGATCTTAGTCAAAAGAAAATATGCAGGAGACGGGTAGATGATAGCCCACACAATCGTAAAAGAGAAATTTAAGAACAAACCATAAAATTAGTGAACGCAGACTTTCCAAAATTCAGAGCACCAATTATCCTAACAGACAACGCCTTTTGGTCCCCCGCCTTCACCATTTCCTCTTCATCCCTTGATTCCTCATGATCTACACGCCAAAGCTACCTCTAGAAGCGCCTTTCCAATAACCAAGTTAATAAGAATAAATTCAAATATTAAACGAATATAAAATGTTATATGAACAACAAAGTAAAAAAATGATTACAACTAAGCATACATTTTGAGAACAAATTTAAAGCAGATGCTTTTATCGTTAATACTAATTGCGTACTCATATTTCAGGTATTAGAGCACAAAAATTACATGGGTTAGCTTACGTCAAATCAACAATTCCATCTTTAAGTCAATATGAGAAATGGTTATTTGTTCACTACAACTGGAAATGGTGCAAGCAAAATTTTAAGAATCTTAGGATTGACAAAATTTCTGATTTCTCATTTAAATTTGTTTTCGTTTACTGGACACTTTACATGGATGTTCAACACCAAAGTTAATGATCTGTAATCTAGTACTGTATAAGTATTAATTACAATGTGTTACAGAAGAACACAATATTTGATATATGCTTATGTATAAATTTAAAACGTCGCCGTGTAAAGATTCAATCATGACTGTAATTTCTAAATTTCTGAACTTATACTAATTCCGACACACAGTTAGACAAATTTATTTTCATAAATTTTGACATTGCTAATCTAATCAAAGCAGTAAATGCACTCGTTTGAATGAAATAGCACAATCCATCCCTTGAATAAATTTATCTCTTGACATAGTATCTACTCGCATTCTCATAAGTAGCTAAATATTTAAACTTTACTCCATTTTCTTATCAACCAGACAAATATTAATACAACGCATTTTGTCATCAACCAAACAAAACATAAAACAACCCAATTATCAAATGTAGTGTTAGTCATTAGTCATTGGAAGATATATACTAATCACACAGCATAGAAATATGATAAACAATTGGAAGCCAACATACGGGTGAAGAAATTATTTCATAAGCGGAATAAAAAATTCCTCAAAAGAACAAAATAAACCACAACCTTACCAACTGCAAAGGACCATTGGCACAGAGCCTCAATGAATG
Source organism: Cotoneaster glaucophyllus (assembly GCA_036320875.1). NCBI lineage: Eukaryota > Viridiplantae > Streptophyta > Magnoliopsida > Rosales > Rosaceae > Cotoneaster > Cotoneaster glaucophyllus. Next base: position 5,630,720 of record CM070068.1, read on the forward strand.
GCGTTGATTCAATGTCACCTAAGAAGAAAGAAGAATATTTATCGCTGTACATAAACACAAAGAAAAATAATGAAGCATGTAATGCATCTATGCGTTGACCAATGCTTACCCACAATCTTTCCCAACTCTTTACCCTGACTAGAAGGAATTAGACCCTCTAACATATCATTAACTGAAAAAAATGAATAAGAGAAGTTATATATGAAAAATCGGTATTGAGCTAAGAAACAATCTCCATGCTCCATGCTGATACAGGCCATTCCAACCATGTCCACAGTCCTTCAATCTATCAAATTCATTTGCAGAGATTACCGATATACCGAAATGGAAACAAAACCCCCAAAACTTTTGAAATTTAAAGAAGGATGAATCGCTTATCTTCGTAAAGCGGAGGAAAGCTAGAGATTACATTGAGGGATTATAAGATTCTGGAAACAAATAAAACTACTAAAATCAGCAATGCAGTAAGATAAGATATGATTAAAACCTTACCTTCTACGTACGAATCTGGTTTCAGGGATGGAGTGATACTGCGGCGAAATGAAAATAGAAGGAAAAATGCAAAAGTTAGGGAATTGAAAATGTGATGTTCCTTTCCTGCGGACTTCACTGGCCCAATTGGGGAAAGATTGCTAATGTAGTTGAACACAGGGGAATCATACAGAAATTACCAAACAGGAACGAATTCTCGTTTCTCACTATACGGCTTTGGAAAGCGCAACTGAACTCAAAAGATTGAGAAAAATAGAAAGGTTTTTGCAGAAATCATCAAAGCTAGTGAAAAATTGCAACACAACAATACACCAAAATTTGAAAAAAATTTAAATTCCCATAGATTCAACTTTCACACTAAAGAAAATGCAACTTTCACCATTTGGAAAACTAAAATTCTTACAGAAAAGGCTAAAAAGAAAAAATCGAAATTATTTACCTTGAGTATAAACGACTTGAAAGCTGCACACAGAAGCCCCAGAAAACAAACCACAAATTGCTCTGAAACAAAACATAGAACCAAATCACATAATCAAACAACAGATCTAAGGATATAAACAAAACAAAACAAAAAATTAGAAAAACTAAATTGAAAAATACATAGAACATCACTCTCTAAAACGAAAAACACAAACAAATTATAGGCCAAAACAACAAATCTAACGATGTAAAGAAAATACCCAAAATCAGAACAAAAAATTCATGACACAAATCCCACCTCAACATCGAAAACTACCTAAAAAAAATTAAAACAGAAATAATAAAAAAGTTAAGAACTCACCAACAAACCTTGGAGGTAAGAAATCCACCCTGAGAAAATAAAAAAATCAATCCAATGGGTACTTATGGGTCTTAAAGACAACAAATTTGCAGCAACAATTAACTTTTCCAGGGGTTTTAAATGCAAGAAATTTAGACAGATAATTTGGATGAAAAAGATGAGAACAATGTGAAGATCAAAAATGCAGAGAACACAGGGTTTGAGAAAGACCAAAACAGGCAGAAAAAGCAATGAAAATGAAAGAGAAACAAACTAAAACGAAAACGAAGATGGCACCGAAGCAAAAGGAAAACGGATGACAGACACGTGGAATGAAAGGGCAAAACGGTAAAAAAAACAGAATACAAAGGAACCGAAGGCCATTTTTGCCACTACACTGCAAGCAAAAGGGTAAAATGGTAAAGAAAATTTGGAACACAGAGGACATTAAATTTCCTCCATTGGAGACAAGATGAATGTCCATCTCATACGCATCAACTTCATGCAACACCAAGAACCCCATCCTCATGACCAACTACTACAATGTTTTGCCTACAAAGAACCTAGAACATCGAATCGATTCATCTTGGACCAAATTAAACAAATTTAAACAACCCCAAAATTTAATTTGTAGCCCAAAAAAAATCAGAGGAACAATAATCGTGACATTTTGATGAGTACATATATGAAAAATGTACTGAAGATTGAAACTTTCATCAAATAAATCACAAAAAAGCAGAAAATTAGAGAAACCCAAAATTATAAACTGCATAACAAATTTGCCTATATGACGGTGATACACTATAATTGTTCAGATTCAAACCACACACAAAGCACTTGTAGCTCCCAAGTATACCTGTATCACATTCTGATGTTTGCTTGTTGACTTTGCCCCGGGAGTCCTGACTAATGTGATCTCCTTCAATGGTGCATGAGCTTTTTTCTCCAAAGTTGCTTCCTTAAACATCACTTTTTCCTAAAAAAAACCCGAAACATATCATATAAAGCATCAACGCTATTAATGCTTATTAAAGAAATTGGTCACCACAGGTTTCACATACATCAGTTCTAAACCTAAAGGGCTTCGGATTTGTAGGCTTTGGTTTCCTATACTTCTCCAGTTCTCCCCATGCGCCTTGCTGGCAACAGATGTGGAGTTTTCTTTCTAAACCATATATGCTTGATTGACCTACATCATTGTTCAAGCGTTAACAGGCAAAAAAAACCCTAAGGGATAAATGAACAAACATAAACACTATGAAGATACGTTATTCTCATATATTTTGTACCCAATCTACCAATTCGTGCAACAAAAGTAAGAGGTGAGTTGGGAAAAGCATACCTTCACAAAGCTAAAAGTTTTCAATATTCCACGACTTTCTTCTTCTTCTTCCTTCTTCTTCCTTCTTCTTCCTTCTGAGTATTTTCTGATTTAGGGTTGGCAGCATTGCAACACTCATCGAACATGCCTATTTCAGTTACCCAAATCAGTTTAAATTTTTCTTTAGGTTCAAATACGAAATTGGGCATGATAAAAACTGAACCAAAAGTCTTAATTGCTTACCTAAGTGAAGAGGATTTTGGAAAATGGCGCGAGACGTCCAGACTTGGCCTGAAATCAGTTAATTACCCAGATGAAAAAAAAAAAAAAAGATATAAAGAGTGAATTAGAATATTTATCAGAGAGCTTGCCTCTGCAGTTATTGCCCACTGGAACAAATCTACAAAAATTAACTAAAACTCAATTATAATAAATCCAATATCTGAGATGTGCTTCAATTGCTCACCTCCACTCGCATTCTTCGTACGGAGAATAATCAATTTTTGATGCAATTTAACATCAGCGCCGCTAACGACGCAAATATGCCTGCAAAAAAAAATCCCAATTCGCATACACAAATCAAAAACTCTATAAATCTTAAAAAATGCAGAAACAAAATTTGCGGTTTGGGTCGGATCTTGAAATATCCAAGAACGATGTGAACTGGCTGAAAACAATTCCCTTTGCAGACCCATCCTTTTCAACCATGGATCTGATTTCTTCCCTCTACAGCACAATTAATTGCACAATCATTAAATTAAATATGCAAATAATGAGATTGAATGTGCGATGAATAGGACATCGAAATAGACGGCGACGCGAGCGTGGCCGAGATGGCTGAGATCACATTCCAGAGACGTACATTCTGACCTTGCCGGCTTCTATTGGCCTGAAGGTCTGGAGAAAGATGGCATCGATGAACAGCCAGTAAAATGGTGATGCGGGAAAGGAAAAAACCTAGGTTGCAAAATACCCAAAAGGGTGAAAATGTGAGAGAGAAGCGAAATCGAGAAGAAGTCGAACCCAAAGGGCAAATCCATCCTTTCGAACACTATTAATGAACAGTGTCTTCCCCAACTCAGTTTTAGTATATACAAGAAAACAACTTTGATAACTAATTCGTGAACAACAAAGCAAGAGGCTGAATAATTTGAAGAATAAAAATGACGAAGCGATACAGCTACAGAAAACAAAGTCTGAGAGGGAGAGAAATGGACAGCCAAAAAGGAAGGAACCCGAGGTATGTGAGAGGAGAGTGAAAAGCAAAACAAAAGTCCAGAACACCTAACCCAAGCATGCACCGATGACAGACAGTGGAGTAAAAGGGCATAACCGCCTTTTCACCATAGAAAAATTGAAACAAAGTGCAGCCATAAAAAAATTTGGAGGACATTTTCATCACTTTACTGTTAATGAACAGTAACATTGTGTTTGGGTTTTAGTAAATAGATAATATAACCAGCAATGGTGCCCACCCGTAAAGCAGAAAAAAAGAATAGGTTTGATTCACTGGAACAAGAAATTTACTCTCAAACTACCTGTCCATATACTCCAAAAGAAGACTGGAGTAGCTGAGCGGAAAAGAAGAGTTTGAAAAAGTAGTGACTCTTTCAACACAAGAAGCTGGAAAGAGTATTAAATTTATTAGTCTTCGATTAACAAACTATGGAAAGGGAAAGTGACAGCATAGCTGCGGGTTCAAAACTAAATATCTTGTAATTTGTGCTGAAACATAAAGTATTGGAAAAATAAAGTTCTATGAAATGAACGAATGTGGAAATGCTGAAACAAATTAGTGGCATACCTTATAATCTTTGCAAGGTGGTGACGTAGAATATGAGCGGTGATGTAAAAGTGTTGTAAAACATTTGAAAAACGATAGCAGAAGGTGTAATTAAATAACATGAATCCATAGAGTGCAGACAAAGAAAAAGAAGAAGTCATGTACAGTAAATTGTGAGAAAAACTTACTGGGCAAGAACGGAAAATAATGAAAAATACAAATTACTAATGCAAAAATAGTTAAAGATGTTGATTAGGCTCGGCAGTGAGTTGAAAATGTGAAACAGAAAGGAAATTAGAGGTTAAAAATGGTAATAAAGGATGTTGAGAGATGGATCCGAGATGCCTTATTTTGTATGCCTATGGCATACAAAGATATAATTTGCTGGGTTGTTTGAAATTTGTTTTTTTTTTTCTTGGCATTATCATCATGTTCATCTTGTCTCTTCAGATGAACCGACTGTTTTCAATATATAAACAAACAGTTTCTTCTTTTCACGTGCTATAAACACATGATAAATTGCTTGGCTATTCACTGGGGGATTTAAGATGGACATCCTATTCCTAAAGCATGAATCTAGATGTTTTATACACACACCTGATGATTGTGCGATGAATAAGTCTTATCAAGCTAATTACTTTTCCTGATTTTTCACATGAAATTAATTTAATTCAACATAACTGATGAAACCCAGGCTCATGGGTCAACCCAACGCCGAGCCCCGCCACGTATGCGAAAACCCGAGCTTCGCTTCCGTACAAGTGGCCGTACCCCATCAAGCACGAGTCGAACACCCTAGCCAGAGCCGTAGCCAGCGAATGGCTAATGGCGAACCCTCCGCCGCCGAACGCCATTTCAAACGAGTACTTGACATTCAACTGGTAGCTCTCCGAGTTACTCCCCACGTAAAACCACCGATCGTGATCGTACTTCGACAGCGTCCTCACCAGATTCTCGACGAAGAACACCGTATCGTCGTCGCCGAACACGAACCACCTCACATCCGGCTCGCCACGATCGACTACTTCCTTGACCGCGCGCCCCACACGGATCGCGGACCGCAGCCCTCCTTTTAGAGTGTACGAAAAGCGGGAGGTGTCGCCGGAGACGACGACAGTCGCGACGGATCGGTCGCCGGAGGAATCTGTTGGGGCGCGGTCGAGGAAAGCGAAGACGCGGGTGGAGGCGGGGGAGCACCAGAGGCGGAGGTAAGGCTCGCGGCGGGACCAGGAGCGGGAGGAGGAGGCGATGGCGAACACAAGGTGGCAGCGCGTGGTGGGAGAGGAAGTGTAGCGGGAGAGGACGGTGCGCGGCGCGTGGAGGAAGAAGAAGAGGAAGTAGAGGTTGAGGAAAACGGAGAGGATTAAGAGGAGGGCCGAGAAGCGGGGGAGGGTTAGGGTTCTGGGCATCACGGACGGGAGGGAGAGAGAGAGGTATTGGAATCGGATTGCTTTAGGCAGGCGGAGTAGGTTTTTCGTTTGATTTTCTGGTACATCAAAAAGTTACAGAGAAGATGACGATCAAGTCGCAGTCGCGGTCGCGGTCGCGGTCGCGGGGACAGTATTGATTGATATTCGAAGAAGAAGGTGATGAATTCATGTGTTAGATCCACCTGGGCAAAGTCGGCAGTTACAAAAGCTGTTTGTTGGATTCTGCAGTTTGCTTTTGTCCCGAAGAACAAGCCGTATGTCACGTGTTAAACGACACGGCGTTCCGTACAATAGTATACAGACAAAAAAATTAAACACATATTTTTGTATTATTAATAAAAAAATATCACGTAACGATCAATTCGTGTCACGCAAATTCTCTTTGTGAAACAAGGTAATATTCGTGGTGTGTAAGCGTGTTGTATGCCGGTAATATGCCAGTAAACTAAACTGTTCTTGGTGAGTGTTTAATGTTTAGGGTTTCTAAAAACAAATGGTTGGTCATATGTAATACTGAGTACAAATGCAATATCAACGTGTAAACATAAAGCAATAAACAAATTAACCATTCTTTTAACAAAGGGATAAATACTTTTATGAAATAAGAATGTCGTACTTCTATTAGCAGTATCTCAAGTTAGTCATTTACTTTTATGTAGAAAAGTTAAAATTCACAATGGTGCATGATTGGTTTGAGATACCACCGTAATAGTCATTATACGTGAGTTTCGATCTCCAACGGATTAATTGGATCTGAATTTTCAACAATGGGAAAGGAAGTATTATTAGGCTAAGAAGTTGATGAACAAACATATGTTTAGTCCATGACTATCCTTCATAATAGAAATATAAAAGGAAGGGCAAGACTACCCTGCTTGGTTAAAAATTGTTAGTGATTAACATCATTCTCTAATCTTGATTATTTATTGACTATTATTGGACTAAAGGTAGTGCGAACACTAGATAGTTCCCATTTAGTTTCAACCATTAAACATTTTCTTCAAGAGTATGAATAAAATATAGAGGTGACAAATGCAATTTGGAAAGTAAAGAATATAAGCATTTCAATCAAACAAGAACTGGTTATATTAGTTTAGCATTCTATTTCAATGCTTAGTTTTCTCTAATATCTCAAGATTCTCAACATATTTAAATTTGACCTTAGCAAACTTATAAGGGTTTCATTTGAAAATGCTTTTGGAATAACTTAAAGCACTTTTAGAAAAAATATTTTTGAGTTTCAAAAACACTTGACATGTACTCTGCAAGATGTGCCTCTTTCAGGAAGCACTTTAAGTGTTTTTCTAGGATTTACTTGCATTTTTACTAAGGATTGGTTCCAAAACTATTTTCACTAGAAGCACTTTCAGGGATTTTAAAAGCATTTTCAAACGAGTTCTAAGTAGTTTGATTATTCACAGTTAAATGGTGCTCTTTCAGGAATTTTATAAGTATTTTCAATCAGATTAGAGGTTATGGACATTAATGTAGTTATCCACATCTGATTGTAAATGTATGGAATGTGGATAACTACAATAATGATATTTTTAGCCAATGCACTAAATAGTGTATTTAGTGGTCCGTAACTAATGGTTTAGTGTGTCAACCCAATAAACAATATGTGGATAAGGACATCTTCTACATGCATACAACACAAGGTCTATGAATCCCAATTTGAAGAAGGCTTTAATTCTAGGCCATACAATTACAAACAAAAGATTTCTTCTCTAGTGATGAAAATTGACCGGTTAACAACTCACTAAGAAAATTATGGCTCAAAATCTTGCACCAAGTCATCTCATAAAGCCTACTTCTAGCTTAATCATGTTTATCGTCTTCTTTTTTTAAATTATTATAGACCAAGTTTTTTCTAAATCACAATGAGACATCTGTTATGAAGTCGAGCATGCATGGTTGTCATTGAAGACTTGAATCCTAGAACAGAATTCATTCATCCGCTGTAATTTGACTCTGTTGACATCCCAACCCAAACATTCCTTATAAATGGCTTTTTTTTTGTTCCAAACAATATCATTTTTGAGATTCTAAAATGTGCAAAGGAGTACAAGAGAGTGGCTTCTGCCAGTCACTAATTCTCATTCCTTCAGGAGGGTTGGTTTGCTGTGAACTGTGCAACTCAAGGGCTTCATTGTATTGCCTAGCAGACGATGCATTTTTGTGCAGGAAATGTGACCGACGGGTTCATGGGGCTATTTTCTTAGCACTCAGGCATGCCAGGTGTTTGTTGTGTAAAACATGCCAGAATCTAACTCAAAGATATGTCGTTGGGATTGCGGTTGAGGTGATGCTTCCAACTATTCTTAGTCGGGTAGATAGAAACCGGTGCTATTCAAATGCCAAAAGAAGGTGCTCAGCTAAACGGAAAAGGCAATAACTCTGAGTGATTTTTTTTATACGATGTTATTCTATTTTCGGATTGTGTATTTTGAATCGTTAATCGATGGAGAACCAATGTAGTCTCTGAGGTATTGAAGATGGAGTACTGAATTTTTGGTAATATGAAGTCACCTTCTTTTTAATGACATGAGAACCAAGGATAATGAGATAACGCTTCTACCGTTTTAGTCATGTTATTAACTTTAACTTCTTATTAATATCATTGTAATCTCAAATATAATGATTTGAGAACCATGTTCACTGATATAATGCTTCTTAACCAGAGTGAGTGATGGGCAAACTGATAGAACCAATCAAATGTCACTTACACAATATATAATAATTCGCACAGTTTATTTCGAATGAAAAATTCAACAACAGATGCAATATATCAAAAATATAAACACTTAATGAAATTGTATATAAATTACAAATCACTGACTTGATCTTTGAAGATAGAGGCTTGCAGAAGCAATCTCCTAAGACAGAAATTCGCCCCTACACCCGTGCAGTAGTTCTACGGACGTCTATCTTGCAGGATACAACTATCTAATCCAAGTTCTTGCACTCGAACTTGGATTCTTGGCGAATTGATTGTAGTGTTTCTCTGTGAAGGATGAAAGGAAGCAAAATGGAATTGATTGTTTTGTTTCTGATATGACTGCCATATATATAATGGTGTATTTTGAACAGATGTAACCGTTCAATCATATCATCTGAAAACGGACGTAACTGTTTAATCAATCCTATCCTTTTGGAAAAAATGAATCCAAAAATTCAAAAACGTAACTTGTGTTTTTCGTCCATCCGACCCCAAGAGCCCCATCTTTGACATTTAATATATACACCCAAACTCTCCAAGTCTAAGGCCCAAGGTCCATGGCCTTGGCCCAATTCTTTTCAAACTATAAGTGAGTGAACTCACTTATAAAGGTGACTTTTAATATAGATTTGGGCGATGTGGGACTGGGAGTCCCTACAATCACACAAGTTCCAACACTAACCTTTGCCATCACTAATGTACACTTGTTCAGGACCAGTGTAGGCTTCAGGATTTTGCAGAGTAGCATAAGAATTTGTCATGTGTGAGGTGGGTCCAGAGTCCACAATCCAAGTAGGAGTGGAGGATGATGTGTTTGCCACCATTGCTGAATGAGAAGATTTTCCACCATAAGCCGGATTCATGCGATGAGGACAGTCACAAGCCTCATGATCAAACTGATGACAGATTTGACAAGAATTCTTGTTGTTGTAAGAGAAAGTATTTCGACCTCCACGATTATAACGCTGATTATTATTGTTGAAGCGATTGAAATTACTTGACCTCTGATTGTTAAATGATCTGGAAGGACCACGATTGAAGTTGCCACGATTGTGATTACAATCAATTCCACGACCTTGATTAGAAGTCTGAGCAACAAAGGCCTGAGAGTTAAGGTTTGATGCAGGAAGTGGAAGAATACCAGCAGAGGTTTGTAGAGCCTGAAAACGATGATAAGACAGATCCATTGGTCTTGCGATTGGCTAACTGTATCTCTTTGCTAAGGAGCAGACCATGTAATTCATCAATTATGGTGGATCCAAGACGAAATTGAATAGCATCAACAAACGAATCATACTCAGGAGGAAAACCATGAATTGTGATCGAGATCAAATCAGAGTCGTCAACCGGAGAACCAGCACTCGCAAGAGCATCAGCAATGGCCTCAATTTGCTGAAGATAATGAGCAGCAGTGGATTCACCTTTGGTAATATTACGAAGGCGAGATCGAAGCTCATGAATGTGAGATTGAGAAGCCGTGGCAAGTCTTGATTTCAATTTCGCTCAAAGTTCACGAGTCGAATTCACACCGACAGTATAAGGAATGAAAGATTCAGAGAGCGTAGAGTTAATCCAGATGAGAATATTCTGATCATTCTCATACCAAGAAGTATAGGCAGGATTGAGGATGCGATTTCCTGAATAATCGAGAGTGAACTGAGGCGGTGTCGCCATGGATCCATCAATGAGACCAGTTAGATTGTACCGGCGAAAGATTGGAGAAAAGAGAGCATTCCAGGTCAAGTAATTGGTGGTGGTGAGCTTGATTGGCACCATGGATCCAATGTTTTGGATCGTAATGGAGGAAGAAACGGAAGAATTAGGGTTTGAAGATGCAGTCGGAAGAGGATGAACTGGAGAAGCCGATTCCGACGAAGAGGATGCAGAGGTCGCCATTGACAGATAACGATGAAGGATGATCAAAGAACACAAACGACGATCGAAGCGCTGCGATCAATGAATCAAGATCGAAGATCGCAGAAGGAAGCGCAACGATTGGGATCGAGGAGAGAGAAGTCGTGAGACACGGAGGCGGATGATACCATAATAGAAAAATTATATTTCCATATATGAAAAATAATATTACACTTTGAGTATATATATACCATTATATTGTAACCACTAAGATATCTAAAATATATCTAACTAACAGATATCTTAACCACTAAGTAATATCTCTAGATAGTGTAGTTACAATATTATCCTTTATACCGTCTTCTACATACCTACTAGCATCCTTTCAAAGTCATCCTAATTAATCATCCAGTTATGCTAAAATTATTAGTTGGAGCAGATTTTTACTAAGAAATGGTCATGAGTACAACCAGTTTCAGGTGATGATAATATTCATAGAGCTATATCTCAATTCGATTGTTTTACTTGAAGCTATATTCTTGTAAATTGCTACTGAAAATGTTTAGAGCTATTGAAATGTTACTACTTACAAGTTCATATTTTTGCGGTATTTTTCGTTGCCGTTCTCACTACCTTCTCATTCTTGAACATTATATATGATCATGCTCTACAATGAGTAGCCCGTTCTGGCAAGGCTGTGCCCTGTTATTTCTAAAGTGCAAAGTTGACGTGGTAATTAAGATACCTTACATTTAAGAAACTAAGCGTAGATAACGGCTTAGATGAGAAGTTTTTAGTTTGCCATCCTGATATTCGATACACACAATTGGTATAGTATGCCACTGTCTCACAATAGTTTGGAAATTACGTACCATTGCTGCAAAATATGTAAGTTGTAGTTAGGGATGTTTGCAGCAAAGGTACGTTGTTCTTAAGGTTTAGAATTTGCGAAGTTCTTCGCCACATTCTTTGGCTGAATATATAGCTTATAGTCAGTTACCATACCAGTTTGATCCAATAAGTTGTCGGATGTCCCTAATTGTTGTGAACTTAATTAAGGCTTCATTTAGAAACGGAAATGAATGATTTGTGTAATTAACTAAATGGTGATTCAAAAGAATCATTATTGAAAACATGATTGAGTTCAGAATATATATGCATGTGAAAAGAAAATTCATAGGAAAAAGTGGGGTTTATTGTTCTATGATTAAGGAATCACATCATCTCAGTACTAGGAACGTGATGCGAGCACGGATGCAGGTGGACTATTTTATCCAATAAGGACTTGCCTTGCAGCTGAAGAAATAGAGTTTTGTTTGCTTATATATGCTCAGAAGCTCCTTGTCACAAGGGGATCGTAATCATATTCTTCGCCAGCTTTAATAAATCTTCCTTTGATGCGTTTTCTAGTATCAGCTCTGGCCTTCCTAGAGGCATATCTTATTTGTTTACCAAACCTACACATCAAAAACACGAAAACCATAAGAAAATTATGCCTTAATTAGTATATATGTCATTCTAATATGCACAGATACAGATTTACATAGGTTAGACACATACGTGCGAGTTTTCTTTTTCTCCTTGTATCTCATCTTTGCTTTGTCCCTTGCTTGTGGACTGCTAGCCTCCAAAGCTGACTCCCAAGGCTCTCCGGTTAGAAAGACTGGTGACAATCCCCGATCTTGGTAATCAGGATTGCTTTCCCTGCTGATGCTGGACAGTGAAAGCGACATGCTCGGATGAACTTGATGCGTGGTAGGAAATCCAAGGTTGATGCTTCTGCTACAGGTAGGATTTATGAGTAAGCAGTTTGCACTACCATTCATGCCTGGCATCGCAGTATCTGATCCACAAGAGGATCGAAAAGCCATACAGTCTTGTTGTCCTGATGATGATGCCTATGGAAAACAATAGTCATGCGCATTGTGAATAAATCCGGTCAAGTCAGAATGTAACCGGATATACAACGAAAGGAAAAGAATTTTGGTTCAGTCATTTTTATCAAATTGTTAGCTCATAGAATCATTCCTTGAACTTCAAAGCATAGAAATAATTATTTCTTGCAGTCGATCCTAAAAAATTTGTTAATATGGTAACTAGCAGTTCCTAATAGTTACATGTTTTTAACCTACCAATAAAAAAGGCTAGCTGCACCAAGTAATGTGTAGAAATGGATTGCCAGCAATTTGATTGTCACAGAGACCAGGAAAATTACTATATATCCTGTACCAGCAGAATCATTTCATTCCATTTCTAATATATCGTTAATTGATGTAAAATTGGCTACTACTATTTGGTATCAATCTCAATTGTTTGAATTGATCAAAATCAACTATCGACAACATGTTAATATTGATAACATAGTGATTATATATTACCGACAGAGATAAGATATCGATGACATATTGAAAAATTGACTATGTCAGCAATTGTGGTTTGAAAAACAACAATTTTGACTAATTTCTGTAATTAATCATTATCTATTAATTCACATCTCAAATCAGAGTAATCTTATAATAAAAGAAAGATAATTTCATGAGAAAATATGAAATGAAATTGGAGTATGCGAGGACCTGTGCAGCATTCTCGTTAGGACCATTAGACTCAATGACTGATAAGTTTTTCTCCATTAACATGCAATCCATTTCTCCATCCTCAAACTGGTATCTGGAAGGAACTCGGTCGGGACAGAATATCCCATCAGGATTTTCAAAGTTCAGTGGAACATCATCAATGTTGAGGCCATCACATAGAACATTGCTATCCTGAATTGCAAGATCTTTGAAATTGGTACATCCCTGAAGCACATGAAGTGGTATAGCAATGCATTAATCAAGCTTAATTCATAAGGGGTATATTAAATAGCACATAATGATGAAGAAAACTAGTTTAAAGTGCCTCTATATGATTTTTGCAGCTTTAATTATTAACCAAGTCCTTTTGAGGCCCACCTAATGCAAAAGTTCATTAGTCTGATGCTTGCTGCCACAAAATTTACTTGCATTATTCATCACCCAAAACCTTACTTTGTGAAAGATATATATATATATATATATATATATATATATATATATATATATATATCTAATCCCTTCTTATGAGGATTTTTTTATATATAAAGATTAAAATAAAATTAATAATCGTATCGCACTATTGAGGTCAAGCAGTAATGTGCTTCAATAATCTAAACCCTCTAATTTTAGATCTGTTAAAGTTAATCCTTTGCTTTAAAGTTAATCCTTTTATGTAATTTGAAATGTATTTGGATCTCTAATCTATTGCCACATGTACGGCATAGATCTTTTGTAAGAGGGCTGACCAATTGCCTTATCAGCTGTCCCATTTATGGGGACATTCAATCAATATCAAAAAAATATCTCTTTGTGAAAAAAGCTTTATATTATTAATGTAGTCTAATTCTTGCATTTATGGGGACTTAGGCTACATTATTAAGAAATGCATTATATTATTAATGTAGTCTAATTCTTGTACTTAATTTCCTCATCCAAACCTAGTTTAGTAATGATGAATTGTGTTTCTGGGTATAGTTGTGAGGTTGCATGGAGCGATTTACCGTCATATAAGATTGTTGCTACTTAGAAATTCTTGCATTTACTCACCAAATATCACCACTCTAATTCATTATATAGGATCTCACATATACATAGCTTCTATTAGGAGAAGGAATTCCATGACACGGGTATATAAATCATCACTAAAGCGTCTCGTGCAATGAAATGAATACGTGTGTAAATTTTTGTTCACATGTTCTTATTTTATTGGCATGAGACGTTATATGGTGGTGTACTGGTGTCATATAAGTTGTTCTCATCAATTACAAATATGTGATCAGCTAGCAAGGTGTTCGCCAAATGTATTAGAAATACGTTATCCCTTGTGTAAATAACATAACATTCGTGTAAATATCAGTTTATAATGATCATATTACACATCTCTATTAATTAATAAAACCCTATTCAACCAAAAGAGGGTGAAAAGACAACTTAGTCTTCTATCACCCAAAAAAAAAATGATGGGCAATAATGTAATTTCACAGGTCTAAATTTTACTCTTTTTTTTGAAGCCTCACCTACAGGTGATGTTAAAATATCTCTAATATTTAAAATAAAAAAAATTAAAAAAATCAAATCAAACCAAAAACAAAAACCTCCCACTCCTCTCTCTCTCTCTCCCTCTCTCATTCTCATTTTCTAAAAAAAATGTGTTCATACACACAAAGTGTGTAGGCAAATGCTAGCATCTCACAAATAAAACCTTCCTACCATAGGCAACACCATACATGGAACTTCCACAAATTCATCTTCTTCTTTATTCATGGACCACCCTCACTATAAATGATAATGATAAAATTATTCAAGACCTTGACCAAGGAAAAAAAAGTAAGAAGATGAAGATTTATTTTTAATTTCTGAAGTTGTTAATTTTGGAATATAAATGGTGGCTGTAATTCTGGAATATAATAACGAGTATCTTTAACAAAATCATCAAGCTGATCGGGGCTGGCTACTAGATGATCGGAGTTATCCGTGCGTGCCGGAGCAGCGGAGTTATAACCCCTTCCTCCCCGCCTCCCCCATTGCTTTCGTTGCATGGAGAGTCTCTGTCGATGACACAAGGCCCATACTGAGCCTCCTCAGCACGAGCTGCTACAGCAGCCAGAAAAATCACAACCAAAATTGTCAACAACTTCCACATTTTTGCTTGCTTGTTGGAGTAGTGATGGGAGTTTTGGGGACATGTATTCGACTAGTAATCACTTTTCCTAAAAGTAATTAATTTGAATAATTCAATTCTATCTCACGTTATGAAGTTAAACGGATGTAAGTTACTAGTTTGTTTATTATTCAATATGTAGCTAGTGCTTTGCAATTTGCTACACTAACTAATTGAGTAACGCTTAGTACATATAATGCATGCCGGTTTTGGGTTGCTTCAGCTTGCAGTTGTTGTAAGCTGTGCTAGGGTTTACATTTGTTTTATGTCAATGTGCTAGGGTTTACATAAATTGAATAGATTATCAACTTTGTATATATTCTAATTAAGAATACAACAACATGCTTCATTATATTCAGAAAGAAACATAATGAAAAATTAAACTGAAAAAATAATACCCAGGTTGAAGATTTAAAAAGAAGAAAAAGAGTATGTTATGATCGTAGAGATTGGCACTGGCTTAGGAATTTACATTGTTGGGATGGGCTGGATGAGAATAAAATTATTTTCATTAAAACTCCCTATGATTAAATGCGAATTTTGAACCTTCAAGGAAAGTAGGATTTTCTCCCCTTAAATCTTATCCCTTCCTCTCTCACTTTTCTCTTTATCTTTTTCCTTTTATAAAGAAGTAAACACAAAAAAATAAAGTGGTAACACTTCTAATTAAATTGAGATTTGGCCACTTAGTAGTATAGTGTAGCTGTACATGGAACTTCCACAAATTCATCTTCTTCTTTATTCATGGACCACACTCACTATAAATGATAATGATAAAATTATTCAAGACCTTGACCAAGGAAAAAAAAGTAAGAAGATGAAGATTTATTTTTAATTTCAGAAGTTGTTAATTTTGGAAAATAAATGGTGGCTGTGATTCAGGAATATAATAAATAGTATCTTTAACAAAATCATCAAGCTGATCGAGGCTGGCTACTAGATGATCGGAGTTATCCGTGCGTGCCGGAGCATCGGAGTTATAACCCTTTCCTCCCCGCCTCCCCCATTGCTTTCCGTTGCATGGAGAGTCTCTGTCGATGACACAAGGCCCATAGTGAGCCTCCTCAGCACGAGCTGCTACAGCAGCCAGAAAAACCACAACCAAAATTGTCAACAACTTCCACATTTTTGCTTGCTTGTTGGAGTAGTGATGGGAGTTTTGGGGACATGTGGATTCAACTTATATATAGCTACGTACCACTGAAATTCGACTAGTAATCACTTTTCTAAAAGTAATTAATTTGAATAATTCAATTCTATCTCACGTTATGAAGTTAAACGGATGTAAGTTACTAGTTTGTTTATTATTCAATATGTAGCTAGTGCTTTGCAATTTGCTACACTAACTAATTGAGTAACGCTTAGTACATATAATGCATGCCGGTTTTGGGTTGCTTCAGCTTGCAGTTGTTGTAAGCTGTGGTAGGGTTTACATTTGTTTTATGTCAATGTGCTAGGGTTTACATAAATTGAATAGATTATCAGCTTTGTATATATTCTAATTAAGAATACAACAACATGCTTCATTATATTCAGAAAGAAACATAATGAAAAATTAAACTGAAAAAATAATACCAAGGTTGAAGATTTAAAAAGAAGAAAAAGAGTAGGTTGTGATCCTGGAGATTGGCACTGGCTTAGGAATTTACATTGTTGGGATGGGCTGGATGAGAATAAAACTATTTTCATTAAAACTCCCTTAGATTAAATGCGAATTTTGAACTTTAAAGGAAAGTTGGATTTTCTCCCCTTAAATCTTATCCCTTCCTCTCTCACTTTTCTCTTTATTTTTTTCCCTTTATAAAGAAGTCAACACAAAAAAATAAAGTGGTAACACTTCTAATTAAATCGAGATTTCACTACTAGAAATTTGGGCAATAGCTACCCTTTTCAATTGGTGGCTATTGTCAAAAGTTGCCACTCACATTGGTGGCAAACCACAATAGCCACCAAGCAGCCACCAATTAGAGAGTGTGGCCTATGTAGAGGACTCTATTGTAACAATGGCTACTCTTAATACATTGGTGGCATCTAAAAACAATGCCACCCTAATTCACATTGGTGGCAAAGTTGCAAAATAATATTAAAAAAAAAGGATGCCCTTTGTGGGCACCCAAATTGGAGTATCATATTTCTTTTTCTATTTTTTGTGAGAAAACAAATTGTAATATCATTAAAATATAAGAATACAACTATAAATTTGCATAACTGAAATTTTATACAATTTTGTACAAATGTTGGAACCAAACTTTAAAAAGTCTTCGAACCCCAAACACCTAATTAAATACACGAACATGACAACCCCAAACATAAACAAAACTCTATATGAATTCAAAACAATGTTAGGGCAAAAGAACCCCAAACGTAAACAAAATCTCAAACCAATTAAAAAAAAAAAACTCAGGCCAACCCATGCACTCATCTTTCCCTTTCATTCCCCTCTTTTTTTACCCCCATTCCATTAACTATCTTCCCTCAGAATTATATAAACAACAGCAGGAAAGATTAATTCGATAATGACAAAAAAAACATACCTAAGAGAAAAAAACCCAATTACGCATCAACTTCATTTTTATATAAAGAGAAGAAATTATTGGAGATACAGAAGCTTGGTTAGAGTGGAGGAGCAAGACTGAATGAAATGATGAAACTTAAAAGAGAGATATTACATGATCAATTGTCTTCATACGAAACATGGAAACTGGTAGTGCAGCCCCACAACAGTTGTAGAACTTGGCAGCGTATGGTGGATTGTCGGGTCCCAATTCATAGTACCTTAAATTGAATACAGAAAAATAAAACATCAATCGAGTAAAGCTGTCATTTCTAATTATCAAATATACCAACCCGTAGGAAATATAGAAGCGTAGTTATAGCAGAGCAATTTCAAGCATTCAAGCATCTAAGTCGAACTAGTGAACTTAAAGCATCCACCACATAACATGTGCATGTAAAATTTCTGTCGAAATCTAAAACTAAGATCCACTACGAGAACTTAAGATTCAATAACACTAGACTGATGAATCGAAGCCAAAAGTATCATGACAACATTCAGTACCACTATATTTCAGCAATTGAACCATACCACTAAACAGTTTAACAAGATCAAAGCTTTTGAAAACTTAAGCAAAACGTACCATTTGGGATATTCTTAAGTTCTGTACCGTGACCCTAAAATCACAGAAAACAAGCATAATTCAAATTAGACCAACAAGGAACAAATAAAAAACGCAACTTTTCCCACCACCGTACCTTCTCAATGCTCAAGGATTTAGTCCCAGAAGATCGCCCGCTCTCTGGAGCTGAGTAGCGCTCAACTAGCTTCCTCTCCCTTGTGGGCCTCTCAATTTTAGTGTAAACCCCCAAATACACTGCAAATATTGTCGAAATGGTAAAATGAACGGCAAATCCTTCAATCATTTCTCAAAATAAACTGCAAATCACAAAATTACCTACTCCAAATCGGCCGGAGAACTCACCAGAAAACCAAGATTGACTTGAATCTGCTACCGAGGGGTCTTCATTGCTGCGACCCTGTCCATGAACTTGCTGCAGTTGCTTTTCGCCTTCTCCTTCCTCCCTCCCTCCTCTCTACAAACCGCATACCTTGCCTTCACCGAATCCCTCTCGCTCTCTCCCTCGCCCTCTATCTCTTCTCCTCTCTGTAAGCCGCATGCCTTCCCCTCACCATCCCACACTGAGCCGTCGATCCTATCGAAAGGGATAGGGAGCTAGGGTTAGGGAGGAGGCGAGGAGTTGAGCGCAGGGAGGAGAGAGAGAGCGAGAGAGAGAGAGAACGGCTGGGTTGAAAATAGGGATGTTTAACTTTGTATTTATTTGGGGTGAAAGTAAGAATAGGATTATTAATTGAAAAAAAATATATTTTTGACAGAAAAAAAAAAAGGAGAAGAAGACTGAAAAAGAAATAAAAAAAACAAGTTATAAAGTTGAAAAAAAACATGTAAAAAGACTTGGGTGTCAAAATTTTTATAGTTATAAAGGTTAAAGCCACCAATGAATGGTGTCAGAAAGGTTAAAGCCACCAAATTTTGACAATGGTGACAGTTTAATTTACAAAGCCACCGATATCAGCGGCATCCCACTGTAAAGCCACCAAAAAAAAGTAAGAGTAGCAGCTTTATATCTATGGCCACCAATTGCCAAGGGTGTGTAAAAAATAGTAGCTATTGTCCATAATTCTAGTAGTGTTTGGCTCTTAGTAGTATAGAATAGTTGTGCATTCAGATCGAGATTTGGCCTATTATTAGCTCTTGGAAACACCGGTGTGTTTTTGTGCATTCAGATCGAGGGCTAGGGTTACTGATCTAATTGGGTGTGTGTGAGCGTAATTAGGCCATCTCCAACCGATGGCTGGCCAGAGGGCTCGTTTGAGCCCTCTGGCCCTCCAAGATATTAATATTTTAATGAACAGTACAGGGCCATATTTGCCTCCGTCTCCAACCGAGGGCCAGAGGGCTCGTTTTAGCCCTGTCACAAAAAACCGTCTCCAACCGAGGGCCAAAGGGCCATAGGGCCAAACATAATTTATTATTTTAAAGCTACAATTTAATGTTGTTTCATATTGTTTCATGTTACTTAATTTAATTTAATGTTGTATAATGGCCTAGGAAGTTATAGGAAAAAAATAGAATTAAAAAAAATTGAAACAAATTTTGTAAAACAGAAGTTATAGGAAGTTATAGAAAAAAAAAGAAAAAAATAAGGTTTAAATTCATAAAAAATTTAAAAAAAAAAAAGGTGAAGCAACCGCTAGTGACTCAACTAGCCGTTAGAGTTAAAAAAAATTCAAACTATTGCTGTCGGTAAAAAAAAAAAACTGTTATTACTTAATATTGTCGGTTTTAACCGACAGCAATGAAAAACCTTAAAAAAAAAAAGAGCCAGCCCCGGGCTGGCTGGCTGGCCCAAAGCAGACAGCCCTCCAACCCTCTCCTATTCCGTGGGGCCCTCCCAGATTCCAGAGCCCTCGGGCCTAGCCCTCGGTTGGAGACGGTTTTAGGGTTATTTTCGACCCTCTGGCCCTCTGGACCCTTCGGTTGGAGATGGCCTTAATCAGTAAATCAAATTCTGCGACTGGGTTGGTTGGGACTTGTGAGGCTCCCCGCAGTTTTCGTTGTATTATGTTCGCACAAACAAACATAATTCTGTGAAGAAAAAAAAATTGATGAACAATTATGTGAAATTCAGACATTTAACTTTATATGAAATATTCTTGTTTCAAACAAATTTTTTTTTTTAATATTCTAGTCTATAAGGTTGTGGATATGGCTGTGACATGTGTTGGAATCTCCTGGAATCTCAAGCTCATGGTGAAATCTTATGTTATTTGTGGTCTCGGCTCGTAGAGAATTTTGGGGCATATCTTTAGGTGTTATTTGCGCATTTTATAGATAATTTTTAGATAAATAAAAAATCATTTATTTATATTTATTATTGTTCTGTCAATCACTGAACAATTGATGTGTATTTAGCATCTCATATGTAGGAGAGAGATGCTCTAACAAAATACTTAATCAACCATCTTATCTAAACCCTAATTTTTACTTACTAACCAGTAACCACCTTCTTACGTGATGCAAGGATAAAATGTTCATGTAGTACTAATATTAAAGTTTACTTTGTGTGTTTGAATGAGGGATTTTCAAATAATAATAAGGGACTTAGGCTACATTATTAAGAAATGCATTATATTATTGATGTAGTCTAATTCTTGTACTTAATTTCCTCATCCAAACTCAGTGTAGTAATGATGAATTGTGTTTCTGGGTATAGCTGTGAGGTTGCATGGAGAATTTTACCGTCATATAAGAGTGTTGCTAATTAGATATTCTTGCATTTACTCACCAATTATCACCACTCTAATTCATTATATAGGATCTCACATATGCATAGCTTCTATTAGGAGGAGGACTTCCATGACACGGGTATATAAATCATCACTAAAGCGTCTCGTGCAATGAAATGAATATGTGTGTAAATTTTTGTTCACATGTTCTTATTTTATTGGCATGAGACGTTACATGGTTGTGTACTGGTGTCATATAAGTTGTTCTCATCAATTACAAATATGTGATTAGCTAGCAAGGTGTTCGCCAAATGTATTAGAAATACGTTATCCCTTGTGTAAATAACATAACATTCGTGTAAATATCAGTTTATAATGATCATATTACACATCTTTATTAATTAATAAAACCCTCTTTGTCAACCAAAAGTGGGTGAAAAGACAACTTAGTCTTCTATCACACAAAAAAAAATGATGGGCAATAATGTAATTTCACAGGTCTAAATTTTACTTTTTTTATTGAAGCCTCACCTACAGGTGATGTTAAAATATCTCTAATATTTAAAATTAAAAAAAAATAAAAAACAAAAAACGAAAACCTCCCACTCCCCCACGTTCTCTCTCTCTCTCTCTCTCCCTCCCTCTCTCCTTCTCATTTTCTGAAAAAATGAATGTGTTCATACACGCAAAATGTGTAGGCAAATGCTAGTATCTCACAAATAAAACCTTCCTACCATAGGCACCACCATACATGGAACTTCCACAAATTCATCTTCTTCTTTATTCATGGACCACACTCACTATAAATGATAATGATAAAATTATTCAAGACCTTGACCAAGGAAAAAAAGTAAGAAGATGAAGATTTATTTTTAATTTCTGAAGTTGTTAATTTTGGAATATAAATGGTGGTTGTATTTCTGGAATATAATAACTAGTATCTTTAACAAAATCATCAAGCTGATCGGGGTTGGCTACTAGATGATCGAAGTTATCCGTGTGTGCCGGAGCATCGGAGTTATAACCCTTTCCTCCCCGCCTTCCCCATTGCTTTCCGTTGCATGGAGAGTCTCTGCCGATGACACAAGGCCCATAGTGAGCCTCCTCAGCACGAGCTGCTACAGCAGCCAGAAAAACCACAACCAAAATTGTCAACAACTTCCACATTTTTGCTTGCTTGTTGGAGTAAGGATGGGAGTTTTGGGGACATGTGGAGTCAACTTATATATAGCTACATACCACTGAAATTCGACTAGTAATCACTTTTCCTAAAAGTAATTAATTTGAATAATTCAATTCTATCTCACGTTATGAAGTTAAACGGATGTAAGTTACTAGTTTGTTTATTATTCAATATGTAGCTAGTGCTTTGCAATTTGCTACACTAACTAATTGAGTAACGCTTAGTACATATAATGCATGCCGGTTTTGGGTTGCTTCAGCTTGCAGTTGTTGTAAGCTGTGCTAGGGTTTACATAAATTGAACAGATTATCAACTTTGTATATATTCTAATTAAGAATACAACAACATGCTTCATTATATTCATAAAGAAACATAATGAAAAATTAAACTGAAAAAATAATACCAAGGTTGAAGATTTATAAAGAAGAAAAAGAGTATGTTGTGATCGTGGAGATTGGCACTAGCTTAGGAATTTACATTGTTGGGATGGGCTGGATGAGAATAAAATCATTTTCATTAAAACTCCTTTAGATTAACTGCGAATTTTGAACCTTAAGGGGGATGTATTCAATTGAGAATTTGAGAGATTTTAATGGATTTATAAATCCATGGATTTTTATGGAGTTTAATTGATTTGTAGAGATTCTATATAAATTTTTGATTCAATTCCCTCAAAATCTCATGGGGAGAGGTGAGATTTGTGGATGCTTAAAATACACTACGAAATCTCTCCAATTCCCTCTAATTCCTCAACTTTCTCAAATCCTTTAAAATCAATTTCTAATTGAATACACCTGGAATGTTATAAACTTCTTTAAAATCCTAATTGAATACACCTGGATTTCTAAGGATTTTAATAAACTATCTTAAAATTCTAATTGAATACACCTTGAATTTTAGAGAATCACTTAAAATCCTGATTGAATACCCTTAGATTCATTAAAAGAATTAAAATCTCTCAAAATCCCAATTGAATACACTCCCCTTAAGGAAAGTAGGATTTTCTCCCCTTAAATCTTATCCCTTCCTATCTCACTTTTCTCTTTATCTTTTTCGCTTTATAAAGAAGTCAACACAAAAAAATGAAGTGGTAACACTTCTAATTAAATCGAGATTTGGCCACTTAGTAGTATAGTGTAGTTGTATTTTTCTTAACTTGTAAGTGAGAGATCTTAGGTTGGATTCTTGCCAAGACGAATTTGAATCACATTATTATGAATCGTCCATTGCAAGGCTTAGCCCACTCCCCCACTTCATTAGTGTAGATAATATTGTTTGTTGAAAAAAAATAAAAAAAGTCAACACAAGATATTGACATGATTTAGCCGTAATCCTTCAAGGAGAGAACCTGATGGGAGAGAAATTTAGAGGGTAGAAAATCATATTCCCTTAAAAAGAACCCGTCTTTTTTTTTTTTGTCAAAAGAGACAGGGTTCAAACTCATGCTGTCATACTAGGGGCTCAACTCTTTTCTATCACTGTGATAAAGAGCCACTTGCTAACCAGTCTTGTTGTTTGTTTGTAATCTGGTTACATTCGTTGTATTCACTTCGTTAACTGGGATTTTATGCCATAAAAGACGACGACTTTCCTCGTTTTAAAATTTCTCCTGTTTTTTGAGAAAAGGATTTTTCTATTTAATTTTCTTTTCTGTTTACAAGTCATAGTGTGGAAGGAAGCGGAATTGAGGGAAGACCAAAAAATAGGTTAGAAGTAATTGATATCGAAATCTTATACTTAGAAAGAAAATAAAATAACACTAAATGACAACCGTAGTGTCCGATAAATGAAATCTTCTAGTTACACTTGTAACCTCATACACTGTCATGTGAAGCTTATAAAACGTTGATTCAACAATTTTGTTTTCGTGTTAGAGTTTTGTTGTACAATGAAAGATGAGTGGCTTTGAGAAGATAAATCCACATTTGAAATAATTTGATGTGTATTAAAAAATAGTTTTCTTTCTTATAGGATCTCAAATAGTCATTTTATAATAATCTCTACTAATTAATGAAACCCTCTTTGTCAATCAAAAGAGGGTGAAAAGACAAATTAGTCTTCTATCACACAAAAAAAAAAAGGGCAATAATGTAATGTCACAGGTCCAAATTTTACAGTTTTTTATTGAAACCTCACCTACATGTGATGTTAAAATACCTTCAATATTAAAAAAAAAAAAAAAACCAAAAACCAAAACCTCCCACTCCCCCACTTTCTCTCTCTCCCTCTCTTCTTCTCATTTTCTAAAAAAATGTCTTCATACACACAAAGTGTGTGCCCATATGCTAGTGTACAGTGGCGAAGCCACGTGAGGGCAAGGAGTGGCGGCCGCCACCCCCCTCGCCGGGAAACACCACTGGAGAGCTGGGTTCACCACTCCCCTCGCGCCTCGCCGGAAAAAATGGCCTCTGTTTTTGCTGGGCAATCTGTCCCCCCCCCCCCCACCCCCAGCCGAATCGAAGGAAATGAATCGAAGGATGGGAACGATTGGTTCGCTCTGCTTTGGCTTCTGTCCCCCCTCCCCCGGCGAACCGAAGGAAACTATTGGTTCGCTCTGCTTTCTGCGTGCGGATAGGGAGAGAAGCCTGACCGTTTTATTTATTTTTATTTTTTATCCAACAGAAAAAAAAAAAGTCTATTATTTTTACTTTTTTTTATTAGTGAAGGCGTTGAAAGGGCATGCTGGCCTAGAGGAGAGATAAAGTGAAAGCGTTGGGGTTGGAGAATGTGAGGGCGCGTGGGAGTGGATACTTCATTATCCTTCTTAGGGTTCAGATTCCTTATTTAAGCCCATCCTGGTTTTAATGTGCCCTCTATATCTTTTCCTTCGATACATTACGCCCACCCCCTCCCCCTCCCCCCGCCCCTCCCTTCCCGCCCCTTCGTTTTGTCTGTCCCCCCTCCCCCTCTGGGTCAAAGGTTCTTCCATATATCATCTGTAACCTTCTAATTTAGTTCAATAAACTATTATTGAGCCTTCGGCATCCACTATTTAAAGGTAAATTTTTTAATTCCTAAATGTATAATCCCTGACCCTAATTAATTATTTAATATAAATTTCGTTTAATTGGTATAGAGTCATATTGTAATGCACTAATATGGTTATTGGTTATTGATGTGAATCTATGCTTATGATTATTGATATGAAATTATGAAATTATTTTTTAGGGTGAAAATTAAAATTTGAATTCTTGAATCTTGATGATTAGTTGAATTGATTAGTTGTATTCATATGAATATGATTAGTTGAATTGAATTTTTATTTATTGAATAATTTTTATTTAGTGAGAATTAGTGAAGACCGGGAGGTGTGAAAGCTATATATTAGTGTATAAACTTCTTACATTGGCTTTGGTGTTACTGGTTGCAACCGCTTCGGTGGAGAGAGCTTTTTATGCTATGAAGATTGTGAAAACATTATTGCGTAACAAAATGGGAGATCAATGGTGGAGTGATAGCATGCTTGTTTACATTGAGAAATATGTTTATTGATAATGAGCCTATTATGCGACGTTTTCATGACATGAAACCTCGTCGGCAACAATTGTACTTTGTTTGTATTGATTAATTATGGAAGACATTACTATATAAAAAGATTCAGTTGTTGCCATTTTTTTTTAACCTTGCATTCTTTTAATTTCGTCCCTCCCCCCGAAAAATCCTGGCTTCGCCACTGCTAGTGTATATTAGTGCTCGTATGATAGTGTTTTTAAACGACTGAAAATGTTTTTAGATAAAATATTTTTGGAAACAAACGTTAGTAAAAATGCAAATTAATTCTGAAAAAGCACTTGAAGTGCTTCCAGCAAGAAACCCATAACAGATACTTTTATAGTAGGAAACACTTTAAGTACTTTTGGAATCCAAAAATATTTTATATGAAAGCGCTTTTAATCATTTGAAAACACTTGCTAAACGAGTTCTTAATTTTTTAGTAATAATTTAAGGTATTCAACATTATATAATAAGATGCTAATAAAACCTGGTAAATGCATGTTTATAAGAAGGAGACAAGGAAAGGCATCTCTTTCCAATTTTGATGCTTCTCATTTTCATCGTCTCAAATAAAATGGACCAATAAACACGTTTTTGAAGGCGAAACCAAACAAGCCTTAAACTACAATTTAAATCCCTAAAACTCCCCCTTCAGTTATTAAAAATTTCAAATTAGGGTCCTTTTATAATTTCTATTGCCATTTTACGTCCTCCCTTCCTGCTTAGTCCTTACTCAAACCCCATTAAACTTTTGCACCAGATCAGGTTGGAGATCCAGCGAACCCGTTAAAGGTTCGCATTGCAAGGGTAACGTTTATTTAATCAAACCCATATTTTTTTTTTCTTTCTCTCTAAACTCCGTTTGGATCTGATCCCTGTTCAACTCTTCCAATTCCACCTCTCTGCATTTGCTGATTTTTGGCGATTTCTGCGTTTGTTGCATTGCTTTCTGTTGAATTTTTGGAATTGGGTGTCGATTGGTTCATTTGGGTTTTTTGAATTTTTAGTGGAATTTCGAGAAGCTGTGTCCATTAAGTGAATCGGTGAATTTGCAGGCGTTTTTTTTTTTATAAGGTGGTTTGCGTATTTATGATTGTTTAAATGTTTGATGAAATGGGATTGGTCTATTTTTTTTATGCATCTAACTAAATGGTGGATTTGGTGCTTGTTATTCATAAAGATGGGATTTTTAATTACCCATCAATGCTGGTTGTTGAAACTTGAAAGTCCATATTTTTATTTTTCTGTGAAGATCTTAATGTTGTTGTTCGGATGCTCTGTATCACATCAGAGCTATGCAGTTTAGACGTCTTCCGGGATCTTAGAATATTTAGCCCTATTTGTGTTTTTCTTTTAATAGCGCACAGAATGAAGTTATTGCATCCATGAATCCCTAGTTTGAAAGCTTGTCCACTTGATATCCCACCTTCCCAAACTTTAAGGCAATGGTTCCAAATTGTTTTGATCACTTTATAACAATATTTTACATCCCCCTGTGATTTCATTTGCTGCAGTTTCTTGGCTGGCAAAGTGGAGGAAAAATTCCTAATTGCTAGTCTTATCTATGTTTGGAGGTGTTGCGACAGCGCCTTCCAATAGTCCTCACTTAAGAAAGTCCGGGTAGCAGACCTGTTGTCTCTGATCTGGGTACATTTAAGTGTTTGAGTTATGACTTATCAGTTCTGATTGATACTGTGTAGATATATCTACCATGGGGGGCCTTTTTTCTCTTGTCACAGTTTTATAGTTATAGAAAAAAATCTTTCAGGTACAAGTGAGCTCGAAAATGATGCAGAGGAGGGCTTCTCGCGTCTGATGGAGGGAAACGATAGGAAGGGAGGAAACATGGCAAGCATACCAATGAGTACTGCTGCAATAATGCCATCTCCAGCTATGTTATGGAGATTTAAGGTTTCGTTACTTTAATATTCTTTGTTTTTATAATTTACTTTACCAGTTATTTTCTGCTTAGTTTTGCTTAATAATTGTGAAATTCTCAACTTGGTAGAAGAAGGGAGTTTCGATTTCTTTTTCATTATTTATTGTATTGGAGAATTCTGAAATAGATGGCATGGCTCACCAAAGTTGGATACAAGTAGATCATTTCATCTCTGCTTTATAATTGTGTTGGGTTTCAGTTCAATAGCATGCGACATATATCTTCGCATCTTCTATTTCTTGGCTTTAGTTTTGTGGCTTCCTAAGTTGGTTTTATGTACAGGTCCTACTGTTCTTTGTATGGGGTTTCATTTGTTGCAAGGTCAGTTCTCACAATTCTATTTTTACTGCTGGTGATAGGGTTCTGATTTTATTACCAAAAAAATTGACAAGAACCACAAAATATGTTAGTTTTGTGCTGCAAGGATGTTGTTACCAAGCTACCTGCAAATTTACAGGTTGGATGGGATTCTGTCATGAGGATGAGTGTGGATCTGCGAGATTTATTTCTATACGAGGCATTTTTGTATTATAATCCTCTACTTCTTGTGGTTAGTTTCTTATCAGAATTGAATATCCTATCATACTTCTGCAATCTTTATCCTTCTATTGAAACCTATTCGTCTGTTTTTGACATGTGCAGACTATGATGGTTTGGTTTTGGGGAGTCAATCTATGGGTTTTTGCTCAGGGCAATGTAAACTATGCCAAAATTTTTGATCTTGATCAAAATCATTTGACCCACAGAGAAATATGGAAGGTACCAGTGCAACAACTCAGTCATCTTGAACTATTTGCCTAATTGTTATGAGTTATTCTCTGTTGCTGTTGTCATCTGGAACTTTAAAAGGTTATGCTACACAAACATAAGCCTTGCAAATTGCAATGTATATTTTTTTCTCATGGAAACAATAAATGGAATTATATTTTTCATCTGCTTTGACTTTTGCTGAATGATTGTGAAATTCTATAGTGACTGGTAGCTTTCAGTAAGTATGTTTTTTTTCTTCTTATTAATATATTTATATGTAATGTATATGGAGAAAACTAATGGTGTGAAGGGCATATTGCATCTTAGCTGTTCCTCTTAACAGGAGATTGCATGTTTGGTTAACTACTTTTGACATATTTGACACCCAAACTTTTTTTCTTCTCCTCTTTATTTCCTCTTTCATTGATTCACTCTTACGATTCAGTATGCTATTTGCAGTGTGCGACCTGGATGACAATTGTTGTGCCGACAAGCATGACAGCATATCTTTATCTTTATTCGCATGGAGAAGTGTCGCTTGCTGCATCACAACCAGTGTAATAGATGCATCCATATTGATTTTGTACATTTAAAATAGCATTTATCTGTGATAAAAAACCACAGTTCAATTGTTTTAATGACCAAAGCTTCCAAGCCTAAGTGAAGTATTCCATTGTATAGAAATAAACAGTACAGTCACATATTTACCATTGTTCAGATTATCTACATGCTATTATTTATCATACTGACAGTCTACATGCTATTATTTATCATACTGACAGTGGTATTGTCCTATTTCTCTTCCATGTAGTAGTATAGTGTAATTGTGCTAAGTTTTAATTGCATTCTTCTGCAGGTACTATTGTATGCTGCTGTTGCAATGCTTTTGATATTCCCCTTTGACATTTTCTATTTGTCATCTCGCTTTTACTTGTTAAGGACTCTTTGGCGTATAGTTCTCCCATTACAGGCAAGTTTGTTTTTCTTTCAAAACCTAACTTTGGACCTTCACCCATCTGTTTGATTTTGTTTTCTACTTACTCAAAAGTATTGGGAGAACTATAACACTAGAAAGTATAGTTCTTCCATTTACTTATTGCTCAGCTTCCTAGAAGTGATATATATTCTGGTCTCATTTAATGCTTTGATTTTTGTTGTTTGTCTGTAGTACGTTTAATTACAGTTACGTTACTTATTTGGTGAAAACAGGCAATATCATTTTCTGACTTTTTCCTGGCTGATATTTTGACCTCCATGTCTAAGGTATGCATCCTAATGTTTACTTTTACCATTATCCAAGTGATTTCGCATTACTAGAGTGCAATTTTTGTGATAAAAAAGGATATTGAACTTGTTGATTGTTTGTAGTGTGTGTGCAAGTTTACTATGGTTAACCTAATAGGAGTGTAGAATCAAGAAATAGTTTGCCATCTATGATAAGATATCTGCTTGTCACCATGCCTTTTGGTTCCGATTGTGTTCGTCATTTCTATGCAGGTGCTTTCAGATTTGGAGCGATCAGTATGTCGAATGGTCCATCGACAGGTTAGGGTTTCACCTTTTAATTGTGATTCTGCTTCCATGCCTTTTTCTCTTTTTGCTAATCACCAACAAATTGATTCTTATTCTTTTAAAAAAGTGATGAGGAGATTCATGTGCTAATACACATAATTTGTTATGTCTTTTAATCCTTCTTTTTTTTTCTTTTTTTTTTCCGGATGATTTTATATATATATATATATATATATATATATATATATATATATATGTTCTTTTAAAATTGTTGTGTTGTATTGTTCAAGAGATCTTGTGGCAGTCACTCATCTATGATCCCTTCGGTTCATGTTTCACTTTTGTTTGTTAAAGAAATATCACTTCGCTTATATTTTATTAAGAGGTTTTATTTGAAAGCAGGTTGCCACTATTGCATGGTTTGAAGCTGACTCAGTTTGTGGAAGTCATTCTGTTGCAATCCCTGTGGTTCTTGTTTTGCCTTACCTTTTTCGTTTGTTCCAATGTCTTCGACAATATAAGGATACTGGGGAGAAAACAACCCTTCTAAATGGTATGCTCTACCTGGCTGTTTTTCTTAAATGTTTCTCTTTGGCCTCAGATTTTTTCTTCATTTTGTTTGGCCATATTTCTCTTTTTCAGAGCCTTATTGACACTCATGGATATTTTTTAGACACATTGAATTTTTTTTTTTGCATGGCTATGTATAAAATTTTAAAATCTAACCCATCAAACAATGTAAAAACATCCCATTCTCTAGACTGTTTGGGGTGCATGTGAATTTTAGTTTGTGATCTTGCAGTTCTTATTCCGTTCCGGTTCTCTAAAGTGTTGTTAACTTGCAATTATCTTTAATGGTCTCTGTAATTTCTGTGTTGCTTCTCTTTATAACCTCTATTAGTATTACTATGTTACTGACTAGCTGCTGGTTTGTTCTGAAGTATTGACGGATTTGTTGCTTCATTACACTACTAATTTTATCTGCGTCTGGTTTCAGCTTTGAAGTATTCTACCGCAGTACCTGTGATTTTTCTTTCAGCCCTCAAATATCATGTCTTCCCTGAAAAGTGGACGACCTTTTATCGGCCCCTCTGGCTTCTCTCAGGTGTTTTGAACTCCCTGTACTCGTTCTACTGGGACGTGACTAGAGATTGGGACTTGAGGTATGTGAAATGTTTTTATTTCATACAATTACCACAGAATCACTTCTTCATGCAACCAGATTTAGAAAGAACTCGTGATACTACGATGTGGAACTTAATTTTCCATGCTGTGTGATGATTGGTTGCTTCTTTGTAAATCAGTGAAAAGGTGTTCCAGGACATATTTGAACGCGGGTTATTCATGCCTAGAACTTGTTGCATCCTGAATACTATTTAAACATGCCCTCAAAATATCTTATTCCCTTTTCTCAGTGGTTTCACTCGGATTTTCAAGTTTAGCAAACAGCATTTCTTGTCAAACCTCATTCATGGACGGAAATGGGTAAGCATATAACATTTTTTCTTCTGTAGTTTGTATACGAACTATTTATTTGACTTCAACTGGCTTTGACTCTCCAATGCCAACCAAATTACTTCACTTGCCCTCAGAAATAACGTCTGTAGAGTAGTCGTCATTCGTTGAATTTGCCTTGAAATTTTTCTATGTGAATTGGGTTGCAGGTTTACTTCTGGGTGATAGGTAGCAACCTGATTCTGCGTTGTACCTGGACATACAAGCTCTCTTCCCATCTTCGCCACAATTACCTTACTGTGTTTGCAATCACTGCCTTGGAGATTTTCCGCCGCTTCCAATGGGCTTTCTTCCGTGTGGAAAACGAGGTGAACAAGATGATCTCGAAGTCAAACATTCAGCTTTCCATGATAGACAACCCAAATGAGGAAGACAGATTACTCGTCTCTAATGGCCACAGCGTGTAGACCGTTAAGCAAATATCGCCTTCCTCGAATCATCACCATTCCTACTTTTGTATAATATTTTTGATTCTTCAATTGCTATTTACATGAACAAATGAAAAATGTTTCTTGTTTAGAAATTGACTAGGCTGTTCAACATTGCTATATTAATGAGAGAATATATACGGCACCTCATTTTGTGAAACGAAGTTCGAATAATGGGTCATATTCGAATTTAAGCGATATTCTACTTTTAACTAATTATAATTTAAACATAGAAGGCAGGCATTTTTCTTCTAACCATTATGGTTATGCTCACATCTCTTCGTTCTTCTTAGATATTAGAACATCTGAATTTCGAGCCAAACAGCAAAAATGCTGCTGTCGAAGAATTTCCACCACATATTTCATCCATTTGGTGCTGGCCAATCAAAATTCATATTCAAATAAATCCCCAAGCCAGATAATATGCACACATGCAAGGCCAACCCTCATCAAGTCTTAACCGCCCATACACACGTCCCACCTGAGACCACCAACCATCATCACTTGATGTCCAAATGTTAGCGGCCGGCGAGTTCACCGACCGCCATAGCCTGCAGCAGCCGAGCATCCCCAGAGTGTTAGCCATACTCTCTTTCGTACTAGAGAAATTGGTGGCTCGAAATAACACGCTTGTAGACGACCTGAACCATCAACTTAGTGGGATAAGTTGTGGCTCGGCAGTGATTGGAAAGAGCTTGGATTGGATGTGTTTCACGGCGTGAGGCCACCGAGCATAAGCATACCGAAGTACTTGAAGAGGCTGTACAAGTACACAGATTGCAGCCCGTCATGCTTTGTTGTTGGATATGTGTGTATAGATAGGTTGCTCCATAAGCACCCCGACTCTCTTGTGTTGTCCTTGAATGTTCATGGGTTGCTGGTCACAAGCGTTATGGTTGCTTCTAAGATGCTAGATGATGTGTAAGTATCTGTATCTACCTCTCGGAGGTCGTACGTTTATCATAATTCTGCGCTTCTGTTTACAATACCATGCATATGCAGGCACTATAACAACGCATTTTACGCCCGGGTTGGGGGAGTGAGCAATGCTGAACTGAACAAACTAGAAGTGGAGTTGCTTTTCCTGCTGGATTTCGGAGTCACGGTGAGCTCTAGGGTTTTCGAGACCTATTGCTTCCACTTGGAGAAAGAAAATATGCAGAACGGGGCATGTCAAGGGATTGAAAGGCCATTGTTAGTCCTCAGTGGTGTGGAGGATGTGCCTGAAATATCAGAAAACACAGAGTAGTTCCTTACCACCTCAGATATCAGAAGTTACAGAGTTCCTCACTTCCTCAAGTCGTGGACCGACCCTGATAGTTTCTTTTTGTTTTCCATAGCTGATGGTTAACCTTTTTAATTTGTTTACCATTTTTCTGGTATAATTACTCGTCATTCATGTAAAAGAGGAAGCTTCAGCTCAGCTTTGCGACTGCCTTTTTCCAAAGTTGAATATTATACAAAAGGAATTAACTTTTGGCTGAGGGACAGGTTGGAAAGTTTGGACTAAGATGAACTTTCAAGCAACGTAGATGTGGCTGTGATAATATTCAAAACTAAGGAGAAATTTTGTGAGTTGGAAATAAACGGGCTCGAATTGCTGACATCCGTTACAAGGTAATATACCACCTCTCAGCTCCCCAACTGATTCTATCATAGAGGCCAATGAGCAATGATAGACAATAACTCCCTCCGAGCTGCAATACGTGATTGATTTGGAATGCTACTAGTTGTATTTCCGAGCTGTAAAGTAACATCTTACATGAATGGCTTAAAAAGGAAATCAAAAGTTATGCTTAATTGTGATGATCCTGTTGAAATTTTTCTAGCTAGCCTTTGAGGCTCATATTTTGCAAATTTGAGGTCCAAGGATTTTTACATCCATTGATGGATTTATGATCAACGATCAAACTTCCAAATTTGGAAAATGTAGCTAAATCTATGAAGCTCTAAATTCAGTTCTCTTTGAGTACAAGGCAACACTTATTCGTTGTGTGGCCATTGTCTTACAAGAATCACCTTTTTATGGTTGTTGTGACATTAATTTTGAACGGAGACACGATATGGGTACATCACTATGTGACATTTTGTGTCAATGAAACTAGACATACGAACAAAAACTTGCACATATTTATATTTCATTAGCACATAACGTTACTGTAAATGTAAACCTCCATTATTATCCATTTAAATTATATTTTATAAATCATATGATATGATCGTTAATAATTAAATTATCAACTAAATATTAATTAACGAACTTGTTATTTACCAGTGGCACATAGTTTACAAATAAAATAATCTGCAGTTTCGCATCGACGCCTCTTTTTCTCTCTTTCGTCGTTGACAAAAAGGCACAAGCTTTCGCTCTATGGAAATTCAAGAGATTTACAGGCGATGATGGGAAGGACGAGGACCTGAGGTCTTCAAGCTGATTCTTTACCATTACTTGCTTCTCAAAAGGACGCCATAAGCTTCTCAAAACGACGATTTCTCGTTGGTTAAAGCCATGGCCGAGTCTTCGAAGGACGAGCTGCTTCAGCTCATCAAGCGCTTCGGGGCTTATCTCACTGTCAAGATGTCCAGTCTCTTCCCGATCTCCCTCCACAATCTGGTTCGTACCTCAATTTTGTGCCTGTTTTCGTTATCTTTTCGAATTTTCTCACGGATCTGACCCGCCAAAGATTGTTCATTTCTGCCAATTCTCTTCAAATTGCTTCATGGGTTTTGCAATTTATTTTTCAATTTTGTTTTTTTTATTTGATTCGTGTCAAATTCAGTACTTGTTTCGATGTGAATTGATTTGGGATGTAGGTTTTCTTGAGAAAATTTGATGTGTAATTGGTCAGTAACTGGAAATTAGGGGAATTTGAGGATGACCATTTTGATATTTTGTAGCATAGGAAACAAGACATGTACTTGCAAATATATTAATGTTGTTGAGAGTTGGGCCATTCGATTTTTCAGCTCAATCTTCAATGTGGCTTAATGAAGCTTAATTTCCATTAAATTGTCTGCAATTTGTGAATTCTGATGCATCCGGCCGCATCTGGGCCATGTCTTGTTAGCTAGTTCTCAAGAACCCTGTAGTTCCGGTATTAGTGTACTTTTTGAACAATCGCTGGCCCTGAACTGATAGACAATGCTATGAATAGAATTGACTAAGGTGAAGAGATAGATACTCATGAGATTAGTATCAGTACATCACTTTTGGGATTATCCCAGTCTGTTGCTTCATCTTTGGCATTTAAGTATCAAAGTTGTGTTCGAATGGAGATGGTAAAGTTGAGTTCTCTCAAGAAATTTTAAATGGTGTCAGAATTCGCGTTCTATTGGGGCCATCGCGGGATTTGCTGTTGCAATAGTTTTCACATGGAGGCTGCTTAGATCACCCAGTGGACCACAAAGAAGGCAACCAAAGCGGCAGGCACCTGCATCGAGTAGTTCTGGCATCAGTTCAAATTCGATTGCAACATTGACAACTACGGGAGTTTCACCTTCACAGGATTCAAGAGCCCAAAACGTTGTTGATGAATTTTTTCAGCCCATAAAGGTAACTGTCAAGTTCTGAGTCTTCCGTATGGGTTTGATACCACTTTGTATTAACATGTTTTATGCTGAAGTCTTTTCTTTTATGTCCAGCCTACTTTGGGGCAAATAGTCCGGCAGAAACTGAGTGAGGGAAGAAAGGTAAGTGTAGTTGAGAACTTGTTTCTTCATCTCAGTATAGTGTTTTTCAGCTTCTCACTGCATGTTGTGAAAATTTTGTTGTGAAGTTATGGAACCTCTGGGTTTTACTTTTAGATGTTTCTGTACTTCACGATTAAAACTGCTAAGCTTCAAATGTTCAATAATGGCTAATAATTGGTATATGATACCCTGTGAAATGATTTAATGTCCCAAGAATTTGTTTGATTTTTATAGGGGTGACAATTTGAATCAACAAATTCACCCTTTTAAGCTTATCTGTAGGTAACTTGTCGTTTACTCGGAGTAGTCCTTGAGGAAAGTACCCCAGAGGAACTTCAGGTGGTCTACTTTTCTTTCCAGCAACATCTTTCCGTAAATTTGGTGATAGAAATTGTAACTGAAAAAGGATTAACATTGCCTTTTAACGTTGTTCCTGGCAGAAACAAGTGACTGTGAGGTACTCAGTGCTGGAAGTACTCTTGGAGATCACAAAATTTTGTGATTTGTATCTCATGGAAAGAGTTCTCGATGATGAAAGTGAAGTGCGTGCAAGCCCCTGTCTCAATCATTTTACTTGTTCTCTGTAATTTTGTATGAGATTAATAGGTTTCCTTGCATGTTGTTTTACTCAATTTCTTTGCTCATGGTATTTAACTTCTGTACTCTATCCTTGCCTATTGCTTTATACTCATTTTCATTGCCATTTATGAGACGATATTGCCGATTGCTTTCAGAAAAAGGTTCTACTGGCTTTGGAAGATGCTGGGATTTTTACATCTGGAGGTTTGGTCAAAGACAAGGTAGGTATATGGATTGATAGCATTATTAGTTAACTTTTAAGAATCCCACCTATTGTTTTGGTATTTCACTATTTCTACTTGCTTCTTGTTCATTTATATGCATGCAGTTGTTTTTGGCTTTCTTGTCACTTTCTTCTTTCTAATGTCAACCATGAACAAAGAAATAGAGCTTGTGGTATAAAACCTGATCTTGGAATCTCACGAGTACTTGTATTTTTAGATATCAATAATTCCCTGTGGGTCGAAAGAGGTTAAGAGTAATAACGTACAGAGATTGTGGTTTGGAGAAGATTAGGGGTCAAACCCGGAAGGAAGGCCCAATAGTTGCTCTAATGTGCAAATTCTGACATCATATTTCAATTATCTTGCATTACACATAATTCTTGTGATTTGATTGCAGGTTCTCTTCTGTAGCACAGAGAATGGACGAACATCTTTTGTTCGGCAATTGGAACCAGATTGGCATATCGACACAAATCCTGACATCATATTTCAATTATCTGTAAATTCTCGTTACTTACCTTGTTTTTCTTTTCTACACAACATTCATCGATCTCATTCCCTATGTTCTTATGTACGCACTCATTTGTATCGCTGTCATCTGAATTATTCATTTATTTATTGGTTACAGAGGTTTATCAAGTATCAGCTTCACATCTCTCCCACCAGAACAGAACGACCTGCTTCTAATGTGTTCAACGCCCCATCCTTGGAACAGTTCTTTGGATGTGTTTGAAGCTTCAACAACGAAAGATACAAATACAATCTTTAGGTTTCTATTAGGGTTTTATTTTCCCCACATTTGGGTTTTGTGTCAATCGTACGTTAAAGTTCCGGCTCCAGCTTATTAATGCTAAATGTTCGTCTTCGCCTCGGTGTATTTTTGTATTCCGTCGCTGGTACTCACTAGTCAGTTAATAGACTTGCTCTGTATCTCGTTGTGTGAAATCTGTGTAATAGATTGGATTAAATCCAAACTCCAACTTGAAATTTTCATGGAATGGTGAATGCTTATGTTTGTAATTTACTATCCGATCGTCTCCTACAAAACCCTTTGATTGCATCAATAACGAGCTTTGAATCGCCTTCCAAACAAAATTTCTTGAATGATTTTTTTATTCAAATAACCTTTGTTTGATCCTGTTCGTTTTGTTTTTTTCATTTTGGTTTATTTAATTCGATGAACAGAAATAAAGATAGATGTGAGAATATACTAAAAAGTTATTGAAAATGACAACCTTAAACATGTGATAAATTTTGCTTACATAAATTGGTTTGGCTCCATTGACCAAATTTAAAAGACAAATGGGTTTCAACTTTTGTTTTTGGTCAATAAAAATTGGGTTTAACTTACAAAATCAAAGCCACTTAATACCACAAACTTATGTAAATGAGAGGTTTAAGGTTCAATTCTCGTCAAAGACGAATATGAACCACATTATTGTTGGTTTATGATGAGGCTTAGCCTACCCCCTCCATAGATAATATCGTTTAACCACTCTGACGCTTTGGCCGCCATTAGCAGTCAGAAACCCAAGTGTTTCTAGTTTGTACTGTGTATACTTCGTACGGCATCACTTCAATGAGTTTTCCACTTTAGGTGTCATCAGTTGCATAATAAACGTTTTATTTGCTCTTAGGTGGTGGTGGGACTGCATTGCTTTGCCATCTGACGTTGAATCTTCTGATGAAGCTGCATTTAGGATGCAGATAAGAGAGTTGGCATTCACGGTACTACTTTCTCCACTAGATAGGTTGTTTTAGAATCATGCTTACTATTTTTGACAGTTTGTAAATTTGAACTCCTTGACTCTTCCCAGTACTCTCCCTTGATATCTATGGCCATATAATTGGCATGTTCGAGTTGAATAATCTGTAAGTCACACTTCGTCACAGATTTCTCTCCTTTTCTTTGTCATCCGTTGAATATGTGAACCGTGCGTGCATCCAAAATGGCGCCGGTGATGGTGGTTGAAGCAATTCACGCGCTTTGTCAAATTGCTTATATAATTTGCTCGAGTCCTCAGGCTCTTACTTTCATTTCATTTTGTTTTCAGTGATCTGGTTGTAGCATCTCCAGTGGAAGATTATTTTTTGTACATTGATGATCTTCCAAATCATGAAAAGGTTAGATGTCGTATTTTTCACCTAACATATTCCGAAAGTTGAATGCTCTGATGCCGTTCCCTCCTATTCATGACAGAAAGAAGCTGAGGATATTACACGACCATTTTTGGATGCTCTTGGTGATGACTATTCAGTTTGTTGCCAGGGTATGATGCTCTGTTGCAGTTTCTTCACCATTATACGTTGAATGTTCGCCGATTTACTTTGTATTAGTCTTTCAATCTGTTCTTTTGTACTTTATTCTTCTTGGTGCTGGACTACCCTCAATGCTTGTTTCTGCGTGCACAAATATTTATTCTCGATGCTGGACTACCTCTTTGGGGTTAAGGTGTTCAGTAAGCGTGAACTTGTCACGTTGGAATTACTCTTACTAGGAGTGGGAGATCATTGGTGTTTCTAGAGCATACGTCTTTGCGCAGCGGTTATATATTAATTTTGAACTTCTCATGTCTTTTCAATTTTGTTTTAGGCACAGCGTTCTATCCCTTGCAGAGTTGGATGAATCATTCGTGTAGTCCTAACGCGAAAGCATTCAAAAGAGAGGAGGTACGTAAACTTCCCAGTTCCAGATGGTAACTGAGATCTTCATGCAAAACCACTATTTAAAGTGAACGCCCATTTGCAACTTTTTAAGCATTCCTTAATAATTCTTGCACGTCTGCATTCATGCATGTTCTCCATTACCAGGACCGAGATGGCCAAGCAACGATAATTGCACTCAAACCAATTTCCAAGGGGGACGACGAGGTACGAAAGTGAACGTCCAACTCCGGTCTAGTATGCTATTATAAGGTCTCGATATTGTTTCATCGAACTTTGTTCAAATTTTGATGATCACTTCGAATTTTTCCAGGTTACAATTTCTTACGTAGATGAAGACCTTCCTTACGAAGAGAGACAGGCATTACTTGCAGATTATGGTTTTAAGTGCAGGTGCCCCATATGCTCAGAAGAAGAGCCATAACCATTGCTAGATAGGTCCATGAGGATTCAAAACGAAGATTGTTTTCTGTTTCAGCATCGTTCGATTCAATAGTTTATACGCCAAAGATGTTACTGAATTCAACTGTTCTTGTTACCCTGCTTATGATAAACAAAAACAAAGCGAAATACCACTGACTGAAATAGCTAGTACTATTCGATGCACAAATTATCATATGAGATTGAAATAGTAAGTACATGTCGAGTTGTCAAATAAGACAGTAGATACAATAGTACAATACTACTTCATCATTGACCGTACAAGTGTCTCATCAAATCATATATAACCATTTTACTAATGGCGTATAGTTCAGGACTGATTTGGCATTGACAAAATTATTTTTAAAACATGTGTTTAATAAATAAATAAATAATTACTTTTTTTTCAAAATCATAGATTTAAAGCAGCAAATGCGTATAGTTTTTTTTTTGGTAATCAGTCAATTCATAATCAGGCAAAGATGCCAACCCGTACAAGAAAGCCTACAACGAGGTAAGCAAGCAAAGCAAAGCTGCTAAGAGAGATATGATAGGATTAAAAACACACCACAAAGTAGCACACAAATATCCTATTGATTTTCCTTATTAACACTAAGATTTGTCAATTGTAGCATATGAAAATAAGGGTCTTTCCCGCAGAAGATTGTTTTATCTAACTACTTAAAATGTCACAAAAACTGGGTTGCTGTCCCTACTGACCAGCCACCGAAAACTAATTATTTGACCAACTTATACTTGTCTAAAGTCTACAAAATTTTATATGCAGATACTAGACACACGGAACTACACTCACACAAATTTTTGGAATTTTTGGAGTTGATTTGATATTTAAATTAAATCGAACAAAAACAGGACAAAAACAAATTTTAAGTAGTAAAAATATATTGTAGTTCACAAATTAAGAAAACGAGTTAGGGGAAGTGCTATCCACCACCAAATAATCATGCAAACATGTTATGTTTCATTCAAATTCCTTTTATTTCTGGATGAAGATGCTCAAGTTGGCTCAATGTTAGCACTCAACCTATTACTCTTTCTTATGTGGTATGTTAAGAGAATGGCGTTTTCAACTTAACTTAGTCCCTAGCATGCAATCTAGAATGACGTGTTCATAGATTTAACAAGTAGAAATCATTAAGGATGAAAAGAGTTTGAGTCATCACAAGGCATCGTAAGTACTGGCGTTGTCTTACTTATCCTAGAAATTGGTCCACATGTTAATCGCAATTAACAAGTACTACTCTAGAACATATGTAGGTCCTCATTCGACAAGGGCAGGCACACACATATTCATAGCATTAGAATCCTAAATATGCTCACTAAGTATGCATCCAAAGAAAACACATAAAGAATTCATCAATGAGATAAGTAGTGAGCCAATTTTCATCCATTCATAAAAGTAATTCAAACAAAATGTCATAGCACATTTGCAATCATATTCGGGGCTTCAAAACAGCCCCTAACTACTAAAAATTTAGTTATACATAATTCTTAAATTAAAACCAAAGATAGGCATGAGTTTGAGAAGATAGAACCAAAAGTATCGAGTCTCCTCTTCTCTCCTTCCTCTCTCTCTGCTGCCTTCCTCTATGCTGCCTTCCTGCTGCCTTTCCTTTGTGCCGCTGCAACTGCAGCTTTCTTTTTCTTTTTTTTCTAATTTTTTTCTTTTCTTTTTCTTTTGCTTCCCTCTGCAACCTGCAGCTTTCTCCCTATTTAACTTGCTGCCCATTTTCTTCTTCTTAATTCACCCACTAATAGCCATTTAGTGTTGACAATAAGTGAGATGAAATGGTAAAACAATTGTAACTCTTTAGGTAGCCTTTATGCCCATTACTCCCACTTAATCCTCATCTTCAATTTCATTTCCTCTGATATTTGAATAGGGGTCAGCTGGCTTGTACTTTACTGCATCAGTTTTGGCTGCTAGATTGATTGGGTTTATTGCTTTCATTTCAGTTACAAACTGCTCAGCCTCTTGTCAACCTTTCAGTGTTAAAACGGCCATAACTTCTTCTAGAAAAATGATATCAACAATCCGCGAATGTTCCAGAAAATAGACATCCGTAGCTTTCCAACCATATAAGGCTCATTCTCCAATTCATTCTGAGCTGTCCGCAACTTGCTTCCAAAGTCAGCTGACCTGCACAGGCAGTTTTGACGAATTTGTTACTTAAAATCCCATTTATGCTATTTTTATTTTCTTTGCTTGAAAAATCCTACAAAACACAAAAACAAAGTAAATAGCTCCAAAATATAAGGAACTAACTAAGGAAAGACAAGTGAATTCGATGTAAAATATATATAAATATGAGCTTATCAAGATAGTGCGAGAAGGATAACAAGACGCTGCATCTAATGCTAAAAACGTCCCAACTCGCTGTAACCAACAAAACTACGGGGGGCAAGGGAGACCATCATTACATAAAACAAAAATCAAGGAAGATGGGGGTCTATCGACCCAAATGAGATCACATGCTTCCCTACAATTACGCGAAGCTAAAGCATTCGCCACCAAGTTGGCCTGTCTTGGAACCCAAGACCAGCGGCAACATTGGAACGCCAAACCCAAACCAAAGCATTTGGTTAGAATGGGAAAGGCCTCCCAGCTACCCTTCTTCCCCCAATCCGTAAGGCAAGAAATAGATTCAAGGGAATCAGATTCAATACATACCGAGGTCCAGCCCTTGTTTATCGCCAAATTACACCCATGCAAGATTGCCAAAGCCTCCACCTGGGCCACGGCAGAGGCCTTCACCTTGTGCCGAGTAGCAGCCAGAAATCTTCCAAGTTCATCCCGTGCAACAACACCCGTGTATCCCCACCCATCATTAGCCACCCAACTCGCATCCACATTAATCTTGATCATGCCTTGCGCTGGAGGGGACCATTTGACATCAAAATCCCTACCGGTTTGTCTGGGGGCTGGAGGGGTACTCGACACTTGTTTAGCATCTTTGTAAGTCGAGACCGATCGTTTAATAGCCTCAATAATTCTACCTGGGTGGATCAACTGTTTGTTGAATAGGAGATCACATCTTGCTTTCCAAATATGCCAACAAGTGTAGGCAACATAAGATAGCCGTTGCAGCCTCACCTCCTTAGATCCATTGTCCGAATCATGCATTTGAGTCAACCAAGTAGCCCAGTTCGTCCTAAGAAACCTCTGAGACCGCAGGGATAGATCCCCCCCCAAACCAAACCACCTCAACCCACGGACAACTAAGGAAAAGGTGCTCAATTGATTCGTTATGAGCCATGCAGATAGGACAAGTAGGGGATGGGGAAGACCTTCGTTTATAAAGAGATTCCATGGTTGCTAGTGCCGAGTGAAGAGTCTTCCACATAAAAAGTTTGATCTTTGGAGGGATGTCCAATTGCCATAAGTTCTTCCATAAGGCAGTAGGGATAGATGAGATAGTGATGGGTCGAACACAATTTGCATTGTTTCTATTAAGGCACCGATAGTAACTGGATTTCACAGAATAAGATCCCCCTTTCACTGCAGGCCATACCAGTCTATCCTTGTGCTTCGGGTCTCCGGTATGCAACTCCAAGATTTCAACAACCTCCGAGTCTAACAAGAAGGGTTTTAAAAAGTCAATCTCCCACTTTCCAGATTCCGAAGACAACAAAGAGTTCACCTTCAGGTTTTTTGAGACTTGTACTGATCCCAACGGTGAAGGATGACCCAAGGGAATGGAAGGAAGCCAACGATCCACCCAAACCCGAGTATCCATGCCGTCCATAATCTGCCAGTGCGCACCTTGCTTAAGGACCTCTCTCCCTTCCAAGAGACTAGACCACACCCACGAAGCTCTTCCGCCCTTCTTGGCGTCAAGGAGAGAACAAAAAGGAAAATACCTGGCCTTAAGCACCTGAGCCCACAAAGATTTTGGCTCAATAATCAATCTCCAACATTGCTTAGCCAGTAGAGCGTCATTGAAAGCTCCAAGACACCTTAAGCTGATGTCCCCATCATTCCTTGACCGGCCCAAAGTCTCCCTGGAAACCCAATGAATCCGATTCTCATCATGTTTTTGTCCCCACCAGAATTTCGAGATCATGGCATCCATTTCATTACAAAAAGATTTTGGGAACTTGAATAAGTTCATTGGATAAGCCAGAATCGCTTGAGCCACAGCCTTAATGAGGATCTCCCTCCCCGCTTGTGAAAGAGAGGATTTCTTCCATGCCTGAAGCTTTTGCAACAGTCTTCCTTTTACATAGGCTAACCCGGCCTTCTTAGATCTCCCCCACATAGCCAGGATCCCCAGGTAAACTCCCGGATCACCCACTTGCGTATAGTTTAGGATGAGCTTGTAGAAGCATTTTCCGGTATATATAGTTTGTCATTTATTTATATTTTTCCTTTTTCTCTCCTTTCTACCGACCAAATGGGTTCCATCACACGCCGCGTCTTCCTCTCTCTCCGCCGTTCTCCGAACACGCTCGCGCACTTCCCCGCCTCAAGGAAATTCACATGTGCGTCCTCTGCCATCGCCGGCAGTCCGTGTCAGAGCGACCCGTTACGGAACGTGGTTGCGCTTACTTGTAAGTCCACTGCTAAGAGC
This sequence comes from Cotoneaster glaucophyllus, assembly GCA_036320875.1. Lineage (NCBI taxonomy): Eukaryota > Viridiplantae > Streptophyta > Magnoliopsida > Rosales > Rosaceae > Cotoneaster > Cotoneaster glaucophyllus. The sequence continues at coordinate 5,674,610 of CM070068.1, forward strand.
GGTGTTTGCGACGTGTACCTGGTGGGAACGTGTCACATTTCGGCGGTAAGACAACTCAATGCCTTTTTGGTTAGTAAGAAAATTCGAATTTTCTGCTTTATGTTTGGTTGGTGAGAAAATTTGAAATTGAAAGCTTTGGTCTTTGGTTTTGTGTGTGAATTGTAGAAATCGTGCAGAGAAGTTGAAGCAGTGATCAGACATTTGAAACCAGAGGTGCTTAATCCATTTTGAAACTTGCTTAATAAGGTTTGTATTGAGTTAATTCTAGTAGCAATGTCATGAAATTATGTCTTTGGTTTCGTGCGATGAATGTAGGTTGTGTTCTTGGAGTTATGCTCGAGTCGAGTGGCTGCACTCACCCCTCCAAATTTGAAGGTCCGAATCTATGTTCAGGTTGCACTTAATTTTCGAATAACCGAACATGATTACCAATGCATTTAGTTCCTCAGGAACTGACAATGGAAGAAATGATCGAAATGTGGAAGAAAAATCATAATGCCTTTGAAATTTATGGCTGGATCCTTTCCAAGGCACGTTTTCATATCCTCCAAAGTTATTTTACTATCGTGAGTTCAGAAAGCTTTCATCTTTGATCCAACTATACTAATCATAATTTCCATAATGTTCTCAATATATTCAAGCGGTGTAATTTTCGTATAAATTTCTGCTAGGTTTTAAGTGAGCTTGAGGTGTTTCCCGGTTCTGAGTTTCGTGTAGCATATGAAGAAGCAAGGAAGTATGGCGGTAGGGTGATACTTGGTGATCGCCCAGTGCAGGTATAATACATTATACCTTATAGTTTTGGTGCCCTCTATGAATTGCAGCCTGCCCTATGCCACTCCTGCTAGATTCCGCCTTTATATGAAGAAAATACAAGTAATTTTGATGTGTGTTGAAAGTGCATTTTTATTTTGAAGGGTGATTATGATGAGATTTCTTCCAATCGAGTGCTATAGTTTTATCATTTTTTATGTCAAGATACTCTCTAGATGAAACCATAAACCAGACTTTCAGAATGTTTACGCCTGAAGTTCTCTATCATGTTCATTCCTTGCAAATTTGGGGGCAATTTCAAAATTCTATTATTTATTGCATGTTAATTGTCTCACTTTTGAACTCAAAAAAAATTGTCCCACTTTTATGTTTCCTTATTCTTTTATACACCGACCCTGCTTAATATCTCATCATTTACAAGCTGGCTTTTTGTACCATATCTTCCTGTATGCCAGACTTTGTATTATGTTCCTTGTGATGATCTACTTTGATATGAATTTACACCGACTGAAACAGATTACGGTAGGAAGGACACGGGCAATGATGCCACTTTGGCATAAGATAAAACTGCTGTATTCCTTGCTTTTCTCAAGTGATGATGCTCTTAGTATTCCGGTAAACATGCACTTGATTTGTTGAAAGGAAACCACTTTTCTTCTAATGTATAGTTTCATTAATTAATGATTTGTTCTTGCGCATCTTCAGTTGGAGAAAATGGATGATGATGACGTAGTGATTTTCGTTCAAGAGATGGGCAAGAAATACCCAACTCTAATTGAAACAATCGTACATGAGCGAGATCAGTAAGTCTTCTGAGGTATTTATTCTATGAACTAATGCTAAGATCAAAAGATGATGCCATGCTATCAAATTTTGTTCCTTTCCGACCTTTTATCATCATTTTTTTTTTCCTGATGTGTTGGTACTATCAATTTGACGACAAAGGTTTATAATAGTAATAAGCTCTTGTCTCCAGACTGCAAGTTAATTGGATGTAGAGTAAGAAATAGTGATGGTGGTGATGATGATGATCGGCGTATGTTAAGTATTTTGAATGATCTAATTGCAACCTCCACGTATGCTTGTGAAGGTTGGATAGGGTAAATGAACAAAGGTTTGCATAAATTCTTATAAGTTTGTAGATCTGATTTTTAACTGTTGATGTTTAGGTACATGTCATCAAAATTACTCAAAATTGCCAGTGTGCATCGTTCAGTAGTTGCAGTAGTGGGAAAGGGGCACCTCCAAGGGATTAAGAAGCATTGGCAGCAGCCTGTTGTGGTTGGTGATTCCTTCCTTTTTATTACATTCTATTTAGTTGTTTCATATCCCTATGTGTCGGAAGTGATTATGCACGCGGATGTGTTTTCTGGTCCACCTTGGTTATCCGATTTCTTGTTTATAATTTCTTGTCATTTTTCATCAAATTGGACCTGAAATATTGTTGGCTATGTTTGGATAGTACTTCTTTATCTCTGAACTTCCATGCTCTGTGTTTTTCCATGTATTGCAGCTGGAGGATCTCATGGTAATTCCATCAAGAAAGCCGGGTTCTTCCACCAGGAGAATCCTTAAATCTATGGGTGTGGCGGTGACTGCGGCAGCCATTGTATCAGGTATCTATTTTGCATCCAAGAGCAAGTAAAGCTTGTTAATATTTCTGATCACCATTCAGTGTGACCACATGTAAAAAGCCATGATCGTCCAACAAAGGTTTCCGGCAGCATAGCAAAACTGAAAGCTCCTCCAACTCTTAGTTTAGTGATCTTCTAACTTATTGCCACTAGGGTGCCTTTCATGGATGGAATGCAAGGATTTAGTCCCTTAATCCCACATTAAAACTAACTGACTCCACTAATCCCTACAGTCAAGGGATTTGCTCGAGTCAAATTCTCTCATCTTATTGTCAACTAGAGTCATGATCTTAGTGGATTGAAATCAACTAGAGTCGTGCTTGAAGTGGGCATATGACTAATTCTCATATCTTAACTAATTAACAATATCATTGTCACTTAGTACTACAGTCTAGTTGTATTCCTCTTCATTTGTAAGTGAGAGGTCCTAGGTTCGATTCTCGCCAAAGGCGAATTTGAACCACTTAATTGGTAGTCCATTGTGAGGCCACATAATTGCTGAAAATACTAGAATGTCCTTTATTGGAGAGAGAGAGAGAGAGAGGCGCTTGTAGGTGTTTGTAAGTCGTGGGGGCAGTAGGGCTTCGCTAACTCCTATCGAGTAGCTGCAGTTGCTGAGCGCTTGGCAGCTCATGTCAAATATAATTCTAATCAAAACTTGACATGAAAATACTAGAATGCCCTTTATTGGAGAGAAAGCGCACAAAGGAAATGTCAAATATAATTCTAATCAAAACTTGACATGAAAATACTAGAATACCCTTTATTGGAGAGAAAGCTCACAAAGGAAGGGAAGGTAGAGAGAGGCGCGTGTGGGTGTTTGTGAGTCGTGGGGGATTAGGGCTTTGCTAACTCCTATTGAGTAGCCGCCGTCGCTGAGCGCTTGGCGGCTCATGTCAAATCTGGATATCGTGGCGAGGCATGGAATTCTTCAATATCTTTAATTCCGACAAATGGTGGGGATCCCCATTCTACGTGCCAAGATTTGTGCACAAATATCTAAAACCCAGCTGGTGGAGAGCTTAAGGGGTGTTGGTGTCATGAATCGAAGGATGGGTGTGAATGATCTTAGAAAAGTAAAGGGGCCTGAGCTCTTGGAGTGAAGTTTTAGTGGCGGACAAATGGGTGTTTTCGCAGTCGCCAGGCTGCCTCCAAGGGGCAACTGCCTTTGTTATTTTTCGTTTTACACAGGTTGTTTTGCTTTACCTCTACTTTCAAACATTTGGTCCAATATTTCCAATCGCCTCACTGTCCGCCCCTAATACCGCAACTTTCATCCGCCGGTGGTGGTAAGGGTGGGGGGTCTAATTTTTGTGAAAAAAAATTGGAGGAAATGTGAGAAGCTCGGTAAGCAGATGTGTCGACAGAAAACTACGATCGGCCAATAAACTTCTCAGTTGTATTTCAATTTAGTTGCAGTCGTTTTGGCCAAAACCTTCTCTTGGTACAAGTAGCTCAATGCGACTATTTCTTGTTGTCCAAGGTTTGGCTATTTTATCATAAAAATCTGACTGATTAAGGTCAAAGTGTTGCAGTCCTATTGGAATAGGAATGTGATTGTGTAAATCCTAGTAAATATGGGAATGTATCTTATATTCCTATTAGGAGTAGATTACCTATTAAATGTTGTAATCCTAAAGGGAAAGGTATTTAGCCTTTCTACTACTATAAATAAAGGCACAATGGGGTGAGATAACACACACCCACAATTACACATCTCTCTCTTCTCTCTCAATCTTGCCGCACCTCTCTCTCTCTTTTGGCCTCCATAATTGTTTCAGTAAATTATGCCTACAACACGTTATCAGCACGCTCTTGACGCTGCGCTAAAGAGAGTTTGATCTTCAATCAGGGGAGTATTACGTTTTGATCATTCTTTGTATGATTAATTTATTATTATTTTAAATTGATATACATGTTATTGATTCAATTTAATTTTTCTATGTTGAACGTGATACAACGCATTGGAGATGCTATTCCGGCTTTCTGCGAAGGAACTTCTACAAATTCAAAGGCTTTTGTTGTTTTCTGCTACTCAGGTACGCTTAAAATAAAGTAAGATATTTGAAACGACCCATGAAGCATGAAAACATTCCCCATGATGCATGAACCCCCTATGTTTACATTTCCCTTCCGATATATATATTCACAAATTCATATATATATTTGTTTCATGCATCGCACAATTAAATTGTTATGTGGAATTTGTGAGTCAAAGTATAAAAATAAATTAGAAGCAAGTTAGGGTTTTCCTAAAACCCTAAGGGAATTGAAAAAGAAAAAAAAAGGAAACAAAGGGGATCGGGATTGGGTGCACAGCACCATCCCTGCGCCAACAAGAAAACAGGCCTCGGCCTGATGTGGTTTTCTTGGCTGGGCCTGCAGCCCAGGGCCCTCAGAGGCCCGCATCACAAAAACGCCAGCCTTCGGCTGGGCACAAGCATGCACACACGCACGCACAAGCCAGCTTTCCGCTGGGCTTCTCGCGCGGCCCGCAGCTCCCATAACGCCAGCCCTCTGTTTTGGGCCTTTTTTCCGTGCAAACCCTTGGTCCATATGGACCCAACCCAGCTTCGGCTGGCAGCCAATTTTCCCCCGTGGCCTGCAGCCATGTTTCCAGGCCTTCCTAGGCCACACCGTGACCTCTTATGGCACCCCGTGCCCTATCCCACTCACGGCACAAAGCCCATATTATTTTGGGGCTTTGATTTCGATCCAATAATATTATACTAATATTATTTTGCTTCTACAATCGACCCTGTATGGCCTGATTTATTGAATTAATTAAAAGTGACCTGCAGTCCATTAATCTGATAATGAATCCAAAATTCTTGACCTGAAGATCACTTTTGGACATTAACGATTCAATAATTTCTCTTTATACTTTGAACCGTCACATACTTTCGTAGTAACGAAGCTCTCACACTTGAGTTCCCGAAGACAACTCAAATCCACTACACTAAGTTAGTATATTGCATTCTGTGTTTCTTGCAGGAACCTCTCTTTTATGAACTAAATGTTCATAAACTAAATCGAACTTGTAGTTTCGAATTTAGTGCCTTTGAAACCCGAAGTTTTCATAAAACAATACACCCATGAAAACCCAACGTTTTTCATGAAAACCGTGTCATAGAACTCGAATGTTCTAACTATGATGCATATGGATGTTTCATTCCCATAGCACCAATCACAATCTTGTTCCCTCTAATTCAGTAGATTGTCGAACCGTCACAAGTTCGATCTTCCTGACTTGGACGCTTCTATTAGAAACCACTTAATGTGGGGTACAAGACGTGAATCTCCCATTGACTATTAAGTAGTTGAGAAACCATTGAAGCCAACAATGGCATGGAAGAGCTGAATAAGCCTCCGCCATGATCTTCATTCGAAGACTTATGCCCGAAGCATTACAAATGGAAAAGACCTCCCGATCGAGGATTCCATGGCTCTTTGGCTCGCTCCTACGGACTATCTAATCATGAAATAAATTGCCCGAAGCACACCATGATTATGTCCATGAATGAGTACAATTCTGAAGTTTATAAATCCGATCGAACTTTGACTAGAGAATACTTTTCTCGTCCTTCCATGTTTCTAACTCGCCCTTGAAGCAGCAGTGTAGAAAGCGGAAGTTTACCAAATTCTCGGATCTGATTACTACCACAAACATGAGAGAAAGGTATGGACCCAGTTCAGTTGGAGTCTACCGAATGGCTCGACCCTGTTCGGTCAAAGCCTACTGAACCCAAGTTTGGGTCTGTCTATCTCATAATCCAATTTTGAGTTTGTTTTTACAAACATATGGTAGAATCAGGGCCTGCCAAGCTGTGGCATCATGCCCGAAGCATGATCCTTGGTACCTAAGACCTAAAACTTCAAGAATAAGGGATAGTATTCCCAACCTTAACCCTGCATAATCTATTTCCGTCCCGATGGAATAGATTACTGGTTATGCACCTGTTCGTGCCCCTACCAATATTGTTAAGGAGTACCATTCTAGTAGTCAATATGTGAGACTGATTTTGCTCCACCAAACATCGTTGGAAAAGCAAAATTTTGACATGGATAGCCTTGATGGCCGAATCCACCAAGTAATTTTGCTTACTTTGTGAACATTTTTCCATGTTCTTGGATTCAAGTTTGGTGTATGTTTTACTTATGGATAATCTTATTGATATTGTCCTCGAATATGAGTTAATTGAATCATGTTTCTTAGTACATGTGACCGATTCAATTAAACACGTGATTAGGTTGGAATGTGGGAAAGTTAGTTGTCTGGATGAATGCGTACTACGCACACTAACTTTACACCTAAATCACATCTCTAACAACGACTTCAGGTCTATCCAACCTGATTAAGAGCAATGGCACGCTCCTCGTTGTATGAATGGTACTGAATCACCATTTAAGGGACCTTAAATTCTCCCTGACGTTGAGTTTTTAAGGATATTCGAGTTGACAATGATCATAAATGAAACCACTGAAGAAAATAGAGTGAAATATCTTTGCACCACCACCAAAAATGAGCCTGAAGCTTTGATTTGGGGCCAATGGGTTGTCCCCCAACTGGGGCACACGCCATATGTGGCCGGCCTAGGGCTAGGTGATTGAGCAGTTTACTTACTTTGGCACGACCTTTTGGGACACTTAGGTCGACCAACGATGCTACGATGCATCTCCTTACCCGAAGTAAGGATATTGTGCCTACAAGCACACTTTTCCAAGCATGCTCATTAGGGAAATTCGATTTTATAAATCATCCCTTGCAAAGATACGAAACGACTCTCTTTTCACAGTGGATTCAAGGGAATATACGTGGACTAATCCAACCAAAATGCGGACCATATAAAGACTTATGGTTTTGGTTGATGAATCGACAAACTAGGTCACATGTTTGTCCACACACATTACTGCTAAACCCTCTGACCGATTAAGGGCTCACCACCCTACTTATCCCTTAAGGTCCGGGAGACTGGATAATGTCGGAGAGTTTACATCGACAGTTTTCGATAAAGTATTGCATGTCGTTTTGGGTTTATAATTGAACATCGAATTCCCATGTTCACCCCAAATAGCCTCGCCTAAGTGATCATAAAGCGCAATTTAAATGATCGCCCGAATTTTGGTAAACGTACCAAGTTTTCGGTTTCTGCCTAGGGCTATGCAATCCTTGTACGCAGTAATGATTGGTCTACCTTAAGGCCCATTGCCACCCAACCTATATGACGTTACAGTTGGTTACTGGGTATGAACCTGACGATTTTCGTATTTACGCATTTGGGTGTGCATTCCATGTGCCAAGTTGCGCCGCCGCAACGTACCACCATGGGTCCTCAAAGAAGGATGTGTATCTTTTGTCGATCATGATTCTCCTTCACACTAGCTCTCTTCGAGCCCTTGCACGCGATCTCTTTACCGCTCATTTGCGGGTTGTCACTTTAATGAGACAGTCTTCCCGCCGTTAGGGGGAGATAAGAACGTCAACGTTCCTGTAGAACGGCGCGAATTTGCGTGGACGTTGCCCACTATGTCTCATCTCGATCCCCATACCGCACAAGTGTGATAAGCAAGTGCGATGATTTCTAGATTTCAGAATGTTGCTCCAGACGCATTCCTCTGATCTAGCTAAAGTGACGAGATCATATACCAGCTGCAAACATGCCTGCAAGGATAGACGTACTTAACGGACGTCGAGTTAACATCCCTGGAGGGTGTGCCGCCCCTGTTGGATGGTTTGGACGCCCCTGTTGGACGGTCCGGTACACCAGCGGATAGCCAATCAATCTGTCTTGTCCTGGAGCACGACAGATCATTCGGTTCGTAGGATTCATTTCCCTGGAAGAGGAAGACACGGCACAACAATGAATCTGAACTCGATCGCTGTCTCAAATCATTTCCATCTCATGAGATTAATCCGGATTACTCCCAAGACATGAAGTTCTTGGTCCAGTATACTAGTTTGGGTGAGCTAAATGGAATTGAAATGAGATTATCATCGATGATGTTTTCACTTATATGGTAGCTACCGACATAAATGAAAAGCGACGATATCGAACCGTGTTCTGTTGATTAAGTGACAACGTAGAACTGATTGGACAACTGAAACTACAATCTAGGTCAAATTCCTTACCAAAGTGTGTATTGGACCCGTAGTTCCTACACTGCCCAAGGTAACCTTATTGTGTTACGAGTGGGAAAGAAGCGTTATGAGATGAATGAAATAGTGCGATATGATGCACGCCTTACGGCGCAAGGTTTCTCTCAAACGTCCTGTGATTGATAGCAGCATTATGAAAAGTGGTTAGTATTTCTCCATGGGGATATAGATACGGAGATTGACATGTAAGTTCCTGAAGAATTACATGGACTGACTCAAATAGTTCCAGAACCACGGAACACCCTCTTAACTCGTTTTGAGGCGTTCACTTATGGATTGAAAAGTCCGACGGATGTGGTATACCCGTCTACGTGATAATTTGATCAGTCAGGGATATGAATGAATGCCCTTGCGTGTTAAACTATGAAGTCTTATTCCAAATTGCTAGAGTTACAGTTTATGTCGTTACCACGAATCTCACTAAGACTCTGGAAGAGCATGAGAAAATTGCCTCGCACCTGAAGATGGAATTTGAGATGAAGGATCTTAGGAAAACTCGTTTATGCCTTGACCTGAAGTTCAAGCATTGGTCTGACGGTATTTTGGTCTACCAGTCGAACTACACCCCGAATGTGTTACCTTTGAGTATACCTTTGATCGTCCATACGTTATATGCAAATGAGACTCTTGAAGAGGCTATGGGATCCAAAATTCCATATCTAAGTTCAACTTTGCGCTTCGTTGTACTTAGCTCATTGCATTTAGACAGGACATCTCCTTCGCTGTTGATCTTGGTAAAGATGCAGCACCGCGCCTACACGCAACCACTGAATTGGTATTAAAGACGTTCCCTGAAGGTACTACGAATTTGGGCAAATCAAATCCCAACGCATCTCGAGCGGATCCAACCCCCCTGATCCTCGAAATGATGCTTGCCTGGTTGTTATGCTGACGCTGGTTACTTATCAAACTCGCACAAGGCAAAATCCCAGAATGGTTATGTCTTTACCATTAGGGATATCGCAATATCTTGGAGGTCCACGATATGACCTTAGTTGCGAAATCTTCGAATCGTTCCAAGACTCACCTCACTTCACTATGCCACACGTGAGACATGGTTAGGAGTTCTTGTTGAGCATATTCGAAGTACTTGCTGTGTTTTCATCCATCGTTGAGTCCCAACGACGATCCATGAAGACTATGCCGCATGTATCAACCCGACCAAGCCATGATACATCAACGAAGCCAACGCCAAGACATATTGCGTCTACATCTACATCAGCAAAGCATCAGGAGATTTGAAGTCATGCAAGCCGATCCCAGACAACCTTGCCGACCTCTACACGACGTCATTGCCGAAGTCAACCTTCCAGAAGTTTGTCCAAGGAATCGGTATGCGCAAATTATCTGAATTGAATCGCTTGTAGTTCTCTTATTTAGAAGTTATGTCTAACTCAGGGGGAGTATCCAGAAGCATACTCACATGATCTTAATGTACTCTTTTTCCTACGATTAGGAGCATTTTTCCCACTGGGTTTTTGCTACCTAACGAGGTTTTAATGAGGCACCCATCCTGGGATGATCATACTCCATTGAGTTCACTACACTCGTCCAGTTTGGCGTTTGTTTAAGACATTATGCATATTTTCTTACTTTTCCCTTAGTCTATGGGTTTTCCCCATATCTTGGGTTTTACCATAGCGAGGTTTTTGTGAGTTTTTACACATGCATACTTCAAAGTAAATTTGAGACTCGCGATCACCCGTTGTGCCGATGACTTAATCAACTATACCTGCTTCATCACTGAAGACCTGATGCGCCATTCACTTGAGTATTTACACACTCAAGGGGGAGTGTTGCAGTCCTATTGGAATAGGAATGTGATTGTGTAAATCCTAGTAAATATGGGAATGTATCTTATATTCCTATTAGGAGTAGATTACCTATTAAATGTTGTAATCCTAAAGGGAAAGGTATTTAGCCTTTCTACTACTATAAATAAAGGCACAATGGGGTGAGATAACACACACCCACAATTACACATCTCTCTCTTCTCTCTCAATCTTGCCGCACCTCTCTCTCTCTTTTGGCCTCCATAATTGTTTCAGTAAATTATGCCTACAACACAAAGTAATTATTAGCTAATTTTTTCATGGTTGAGAGAGAATAAATTTGAGTTTAGACCTCAAATCCAAATCCTTTACTCAAATTAAACCTCAACAACTCTTAAAAGTTTGTTATCTCTCAACTTCAGTGAATAAATATACGCGTGCGCTGTCATTCCGACTCACCGATCTTATTCTTTCACCCGTCTTATATTCGCTTGTTGTAAGGTAGGGTAAAAAACATTTACAGTTGAGCAAATGATAGCATTCAAATATCTCCTTTCTTTTCCTATGTGTAAGAAAGCATCTTCCAGACTATTTTGTGAAGAATAGCAGAAAATTCAAACTTTGAAGACAAATTAGTCACAAGCACTTTTGATTTGTTGATGGTTCTTTTATTCGAATGCAGAAGCACTTTTTGTTGGAAAATTAGTTATATAATTATTTGGGTTTGCTTGTTAGTTTAGGATTTGAGCGTAGCCTATTCAAATTAAGGTTTCTTAAGTTTTGTGCTCTATTTATATAGCGTATAGTTTAGTATGAATAACAAGTCAGCCAGAATGTAGCATTCAGTTTGTAGTCGTCTCAGCATTCTTGTTTTTTGTTTTTCCGTCAATAAAAAAATATTCATAGTTTGTTTGTTTGTTAGTTAGCGTACTCTAATTTTCAGAGCAGGTTTGATCCTTCAGGATTTAATCTGCTTTGGGTTGGTATCATTTTGTTTGTGTCCTTTGTCGTTCATGTTCAGATTGTTTAGGTGCGTTTGATAGTTTGCAAGAAAAAAAATCTTACGAGGAAAAAAAAAAACAACGCAGATCACCTCGCTGCATTGAAGCATCTGCTGCTGCAAGACTTGGTCTTGAGTTTTCAAATTCCCGAGGTGAATTTTCAAATGGTTCCTTTTGTAGATTGATTAATTGACATTTTTTTACAAACTAATTAATTTTATTAACAATAATAAAATATGAAGATTAGAAAATAATGTATGTTGACAAAAAAATGATTACAGGAAGGGGAGGAAACATATGTGATCTAAAGAGCATAAATGAATACTTAAACGATGCCAAAATCAAAAGTTCAAAATAAAAAATAAATTGGAGAACTATAGATTGAGAGATGAATACCTTCTAACACTCAAAACCCTAGAATTGTACAAAGGATATAAGCATTGTCCATATTACACTTTGTTTAAAGGGTTTATATCACAAATGGTCCCTGAAATTGACCTCATCAATCATAATGATCCCTGAAATTGAAAATCGATCAATGTAGTTCCTGAATTTTAACTCGCGAATCAATGTGGTCCTTCTGTTAGTGTTCCGTCCAAATTAACTTTAAAAAAAGGTTAGAGAACCAATTTTTCATGGTAAAATGATAAAAAATAACATTGTTACTTATAATTTTACTTACTACCTCTCTTTTCTTTTTTATATCTTCACTTTTCTCTCCATTTTTTCATGGATTTGGTGCTAAAACTAAAATAAAAACAAAAAAAAGTGGTTCTCTAACCTTTTTTTAGTGTTAATTTGGACGGAACACTAACAGAAGGACCACATTGATTCGCGAGTTAAAATTCAGGGACTACATTGATCGATTTTCAATTTCAGGGACCATCATGATTGATGGGGTCAATTTCGGGGACCATTTGTGATATAAACCCTTGTTTAAATGTTGAAATTTATGGATTTATTTGTTCTTATGTTATTATTTAGGGTTTATATCACAAATGGTCCCTGAAATTGACCCCATCAATCATGATGGTCCCTGAAATTGAAAATCGATCAATGTAGTCCTTGAATTTTAACTCGCGAATCAATGTGGTCATTCTGTTAGTGTTCCGTCCAAATTAACACTAAAAAAAGGTTAGAGAACCACTTTTTTTTGTTTTTATTTTAGTTTTAGCACCAAATCCATGAAAAAATGGAGAGAAAAGTGAAGATGGAAAAAAGAAAAGAGAGGTAGTAAGTAAAATTATAAGTAACAATGTTATTTTTTATCATTTTACCATGAAAAATTGGTTCTCTAACCTTTTTTTAATGTTAATTTGGACGGAACACTAACAGAAGGACCACATTGATTCGCGAGTTAAAATTCAGGGACTACATTGATCGATTTTCAATTTCAGGGACCATCATGATTGATAGGGTAAATTTCAGGGACCATTTGTGATATAAACCCTATTATTTATAATGAACAACTAAGATTAGATCATAGGCTATATGAACAACAACTATTAAATGTGTTGTGCACGTGAGTTGAGTCATGTTGTAGGCGTGAGCGGTTTTACAATAGTCATCTTGCTCATTCCTATTTTCTGAGTTATCGAATCCAAGAAGAGCAACGCACTCCATCTTCTCTCTTCATTGATCGGCTCAATCAAATTGAATTTTCAATTTATTAAATATCAAAGCTTAATTCGACTACAAAACACTAACATCTTTTGGCGGCATCACGGTTGCAAAAACTAAGATGATAAAGTTTTAAGTTTGGATGTTAATTTGACGATGGAAGAATCCCTAATTGGATGAAAAAATTTTGCCGCACGCACCGCCCTCTCTGATACAAAACGCACAGCTTCATCTGAACAGCTTCCTGTCGCCATCGCGCCGATCAGAATATCGGAAGCGTAGAAGCTAAGTTGCAGACCAAGAAAGTGAAGCCCTTAGCACATATATGCTTCATCACTGACCGTACACGTGTCCCATCAAAACATATATAGCCATTTCTCCAGTGACGTAACGGTTCATTCCCTTGGCAATGATGTTACGATTCGCTCGACTCGCCTGATCGCCTCACTCTACTCGCCCGAGTCACGCCGCGTCTTCCTCTCTCTCCGCCGCTCTCCGAACACCCTCGCGCAATTCTCCACCGTAAGGAATCTCAGATTTGCGGCCTCTGCCACCGCCGGCGGTCCGCGTCAGCGCGACCCGATACGGCCCCTGATGGATGCGGAATCACCCTTGCCCGACCTGGCGGCATCCGAAAACTTTGTCCACGTCGGGAACCCTACGATTGAGGACTTGTCCGATAGCATCGTCGGTGTTGATGCGCCGAGGGACGATTACGACGACAATGTTTCGACGACCGCGGAGGCTGAGAGTTCCGAACAGAGGAGGTTTCTTCCTGAGGAGCTGTCGAGGAGCGTCGTGGTGCTCACTTGTGAGTCCACAGCTGAGGGCGGCGTTTGCGACGTGCACCTGGTTGGAACGGCTCATGTTTCGGTGGTAAGACAATTCAATTCCTGTTTGGTTGGTGAGAAAATTCGAATTTTCTGGTTTATGTTTGGTTGGTGGGAAAATTTGAATTGAAAGCTTTGGTCTTTGGTTTTGTGTGTGAATTGTAGGAATCGTGCAGAGAAGTTGAAGCAGTGATCAGCTATTTGAAACCAGAGGTGATTAATCCATTTTTAAACTTGCTTAATAAGGCTTGTATTGAGTTAATTCCAATAACAATGTCATGAAATTATGTTAAATAATAATAAAGTGTATGCATTTCGTGCGGTGAATGTAGGTTGTGTTCTTGGAGTTATGCTCGAGTCGAGTGACTGCACTCACCCCTCAGAATTTGAAGGTCTGAATCTAATATCTATGTTCAGGTTGCACTTAATTTTCGAATAACCGAGCATGATTACCAATGCATTTAGTTCCTCAGGTACCGACAATGGGAGAAATGATCGAAATGTGGAAGAAAAAGCATAATGCCTTTGGGATTGTTTACAGCTGGTTCCTTGCCAAGGCATGTTTTCATATCCTTCCTTGCGAAGTTATTTTACTTTCATGATTCCGAAAGTTTTCAACTTTGTCCAACTATACTAAGCATAATTTCCATGTGTTATATTCAAGCAGTGTAATTTTCGTGTAATTTTTTTTTTTGGCTAGGTTTCAAGTAGGCTTGAGGTGTTTCCCGGTGCTGAATTTCGTGTAGCATATGAAGAAGCAATGAAGTATGGAGGTAGGGTGATACTTGGTGATCGCCCAGTGCAGGTATAATACATTATACCTTATCTTTTTGGTGCCCTGATATCTATCAATTGCAGCCTGCCCTATGCCACCCCTGCTACATTTTACTGTTTAGATGAAGAAACATTTATTAGCTCCCAAGTAATTTTGATGTGTAATGGAAGTGCATTTTTATTTTGAAGGCTGATTATGATGAGATTTCTTCTAATCGAATGCTAAGCTTTGTCTTTTTTGTTTGAAACCGTAAACCAGACTTTTGGAATGTTTATGCCCGAAGTTCTCTTTCATTTCCATTCCTTGAAAATTTGGTGGCAATTTCAAAATTCTATCATCGATTGCATGATAATTGTCTCACGTTTATGTTTCTTTATTCTTTTTTACACTGACCCTGGTATAATAACTCATCGTGTACAAGCTTGCTTTCCGTAGTCATATCTACCTGTATTTCAGACTCTGTATTATTTTCCTGATGAAGAACTACTTTGATATGACTTTACACTGACTGAAACAGATTACGTTACGAAGGACGTGGGCGAAGATGCCACTTTGGCATAAGATAAAACTGATGTATTCCTTGCTTTTTCAAGCAGTCTTTCTACCAAGCCCTGATGCTCTTAATAATATGGTAAATGTCTACTTGATTTGTTAAAAGGAAACCACCTTTCTTCTGTGCTGCTAATGTTTAGTTTCATTAATTAATGACTTATTCTTGCGTATCTTCAGTTAAAGGAAATGGATGATGTTGACATGCTGACTCTTGTGATTCAAGAGATGAGCAAGGAGTACCCATCTCTAATGGAAACACTAGTACATGAACGAGATCAGTAAGTCTTCTGAGTTAATTATTCTATGAACTGATGCTAAGATCAAAAGATGATGCCATGTCTTCAATTTTTGTTCCTTTCTGCCCTTTTATCGTCATTTCTTTTTCCTGATGTGTTGGTACTAACAATTTGACGAAAATGATTTATATTAGTGATAAGTTATTGTGTCCAGACTGCAAGTTAATTAGATGTATAGTAAGAAATGGTGATGGTGGTGATGATGATTGGCATATGTTAACTTTAAGTTTTTTGAATGATCTAATTCCAACCTCCACGTTTGCATAAGTTCTTATAATTTTGTAGATCTGATTTTTACTGTTGGTGTTTAGGTACATGTCATCAACATTACTGAGAATTGCAATCGAGAATCGTTCAGTAGTTGCAGTAGTGGGAAAGGGGCACCTCCAAGGAATTAAGAAGCATTGGCAGCAGCCTGTTGTGGTTGGTGAATCCTTCCGTTTTATTAAATTCTATCTAGTTCTATCATATCCCTACACGTCGAAAGTGATTATGCAGGCAATTCAGTTCCTTTCCTTATCATGCACCTTAGACATCCTGGTCCTCCTTGGCTTTCTGATTTCTCATTGATAATCATCATTTTTCATCAAATTTGATGTAAAGTCTTGTTGGCTATGTTTGGATAGTACTTATTATTTATCTCTAAACCTCCATGCTCTGTTTTTCCATGTATTGCAGGTGAAGGATCTTATGGTAATTCCATCAGAAAGGTCGGTTTTTTCCACCCGGAGAATTGTTAAATCTATGGGTGTGGCGGTGACTGGGGCGGCCATAGTATCAGGCATCTATCTTGCATCCAAGAGGAAGTAGAGCTCAGAAACTGAATACTGACCACTTGAAGGAGAGGTTGAAGGCCAGCCAATATACATGTGATTCTTTAGGGAAATTTTATTTGACCCATATAACCTCTTTTTTAAATTAAACTATCAATATTTCTTTAATCTCAAATTTACTACCTACATTACACTCTGTATATAAATTTATTTTTACATCATTTAGAAAATAATAACCTAAAATCAGTATTCCGCAACTCACGTAATTCTTCTTTTGTTGCATATTTGTCATTACTTACATTCATTTGTTGGCTTGTTTGGAAGTTGGGGACCACATAGTCCTAGGCTGCCCTCAAATGCAGTGCCATTCTTTTTTTTATTAAACGATAAATTTTGTTAGATTTGAGGCTAGATTAGCCACTGATAGGGTTTGAACTCATATTCTCATTAAGAAATCAACACCTTTGCACTACTATGGTAAATGGCTACTTGAGTAGTGGCATTCGAGTCTTTGAATTGAGTGCCGGATGTATTTTTCCTTGGAAGGTTGTTGTATGCAACCGTCAATGATCAAGAAATTGAGGCTTAACAGTGATGATGGGATGATGGGATGATGGGATGATGGGATGATGGTTATGGAAGCTTCTGGCGGAAGCTGGTGGTCTCTGGGCTTTTTTTCCTTTTGTGTTTGTTTTAGGCCCTTTGTTGTATATTTGTTTTGCTTTGGGCTGTGTAGTTTGTTGTGTTTAGTTGTATTGAAGTTCTCATTTGTCCAAAAAAAAAAAAAAAAAAAAAAAAAAAAAATTGTGAGGTTCGATATTTGGCTTGGAATTTCTCCAGACAAGTTGTCGACGCTATGATCTAGTTCTCGAACAAGTTGAAATGACCAATCTCAAACGGTATATTGCCACTTAAACTGTTTATCCTTAGGAAGATTGTTCTTGGCATGTTGGACAGGCATGCAAAGGCAGTTATGCATTTGCATAAAATGTTGGTAGTTGATGGGAAAACTCTAAATAAAATTGAAATCAAATGAAAATAACTTGAATAAATTAATTCATATCAATGTATTAAAAGCGTGCGGCGTGGGCAAGACGTCCGAGGGGAAGCCCAGCCTAGGCGTGAGGCGAAGCCTCAAGGAACCTAAAATTTAAATATATATTATATGTAAGTATATTTATAACAATATAATACTTTGTAAAAACAAATATAACTATAACTAAATCAAAGATAATATCATCTTCTTTATTACTAAGTCTAGTTGTACTTGGAAACTATGTCATATAGCCTCAAAATGTTATAAATTATAATTATTTATTTTATTGTAAGCAATTATAGAGAACTTCAAGGAAAATAAGGATGAATGGCCACAATTATAGGAAAATTTCAAGCAAAATAAAGGCTTAATGGCAATTATAAGTAATTTAAAAGGAAATAAAGGCTGAGTGAAGTAGTTATAGGGTATTTAAAATGATATAAAGCAATAATTATGGGCATTTAAGGAAAATAAAGGGTTGCGTGGAGTATTTATAGGGTATTTAAAATGAAATAAATGGGGTGGAGTATTTATAAGGTATTTAAGATGAAATAAATGGCGAAAATAAAGAGTTGAGTGGAGTATTTATAGAGTATTTAAAGACAAAAATTAAAAAACAAACTCAGCCTAAAAAACCCTAGCCGTTGTCTTCATCTCCATCTCCATCTCCTTCGCTAATTTCTTGGTCTGCAACTCAAAAACAGCCCTGCAACTAAAAGAAATCCAGATTTCTGCAACCTAAAAAGGAAAAGGGATGCCCAGTTGACACCTCAGGCATGCCTCAGGCGTCTAGGCGCGCCCCGACGAGCCTAGGCGATTATTTCGCCCACTCCCACAAAACAGAGGCGAAAATGGTGAAGCTCCACCTCCAAGGGCGCCTAGGTGCGCCCCGAAGTGAGTTTTTTAAAACATTGATTCATATCTTAGTTGGAGGATTTAAAATCACAATCCATCAGTCGAAAAGAGTGTTTGTTTCCTATATGAGAGCGTCTTAAGATTTTAGATAGAATGAATGTAGAAATTGCGTGATGATAGGGTTTGATGCAATGGTAGGGTTTGAATACTAGGAGTGGATTTATTGATAAATAATAGTTTTACTATTAATTTGATCTTATTTAATGGTAATTATGCAATAGGATAAAAAAAATCATATTTAAAGTTTAAATTAGGTATAGATAAAAATTATATGAGTTTAAATAAAATCTATCGATTCTTTATTGTTGAGCAATATTCAAGAAAATAAGTATTACCTATTACCAAAACGTGCTACAAGTTGGATTTTTTTTTTCCTCCCACCCAAATATTTGTATCCATTTTCCTGCAAGAAAATTGTAGCAAGATCCTTGAACTTGGTCCCTTCTGTGCAGCGATGGTGCGATGGTCATTTTTGTCAACTTTATTAGAATTCTGTCGAAATGAATCATGTTGGAAGAATCATTCCTACAACTAGATTAATGTTAAAAAAACATTACTCCAATTGAATTAAGATTAAGAGACGATTTCTCTAATTAGATTAAAAATGAGAATCATTACTACAATTTCTCCTTTGTTCCCTCAATTTTTCTCAACTGGGTTTGCTTTCCTGCCCAGGATCAGTATGGGGTTTTGAAGATGCCCGCCTGCCTACAACGGGCAACCCCCTTTGTTCCGAAGGGTCTTGGTCAAAATTCTAAGGTGCCTTAATTAAAATTTTAAAAGGCATGGATGTTTAATAAAAAAAATTCAAATTTTGAGAGTTTAATTAAAATTCTAAAAGACATGAATGTTTAATAAAAGAAATTCAAATTTTGAGCGTTTAAATGTAAGGAGTTTTAACAAAACACTCCCGGTACTGTTCACTTTTAACGAAAAATCATATTTTTATCTTTACCGAAAAATCATATTTTTATCTTTACCTGACACTATCCACTGTACCTTTAATTCGTTAAATGAGAAGTTTTTTTATTTCATTAGTTTCCTTTGAATCTAATTAACTCTTTTGTAAATACAAGTTCGGGTGACTACCAAGGCTCTTAACCTTTTGGTCCAAAATTTTCAAGCGTCTCACTGCCCGACCCTATCGGCGCAAGTTTAATAACCGGTAAGGGAGTCTAATTTTTGTGAATGAAAAATAGGAGGAAATGTTAGAAGCTCGGTAAGCAGATCTGTCTACAGAAAACGACGACCGGCCAGTAAACTTCTCAGTTGTTTCAATTTAGCTACAGCCGTTTTGGCCAAAATCAAGATAAGGATACCGAGTTTTGTTTCCAATCCTTCTCTTGGTACAAGTAGCTCAATCTCACTATTTCGTATCGTCCAAGGTTTGACTATTTTAGAACGCAGAAGCACTTTACCCATCGGCAAAAGCACTTTTAGAATTTGGTATGGATTTGAAGCGTATTAATGTATGGGGAGTTTCCCGGATCCAATGGCATTGCGAAGCCACTGATCAGAATAGCCACAATAATCAATTTGGCGTCCGAGCCATTACATCAGGAGGAACCAAATAATCCTCTAGAATTGGTAATGGACGCAAATTTCAAATCTTTCTTACAATTTCATCCAGAAATTAATAAAAATATTTAAAATAATTTCAAAAATATTGTGGGGAGTGGAAGCTCAGTGGAAGGAGAAGTCGTTTTGTTAGATGAGCTCACGGCAAGAACCCCCAGAAGAGGCCTCGTCCACTGCCCCAAACACGTCCAAGTGTTTCATCTCATCATCGCCACCGCAACCCAACATTCAAAATTTAAAA
The DNA here is from genome assembly GCA_036320875.1 of Cotoneaster glaucophyllus. Classification (NCBI taxonomy): domain Eukaryota; kingdom Viridiplantae; phylum Streptophyta; class Magnoliopsida; order Rosales; family Rosaceae; genus Cotoneaster; species Cotoneaster glaucophyllus. Next base: position 5,694,564 of record CM070068.1, read on the forward strand.
ATAAAACAAAAATTAATCTTAACCCTAAAATAAATACACAAAAATATATGAGATTTGAGCCTCAGTGTGTGTAACAATCAGATCATTGACCCTAAAGCCTCACTGAAATCCGCTAAGATAATTGCATGTTATCATCATAAGCCCCAATTGCACAACAAAACCCTAGCTTTGCAGAAAAATATATCAATAAATTTAACAAATTTCGATGAAATTTTTTATGGGTTATTACTAAAAACGAAAAAGATGAGATGGGTAATCTTTGAAAAGCATTTATTATTCAAACCAGAAGATTGGAAGATGATGGAGCAGATGAAGGTGTGCTCAGACAGCCAAGGGTTTGTAATCAAACTTTTGGGAGAAGAACCCAGATCATAAACTCTAGTCCACAAAATAGCCTCATCACCGCACACTTCTGAATCAATACAAAACATAAGAGAGCTGCATGAATTTGGATTTGAATTTGATTGGAAACCCTAGATTTTGGGTCTGAGAAAATTTCAGCAGGTATTGGTGGGGGAGGCGGAGGGGAGGAGGGGGATGAGAAGGTTAAGGAAGTTGGGTTGTATATATAGGCAGCGTTTAGGGTGGGGAAGTTGAGAGTGTTGGGAGGGTTCTGGCATTTTGGGTTTTGAGGGCTACACAGAAATGGGCCAAATGAAATAGTTGGAGCCCGTTGTAAGTTAACATAAAACCTAAAAGTCCAGTGTCTCTTTTTTTTTCGGTGGACTAATGCTAGTATAATATTAATTTTCTTTCACTGGTGGGGATTGAGAATTTAAACGTGAGACTTCTTTAAAATTTCAATATCGAGAAGAGAAATATTATTAGATTAATTAGCTAGTTGGTTCTTGACAACATTCTTGATATGTATGTTTTAGCAACCAAATCATGATTGATATGCATTTTCTATCTATATACGTAATGGTAGCATGGATGACGAAGGAAAAAAGGGGTGAATTATGTTTGTTTGATTGAGGAGTCTCATGGTGGCATGGTTCTCCACTCTTGTTTTCTTCTTCCTACCCCCTTGCTCCTAAGACTCTCATGTGTTGTCCAAATGCCTACGTTCGACTGAGGGGTCTGACTTAGCTTATGTTTCTGCTACTCATTCCGAGACTGAATCATCACCCATTCAATTGAAGGTGTGCAGAACCAATATTTTGGTTTTGATGCAAGCTTTGCCTGACCTCCTCCTTTGATTTTGGATTCATGTCTTTCATTTGGCCGGCATTGAAATTGTGTTCTAGTTTGTCCCCAAGTGGTGGATATAATTATGAGAAGTATTTGCTTCAAGTAACATTATTCATAAATCATTTGTACAAAATTCGTTATTCAAGAACAATCTATAAATAAACAACAACAACAACAATAAAGCCTTTTCCCAGTAAGTGGGGTTGGCTATATGAATAATAGAACGCCATTGCGCTTAGTTATGTATCACATCTTCCGTTAGATCGATCCAAGTACTCTAAGTCTTTTCTTAGAGTCTCTTCCAAAGTCTTCCAAGACAGTGTTCTAAAAATCGGCCTAGGCGGCCACTTAAGCGCGGGCGGAGACCAATTGCCCCGATTAACTTGTACTCAATTGCAAAATCAAAGAAAGTATTAGACGGACGTTGGGCGGGATTAGGCGGGTCTAGGTGGTGTTATGCAGGTATGCGCAGGGCTGGGCGGAGTCTAGTAGGCCATATCTGAAGACGCTGGAACCAAGAAAAATTTCGAACCTGGAAAAGTTATGTTGCAGAGTCGCGAGGAAGAAGATGACTGGTGGGGACCATCATTTTTTATTTTCAATTTAAATGGACTAATTAGGTCTTTATGGTCTCACCATCCCTATTTGATTTCACGTTTCTTGATCTCACTATTTTATGTTCTTTGTTTTTCTTTTTTCTTTTTGGGTCAAGATTCTTTTGTTTCTTTTCTCATCCAAATCAATCATCATTTTTTATTTTTTTACATATTTTGTATTGTTTTATTATTCCTTTTCTTTTTTAAGACCATTTATATTAAAAACCCTAACATTACATATATATTCTTAAAAAAAATAGATTATTTATATAATAAATTTAAATTCTATATTAAATTAACTTAAATCCGCCTAGGTTGTCTAGGCTCCCACCTGTAGAATTACCAGAGAGACGGGCCAAATGCCACTTCCAAAAACACTGATATTGCACAATCTATCAGGTGTGAGGTTTTATCACAAAGGCGTAGGTATTAGTTGGAGTGGGTTTAGGATATTTAAACTTTTCTTTTCTCATTGATAGGGTCGATGTGGGACATTTCAACACGCATCCTCACGTGAGACCCGATTAGTGGGTCACACGTGGGAGATCCACACATCGACAACCACGTGGAGCTAAGGGGACTCACTCTACACGTGGGGCTAAAGGACCCACCATCATTGCGCAGGGCTAAGGGGACCCACTCATCACGTGACAGTACTGTACGGGCTCGCTCCTTGGCTCTGATACCATGTAGAATTATCAGAGAGACGGACCAAAGGCCACTTCCAACAACACCGATATTGTCCCCAACTTGGTAATTACCACCTGCACAATCCGTCAGGTGTGGGGTTTTATCACAAAAGGTCTCGGTGTTAGTTGAAGTGGGTTTAGGATATTTAAACTATTTTTTCTCATTGATAGGGTCGATATGAGACATTTCAACACCACCTAGGCCCCGCCTAGCCGCCTAGGCGCTAGGCCCCCCTTCACCGCCCGACTAGCGCCTAGCGTCTTTTTGAACCTTGTTTCTATGTCCATAATCGCATCTTCTAAGGCCATCTCTAACCGAATAAGGGCCAGATGGCTCGTTTTAGCCCTATAGCCCTCCAAGATATTAATATTTTAATAAACAGTGCCAGGCCGAGGGGGCCAGAAGGCCATAGGCCAAACATAGCCTTGTGATAAAAAAACCATCTCCAACAGAAGGGGCCAAAGGGCCATAAGGCCAACCATAATTTATTATTTTAATTTAAAAACTATAACTTAAAATAAAAAATCCTTCTTTGGGTTTACAAAACTATTTTGGGCTATCTCCACGCTAATTAATATCACTGTTCTAAAAATCCCCGCCTAGGCGCTAGGCGGCTGGTCATTGCCCCGATTAATACCTAGGCGTTTAAAATTAAGAAATGACGCCTTGACCAGTTGAGGCGCCCGCCTAGGCCGCCTAGGCACCCGCCTAACCCGCCTAAGCACCTGCCTAGGTTGCGACTCACTTAGACAAAAAATAGATAACTTTCAATTTGCATTTAATTTTTTCAATAAATTGTAAGAGACTTGTTGAATACTTAAATGAGCATACACTATATACTTGTTCCCCATGTTTTTATTATGTTCTAATACTTCATAATACATATGTCATTATATTTTGTAGTTTATGATGAAATTATATATATTTTAAGTATAAACATACACTTATTTACACGAAATATAATGGATTTACTTAAATCCGCCTAATCCGTCTAGGCGCCCGCCTAGACCCCACCTAGGCGCTAGGCCCTAGCCTGCCGCCCGACTAGCGCCTAGCATCTTTTAGAACCTTGATTAATATTAAACAGGCCACACAGACCCAAAGAATATTAAGGGTGTATGGGCTTTAAACAAAACATGTTCCATCGTTGTCTGTACAGTGTAAACTCATCCTTATAAGCTAAAAAAACCCATATAAGTTTTGCCTTTTTCCCTTTTCACAATTTAATTTTAGGGAAAATATCAGTTTACTACCCTTAAGTTTTGTGGTTTTCAACATTTCATACATGAAGTTTTTTTCGTCCCAGAGTCATACCTAAGGTGTTAATTTTGATACAGTCTCATACATCCGTTAGTCAAACTGTTAACTCTACCGTTAATTGATGACGTGGTGCCAATGTGGACAATGACTAGACGCCACGTGTCATTAAGCGGTCCACGTGAAAATTAAAAAAATAATTATTTAAACAAAAGTTATTAAAAAAAAAAAAACAAAACCCATATCGTCTTCCCCAAATCCCCCCGTGCCCACCCTCCCACCCCCATCACCCGCAACCACTTCCCTCCCCATTGTGCCTCCATCCCCTCCACCCCTCACCCACCGACACCTTTCCCTGATACCCACACAGCAGAACCCATTTCATCCCCCAATTTTATCAAGACACCTACCACGCCCACCACAGTTTCCAACCCTGGCAGCTCAACTCCCAAGTCCCCACCACGCCCATGTCCCCTACCCATGTCTACCACACCCTGACAGTTCCCCTCCCTATTGCTGATTCACTCTTTTTTTGGACCAAGCTCCTCCAATCCATGGAGGCTTATAACCAATAATAAATGGAGGGACACACTGTGGACTTGTCGAGTGCGAAGTGCGAAAAAGCAACTTTGTGAATTGCAACGGAGCACTGAAACCTCAGACCTTGAACTGGAGTCAGATCGAGCTAGAAATCACAGAAAGAGAGATGGGCAAAGCAATGGAGAAGAAGCAGAGCAAACCAATAGAGCTGTTAAACACGATGGTATCTGGAGATGAGTGGACCATTGGGGGTGGTGGAGTTGGAGGAGGAGGGCGACGGTGGGATTTTTTGGGATGGGAGAAGGGGGTGGGCTCGAGTGGCGACTGCGAGATTTTTGAGAGGGATGATGGGGGATGAGAGAGTTGGCATGGGGGATTTGGGGAAGACAATCTGTGTTTTTTTTGGTTTTTGTTTTTAATAACTTTTGTTTAAATAATTATTTTTTTTAAATTTTTAATTTCCATGTGGACCTCTTAATGACATGTGGCGTTCAGTCATTGTCCACATAGGCACCACATCATCAGTTAACGACAGAGTTAACAGTTTGACTAACAGATGTACGAGACTGTCCCAAAATTAACACTTTAGGTATGACTTTGGGACGAAAAAAACTTCATGTACCAAATGTTGAAAACCACAAAACTTGAGGGTAGTAAATTGATATTTACCCTTAATTTTAATAATTTTGAGTTTGATCATTGTCCTCCTCGTCCTCACTTCAAAATCAAGCAAAGCATCGTAGAATTTAGTTCCTCACCATCAATCAGAAACCCTAACTTTTCAAATTAAAAAATTATAATAAAAAAAATATGGAGAGGGTGATGAACATAATAAAGCCAAAGCTAAATCCACAGCCGTAATTGAGATATTGGCAGCGCAATCTTCGTCAAGAGTGTCGCAACATCGAACGACAAATTCGAGGTATTTTTTAACTTACTCCGCTCTAATTTTTACCATAATTTTCAATTTTCTTCGAACTTTTGGGTTGTGGGTTAATTTCTATGATGGTTTAGGTTCATGGATCAAGAAATCGGATTAATAGGTAGTTTTAATTTTGGTTGTTTTGCAATGGGTTTTCTTCAGATATGCAAAGAGAAGAGAAAAGTGTGCATAAAGCAATCAGATAGCCTGTTGGCTGGCTGATCTTGGCCAGCCCGTTGGCCTGTTTTGAGATTTTTGGCCGGTTGGGGTCCATAAGCCCTTTTGGCCTAACCCTCGGTTGAAGACGATTTTCGTGTCAAAACGGGCTATTTTTAGCCCTATAGCCCTTTGGCCGGGTCGGTTGGAGATGGCCTAATCGGAGCGTTAGTAGGCCTTCGTTTCACATGTTCAAACCACCGTAACTGATTTTCTCTCATATTTCCTTCAAATTTGGCTACTCCTACTTTACCTCGGATATCCTCATTCGTAATCTTATCCTTGCTCGTGTGCCCACACATCCAACGAAGCATTATCATCTCCGCTACACCCATTTTATGTACGTGTTGAAGCTTCACCACCCAACATTCCGTGCCATAAAGCATTGCCGGCCTTATTGTCGTCTTATAAAAAAATTTCCTTGAGCTTCAGTGGCATACAATACACGCCGGATACACTCTTCCATTTCATCCATCCAGCTTGTATTCTATGATTGAGGTCTCCATCCAACTCTCCGTTCTTTTGCAAGATAGATCCAAGGTAGCAAAAACGGTCGCTCTTTGATACTTCTTGATCTCCAATCCCCACCCCTAACTCATTTAAGCCTCCGCTTGCACTGAACTTGCACTCCATATACTCTGTCTTTGACCGACTTAGGCGAAGACCTTTAGATTCCAACACTTCCCTCCAAAGGTTAAGCTTCATATTTACTCATTCCTGAGTTTCATTTATCAACACTATATCATTTGCGAAAAGTATACACGAAGGAATATCATCTTGAATATATCCCGTTAACTGATCCATTACCAATGCAAAAAGGTAAGGACTTAAAGATGAGCCTTGATGTAACCCTACAGTTATGGGGAAGCTTTTCGGTTTGTCCTTCATGAGTTCTTACGCCAGTCCTTGCTCCATCATACATATCCTTTATAGCTTGAATATATGCTACTCATACTCCTTTCTTCTCTAAAATCCTCCAAATAATGTCTTTTGGGACCCTATCATACGCTTTTTCCAAATCTATAAAGACCATGTGCAAATCTTTTTTCATATCCCTATATCTTTCTATCGATCTTCGTAAGAGATAGATTGCCTCCATGGTTGAGAGCCCTAACATGAACCCAAATTGGTTGTCCGAGACCCATGTTTCTTGCCTCAGTCTATGCTTAATTACACTCTCCCAGAGCTTCATTGTATGACTCATCAACTTAATACCCCTATAGTTCATGCAATTTTGTTTGTTACCCTTATTCTTGTAGATAGGTACCAAAGTGCTTTTTCCTCACTCATTTGGCATCTTCTTCGTTTTCAAAATCCTATTGAAAAGGTCTGTGAGTCATGCTATACCCATCTCTGCCAAGACTTTCCACACTTCGATCGGTAAATCATCTGGGCCCACTGCTTTTCTATAATTCATCTTTTTCTAAAAATAATCTATAAATGATGAATTAAAATTTCAATGGTTTAGATACTTGAAAAAAATTACATAATGGAAACCACAAGAAATTATATATATATATATATATATATATAAAGGAGCAATATGAAGAAATAAATTTTGGGGCTAAAATTTTAAGCCAAAACCATTAGAGGATAAAAGCTATTTTCGGGTTAGAACCCAAATTTTTGGGCTAAAAATTTATGTATTAACTCCAACCATTTGAGTTGAAAGACAATACCCTCTCTTTTTTTTGTTCTTTTTTTTTTTTTTTTTTTTTTTTGTCAGTGGTTACTTTATTAGCTAAGCACAACATAATTACAAAATAGAGACCCAAATACAATATTCACACAATCAAAAGAATGGACCTATTGTTTCTGGCCCAAAATAGAGGAAACAGACAAGCAAACCCTATTTGCTTCCTTCTAAGCTGCTGCTGAAAGCGCCACTACGGCACCCCACAACGATTACAAACCGCCACCACCAACTATTGCAATGAACCAACACCTTATTTATGGAAAGTTAATGGACTTCGTCTTTCATCAGATAATATTTCACCGATTGCAATCACCAAGTAAGATAAACTAAAGAAGCCTATGGGATTACCACAAGCAACATTGCTAGAAAAAGCAGACAAAGAGAGGAAGGTCGTATGGCCACTTGAGCGGGTGTGAATACCGAAACTCTACGCACATTCCTAGTTAACGGACCCCAACAGTTCGCAGTCAATAGAGATTGCAGATCGAAACGGAGATGAGATCAGTGGAAGCCAGATGAAGGACATGTAGATGGATAAGTGGATGAATAGATCTAGGACAGGAAGATCAGTGATAGTTGGAGTGGAAAGGCTAAGGAAAAAAATGAAGGAAATTAAGGAAAATCAACTCACAAAAAAAAAAAAAAAAAAAAAAGAAGAAGAAAGAGGAAGCAGAGATGATGAAGTAAGGGCAGTCACATACCTTAATCGAAATTAGTGTCGGCGTCTAAAGAAGATCTAGCTTTGTTGCTGTTCTCACTCATGGAGAGGAAAAAATTCTCACTCTCAGAGAGAATCTCTCTCACTCACGGAGAGATCAAGACAAAGAAACATATACCAAACCAGATAAAAAATCATATGAAATCTCCCAATGAAATCAAATCATATCAAATCCCTAATTAAAACAAATCTCTAAAATATTTTCTTTATATTTTCTAAACAGTTTTTTTCTCCCCAATATCCCTCCTCTAATGATTTAATATGACACGAAGACAAAGTTGACTATGAGAAAGCAACACTCCAAATGGAACTCAATTTTATTCATACAAAACAATACAATATCAAAAAGCATAACATGCAGTTTACAATCATTATCAATTTTATCACCAAAAAAAAAAAAAGAAAAAAAAAAGAGAGACTGAAAATTAACCAAAGATTATCATTTTCTAGCTATTCACAACTGAACATTGCTTCCTAATCTCGCCAGCCGATCCAGTCTTAACGTTAGCCCGACCCATTTTCTCCATAGACTTTCCAAACTCATCGTAGAAGTTCTGCAGTGAACCTTTGAGCAGCTGGTTGATATAATTATAAGTTGTTGAGCTGGTTGTCAAAGCAGCATCGGATTGGAAGAGCCCTCGCCTTTTGAGCAAATTTGTGTAGTAGCTTAGGTCAAAAGTCCTGAAGCTTCCAGGGTCCATCTCGACAATTGTGGTGTTATCAGTTGGAGTTTTGCACTTGTTGGCCTTGAGATTCGCTGCGTATTGGGTGTTCAAAGCGGGGTCCTGGTCACCCACTCCGGTGAAATTGTAAAGGCGGTTTGAAAATGATGAGCAATGAGAGACCCCAATTGTGTGAGCACCTGAGAAGGAAAAAAGCAAATTAACCCATGCGGTGTGATTAGATATTAGCTTTAATATGGTAGCATTACTGGCACTATTTTATTATTTCCTTGCCAAATGTATCACATATGTTTTTATCTATTTTATTTGTGAATGTTAATAGTTATTGTACATTGTTTTTGTAGTATACGTTGTCAGATTGTAAATTAACATTTCGATTAAGTTAATTATCGTTTATAATTTGTAATTTTGATTCATAATCAACATACGTATGATAAGAGAACATTACCACGTATACATTGTGAGATTCTAATCTAAATCATCATATGTAACAGGTAAGATAATTATTTGGCAAGAAGATTCGTTTCCTTTATTTGCATATTTACTATTACGTTTAAGAATTAACTTTACCAGATAGCAAGACCAAGTCCTTCAAATCAAGACCCGCGTTGGCAAAAGTTCTTTGGAGATTGCTGAAGTTGGAAGTTGGGGGTGGAATGTTGGCTAAGGCATCTGCCCTCCTTGCGATCACCCCATCTCTTCTACCTGTTGGAACCTTCCAAGTTGGACCTCCCTACACACCATGCCCATAAAACAAATAAATAAACAAAGTTGAAATCCAATAAATATTGGGACATTTGATTATTTTGGTTTTCAAACTTTGATGGTTGGTTGGAGATCTTACTGTTGCAACAATAGAATCTCTTGCTGCCAAAGCAATAGTATCTGCGCATGAAACTATTCCAGGGCATTGAGCTTCAAGTCGGCTCTTTATTCTGTCGATGAAGTCAAACCCTCTGAGGGTTAGATTAGGGGGAGCATCTTTTTCAGCTTGGTTACTTGAAGTCGAGTTCAGAAGAATAGATGCATCACAACCCTAATAAGCAAAAATCATTCATTAGTTCCAAATTACAATTCTAACGCTAATGAGACACTTGCAGAGAATGTTGGTCTGTAAAGAGAAGAAGATGGATACATACCCTGACAAAGCAATCATGGAAGTGCAACCTTATGAGAGCAGCTGCGAGTGAGGGTGCGTTGTGGATGTGCTCCTCGACGTAGTCTTTCACAATCTTCTCTGCATTCGGGCAGTTCTTGGCATAGAAACCCAGTTGCAACTGAGCCTCACTGAGGCCTATGATCACCAGAAGACATGAAACCAAAATCCCAGAAAACCGAGTCGACCCCATTTTTCGTTGCAACTGTGCTTCAACTTGTATTAATTTGGAGGAAAGAAACTTGATTTGAAAGTATTTGCAATTACAAAACTGTGGTTTGAAATTTATAGGCCTCCCCCAAGGCCCCAACTCCAACTTTGTTGACCTCTGCAAGATGAGAAAATGCAAGGTGACGAAAATTGTCCAGCTATCCAACTAACATGTGCTTGGAAGCGATGCTATATCATTTCTTTAATATTATAACTAGGACGAGCAGTTAGGGTTGTTCCCCATAAGACAAATGAATTAAATCCCATATCAGGAATGTTTTGTACTTTGGTGATGGATTATATTTGAAGCTAGCGTGTGTTACGACACATATTTATGGTCTCATTGCCACCAAATTTCATGTCCTTTTCATGGTAATTGGTGATTAAGTACATGTGCCTGACGAATGAGTATCAATTTCTTGGTCTAATCATCATACACTACCACATGGTATCACCAATCTACTTATATTGTTACACGTGTATCTATTTACTATTAGAGATTTATACTCTAAGTTCATACATTTTTAATTTTCTCAACTTCATGTTATATATGATATGCAAATTAGTAACATCATTTAACAATGTGACCGTCATATTCAAATAAATGTGAGACTGGATTAATTAAATTGGTACGCACCAATTTTAATAGTCAATGGTGGCGGCTTTACATGTATATACATGTAACGTGGATTTGGTGAATATTGATCTTACGTTTGCATATAAATTAAGCAGTATATTCACCTGCTCCTATACTGGCAATTTAATTCTTATCATTCTTCTAAACTATCCAATTTTATTATCAATAATTGATTATCTGCTGCCACCTACGTTGCTTCCCTTGTTAAAGAAAGTAATATATATATATATATATATATATATATATATATTATTAATGACAAGATGGCAAAGAACAAATCAATCGAATGAACCTAAGGCCTCCTCAGCTATATATGTTTGTCGGTGCAGGCAATTGCTGAAATCACTTCTTTAATCCCTTTCAATATCTCTATGAAGCTTCGGGACTAAGAGTTAATATATCGGAGTAACAAGGCAAATTAGTAAAGTCCAATATTTCTCTAGCTCTTTATTCGTATCATGGAAAGATGTACCTCTAGGGCTTTAGACAGTTCATTGAAAAACAATTTAAGAGAATCCGCTTTAGGGTTTCCATAATGAAAATTAAAGTTAAATAAAAAAAAAGTAGTACTAAAAGTGAGGATGCCACATGATAAATCTTTGTGAGCCTGTCATCTACTTTGTAATGGAACTTTTAAGCATATACAAGGTTGGTTATAAGTTAATCTATTTGTTGCAGTTCTTTTTAACTAGAATTGTGATTGTGTAGATTTTGTATTCGTAGTAGATGCTATATCATTTCTTTAATATTATAACTAGGACTTTCAGATTATGTTCTAGATCTTTCCTATTAGACTTTGTATTCCTTTTAGGGTAAAGAATCCCGCTATGTTTAATATAAATAAAGGTATAAAGTGGTGATAAACTACCCCATAGAGATTCTCCAACTCTCTTTTCTCTCTTTCTCATGTGCCGCAACTTATCCCTATTCCTTTACTAAAATACGCCAACAACAATATTATGTATTTTTTAAGGGAGATTACTTACTCCAATTATTACTTTCAAGCATACAAAGAGGTTGGTTATTATGTATCTTTGAAGGAAAAATTGCTCTAACTTATTAATTCTTTCTATAATCTAGGTGGAGATTTTCTCATGTGTCACTAGGTAGCTTTATATAGAAATACACAAATAAATGAATATATACAAAATGGTGATACATTACTGGTGATAATACATATGCAAATCTTCTCTTATAGATGGCAACGGAGATGAGAGTTTACTATTGCCTTAATCACGATTCATGACTGAACTGCATATTTATATAGCAAAGACAAATTACAGCAAGTTTCATTCTCTTTTCAATTTTTTGAAGTGCAATCCATGTTCTTCTCAAATGTTGGCGAATTTTATTATAATTTTATCAATATGTAAATGTTAGAGTTGTGATATTTATCCGATGTCTAATTGGTGGACGCCGGGCCATATGATATAATAATCAACACAACCAGAGCACGTCGATGAAAATTAGCCATCAATTGTGTCCGACACTTTGTTGCATACAAACCACTATTCTGTCTCAATCGAATAATGTTCAAGCCTTATTGAATCGAAACACAAATATATTATAAAAATGAAATGACCTAAATAATTTATTTGTCGGAAAATAATAAAACATTTACAGGATATGCTGTTGAAAGGCTCCCACACCATGGCAGTCCAAAATTATCACGACGTGGTAACCAATTTTGGCTAACGCTTTTGGAACAAGCAACACATGCATGCAGCATTACTAATTATGCAAACAATATTCATACTTACAATTGCAAATTCAAATCACCAACTGAATCAAAATGTATACAGGAAGTGATTTCCGCATACCATATTTTTCTCTTCTTAGTTCTTCTACACACCTTTTCTTATTCTAGCCTTCATATTGCAGAAATCAAAAGAGAATACAGAAAAGAAAAAGAAAAAAAAGTATGTGAAAATCATTTCCCTATCACTACTAGGAAAAACAACTTGGGCGACAGAGGTAAAACTGTCACGCAAATGGAAAATCTGTCGTCGGAAACAATGGGCGGCGAAGTCTCCGTCGTGCATTTTCCGTCACGCAAAGCTCATTACGTCAGGAATTGCGCGACGATGGAAAAGTATTCGTCACGCTGTATGTAGAACGTGCCACGAAAGTCGTGGTCGTTCTGCATAACGAGTGACGAAAGTGGGTGTCGACCTCCAAACTTTTACACGACGGACGCGACTGTTCGACCCTGAAACGTTTGCGCGACGGACATAGAGGCCGTCGTAGTGGGAATTTTAAATTCGTTTTTTAAAATAATCTATTACTTATTTATAATTTATTTTTAAATTAGTTTTATAAATAATTTATTTGTTTTTTTTTTTCGTTTATTTAAAAATGAATTTAATGAAAATAAAAATGGAAAATGTAAAGAAGAATATTGAATTTAAAAAATATTGTAAATGTACATACAATGGAAAAAAATTTTAAATTCGAAAACAATTTAAAACAAAACTAAAAAAAGAAGTCCATGACGTCACAATCGCCGACTGATGGGGTTGTTGCTGTGTGGGGGGGCCGGGAGGTCGTAGCTGCTGCGGCGGGAGGCTGGGAGGTCGTAGCTGTTGCTGCGGGGGGCTGGGGGTCGTAGATGCTGTGGCGGGGGGCTGGGGTGTCGACTCTGGAGTTAGTTCAATGTTGGGGAAGTGAATGCCAAAGATATGAAGTGCGTGACATAATTGGTTCTTGAAATTCTTTTGGGCCGTTATCTGAGACTATTGGGCCGCAATCTGCTCCAGCAAGCCCACCACTACATTTGTCAGCGTTTCGACCTGTCTAGTTCGCTGGCTGGAGGATGAGGCAGACGGGTTCTGAAGGCGGGCTTTCCCAAGTCCTCGGTGAACATTCCCACGCTGACGATCGAGGGTCTGAACGCCGACGATCGAGGGTCTGAACGCTGACGATTGAGGGTCTGATCAAGTGTGTCGGTTATGATCTGAAACCCAACATCCTCAAGGGGAAACACCTCCTCGATAAGGGTCTCTATGGGAAGCTGGGAAGCTACCTCCTCAAGAACTGTTTGACCTTTCTCCACCATAGTGGACTAGAAAAATGAAAAAAAAAACAAATTAATATACATGTAATTAATATTAATACAAATTGAATATTATAAATTTGAAAGAACTTACATGAAGCTGGTCCGCCAGCTCATCCCCGGGCCGAATGTACACCTCCTTGAACATGTCAATTTCAGGAAACTTTGACCCCCCCCTAAAAAAAATTTAAAAAGTGTTAACATAGATTACCAATTGTGTAATAAAGAGAAAAAAGATTGAAAACTTAAAATAAATATACGGTTACCTTACGTCGCTCCTCCAACCTATAAGAGAAGAGTCGTGACTCGGATCGGTGAAGAAGTTACTTCTTCGACCGATGGATCGAGTTTGCCTTCACTTTTTTCTGTTGAATTAAAAAAAATGTATTAGTTTAGATATTTATAACAAATGAATGAAAAAAATGAAATGTTTTTTTTAAATTGTAATTTTTTTATTAATATATTATTGAAATATAAATTATACGTACCAAGTATTTCTCGTCTTGAAAATGGCCGCAGAGCCACTCCCATTTATCCCGACGATCCAACAACTCTTTAGGGCACCCAATTTCTAGAGCAACCTCTGGACCGTCATATAGCTCATAATGCTTGTGGAGGTCGCTCTTCCATTGAGTGAACCTACTGGAGCAAAGGTCGTTGATGTACTCCATTTGGTTGGAATTGAGGTTGGAGACCTCATAGTGATGCTACAAAACTCAACAAATAAACAGTAGTGAAAATTTATAATATTTGTATACTTTAATAAAAATTTAGTTTATGAGGTTGAAAATAGTTACCGATAATTCATAAAGCACGGCGTCCTTGGTTTCTTGTGGCACAGCTCTCGATGACTCCTACTTGAGGGGGCAATAGTTCCGGATAACGGAGCCAACGTCAGTGGCCAATGCACTATGTTGCTCCTTTGTTGCAGCCGCACGATGTCGAGGATCCCACGTAATGGTGATCTTCTGGGTCGTGGTGCGAGTGGTCAGAGAAGTCTTTTGGAGTCTACAAGGGCCCCTGGTTTTTTTTGGACTTACCAAATAAACAAAGTAAACATTAGACGATTACTATTTTCTATCGAAAATTCGGCAGAACCTCCCCTAAAACTATAACATTTCCTAAAACCTTGCAAACAGTATAACAACATAAACAACACATCCACCCAACAATTCAAACAGTTTATACCAACTGGGGACGTTAAAACAAAATTTACAACTTGTTGATATGACTTCTCAGTGCTACTTAACAATGATTAATCTAAATCACATTTCAAAATAACTAGCTAGCACGCATGTTATTCACTTCCCCTGTTGAAATGCAGAAATGAAACTAAAATGCTATAATTTTTGTTAAGGTACTTACGAGACTGCACTGCACTGCCCTGACTGTGCACATTATGGTAGCTATCGGTGCAGATTATGAAATTTCACAATGGGAGGAGCAGTCCTTAATTAAGTTAGGTAGTTTCAACCTACGTTCATTCTCTAACACGTACATGATAATATGGTCTTTACATATAAATTTGTATATGTGTAAGGCAACTGCTAAAGAAGAGGCATTTTGTATAAACATATTCTACACAGAATGAGAGATTTGTAGTTAATGTTTCAGTGAACAGAATTTGAGTTACAGCAGCTAATATATGCTTCCTTTTGTATCACATTTGGTTTTTTAGGGAGGTGTACTTAGCTCTTATGAATCATACAAGTTTCTTCAAAATTCAAGAATAGTATTTAATTATGATGGTTTTTGAAAAGAAGCTAAAAACGATTATTGTGCTTGAAGTACCATAAGCTGGTGTATACATTCAAGGATATAGAATCAGTTTGAATGAGCATGTCCATAATTATATGGTCCCTATTTTTTTTTGGATAAATGTGTTTGCATATAAGGTATCTGCACTAATATACACCAGAAGAGGAGAAGGCAGAAGGGAGGGAGGGAGCAAGCTTACCTGTCTAGGACCCCTCTCCATAGACAGAGGAAGCATCACCAGACGGCTGAGCCTCATCAGAAATCCTGGCCCGTCGATGAGTCGTCGGGCGCTTCAGACAAGATGCGTCATCGAAAAAGTCGATGACGCAGCACCCGTAGACACTGTTGGCCCCAATGGCGCGACCGAGGGGCACCCGTCGTGGGCATATCAGGTGTGGAGGTGGCAGCAACATTACCTCCTGGAGAAGGTGTCTCACTGCCCCTACTAGCTGCCCTTCGGTTTGATATTAAGTTTGACATCTACAAAAACAAGCATGAATCTGTTTAGATATCATCTTATTATATGCATTTCATTTTACATATATAAAGTGAATGAAAACAACACAAAAACACCAAAAAAACCACAAACCATCATTTATTCAATGCTTGAAGCCACTAATTATAAGTTCTTTGATCTTTCAAGCACACAAACATCACACTAGATGCTTTATGTATCCAAAGAGTGATAGAAGCTTAATTTTATTTTCTGACTTGTACAAATACCCAAAAGAAATGAAATGGGGTCAACAAACAACATTTCTCCTTGCAACAATTTCCCATCTTTCAATCAGATTTCTAACCTCAAAAAGTAGGTGTCTTTTGCATAAAGCAATCAAATCACAAATACCCAGATGGTAATTTCACAGATTATCATACAATTTCATCATCAAAGATCATAAAATTCCCAGTACCAACCTCACATACATGCATTCAACCATACATACATGGCATAGATATATACACACATATATACATGATGAAGACAGAAAACGAACCTCCCAAAGAAAAGAAGCTTGATTCCTGCGCAAAGTTGAAAGCTTCTTATTGTCTGCAAGGAAAATTTTGGAATTGATGGATAGAAGAATAAGCTGAATTAGTGAAAGAGAAAAGAAATGAACGATAATTGTAACATTTGGAAAATAAACATTTAACTGAGAAAACAACTTCAAAACTCGAAATTAAAACACTTCCCTACTAATTTATCAAAATTAAAACCCTAATTAAAAAAAAAAAATTTCCCCAAGTTGTAAATCTGTAATTCGAACCCTAATTCAAAAACCCTACATCGTGAGCAACTACGATTCCCAATTCGTACCCAATTCCAACCCTAAATCCCTAACCCAGGACTCCCAATTCCAACCCTAAATCCTAGGATTCGCAATTCCAACCCTAAATCCCTAAATGTTGTAACTAAAACAATTGAAGAAAAAAATTCATAAAATTGTACTTATAAACAATTCAATTAAGGGAGATGAATTAAGGGAGACTAGGTGGCTACCTATTAAAGTTGCGTGCGGCGGCGGGGAGAGAGTGTAGTGTCGGAGTGCACCGGAAGTAAGACGGAGAGTGACAGAGAGATAGAGAAACCGAGGGAGTGCGAGAGAGGGAGAGAGGGAGACACTGAAATTGAGTCTGAGATAGAGAGAGATAGAGTGAGGAGGTTGACAGAATCGAGAGAGAGAGAGTAGCTCCAGAGAACCGAGAAAGAGAGGAGTTTGAGTCTGAGAGGAGTTAAATTTTGAGTCAGTGAAATGAATTAAAGGCGCCGAAATACAAAAGCGCCCAGTTGTGGGAAAAAAAAAATCAAATTTTTACATGTTTGTGCGACGAATATGTTTAAACTTGCGCCGCGCAACCAGTTATATTAAAAAAATATTAATTTTTAATATTTGCGCGACAAACATGTACAAAAGCGTCGTCGCGCATAACTGTAAATTTAATTTATTTTTTGGTTTAAATAAATAAATAAATTTTTTTAAACTTTAATTACGTTACAAATTTTAAGGAAACTTGTGTTTGTATACAACATTTTTAAATACCATTCAATACATATAATTAATATACCTCACGATTTTTCATTACTCCTCGTCTGAGCTAGATGAATAAAGATCATCACTATGGTCAGATTCAGACTCCCATTCCTCCTCGTTTGTAGGCACATCAACATCGTCGTTCGCAGTGCTCAGGTGCATTATATCGTGGCAGATCCCCGAGGTCAATTGTAATGGAATCGATCGGTATTTCGATTTCAGGACCTCCAGCTACCTGATACGGTTCTTGTACAATAGTCATATCCCGCAGTGTATCTGCACCAAGTGTCGTTGAAATGTCAAATTGTTGGTCAGCAATGTCACCATGATCGTCATCAGCAGCAGGATCTCGGTCCGCAATATCATACACCCCTCTGTGCTCAATCTTCTGAACTACTTTCCATCCCCTCACAGCCTTAGGGTTATCTATATAGAAATTTTGTTTAGCCATCGTTGCCAAAATGTAAGGGTCGTCCTTATACCAACATCTGTTAGTGTTGACCGATAGCAAACCATCGTCTCGCTTAACACCTCCAACCCGATGTGGGTTTGTATCAAACCAGCAACACTTAAAGACGATAACTTGACATCTGTCTTTGTAAAGTAATTGCACAACACTTGTCAGTTTTTCATAGAAATCAATGTCTGCAATGTCGCCCGCACCTGGTACATGTACCCCACTATTTTGCGTACAAAGCTTGTCCTCACGATCAGCTGCCAAAAACTTGATGCCATTTACATGACAACCGCAGTACAATTCTGCGCTTAGGGGCCCAATCGCCAAGCTTTACAATTCTTCATTGTAAGCGGGCGAATTAATTTCCTTCATTTTCTTCACCTAAATAAAAGAGAAAAAGATGTCGTTCTAGTTTAACATTTACAATTATGCACAAAACCCGAACATGAACAACATACGTTTTCACGAAACCATCGAGGAACAATTCACGATGCTTTTGGCATATAAATGTGAAGGATGTTCCCGCTTCATCAACTCTTCATGCTTATCTAGGTATGTAATTGTTTCGTCACAATTGTTAAGTACAAACCAATGTGCTACCTCAATATCCTTTTTGTCAAACACCTCCCCTCTTATTGGTTGGCCAAATGGTCGTGCGATTTGGGAAAAAACAAAAAAAATTTCACTTCTCACACCACCGTCATTATTGCGTTGCTGTCGGTTGAATGTAGTCTTAACATCTTGTAGGTACATTGCACAAAATGTAAGGGACTCAAAGCCGACCCATGCCTCCACAATTGATCATTCGGGCTTTACCCTGTTTCGTACACTCTTTTTTAATTCACCCAGTAGTCTGCATTAATAAAAAAAATATCATATAAAATTAGTGTAATTATACATACATCACGAACTAAAGTATTTATGGCGATTATATACCTTTCAATCGGATACATCCATCGATTGTTGACGGGTCCGGCTAGAAGTGCCTCATCTGGCAAGTGAATCATGACGTGGATCATGCTTGTGAAGAAAGCTGGAGGAAATATTTATTCGAACTTGCATAACACTTCAATAATATTGTCGCACAACTGTATAACATTGGACTTTAACAAAGTTTTTGCAGTTAATTGAGAAAAAATCTCACCAACAACATAATCGGCTTCACCACGTCTTCGAGCAAGAGGTGTCGAATTCCCACTGAGAGAAGCCGCTGAAGTATGACATGACAATCATGACTCTTGAGGCCGGATAATTTGCCTCGATCCACGTTTGCGCAACGGCCAATGTTTGAAGCATACCCATCTGGAAAGATAGAAACTGCAAAAACTCTTTCCTCTTGTCCGGTTTCACCGAAAACGATGCAAGCTTATTTCTGGCTATGTGTCCATCCCTCGCCATCCATAAACCCGGCCTAATGCCCATTTTTTCCAGATCGATTCGAGCTTTTATTGTGTCCTTTGTTTTTCCCTCGATGTCCAGTATAGTTCCAACCAGCGTATCAAACGCATTTTTCTCAACATGCAATACATTGACATTGTGTCTCAATTTTAATTTTAACCAGTACAGAAGCTCGAACAACCTCGTCTTGTGTGTCCAGTTTAGATGTGTGTCTGGTCTTGTCCTATTTACGAACTTGCCCAATGGAGAAAAATCCAACCGATTCACCTCAGCCAAAATTTCATCGCCGACCATTCTCTGGGTCTTGGCCTAAACTCTGTGCCGTTGAAGAAGGCTGTCTCGTTCTGACGCCACTCGTGGTCCCACGACAACCACCTACGATGCCCTAGGTAACAAACTTTTCCGGCGTGCCAACTAGCGTTGTGTCCTCTTTGCAAACTAGGGATGCGTAGTAGCCCTTAGTGCTACACCTAGACGTCATAGCGTACGCTGGAAAATCATTTATAGTCCACATCATGACTGTTCTCAAAGTAAACATCTTCCCAGTAGATTTATCGTACGTGGGAACACCGTTTTCCCATAATTCTTTTAGTTCATCAACCAACAGTTGTAAATACACATCAATACACGTGCCTGAATCTTCGGTTATTAACAATGTCATCATCATAAATTCTTTTTTCATGCACTTCCAAGGCGGCAAATTACCCGAAATTGTGAAGATTGGCCAAGTGCTGTTGTATTGATTTAGAACCCCGAATAGATTAAACCCGTCCGTCGCAAGTCCCAATCTAACATTTCGGGGCTCACGTACAAATTCAGGGTACAACCGATCAAACTCTTTCCAGGCCTCTCCATCTGCAGGATGTCTCATAACATCATCATCTACCCGTCTATCCTTATGCCACCTCATGTCGCTTGTAGTGTGCGTTGACATATACAATCGTTGAAACCTGGGCTTTAATGGGAGATAATGCATAACTTTTTGTGGAATCTTCGCTCTTTTATTCTAAGATGTCAATTTAAACCACGAATCATTACATATAAGGCATTTATCCAACGCTTTATTCTCTTGGTAGAACAAAATGCAATTATTTTTACACGCATGAATTTTTTCATATCCCAATCCAAGACCACTCAGCAATTTCTTTGCACTTTTATGATCTTTAGGAAGGCAACTGTCCTTTGGAAGCATCCTCTTGAAAACCCCCAAAAAGTAATCAAAACACTGGTTCGACATACAAAACTTTGTTTTTCCATGCATCAACTCAACAATGGCCGTGAGCATCGAAAATCCTTCGCAATCAGGGTATAATTCTTGCTTGGCTCTTTTTAATAGTTTTTCGTATTTTTCGAATGCTTCACTATCCATGGTGGGAGGGACGCCATCTTATACTTCTACATTCGTATTCGAACTAGCAGTTGGAAAAGCATCATTGATAATGTCCATAATTTGATCATTTGGATCCAAAACAGAGTCAACTGTATCCACTACTCGGGTAATGTGGAGGGTTTTAAAAATCTAAACAATAATGTAAGTGTAACCATTGTCTACTCGTGGAGGAATGATGAATCACGAGTGTTTATATATTCTTTCACATTTTTCATACTTGTAGGGATGTCTTATTGCCTATACTAATACTATACTAGTTGATTTTAATTTTGGACAACAACATGTTAAGTAAAATTATCCTATTAGTGATAATAAGAAACTCTCGTAATAAAAATAAATAAATGAATAAAACTTAATTTTTTTAACTTATATAGAATAATAATACAAAAATATATATTTAATATAGAATATACCAATATATACAATATGGCTATTGTAGTTTATAATAAATTTTTTAGTAATTAAACTTTAAAATTATAATTTATTTTTCTTAACGGGTCGAAACGGGTTACCCACGTGTTACCCGCGTGTATACCCGTTATTAACGGGTTCTAAACGGGTCACCCGATAATAATCCGATTAGTTATCGTGTTGACCCGAAACCCGTTATTTTCGTATCGTTTTCGAGTCGTGTCACCGTGTCGTGTAAGAAATTGCCGGGTCTAATTTTAACCCAATCAAATTTGGTACCAAAGTCAAATGAATGAATTTGAATCTAATAAATTAATAAAAAAATGGGACCAATGGACTTGATTTTGCTAACAAGCCCTTGAAGGTTGACGATGAGAGAGAGGATAGAAAGGTTGACGGGTAACTGGCTTTGGATGACGGCCGGAATGCCATGGTGGCTGGTTGCAGGACCGCACCACAAACCACCAGGATGGCCTAATTGTCTCCACCAAGGACAGATCATTCGGCTCGGTACACTTTGCCGCCATTGAATATGCCTTTCCTAGAGAAAGTAAAGGTCTTGCACATCTTGTTACCCGGAGGAGTTGTTGCTGATATTGCGGCCCTCGTGGGATGAACTTCTTTACGACGGTGGAATTTCGCCGGAGATGGGTTCGGTGAGCTCACTGCAATCCTCGACATGGGCAGCTACAACCTCGTGGGCCCCATGTTGAATATTTCAAGAATATATATATATGATTTGATGCTGCAGTGCGCAACATGTGTACAGTCGGCAACCCTTTACAAAAGGTTCAACTTTTGTATATTTTGTTGAATGGTTGTAACTTGTGATTAAAAGACACGATGCTTACTCAAATTGTATGAGTAGAATTAAAAGATGTAATTAGTCAAATTTATTTTCTGAAAATTCTAAATAGAAGACATGTCTTTTGGATCAACACTATTAAGAAGAGTTGTATATCTTCAACTAAAATGAAAGGACTCGATGAAAGGGTGCTTTAATGTCTATAAATACCTATTGTGGCATAATGTTTCACACACTATTTTTTAGAAATTTATTTCTACATTCCTTGCTCTCTACTCTCTCCATCACATTCATACAATTTCTTTCTAGTTTTTTTCTAAGGGAATATAATTCGGTTTTGCTAATCGAATATTCCATACTTTGTTGTATCCTGGAAGTGATTTGCCAAGAACCCTTTAGCAAACTCATTCAAGTGGGGGCAAATAACACTTTAAGGAAACGATTCAAGTCGTACCTCAAAGTCATCATTCAGATTATTCTCTAAATTTCTACATTTACTCTAACAATCTTAAAGTGTTATTTTCGTCATGGAGAACAAATCTGATAACATGGCTTTAAAGATTATCAATCAAGATGTCTACAAGCTAGACAAATTTGATGGATCAAATTTCACCAGGTGGAAGGACAAGATGCGTTTCATGCTTACTATTCTAAATGTCATATATGTGTTAGACCCGAAATTGGAGCCTATTCGTGAACCAAGTGACAAAGACTCGGACAAAATAGTTGCCGAACGAAAGAAGCGTGAAGAAAATGAATTGGTATGTCGAGGACACATATTGGGTACATTATTTTATCACTTATATGACTTGTACACACACATTCAATCTCCAAAGGAAATTTTGGAAGCACTTGAACAGAAGTACACAACGAAAAAAAGAGGTATCGATAAATTTTTAATGTTCAAATATTATGAATTCACTATGTTTGATAACAAACCCATCCTAGACCAAGTTCATGAATTATTGGTCTTGGTCTCAAAGCTTTGTGAACTTAAAATAGTTATTCTGGATCTTATGATAGTTGGGGCTGTTATGGCAAAATTACCCCAAACATGGAATAACTATAGAGAGAAACTTCTACACATGGTAGAAGATATTAGTTTGGAGGATTTGCAAAAGGGTATTCAAATTGAAGAGGAAACTCGAAATCGTGATAAGAATTTTGCAAATCAAGATTCCTCTTAAGTTCACATTGTCGAAAGAAACAAATATAAAAAGAACTTCAAAGTCAAAATTGACAAATGAAAGTTTAAGAAGACCAATTCCAACAACAATAAAAAGAATGCAAATGGTGTCTGCTACCATTGTGGAAAGAAAGGCCATTACATTCGTGATTGTAGACACATAAAAGCAAGTGAGGAATATGCCAATAAGACCAATAGAGCAAATATGGTGGAAAACTCTAGAATTGATAACATTGTTGCAATGGTATCAATGATGCATATTGGCATGATTACCGAACTGAATATGGCAGCGGCAATAAAATCCTCCGATTGGTGGCTCGACTCAGAGGCTACTATACATGTGTGCAATGACAAGGCACAATTCAAGACATATGAAGCATCAACGGACAATCAAGCGGTTTTAATGGGGAATCATAATTCCGCCATAGTTCTAGGAAAAGGAACTGTTGAACTTCAGTTTACTTCTGGGAAGAAATTGACGTTGCTTAATGTACTGCATGTTCCAGAAATTAGAAAGAATCTTGTGTTTACAAATTTATTATGTAAGAACGGTATAAAAACTGTTCTAGAGTCCGACAAGTTAATAATGTCGAAAAATGGGACGTTTGTTGGGAAGGGGTGTTCTTGTGATGGGATGTTCAAACTAAGTATTAATAATATAAAGTGAATTATTTTGCTTATATTGTTGAATCTTCCTCTCATTTATAGCATTTACGTTTAGCACAAATAAATTTTAGATCTTTAAAATACATACGCACACTTGGTTTAATTGCTTGCAATGATGATTATAATGATAAATGTGAAACATATATTCAAGCGAAAATGGCTAAGAAACCTTTTCCAACTGCCGAAAGAAATATAATTTATTAGACTTAATACATTCTGACATATGAGAATTTAATGGTGTTTTAACTAGAGGAGGAAAAAGATATTTTATCAGATTTAAGATGATTGTTCTAAGTTCACTTATCTTTATTTATTGTCTAATAAAGATGAAGCTTTTGAGTGTTTTAAGCGCTATAAGACTAAAGTTGAAAACCAAAAGGGAAGGAAAATTAAATGCCTTCGTAGTGATAGAGGTGGTGAATATTTTTCACATGAATTTGATATTTTTTTGTGAAGAGCATGGTGTTGTACATCAAAGAACTGCACCCTATACACCACAACAAAATGGCTTGGCAGAAGGGAAAAGTAGGACACTCACTGAAATGATTAATTATATGATGATTAATGCTAATACTCCAAAATATTTATGGGGTGAAGCATTGTTTACTGCATGCCATATACACAATAGAATTACATCTACAAAGACTCACGTATCACCATATGAAATTTGGAAAGGAAGAAAACCAAATTTGTCATATTTAAGAGTATGAGGTTGTGTAGCCTTTTACAAGGCACTGGACCCTAAGAGATCCAAGTTGGGTCCAAGGAAATTAAGGGCATATTTGTAGGATATGCAGAAAATCGAAAGGCATATAGTTTTGCTTAATTTAGACACAAATACAATAGTTGAGTCTAGAGATGTCGAATTTATAGAAAATAAATTTTATAACGACTACTCAATGTCTGGAAACGAGAATGATCAAGTACCTTTCTCTAATCCGGCTACTAGTAATTCTCAAGGTGAGAAAAGAAAACAGTTTGAAACTATTAATGAACCAAGGAAAAGCCAAAGAATAAGAAAAGAAAAGACTCTAGGCTCTGATTATATTTCGTCTCAATTTATTGTATTTTTAGTCGAAGGAAATAGAAAAAAGGTTCTTAAAAAAACACCCATATTGTTGAATGTTGAGGATGATCCTAAAAGTCTAAGCGAAGCAATGACTTCAAGAGATGCAACCTTTTGGAAAGAGGCCATAAATGATGAATTTGAATCATTAATATCTTAATCGAACATGGGTTTTAGTAGAGTTGCCCCAAGGATCAAAAGCAATAGGTTGTAAGTGGGTGTTTAGAAGAAAATACAATACATACGAGTTTATTCAAACATGTAAGGCCAGGCTGTTTGCCAAAGGTTTTAAGCAGAAAAATGGAATAGACTATTTTGATACGTATGCACTGGTAGCTAGGCTCACATCAATTAGAATATTGTTTGCATTGTCATCTTTATATAATTTGCATGTCCATCAAATGGATGTGAAAACAGTTTTTGAAATGGTGATTTGGATGAAGAAGTCTATATGGAACAACCAGAAGGGTTTGTTCTCCCTAGGAATGAAAAGAAAGTTTGTGAATTAGTCAAGTCGTTATATGGATTGAAGCAAGCACCAAAACAATGGCATGAAAAGTTTGAGTTTGTCATTTTATCATATGGATTTAGACATAACAGTGCTAATAAATGCACATACTCTAAATTCACAAATGATTATGGTGTTGTTATATGTTTATATGTCGACGGTTAATTTTTGGTTCAAATATGAAAGGTGTATATGAAACTAAAGAGTATCTAAATTCAAAATTTAAGATGGACTTGAATGAAGTAGATACTATCTTGGGAATTAAAGTAAAAAAACATAGTAAGGGTTACGCTTTGTGCCAGTCACATTATATAGAAAAATTGCTTCTTAAGTATAAGCATCTACAAATAAAAGAAGCAAATACCCCTTATGACGCTAGTGAGACTTTGCTTAATAATTCTGGTAGGTCTGTTGCACAGCTTGAGTATGCTAGTGTAATCGGAAGTTTAATGTATGCCATGCACTGTACTAGGCCAGATATCGCATTTGCAGCAAGCAAACTTTCTAGATACACTAGTTATCCAGGTATTGCCCATTGGAAAGCGATAAACAGAATTTTTTTGGTTATCTTAAAAGAACTATTAACCTGAGTTTAACTTATTATGAGTTTCCAACAGTACTTGAAGGATATTTAGATGCAAGTTAGATAATAAGTGCTAATGATAATAAGTCTATATCAGGGTGGATTTTTACAATTGCCGGAGGAGCAATTTCTTGGGCTTCGAAGAAGCAAACATGTATAGCACATTCAACTATGGAATCTGAATTTATAGCATTAGCGGCAGTAGGTAAAGAAGCAGAATGGATTAGAAATTTGTTATTGAAAATAGAGTTGTGGCCACAACCAATGCCATCCATTTCTTTATACGGTGATAGTGAGGCTACTTTGTCTAGAGCATACAATAAGGTATACAATGGAAAGTCTAGACATATTAGCTTGAGACATGAATATGTCAAGCAATTAATAATTGATGAAGTTATTAATATTGTTTATATTGTTTATATTAAATCAAGTAATAACTTGGCGGATTCTTTAACGAAAGCACTTTCAAGAGCTTTGGTAGTTAGTACATCTAGTGGAATGGGGCTAAAACCCTTTACTGAAATTAGCCACCAATAATGGTAACCCGACTTTATCTAGAACATCACTAGTTTAAAAGTTTAATGGGTAATAACAAGTTATGATAAGTGGTTGTGAAAGCATTAAAAATTAATATATAGCTCATTCCAGGATGATTAGTGCAAGACTGCTACGTTTAGGAGGATGAGTTTTATCTCTTAATAAGGTTATTTGTAGTTATGTCTATAGTAGCAGGGACATGAGAATGAACCTCACCTATATGAACATAAGTAGTGGTGCCGCTTCTACCAAGAGTTGGGTTTTCTCTTGTAAATGTTCATGAAACCAGGATGTAGCACAAGGCCATAATAGTGCTTAATTAGTTCAGAAATTTCTTTAAGGAAATAAGACATAGTCATGTGTGTAGTAGTTCTGGTTTTAACATAAGAATAGTTGGTTTAAACTTAGATCACCATCGCATTCGTAATAACTTTGACTTACTTACACTAATTAAAGGTTTAATTCGAAAGACACTTTTATTGTATGCATGATTATATCAGTATGCTTGTTATTAATTTAAAAGAGAGAAGTATTGTAATACCATTTATTATATATTCTTAAAATAGGGAAGGATTGTTGAATGTTTCAAGAGTACATATATATATATATATATAGATGGTGCTGCAGTGCGCAACATGTGTACAGTCGGCAACCCTTTACAAAAGGTTCAACCTTTGTATATTTTGTTGAATGGTTGTAACTTTTGATTAAAAGACATGATGCTTACTCAAATCGTAAGAGTAGAATTAAAAGATGTAATTAGTCAAATTTATTTTCTGAAAATTCTAAATAGAAGACATGTCTTTTGGATCAACACTATTAAGAATAGTTGTATATCTTCAACTAAAATGAAAGGACTCGATGAATGAGTGCTTTAATGTTTATAAATACCTATTGTGGCATAATGTTTCACACACACAATTTTTCATAAATTTATTTCTACATTCCTTGCTCTTTACTCTCTCCATCACATTCATACAATTTCTTTCTAGTTCTTTCTAATCGAATATTCTATTTTTGCTAATCGAATATTTCATACTTTGTTGTATCTTGAAGTGATTTGCCAAGAACCCTTTAGCAAACTCATTCGAGTGGGGGCAAATAACACTTTAAGAAAACGATTCAAGTCGTACCTCAAAGTCAATCATTCATATTATTCTCTAAATTTCTATATTTACTCTAACACCCCACCCCCACCACTCTCAGCCTTTTGAAACACTTGCACACTCTATTTTTGCAGGTGAACCGGTTGCAAAATCGAAGATTGAAACAACGTTTGAGGGTTAGGGTTCTTCAAGCTGGGGATTGGGCGAGAGAGGTTTTTGAAGAAAGGTGCAAATGTTGATTGAGTTGGAGGAAATAACCCATTTATATACGAGAGCAATTAGGTCATTTTCAGTGTTAGAAAAATCTTATTTCTATCATATTGTTGTGCATGTTTTGTACATATCCCGAAAATCCTATTTTGGTCCCAAAATTAAGAAAATGAGTTGCCTCTGTCAATATCTCAGTATTATAAATACAATATTCTTTTCGTTTAAAAAAAAAGTTCAATATCATTTTTAGTCATTTAACATACTCACAACAATTTGTATAAAAGTTTACTAAACACTCAAGCACTATTTTTTTTTTTTGTTAAAAGCACTTTTACAAAAAACGTTTACCAAACACTTAACAACTTTATTTTACAGCTGTTATTCTCACATAATAGCAGAAGCAGTTTTTATAATTAAAAGGCACAACAATACCAAACTAGCCCTTAGTTTGATTTCACTTTGCACAATCAAATTATTACTACGAGATCAAATGCTTAGTCTTTTTGTTGCCTACGTAAAGTTATACAATAGTAAACCTGAAAGTAATAATTTGAAATAAGAAATTTATAGTCTGTTTTCTAAGCTTATAGCCCTCAAAACTTTCAAAGTAATAAAATAAGGAACCTTATGTGGTGTGAAAGTTTTAATTTATTACTAGTAAATTTTAGTATTGGTTAAAATGATGAGTTTTTTTTTTTTAATATTTTATTTAACTCTTACCTTCCCAAAAGCAACCCTAAGATTCTTTCATTTGTTACGTGGTTCAAGACAATCAAAAATCATAAAATAACCCAAATAACTAATATTTTTAAGCTTAAAGAACTAAAACTCTTCTTATGCTATAGCTCACTCGAGCCTTATGCTTGGCTCCACCGGAGACCATTATCAGACTCATCTCTATATTATGGGGATATCAAATTAAATGGGTCTTAACGGTACCTATTAACAACCCAATGAGTTGATTTGCCACATCTACCTACTAGTCACCCATCAGAGAGTTACAGACATGTTCTACTAGGCTTTCCTAGATTTCTAAGTTGGTGATAGACTCATATTATACACTTCAAGTTATATTTCAATTGCTTGATATATGTTGATTTTTGTTTTCCTTTAACAAGCCAGGCAATATTCAAATCTACATACATGAAGAGAAATTAGAGCATGCATGCAAGAGGGCGGACACATAAATCAGATGTGCAAATTTTTTTGAAATAGTTTGGACATGAGAAATGAGTAGGGCTTAGGACCATCATATCCTAATAACCTAGGTCAAATGTCCCATTCTATTCCATTGCAATGGAAAATGGACCAAGGACTTGAAAACGGAGTTTTACTACCATGTAAGCAAGATTCTAAAAAGCATTAGGCGCTAGTTGGGAGTAGATCAAGGGTCTTGTGCCTAGGCGGGAGCGTATGCGATTTTTTTAATTTTTAATTAAATTTGTTATATAACATATAAACAAATGTTTACTTAAAACAAAAACAATAAATAATAATATTGGGATACAAAAATTGCAAAATAGAATGACATATAAATTATAAAGATATATAACATATTAAATACATAGGGAGCAAGCATATAATGCGTCTTCATCCAAGTATTAATGAAAATTATCTATTTTCTATCTTAGTGAAAGTCACGACCTAGGCTAGGCAAGTCTAGATGCTCTTTTTTAATTTTCAAATGCCTAAGGATTAATCGGGCGGTGGCTAGCCACCTAGCACCTAGGCAGGATTTAGACAGAAATTTTTAGAACACTACATGTAAGTGGTGTGCGTGCACGTGTGGTGGGGGACTAGGGGCATCAAATCCTTCCTAAATCATGCTTGTGATCAAAATTAGTGCTTTTTAAATGATTCAACATACATGAAGAATGATGGAATACTTGGGTTTGGACATGACTAGTACCAAAATTTTGAACTTAAAAACCATTCTCTACCAGTAATTGTATGGTGATACAAGGGAGTGAGGTTCTACGAACCTGAAATCATTTATATGGTAGCAATCGTGCACTGTCAATCAAATAAAGTAAGAGAGATGGATAAATTACTGCAGCGTGAAAAGTGGCACGTTGTGGAAGATGGAGATTCCAAATATTTATTCACAGTGATGACGGCCTATCGCAATGGATACTGATGTGCACGAGAATAGTAATTATTCCATAGCTGAAAATCAATCGTAAACTAGTCAGTTCTGAAAATCTGTAAAGAAGCATAAGTAATAAGAATTCGATTCCGTTAGACATTTCAATGATTTATTATTCCTTTCTTGCTTTCACTCTTTCTATTTTGCATTATTCGTTCTGTGTCCATAGCTAAAGCAAAGTTACAAATTTGCTCACCTCTTTCATGAAGTGAAAGGGGTATTGGGTGCTCAGTTGATCTTGCTAGCCATCTTAAACTCCATTGTCATTCATCTGAAATTACAATCACTCCCAATAATAAAGATCAAACAATCTTGCGGAAGCTTCTATGGGATTCATTTTCCCATTTCAGATCAAGTGTTACAACTATAAGCAATTCTACGCACATCTATGATATGACAGTCTTAGGGAGTTTCTGCTAGGTTCAATTTCCTACCTTGGAATCAACCGGCATCTACATTTGACTATTCAGGTGGAACGACCTTTGATCTCCAAGTGTGGTACTTATACCCTACAGTTTCATCATGCAGTGATACTTTGAGGGTGCAATGGCACCTTCCTGTGTACATAGTTCTACTACTGCCGGAGCATGCCTATAAAATCCATTCCCTTCATTCAAAAGTACTTGAGGATCTTGAGGCCGCCGCCATACAATCTTTGGAGGCACAAGATCATCTACATTGGCCCTTCTCCAAAAGTGGGTACCCTGCCCACTCACAAGAAGAGAATGCTTTGAATGTGTTAATTGTATTCTTCTCATTCTGAGGTATATATAATTATGTACAATCCAACTACAATAAGGAAAGAATAATTACAAGCAATCTACAACCTAAGTTAGGAAACCCATAATAATAGGAATCCCAGAATTAAAGGAAAATATTATACAAGTCAACACTTTCACTCAAGTTGGTGCACATATGTCACACATGCCTAACTTGTCCAAGAAACTTGAGAACTTGTCGCCAGAACCGGCCTTTGTGAGTATATCAGCCACTTCATCCTCAGTCCTAATCGAGGGAAATTCAATTACTTTTCCCTCTAATTTTTCTTTAATGAAGAACCTATCAACCTCCACATGCTTCGTCCTATCATGTTGTACTGGATTATGAGCAATATCCTTAGCAGCCTTGTTGTCACAAAATAACTTCATCGACAAACTGTGGTTGACTCCCAAATCTTGTAATAGAAACTTAAGCCACAAGAGTTCACAAATACCAAGAGCCATACCTCTATATTCTGTTTTTTCACTCGAATGAGCTACTACATTCTGTTTTTTACTTCTCCATGTTACTAGATTACCACCAACAAAAGTGAAATATCCTGATGTTGAGCATCGGTCATCTACTAAACCCACCCAGTCGGCATCGGTATACCCTTGGATTCTGAAATGCTCATTTTTCTTAAACATAATTCCTTTACCTGGACTCCCCTTCAAGTAACATAATATCCTCATAACCGCACTCATATGTTGCTCCCCCGGATCATGCATATACTGACTGACTACGCTCAAGGAATGAGCAAGATCAGGTCTTGTATGTGCCAAATACATCAATCTCCCAACGAACCGTTGATATCTTCCTTTGTCTATCGGTACTTGATTCTGGTCAAGACTCAACTTCGTTCCTTTAGCCAACGGAGTTGCAACAGGTTTACAGGCTGACATCCTAGTTTCCTTTAACAAATCAATGATATACTTTCTTTTGGACAAGAATATTCTAGACTTGCCTCTTGATACCTTGATCCCAAGAAAGTATTTCAGAGATCCAAGATCTTTCATTTTGAACTCCGTAGACAAATACTTCTTTAGTGCAGATTGTTCAATTGGGTCACTCCCTATAACCACCATGTTATCCACATATACAATGAGTGTTATAACCTTTTCATTCTTCCATTTCAAGAACAAGGTGTGATCCCAATTGCTCTGACTGAATGTCTTCATTGATTTAGTGAACCTGCCGAACCATGCTATTTGGTGACTGCTTTAATCTATATAATGACTTTTTTAGCTTATATACCTTACCCTTGTTCATGTCTGTTTCGGTACATCCCGATGGAAGCTCCATATAAATTTCTTCAGTCAAATCTCCATGTAGGAATGCATTTTTTACATTGAACTGTTGAAGTGGCCAGTCTAGGTTCGCTGCAAAAGACAATATAACTTGAACAGTATTGATCTTGGCTACGAGAGCAAAGGTGTCTGTGTAATCTATGCCATATTTTTTAGTGTACCCATTTGGTACTAGTCTTGCTTTAAACCAATCGATCGTTCCATCTACTTTGTATTTCACTGTATAGACCCATTTACATCCCACATGTTTCTTGCCTACTGGCAAGTCCAATAGTTCCCAGGTAGCATTCTTCTTCAGTGATCTTAGTTCCTTATTCATTGCTTATTTCTATCTAGGATCGGCTAAGGCGTCCTGCACACTGTTAGGAATATATAAGTAGATAATTGATTCACAAACGACTTATTTGATTCAGACAGGTGACAAGTGACAGGTGAACACATAATTGTTTAATAGGTACCCCACTCTCGAGTTATGGGTTGGTTTGCTTACCAAATATTTAGTTTTACACTTAGGGTCTACCTTATAAGTGGGTTTAGAAATACCTTGATTAATCCTTTTCGGGAGACTATGAAGCGGTGGTCCATCTAGAGTAGAAGACGATTGGTTATGAAAATCACTGAGAGACGAGTCGGCATATACTGTTTCTTCTACAACCGTGGGTTCCAACTGCAAGGGGACTGAATGGATCGTGTTTTCTGCTATCTCGGGCTCGGCAGGAAGCTGCTGTGCAGCAATAACCTGCTCGGAGTTTGGCTGTTGTGCAGTCGACATTTGTTCGGTGGTAGGCCGTTGTGCAGTGGCCTGCTGCTCGGCGGTTGGCTGCTGTGCGGTAACTTGTTGCTAAGCGGCAGGCTGCTATGCAGTGACCTTACCGTTTGGTGGTAGGTGGCTGCACCGCAGCTTGCTGCTCGATTTCATAATTATCGATTTCATAATTAAACATACAAACTTCATCACCTTGAAACTCCCCTGAAGTGAAGACTCAGAGGAACCAAAATACATCTTCGTTTCATGAAAAGTGACATCGGCAATGACAAACATTATCTTGGTTGCAGGGTGGTAGCACTGATAGCCTTTCTGAGTAGTAGCATACCCCATAAACACACATCGAAGAGCTCGAGGTTTAAGTTTGTTTTTCCGTTGTGAAGAGTGCACGTGGACGAAAGCCACGCGGCCAAGAACACGAGGGGAAATGTTAGGGACCAGCGAGCAACTGGGTAGAGACATAAGAGTCTGAAACGGTGTTTGAAACTCGAGAGTACAAGAGGGAAGTTGATTAATAAGGTAGGCAGCAAACGTAAGGGCCTCACCCCAATAATATAAGGGAAGATGTGTCTCAAGAAGAGAAGCACGAACCATTTCTAACAAATGTCAATTCTTTCGTTCAGCCACCCCATTCTGCTGAGGGGTGTACGGATATGTGGTCTGATAAACAATACCGTGCGTGTCAAGGAAAGAACGGAGTTCAATATTAACATACTCGTCTCCATTATCACTTCGAATCACCTGAATTTTCATATTGTATTGTATCGAAACCATTTTGTGAAATTTCTGAAAGGCCATACTAACATCACTTTTTTATTTTAACAAAGTAACCAAGTCATTCTTGTACAATCATCAATAAATGTGACAAACCAATGAGCTCCACCAAGATAGGCTATTTTGGAAGGGCCCCAAACATCCGAGTGTACAATTATAAAAAAAAACATAACTCTTATTTAAACTTGGAGGAAAGAAGTTCAATAGCTCTTAGCCATTTCACACACGTCACACTTAAACTAAGAAACATCATTTTTCATAAACAAACTAGGAAATAACTTATGCAAATAACCAAATGAAGCATGGCCAAGATGACGGTGCCACATCCATACGTCGGCCCTTTATTATTCTCGACTGGAGTCCCATTCACTGATAGTGCTTAAGTAAGCAATCCCGAGCTACTGGAATTCAACTCAAGGAAGTACAACTTCCTTCGTGTAATACCATAACCAATCATCTTCCGCGTCCGGATGTCCTTAAATACACAAAAATAAGGCCAAAAAACCACCAAACAGTGTAAGGCAATGGTTATTTAGGCAACCGACAATAAATTATAATTCAAGGAGGGAACCACAAGGACAGTATCAAGTTTCATGGTATCAGAAAAGGAAACCGTGCCTTCCCCAAGAACTAGGGCAACATCACCATTAGCCACATTAACCTCAGTGTGGGTAGAGTTTTTTAGTAAGGAAACCTGTCTAGAATCACAAGTCATATGTTCAGTAGCTCCAGAATCAATTATCCATGTATTATTCATAACAAAAGTGGAGACATTAAGTGCCTTACCATCGGTACCTGTCGCATCAATCAGAATGGATGCTTTGCTTGCTACATCCACTAAATCATCCTTGGTTTTTGCAACAGAAACTCGAGGTTTGTTGAAGTGAGGGACATAATTCTCGGGATACCCAATCAGCTCGAAGCACCGGCTTTTGGAGTGTTCCGTCATACCACAATGCATACATTTACCCTGAGGACGATCACGACCAGTTTGGCCGGTTTTTACCCTGAGGACGATCACGACCGGTTTTTTGGCTGCACAGTTTTAGTCTCGAACCCACCTCGGTTGGTGTGGTTGGAGAGGCATCGGGCTTTGGCTGTCATTGCAGTCAGTTTTGAGCTTTGGCCTACCATCTTTATAGCTTCCTTGCGATCCGCTTCACGATGAACATATGCAAAAGCAGTCTGAAGTCCAAATGGTGGGTCTTTGAGCAATATTTTCTCCACGAACCTGATCAAACACATCATCAAGCCCCCCAAGAAACAAATACAACCTTTGTCACTCAGTTGTCTTCTGGAAAATTAGAACATCTTGTTCACATGCCATGGCCACTTTGTTAAAGTGGTCAAATTCCTAAAAAAATCTCAATTCTCCAAAGTAACTAGCCAAAGGCCGCCGATTATACCTGAGACGTCAAGCTTTCTGATTTAATGAATAAATTCTAGCCTCATCATTCTCATCAAAATAGGCAGTCTTAAGAGCATCCAAGATTTCTTTTGAAGTTGACAATTGAATATAACGTTTCATGATTTTCAGCTTCATCACTGACCAAAGCCAACTCTAAATTCTTTGATCTTCAGAGAACCAATCATCATATTTGGGACCATCTTCTGTAGGGGCCTTAATAGACCCACGAAGATATCCCATTTTCTTCATTCTAGCAATATGAATCTGAATAGGAGGAGCGCATAAATCATAGTTTTTCTCATCCAAAACCATCTTAATGTTGAAGCTTGAATTATCCGGTTGAATCATGACTGGAGCGTTAGTAGAAACAATCTAGTTGTTCTCGGCAGACATCTTCCACGAAGGATATGGAACCCGTGCAGCGACAAAGGTACTCGGGGCAGCAACGACACACGTCGCTCATTGCAAATCTGGGCAGAAACTCGGAACACAGCAACAACTTCACGTCGCTCGCTGTTTATCGGAGGCACATCGGTGGTGCTGGGCATGGTGCATAAACAAACCCGGTTAGGTTTTGAAACTTCCTTTCCTTTTTTACGACCTAACTCTAGTGCCAAGAAGAGAATGCTTTGAATGTGTTAATTGTATTCTTCTCATTCTGAGGTATATGTAATTATGTACAATCCTACTACAATAAGGAAAGAATAATATCTACAACCTAAACTAGGAAACCCAAAATAATAGGAATCCCATAATTAAAGGAAAATATTATACAAGTCAACATCTCATACTCGAACACTTCACGAAGCCTAGCCTCATGTCCAGATGGCCCAACATGAACTTCTAAACAATGTTTACAGACTTTCAATGGATAAACCTTCATCAACTTCTCCATTTCATTTCTAAGTATTTCCCATGCTCTCAAAGTTCCATTGGCAACCAGAATTAGTTTATCGAGTAACAAAGACTCAGCTATATCAACGCCAACACAATCACTTTCAAAGTTCCAATTTAAATTATTGCTGTCATTCTCCCCTGCTTGCCAGCATAGCTGGATAACTGCAGGAACACGTTCAAAGACAAACCTCTGATGGTGTTTTATAACATCCTGGAACATGTGTTGGAGGTGAAATGCCTCTACTGGAACAAGCACATCTTTCAAACCACCAACTATCCTTTCAAACTTGATTCTTACCACGACGTTTGAAGCCACAAGTCTGAATTAAGTGGCATTTCTCGCCTATATATACTTCTGGACAAAACCTGCAAAAGTAAGATATAGATAAAAAAGTTGGCCTTTCTTTTCCACCATAAAAATTGTTCAATAAAAGTAGTAGCGATGGAATGGAAGCTAAATTAGACAAAATCTAATTTGAAACCTATAGATTGTGCAGCTCTCAAAAATAGCAAAAAGTGGTCTAATTATTCCTAACAAGAAAAAGTTCATATGAATCCTCTTAAAAGCAACATGCGAGATAAGGGATTTACTTTCAGGCCAGAACGGGCACCATTTTGAGGAGAGTAGAGACGCCTTGCATAACGAGTCTCCGGCACTCCATGACCTCCTGGGCCACCGGTATCATGGCCGACATTGGGTAATCCTTAGCCCGGTTTTGGATTTTATTCTGAATCATAGGCTTTAGCTTCCTTAAGTCCACCTTGTTTGAACTGTAATACCTCGAAAAGCTGTACACAAATTTTCCATTGAAATCGGAACTCTCCCATAGTTTCTTCCTCAGCGCCTTAATTTCCTTTTGGTTCCAATTTTTACACAAAATCACATCTTCTCCACAGTGTGAACAAAACCCCAATGAGTCAATCAGAAAACATATGAATAAGTACAACACTTGGGAACTGAAAGCAACTACATTAACCACCAAAGCAGAACTCTTTATTGGATCCAAAACCTTTGCTTCCAAAAGAAAAACACCTTCCAACAGTTCCATCCCCTGCACCATAGTTCGAATCACCGTCCCATAAATTAGAGTAGTTTAAAATATCGTCTGTACAATATAGACTTCAAATTTTCACTAATTATCATAAAGATAAATCCACCAGTGACCCAATTCCGTAGACAACCAACATTTCACAAAATGACCGAAACATTTAAATTAGATGTCCTATAACAAAAATTAGATGCTATTAATTCATATGAACCAATGCAAATATGAAAGAAACTATATTTGATTATGCAATCACTCAAACAAACATAACGAGAAAGAATTCATATCCCATAAAACAGTGAGGAGGACGAGAAGGACAAGTACCTGAAAAGCAGAGACTGAATCGAATCAAGCGATGGAGAAAATGAGAGGGAAATTTGGGAAACTAGCCAAAATTTGAACAATGAATAGAATTTTAACCAACCTTTATAATTCATTACAATTCTAACAAAAATTTGACATGAAAAATACCTGCAACGCCCTTTCTTAACTAAAATAATTACAAAACACTATATCTTCTCTTTTGTTTCAATTTCCCTAAAAATACCTTCAAGCCTAAATTAATAACAACCTTCCTAAGCAGCACAGATTCAGGGAAAGGCCCAGTGGCCTCCTCCGGTTTCGATGCAAAGCTATGTTTCTCTTCCTTCTTCTCAACAACGAGTACCCATTTGAAATTTTCAAGCTCCAATTTTGGTTTTTGGAGGAGGACCTATTTGTGCTGACAGGTTTTAAGGTCGTTGGAGTGAGAGAAGCTGCAGAGCAGTGTAAGAGTAACCCCATAGAAGCAGTTTTGGAGCTTTTGATGTCAAATGCCTACGAGTGAAGGTATTTTTTTGAGGGAAAAAACTACATAGTTTTGCAATTATTTTAGTTAAAAAAGGGTATTTTAGTAGTTTTATGTCAAGTTTTGGTTAGAATGACAATAAATTATAAAGGTTGGTTAAAATTCTATTCATGATTCAAATTTTGGTTAGTTTTCCAAATATTTACAAAAATGAGAGACATCGGCGAGGGGTAGTCATTTCTATTTCTATCATTTTAATTTTTTTTATTAAAATACATTGTCAAGAAAATTAAAGGGTGTATTTAATTGAAAGTTTTAAGAAACTTTAATTCTTTTTATAAATTTAGGAGTATTTGATTAAGATTCTAAGCAATTCTCTGAAAACTTAGGTGTATTCAATTAAAACTTTAAAGGAAATTATAACATTCGAGGTGTATAGCATGTGATTCAATATCTTAGTGCATAGAGTATTAGATTTCTACCATGTGTTCAGGGTTCAAAATTACATCTTCCCTTAATTATTGTAATACTTGCGAACCCTCCCCATCTCTTTAATAATAATAAATTTAAAAAAAAACATTTTAGGTGTAGTTAATTAGAAGTTGATTTTAAAGGATTTTAAAAAGTTGGGAAATTCGATGGAATTAAAGAGATTTCGTACAGTATTTTACATAGAAAGAATCTATATAAATCAATTAAACTTGGTCAAAATTCATAGATTTATAGATCTGTTAAAGTCTCTCAAAATCTTCATTGAATACACCCTACAATAAGATGCCAAAAAAATGAGAAGAGCAAGTATCTGTATTTTAATTTGAGTAAAGTTAGATAGACTAAATTTTTAGAATACATTTGATTACGCGATATGACACAAATATAAGATAAGTACGTTAATCAATATTTAAGTAATAGTCCAATTATCAACAATCATATCACATATTTAATTTAAGTAATACTCATAGAGGCTTTTCCTAATCCTCTCTATGCTACATTTTGTGGTCCATTCCTTCATATTTTAACATCAATTCCTTAGATCTTCTAATACACTCATCTAAGACATACCCCACGTAAATAGAATGAAAGATAATAATAACAAACTTCCAAGGGCTCGGCTTCTTAAATTCGTAACAAAACATGAATTTCTTCCATTTCCATGCATAGCATTAAATGTTAAGAGTATTTGATGATCTGAATTCACAGGATCATAATAATAAAATAAAAAACAATAATTCAAACCTATTCAATTAATCTAATGCTCTGAGTTTGTGAGTCTGCTTGACTATGACCACAGGTAGGGTGAAATTCTCCATAGCCTCTCAGGGCACAGAAAGAGTGGATAAACGTGGCTTGCCACCAATTGTCCTCCTTTCTGTTAAAAAGAAAAATAAAATGCTCATAACATTTAACGCTATGTAGCGTGAAAGAATCTTCTAAAAATAAATCTACCAATTCTATTTCGCATTTTTAAGCAATTGGTGTACACGTGCATTCATTACATCTTGACTTGCCCAGAAATTAAAAAATCAACTGAAAATGAGAGTTTCTCCTTAAAATTTATTTTCTCTCACTTAAAACCCATCCTTTTTATTTTTCAGACTTAAACCCCATTTATTAGAGTCCAACAAAGCAAATTTCCTTAACAAGTTTGGTATGTAAGTTTTTATAATTATCGTGTTCCTAAAATACCCTCATAGAGTGTAATGTGGGTTAGGTTTGACTTATAATTAATAATAAATTTTGCATTTTATTGTTTTCAATGCAATTAAATGTCAATTAACCTATTATTTGATTAAGCTTTCTTATCTCAAATTCTTTTACTAACAATTATTTTATCGTGAAACTAACTTACCTTATTATCATGCAATATATAATATAAATAAAAATATTATGGTGTTTTACGTTGAAACATGGACAAATCATTTGTGTCAAATTTTTTTCATAGTAAATAATTTACTTATCTATATATTAGTACCCACTTAGATTAGAAATACTGTAAAAATAATTTACCTACCTCATAGGCGTGATATTGTAAAAAAAAATGTATATGATTACTTTGGATATTATAAGTAATTATATATTATTTGTATAGGTAAATTAAGAAGTAGATTGGTGAATTAGTATGTACTACAAAAACGCAAATAAATTAGCTTGTAACAAAAGAATGTAGGTAAATTAGTGAATTTTTAAAATACAGTTAAATAGTTTGTAATACGTGGTTTTAAAACAGGAGCTCATTGTTCATTGCTAGCATAA
Source organism: Cotoneaster glaucophyllus (assembly GCA_036320875.1). Taxonomy (NCBI): domain Eukaryota; kingdom Viridiplantae; phylum Streptophyta; class Magnoliopsida; order Rosales; family Rosaceae; genus Cotoneaster; species Cotoneaster glaucophyllus. Next base: position 5,734,382 of record CM070068.1, read on the forward strand.
TTGAAGGTGAGTAATAATAATATTTATTGACATATTTAGGTCATTGTGGTATAAGTTGTAAATATTTTATAAGGATATGTCATTTATTTGCCAACATTGCAGACTATTTGAAGTTTGGGTTTTATTTGAATGTTTAACATGAGGTGGGACAATAACAGTTACGATGACCTATATTTAAACAACCCAAAAATCAATGGGGTAACATATGAATTCATAATTATCTCCTACCAATCAAACTCCATTAATATCCGTACAACTTACCCTAACTAAGATGAACTTTCTTAGGATAAGTTGCTGAAATATGAATTCAAATTGAGTTTCCGCAATTTACCCTAACTAAGAGGTTTTTGGAATGTATGCAGGAACTCAATTTGATGTCAAAAAATAACAAACTTGTTGTTGGTTACTAAAATTAGAAGCTACATATATACACACACTAAGTTTGTTAACTTTTCTGACGAGAAATAGAATTAGTAATTTTGGCAGAAAATTGAAACCTTAAATTATCTTTATTAAGCCAGGTAAATTTCCCCCACAAAATCAAAAAAAGAAAACAAGTGTACACCAACGATAAAACGAAACTTGGCGGTGCGTTTTGGCGTCAAAGAATAAAAGTAAAACCCCGAGTTTTGTGCGGTTTGCACGACTCTTTCTTATCCTATATAAACCCCTCCACCCACTCTCCCTTTTCCTCATCCCTTTTTCTGTCTTCCCTTTGTCCCTTGTTTGGATTCACCCTCTCTGCAAATCAGGTAAATATTTTTTTCTTTTACCTTGTTACTGTTTGATTGGAATTACCATCTTTCAGGTTACGTTTGATTTATTGCTTAGTTCTATCTAGTTTTTTGGTTTGATTTGATTTGCATGAGACATGCTTGAGGAATAGATTGTAGTTTCTGATTTAGTTTTTGTAAATTAAAATTTGGGTTATTGGTATTTACATGAGCTGGGTTGTTTTATGGAATTGGGTCATGATTTTTGTATTGATTAAATATGTGTACTTTGGTAGTTGTTGGGGCTTACTTGTCCCTTTGTCCCCATAATATCATGAAAATATGAAATTCTAGCCTTGTATTATAAAAAGGTGGGGTCATTGGCACTCAAAACAACTGAAAAAAAGTCACAGTAAAGCATACGTTTTCCTTATGTATCTATAAGGTTGGAACTTTGTCGGAGTAACAATAACCGCTCCCTTATGAAAATGTTATGAAAATGGTGATTTTGGATTTTTTTTTTTTTTTTTAGGTCAATTGGATCAATTAAAGATGTTTAATTTGGTTTCACCAAAAGAATAAAAAAATTTACTTTGGTAATTGTTGAGGTTCCTTATGGCCAATAATATGATGGAATTATCAAATAGTGCTTTTTTTTTTTTTAAATATAAAACTGATCGGATTTTTACCCTTTTGTGGAGCAGATTTTATATTGCTGTCAAGAAAAATCCCTTTTGCTGGTTACTTGATCTTCTACCTCCAACAGTCAAGTTTCATGTCTGAATTCGACACCCAGGTCCCATCTGCTTTTGGTAAAGTTCTTTTCTTCTAAGCTAACTTCATTTAGATGGTATGATTTATAGGAAGGATCGTACTTGCAAGGAATTTGAAAAGGGTGACTTATTGATGTTTTGTTGTGTCTTTGTGGATTGTGTGTACGGGCAGATCCCTTTGCTGATGCAAATGCTGAGAACTCAGGTGCAGGGACAAAAGAGTATGTGCATGTCCGTGTACAGCAGCGCAACGGGAGGAAAAGCCTGACTACTGTACAAGGATTGAAGAAGGAATACAGCTACAATAAGATACTAAAGGACCTCAAGAAAGAGTTCTGTTGTAATGGTACTGTCGTTGAGGATCCTGAGTTAGGCCAGGTTTGTTCCCGTCCTTTTAGTAAATCAAGATGCATTGTTTCCGTACCATGATGATCGTTGCTAATGTGATGTGCTGAAAAGGGTTGAAAGTAGAATTGCTGCATGTCTAGGGTGATTGTACACCTTGCAAATATTATGTTTGCACATTCCATATTTTCCGTGTTGTACGAGCTTCTTGTTTATTAGACATATTTGGACGAATATTCACAGCTTCGGACCTTTGTCCTTAAAAACAAAGCTTTATAAGTCATTGTTGCATGGTTGCAGGTCATACAACTTCAGGGGGACCAGAGAAAGAATGTTTCCTCCTTCCTTGTGCAGGTAACGCTTTGTGTCTGGTTTTCTATTACGTCGCCACAGCCACGAATTTGCAATTGGTTCATGTATATAACTTGCCAACTTCGTGTGTTCATTTAAACAGGCCGGCATTGTTAAGAAGGAGCACATCAAAATTCATGGTTTTTGAATAGAAGCAGCGCCGTTCACCCTATGTAGATTACAGTATCTCAACCTGCATAGCGAGTATTATATCGCCTATGTAGATTTAGGTGTTGCTGAAACTTGTTCTCTTGTGTGCACCTTATAAAGGTCTGATACAATACTTTTGTTTTCGTTATAGTTCCGCCGCTGTCTGTGTTATGTCAAAGGATAATTCAAATCCCTTTATCTCGAATAATATATTCCTGATTTCTGCAAGTAACAAACTCTCGTGATTTATACTTTCTGGCCAGTGGGCGCCTTTCTTCCATGTGTTCTGGAAAATGGCTTCTCTATTTCGAGAGGAAGTCGTTCCACTTCTCATGGGCTCATCTGAGCTAGCCCAATGGGTTGTGTCTTTATCTTTTCCAGTTTGTTTGCCTAAAACCTCCAAGTCCAAATTGTGGAACCTAGTTTGTTAGGCTTAAAAAAAAAGTCGAACTCGGGTGCAAAATGATAGAGTAAACACATTTTGAGTTCGTTTGAAAGGGCTTTCGAAATAAAGAGAGGTGATTTTAACACATCTTGTTTAGTTTCTCACACACATCTTAATATTTGGCCATCGGATTGGACAAATCAAACAATCAATTAACAAGATTTAACAAAGGCGTGTGAGAAGTTAAAAATAGATGTGTTTTTATCATTTCCTTAAAATACCTGAAAGTTGTTTTTTCTTTTAAAGAAGGTCACAATATTTCATTAATCGATAAAATGGCATTACAAGCACCTATTAGGAAGAACTCGGTCTCAAAAGGGTTCTTGTAAACTAGATCCAAAACTCATCCGAGCTCATTGGAAAAGCAATAATAGACATTAACACTCATCCGAGCTCATTGAAAACTATATGATTAAACATATCAATAAAACTGAAAACTATTTTAAAGAAAATATTTTTAGTTTTAAAAGCACCTGAAGTGAAAAATATTGGTTTTAAAATTATTTTCATTAAAAACGTTCATTTTAAAAGTATTTTCACACGAGCGTTTACACTAACTAATATAACTTGCTCATGTCACCGACAAGGAAAGAGCAATTTACATTTCAATATAAAAAGGAAAGTTTGTTACAATTGCTTACATGTATTCAATATATTCATATTTCGACCGTCAAATACTAATTAATTATATTTTCATTCTCTTATAGTTTGTAATTATATGTCAATAGCTCAATTTTCAATTCTTTCAATTGAGTTTTATATTTCATCCCACTATAATAAATAGACTGAACTACTTAGCTAGTTTGACTATGAGTCTCAATTAGTCAAATAACACAGCTACTTTTTAATTCCTGAATAATGACGATCCCCTTATTTAATAAGGAAAACTAACGAAAAGAGCTTGAAAACATTGAGTTTTAACGATAAGGACAAAATAAAGGGTAAAGTGAATAGTACCATATTTGACTTTTTAGTGAAAAAATGTGATTTTTCGTTAAAGTGAACAGTACCGCGGGTTTTTCGTTAAAACTTCTTATTTAATAATGCTAATCTTCTCTCAGAAAATTAATTAAAATACATCAAAGGATAATTGCCTGCCGACTTTTCAGAGTACTGTAGGAAAAGATGAAATTGGGATCTACTGTGGCCGTCCAATTAGTTTATTACTTTCTTGTTCGATATCTGTCCCACACCACCACCTTAACCACGTTCAATAAAATGCAGTGTGAAGCAATGCTAGCACATGATTCTTATCACTACAGTATTAATCGACAAATGTTTTATAGCGTTAGCCACGCACATGTGCATGCAATGATGGATTTACATAATATAACATCGAGTGCAAGTTATTGTCTTTACTAACCATCACGTTATTTATGATAACTTAATTGTTATGTAGGCATTCTTTGTGTATAGCGATTTAGAATGTTCGACAAATGTCCTCTATAAGAGTTGAAGGTAAGAAGTAAAGTGACTTATGTATGAATTGTTTGACAGAAGGAGAAACGTGGTGTTGTTCGCTACGTAATTTTTTTGAAGTCACCTTTGAGTACGTGATAGGTTGATAACCATAAATACATTGATGAATTCACTTAAGTTATTGTTAGTAATTGATGCACGTGTGACTCGTGGTAGCATTTGTAATAATTAGGGTTTATATTTAATTTTCTAATAGATAAATCAATTTGTAGTGTGTTTACAATAATTCCAAATGGCGCGTGAGATTTGTTGGAGTTCTCCAGTACACAATCAGTAAACAATTGATTTGGCTGGGGATAAGAGAAGATAAGAAGCTGAGAGGGATGGTTAAGACATTACAATTTTTAATTGGCCATCATCGAACATGCTGTCGTATTATACCATATTTTTTGTTTTCTCATTTGGCATTTTTGTTTTTTGGACAATCATTTAAGAAAATGGCACCTTTTTTGGACAATAATTTAATCTGTGTGATGAAGTCTGTTAACAATTTTAATCATAATTATGATTGATTTTCCTTAAATTTCGTACAAAATTGCACATTAGGCTCACATGCGTGCATAGTTTAAAACCTCAATAAAATAACTTTCTCGAACCATGAAATAAATTTCTAGTGAAACATGTACTCATGTGATCGAGTCATGTCAGGGTCATGTACAACTTTGTTAAAACGTAACTAGTTCCACCACATATAAGAGCACATATAACATCTCTATGATCATAGTGACAACAAACGTAGTTCCACCTTTATATTTCCCAAACCTGAAGAGTCAACATCTAAAGACTACCTATGCTTAAAATCAAGTGACCTAGAATGGTTTGATCTTAAAATTTTCCATCATTTTAATTAAGTTGGACATGTACAGTTGGACCTAACACTTGATTTAGATGTATGAGTACAATTACTCCAAGCTTTCCAAATCATCAAAAATTCTATGCCAACCAACAGGTAAGTATGCAACTACCTATCAACGGTTGGACTAAACAAAACCCCCGCTTTATCCAACTACCATTCTTACTTTGTCTTCCTCTCTCTCACCTCACCGCCCATTCTTCCTCTATCCTATCCATCGTCATGCACAACATTATCTTTCGAGGATTCTTCCTCCTATTTATTCGCCGACTGCCTTCAGTTTCAAACACAGTTTCCTGCACTACTTGTTCTTTTCTATATATGCACTCATATATAAACCCTAGTTGAAATTTGCGGCTCCAATTTTTCTCATATTTTCAACTCCAATGGCTGACTTGGATCACTCCCACTCCTCTTCTGACGACAATTCCGTGGATTCTAGAGGTATCCTTTTCATAATATCATGTTTTTCTTTTTTTCTTTTTTTCTTTTTCAAACCATATATTTCAACTAGTTGTCCAATTTTCTACTTGCTATTGATACTTTGATGGGTGACCCTTTGCAATCTGTGTTTTTGGTTTTACATCTTATATTCTCTTTGAATTTTATATGTTATATATGTTGGAGAATAAGATTCTATATCAGTTGTATAACAAAATAGTATATAACTAATATATGAGAGTTTTCACCACTAATATCATCGGGATCTTTTATGTGATTAAACTTAACAACTAATAATAGGTGGTTATGTTAGAACAATATCGGTGATGGTGTGATAGGCTATGGTGGGCCTATAAAGTTTACCAATACATAATCTGTTTAGTTTTTGGTTCTATTTTTCTCTTCCCAGGTAACTCTCTTTGAAATTAATAATCATTTAGTTGTTGTGATTAAACGTGCATCCACTTTGTCTTAATATGTGATTATTGGTTTGGGAATTTTTAGTTTTTTTCTCAACAAATAACTCACAAATAGGCACCTTAATTATATATCTCAAATTTTTGTAGAGGAAAGTAGTCAAGACTCTAAGCTTGACTTTTCAGAAGATGAGGAAACTCTAATCACTAGGATGTTTAATCTGGTTGGTGAGAGGTGAGCCATTATTTTCTTCTTCAACTTTTTATGTCTAATTTTTTCATAGTTTCCCTTAATCAACTTGGCCAGAGAGCAGTCTTCTTCTCTTCGGCTCTCAGTTCAAATCCTCATGTCCGTAGTTAGATGAACGTAGTGTAGTATATCGCTTGTATAATAAAATGACCTAATTTCCCTTATCTTTTCTTCTTCTTAGGTGGTCTCTGATTGCTGGGAGAATCCCTGGAAGATCAGCAGAGGAGATTGAAAAGTACTGGACATCACGATACTCAACAAGTGAATGAAGTGCCAAAAACAATGAATGGTTCAATGGCGTCTCTCTCTGTTTACAGCAGAAAATTTTGGGGGTGTGGTTAACATCGTTTGGGGTGTACTTAAAGCATGGGTTGTTTTTTCCAGTTTTCTCTGCTTAAACAAGAAAGCTGTAGTAATGAGGTTTTTGCTTGCAATCAAATGGGGACATTGTGCAAGGGCCCATCTCTCTGTACAATAGTTATTGCCTTATTGGTTTAATGATGTTTGGGTTGTCAGTTTTAATTTACTTCTGTTTATGTAAAGTTGTTTGGTTTAAGCTGCTTAATCTATGGGCTTTTCTTATTTTTAGTACCGAGTGTTGACTTGATCAAGATTAAATATTGTCATTATCAAGATTAAATATTGTCATTATCATGTGGAGGAAACTGTTGATTCCTGCACACATTCTGAAGAAATCCAATACAATATTCCCTCTTCATCACCAGTCAAAACCTTGGACTACAAGCAGAGCCGGATGGAAGTAGGGACCAAGGTGGTCCCAGCACCATCAGAAGTGTAAAAAATATACGCAAAGGTCTTTTGAGAATTCTTCAAATAAATGTTTGATGTAATACATGTTAGGCATATCTCAATATGTTGTGTCGACAATACTTGACAAGTTCTCTTTATATCAATCATCAAATTCCTTTGCCATATGCCGCTATCTGTTAACATGTATGCAACACAATTTGGTTGGTGAGCTGAATTTTTTTTTTTTTGGCGCACTTCACATTCTGTTCCTATCTAAAAAACTTGATTTAATACTCGGACACCTCAAAGTTCAAATCCTGGATCCATCACTAATCACAAGCAATGCACACATTTGCATGAGAGAAACGTATCTACATCTTAAATGTAACTGTGACAGTATCTACATCGTATGTTAGTATCTTACTAGCTCGGAATAGTGGCATGGTATCACAGGTGTAAGTAATTAATTAATCCTTCTCATTTGCAGGAAAGGCCATGCTAGACCATATTAGCTTTTTGTGTCCTGATTCTTTCAATTTGGAGCTATCTGTCAAGGCCCCTAGTCATGGCAGAGCTATCTGTCAAGGCTCCTAGTCATGGCAGTAAGAAAAAGAAGATGAAAATGACCTTTAAGTTTTCACCTTCAACTTTTGGATCTTTGGGTAGCAGGTCCAAATTTCCAGCTTGTGAAATTGGGTGGAGGACAATTTCATCGTCACCACAATTACCAAGCATGAATAAGTTTAATTAAACTACATCATGAAAATTATTTTCAAGTTTGGTTCATTCTTTCCTCAGAAAAATGAAGGACAAAGTTTGATTTTAGTCCATATAGTTTGGCTGAAATTCCACTACGATGAAGTGGAACTTTGCCTAAACTACAAGGACCACAACCATATACTTTGGCCAAGAAATCCCTTCGAAGACAATTGTAAAATTGGAACGATATATTTCAGCTGAGAATGAATGTAGTAACTAAATTTTTCTTGTTGAAGACTCAAAATAACACATTAATTATAACAAGGCTTTTTAGACAAAATGGTCCCTGAGATTTACTGTCACATCCCGACCTGGGGTCCACCACATCCCGGGCCCGCTCCACCACCGTAGCCCGATATTGTCCGCTTTGGGCCCCGACTACGCCCTCACGGTTTTGTTTCTAGGAACTCACACAAGAACTTCTCAGTGGGTCACCCATCATGAAAGTGCTCTCGTGCGCTACTCGCTTAACTTCGGAGTTCCCATGGAACCTGAAGCCACTGAGCTCCCAAAAAGCCTCGCGCTAGGTAGGGATAAGAATATACATATAAGGATCACTTCCCTGGGCGATGTGGGATCTCACATTTACAAAACACATAAGGATCAAAATGACAAACATACCATTAATTTAATAAACAATAGGTCAAAATGATTTGACCCAAATTAAGAGTATTTTGGTCATTTTATTCTTATTCAATGGACATTTTTCACGGAAGAACCAAAATGATTGACGATGGACAAACTCATAGATCAATTCTATTAATTTCAAATCTTAGAGACTAAGGTGAGAAGTTATGCAAATCTTTAGAGACAATTTTGGCTAAAAAGCCTTGTAACAATAAATAGTAAAAAGTTCCGTTCACTTTCTCCTCTCTCGCCCAAAACACAAAGCCCTAAACTTTTCTATTTCAACCGCCGACCCCTCACTTTGGTTAGTGTCGATGGCAACAGTTACTTCTGCCCTATCTTTTCATTCCGCAATGTTTCCTTCCTTTCGCTTAACTTTTATGGCTTTAGTTCTTGGAGCCATTTTTATGAGCTTTCTGCGTCTCAGTATTCTCTGAACTTTGTCTCAGTTTAGTCTGAGCTTGTCTCAGATCTGGCCTTTCTTTTTCTCTCCAATTATCGTTACTCACCGCGAATCTTCTACAACCTACTCCTGCTACTCGGTTCATCCGATGTCTCCTCCAATGATCTCCCCCAGCAGCACACTTTGGTGATTTGTAGCTTTCAAAGTGCAATCTGCACTATTTGGTGATTATGGGAGCCTCAACTTTTGTGTGGCTATTTACAATAAGAAGTTATTCTTCTATACGTCTAAGTTATAATTTAATACATATGTAAAAGTAATTTATCAAAAGTCACAAAATAGCAGATTTTAAGCACATTTTAAAAGGGAATTATTATTAGCACTCCAAAATTCTCATTTGCACCCCATGCTTTTTATATTTAGAAAAAAATAATACAATTGTAAGGAATACAAAATGAGATTTTTAGAGTGTCAATAACAGTTTCTTTTTAAATTATGATTGTATTCAAATGGACATAATTCGTTAGGTGTAATTTCTTTGGGAATTGTTATTAGCACTTCAAAAATCTCATTTTGCACTCTAAACTTTTTATAATTAAAAAAAATACATTTGTGGAGAATGCAAAATAAATTTTTTAGAGTACTAATAATAGCTTCCATTTTTTGTTTGTTTAGTACTGTTAGAAAAGCTGAACCAGCCAACTAAAGTCTGCAGAAATCGAAGAGCTTGTTTGGTACTCTACTTGAATCCAACTTTTTAAACTCAAAAACAATTTTCAAGTTTTAGGCCTTAAAAACTTGTTTGGTATGACTTTTTTCAAAAACTGAATTCAATACTAACTCAAAAATATAGTCTGTTCTCTAAAAACACAAAAAATGAGTTTTTAGAGTTTAGAGTTTTTAAATTTAAACTCACTCATTTCTTTTCTCTTCCTCCTCCTCTCTCACTCCAAATCTCTTTCTTTCCTTCCTCTTCTCTCCTCCTTTTTTTTTTTTTGTTTACCTTTTTCGTCTCTTCTCCAATCCACTATCTTCATTCTCTCAGTTCTTTTTCTCACTCATCTTCCTCTCTATTTCCTCTTATCCACTTACTTCTTTCTCTTTCCTCCAATCATTTCTTACTTTCTTTCCTCATCTCTCCTCTTTCTCTCTCAACCCCCTCTTTTTGGATTTCTTTGTCCACTTTAAGTTGTAAGATTTAAAATTTTTAAATCATATACCAAACAAATTTTTGAGTCTCAAATAAAATTGTTTTCAAGAAAAATTTTAAAAAAATGTTTTGAGAAATTATAAAAAATTTCAAATATGATACCAAACAAGCCCAAAGTGTGTTAAGAAATCTAGTAAAAATCCATCTTTTTGTTATTAATTTATAGGAGAAGTGGAACGTGAGCTTGGGCATAATCATGATCCAAGGATAAAAAGCACCATTGTGGCCAAAGAAAGGGGTCTAAAGAGAAGAAATACAGCTTTTATGCTTTTCTCATATCGTCATATTTTATATACGATGATGATTTCCTAGGGCGAAGACCGTTTGTTAGAATAAGATGAAGCAAAACGATAAGAAATAAAAGCATGCCAGAAAACGTGGAAATCGTGGAAACCAATGGATGCATGTTTTTATAAAGATGGCCAACCTACTTTGCAATTCGGATTGGATTGACTATGTAAAATTTATAAGATCCTACAGATTATAATAAATATGTAATGACTGTATTCAAACATGATTTTATTAAATAAATAGTCCCAATTTACAACTAATATAAGATAGTGTTATTCATACATTCTTTTATACTTCCTACATACTTTTGTTAATTAATTTATTTATTGATCTTCTTCAATTTATTCGACGGTCAAAAACCAAAAAAAAAATGTGTAAGAAGTAAAAATGGGTGTTTAGATAACACCACCTTTAACATAGTAAAACATGGTAACACATATAACTATTGAGGAGAGAAAGCTAGTTATGTATTATGAACTTTTCTGACACTCGTGATTGAATTAAGTTGGATAACTCATTATATAAATAAGGTATATTGAACAAAGAAATTAAATTTCGTTGTCTAACTTAAAAATAAATTATAAATTACTTATTCAAAGAAACTTAAAACTAAAAACTAGAGGTCTCGGGTTCAAAATCCGCTGCTAGTATGGAAGCTAGACTTGTAGTCAGGAAGAGGCTGAAATGCCTATGTGAGTCTTCCCGACCCCCGAAAGAGGTGAATAACTGTGACTTGCCACCTGTTGTCTCCATTTTTATAAAGAAAAATAATAGCATTAGATTGAATATGAAATACCTCTTAACATATCATGAGTTAATCCATTTAACGAACCATGTATATCGACTAATACATTGTAATAATTTTTTATTTTTTTTATAAAAGGGGGACAACTAGTGTCAAGTCACAGTTATCCTTTTTTTTTCGGGCGCGGAGAGATTATGGAGAATTTCATCATGTCCATCAGTGGCGAAGCCAGGATTTCTCGGGGGAGGGGCGAGGTTAAAGAAAAATGGCAACAACTAAATCTTTTTATATAGTAATGTCTTTCATAATTAATTAATACAAACAAATTACAATTGTTGCCGGCGAGGTTTCATGTCATGAAAACGTCGCATAATAGGCTCATTATTTAATCAAATAATCGAGAATTCAAATTTTAATTTTTACCTTAAAAAATAATTTCATAATTTCATATCAATAATCAATAACCAATAACTATATTAGTGCATTGAGTGCTTGACTATATGATTCTATTCTATACCAATTAAACAAAATTTATTTTAAATAATTAATTAGGGTTAGGGATTATAAATTTGGGAATTAAAAAATTTACCTAAATAGTGGGTTTGATGGTTGGACGCTGGGCCTTGGCACTGCTGCTGCTGAGTGCTGAATGCTGATTGGTTTGTTGCCAAACAGATAGGCGGTGTGCTGTTCCGTTCCGTTTTCTGCTTTGAAAGGGGGAGCAGCAGCGCTGCTCTGATTGGAGGATGCAAAGCAGCAAAGGGGAAAGGGTCGGGAAAACGACAGCACGAGAGAGAGATGAAGAGATATAATGAATGGGGGACACGCGGTCCCCCCATATAACTTTTTTTTTCTTCCAACTTATCAAAACGGGCCGTTTCATTTTTTCTTTTCTTTTTTTAATATTTTTTTTTACCCAAACGACGTCGTTTGGCATGGTTGTTTTGAAAAAAAATAGCAATCAGTTCAGTCAGCTCTGCACGTGCAGGGCAGAACCAAACAGAGCAGAACACCGGAGAGGAGAGTCGGAGACGAAGAGCAACAGCAGGGGAGAGGCAAAACCAGCACTCTAGGCTTGTTTTTCCGGCTAGGGGAGTGGCGGACGCCACTCCTCGCCCTCACGTGGCTTCGCCACTGATGTCCATGACCACAGTCAAATAAACTCATAAACTCGAAGCATCAAACACTAGATCTCCCCATAAAAGGGTTAGATCTATCTGAAGTTGATCGGGCTTACAAGCCGGGGAACATAATATGGGCTTAACCTTGATGTGACACCTTCATGTATGGCCCTTATCACCAACCAAACTATACTTTGACCCAAGGATTTGTGGCTCGAAGTAATAAGACTCAGGCCACGTGTGATATTGATTTTTTTCATCAGAAGTTAATTTTAAAGTTTAATAAAAAGTTTTAAAATGAAATATTTTTCTTATTTTAAAACAATAACTTGTAGATAACAGTGATTTTTTTTTTTTAATTTATACATTTTTTTTAAACAAACTGTTGTAGGCATAATTTACTAAACAATTATGGAAACCATACAAAAAGGGTGCGGCAATAGTAGAGATGAGAGAGATGTGTAATTATGAGGTGTGTTCTATTCCACCCTTTTCTGCCTTTATTTATGGTAGTAGGGAAGGTTAATTCCTTACCGTTTTAGAATTACAACTTTAATAGGTAATTAACAACCAAAGGGAATATCAAAGATATCCCTAGATATGTTAGGATTTACACAATTACATTTCTAATCTAATAGGACTGCAACACTCCCCTTGAGTGTGTAAATACTCAAACAAATGGCGCATCAGGTCTTCAGCGATGAAGTAAGTATAGTTAATGAAATCGTCGGCACAATGAGCGAATGCGAGTCTCAGATCAACGAAAGAATGCATAAAAAGGTAAAACTCACAAAACCTCGCTATGGTAAAACCCAAGGTGGGAGAAAACCCATAGGCTAAGGAGAAAAGTGAGAAGTTGCATTAAGTCAAAACAATACGTCTTCTGGACGCAAGTAGAAGAGCTCACAAGGGTATAATCAGCCTAGGATGGGTGCCTCGTCAAAACCTAGTTTGGTAGCAAAAATCCAGTGGAAAAAATGCTCATAATCGTAGGAAAAAAGAGTACATTAAGATCAAATGAGTATACTTTTGGATACTTCACCTGAGTTTGATAGAACTTCCAAATGAGAACTACAAGCATTGCATATGAATAGTTAGGCATACCAATTCCTCGGACAAGCTTCTAGAAGGTTGACCTCGGCAGTGACGTCGTGTAGAGATCGGCAAAGTTGTCAAGGATCAGCTTGTATGACTTCAATCTACTGATGCTTTGTTGATGTAGATGTATACACAACATGTAATACCCTGAAAATTTAAATATATGAATATGTAGAGAAAAATCGAAAATAAATCGATTTATGGTTATGAAAAATTGAATTGAGAACTTTTAAAATTTTTGTTTCCAGAAATTATTATGATTTACATAGTAAAATTTATCGTTAAGCGGAAAAGATGAAAATGCCCTAGTTGGCTTAACGTAATTATACGACGACGTATTTTATCCTCATATATTTTGGCATATCTCTTGACATATTTGGATAGAGGATGATTCCACGAGCGTGTAGGCGAAAACCGTTCGACAAATGGGGTTATAAGGAATGAAATAGAAATGAACGAAAAGAGGGCAAAATAGTCATTTTGCCATGATTTTGGGAAGTTTCCAGATTTGTGTTATGGATGGAAATATGCTACGGGAAGAAAAAAAAAAGAAAATGAGAGGAGGGGAGGGGACTCAGCCAATCAGGAAGAAAGGGGAAAACGAGAGGACCAACGAGGAACCAGAGAAATGAGAGAAATAAGGGAAGGGGAAGGGCAGCCAAACCCCCGACCCGTGCGACTAGCGACCCAGTTGTAGCCAATGGGTTTCTCCGACGAAATTTGTCATTTTTCCGACGAATTAGGCCAATCCACCACTCCCAATCATCATATCGACCCTTCCAATACCAATTCCACCTAAAAATTTGGAAGAATCGGCCTTGGTTGGGTGAAACCCGCACCGGTGGTGCGGTGGTATCTTGTTGAACAACCACCAATCCTGAAATGTTTTTGTTCGATCACCCCCACCTATAGCTTCCTCTTAAGCTCATGAACAAAGCCTAAACAACTGTAGGGGCGGCGGAGCACCAAGGAGGAAGAATCGAAACCACCCAAATTTCAGGGTTCTGACGGATTCGTGGTGATTTGAGGCTTTTTCGGCCGAATTGGACTTCGGCCCAAGTATAAAAGTTGTTTCCCTTGACTTGCTCTACATTTTTGTAAAATTTGAGAATTTTTAGAAATAGTGAAATTTTCCGACGAGTCGGGACGGCCGATCACCGCCCGCGACGATGCGTGGCCCGTGAGCCACTGCCATTTTTTTACGCTAATTTCGATGTTTTGAATCCATATTTAATATACATTTGGTATGTTTCACTTGTTTGAACCTAGTTAGTGATTGTGAGTCATTTAAATGGTTTTGGGAATGAGTTTGGAAGTGGAATTGTGAACTACGAATGGCTTGATCCCGCTCAAGGGTACGTAGACAGTCTAACAGGGGTTAGATGCAACCTTAAATAATCGAGAATTAATCTTTAGAATGGAAATTGATCTAAGAGAAGAAAATGGTGATAAATTTAGAATATAATTGTATGTTTTGGTAAGAGAATTATGGTTTTAGATCATGTGTAGAATTAAGGATTTTAATTAAAGAATCACGATTACTGGTAGTTAAATCAAACAAGAGCTTATTTTAGGCCTATCACCGATATTAATTTCCGAAATAAATATTTCGGGGGATTGGGCGTTACAAATGGTATCAGAGCAAATGATCTTATTTTACAGTGTGAGATATTATTGTTGGTTGTGGATGTGAATTTTGAATTGTATTGATATTGCACTATTTCATAAGTTCTTTGACTAATGATGAATTTATGTGGAATGCCTATTTTGTGAATCACTATGAAGTGAATTGAATTGGGTAGGAGTAGAAAACTTTAAAATGTCATATTTTTATGTATAGCGTTGAATATGAGCGTTTGATTTAAAGATTCAGATTAATCTTGATTTGGATTGGTATTATGGTATGCATTATGAAAATTTTGAATGATAAGATGATTGTGGAATTGTGACAAATAGATGGAAAAGTCGTATTATACTTGTGCAATTGAGAAATGTTGAATTGGGCGAAATGGCCCGTGGATGTTGAATTGGGCGAAAAGGCCCGTGGATGTTGAATTGGGCGAAAAAGGCCCGTGGATGTGGAATTGGGCGAAATGACCCATAGAATGTGTAGAAATGGTTGAATGGGCACAAAGGCCCAATGTTTTCAGTAGAAAGGTCCCTGTGTGGGCTGGGAGAATAAATTATTGAAGTGACAAAATGTGTGATGTGTATTGGCCAGGTATATTACAATCTTTTCCAGTCTACTAGTCACTAATTGGGATAAAAAGAAAATCGTGGTAAAATCTTTGTTTGGCCAATGATGATTATGCTTAGAAATTCTTTATAATTGTATGGCCAATGATAATGATGGATGGAAATTTTAATATTTATGAAAGTCAGGGTGATTATCGAACGGAAATGAAATCATAAACTGAGATTATGATGGTCCATTATAAATGGAATGGTGGGAACAAAACTGATGAAAAGAATTGATGGATGGAAATTCTAATATTTACGTTTGATGAAAAGAAATGATGGCAAAGTTTGTAATTATGAATTTGATTGGTTTGGTTGCCATAGTCACGAGTTATCATTGTTGGATTTAATATTGCGAACAAAATTGATGAAGCACATATATTCTCATGGCTATGTGATTAATAAGGTTTAATTTGGTTGGCCGTTAGAGTTGTGATATATAAATTTCTCTCATTTGCTTGATGAAATGTGAATAGTGCTCTGGAAGTGTAAGTCACTAATTTATTCGATCTGTGGCTACATTTTGAAGCAATTTAAAAGAGAAACAATTGAAAGAAATAGTTAAAAGAC
Source organism: Cotoneaster glaucophyllus (assembly GCA_036320875.1). NCBI lineage: Eukaryota > Viridiplantae > Streptophyta > Magnoliopsida > Rosales > Rosaceae > Cotoneaster > Cotoneaster glaucophyllus. The sequence goes on from CM070068.1 coordinate 5,750,410, forward strand.
TTTTAAAGTTTACTATGGGTGATTTAGTTTAATTGTAGATATGAATGAAATCATAGAATGAGATTTGATTTCGTTCAATGTTAATGGTATTGCGGATTGGTTTTAAACTTCTTTCCATTGCCCATATAGTGTGATTGGAATGATTTTGGTTGGAATTTTGGTGTTGGATTTGCCAATTCTAATGGTTTGGCCCGAAATTTTGATATGTACTTAGCCATTGATGATTATGGCTTGAAATTTTGATATCTATTTGGCCTAAGATAGTTATGGCTGGAATTTATGATATTTGTTTTTATCAGTGTTGAGTATGGCAAAATTTTTTTGATGTTGGTATCACCGTGAGTGTGACTAGAAATTATGAGGAAGAATTGTTGTAACAGCGGTGTATAACCAGTGTTGGTACGTGATTTACCAATGATTGTGGTTATTATGCTAGTATTTATCTAGCCAGTGGTAGATGAAGTTTAATATCTGGTATTATTTAGCCAATGGTAATATGTGGCTTGATATTCTAGTATGTATTTAGCCAATGAGGGTGGTGAGAAATTTGAGTATAGTTGATTGCTTCGATGAATTATTCATTTTCGAAGCTTGAACAAATCGTAGACAGAGACTATGTTATTATTCACTATAAAAGGAATGGTGGAAATAATTCTAATTTTGTTTCGTAACTCGATGGTTGAAATCTCGGGGACGAGATTTATTTTAATGAAGGTTGAATGTAATACCCTAAAAATTTAAATATATGAATATATGGGGAAAAATCGAAAATAAATCGATTTATGGTAATGAAAAATTGAATTGAGAACTTTTAAAAGTTTTGTTTCCGGAAATTATTATAATTTACGTAGTAAAATTTATCGTTAAGCGGAAAAGATGAAAATGCCCTAGTTGGCTTAACGTAATTATACAAGGACTTATTTTATCCTTATATATTTTGGCATATTTCTTGACGTATTTGGATAGAGGACGATTCCATGAGCGTGTAGGCGAAAACCGTTCGACAAACGAGGTTATAATGAATGAAATAGAAACGAACGAAATGAGGGGCAAAATAATCATTTTGCCATGATTTTGGGAAGGTTCCAGATTTGTGTTCTGGATGGAAATATGCTACGGGAAGAAAAAAAAAAGAATAGGAGGGGAGGGGAGGGGGCTTGGTTAATCAGGAAGAGAGGGGAAAACGAGAGGACCAATGAGGAACCAGAGAAAGGAGAAATAAGGGAAGGGGAAGGGCAGCCAAACCCCCGACCCGTGCAACTCACGACCCAGTTGTAGCCGGTGGGTTTCTCCGGCGAAATTTGTCATTTTCCCAACGAATTAGGCCGATCCACCACTCCCAATCCTCTACCAATTCCACCTAAAAAATGGGAAGGATTGGCCTTAGTTGGGTGAAACCCGCACCGGTGGTGCAGTGGTATCTTCTTAACAACCACCAATCTTGAAATGTTTTGTTCAATCACCCCCACTTATAGCTTCCTCTTGAGCTCAGAAACAAAGCCCAAACAACTGTAGAGGCGGAGGAGCATCGAGGAGGAAGAATCGAAACCACCAAAATTCTAGGGTTTCGAGCGGATTCGTAGTGATTTGAGGCTTTTTTCCGGCCGAATTGGACTTCGGCCCAGGTATAAAAGTTGTTCCCCTTGAATTTCTCTATATTTCTGTAAAATTTGAGAATTGTTTGAAATAGTGAAATTTTTAGGCGAGTCGGCGCGGCCGATTGCCACCCGCGACTGCGCATACGGCGGTGCGTGGCCCGTGAGCCAATGCCGTCTTTTTATGCTAATTTTGATGTTCTGAATCCATATTTAATATACATTTGGTATGTTTCACTTGTTTGAACCTAGTTAGTGATTGTGAGTCACTCAAATGTTTTTGAGGATGAGTTAGGAAGTGGAATTGTGAACTACGAAATGCTTGATCCCACTCAAGGGTACGTAGGCAGTCTAACAGGGGTTAGATGCAGCCTTAAATAATCGAGAATTAATCTTTAGAACGGAAATTGATCTAAGGGAAGAAAATGGTGATAAATTGAGAATATAATCGTATGTTTTGGTAAGAGAATTATGGTTTTAGATCAAGTGTGGAATTAAGAATTTTAATTAAAGAATCGCGATTAATGGTAGCTAAATAAACAAGAGTTTAGTTTGGGCCTATCACCAATATTAATTTTCGAAATAAATATTTCGGGGGATTGGGCGTTACACAATATGTCTTGGCGTTGATTTCATTGATGTATCATATCTTGGTCAGGTGGATACATGCTGCATAATCTTCATGGATCATTGTTGGGACTCAACAATGGATGAAAACACAATAAATACTTCGAATATGCTCAACAAGAACTTCTAACCATGTCTTATTTGTGGCGTAGTGAAGTGAGGTGAGTCTTGGAACGATTCGAAGATTTCGCAGTTAAGGTCATATCGTGGACCTCCAAGATATTGCGATATCCCTTAACGGTAAAGACATAACCATTCGGGGATTTGCCTTGTGCGGGTTTGATAAGTAACATGCATTAACATAACAAACAAGGCAAGCATCGTCCTGAGGATCAGGGGGTCGAATCCGCTCCAGATGCGCCCAAATTCGTAGTACCTTCAAGGTACGTCTTTAATACAAATTCAATGGTTGAGCATAGGTGCTGTGCTACATCTTTGCAAATAGATTAACAGCGAATGAAATCTCTTGTCTAACGCAATGAGCTAAGTACAACGAGTGCAAAGTTGAACTTAGATATAGAATTTCGGATTCCATAACCTCTTCAAGGGTCTCATTTACATATAATGTATGGACGATCATAGGTATACTTAAAAGTAACACCTTCGGGGTGTAGTTCGACCTGTAGACCAACATATCGTCAGAACAATGCCTGAACTTCAGGTCAAGGCATAAACGAGTTTTCCTAAGATCCTTCATCTCAAATTCAGTTTTCCGGTACGAGACAGTTTTCTTAAGCTCTTTTAGAGTCTTAGTGAGATTCGTGTTAACGACATAAATTGTAACTCTAGTAATTCAGAATAAGACTTCATAGTTTAACAGGCAAGGGTATTCATTCATATCCCTGACTGATCAAATAATCGCTTAGACGGGTATACCACATCAGCTGGATTGCTTAAATCCAAAAGTGAACGCCTCAAACGAGCTGAGAGGGTGTTCCGTGGTTTAGAACTATTTGAACCAATCCATGTAATTCTTCGGGAACTTACATATAAATCTCTGTATCAATATCCCCATGGAGAAATACTAACCACATTACATAATTTTGTTGTCAATCATAGGACGTTTGAGAGAAACCTTGCGCCATAAGGCGTGCATCATATCACACTATTTCATTCATCTCAATGCATTTCCTTTCCGACATGTAACACAACAGGGTTACCTTAGGCAGTGTAGGAATGATAGGTCCAATACACACTTTGGTAAGGAATTTGACATGGATTGTCATTTCGGTTGTCCAATCAGTTCTACGTTGTCACTTAATCAACAGAATACAGTTCGATATCGTCGCTTTTCATTTATGTCGGTAGCTACCATATAAGTGAAAACATCATCGATGATAATCTCATTTAAATTCCATTTTCTTATCTAAACTAGTATACCGGACCAAGAACTTCAAGTCTCAGGAGTAATCCGGATTAATCTCATGAGATGGAAATGATTTGAGACAGTGATCAAGTATAGATTCATTGTTGTGCCATGTCTTCATCTTCTAGGGAAGTGAATCCTATGAACCAAGTGATATATCATGCTCTAAGCCAAGACAGATTGATTAGCTATCCGCGGGTGTACCAGAACGTCCAACAGAGGCGGCACACCTTCCAGGGATGTTGACTTGACGTCCGTTAAGTACATCTATCCCTGCAGGCATGTTTGCAGCTGGTTTATGATCTCGTCACTTTAGCTAGATCAGAGGAATGCGTCTAGAGCAACATTCTGAAAGCTAGAATTCATCACATTTGCTTATCACACTTGTGCGGTATAGGGATCAAGAAGAGACATAGTGGGCAACGTCCACATAAATTCGCATCGTTCTGCAATAACGTTGAAGTTCTTATATCCCCTTAATGACAGGAAGACTGTTTTATTAAAGCGACAACCCGCAAATGAGCGGTAAAGAGATCGCATGCAAAGGCTCAAAGAGAGCTTAAGGAGAATCATAATAGACAAAGATTCACATCCTTCGTTAAGGACCCATATTTTATGTTGCAGCAGCGCAACTTTGCACATGGAATGCACACCCAAATGCGTAAATACGAAAAACATCAGGTTCATACCCAGTAACCAACTGTAATGTCAAATAGGTTGGGTGGCAATGGGCCTTAAGGCAGACCAACATAACTGCATACAAGATTGCATAGCCCTAGGCAGAAACCAAAAACTTGGTACGTTCACCAAAATTTGGGCGATCATTTAAATTGCGCTTTATGATCACTATGCGAGGCTATTTGGGGTGAACATGAGAATTTTCTGTTCAATTATAAACCCAAAAGACATAGGGTTGAGGTTCAGGAATACTATATCTTATTCTTGAAGTTTTAGGTCTTAGGTACCAAGGATCATGCTTCGGGCATGATGCCACACCTTAGCAGGCTCTGATTCTACCATATGTTGTAAAAAAAAAAAACAAATTCAAAATTGAATTGTGAGAGAGACAGGCCCAAACTTGGGTTCAGTAGGCTCCAGCCAAACCTGAAGGGGTATGTTCGGTAGGCCTCTGCCGAAGCAGAGTAGTACCGTTCGGTGCATCTCTGCCGAAGCAGGGCATCACCATTCGGTAAGCTTTAATCGAATTGGGTTAAGCTATTCGGTAGACTCCAGCTGAACTGGGTCTATACCATTTGGTAGACTCCAGTCGAAATTGGGTTTATACTTTTCTCTCACGTTTGTGGTAGCAGATCCGAGAATTTGGTAAACTTTCATTTTCTACACTGCTGCATTAGGAGCGAGTTAGAAACATGGAAAGACGAGAAAAAAATATTCTCCAGTCAAAATTCGATAGAATTGTACTCATTCATGGACGTAATCATGGTGTGCTTCAGGCAATATCTTTCATGATTAGACAGTCCGTATGAGTAAGCCAAAGAGCCATGGAATCCTCATTCGGGAGGTACTTCCGTTTGTGATGCTTCGAGCATAAGTCTTCGAATAAAGATCATGGCAGAGACTTATTCAGCTCTTCCATGCCATTGTTGGCTCCAATGGTTTCTCAGCTTATTGATAGTTAAGTGGAGATTCACGTCTTGTACCCCACATAAAGTGGTTTCTATTAAAAACGTCCAAATAAAGAAAATCGAATTTGTGACGGTTGAAAAGTCCACTAAATTGGAGGGAACAAGATTGTGATTGATGTTATGAGAATGAATCATCCATAAGCATCAAAGTTAGAACATTCGAGTTCTAAGACAAGGTTTTCATGAAAAACGTCGGGTTTTCATGGGTGTATTGTTTTATGAAAACTTCAGATTTCAAAGACACTAAATTTGAAACTACAGGTTCAATTTAGTTTATGAACGTTTAGTTCATAAAAGAGAGGTTCATGCAAGAACACATAATGCAATATACTGATTGAAATTTAGTGGGTTTGAGTTGCTTCATGAACTCAAGTATGAACGCTTCGGGACTACAAAAGGATGTCAACGGTTCAAAGAATAAAAATAAATTATTGAATCGTTAATGTCCAAAAGTGATCTTCAGGTCAACAATTTTGGATCCATTATCAGATAATGGACTGTAGGTCACTTTTAATTAATTCAATAGATCGAGACCAAACAGGGTCGATCATGGAAGCAAAAATAATAATAACATTCGGGTTAAAATTATTTAAAATGTGAAAAATTAGCATTGGGTCGAAAAAAAAGTATTGACCAAATGAATTTGGGCTTGGGTGCCGTGAGTATGGCAAAGCCTTAGAGGCTTGGGTTGGCTGCAAAAGCAGTCCAAAAGTGGAGACAGGCCACTAGCCGAAGGTTTTTAAGCCCAGTAGCAAGCTGTTGGCATATGTGGGCCGATACCATGGTGCGGGGGCAAGCCCAGCCGAGGCTATCTTACGGGTTGGCTTACGCGAGGCCCAGCAGGAGCTGGAGCCGTGTTCATAGGGCAGCCACGTGGGCTGGCATATAGAATCACGGGCAATGGTAGATGCAAAGCCCAGCAAGCATAAAGCTTGCTGGCAGATTGGGCCGAGTTCACAAGGACCATGAAGTCTACGAGCTTCCTTATGGAGCAGGCTGGGCTTCGGGCCCATGCAGGTCAACTAGGCCGAAGCCCTGGGGTGGTGTCCATGTGGTTGCAGCAAAGCCCAAAGGGCTGCTGCTTTGGTGGTGCCATGGTGGAGGTGCAGAGGTGGTGCCGCACAATGCCCATAATTTGTTTTGTGCCGCACAGTGCCCATAATTTGTTTTGTTTTTCGACATAGTTAGGGTTTGACAAACCCTAAATTGCTTCTAATTTATTTATATGCTTTGACTCACAAATTCCATATAGCAAAAATTGAGTCATGCATCAAACGTGTATATATATATATACACACACACACACACACATACATACATGTATATACATATATATACACACACACACACACACACACACACACACACACACACACATATATATATATATATATATATATATATATATATATATATATATATATATATATATCGGAAGGTAAATATAAATGTAGGGGGTTCATGCATCATGGGGAATGTTTTCATGCCTTATAGTCGTTTCAAATATCTTACTTTATTTTAAACGTACCTGATTGGCAGAAAACAATAAATTTGTAGAAGATCCATCTTGGAAAGCTGGAATTGCATCTCCAATGTGTTGCATCACGTTCAACACAGAAAAATTAAATTGAATCAATAGCATGTAGATTAATTTAATAAAATAATAAATTAATCATAAAAATAATGATTAAAACGTAATACTCCCATGATTGAAGAATAAACTCTCTTTAGTGCAACGTCAAGAGTGTGTTGTAGGCATAATTTACTGAACAATTATAGAGGCCATACAGAGAGGGGTGCTGCAATAGTAGAGAGAAGAGAGAATATAAAAGATATCCTTAGATATGTTAGGATTTACATAATCACATTTCTAATCTAATTGCAACACAAATGATATTATCTACACTGATGAGGAGAGGTGAGCTTAGCCTCACAATGGGCTAGCTATAATGTGATTCAAACTCGCATTTGGCGAGAATCAAACCTAAGACCTCTCATTTACAAGTGGAGAAGAATATCATTAGACCGTAGTACTTAAATAACACCACCATCATTGTTGTCACCACCACCAATGACATCACCACCATCATTGTTGCCAACGCCGCCGCTGCGGCCAGCACCACTATCGTCACCACTGCTACCTCTAGATCCTAACCGCCACACCCTATTATTGCCACTACCACGACACCCACCTTTTTGCCAATGCCCATGAGCCCACTGCTGCCACCACCCCTACTATAATTTGCTTAACATATACAATTATAATACTTACATTAAAATTTCTCAAACGCTATGCTTTTACAATGCTTTTTATACTCATGACAGTTTTAATAATACAGTTTATTAAATGCTACATAGATTTATTTTACAACAGATTATTCTCAAAGCACAGTTGACGCAGTTTGAAAAAAAAATCATAGCAATCTTAAACTAGCCATTAGAAAGATGAATAAATGATTAATACTTAATTCCCCATAAGAGGAATAAACATATTTCATTATTTGTAAATAAGTAGTTGGCGTAAAGTAAAGTAAAGATCAAGGGAAGTAGAGCAAAATTTTCTTTTGGGGTATTCTGAAGGTGTAACCTAGCTTCACTGTATAAATTTTATGTTTAATTTTTCAATATTTATCTCAAGATATTGTTACAAAAAAAAAAAAAAAAATTAAATTGTTTAGTCATCATGAATTTTATGTTACCTGATGTTTACACTATATATTTTTTTTTCATACATTTAGATGCATAAACGATCTCTAATTCAAATGTTTTATAGGAATAGATCTTCAAATGAAGATTAAGAAATTGAACGGTTCTGATTATAAAATTTATTAGGCCAAGATAGTTATTTGTAAATGGTCAAACATATGTATTCCTTTCATGAGCGAATGTGTGTATTATTCTAAAAGAATTTATCATGATATATCGCTTGAATAATAAAAAAAAGGCTTTTTATATTAGCACCCCACAAAATGTTGAATGCACCCCACATTAAAATTTAATATTAAATGATTTATTTATCCTACTATGCAATGGCAATTTTGACCTTATTAGGTTTTAAAAAAAATTTAAATACACCACAAATCACTTTTAACGTATTATTTATCTTCTACAAGTATCAAAATCCCTCCAACCCTCCATTGTTGAACAAAACTCTAACCAATGAAATACATGTTGATTGAGAAAAATTATTTTTGACGAATGAAACACGAAATCGATGTTTCTGAAGCTTCACATGATGTAAGACTTCATATTTTTTATTGTTTAAGTGATTTTGATGACATCAATAATTATTTAATCTTGCTTTTGCTGCGTTGTTCAAGCTTCTATGTTCGTATTCATCTTTTAGGGATCACAGGGACTACATGAAGAATTAAACACCTAAAATTACCATATGAGTTTTAATGGTGGAGTTGAAAACAACCCACATATGCTTTAAATCCTAGGCGGCATCTTTTGTCAAAATTACAGTCAACATTTTTTGTCCAAATTAAAAGCTTTATAAGATTTGATGGGGTGTATAGAAAATATGGGGTGCATGTAGAAATGCAAGGTGTGTATTGGGAATGTGAGGTGTGAGGGTATTATGGGGAAGTATGTGGGGTGTATTAAGATAATTTTTCATTGAAAAAGCAAATGTGGGGTGTATTAAGTATGTGGGGTTTATTCAACAATTTGTGGGGTTCTAATATAATAAGCCTAAAAAAAATTCTGTCTTTCTGGACACATTATATATCTTAGATTACAACCTATATATGCGTGACACTACATGAATTTAGTAACTATATCGATAAATTTGCAAGGTAAAACTATTTGCACTATTTTTTCACTAATCAAGTTGTAATTCTCATTGCTTGATATTGACATATATAACCTGTCGAAGATAATTTCATAAAAAAAAAAAAAAACTTATAATTATTGGAAAAGGGAATGAGGGATATCCAATGACATGTGAGATAAGAAGGTTCTTTGTTTCACCTCGAAGTGCTCAAAATCCAAATATGCCCTGCCCAGCAAGGATTAGTAGCAGCAGCAGCAATCGAGGACCACTGGAAATACGTTGACGAGTTGAGTCCCAGCTCGATCTCTATTATGTCACCCATTGTGAAGATTATCAATGTTCTTTTGCCAATCCCCCAATTCTCAAAGAAGGCTTTGTTCCTCACAATATATGTATATCTCAATCCAGTATCCTGATCTGGTGCATCGTCATTCAGACGGTGCAAATATATTCCCTCCATATCCATGACGTAGATGCATGCATATACGTTATCATCCTATTCTTACTTTTCTATACATCACCAAGACAAACCATCGTAGACATCGCATATAATTGCGAACTTGGCAAACCATATACCACGGTGGAAAAGTTATGTATTAGGTTATGTTTACAATCTGAGCAGATCATATTAGAGAAATGTCAGTCAGTCAACATTGAATGTTGAATGATTTCGTATTGGTCGAGAGATTTAGATTAAAATAACTCCTAAATTGTCTTTAAATCGTGCTTAAACGCCTAAACATTAAGTCGTGCTTAAGAGCCCTACCTGACTAGAACCCAACACTTTTTTAAAACCTTGCTTAAAAGTTATGGTTTCGGATTCCAAGGAGTTAGGTGAAAGTGGATAACCCTGTCTCCTTAACTAGATAGCAATCTTATCCTGGTTACATATGTCATATTGGATGCGCCACCACTAATACTTTTGAATTCAAACTTCTTTCTTCCATGGCTCTAATCATATAATTATTAACCCTTCTCCTTTCCTTTTACATTATTTCCATGCAGCGTAGGTTGGTTATGAAAGTTGTTGAAATTTACATAAACCATATGTAAACTAGATACAAGGAGTATAGCTGATCACCTGATGATTAGGCTGTACGAAGTTTTATATTAGAGATACAGTTACGTCAATGTTCTCATGCCAAACTTTTATATATATATATATAAATATCTACTTCTACTAAAAAAACAATAATATTATTGATATTCATAAATTGCAAAATTGAATGGCATATACATTACAAGATATTATAGAACATATTGAAAACAAACTGAAAGGAACAAACACATAATAAGTGTTCATCTAGTATTCAACAGGTCTCTACAATTTATTGAAAAAATAAATACATAATGAAAGTTATCTATTTTTTGTATAAGTGAGAGTTGCGACCTAAGCAGCGCTTAATTTTCCACTGCCTAAGAATTGATCGGGGCGATAACTAGCTACATGCCTAGTGCTTAAGCGGGACCTAAATGGTGATAGGCAAGAATTTTTAGAATAGTGCTCTTAAGCACCCTTCATTGATACTCATCACCATCTACTAACAGCGAAGGGCGGCGCTAGGTGAAAATTCTTACAACAGTGCTCTTTTAAGTACCCTTCATTTATACTCACCACCACCAATCTAACAAACTCTTGCAGCCCTCTTTACGCAATAAAAGGAATCTTTATATATATAATTACTTAATCCCCAAGAACCCTTTTTACCCAGTCGAAGGGGTAAGGTATAAAATATACATATATTTGAGAACTGAAGAATTTGCATACAAGGGAAAGTTCGACCTAATACTACGCAAAACAAATTAAGTTTTCTCTTCAGTAATCCATATGCGTCTCAGATGTACTGACACATGTATGTAATGTTACAGGCTCCGTTTGTATTTATCTACATCTGTCACGGCTTTGTGACTGTGGCACATGTTCTTCGTTGACACTTGGAGAGAGACTCATTACCCAGAAAAAGAAAATCGTAGAACAAGGCGATTGAAGGACAAAACCGACAAACTAACTGTGGTAGCTAGCAGAATTTGTGATTTCATTTTGGGTGTCAGAGAGACTAAATTTAAAGATAAAGTTTTGAAAACTAAAGGACATGAAAATTAATGATTGATTTATTACTTAAACATTGATAAACATGTTTATTCCCATTGGTAACATATTATTTAATTTACAAACTGAGTTTCCAAATTTAATCTCTCTAGCATTACTCTTCATTTTTACTGGAGGATGAATGTGATAAATGTTCGACTATGTTCGACTCAATCTCATTGCATTCACATGCAACTAATTAAGAATAGCTTTTTTTAAGTAAATAAATCACGAATCTTATCAACTTCTTGTTAAACAATTTCTTTTTTTTAACAAGATTACGAGAAACAAACGGAAAGGAATCCTCTTCGAATTCTTTTCACCAAATCCATCAAATCACCTAATTCGGATCCTTGAAATTTGATCTAACGGCTAAAGTTATTATAAATTTTAAAAGGGTCCCCTGTTTGTAGTCATTTGATCAAATTTCAAAGGCCAGAATTGATTGATTGGGTAGATTTAATAGAAGAGATCCTCCGGATCCCTTTCCGAAACGAACCAACAATGTACATCACGATAAATGATAAACACCTATACCATGATCGTTGTGATTTTGTTTATTTGGAAATTATAGTTACTCCTAGTCCTAGCTTCTCAAGTTGTTTACCATGAATAGAGGAACTATTCAGCCCATTAATACCATTTTATATAGTGGCTAGTGCATGCCTTAGTATACTTAGCATAGTACGCAAGCATGAAGTTGATCGGTAGAAACCAGAAAGCAAACTGGAGATTAATTAAGTGTGGCCTAGGCACATCTGAGGCAGTTGGATAACAAAACAATAATAATATAAAACAGAAAAACAGAATCAGTTATTCATAATCTGAAATAATTAAAAATAGTGATATCATTTCCAAATTGGAAGAACAAGGACAATTAAGCATGGTGACACAGGATAGTTAGAGAAGTGCATGCCATCACGCTACGTGCCTGCAAATGCTGCTCCCATGGGACAAGTTTCGCTCTTTTTCTGCAAGATAACAATGAATATATTTATTACAATTTATAAAAATTTGAAATTAATTTTGAGAAAGCACAGTGGAAATTTCTTGAATTTTGTTTCTTTCTTATCCGCAAGGGTAGAGTTTTATCAATGTCAGAAGAATTCTTACCTCCCCACTGGTGTTATAAATGTAGGGGGACTTTGGAGGAGGTTCCTCAACTCCTCCTAGTAGTTGTTTAACAAAGCTCATATACCAAAACAAGTTCTAGCCATGGCTGCATCTTACTCAGTGCCTTCAATGGTAAGCCATCAACAGCCTTCCTCCCATTTCATTTCCTCCAATTTTCTAATAGTTGTCTTTGCTAGTGAGTCTCTACTAGGAATTTTCTAAGTTTGAGCTATTTCTGTAGTACATTATAATGGTGTTAAAACGCTTATATATTCGGTTTCATGTCCTTGGTTTTGCCTAGTTTTTCTGTGTTGATTCATGGTTTATATATGTAGGTTTTGTAGCCCTCATCACCAAACAAACTTCTATCTTGAGGTCGTGTAATGAGCTCTCACAGTAACAGGTTCTAGGTGTGAGACCTATTATTGTTCGAAGGTCTCACACCTTTTCTACTGCGTCAAGAGCTAGACCTTTTAATCAGAGTCAATGTGATTAAAAAAGAGAGGCAATTAAATTGAAACACTTGAATCCCCCAGTCACAGTTAGTCTACAAGGAATTGTTGCCAGTTGAATTAAAGCTGTGGGGGTTAATTTGGTCAAAGAGGAGCTTAGCACACTTAAAAGTTGATATATTTGCTAATAAGTAAAAAGCATAGCCTTCTTCTACGGAATATTATGTTCTAAATTTACATTTCTCTATATAATGGTTATGTATGCAGTTGTTGTTTTGAAGAACCGTACCTCGATAAAATTTTGGTCAGCACTAAGTCTAGATATTGGAATACAAAAATGAATAAATTTCCAATTTAAATGAGCTAAAAAATTAGGCACGCAAATTGGTTTTCCACATGTTCGTAACTAGTGAGAATTGTGTATACAGATAATGGAAGAAGAAGGAAGGTTTGAGGCAGAAGTCGCGGAGGTGCAGGCATGGTGGGGCTCAGAAAGGTTCAAGCTCACAAAACGACCATACTCAGCTAGAGACGTTGTGGCGCTAAGAGGCACCCTACGACAAAGCTATGGCTCAAATGAAATGGCCATAAAGCTGTGGCGAACTCTCAAAATTCACCAAGCCAATGGCACATCCTCAAGGACTTTTGGTGCCCTAGACCCCGTCCAGGTCACCATGATGGCCAAGCACTTGGACACAATTTACGTCTCTGGTTGGCAATGTTCGTCCACACACACCAGCACCAATGAGCCTGGTCCCGACCTTGCTGACTACCCTTATGACACGGTCCCAAACAAGGTGGAGCATTTGTTTTTCGCTCAACAATACCATGACCGCAAGCAAAAGGAGGCAAGGATGAGCATGAGCCGGGAGGAGAGGGCTAGAACCCCTTATGTTGATTACTTGAAGCCAATCATTGCTGATGGTGACACCGGTTTTGGCGGCACCACGGCAACTGTTAAGCTTTGCAAGCTTTTCGTGGAGCGAGGCGCTGCTGGTGTTCACATTGAGGACCAGTCATCCGTGACAAAAAAATGTGGTCACATGGCTGGGAAAGTGCTTGTTGCTGTTACTGAACATATTAACAGACTTGTGGCTGCAAGGCTACAATTTGATGTTATGGGAACTGAGACTGTATTGGTGGCTAGAACCGATGCGGTTGCAGCTACATTGATCCAGACCAATGTGGATACTAGGGATCATCAGTTTATATTGGGGGCTTCGAACCCAAATCTTAGAGGGAAGAGCTTGGCTACCCTTTTGGCTGAAGCAATGGCCGCTGGAAAAACAGGAGCTGAGCTGCAGGCCCTCGAGGACAACTGGACTTCAATGGCACAGCTGAAGACATTTTCAGAATGTGTCACTGATGCAATCAAGGCCACGAACCTTGGCGAACATGAAAAAAGGAGGAGATTGAGTGAATGGATGAGCTATTCTAGTCCTGGAAAGTGTCTGTCGAATGAGCAAGCGCGCGAAATCGCCGAGAAGTTGGGGCTTAAGAACCTTTTCTGGGACTGGGACTTGCCTAGAACAAGAGAAGGGTTCTACAGGTTCGAAGGGTCTGTGATGGCAGCTGTCGTGCGTGGATGGGCTTTTGCTGACCACGCTGACATTATTTGGATGGAGACTTCGAGCCCCGATATGGTTGAGTGCACCCAATTTGCTGAGGGGGTGAAGAATAAGCAGCCTGAAATCATGTTAGCTTATAATCTTTCACCATCATTCAACTGGGATGCATCTGGGATGAACGATCAGCAAATGATGGACTTTATTCCTAGGATTGCCAAGCTTGGCTACTGCTGGCAGTTTATCACACTGGCCGGTTTCCACGCAGATGCGCTTGTGGTCGATACTTTTGCGAGGGACTACGCGAGGAGGGGAATGCTGGCTTATGTTGAGAGGATCCAGAGGGAGGAGAGGAACAATGGAGTTGACACACTTGCTCATCAGAAATGGTCTGGTGCTAATTTCTATGATAGGTACCTCAAGACTGTCCAGGGAGGCATTTCCTCCACTGCTGCTATGGGCAAAGGCAAGTCATTCTAGTTTCTAGTTTTCTAATTATATACTATCCTAATTCATGAGAAGATGGATTCGAACTACAATGCCTGGGTGTGCACACTGCCCTACCCGGAAATGCAAATTTAAATTCCAGTGCAATGGGAGATATATATTAACCTAGCCAGACCTACTGCCTTGACCAACTGGCTAACCTGCATCTATCTTATATATATTCAAATTCTCTTAGTACATTTGAAAATGTTATTGGTAGCTTATATGTTTCATTTTACTTTTTCAGGAGTGACTGAAGAGCAATTCAAAGAATCATGGACCAGGCCAGGAACTACTGATCTGAGTGAAGGCAATGTTGTGATTGCTAAGGCAAGAATGTAAGAGACAAAAGAGAGAGAGAAGCACTTGAATGGAGTTGGGTCTGGAGTACTTTGGGACATTATCCAGCTCATATATTGTGGGGACTGGTGTAGAATAATGTGCTGAAATAGTATATAATGCAGATGATTGGCCTTTCTGGGTATACTTTTTTGTTTTTGTTACCTAGTGGCTAGTGCATTCTAGTGTACTTTTATATGTCACAAATGTGAGGACCAAACTTGTTCTTGTGTAATGTATTATGGGATATTCTTCCCTATGCTAGAAATATATTATTCCATTTCCTATTTAATGCTATGTTTCCTCATTCTCTTTGTTGAAGTTTTTGCATAAACCCTAATTCCTCGAAATAGATGGCTTATATGAGACATGCTGAGCAAAAGAAAATTAATGAATCTTTTGTTCTTAATTTCTCATAATTTACTTATAATTGTCTGTCAATTTTTTAGGATATGAAGTGCTCAACAGAGACACATACATGGCACTTTTCGAGACTACCCAAAATATGTCATACACGTATTATAGGGAGTCAGTTAACTTTTTTAAACATTTGACTGCCTTGCACTAGTAATTATTATGAGTAATGATAACATACAGTGAGATGTACATGTGATTAATGGAAGATAAGATTGTCAACCTTGCATGCAGTGGTAATTACTTCTTCCATGGCTTGAGAATAGAGAGTACGATGATCAATGCAATAATCAAGAGCAAGATTATGGAAATCATCATGCATTTTCTTGACTTCTTTTGCAAGCTCTTTGCAGTTTGTAGGGCAACATTCCCTGATTGTACATGATCCACTGCATTTGTCACCTGTGTACCAAAAACAAATAATACCAACTCAGCATGCATGTTTCCATATTACACCCATAAAAAAAACACATGCGTTTTCCAATAGTCTAAGGCTCTAAGCCAAATGAATTTTGTTCAATTGTATTTCTAGGTCTTATTGACTACATGTTTGTACTAATCGGACTTGATATAATCTTTTAGAGTACAAGTGCGAATTAAGTACGAACATTTATAAACAAGCCACCATCTAGTATATTAAACCAACCAGATGGTGTAGTAAGTCCTTGGAGTGGTTCTACACCACTCAATAGGCTATGATAATAGTATTTATAAGTATTCGTATTGAATACGTGTGTTCGTACTATACAACCAAACCCCCAATGATGATGAGTGAGTTAGACTAGTTAGATGAAAGGCAACTAAACATGGCATGAACAAACTGGTAAAAGAGCCCAAACCAAATTTTATGTTGATAAAAAGTTCTAATAAGAAGTGTTGGTTAATTATGAGCCCAAAGCCAAGTCAACCCAAGTCACCAACACATAACCAATTTCTAAAGTTCAACTAATGTCATAAATGAACAAGCAAGAGGGTTTAAGGTATCTTGTTACACAATCAATAACAACAATTAATTAAGTAAACTAAAATTATGTAAGAGGGTTTTAAGGTATTGTTACACAATCATTAAAAACAATTAATAAAGTAAAATTATGTATAAAGATGTGGGCATGATAAAATAACAACGTAATATGTCAGATTTTCAAGTAAAAAACATTAGTATGAATATATATACATACATGTACGTGTTCAACCACATGCATGTGCAAAAATCTTCACTTTGTTTGCTCAACTCACATAAGCACAAATAGAAATTAAATTATGAGTAGTAATTTTAGTTTGAAACCTTAATCACCCTAAAAAACTTTAATCATTATATGTATAATCAGATTCCACTACTAGCTGAATTGGGAGAGATTTTTCTATGTACTCGGAACACAGACACACATACCATATGTCATTTTATAAGTGAAGGGGCAGTTGAAATTTTTTTTTTCCTCCACTTGTATAATAACATAGCATACCTCCCTGTATTCCGAACACATTGAAAATCTCTCCTAAATTGGAATCTTAGCATGAGAGAAAAAAAATTGGAGAATATCATTTATTGTGTTAAAGGTATAATAGACAAGGCTTAGGCTAGAACTTGAAAAAAAAAGTTGGCTGAATTCACAAGTTATGTATAACTTCTCTCACAACATGCACGATTGATAGTAAGCCTCACTATTTCTTAACGAAACCTAAATGCACGTGATAAGAAAATCGGCTCATACAAAAACAAAAATATCATCCCCCGCCCCCAAAAAAAGGAAAAGAAATCAAGATGTCACCTTGCACACACCAACCCCCCACCAAATGAAATCAAGATGTCACCTTGCACTAGTCTTAGGTTGCATGGATTCGCTTGCAATTTTAGAGCTGGTGACAACTAGGCATGGAACCCATTTCCATTATCTTCATCATCCACCAAAAAGAAAGGGAGGCCATCTTTGCAAAAGACTAGGAGACAAAGGGTTACCTACAACCTTCTTGAAGAATAATCATATCTAATCAATTTTTGGTTTTGATTCACGAAAGGGATGAAATGGAAAGTGTCAAATTGGCATATAATATAAATACGTGCACAATTTAATCTCTCTTAATAAGATGACGTAAAAAAATATAAAAACAAGTTTAGAAATTGCTTGTAAGATAGATTATTAACATAAAAACTTAGTTAAAGACAAGAGATTATTAATATTAAAACTTGCTTAAAGATAGATTAGATCAAATTAAAATTCTAAAATATTATATTATTGAAAAAAAAATCCATTTTTTTAATATGTTACGTTTGGAAAAACAAACTTTTTTAATTTATTATATGTTTTTATTAAGCATCCCTACTATTTGTCCAAACATTTGAAAATGTAAAGAAACAAAGAGTGAAACTTTTCAATGAGAGCGTCAAATACTGCAACGAAATTATAATGCTTTGCCGAACAACAAATTTACAATCGTTTTCAATTCGTAGTCTGAAATGCAGAGACACCACCATCAATAAACCAAAGTTTCACAAAAATACACATAAGATAAAACACTTATAGCCAAGAAAGAAGAAGAAAGCACACCGAAAAAATCGCAACTGAAGAAGTAAAGACACTCTCCCGGTCCTCACAGACGTGAAACCAAAAAATTAACCTCCCAGCCAACCCGTCTATATTACACGGTGAAGGGACAAGGGCAAACTCAAGCACCCTTAGCCACTTTTCCATGGTTTGAGGACGCTAACGACTATTATAGCTACTATTATTAATAGAATAATGATTGCAATGCACATCCATTTTCGGGAGTTCTTCTGGAGTTTCTTTGCTTTTTGAAGTGCAGTGTTCCCAGATTGAACATGATCGACTGCATTTGTAACCTGGATAAGATTCCCATCAACACACAACACAACACAACACAAAGGAATACGCAATTACACATGCAGCTAACTTATATGCATGACCGAACATATGTTCAAGGATGCAAAAGTAGAATTGAACCTGAGTTTCGATATTGTCTAAAATCTCTCCTTGAGCATCGACCAAGACTGCCATATCGAGGTAGATCTGAAAATTTAAAACAAATTCATATTAGAGAGGTTAGTTTCTCAGGTAGACGGACCAAACCTCATGCTATGGCAAACATACCTGATGCAAGTCAAGAAGCTTTTTCTCAATTTCCTTCACGGCGTCATGCCTCTCTTGAATTTCTTCCACTGTATTTAGTACCTGTAATCAGAGTACCTGATTTAATACTCACAAATTTTTCCAAAGTGGAAGGGAAATCTCAAAATCAGATATAACAATACTCAAAAGAAGTATACCTGTCCTCGTCCCTGTTCTTGAACTGCCTTTTGGAATATTTGCTCACTATTTCCAGTTTCTATTAGGTTGTCAATTGTCTAATACAGTCCACATATTAGGCGGATTAGGAACACATTCAAAATAATATAATTTGAAGCTCAAATAGTAATCAGAAACCTGCTCACCTCTTCATCTGGTCTGGTTCCCGTAACTGCAAGTGTATTGTGTAAAGATATGAATCATATGATCACCCAATAACCAATATGATGATAGAACTATGACACATTGTCTTAATATGTAGTTAGTAAGTTCTACTCGTTTGTGTTGAAAAGGCATGCTAACCTGTAATGACTCTTCTCTCCACAACCTCACGATATTCATCTTGGATTCGTTGTCTGAGGGTCTGAAATATAAAACGTTGATGAGCGAAAAAAGTGTGGAGATAAATGAGACCAAAGGTAACAAGCAGAATTTATATACATATACCTGAAACTCGATCATTATCTCCCTAAACTTTTTTGTCAACGAACTGCCAAACAGAAAAAGTAGCTTACAAGTCAACTTGCTCACCATCAGTCCAACATACAGAATTAAATACTCTAAAAACATTAAATTCAAGCACTCTCTACTAACTTTGTCATGTTCATACGTGATCTATCAACACCAGTTCCCTTCTCACATCCAGGTTTTTGTCGGTTGGCTAAGTTCTGGGGAAAGGATAAGGTCAGTCATTAGCAAAACCGAAAACAGACAACTGATATTAGACAAAGTTGGTTAATCAAAGAAGAATTTTTAAATTATTACATCTTTGCTTATTGCTTCTAGTTTCGCTTTGACACCACGTGCAATCTTTCCTACTTCATCAATATCTTTTTCCATCCGCTTTTTTATTCCTGAAAAAGGATAATGGTCTTAGAGTATTGCAACCAGAGCAGAGAATAACAAAATCAGAAAGCATAATGCGCCATGAAACAATTAGCACAGGTTTTCTCCATGTTCCCAACAATTGGCAAGTCTGCTTAAAAATTGCGACTTCTACCGTTAACTTTTTGTACCCAGCAAATGAATCCATGCCGACTACAAGCTGATTTACAGTTAACTTTTTGTAGAACAATAATATTGATGAAATTTCAGTTTTAGATGCAAGCTTTTGAAACTATGACTGAGTTGGAAAATAGCTTATACCTTTCATGGCAGATGCTTTTGTAACAGATTTCGACTCCTCATTTGCATCCTATAGAAAAAATTCCACAGTAAGTTCCTAGTTAACTGTTAAATACATCCTAGACCAGAAACATTCACTCAGTAGCGAATCAAATTCAGATGAATCTGACCCCAATTCTAGAAAAATTAAAATGCAGAAGCATGTCCAAACAAAATTCAATCATATGTATGGCACATATGCAATAGCATACCTTAAGTTTTTTAAGAAGCCCGGAGAGCTTATCCACCTGTTTCTCAACCTCTTGTATCTAAATTAAAAAAACAAAAGAGATCAGGAGAAAGCAACTGATGAAGTGTTGACGAAGATGAAAAGAAAAGTAAACAAAAAAGCAAACTCCATATAAACCAATAGCTAACGATTACGAACAAACATAATGCTTGTGTTAGATTAGGGATTTCTTTCTTCTTTTTATCTTAAGAAAATAATTTTGCACAAATCCCAAATAGATTAAATGGGTTGCATTTCCAATATACTAGTCTGCAATCAAATGGAACTCTGTGGATAGAAAAGACCTGCTTATTGAAAGCATCCATCCCCGCATTGGAATAGCTATGTGGAACTGGCCTTCCCATTTCGATATCATCTGTTCCAGAAGTTTGAGCCCTTGGTTCAGCAACAAATGAATCCTAAAGCAGGATTATTTCACAATATAAGCACTGATTACAACAGGATGAAATAAATCATCAATTTTCTTTTAATGATTCAAAGGAAGATGCAAAAAATGTTACACATTAACCACTCAATTGACCAAAATTCAATTCAACCTACTTAGAAATTCAGGTGAAGAAGGGTTTTACGTCATTCGTACTTATTGACAAAACATCTGATCTCACTGATATCATTATGGTCAAATAAATTAAACAAAAAGAGCAACGAAAATAAGGTATTTGTGATAGAATTCAGCAAAGTCTCTGGTTTAGCAGCTAAGAAAACTTCAGAACAACACAATCAAACATCGAAGACTTCCGATTTTTCGGGACCATTGGATAATATGGACCAGTCAAATTGAGAATTCGAATAAATCTATGCTGAAAAATTCTAAGACTCTATTTTGTTTTTCTTCACCGAATTTCCCCTTTCAGTCAGTCAAACTCAAATTTGATGTGATCTCTGATCGATCTATTTGAAAATTCGTCTCAAATTACTAGTGGGTAATCTCTAGAAACATAAATTCACATAAAATTCTCCGATAAAGATTGTGAGGTCAATCACAAGTAAAAGGGTACCAATCCAATCCAAAAAGCATCAACCTTGTTCTAAAGCAAAGCACAAAAACCCCAAATTCACATACCAAATTCAGAACATTTATCAAATTTACTAGCTTGTGCAACTGAATTACAATTCCAATCGACTGCAAACTAAACTGTCACTCCAAGAACAGCCACCAAACAATTTAATCAAAATTTATTGAAAACCCAATTACCGTAAGCAGGTCGTTCATCTTGTACAAAATCAGATGGCCGGACACAGAGAGAGAGAGAGAGAGAGAGAGAGAGAGAGAGAGAGTAAAGTTGGAGATGGTGGAGGGGAGAGAGAGAGAGCTGTAGGAGGAGTGATGAAGTCGTTGGCTTTGTTGGTTGGCCGGCGAAAGATGAAAAAAAATGGAAATGGAAGAGGCAAAATAATGGTAATCGGAGAGGAATAGATTATTAATTAATATGCTTGTTTATTATAAATAATATATCATTTAACTTGTAAATTTAATTTAAAATTTTATCTTACTAATATTATTTAACAAATAATAGCATATCTGCTTAGTTGCTTACACGAAAAGGGGCGTTACATACAAATTTGAATACAGTTTTAGCAATATTTTACGTTGTTTTTATTTTTTATTATTTTGAGTACTATTACGTTGTTTATGTTGGTGAGCTGTGAGATCTTCCGACAACAGATAGGTTTCAGAAATAATTTTCTCACCTATTTTTTTTATATTTATTTATTTTTCACTTCTATTCATATTACGTGTATTCTACAATCACATAAAATTAAAAATAACTATTTTTAGTTATCTTCGGAGATTGCACTCTTCCGAATACAGACACGTATCACTCAGAGAAATAAGTTGCAGAAATGCCACAAAGAATTTTACGTGCAGAGGATTTAAACTCATATTTGTGCAATAACATTTCGTTTTAGAAGTTTTAACTTTTATTTGTGGTCTCGGACATTTTGAAAATGATTTGCAGTTATTGACCAACTGAAAACGTCTATATGAATTATAGTTGCAATTAGATTGGCCCAACTCCTAATCCCACGGGGAAGGCTATATTTTAAATTTATTTTGGGTTTGGGCTTGGTTGGTTTCAAATAAAATTCCTAGGTTTTTAAATGATATAAAGCCTGGCCCAAATTAACGAAATGTTTTTAATTTTAATTTTGTTTTATCATAAGTATGTCAAATATTGAAATCTATAACGTCTTCTACGATGACTTCAATTTATAGGCCATCTATACCGCTTTCAAACTTTGGATTGAAAAACTCCTCTCTTGTCACAGTCTCAGTGAACCAGATTAAGCATTCAGCTTTCATTTCCTACAAAGCAAACAAAATCCAACATCTAAACAAGAACATTAACACAAACCCTTATGTATTTTTACCTCCTATATATGTGATCTTAATCACTATTATGATTTCCATTGCTTGTAATCACCATTACCTGACAGCAATCTAAATTAAGCCGCTAATCTAAGCTTATAGTAAGCCTCCATTTTCTCATAAACCAAGCATGGAAACCGACAAAACGTCGCGCAGAGGCCTCAAAATCTGCTGTGGTGCAACAGCAATTTTACTAGTCATTGTTATCATCATCCTCACAACTCTTTCACTCACCATCCTGAAGCCTAAACAACCCATAATCGATGCCAAGCCTGTTGGCGTTCAAAACATTCAGTTTTCACTATTCCCGGTTGCGACTCTAAATGTCACATTGAACATGCTTATTACAATAGAAAACAGGAACCGTATTGGGAGCTTCAAGTACAAGAATGCCACGGCTTATGTTCATTACCGCGACAGCATTGTGGCCGAAGTTCCAATTCAGGCAGATTTTGTGCCTGCAAGAGGCAAGGTTAACATGACCACCTCGGTGGATCTTATGGGGGAGACCTTACTGTCGAACCCAAATTTCATGTCAGATGTGTCCACTGGGAGCTTGAACATGACCTCAATTGCTAGTTTACATGGGAGAGTGAGTATACTCAGTTTCTTGAAGTTCCACGCGACAGCTTTAAGCACGTGTGACATCTCGTGTTTCATCCTAACCAAGACTATTGATTCCAAATGCAAGTCCAAAATGAAGTTCTAAATGTTACTGTATTAGTATATGCATCAATTGAATGACTTCATCATTCAAATGAGCACTCAGTTGCTAGCTACATGTTGTTTCGTGTTCGCTCATCATGTAATATAGTGAAAGAGAATGAAAGCAATCCCTTGCTATCCAACAAACCCATCCTAATCCTCCCTGACATCTTGAACTTAAGTTATTGCTTTAAGACGGTAAACTATAAAAGAATTTTTTTTGTTTAAGAAAAAAAAAAAAACCCATAAATGGTAACTTAGAATAGTTGGCATTCCTGCATAAATACTTTTCAAATTATAGGTTTTGGATTGCATTTTCTAGTGTATCACCTGCATAATTTTTAATTTGTGTTATATAATTATATATATACTTTAAGGGGGTGGGAGAATAAATTAGTTGTGATTTGTCATCCATAAAATTCGAACATAAAAATTCTCATTTACAAGTGATTAAGAATTGTTAGAGTATAGGGTGTCAGATTGAGACACTTGTCATAATCCTATTGAAGTAGTTAGTTAGTTGGTTAGATATTTCTCTAGCTGCTATATAAAGCTAATATGATGTAATTACTTGGTAATCAAGAAATATAATAGATCTTCTTCTCTCTCTCTCTCTCTATCTTTCTCTCTACCTCTTTCTCTCTCTAAAACTCTTCTTGTTCTTCATTCGATATACAAGATTGTAGTGTATGAATGATCATATGATATAGATTAACATGGTATCAATCGCCATTGTTGCTTACGCTTAAGCTTCGATCCTTGATGCTTCCGCATTTTTTCTGATCTCGTCTTCTCCGACTTCGTCTTCTCTGATTTCTGTTCGTGACAATTTCTAGGGTTTCGGTATCGATCGTCTGTCTTGATCGATCTTTCTATCCAATCTTGCCTACAAGGTGTTTGTGGTAATTCCTCATCTGCAATTGGACTCGGACGTCGTAATAGTGACCGCCTCGCAACTTCAGCTGCTCCAATCTCCGATTACAGCTCTGATTCCGTCTATTTCTACATCGGTCAATGTCAAACTTGACGACTCCAACTACCTCAATTGGAACTTCCAGATGCAACTTTTACTTGAAAGAAATGGAATTATGGGGTATGTCGATGGCTCGACTCCTTGTCCTTCTCCACAGGTCTCGAATTCTGGTGAATCTGGTATTCATTCTCTTGATATTTCCTCTTCTACTCTGAATGATGAATATGTTGTATGGAAAATGCATGATCGAGCTATCATGCAACTGATTACTGCCACTTTATCACCTATTGCTATGTCTTGTGCCATTGGTAGCATCAGTTCTAAAGATTTGTGGACTAGGCTCAAAGAGCAGTTTTCCACCGTTTCTAGGACCAGTATCTTTCAGCTGAAGTCTAATTTGCAGACAATTAAGAAAGGGTCCGACTCTGTTTCACAATACTTGCATCGTATTAAAGAAGCTAGGGATTATCTTTCTGCTGCTGGTGTACATTTTGCAGACAAAGACATTGTTATACTTGCATTAAATGGTCTTCCAGCGGAATATAACACGTTCAGGTGTGTAATTAGGGGGCGTGAAAGTGTGATCTCTCTTAAGGACTTTCGGTCATAGTTGCTTGCTGAAGAAGCAATTGTTGAGAACTCCATAACTGCACCTTTCATGACAGCTATGGTTGCTAATACAAGTTCCCCTACATTAAAAGATTCCAGTCTTCAATCTCGGGGCTTCTCTCACTCTCAAGGTCAAGCTCAGTTTGCTACTGGCGGGTTCAAGTCATTTCATGGAAACAAGAACAAGGGTAAAGGCAGATTTGGTCAAGGATCTCGATTCTATAATGCTCAATCTGGGCTTTCCCCTCCAACTAATGTCTTCTCTCACCCTAACCCTGGTATCCTTGGTCAGTCCCCAAGTCCACAATTTGGTAGCCCCTCTTCATCTCCAATGGTTCAAATCTGCCAACTTTGCAACTTGGAGGGTCACACTGCTCCGTTCTGTGGATCGACTTCTGTTGAGAAAAACAAATGTCATATTTGTGGTCGTAGTAATCATACCATATGATTTTGTTTCTACAATGACAAAGGTCCGAACTATATTTGGATGCACAACACTGTTTATCCTCAGCAGCCTCTTTATCCTGTGTCTTCACAGAATGTCAACTATTCTCAGCAGCCTTCTTATTCTAAGTTTCAAACACAGCAGCCGCTCATGCAAGCCATGCATACCGTGCTTCAACCCAGTGCACCTTCCACCTCAGTATCTTCAACTGCTCCTCAAGTATGGCTCACAGACTCGGGTGCTACCAATCACATGACTACTGACTTGAGCAACTTATCCCTAACATCACCTTATCCAACTACTGAGACTATACAAACGGCAAATGGTGAAGGTTTGACAGTATCTCATGTTGGTTCTTCCATTATTCGTACACCAGTGTCTCCACTCAAACTCAACTCTGTGTTATATGTTCCTCAGTTAACTTATAATCTTTTATCAGTACATCGCATTTGCCTTGACAACAATTGCTTGCTTATCTTTGATGCCTTTTGTTTTTGGATTCAGGACAAAGTTACATGGGCGATTCTATACAAAGGCTTGTGCAGTAATGGACTATACCCTATTCATTCCATGCCTCACTCAATCTCACAGCAGAACCCTCAAGCTCGGGCACTTCTTGGGCAGCTTGTTCAGTCTAATCTTTGGCATCATAGGTTAGGTCACCCTACCAACAATGTTGTTTCCTTGATGTTACACAAAGCTAATGTACCCTTCACAAAGTCTTCACCACCTACAATGTGTCATACTTGTCTTGAAGGAAAGTTTAGTAAACTTCCATTTCCACAGCATGATAATAAATCTGTCATTCCTTTTAAGATCATTCACACTGATATCTGGGGTCCTGCACCATGTATCTCAGTTGATGGTTATCGATATTACACCATCTTTGTTGATGAATGTACTCGACATTGTTGGCTATTCCCATTAATAAATAAATCAGATTTGTTTGCTACCTTTGTTGCTTTCCATTCTTTTATTGCCACTCAATTTTCTGCAACTATCAAGGTTTTACAGTTTGATGGTGGGGGGGGGGGGGGGGGGTGAATACACTATAGTCATAAGTTTACACAATTTCTCATGACAAAGGGCATCTCTCAACATATATCTTGTCCATATACTCCGGAGCAAAATGGTTTAGCCGAGCGAAAGTATAGACATATTATGGAAACCTCTGTCACATTATTACAAAATGCTAGCTTACCACCTCAGTTTTGGTCCTATGCTTGTCACACAGCAACATACCTTATAAATCGAATGCCCACTTGTCATAATCCTATTGAAGTAGTTAGTTAGTTGGTTAGATATTTCTCTAGCTGCTATATAAAGCTAATCTGATGTAATTACTTGGTAATCAAGAAATATAATAGATCTTCTTCTCTCTCTCTATCTTTCTCTCTACCTCTTTCTCTCTCTAAAACTCTTCTTGTTCTTCATTCGATATACAAGATTGTAGTGTATGAATGATCATATGATATAGATTACATCACATCTATAATTAGTGTAGCAAAAGTTTGACCATTTAGATAAAGGGTATCACGTGTCAGCATATGCCAAGGGCTCCTTTGTCACTTACATGAGTGGTATATAAATTTTCATTAAGACCGCTATCGGTGATGATATGCACTAACCCTTTTTTGGGAGGAATTAGCTTATTATATATGTTGTTACCACTGTTCTAAAAATCCCCGCCTAGCACCGCCTAGGCGCTAGGCGGTTGGCCACCGTCCCGATTAATGCCTAGGCGTTTGAAAATTAAGAAAGGGAGCCTAGACTTGCTGAGGCGCCCGCCTAGACCACCTAGGCACCCGCCTAGCTCGCCCAGACCCTCCTAGTTTACGACTCACTTAGATAGAAAATCGGTAACTTTCATTTTGCATTTTATTTTTTCCAATAAATTGTAAAAGACTTGTTGAATACTTAAACGAATACATATTATATGCATGTTCTCTATGTTTTCATTATGTTCTAATACCTCCTAATATATATGTCATTCTATTTTGTAGTTTATAATGAAATTATATATATTTTAAGTATAAATAGACACTTATTTACATGAAATATAATAGATTTACTTAAATCCGCCTAGTCCGCCTAGGCGCCCGCCTAGTCCTCGCCTAGCCGCCTAGGTGCTAGGCCCCAGCTCGCCGCCCGACTAGCGCCTAGCGTCCTTTAAAACCTTGGTTGTTACAAACTGTTTATTATTTTACTTTTGTGGTTGTAATTAAATCGACGCATTAGCTGAAGACACGCAAGTTTGATGGCACTCATCAAAATCAAATAAAAAAATATGCTAGTTAATTTCAACAAAGAAAATGTTTGACAGACAAAAGATAAATTGCAAGAAGCAAAGCCTGATATTCCGTAATCAACGTGAATATATAAGCTAGATAGGATAAAACATGCATGAATTTTACCTTCTTCCTTGAGGTACCAACAAACCCATCCCAATCCTCCCTTGCGTTCTTCAACTTTTTCATCACTTTAAGGCGTAAAATATACCCAAAAAGTGGTACCTAGGATTGGATTTGATGGAACTTCATATTCTGTCGGATGATAAGTAGTTTTCGTATCATAGATTTAGAAATTTTAGCAAAACCACCAAAAGGTCTGAAGACTGAGGAGAGGTAACTTATTAGTTGGCTACGTGGGCAACTAAAGAATGACATCAAGAGATTCGTATCTTCTTAGAGTTTTTCTTTCGTTGTTCTTTGTTTTTTCGGTGCTGGTTAACAACGCGAGGATAAACGTCAATAAAGAAAAACTACAGTAAGACATCAAGAGGCAGCTGGAAGGTGCCGCCGACAAGAGTCAGAAGCTTCATCAAAATATATTCGACCCAGAGCTAGAATAATGTGACAAGACTTCACAAATCCAATTCTTGTGTAAAGACTAATTAAGGGCTAACCTGCACCGATTGTATCTGTAAACTTAAAAATTGGGTAAATCTAAAAGACTCAATCCTTGAGCGAAGAACTTGAACTCCGATTTTCACAATCGATTATTACAGAATACGTAAATTACACATCTTGATAACTAACCGTCAAATGTCATATACAATTTCTATCTTGAATGATCTGTAGACGAGCCGTTTGCGTGGAGAAAATTAGGCTTCTTTCTCTAGCCTTGCTTGCACATTAAAACTCTAATACATGTTTTTTCATTAGTGTACACATTAGACGGGTATGTGCGCTATTATAGACAGAGAAAGGACTTGTTTCCTAATGAAGTCCATAACTAATTACTACCCATCACGATATTGAAATAAGAAACCAATTCTCATATGATTGCTTCCAAAACAATACACATTTTTCTAATTAACGACCGAGTTCCATTCAACATATGAAGCCTTAGAATTCGTTGTATATATTACTAGCTTTCTTGTTTTTCAATCAAGAAAATAACGGAAAACTTGCAAGTTATGTATCTAAGGTTGTTGACGAACAACATATATATCAAAATATTTAAAGGATAATGCTTGTATCTTTCTTAGTAGGGACTTATTTATCTCCTACTTACAATTGACGAACCTTTATCATTTAAACATCATAATTGGAATTGTTCATTCTCTTTATCATCATCTAAATTTTTTATATACAAAAAACTATTTAATTTGGAGATCTTTATCCCATTCGTATACATAAAACAAATAGACGGTTCATCTTGAAGATGTTACTTGTTACTAAAATCGTTGATTGATTTGACATGTATGGATGACTATAGCGATCTCCAAATTGAATGATTTTTTTGCAAAAATAATCTTTAGATGATGATAAAGAGAATAAACAGTTCCGATTATGATGTTCGAATATAAAAATTCATTAATTGTAAGTAGGGAGAAGAATACAAACATATGTTTACGAGGTGGAAGAATCACACCTGTGATTATATTGCTCTTCATTCACGAATCATCACGTCCAAGTACAGTTAATATTCTTTAGGGCTTAATTGAGTGGAAAAGAATAAATGCAGACTAAAAGTTTACACTTATATATACACTAACGCAAATATGAGTATTTTTTTTGCTAATAAAGATGTGTATTATTTATATGGTTGCAAAGAGGAAATTAGGAAATCTGATTGTATGCTCACAAATATCTAGTTTAATATTATATTACAATAGAATGGTTGTTTTAGGGCCGGCAAAGGGAAATTTTGTTAGCTATTCAATGTTTGGTTTGTGACAAATGAAAAGTAGATTCTTGGGACAATTTAAGGTTGCAATATTTCACTCTCATGCTCAGCAATTTGATGGAGTAAAAGTGAATATTTCGATTGGTGTCTAGAGTCGGATTAAAATAGATAAATCATAAAATTGCAGATAAAAGTGAATGATGTTGTAGGCATAATTTATCGAAGCATTATAAAGGCTAGAGAAAGGGGGGGGGGGGGGGGGTGAGGTGTGTGTTATATCACCCAATTATGTCTTTATTTATAGTAGTAGGGAAGGTAAATTCCTTACCCCCAATAGGATTACAACTCTAATAGGATAATATCTAGTTTAAGAGATATGATAGAATCTCATAAGGATATCCTAGATATGTTAGGATTTACGCAATCACATTCCTAATCTAATAGGTCTGCAACATTCCCCCTTGAGTGTGTAAATACTCAAACAAATGATGCATCAGGTCTTTAGCGATAAAGTAAGTTCAATTGATGAAGTCATCGGCACAATGAGCGAATGCGAGTTTCAAATCAACGGAAGAATGCATAAAAGGTAAACCTCACAAAACGTTACTATGGTAAAACCCAAGGTGGGATAAAAACTCATAGACTAAGGAGAAAAGTGAGAAGTTGCATTAAGTCAAAATTATACATCTTATGGACAGACGTAGAAGAGCTTACAAGGGTATGATCAGCCTAGGATAGGTGGCTCATCAAGACCTAGTTAGGTAGCAATAACCCAGTGGAAAAAATGCTCCTAATCGTAGGGAAAAATAGTACATTACGATCAAGTGAGTATACTTCTGGATACTCCCTCTAAGTTTGATAGAACTTCCAAATGAGAACTACAAGCATTACATATGAATAGTTAGGCATACTGTAATACCTTGAGAATTTTAAAATATATAAATAAGTGGAAAGAATTTTATCGATAAATGGAAATGTCGAAAATGCCCTAAGGGCTAAACGTAATTTTATGAGGATGTATTTTATCCTTACATATTTTGTCATGTTTCTTGACATATTTAGATAGAGTTCGATCCTATGAACGCGTACGCGAAAACCGTTTGTGAAACGGAGTTATAACGAAGAAGTGATTAACGATTGAAGTTGAGGGCAAAATAGCGATTTTTTCATTAAATTGAATGGCTCCTGATTTTCTGGAGAAATGAGAGTGCCACGTGGGTGGCTGAGATGAAGCGGCAAAGAGAGAAAGGAGAGTGGAGAGGGATTGGAGGGACCAATCAGAAACCAAGGAAGGGGGGATGGAAAGAAGCGGGAGAATGAGGGAAAACAGGTCTCTTGACCTGTGCGACCCAACCAGCGGTGCCATGGAAATCCGGTGGTCTCCCGGTCAATTTCTGGCGAGTTGAAGCCCTTCACCACTTGGAAATCATTTCCCATCATCCCCTCTACCTATTCTACCTCAAATTCGATACAAATTAGCCTTGAAATTAGGAAAACCACACCGGTGGGTGTGCGGGTTCATAGAGATCAATTCCCCAAATTTGAAACAAATTTCTTTGATTACCACCACCTATAGCATCCTCTTGAGGCCTGGAATAAAGCCTAAACAAATATAGGGGCGGCGGAGCATCGGAGGTGATCGAAGCCACCCATTCTTAGCATTTTCAGCAGGTTCGAGCGAAATTGGAGCTTTTTCCGGCCAAATTGGACTTGGTCGCAGGTATAAAGTTTGTTATACTCTTTGAGATCTTCATTTTTGTAACTTTTGAGAATTTTTAGAAATAGTTGAAATTTTTTAGTGAGCCAGGGCGACCGACCGCCACCCGTGGCGGCGGATGGCCAGAGGGCCGTAGACGTCTTTTTAAGCCACATTAGATGTCTTGAGTCTAAATTTGATAATCGTATGGCGTAGATGGATTGGTTGAACCTAAATTTCACTACAATACAATGCTTCATTAATTTAGGAATCAACGATCCGACCATTGGATCGTCACCAAACTTTGAGACATTATAGTACATAATATTTGAGGACTTTAGGAACTTACTGATCGGGAATCCGACGTATAGATATTCACGAATTAGATTTTCTAGTTAGTAATTAAAACGTCGACCGCCACTCTATTTTGTGATTGACGGAGATTCGACCGTTGGATCATAATGAAATTTTAGTATGTTGTTCTAGAAGCGTAATGTGAACTACGAATGGCTTGATCGCTTCATTTAGGTTATGTAGGCAGTTTAATCCGGATGTTAGAGGCAGCCATAAACTATACAAAGTGATTATTTTTTTTAGTGTGGTTAGTTAGAATTATAATTAACCATTATTTTTATTGTGGCCTACCTGTGTGTTTGGCTTCTGAATTAGAAATTTCGGGATGTTACATATAACAATTCCTCGAACAAGCTTATGGAAGGTTGACTTCGACAGTGACATCGTGTAGAGGTCGGCAAGGTTATATGGGATCGGCTTGCATGACTGTAATCTCCTAATGCTTTGCTGATGTAGATGCAGACACAATATGTCTTGGTGTTGACTTCGTTGATGTATTGTGCCTTGGTTGGGTTGATACATGCGGCATAATCATCATGGATCGTCATCGGGACTTAACGATGGATGAAAACAGTAAGTACTTCGAATATGCTCAACAAGAGCTCTTAACCATGTCTTATGTGTGGCGTACTGAAGTAAGGTGGGTCTTGGAACGATTTGAAGGTTTCGCAACTAAGGTCATATCGTGGACCTCCAAGATATTGTGATATCCCTAAAGGTAAAGACATAACCATTCGGGGATGTGCCTTGTGGGGGCTTGATAAGTAAGCGGCGTCAACATAACAAACAATGCAAGCATCATTCCAAGGATCAAGGGGGTCAGATCATCTCGGGATGCATTGGGTTAGCCCAAATCTGTAGTACCTTTCAGGGTAGCGGAAAAATGTCTTTAGTACCAATCCAGTGGTTGCGTGTAGGCACGATGCTGCATCTTTACCAATAGATTAACAGTGAATGAGATGTCTTATCTAATATAATGAGCTAAGTACAACAAAGCGCAAAGTTGAACTCAGATATGGAACTTCGGGTTTCATAACCTCTATAAGGGTCTCATTTGCATATAACGTATGAAAGATCATAGGTATACTCAAATGTAACACCTTTAGGGTGTAGTTCGACTGGAAGATCAAAGTTTCGTCATAACAACACTTGAACTTCAGGTTAAGGCATAAACGAGTTTTCCTAAGATCATTCACCTCAAATTCCATCTTTAGATGCGAGACGGTTTTATCAAGCTCTTCTAGAGTCTTAGAGAGATGTATGTCATTGACATAAACTACAACTCTAGCAATTCAGAATAAGACTTCATAGTTTAACATGCAAGAACATAATTCATCCCTAACTGATCAAATAATCACTTAGAAGGGTATACCAGATCTGCCAGATTGCCTCAATCTGTAAGTGAACGCCTCAAACGAGTTGAGAGGGTGTTCCGTTGTTTAGAACTATTTGAACCAGTCCATGTAATTCTTCTGGAACTTACATGTCAATCTCCGTATTACTATCCATATGGAGAAACATTAACCCCATTTCATAATGCTACTGTCAATCACAAGACGTATGAGAGAAACCTTGCGCCGTAAGTTGTGCATCATATCGCACTATTTCATTCATCTCATTACGTTTCCTTTCCCACTAGTAACACAACAGGGTTACCTTGGGCAGTGTAGGACCGAGAGGTCCAAACACACTTTGATAAGAAATTTAACCTAGATTGTAATTTTAGTTGTTCAATCAGTTCTAAGTTGTCACTAATCAATGGACCAAGGTTCGATATCGTCGTTTTTCATTTATGTCGGTAGTTACCATATAAGTGAAAACATCATCGATAATCTCATTCCAATTCTATTTTCTCATCCAAACTAGTATACTGAACCAAGAACTTCATGTCTCGGGAGTAATCCGGATTAATCTCATGAGATAGAAATGATTTGAGATGAGATTAATTGTTGTGTCATGATCTTCCTCTTCTAGGGAAGTGAATCATATGAACCGAGTGATCTGTCATGCTTCAGGTTATCCGCCGGTGTATCGGACCGTCCAACAGGGTAGGCCAAACCATCCTTTAGGGTTAGCACACCCTTTGGGGATGTTGACTCGACGTTCGTTAAGTACGTCTATCCTTGCAGGTGTGTTTGTAGCTGGTATATGATCTCGTCACTTGGCTAGATCAAAGGAATGCGTCTAGAGCAACATTTTGAAAGCTAGAATTCATTGCACTTGTTTATCACACTTGTGTAGTACGAGGATCGAGATGAGACATAGTGGGCAATGTCCACGCAAATTCACGCGGCTTTACAGGAACGTTGACGTTTTTATCTCCCCCTAACGGCTGGAAGACTATCTCATTTAAGTGACAATCCGTAAATGAGCGGTAAATAGATCACGTGCAAAGGCTCTAAGAGAGCTATTATGAAATAGAATCATCATCGACAAAGATTCATAACCTTCTGTGAGGACCCATATTGGTATGTTGCGACGGTGCAACTTGGCACATGGAATGCACACTCAAATGCATAAATACGAAATGTTAGGTTTATACCCAGTAACCAACTGTAACGTCAAAAATGGTTAGGTGGCAATGGGCCTCATGGTGGACCAACACAGCTACGTACAAGATTGCATTGCCCTAGGTAGAAACCGAAAGCTTGGTGCGTTCACCAAGGTCCGAGCGATCAATTAAATTGCGCTTTATGATTGCTCTGCATGGCTATTTTGGGGTGAACATGAGAATTCAATGTCCAATTATAAACCAAAAAGAAATGCAATACTTATCAAAGACCTTTGATATAAACTCTGCGGTATTATCCAGTCTTCCAGACTTTATGAGATAAGTAGGGTGGTGAACCCTTAAAATCGGCCAGGAGGTTTAGCAGCAATGTGTGTGGACAAACTTGTGACCATTTTGTCGATTCATCAACCCAAACCATAAGTATTTATATGGTCCGTATTTTTGTTGGATTAGTCCACATATATTCCCTTGAATCCAATGTGAAAAAATATCTTTGCGATGGATGATTTAGAAAATCAATTTCCCCAACGAGCAGGCTTGGCAAAGTGTGCTTGTAGGCATAAGATCCTTACTTCGGGTAAGGAGATACGTCATGGCATCATTGTTTGACCTAAGTGTCCCAAAAGGTCGTGCCAAAGCAAGTAAATTACTCGAATCACCCGTTTCCAGGCCGGCCACATGTGGCGTGTTCCCAGTTGGGAGGTAGCCCATTGGCCCTAAAGCAAAGCTTCAGGCTCATTTTTTTGAGGTGGTGCAAAGATATTCCACTATATTTTCTTCAGTGGTTTCATTTATGATTAGTATTCTCTCGAATATCCTTAAAACTCAATGATGTTCTTTAGGAACTGGGAGAATATAAGGTCTTTTAAATGGTAATGTAGTACCATTCATACAACGAGGAGCGTGTCAATGGTCTTTATCAAGTTGGATATACCTGAAGTCGTTGCTAGAGATGTGATTTAGGTGTAAAGTTAGTGTGCGTAGTTTCGCATTCATCCAGACAACTAACTTTCTCACATTCGTACCTAATCACGTGTTTAAATAAATTCGGTCACATGTATACAAGAAACATGATTCAATTAATTCATTTTCGAGGACAATATTAATAACATAATCCATAACTAAAACAAACACCAAACGTGAATCTAAGAACATAGAAAAATATTTACAAAGTAAACCAAAGTTACTAAGGGGATTCGGCCAACAAGGCCATTCATGTAAAAATTCTGCTCTTTCAACGATGTTCGGTGGAGCAAAATCAGTCTCACATATTGACTACTAGAATGGTACTCCTCGACGACATTGGTAAGGGCACAAACATGTGCACAACCAATGATCTATTCCATTGAGATGGAAGTAGATTCTGCAGGGTTGAGATTCAGGAATACTATCTATTATTCTTGAAGTTTTAGGTCTTAGATGCCAAGGATCACACTTCGGGCGTGATGCCATACCTTGGCAGGCCCTGATTCTACCATATGTTGTAAAAACAAACTCGAAATTGGATTATGAGAGATAGACCCAGACTTGGGTTCGGTAGCCTCCAACCGAAGCTGGAGGGGTCTATTCAGTAGGCCTCTACCAAAGCAAAACAATACCATTTGGTGCACCTTTGCAGAAGCAGAGCATGACCTTCAATGTATCCCTACCGAAGCAGAGCACCACCATTCGATATACTCTAGCCGAATTTATACCGTTCTCTCATATTTATGGTAGTAATTAGATCCAAAAATTTGGTAAACTTCTGTTCTCTACATTGTTGCTTCAGGAGCGAGTTAGAAACTTGGAAAGACGAGAAAAGTATTCTCCAATCAAAATTCGATCGGATTTATAAACTTTAGAATCGTACTTATTCATGGACGTAATCATGGTGTGCTTCAGGAAATATCGTTCATGATTAGATGGTCCGTAAGAGCGAGCCAAAGAGCCATGAAATCCTCGTTCGAGCGGTACTTCCATTTGTAGTGCTTCGAGCATAGGTCTTCGAGTGAAGATTATGGCGGAGGCTTATTCAGCTCTTCCATGCCATTGTTGGCTTCAATGGTTTCTCAGCTTCTTGATAGTCAAGTGGAGATTCACGTCTTGTACCCCACATAAAGTGATTTCTATTAGAAACTTTCAAATCAGGAAAATTGAACTTGTGACGGTTCGACAATCCACTGAATGGAGGGAATAACATTGTGAATAGTGCAATGTAAAATAAAACATCCATAAGCATCGAAGTTAGAACATTTAGGTTCTAAGACATAGTTTACATGAAAAACATCGCGTTTTCATGAGTGTATTGTTTTAAGAAAACTTCGGGTTTCAAAGGCACTAAATTTGAAACTACAGGTTCAATTTAGTTATGAACGTTTAGTTCATAAAAGAGAGGTTCCTGCAAGAACACAGACTACAAGGTACTGATTTAAGTATAGTGGATACTCAAGTGTGAGCGCTTCGGGACTACGAAATAATGTCCATGATTCAAAGAAGAAAAATAAATTATTGAATCGTTAATGTCCAAAAGTGATCTTCGGGCCAATAATTTTGGATGTCTTGTCAGATTAATGGGCTATTGGTCACTTTTAATTAATTCAATATATCAGGACTATACGAGGTCGATCGTGGAAGCAAAATAATGACATGTGGGTCTTACTAGCTTCAATTGGCAGCGGGCCAAGTGACAAGTGAATTATAACTTAATTAGCGTTAACCAAAACGTCCCAAAAATTAAATGGGTATGGTTATGAAGCGGGAATGCCAAAAATTGGCATTGGGTCGAAAAAACAACGCAGCCCAGCTTAATTAGGCTTGTTGGAATGCAAAGGTAGGGCCATGTAGCACGGCTGCAGGCTTTTAAGGGCCACAAGAAGGATGCAAGCCCTTAGGTAGTGGGTTTGGGGTGAGCAACAGCATGGGCCGCTGGTTTGGGCCAAAACAGGGCACGATGGGATAAGCCCAGCATGGGGCTGACTTGGGTGTACGGGAAAGCCCAACCGAAACTGGCTTTTGGGTTTTGGGTTAGGGGGAAGGCAAGGCCAGCAGCATAGGCTACTGGCAAGTTAGGCCGAGGGCTTGGGCAAAGCCCAGGCCAAGCAGCATGGGGCTGCTGATTTTTGGGCCAAGGACACGGTATGACAGATCCAAGAGAGCTGCAGACCTCTTTTGGAGTTACGCTGGGCTGGAGGCCCTAGGAAACCTTACCAGGCCGAGGGCCTGGTGTGTCTTGCATGTGCAGTAAAGCCCAAAGGGCTGCTGCGATGTGGTCCAGATGTCAAACATCGTCCCAAGGTCCTCTACGCGGCTAGGCTACAAGCCAACGTCTCAGCTCGGCTTAGTGGTGCTAGCGGCGATGAGCCGCGACTTATGCCGCAAAAATCCTATAATTTTTTTTTCAGACTTTTGCTAGGGTTTGGAAAACCCTAATTGCTTCTAATTTATTTCGATACTTTGACTCACAAATTCCACATAGCAAAAATTGCGTAATGCATGAAACTTATATATATATATATATATATATATATATATTGACAAATATATGAAGCATATGCAATATATATATATATATATATATATATATATATTAGAAGGTAAATGTAAATATAGGGGGTTCATGCATTATGGGGAATGTTTTCATGCTTCATGGTTGTTTCAAATATCTTCCTTTATTTTAAAAGAACCTGATTGGCAGAAAACAACTGAGCCCTTGAATTTGTAGAAGATCCTTCTCTGAAAGCCATGCATCTCCAATGCATTGTATCATGTTCAACAAAGAAAAATTAAATTGAATCAATAGCATGTAGATTAGTTCAATAAAATAATAAGTTAATCACAAAAAGAATGATTAAAACGTAATAATTCCTTGATTAAAGAATAAACTCTTTTTAGCGCAGCGTCAAAAGCGTGCTAATAACATGTTATAGGCATAATTTATCGAAGCATTATGGAGGCCAGAGATAGGGGGTGCAGCACATAGAGAGAGAAGAGAGAGAGATATGTAATTGTGAGGTGTGTGTTATATCACCCCCATTGTACCTTTAATTATAGTAGTAGGGAAGGTAAATTCCTTACCCCAATAGGATTACAACTCCAATAGGATAATATCTAGTCTAAGAGATATGGTAGAATCTTATAGGATATCCTAGATGTATTAGGATTTACACAATCATATTTATAATCTAATAGGTATGCAACAAATGATTTATTTTGATGGAATTATACATAAAGAAAATTTCTTCCTTCTAATCTTCTCATTTGAAAGGGACTCAATATGAAAAGTTTCATTAACGAGTTATTTTATGTTCAAGTTGGACTCAAATTTTTTTCATTTCTTTCTTCAACATACTTTTATTTCCTTTTATATTTTGTCACGGGACCTAAATGGCCATCATTATTTTCTCATCACGGGTAATGTATTACCATGTGAGATTTTGGAATCATACGTATGTTTTCTAACGCAAAACCAAATTACAAGCAACACTTTGGTGAAATGGTTAATTGAATATATGGACAAAAACTTTGACAAGGCATGGTGGCACATGGCTAATTGGGAAAGGGATCCTCTCCGGATCCCTTTTCACCTAATCCACTTAGTTCGCGATTCGATCTGTTAAAATTCGATCCAACGACTACAGTTATTATCACTTCTAAAAGAACTCCCTATTTGTAGCTGTTAGATCAAATTTCAAAGACCCAAATCCCGAACTAGGTGGATTAGGTGGAAATCTCCGGATCCCTTTCCGGCTAATTGCCCTTTTAATTCAATCAATGATCAGTAACTTCAGCACGAGGTGGGCCCTGCATGTTTTTGATATAGAAATGTTCTTCTTCTTCTTTTAATAGTCTTTGACCTATATGTTTATACACACACACATCAAACAGACAATGGACATGCCCTAAAATCACGCAGTACAGAAAAAGGAGTAATCATCTTCATGTTATATGTTGGTCTTTGTCACACAAAATCTAGGTCTTCGATAGAATATATTGTTGCTTTTGTAAAGTGGCCATTAGTTATAAAATAATGTTGTTGTTCTAGTATGTGCATTTCTTTTTGGTCATACAGACACACTGCTCTGATATAGGAAGTTACTGACCCAACAGAAAGAAGGGAAGAAAGGAAGAAAGGAAGAAAGAAAGAAAGAGTTAACCTACCCATGTCAATACTAACATTTCGGCAATTTAGCAAGTGGTGGATTATCAACCCATTGAGTTTTTGATTCAAACCCTCTCTCTTAATGTAGTTTAGATAAGAATACCGCTTGTAATAAAAAAAACATTTTGACAATTTTCCTAGTAAATCATACATTTTTTTAATCCATAAGGATGGTGAGATTTGAATATGAAGCCTTTATCACAATCACAATATAGTGGGAGCCGCCCTGAGTCATTCTAATACTAGGAAGATATAACAATATAGTACAATTTTTTTATTTTTTTTATTTTAAGAAGACTACTATATTTCTTTCCTTAAAAAGGGCATTATAAATACATATCATGAATAACTCGGTCCCAAAAGGGTCCTCACAAACTCTCTAAAAATATCACAATAAAGTATCACTAATCGCAAAGCAATAAATAAACATCAAACACTTGTTCGAGCTCATCGAGAATCGCACAATTACACAGATCAATAAAACTGTTAAACTTCGTGTTACAGAAAGATCATGTGAGAACAAAATCTCATACCATAAATTGGGACAAGGAGTACGATGCCCATGGGTCGATCGCATCACCCAATCACTGCCACGATTCCAAAACACCAAATGAAATAGATCCATCAAATCAAACAGCTCCACCCTTCACACATAGATACAAAAGAGGTAGCACACCAAAATGAAAATTAAAATCATGTACTCTCCTATAGAGAGCAATCAAACTAGCAAACTCTCCTACATATATAATCAAACAAAATTCCATGAAAATTCCTAGAAATTATTAAATAGAAATAACGTAAAAGGATAAAATCATGTCGGTGCTCCACATCGTCCGGACATCCGCATGTCATACCACTGCACTGGCTAAACCCAAAATATTGTACTGATTAAACTCGTTTCCGACGCAATTTGACATCTTCCATGGCTTCCCGCTTCAACGCTATGTCGAAGGTGATAACTTTGTGCGTGAGCCAAAAAACGACGACTACCACAGTGACTACAATGTTTCACAGTGATAATCCAACACCAAGTAAAGTAAACGAAAAGTGAGAAGGAAAAGTTGAAGAATGATTTTCAAGAAGATTATCGCGGACCCCAAAGCCAAAGGTAGGAGCCGGCATCAGAGAATATTTTCTTTGATTTTTCTCTAGACATGTAGGGTTTTTAACATTGATGTTGTTAATATAGTACAATTATTAAGCCCCACTATTTTTGTTTTTATTTGTAAATTTCTATATTAGAAGTTGTTAAAATGGAATCTGCTCCTCCAAATACAAAACTAACAAAAAAAAAATGAAAAAGGTGACAAAAAGAAAAAGAATGAGAAGATTGAGGAAGTGTGCGCTCTTTATGCTTTACCCCTCATCTGTCTCTTCCTTTTTTTTACTTCTCTCTTCTCTTTTTTCAAAAGTTACCAAATGGATCATATGGTCTAATGATATTCATCTTTATTTGTAAGTGAGAGGTCTTAGATCCGATTCTCGCCAAAGACGAATTTAAACCACTAGTTCATTGTAAGACTAAGCTCACCCCTCCCTCTTAACGTAAATGATATCGTTTGTTTAAAAAAAAAAAAAAAAAAAAAGTTACCAAAAAATAAACTTATGGCTGTTGTACCTCCATTATTTCCTGTAAACGCAACTCAAACGCACAAATAATCGCGTGAGGAGGAAGAAGATGCCTTTCAAATCTAAACCCTAAAATTTGCGGAAACAATGGATGGACTTCAAATATTAGACAGCGACATCGACTAAAAAGTGACGATGTTTAGAGATCAGTATCAATAAAGATTTCGCTCGCAGGTACGAGCATAACAAAAAGAGGGAGGCTCCGCAACATTAGTTGGAGAAGCGAGGCCTTGTAGACGATGAAAGGTAATAAGTGAATATGATGAATTTATGAACTCAATGAATATGAGAAATCGAATTACAACATGAACTACACAGCTAAAGAAGAGTCCTTAATTATTGAACTTGGAATGTGTTGCAGACGAAGAGAAACCAGTAAGCTTCAGGAATTAATCACGGGTTTATCAACTGACGCGTCCTCTCCAAATTCAGACTTTGCTTCAAAATTCGAAGAGGAAGAATCATTGGACGATTTGGCCAATCCCAATAAGGAAGCACGAAACTTTTTTGGGTTTAGGGTTCAAAGGAAAATAACGGGGTACTGTTGCTCATCGGGGGACTTTGGGTTGTGGGACGTGGGTGTAGAAAAAAAATAAAAAAAAACTAATGAAAAGAGTTTGAAAACGTTGAGTTTTAATGATAAAGAAAAAATAGAGGGTAAAGTGAATAGTACCAGGATTGACTTTTTAGTGTAAAAATATGGTTTTTCGTTAAAGTAAACAGTACTAGAAGTTTTTCGTTAAAGTTAAAAAAATAAAAATAAAAAACCATTATTCTCTATTGTTGGGTGTAAAGACAGTTGGTAAGGACGAATTTTTTTGTTTGAATTCTTATTTCGTTAAGGATAATTTTGAAAGTTTGGTGGACAAATTTTGTACATTAGGTGTAAAAATATATAAACTGGGTTTAAATAAAAATTTTCATATATATTGGAGAGCTTGCATTTGAAATCTTCTCAAATAATGCTCCAAAAGCACCTATATGAAAATCACAACTTTAGTTGTACCCTTTCTCTGAAAAAACCCTAACTCTCTCTCAGAAAAAATCGTAACTCTGCAAAAGCTTTAGCTGTCGGTCCCTTGCTTCGGCTTGGGCCGATGGTAGCCTCTCTCCCCCTTCGTTCTAGCGCCTCTACCTTCCCCTTTACTCCCCATCTTTTTGTTGTGTTTGTAATCTGGAATTTTATACTTGAA
The DNA here is from genome assembly GCA_036320875.1 of Cotoneaster glaucophyllus. Classification (NCBI taxonomy): domain Eukaryota; kingdom Viridiplantae; phylum Streptophyta; class Magnoliopsida; order Rosales; family Rosaceae; genus Cotoneaster; species Cotoneaster glaucophyllus. The sequence goes on from CM070068.1 coordinate 5,792,351, forward strand.
GATGATGTATCTTGTTCTATTATTGAATAAAATTTCTACCTTAAAATTAGAAACACTTATACACTAGTAGAAAAAACAGCTTGTGCGATGAAAAAAAAATTTGTCGCTTAAGTGGCTCTTGCGTGACAAAAACATAGATTGGTCGCGCAAAAATGGCAAGACACAAAAAATAAAAAATAAAAAATAAAAAAAATTATGCAGGCCCTTAACCACTTCCATTTCGTGTGCATTTCTAACGCATTTTGTGACCAAGGGGTTCATTTTGCAAAGTGTTATGGGTTTTATATAAACACAATTTAGAACCCTAGTTTTCAAAGGTTTTGTTTCATAGGCGATGGCCGATTCGGTTTCTGATTCAACGAAAAGTTGCGAGGGAGAAGGCTCTCGCGAAGGAAAAGGTAAAAAACAACTTTATTGTTGAATTAGTTCTCTTATATTTGATATGGTTGAAATTATTTTTATTTAATAGTCTATTACTTGTAAAATTTTGTGGTACGAAAAGAAATGAGGAAAGCTATGTTGCGAATAGAGAGGTACTGATGTAAGCGATTGCCCTTCTTTGAAGACAAAAGTAGGGCTAATGCGTACGCCAAACTTAGGTATGATATTGGGGGTTTGGTGTGGAATCAATGTTCTACCAAGTTTAAGTCTTCGAAAATGGTGCTTGGGGAGTTGAAGAAGTCCATGGTGGGGGAGTTATCGGTAAGTTTGTATTAAAGAATGTTTAATTATTTTGGTTAAAAAGTAGCATTTTTTAAATTACTAATTTATTTTTATTGGCATTAATACAGGTTCATTGGGATGTTGATGAACCAATGAGAAGCAGCGGAAGTATTTGGATGACATTTTCAAGATGCATTTTCGACAGTGGAAGTTCGATGTAGAGTAGGCTACGGAGCGTAGGGGAGTTCCCGATGCCCCTGCTGATGCCCCGGAGGAGGAGAATTGAAGTTTATTTGTTTTTTTTTTTTTTATAAAATTTGGACGTTATGTTTGACTTTATTTAATAAATTTATGTTATATGGATGACTATTAATATTTACATTAGTTATAATATGTATTTGGGTTAATAAATTAGTTTTATTAATTATTTTGGTAATGTTTAATTAGGTTTGAGTTTTTTTATTTAGATTAAAATAAAAATTTACATTAGTTAAAAAAAATGGATTTTTTTTTAAAATATGCATGTTGTGCAACCAACAGAGTATTCGTCGCGCAACTTGTTTACATTAATTAATTATAAAGAAAACGAAAAAAAAAATTAGACTTGCACGACAAATATATAGGTTCGTCACGCAAATGCAAAAGTAATCTTTATAATGTGACTTCAGCTGCAGAGGCAGAAACTGCAGAATCCGCCTATGCACCTCCTTCCCTTTCGTTTTTCTTCAATCTGACATCCGTCACTTCCATTTTCTCTCAATTTCATCATCTAATACTCCCTCCATCTTTTTCTCTAGGTTGATCGAGCTATCTCTGTGTGTCTGGTAAGTTTTGTTTTGTTTAGGGTAATACTATTAATGTCAATTCATACTAACGCCATGAAATTCGTTGTTTATAGGGATATTGTGTGTGATTGGTGATTGGTGGAGAACGATTTGGAAGGTATTTTCTTCGTTTTATTTAAAAAAAAATATAAAAATAATTAAATTATGTTGTTATGTTTATATTATGTCGTGAATTTATATTTATATTATGTTTTTAAATTTGTATGTGACATACAAATATGTGTTGTGATGTAAGGAGTTAATTGTAATTAACTTCGTACCTTTTTTTTTTTTTTTTTTTTTTTTTATAGTAAAACTTAGATTCCCATTCAAGGATTAGTTGGATTTCGCGCATGGATGTGAAAGCATGACTGTGGTCCAATTGATTCTTGAATTGTCCCATTATTTAGACAGTTTGGGAATGCACAGTTATGGCGTGTAGTTTATGGTTCAAAGATTAGGTTTTGATTGTGAGGATTTCGGTCTCATCTCTGTACGTTCTTCGAATGGCACATAGGTATTTCATATCTACGTCGTCCATCTGAAGAACTGTACAGAGTTGCTGCCAAAATTCCTCCACGTCAAAATCTAATCTGATGTAGCCGTAAATTACGTGACATAACTTTGCATCCCCGAATGGGATAGGGCCCTTACCGGAGGAATAAGGCGACAATATCATGATGAAGTTGTTGTGATTGTTGTACTGTTATTATGGCTACAGGAATTATAAACAGAACGGGGATACAGAACCTGAACAGATGCACATACGAATACTTGGATGGAATCAAGGATTTTATTGACTTTGCACGTACACACAACCCGGGTGCAACTAGAATCCGGTGTCCTTGTAGGAGGTGTAACAACACGTTAATGGACACAATTGAAGATGTTCGATTTCATTTTGTAAGGAATGGAATGGTAGAGACCTATAATACTTGAAACCATCATGATGAACAATTAGACAATGTTTCGTCTTCAAACGCCACAAGAATGGGCAATGTTGAACCTAATGTGGATCCTAATGAATAAGTCATGGATATTTTAAATGATGCTTTTCCCTTTGCATTGATAAACACCAATCTGGAAAGGGAAGATGACATGCCTACACCAATGGATAGTGCAGAATTCGAACAATATGAAAAGCTATTATAAAAATGCCAACCAAGAGTTATACCCGGGGTGCGAGGGCTTTTTGGTTCTCACAACCATTGTGGAACTAATGCACGGAAAAATAAAGTACCGTATGCTGAACCAGTGTTTCGATTACTTTTCGAGGCCTTTCAAGAGAATGCTACCAAAGAACAATTGTTTGTCGAAAGACCATAGAAACGCACAAAAGGTGTTGAATGGTCTCGGATTAGGTTATGCAAAAATTCACGCTTGCAAAAAAAATTGTATTTTATTTTATAAAGAGAATAAAGCATTGGATAATTGCACTGTATGCAAAGAGTCGAGGTTCAAAATGACATCTCAGAATCGAACGACTAAGATCCCACAAAAAGTCATGCATTATCTGCCTTTGAAACCTAGGTTGCAAGGATTGTATATGTCGACGCATACTGCCACCGACGTAAGATGGCATAAGGAAGAATTGGTAAACGACGCTGCAGATGGGAAGGCATGGAAAGAGTTCGAACGAACGTTCCCCGAGTTTGTTGCTGATCCTCGGAATGTTAGATTGGGACCTGCCATTGACGGATTCAATCCATTCGGAGTTCTAAACCAACACCACAGCAATTGGCTGATTTTCATATAATTTGCCGGCTTGAAAATGCATGAAAAAAGAATACATGATGATGACTCTTTTGATAACTGAGGATCCTGGTAGGTCAATCGATGTTTACTTAAGGTCGTTGGTTGATGAGCTAAAGGATTTATGGACAAACGATGTGTGCACATACGATAAGTGTACTGGGAAAATGTTCACTTTGCGTGCAGCAATTATATAGACTGTGAACGATTTTCCTGCATATGCAATGGTTTATGGGTAGAGCACTAGGGGTTATATGGCATGCCTTGCATGCAAGAATGATGTAACATCTAGTTGGCACGAAGGAAAAGTTTGTTACCTTGGTCATCGGAGATGGTCGCCATGGGACCACGAGTGGCGGGAAAATGATAAAGAGTTCGATGGGAAAACAAAGCCTCACCTCAGACCTAGAGAATGGTATGGTGATCATATTTTGAAACAGCTTAACCGTTTGGATTTTGCTTCGTTCAGGAAAATAGTGAGTAGGACCAGACCTTTTACACATATAAACTGGACGCACAAGTCTATATTTTTTGAGCTCCCATATTGGTCGAATCTAAAATTGAGACACAACCTAGATGTTATGCATGTTGAGAAAAATGATTGACACATTAGTGGGCACCATTCTAAATATCGCAGGCAAGACAAATGACACGATCAAAGCTTGTCTTGATTTGGAACGACTGGGAATACGGAAGGGTTTATGGATGAATAGGGACAATGATAAAGCCATTAAGGATCTTGCGTTTTTTTTTTCCATGAAACCGAATAACAAAAAAAGAGTTTTTAAAGTTTTTATCGTCTGTAAAGTTTTCCGATGGGTATGCTTCTAATATGGCGCGTTGCGTGAATGTTGATGGGGGTAAATTTGTTGGATTAAAGAGCCACGACTGCCATGTGGTTATGAAATGCCTACTTCTTGTGGGTATTCGACACCTATGGCCAGAAGATGTAGTGAAGCTAATCATGTTATTGTCCATATTTTTTTCCCAACTGACGTCAAGAACGTTGCAAAAGACGGACGTTAATCAGTTGCACCACGACATTGTCCAAGTCCTATGCAAGTTTGAGATGATATTTCCTCTAACTTTCTTCACAAGTATGATCCACGTGATGGTTCACTTGCTGGAAAAGGCATTGATTGATGGTTATGTCAACTATCGTTGGATGTATCCAATAGAAAGGTATATAATCCTCATCATTTGTTTATTCATCATTAATTGACGCTTACTAATTTGTATCGTATCGTTTTATTTTGGTAGGCTTCTCGAAGAGTTGAAAAAAAGGTGTACGCAACAGGGTAAAGCCCGAATGATCAATTATAAAGGCTTGGGTTCAATATGAGTCGCTTATTTTTGTGGAATGTATTTAAAAGATGTGGAGACGATTTTCAATCATTCTCAACGCAATAATGATGGGGGTGTGAGAAAGGTTGTTTTTTCCCAAAGCGCACGACTCTTTAGAGATCTTGTACGAGGCGAGACGTTTTCCAAAAATGACATGGAGGTGGCGCATTGGTTGATACTAAACAATTGTGATGAGACAATGGCATACCTAGATAAGCATGAAGAGATGATGAAGTGAGAACATCCATCACATTTGTATGCCAAGAAACACCGTGAATTGTTTCCACAGTGGTTTCTTGAATATATAAGTTATAAGTGTTTTGTATTTGACATATATATTGTAGTATTTAATTTTCTCAAACTAACATGTGTATGTTTTTGTATAATGTTAGGTGAATCAATTGAAAGCATTGAATTCCCCCACTTACAGTGAAGAGTTATATAACCTAGCGTTTGGACCAATTCGTGCTAAATTGTTCTCGGGTTGGCATGTTAACCGCGTCAAGTTTTTGAGGGCTGAATGAGATGACAAGTTGTGTACGCAAAACAGCGGTGTCCATATCCCAGGTGGAAGCGAAAGTACATACATTGATTTCTATGACAAACTAACAAGTCTCGTGCAATTTCTTTACAAAGACCGATGCCAAGTGTTCATGTTTAAGTGTCAACGGTTTGATACAAACCCAAATAGGCATGAAAGTGTTAAAATCGACCATGGCTTACTATTTGTGAACACTAACAGAACTTGGTACTATGGCGACCCTTACATTTTGGCAAACATGGCAAAACAAATTTTGTATCTAGATAACCCTAAAGTCAGGAGAAGTTGAAAATTTGTTCAGAAGATGGATCAGAGGAATGCGTATGCTATACCAGAACAAGATCCTACTGACGACGACGTCGATAACATCGCTGACCAACGTTTAGAATCTTCAATGGAAAATGATGCGAAAACACTCCAAGATACAAATCTTATCCAATAACTATTTCAGATACAAAGAGTGGCTTCAATCGAAATACCGATTCAGTCAATTACAATTGACCTTGGTAATCTTCCGCGATACGATACTGTAGTGGGCCCGAATGACGACGGTGACATACCTATCGACAAGGAGGAATGGGAGACTGAAAATGATGATAGCGACGATAGTGAAAGTTATTATAGTTCGGATGATGATGAATAATGCAATTTATTTGTGACTTGCTTTGTTCATATTAAATGATATTTTTGTAATTTATTTATCTTATGTTATAAATAAATTGTTTTTATTTGAATAAATTTAAATTAAAAAAAATTTAACTTGGGTAAATTAAATTTTCAGTTTATCGCGCCATGAACATGACGGTATTCATCACACAAATGTTCTTTGCGCGATGACTACATTCCTTTTCGTCGGGCAAGGAGTTGAAAATTTGACTTTCTGGGCGGGCACCAAAATAATTTCGTGAAAATTTGAATTTTTTGCGCGAAAAATACATTTCTCTTCATCGCGCATGAATCTCAGGATTTAATTAAAATGCCAAACACCTTTTCCCCTTAGTTCTTCCTCTCTATTTTTCTCGACGCTGCAAACTCTCTCTCACTCAACCTTTCTCTCCTCTTTCACTCTGACAGCCCTCACTCTCACTCAATCTCTGTCACCCTCTCGCCCTCTCGCCATCAGACCCCGTCGTACTCTCTTCCTCCTCCGATAGCCCTCTCTCTCACTCAATCTCTGTCACACTCTCTCTTTGAGGTAATTTTTCACTTAACTTAACTCTAGTGTTATACTTGTAATTAGGGTTCTAGGAAGTAGTAATTGCAGGATTATTTCTTCATTTCAATTTAAGGATAGGAATTTGTAATTTTAGGATTTAGTAAAGTTAGGAATTAGGGTTTTAGAAAATTTTAGGAATTTGTAATTTTAAGAATTAAAATTCTAGAAAATTTTAAGAATTTGTAATTTTTGTAATTTTAGGATTATTTCTTAATGACATGCATATCTGATCCACATTTTTATTGCTTACATTGGTTGCCTATATATATGTATGTATGTATGTATGTATGTATGTATGTATGTTTATGTATGTATGTATGTATGTATGTATGTATACGTATGTATGTATGTATGTATGCATTAGATTAGGTTTTCATTGTTGCTGCTGCCGTATCACATTCACACACATATGAGAGCAACTATTAATTCTTGAAAGACATTACTGCATGCATTTTCACATATCAGCATCATAACTCTTACCTTTGTTTTTCTCTCATGTGTCGCATTAGATTAGGAGTTTTGATTTTAGCTGTTGATATAGGAATTATGCATTGAGAGTCTAAAGTTGAAGAAAAAGAAAAAAGCATCGCAAGCACAGTGCATTGAGAAAGAAATTGGTTAGCAGCATTGCATGTCTTTTATATATTTCAGTTCGAGAGCGAGTATGTTTTGAAGTTATATATAACATATGGTAGTTTGCAATTGTGGCAACACTAAGACACCTAGTGCACTTATATTGCAGCAGAGAGTTTTTCCTTCAAGCTAATCGACATTATTTTTGACAGAAAAAAATCTTTTGTGCATTTATATTTCGAGCAGCCCCAAAACCAGTGTCTAGTATTTTAGAAAATTCGGTGTTTGAACTCAAGTGTTTTAAATTATTTTAATCACTGTTTTTTATGAGCTTTAATTAGAAATCAATTATGAAAATGTGCCTTGTGATTTTCGTAATTGATTGTTTTTCAAAAATTACACCATTCATTCATTATGCATGATTGCGTTAGTATCTTGCAAAGTTCCAGAAGAAGGTGATTGACGACCGCGTTAGTGTCGTGCATATCTGATTGGCATGCATATCTAATTTGGTTGAAAACAGTTTTCCTAAGTCAGCGTGTTTCTATTGATTTTTTGGAAGCCTATGTATAGGCATTAGATAGGATTTCTAAAGGCTGCTGCATTGAATTTTTTTTCTAATTGTGCAAATGTTGCATCTTATTAGAAGTCGTAAGGCGGTGATGACTGCACCCTGTTTGATTCTCCCGCCTCCTACTTCAGCTGCGACTGCTCTGACAGAAATGGACCCCAGGCCGGTTAATCCGGTTGGTTGCCGGGTCTCCCAAGTGTCAGCGTCATCGACCTTTTCAGTGGCGCTACCTGTTAGTGCCAAGCGTGCTCACCGTCGCCCCCGCACGCCCGACACAACATCGACATCCACTACTGATGCCTCGAGGTCACAACCAGGTAAAGTTAAATAACTCCCTTTATTTCCTTGTGAATTTAGTTATTCATATATTAAGTTCAATCAAAATTGTTACATATTGTAATTGTGCGTTTGGTCCAAATTTGGCTTGTTCAACTGTTGTGATTGTTCTTGAATATCATATATTATTCATTACAATGTCCAGGGTTTGGGAAATGTTATCATCTTAGGGGAGGTTCTGCCGAAATTTCGGTATAATTTGTAGTGTTTGTTTGACTTTTTTATTTTTTTTCCAGCAAAGAAAAATGCCCGGGGAACTTGTCGTTAGTTAAAGAAGGCGAAAGACACCCGGGTGACCAACGAACATATCACGATCGGATACGACAACCGACATCAGGCTACACCAACGGATTAGCAGCATAGCGCATTGGCCCACGACATTGGTCACGTCGTTCGGACCTATTGCCCTATGCGATGGAAGTCTTGGAAGGCAATGTCGGCCGAGGTGAGGACGAAGGTTGCGCGATTATTTGTCGGTAAGTATCCTGACTTTTTATTGCTTTTCCTTTAAAGTTTATATATCTATATTAATTAATGTATGTAATTAATTTGTTACATTGTAGACGAACTACAATTTCGATGACATCAACGACAATATGTTGGTGTACGTCAACAGGCTTTTTGTTGAACGGTACAAGCAATGGAAGAGCGACTTGCACCAATATTTTGAAACGTTTGATGATCCACAAGTCACTCTTGAGGAGGGTTGCCCGAAAGAGTTTGAGGACCGAGAAGAAAATTGGGTGTGGCTCTGTAGTCATTTTTAGGAGCCCGGCTATGTGGTACGTCTTTTATATTAAGTCTGAAAGTATTATACGTGTCATACCAATGTTTATTATTATTTTTTATTTCAATTAAATTACAACTAATACGTTTATTTTGTGAATAACAGAAGAAGGCGAAAGCCAACAAGATCAATTGGGAGAAGAAGACTCTTCTCCACCATTCGGGTTCGAGGCCCTTTGATGAAATTGGGGTTCCACCATAAAACTAATTGGCAATATGGGGAGTAGCCCAAGACCATATAAGCACATAGCAAACCTTGTCTCTCACCGATGTGGGATAACTCTCAACACGCCACCGCACGTGTGGCAGATTTTCAAGCCTACATGTGGACAACAACTGGGTGACGTGGAGAGAGTGTGGCCGTTTGGCTTCACATGAGGACAACCCGCTTTGATACCATGATGAAATTAGGGTTCCACCATAAAACCAATTGGCAATATGGGGAGTAGCCCAAGACCATATAAGCACATAGCAAACATTGTCCCTCACCGATGTGGGACAACTCTCAACACCCTTCTCATATAGGATGGAGGTGCGGGGGCAGACGTTTATGTTCGACCCGGGGATGAGTTGGCCGAGTCCCTTCATGTAAGTATTCTTCAATTGTAATTACTATCTTACGCATTCAAGTATCATGGTTGTTATTTCAATGTTGTTATTAATATTTCATGGTATATTACACAGGCGACGATGATGGAAAAGAGGCAGTCGGTTCTTCAGGAGTCCGCCTTCCAGCTTCCTCCCGACACTCCGATCGAGTTTGTGGATCCCCCGAGGATGCGGGGTTTCAGATCCTTACAGACACCTTGGATCAGACTCTCGGGCAGAGGCCGGGGAAGTATTGTAAGGGGATGGGAATGCCCGACTGCGGGAACCTAGAGTCTCTTCATCCTCATAGTCGAAGGGCGAGGTGACAGCTTTGACAGAAGAGGTGGCCAGCCTTAGGAGTGAGCTTGCCTGTATAAGAGCCAGATATCACTAATCATAAAGGCCCTTAGTGAATCTAGGATTCATCTCCGGATGTTCGTACCCGGTCGATGTCTGAGCCCCTCCAACTCGAGCATGCCCAGAACTCCGCCCCTTCAACCTCTGAGCTTGTCCTCATCCCCGAGGCCTTCTTGCCCTAAGATTTCCAGCCGCTTGCAAACGACAACCCCGTAGATTATTCCACCTTCTTTTCTTATTTTTTTACTCCTTTACTTTTTAAACTTTTTCCTTGTGCGCACGTTTTCTTTTTATTTTAAATAAATTATTTTTCTCTTCATTACATTTTTTTATTGCAATTTAATTTCATTATTTTATTACAAAATTAAAACCATAACAAAAAAAAAATTAAAAATATATATATATTTAATTTTTTGCGCTACGAATACCTTTGCCTTGCATAATTTTTAGCAACTAATCCGTTTTCGTCGCGCAAGAATAACATGTCGTCAAGCAAAGTTCTTAGAGACGAAGATTAGTTGTCCCATGTATGTATCCTGACGACTGCTACTTGTATCCTAGCATTTTATGCGACGAAGATCTTCGTTCCTAAAAATTTGGTGCGACGAAGTTTTTGTCGTTTTGACATTTGTGCGACGGGGATAAGCTTTGCGCGACCAATTTGTGTTCATCGCACTAAAGATTAAACGTAGTAGTGATATGAATAAAAACCTCACAATTAACGAACACAAGAAAAAGACAAGGAATCTTGACGCTCAAAGAGCAAAAATAATAATTATTAGTCCAAAAGATTTAAGGCTAAAAGCTGTAAGTACATAAATTCAAATTAAAACATCAATAGCCATGAAAACGAAAATTTACGAGAGGAAGAAGAGATTCTGCAAGTTAAAATCCTGCTGGAGTGCATCTATAAGAGTTAAGGTAGTGTCAAATCTGAAGATATTATGATTGACATATTTGTAGGTGATAAAGTTGATATCGAATTAAATGTTAAGAAACAAAAAACTTTGGGGTACAAGAATGAAACTAATTATCAAGTTGCATATTCCAATCTTGTTTATGGAGTAGGGTTCATGATAGTTCCGTCAAGATATGATGAAGCTTGGTCTCATAGCTGCTTGGTAAAGTTATTTTATTTTCAGTTTTTGCTCAAGATCAACTTCTATTCAAGGTAAACTCGGGGCCGAGTTCTTTACAAGTGGGACAGACTGATGTAGGACATACATTGGGTTATACATGCAATAAAACTAAATGAAGAAAGCAGCGATATCAATCAAGAAAAATGATAGGGGAATCAGAAATTCAATGGTTAGTAGATTATTTGCTACTACCATATCCCGGGAATAGATATGTTGGACTGTTCAAATTAATATAACTTTCATTTGGCATGTCAGTTATGGGCCCATAATATATGGATTGGAAGAGAACGATGAGATCTACAAACAACGACTCCAGTTGGCATGAGCAAACTATATTGTTTACCATGTTTAATTCAAATTTTAATACTTTAGGATTTTTTAATATTTTGTTATTTATTTCATTTCTTTTCTATTTGGATTTCTAGGGTTTTCAGGGTTAAGTTACATTATAAATAGATCATTTTGGACCTGGATTTGTAATATTTCAACTATCATTCAATAAACATGAGTTTTCTCTCTATTTTCCTAATAGACTCTCAAGCTAGGGCTTGCTAGTAGATTTTAGCGTACAAATTTTGTTCGATTTCCTGCGACCCTACTTGCTAAGTGATTACCATATGCATGAGTTGAAAAAGAAACCTACTTGAACAACACTTTGCAATTAATGGATAACTACGTCTACTCGCTCGGCTTCTGCCTTCAAAAAAAAAAAAAAAAAAAAAAAAAAAACTACGTCTACTCGCAGGCAAACTCTGAAAACCACCCTTATAAAAGAGTGAAAATGGCAATCCAAAGTGGTGAAAGAAAGTCTTGAGCACATATACGCATGCATGCCATGTTAATATTCCTTGTGACGTTTTGCATGCTCTAATTAAGCTGATAGTGATTTATAAACTGAGTTAGACCTTTAATCTACCACTCCACAAGTTGAAGTCACATTATTAGTGGAAGTTAAGTACAATGTGATCGACCACCTAACTTTGCTAATCAATTTAACACAGAATGGCTCGCCAAAAATTGTTGATACACAATATCAAGATAATTGCCTATCGATTGGACACTAATGCTTATCCAATTCCCTATTGTGATGATATATGACTGCAAATTAAACGTAAAAAAAATGAGTATTAAAAGGTTTCCAAAATCAATAATTAGTTGTCTAATCAAACCATCCACCAATAACAAAGAATTAATTTTGCTTTGATGTTACGTGTATTTGAGGGAGTATGGAGAAGAACTTAACAGCACTCTGTATCACATCATATTCATAATTATGACTTGGTAAACTTATCACATCATATTCATAATTATGACTTGGTATGCGATTACATATACAGCTAAATTAATTAATTACAGGCGGTTACATACTTAAGTTCAGAAAAGTTTGCTACAAACGGTGTACAAATCCCTTTGCTTTCACCTTTGAATCCACCTTTCTATAATTTAGATGAAATAGTTTAAACTATTCGTCAAAAACCACACACACACACGATGAAGTTCACAATTACTTATATGATGGATTTGAATAATTAGAGGAGAATATGCGAAGGGAAGTTGGTCACACAAAGGCGACTTATCTTGGATAACTGTATATAATTAAAAAAGAATCATTATTGGTATTATAAAAATTTAATTGTGCATTATTTATAAGAGTATTTTTCTTACTAAATATAAAAAGTTTAAAATGAACAATTAGATATTTCTTATTTGAAATGCCAATAACAATTGCTTAATTAATTTACATATAATTTAGACCATGGTAGGCCAACTGTACACTATCCACAATCCACTTATAGCCTAAATTTTTCAAGAACTTCTTCAACTATTGATGACGATTCAAAGAATATTTACTTAATTAGGGTCTTTTGTTGTCACTTCCTTTTTTAGGACTCGTTTAGAAAGTTTTTAAAATGATTGAAAGTGTTTTTAGAAAAAAATGATTTTAGGCTCCAAAAGCACTTTTGAGAGAAAGACGATATTAGATATTCAATTCAAACAACGTAGAACAAGTACAAACTGACAACAAACTGAAGATAGCGTGCATACTGGGCCTCAATAAAACCTTGCCGGAGCTTTCAACCCGGTCGAAGGAAAGAGCGTCCCGCACAAACAAGGACCTATCCTCAAATGTCAATACAAAGCAAATTACAAAGTATCCCTAAGCAAATCAGGGGAATCTTCCACCCACCAAACATGTAGCGTATATCCATTGTTGTGTTGTAAGCGTCAACCGTGCGGCAAAGCAAGCGACTATGGCTTCCATAGTCCTGTCCACACGCTGCAAAACCAACATGACCAACCAGCTGAAATTGACTCCACATAGAATCAAAATGACAGAACAAAGACAAAACACGGAGTGAAAAATAACAAAAAAGCCACCACGTGACTAGCCGCTTGAAAAACCTGGAAAGTAGTGGGCTCATGAAAATGAGAGATAGCTAGTGGGGGCAAACAGCATCTCTACAAAGCCCAATACATTATTCAAATCCAGAACAACTGGAAAACATGCGCCCATAATATTTTAATTATCTTGCTCCAACCCCCGACCCTCGCCGATCTACCCAACCATCCTTGGCTCCTCCGTTGCAGTCGCCACCACCCAAAGGACAAACACCAAGCACACCATGGAACCCTCGATATGAATAATAGGCTGCCACCCTTTGCTCCTCTACTGTAAGCGCCAACCATGTGGCTAATACCATGAGCACCGGAACCAGATAACCACGACACCATATGCCATAAGCAACTTCCTGCCGCCGCTCTCCTAGAGAAGCCTAGAAACTAGGGAACCCTAGAGAGCAATTAAGACCCCTTTAGCATAAAAATAAATAATTAAAAGAGGAGAATGGCTCGGTGCAATACTCATTGTTGCAGCTATGGTGGATGTTTCCACCTCCAACAACATTCCTTTGCAGGGTCTGCGCGAACGCGCTAGGGAAGGGAAGAGAGTAGAGGAGGTGGATCTGGCAACATTTTCTGTGGCGCACACAGATCAGATTCTAGGATAGGGTGCGGGTGGAATATGAGGGGGTGAGATAGAGAGGAAAGGTGGGGGACAAGCACAGGGAAGGAAGGAGACCAAGCTCACAAATCAAAGACAGAACTGAAAAGGAAAAAACTGAAATAAGAGCAAGAGGGAAGAAGAGAGGGAGAGAGGAGGAGAAGAGAGAGAGGGGAAAGAGGCTACCATCGGCCCCCAGCCATAGCCAGAGGCCGGCGGCTATGGGGTGACGGCTAGGGTTTTTTCTTTGCAGAGAGAGAATTACCAAATAAAAGTTTCCAAAAGCACTTAAAATTCTTTTTGATATTCTCCTTGCTATTCTTCTTGCATGAAGCACTCCAAGTACTTTTTGAGGATTCACTTGCATTTATACTAAGGATTGATTCTAAAAAAAAAATTCACTAAAAACCTTTTCAACCATTTAAAAGTCATTTTCCAAATGAACCCTTAATATCCTCTTTTGGCGTTTTAATATTTATGTAGTATATATGGTATTGCATAAATTACCTCCATATGGTACTATAGAAAGAGAATTTATTGAGGAGGGCTAGTGTTACCGTGGAAATCAAGCACCCTTGTGGCCCTCTTCGTCGACTCTCCCACCCCTTTTCCCCTCCCTCATAACCCTACCAAACTATTGAAAAAAAAAATTGAGTGAGAAGTTATTAATTCAAATTCTAGTTAAGAATTTATTGAGGAGGGTTTTAGATTCGATTCTCGTTAAAGGTGAATTTGAACCATATTATTGATAGCCCATTGTGAGGCTAGCCAACCCCCCCCCCCCTCCCCTTTAATGTAGATAGTATCGTTAGTTAAAAAAAATAAAAAAATAAATTCTAATTAAGAAAAGAATACCTACCTTACCCGATTTTACAACAAAGCAAAGAAAAACTATTAAAACTATCAAATTCAGTGGTGGAGGCACATAGAAACCAGGATAGACCTAGCTAGCCCCCCTCTGCAACTCCACCATGACTTATAGCATGTTGTTTTACAAAACTGTTAAAACTCCCACACATATTGAGTTGAAAGAAAACTGATACAGTTATTAAATAAGGTTCTTTTATAGTGTGTTGCCACCATGTCCTAGTCATTAATTTCATGCTTATGATATAATGTTCCCAATACTAAGGTTTCATTAAACATTTAAAGGTTCTTTCTTCTCTTTAGTATACAATTACTTATGCTAATCTAATTAACTAGCATCACGCGTATTTTTTTTTTTCAATTATGAGGTCTTAAATTGGCCTTTCATAGATGAAGATTTCAATTCTAATTTCGCCATTGAGTTAGCCATTGGTTTATGAGATTTGAATTGTTTATGAAACAAACAGAGAGCTTGACTTTATAATAGTAGAGATAACGTTGTATCAAAATACATTCATGCTACCATAAACAAAAACCTCTAAATTTCCTCATTTATTTTGTTCAATTATGGTTTCTTCTAAAGGCCCGCCCTAGCCTCGATTTTCTGGATTCGCAAGTGATAAGATTGTTTAAATATTATCGTGTTCTTACACTTCACCTAGCTAGTCATTCAAAATATTACATTATATCCCTAGGTTTTTTTTTTTTTAACAAACGATATTATTTACATTAAAATTTGTTGAGAATGAGTCTCACATTGATGAGAGGAGGGACCTTTCATGAGCTTATAAGAGGTTGAGCTACTCCCCATATTGCTAATTGATTTTATGATGGAACCTCAACTTTTTTTATGGTATCAAACCAGGTTGTCCCACGTGTGAAGTCAAGAAATATACTTTCAATCATACCCACTTTTGACAAAAGTGTCCATTAATACTCACTTTTGACATTCTTGTGGATTAATAATGCCTTATTTGGTTGATGAGAAAACAAAAAAGAAATATACTTTCGAACATACCCACCGTATAACACATAATTCGTTAACGGTCCCGCATTTTAAGTAGTCAGAGAATGAGATGATAATACATATGCATTAAGTTTCATCCACACTAAAATTAGAATTCCTCGCAAAAAATTCCTAACGCCATATTAGATAATAAAAAAAGAAAAAAAAAAGAAAAGAAGACAATCACTGGCGAATTCTTAAAACCTTAGATATTCAAAGAATAAATCAACAATGCATATATCAATGAGGTTTCATTCAGATACCCTTTAGCCAAAAACACGGGAAGCACATATATAGGTAGCATCTTAATCTTTAATTAGAAGAGGAATATTATAGAATATGAAAGAGTCAAAGGGCAGCAGCAGACTAAATTAATGGTGGAAATATATAGCTTGTTTCTAAACTAAACTAAGCAAGCTAGCACTTATGAATGCCTTCTCACCTGCTTTTAGTGCTCGGTGCACATGGAGGGGTCTTGTATTGCAGCCGTTTCTGCGGTTTTTATATGCATGAATGGCCTGCAAGAGGTTGGAGCTGAATTAATAAATAAACCTATCAATCTACTTTTTCCCCCTTTTATAATTATTTCTAAGCTATTTTTAATGTTATTTCGGACGTACAAGGAACTTGCATCCTTTAGGATTTAGTTGTTGCGATATTCTCATGCCCTTTGCATATATATTAATATATCATGTATCAATTATTAGTAGTCACCAAATATAATACCCTATTAGAATATCTAGAATAAGAATTACTTAAATTTTATCATATTTTATTTGCAAGTCATGTATCGTTTTGGTTGGTTAATAGGACATTCTGTTTTAATTTACTACATCCTCAGTTTTAACATTTTTTTTCTCAATAAAACTTAGAATAGTAATGTCGTTTGTAACAATGAAAAAAATCTTATTTGGTATTTATATTTATACATGGGATCAGTGGATGAGTCGATGAGAAGAAATGTAGCAAAGGGGGCGCAAAAGACCGGCCTTGTTTGATGACTGTGTTAATTAACCACAATCACTTTCATGTGCTACTTTCATTACTCTTTTTTTTTTTTTATTAAATGGAACAGTTATTAACACTCTAAAAATCTCATTGTATACTCCTTTTTTTCTTTCTAATTATAGTAAGTTTGGAGTGTGAGATTTTTGGAGTACTAATAACAATTCCCTTATTAAATTGCTGAATTTTGGGGTTACTTTTGAGGGAAGCTTCCAAAAAATAAAACGATTTACGTTATATAATTTGGCTTGCTTGATATTAAGACACGTTGTGGCATCAAATGAAGATCTCCAGTCTAAGACATTGCATCCAAGTTAATTGATAAAATTGTTTACTAGTCTTAGCTACTTCATGTAACTTCAAATCCATTGGTAAAACTATTTATATTGCTAGACAATCGCTTATGTTAATTATCAAACTTAAATATTTATAGAACACGCATTTAGGAAAATACACAACAGTCGTTAGGTTTATTCAAGCAACATAATAATAGCAAAAGAATATTTTCCAGTTATTTACTATGGTAAGATTTATCTATAAATAAATTAGCTAGTTTAGTACTATATATTGTGAAATAACAAGCCCATATAATATAGTTCATGTATACATGATGGAAGATTGATCTGGCAAAAATCTGGACTATAGAAGAAATGAAAGGTATACACTTTTTTTTTTTTTTTTTTTTATAGAGAGAGAGAGAGAGAGAGAGAGAGAGAGAGAGAGAGGGAATGATCACATATTTTACAAGAACTATATATACACTATATGGACAGATATTTCCTTTACACAGTAAGTTATGGAAGAGGAAGAAAGCATCTGCAACTAGCAGAGACGTTGAGATAGAGATTCTTCTTTGAAAAATGTGAAATTAACCAAGATAGTTCACCAACAAGGACATGGGAACCAAGCACGACCTTTTTTTTATTAAGTCCGTACAATCACTAGTTTTTTCATCATCTGCCTGTTCCATCTCTGCAAAATGTCCTACAGTAGTCTCCTCCTTCCCCTACAAAACCATCAGGACAAAACAAAATGATCATAATTAATCAAATAACTAATCTCTTTTCAAGAGAGTATTAATAGAAGAAATAATAAGGAAAAGAAAAAGAATAGTACCAAAGAATTCATACTCATAAGAAGATCATCTATCTCTATCGGGGTTTATACCAACTGGTCTCGAATCACCAATCTATTAAAATAATAAAGACCGCAAAAGAAAAGTCAATTCCCACAAACTAACAGAAATTGAAATAAGAAAAGAAAAAGGGAACAATTAATTTGTATGTGTGGATCTAAATAAAGAAGGACCTTGGGACTATTAACCGGAGAACTAGCAGTGTCCTCCAAATCATCACCAGAAATCTTTTTGGTTCTTGTTTTCTTGAAGCTTAATTTCTTGGAAATGTTATTGGGTGGGACCCCAATAGAGCCTGCATGGTTTTGATTGTTGTGGGAAACTAATTTCCATGCAGCACCAGAAGCAGTTTCAGAAGCAGCATCAGAAACCAAAGAAGAGGTGCAGCCAAAACTTTGAGCTCCTCCTCCTCCTCCTCCTTCTCTTCTGTTATTATTGTTGTTTGAGAAGTCTTCAAAGTAAGCAGTCCAACCACTCTCCTCCTCAGTGCATGAGTATGTGGTTTCTTTTGAAGGAACAGCTTTGAGCAGAGATGAATCGCAAGACTTCTCCATGACAGAGAGGGCAGCTGCTAGATATTTGCTGCCTGGCCTTTTGATTCTAAAAAGAGAGATTTATATATAACTGAAAGAGATGATTAAAAAAAGGGAAATTTTAACGAAAAGTTTCTAGTACTGTTCATTTTAACGAAAAATCATATTTTACACTAAAAGTCAATCTTGGTACAATTCAGTTTACACTTTATTTTGTCTTTATCGTTAAAACTCAAAATTTTTAAGTCATTTTTATTAGTTTTCCTAAAAGAATGAGGAAAAAGATCAACCCATAATGCAGTATCTTAGTGTGGGGCAGAGAGAGAGTGAAGGAAGTTATAAAAAAAATAAAAAATAAACAGAAGCTCGACATAAAACCAAGGGGTGAGAAATAACAGAGAACGTGCAATGAAAAATAAAAGTTATAGAGGAGGGAGGAGGGAGGAGTTGACCTTTGTGGTAATGATCAAATGGGATTTTCACATTTCTAGTCAATATAAAATAAGGAAAACTAATGAAAATTATTTGGAATAAAAAAAGGAGGTCAGCCAACTTTTCGTTAAAGTTCTCCATATAGTAACCATCTTTTCTTTGTATGACTTGTGGCATCATGGGTTTCAACCAAACCCAATCAATGAGTGATCCAGAGCGTACAATACTTGGGAACTACCTTGTCAGTACCCAATTTACTCACCTCTTAGTTGGTCCACTAAAATCACAACACCTGTAAAAATAAATAAGAAATAAAAAATTTAACACAAACCTACAACCAAACACCATCTTCTTCCCTTTAAACCTATAACCAAACGCCATCACCTTCCTCCCCTTTCTGGGTTACCATGGCAAATCTGTCATGGTTGCCATGCTTCATAATCAAGATCATTTGAATATTTACTGAGAATTAATGATTTTTTATGCTTTTAAAGTTAAATTTTGACATGTTACAGGAAAAAAAAAGGTTAAATCTTGACCACAACTAAGAGATTAGAGTTTGAAAAATCACATCGAAATGGATTATTACCACACCTATTTGGTCGGATTTATTGGTTTTTATCAATGTTGCAGAGGAAGGGTGACAATGGAGGAGAGATATCGGGGGTCTGGGGTGGCTTGACCATTGGAGGATGGAGTGGAGTGTGGGGTGTGATCGATGGAGGAGAGATGTTGGAGGAGAGATGGGAGTGGGGAGTGGGTAGTGGGTGGTGACTGGTGAGGCTACTTAAAAGTGTGTTAAACGTGGAAGGTCTGCATCTAGGAAGAAGAAGATGAGTGTTTGGTTTATGATTTAATGTGACAGGGTGTTTGGTTACCAATATAACGAGTGTGTTGTAAAAAACAGGTGTTGTATTTTATTGGGCCACTTAATAAGGTGAGTAAATTGGGTACTACCTAGCCAGTATCCAAGTATTGTCCCTTCCCTAAGTCTCCGTAAGGTGAAAGTCCTCCTTGCCCTTTAATGTGACATTACTTTTAACACACAGATGTTATAATTAAAATTGTTTATTTTCTTTATCGTCATCTAAAGATAATCTCTCAAGAAAATTCATTCAATTTTGAGAGTGTTTAACCATTTATATTTGTCGAACACTCACAATAGCATTCTTATGATGAATTAATTGTCAATTTGTTTGACATGCATGAATGGCGAAACGGTTTTCAAATCGAAAGATTTTTCTAAAAATAATATTTAGGTAATGATATAAAGATAAATTATCTCATTTCAATCATAACATTTGTACCGCTAAATGAGGCGTTATTAGAGGGGCAAGGAGGAATTTTCTCTTACTGGGAAGGAGAAGAGTCGTCCTTAATGGGCAAGAGAGACTGAGCTTCAAAACCCTATTTCAAAGCCCAAGTTGGAATTTTGAGTCAAGTTTACAGTCCAAATTAAGTCATCCTAGACAAACAACAGAGATTGGTCATTTGACTCATTTCACACAAACTCATCAAATCTGAGCCAATCTGTGAGTGGAAAATACAAGTTCTGTTGAACACACCCGTCCCTGACATAACCAATTGGTTATAGGTTAGGCAGGTTGTCCCGGACGAATGCAGATCGTGCAAAGGTGTCAAGAAATTCTCAAAATATTTCATTACTTTGGCCAGATTTTTCCTGGCCAGCGATTATTGAATAAACGACTTGAATTCCATCACATGACAGAACTATAATGATTTATCACTCTGTCAAAGTAGTGATCATCGTTAAACTTGATTATCTATTAAAACCCCACCCCCATCCCTCCCCAAAAACAAAAAGAAAAAAAAAATCAAACATTATTAACCACACAAATGAAACGCCATTTTGACTAGGACAACAAAATTTTGGTTCAGCTCGTATATGTTTATATACAATCAGGGATGTTTTTTTATTTTTTGTGACAAGTGGAAAAAAGCCTAAAACAACTAAGTAACAACTGGGATCGAGTGCGGGCCTCTCCCGTGGTCATGAATAATCGGACATAAACACTCGAAGGCTCCTCCAGAAGCTACGAAAATGTCTCTTTAGACCCAACTTAGCTAAAGCAACATCTACAACATTTTCCCATTTAGTTAGGTTACGCATGAATGTGTGATTATTTAGTGACAAACAAAAAATGGAATGAGTTTGGTGTCATTAGAGACTTAAGGCTTTGCGCATAGTGTAGGCATTTATGTTCATTTTCTAGTTTGGGTTCTTTGTCGTAGGGTTGGACCAACCTCAGATTACAGGTGCACCCAATTAGTTTCTCCTCCAAAATGTATGCCGACACCCAGGGCCCAAAGACAGGCCCAGGCCCAAGATCACTTTTAAACGTTTTATTTCAGGTTAAGGAAACTGCTCAAGTAGGGTTAGGAATAATTAATATTTGCCCATCTTTTAAAGCAAAATGATAACCACACTCAAATTTTCTTCTCATGTACACTCATGATTAATTTTAATCATAATTTTCGTTTAATTGATTCAGTTTCGATGACTTAAATAAAAAGAGGTGTGCAGGAGAGAAAAATTAACGATGTGTGGTTATCATTGTGCAAATATGTTCTAGGCCTGCATTGCTTTTACCAATTGTGCAAAGATCTTTATCATGAAAAAAAAAGTGCACCAATACCTTTCTCGATAAACGTTGAAGTGTTTTTTTTTCTTCTGGGTTGGAAAAGTTGAATTATTGTTAAGTCCAGAGGGATTGAAATGTCCTTCTCGACCTACAACCTGAGGAAATAAAAAGTGAGATGTCAAAGTAATTCTTGTCGTTTACCAAAAAAAAAAAGTAATTCTTGTCAACCAAGAATGCCATATTTCAATGAAAAAAAAATATTTAAAAAAGATATATAATCTTTAATCTTCATATTATTTAGTTTATAAAATATAATTTACGTGTGACATTTTTTATAATATAATGCTGATAAGACAATAATTCTCATGCCCTAGTGAGTAACCTTTGCAACTTCGGCATATTCTATTTCTTTTGAAGTACTGAGGTGCATGCCATCAGGAACATCGAAGATGATCTTGGTACAGTATTTTAATACGGGTAATGGGAGGGAGAGCAAATTTTTAAACAAAAATTTATAAATCACATGATGTGGACATTGATGATTAGATTATTACTCAAGTATTGATTAATGTGTTTATTTCATATTTGTGATACATTATTTGTTTTAAAAATTTGATCTACCTAACCTTATTCATTTTATATTCACCAATAACATGATTATAGCTACACGGCACGCCCAAGGTATGAGAAAATGAGGTCAAAATGCAAAGGTGTGGGAAATCAATCTGAACAAAAGAAAGCTCTACATCTGCGTAGGTACGATCTTATTTTCTTGGCTTGCTAGCTCAATGTGGTCGATATGGCTCCATGGGCACATAAATGTAAAAGTCCCATGCATGAACTGTTCTAAAAATCCCCGCCTAGCGCTGCCTATGTCCCGTCTAGGTGCTAAGTGGCTGGCCACCGTCCATATTAATGCCTAAACGTTTGAAAATTAAGAAAGGGTGCCTAGACCTGCTGAGGGGCCCGCCTAGACCACCTAGGCACGCGCCTAGACCACCTAGGCACGCGCCTAGCCTGCCCAGACCCGCCTAGGCACCCGTCTAGGTTGCGACTCGGCACAATATAGATAACTTTCATTTTGCATTTTATTTTTTTAATAAATTATAAGAGACTTGTTGAATACTTAAATGAGCACACATCATATGTTTGTTCCCCATGCTTTCATTATGTTCCAATACTTCATAATATATGTGTCATTCTATTTTGTAGTTTATGATGAAATTATATATATTTTAAGTATAAACATACACTTATTTACATGAAATATAATAGATTTAGTTAAATCCGTCTAGACCCCGCCTAACCGCCTAGGCGCTAGGCCCCAGCTCACCGCCCAACTAACTCTTAGCGTTTTAAAAAAAAAATTACACAATATTTATAACATGGGATGCCCAGCATAGTTAATGCTCATTATACATGCGCAAAGCAGAGCATCCAAATATTCTTCTTCACCAAATATATAGTTATTATCTCTTGGTCGACCTTATAGTACCTAACACTAAATTAATGAAGCAAATTATATAATATGTAACAAGACCTTGATATCAATGTCAGTAACTCTGAGAATCTGAAATATTGCACATAGGGACCCAATTATATAGTACATCTAATCCTTTGTTAAGTTTGAACTTTGAACCAACAAGAAAAAAAAAAGGAATTTTAACGAAAAGCCCGCGGTACTGTTCACTTTAACGAAAAATCACATTTTAACACTAAAAAGTCAAACCTGATATTATTCACTTTACCCTTTATTTTGTCTTTATAGTTAAAACTCAAAGTTTTCAAGCTCTTTTCTTTAGTTTTTCTAAAAAAAAAATGGCTAAAAACTAAGTTTGTTTTTTCTTATTAATGGTGATCGATCTGCATCTTCTGCAAATTATGAAAAGTATCTAGGTTTGACTTGATCAACTAATTAATTAGGCGGCTTATTTGATGGTTGGCTGTGTCAAGATCCTAGAAGATATTATTGTATGCGCAAGAAAAAAAAGAAGAGAATTGAAACCTTCAATTGCTCTAGTGGACTGCTATAGACTCTAAATATTAAAGGGGCCAAGTACCATTGTATACATATGAGAAGATATTGCCCAAGATTTTTTTGTAGGACTTTCCTGTATTTGATTTGACTCAGTAATTAGGGAGCGGAGCTTTACCAACTGAGCTATATTCCCATGAGCTACGTGATGTGAGTAATAATTCGTTTCGTTGATCAATAAATTCAATAAACACTAGGTGTAACGTAGCATATTAATCGGTTTTGGTTCGACATAATTTAAGAGTTACTGATTTTTGAAACTTATACCACGTAAATTCTTCCCACTTTATGTTTGGTTTTTACTCCAATATAATGGTCATCATTTTTTGGAGTCGAATAATGACTAAAGAGAGAAAACCCAACCCAATTACTTGCCTTTGCCCCCAGGTACATGACAGCTACACAAGACCCCATTAAACGGCGCCCAAGACAGATATGCATGGGGAATTGCCCTGAGATCAGGATGGCCTACAACAAGGACATGGTTTCTTGGCAGGACTTGCAATGTGTGCATGACTGGGTTGAATATTGTGGCATATATATCATGACAGGCACAACACAAATTTATGAATCAAGCATTCCTATTTGCTTCATGCCATGCAACTTGTTTTCTTTTTTGATAAGAGATGAGGAATAATATTTAGTTATTTCATTGTACATCCATATATAATTAAAGGGTTTGAGATTTAGGCTAAACTGCACAATGAGTTGATTATAACAAATTAGTATCAAATTCGTCATTCACAGTAGAACTTAATACCTTCTACTTATAAACGATGAGAAATATCACCAGACCATATTACATTTTGAATTAAACAAAATAACATATATATCATATTCATATAATCAGAAATTTGAAAAGAATATTTATCGAAAAACAAATAGGCTTTTTAGCGAAAATGATCCTTGAGTTTTGCATAACTTCTCACTTTGGTCTCTAAGATTTGAAATTGATAGAATTGGTCCTAAGTTTGTCCACAATCAATCATTTTGGCCATTCTGTGAAAAATCTCCATCAAATAAGGGCAACATGGCAAAACTACCCTCGCTTTTTGTCAAATCATTTTGGCCTATTGTTTATTAAATTGAGGGTAATTTTGTTATTTTAATCCTTATTTAACATAATTTTTTACCTAAGAACTAAAATGATTGATGATGGATAATCTCAGAGACAAGTTTGGCTAAAATAGGCTTCATAACTTCACGTTTAATGGTGTTAATTTCAACATAATGTAAAGATTCAATGTTTGAATCACAAGGATGTAAAATTACAATATAATCGTCAAATTTTACAATCCAATGTTACATAATACTGACATGGCAAGATACATAATGACATTGTTATTATTGTACACAAGTTGATTTGTAAAATTATCAAATTGGATGAAAACAAATATATGTCACTAGAACTACAACCCCTCAGCATCCAAATATATAGAGTAAATTGTGGATTTTGTCCTTGAATTATTATCCGAGTGAAAGTTAAGTTCTTAAATTATTATTTTTCAACAAAAAGAAGTCCTTAAACTCGTTAGAAATTGTCATTTCATCCATATTATTTTTTTCTTAACAAACGATATTATCTATACTAAAGGGGTATGAGAGTGGGCCAAGTCTCACAATAGGCTAGCAATAACGTGGTTCAAATTCGCTTTTGGCAAGAATCGAACCTAAGACCTCTCACTTACAAGTGAAAAGGAATACCACTAAACTATAGTGCTAAGTGGCATACCATTAAATTCAAACTATTCTATCTATTTTTCCGTCATTCTAAGATACGTGACTTGCACGTAACACACATTTGAAGGTAAAATCATAATTTTCTCACCTGTAAACCCTTAATAATGCATATAAGTTGCAAAATGACCAATTTACCTTCCAAAGTTAACTCAATACACTATTTTCAAAAATTAAAATTTTAAATTCATTAAAACTTACAATCTACCCTCCAAAGTGTATTACATGCAAATCACTTTACTTAATTTGAGGAAAAATTAAATATAAGGGCATCTCCAATAAAAATATGCAAATTTGAGATGTAAAAGCCAGATTTACATTAATTTTATATTTTCAAGATATGTATATTTTAGTTCTACTTCGATGGAAGAGGTGCAAATTTGGGGTCCTATTTATTTTTCTCTCTTAAACTGGCGGGGTCCACCTCAGAAAGATATTAAAAAAATATGTAAATTTGCATTTTTATTTACATCTTCTGGTCAAGACTCAAGATGGATGTTTACGTCTCTCCCACTTAGTTTTTTGGCCAACAAAAAATGTAAAGTGGTAATTCCACGCATTTTGCATCTTCTATTGGAAATACTCTTAACAACTTCAAATCTTATAATAGGGGAAATTGACAGTTTAAAAAAAACAATTGACTTATTTTTTCAAAAAAATTATAAAATCTAATAACTTAGTTTTCAGTTAGGTAATAATTCAATGACTGAATCGCACATTACTCAAATATATATGGGCTTGATTTAGTGATAGAGTGTAATTTCCTCTTTATTCAATACCTAAGTTGAAATTAATCTTCTTTCCTATTTCGTTTTCATTGTACTAATGTTGACAAAATATTTGATAAACAAATTTGACGACTCTAGCATTATTGATTATTATTGATTTAATTATAACAATAGTCATTAAACTTTACACCTAGTTTAATTATAGTCCTTGAACTTTCACATTAGTTTTCTTAGTCAAACTTAACAATGTGTTCTACCATTGGTCTTTTTCACTACCGCCGCCCTTTTCCGTTAAATCTAGGAGTATATTAGAAATTTCATCCTACATCACTAAAAGTGAATTAAAAATGAGAAATGAGAAATAAAAAATTAACCTAAAAAAACTAATATGAGAGTTTAGGAACTAAAACTAAACTAGGGTTAAAGTTCAAGAATTAATGCTACAATTAAGCTTTGATTATTAATTATTCTTTAATTTATCACAAAATCCATTAGACCAAGGTATATAATTACGCACTATAGAATGTCTTTTTGCCGGGGAATAAATACATCGGAATTTGTTGTGATCTTAGATAAACGGATGTTTGAGATTTCAATTGGGTCACCAAGGCATCACGAGATAATATATTCAATTCTTATTGATGAGCAACAAAAACAAATAAGCTAAATGGATTAAAAAGACGTTGCCTAATTAAATAAAGAGAAGTCCCACATGAAATTATAGATTACAAGATGTGCTTGCTAAAGAGGAGAGTTAAAAGAACTTCAAAAATAGGAAAGTTCATATAATATTTTTGCATGGGCTGGACTGGGTATAATTGCATCACAATATTTAATTTGTTTGTGCTTATCGTCGTAAATGAGCACAATCACGTGATATATTAGAGCTCGTTTGAATGTACTTTTAAAATAATTAAAAACGCTTTTGATGAAAATATTTTTAAAATCAATCTTTAGTAAAAATGCAAGTAATTCCTGGAAAAGCACTTAAAGTGCTTCTTGGAAAGTTTTTCTTAGAATAAGCACATAACTGGTGCTACTTACAGAAAGCACGGGCTTTTGGAACCCAAAAATATTTTATCTAAAACGTTTTCAACTATTTTAAAAGCACATCCAAACGAGCTTTTAATTATCTAAAATCCCATCTGTAGGGTTGTGGCCCTTGTGGATTATGCAAAAGTATCAAAATATTAACAATTTTATAGAATTAAGGCCAACCTTACAGATGTAGACTACTAAACATGTTCAATTCTTTTCATCTCAATTTTGTGTTTTTTTCTCGTTTTCTGATCGCCATAATATATGGTAGTATGGGTGCTATTAGGGCTGGTTTCGGTTCAGCTCGAATCGTAAATATTGGGAATAAGGAAAAAAAAAAAACAATCCCGAACTGAATTTCTGTTACCGAAAATCGGTAATCTTAAAATTATTTCGGTTTTTTTTCGGATGCGGGAAATCGGAATCCCTTGCTGCTTCAAACTGTAGGAGGATTCAAACCTCAAACTGTAGGAGGATTCAAACCTCGACCATCGACAGCCGAAGGCCATAAATAATAAACAATAAACCAAATTAAACCCAAATTGAAATTTAAAACCCCTAATTCGGTTTTTTTTTTTTTTTTTTTAATCCCCAATTGAAAACCTCGATTTTAAAATCCCTAAATTGAAAACCATAATTCGATTTTTAAAACCCCAAATCGAAAACCCGATTCAATCCTCAAATCGAAAAACCTAATTCGATCAAAAATCCCCAAGTGGTTCACTAAAAAAACACAAAACTAATCCGAGTTAGGGTGAAATTTATTACCTTCTAGGCTTGTATGATGAGAGTCTTTCGGTGGAAGTCAACATTGGGAAATCGGATGTGGAAGATAAATTTGGTGGGACTGGGCGATTGCAGAAGTTGACAGGAAGAAATAGAGAGAAGGAGTCAGAGTCGAGAAGAAACAGAGAGAGGGTGTCGGAGTTGTTTGAGAAGATGAACTTTGAGGTGTGTTGTGGTGTGGCCAGAGAAGAAACAGAGAGGAGGAGTCGGAGTCGAGAGAGATGATGGAACCGGGAGGGACTTCTGAGTGAGAGAGAGAGTTTTAGGATCTGGTTGTTACTCTAGTTGAATCCAACTTTTTAAACTAAAAAATAACTTTTATGTTTTAGACCTTAAAAATTTGTTTGGTGAAATTATTTTCAAAAACTGAACTCATGACTAACTGAAAAATATAGTATATTATCTAAAAACATAAAAAGTCAGTTTTTAGAGTTTTAAATTTAAACTCACTTTTTTTTTTCTCCCTCCTCCCCTCTCATTCCAAATATATATCTCTCTTGTTAGATCCCACATCGCCCAGGGGAGTGGATCATCTATGCCTTATATGTACATGCCCACCTCCAAATAGCACGAGGCCTTTTAGGAGCTCACTGGCTTCGGGTTCCATAGGAACTCCGAAGTTAAGCGAGAAGGGGCTAGAGCATTCCTAGGATAGGTGACCTATTGGGAAGTTCTGCTCGCGTGAGTTCCCAGAAACAAAACCGTGAGGGTGTGGCCGGGGTCCAAAGCGGACAATATCGTGCTACGGTGGAGTCGAGCCCGGGATGTGGTGGGGCCCGGGTCGGGATGTGACATCTCTCATTTTTTCTTTCTATCTCCTCTTTTTTTTTTACCTTGTTCGTCTCTCTTCCAATCCGCTCTTTTCATTCTCCCAGTTATTTCTCTCACTCCTCTTCCTCTCTATCTCATCTGATCCTCTCTCTTCTTTCTTTTTTCTTCAATCATCTCTTACTTTTTTCCCTTATCTCTCATCTTTCTGGCATGCCCCGACCCCAATATTCCCCGAATACCAGGATAGGCACGTGTTGGCCGACACCCGAGGGTGACGAAAGCCATTTATTGAATGCAAAAGCTGAAAACAAGGGATAAATAAGACTTATAAATATAAAAGAATAGTGAATATGAATTTAAGGAACGTGTTCAGAGCATACAACTACTAGAACACTAAAAGAATTAATATAAAATGTAATGAAACAAAGGAGTGGGTCCTACACCGAGAGGACTCGCAGATGCCGATGCGGAAGTGCCTTGATGCTGGGATTCTATGCCTCGTTCCTAAAACCTGAATGGGGGTGCAAAACAAGGGTGAGTGGACCACATTTATATACATAATACGAAAACAGTTATGAACATACTAACCCCCACAATTTAATATAATGAAAACTACTAGAATAATAAGTGATATGCTTTTCAGAAAACTCTAGCATGCCTTAAAACAATTCATCAAATCAATTCAAATATCCATCTGTAAATCAATCTTAGAAAATCATCTCAGAAGCATGTCACAAGTCATCTCATATATATAGTGTGTTGCTAGTGAGATCACCGAATAATAATAACTCCCGGCCCAATGTCTGCTCCTCAGTCTCTGCGTATTATCTCCCTCTTGGCCCAATGCCTGCACCGTGTCCCTCAGCCTATAGCTAGGGATTATTTCTCTCGGCCTCAATGCCAACACTAGATCCTCGCCCCAAGAGGCATGGTGTTCACTAGGTACGCACAAAACATAATACATTTCTAAAATACAACTTCATAGTGTAAAGTCATCCATCATCTACACTATAAAGAGGTGTTCGAAAAAGCCTTTGAAAACACATTCTAGTATTCCATCGTCATCTATCAGATAGCCTACCAGAATGTGGGTTGTATAGAAAATACGATATAATGAAAATAAGTTCAAAAAAAAAAAAAAATAAATATATATATATATATATATATATATATATATATATATATATATATATATATATATATATATATATATATATATATATATATAGACACACACACACTAATAACTAATTCTCAAAACATAATAATCATGCTTCCTTTAAAACGTTCACCAAATCACAATTCTATAAGGCATGCTGTTAAATTATGCAATTCTATAAATAAAAACATGCAATTTTTCAAGGGGTCCACTCACAGTACTTCGCCGCTGAAGAGCCAGGCAAACTAGCGAAGATGGAACGCCACAATATTTGCCCCTAAGCACATAAAGGGTACATTTGGTCAAACTTTACTCTAACGATTTAATTGGGAAAATGGACATCGGAAACGGATTCAGGACGTCGAATTACCCTAAGAAGGGTCCCGGACGAAAGTTGGAAAAAGTTAACGCTCAAAGTCAACGGTCAACCGGGTCAACGGGTCGGACCTAGTCAAACGGGTCAAACGGGTTTTGGGTTTGGATCCGGATTAGGGTTAAGGGTTTCCTAATTTAAATAGGTTTTGGGCTAATAGGTTAGAGGATTGGGTTTAGGGTTTAAATAAATAGGTGGGTTGGGCTTAGGGGTTTTAGGAAATTGGACTTAGGGCCGGCCCCAAAGGCCAAGGGCCTAAGGTGAAACAGCCTGAGGCCTTTAAGCCTTTAAAGGCTTGGGTTTTAAAGGAAATGGCCCAAAGGGCCTTAGGGTTTTAAAACAATTAAATAATTAAATAACAATTAAAAGGGTTGGGTTAGGTTTCAGGCACGGCCCAAAGGGCCTGGTTCGAAATGGATTTAGGCCCGAAGGCCCTCGGTTGTTTGGTCCTGTCGAAGAAGAAGGCCCGAGCATCCTAGCTCTGGTCAAAGCCACTACTAACCACCTAGAGGTACGATCTAGGTATGAAAACGAAGTACAAGATGAAAGGAAAAGGTTTATACCCATGATTCGTCGAGAAGAGGATCGAAGCTGGTTGGAAAGTGGCCTGGAAGCCAAGGGTGTCCGCCAGAAAACATGAAGAAAGCTTCCCGAGTTGTTCCTGCGTTCGAGTGTCACCAAGGTTCTGAAACCACCTAATAAAACCTAAAACAACAACTAGAAGGGCCTAAGATGCTTACCATGGTCGGAGCCTCAAGAAACTCGCCCAAGGAGGAACTTGCATAGTTAAGGTGTTACTGTGCGAAGTAGAAATGGGAGAAGATGGTGGCGCTGCTGTCGTCGATGGTGTGTGGGCACGAGTATGTGGGTTGGTCATCAGGGAGAGTCAAGAGAGTTGCAGGGCGAGCCGAGAGAGTGAGCAAGGGGAAGTGAGAAGAGAATGAGAGGTCTGAGAGAAGGAAGAGAGAGAGAAAACTGAAAGAGATGAGAGAAACCGGGAATCCAAAAATAGAAAGGGGGTCCCACCCGGCTCACTAATTAGGGTTAAAAAAAATAATTTTTAAATAACATAGGGGTGGGGTGTTACAAACTACCCCCCTTATAAAAAAATTCGTCCTCGAAATTTAAAATCACTTCTTAAACTGAAAATACTCGAAAATAGGAAGAAGAATATATGTAGCGAAGAAATCAAGTCAGAGGGGTTGCACAAAAAGGAAAATGCCATCCCGTCGCGATCGGGTTGCAATGATTCCATCTTTCATGCCTCAAGGCTCATACCTTCTTTCCCCATTAGTGTAATAGTAGAAAACATACTTTAGCATAAGGTCAAAAATAAGTAAGTACGCAAAATACGTTAACGTCAAAATATATATGTAATAACATATATGTCGAAAACTCATGCTGAACTTAAAACTGAAAACGAAAATACTTCCCCCAAAACATTTGTAACGACAAAAGCAAATAACTAAAGTAAAGGAAATTAAATACTTTTACTGAAAAACCAAAACTGAAAATGAGAGGGGTTCTTGTCCAAGCATACGAAAACATCACGTACTCCGAAAGTAGATGTGTCTTTGGGTCGAGTCCTAAGAATAGATTTCGAATCTGTATCAGCTGCCGTAAACGAATCTTCTTGCCCACTTGCTTAACGAACCCAACAAATAAGTTATCGATATAACAGTCGGTAGCCCGTGATATTGATCACACATTTGTTGTCTCGGTAAGCAAGCAGTAATTTCCTGAGGGTGCACAATTTCCAACGTCGTAAATTTGATCCTCTGAAAACCAGTTCCCAATACTCTCTGCCAACCAATGAGGCCTGTAGGAACTTTTGTACCGTGTCGCAAAAGTGTCATACCCAAACCGAACAAAACAAAAACTGTCGTCATCAAAATTCTAACCAGCACCAAGGATTCTATTCTTCTCAGTTCTTCCAAATGTGACCAAAAACTCCAAAATTTTGCCAACGAAGAACTCACTTGATAACCGTACCTTGAGATACCGATGTGATGCCTATGAATTGTAGTAAGATGGTGATACAATCTGCTGACCTTCTGTACTAAAACCTTCAACCAATCCTTACCACCAGACGGCTCAAACCTCAAACCTACATGGAACTCTTTCTGGTAAGCCTAGTAAGCTTGTGAAAAGATTATGCTCCTAACGTTCCTGTCAGAAACAATAAGAATTGGGCGCACACTTCCATCGAAACAATCGATCATGAATTCCTTACTGATTGAGCGAGAAACCATTCTGAGAAAGCTAAAAGAACACTTGAGAATTTGAGGGCCAAAACAAATCCATTGAATCTAGAGTACAAGATATCGAGATCTGAACCAGAAACCATGCCGATAACTCTTTTTTTTTTTTTTTTTTTTTTTTTTTTTTACCCTCGGTGTACTGTTCCGACATGATCCGGTTTACATTGAGAAACAAACAAACGAAAGAAGGTGAAGATGCAGAAATAGAAGTCATTGTTTATGATTATTTGGTTAATCATCACAGTAAAGTCAATTGGTTTCTTAGCCAAAAAGAAATAGGTCTAAGTTCATGAATAGCTAAGAACCGTTAATAAGGTTTGACGAGATCAGAGACATTTCGGAATTCACAATACTTTGTGAGAGTT
Source organism: Cotoneaster glaucophyllus (assembly GCA_036320875.1). Lineage (NCBI taxonomy): Eukaryota > Viridiplantae > Streptophyta > Magnoliopsida > Rosales > Rosaceae > Cotoneaster > Cotoneaster glaucophyllus. The sequence goes on from CM070068.1 coordinate 5,824,876, forward strand.
GCTTCAAAGTTCAAAAGTTAAACATAGAACCTCTGGATCAACAAAATGACGAAGAAGAAAGATACAAAGCAGCCTGAGTATGCATGCAGTGACACGACTGGCTACCTTAAAGTGATGTTCTTAAGTAAACCAAAGCTCAATGAGTCCAGAGAAGTTAAGAGTAAAGCTTGATCTTCGTACAAAGACGTATATGGTGGAATCTCAAGCCAATACACTGAAAAATTACAAGGCTGAACAGTTAGTGGACAAAAGCACTGATTAGTTGGGCAAGAGGCTAAGTTCACTTATACCGAAAGGTACGTGGATAAGGAACTAGGGCACTGAGTGCCAGACTCAGGTGGAATTCAAGAAGTCTGTTTATCCAAACAAGACTGGATCTTCATCATCTGAGTCCAACTACAACAACCACAAGAATCGCAGCTTCGTTTGGAAATGGATGAGAATAACGTTTGCTACCAAGGAGTTTCCTAAGAAAAGCAATTAATGGAAAAGAAGTCAACACTCGAAGAATTTGGTATAAAGCTGAAGGTCAAAGGTTAAGGAACTTGACTTCGTCGTTGGAATAAGCAAGAAAGTTATCAATAGAACAATCGCCGAGAATTGTTCTAAAGATCCACACGAACTTCCTTCAATGGTAATGTGTCCGAGAACACTGATTCGATCCCACCAATTACCACTTATTAACCGTTAAACAACCAACACTTACTCGCTTTTTGCAACACGCACTTCGAAAGTTTCGAGTAGTTACCACTAAGACATGGCTCTGCTCACCATTTCTAGGGAACGCATGTCGTAGAGTGATATCACCGATTCAGAAGTCCAGTTGGTCTTAACCAACTTGTACCGCCAAGATTTTCTGTTTTCCAAGATTTCAATGTAAAGCCGACTCCGCCCGTAATTCCTAGGGAGCGCATGTTGTAGAGTGGCATCGCCAGTTCGGATCTACAGCTGGCCTTGATGAGATTTCCTCAACTGAGATTTCTAAAACACGTCGCTTCCAAGTAACACCGACTATGCTCACCATTCCCCGGGAATACATGTGGCAGAGTATCGGTCCGATGTGGAAAGTCGTCCAACAAATCAAACACATCATCGCTGAGGCACAATCCTGACAAGAATTCTTGCATTTCAACCAAAAGGCGACAATTTAAACAGAGAAAGATTTGCACAACTACGCTGAATGGCACGAAATTCGGAAGTCATGACATCCAAATGACTTCATGACAGATACATTAGGAGAATTGAAGAGAATCCTAAGTATGCTCTGAACAAAACCTTGCTCTGATACCAATCTGACACGCCCCGACCGACATCCGATGGTGACGAAAGCTATTTATTGAATGCAAAACCTGAAAACAAGGAATAAATAAGAGTTAAGAAAAGGAGGGGTTAAAGAGATGCTTGAGCTATTATTTCTTTTATGGCTACGTTTAGTCGTTTACACCACAATATATTCTGAGGTTTAAAGAAAGCTTTAAAAAGGATTTTCTCAAGAACAAAAGAAAATTGATGATTGATCTGAGGAGGGGACAGATGAAATAGACTTGGTAGCACCTAGACCGTCCGATGAGGATAGAATAACGACGTGGACCATAGAATTAGGGCCCCAATCTCCTTGTGAATAACAAGATGTCACCATCCCATTCCCATGATAAGGTTGCTTTGATGTAGATTGGTTTAATTGGTCAAAAACCAAATGGGAATTTAATTAGTTATACCCTTAATCTCTCGTCTATACGGTAGTATAATACTGTCACAGCGGAATAGTGATCACGGCATTAGTAATAGAAGAAGAAATGGTACGAAATTACAAAATTTAGAATTGTAAAAAACTGAAAGTTAAAGCCAACTTTTCAACAAGAAAATGACACGAAGGAAATATTCGTAATTGTAAAGAGTCAAATACACTTTACTCCACACAATTTGGGGCAAATCACTCTTTGATTGAGATATCTATTTTAAATTTTTAATCCACTTGAATATTACACTAAGGCCTCAATTGGTATATATAGAAAACTAGATTAGAAGGGATAAACCACTACTTTCAACATATATTGAAAGAAGAAATAAAAATTGTGTGGCAACTTAAAGTTGGAGATGAATCACTAAAAAAAGTTATCCAATTCAATCCTCCCACAATTCGAGGATTAGAAGCAAGAAATTTTGTATGAAAAAGATGACTACCTACAAAATACTTTGAATTAATTTAGAATGGTTATCATTTCCAAGTCAATATTCCATACCAAACAAGCCCTAAGAGATGGATTGGTGATTTTCTAATGAGTAGTTTGATTCGATTTTGACCATCAAAACCACTTGAATCGTATTAGTTCAACTCGGTTGTGGTTTTGATCCTCTATAAATTTCACCCCCTATTGAAATTATCGTCCATTTCTTATTTTATTGTTTCTTTGCAAACTTTCAGTTGTAATGACTAAACTAGCCTATACACGTGTGTATGAACACTTTTTATTTTTGTTTTTAAAATGAGAGGGAGAGAGGGAGAGAGGGAGAGAGAGAATGTGGGTGGGAGGTTTTTGTTTTTTTAATATTAGATATATTTTAACATCACCTCTAGATAAAGTAAAATTTGGATCTGTGAAATTACATTTTACCATTTTTATTATGTGATAGAAGACTAAATAGTCTTTTCACTCTCTTTTAATTCGTAAACAGGGTTCTATTAATAAGTAGTTTAGAGTACATGGTCTTGAACTTTATTTGTATTAATGTGTTAGGACGTTAGGACTTATGACAATGTCTGTTCTCTTGCATCCAAATTTAAACCTTATTCTCTTAAAATTAAATTAATTTTAGATTATTTCTTTGTAGAAATACATTTGTATTTATATACAAAATTGTGAGTATGTAAAGGTAAACGAATTTCACATCGGTAATAAAAAAACATTGCAATGGCTTATAAGAGGTTGAACTACTCTTTATTTTGGCTATTAGTTTTAAAGCGAAACCTCAATTTTCTTTATGGTTATAAAATTCTATTTTTTTTCTTCTTTTGATGTAGGAATGATTTTTAGGATGTTGTAGATGTAGAAATTATAAAATGATGTTTTGTCAAGCTATAGAATTCGGATAAGTGGAAAAATTGCAAAATAACATAAGGATTGGGTTTAGGCCTTAATCTACTAGACCAAACCGCCCAATAGTAGTCTACTTTGGTTTTATATCATCTTTTTCTTATTTTTTTTAATTAACAAATGATATTATCTACATTAAAGGAATGAGGAAGTTGGTTAAGTCTCACAATGGAAGAGTCATAATAAGATGGTTCAAATTCGCCTTTGGCCAGAATTAAACCTAAGACATTTCACTTACAAGTGAAAAAAAATTTCACTAGACCGTAGTACTAAGTGACAAAAACATACATATTTTGAACTACCGTTTTGATTAATTGGCTTAACACACATAATCATTTATCAACCAAATGGTTATAATCTATATAGTAATTTGTTTGGTCACATTTTGAGTGTGAAACCGACGTAGTTTTGGGTTTAATCGAATTGGGATAATTCAGTCTGGGTCTCAGTCTGACCTTCTCCATTTGAGTATCGGTTTCCCTTCTTTTTATTTTTTGTCGTCGGCGACGTCTTCTTGGGCTTGTCGTTTGGATTTGCCGAGGAAGATAGGCCACAAAGTATTGAAGTGTTTAACAGTGTTTAGAAGAAAGATTGACCTTTTTGTTTTTATTATTATTAACTTTTCAATGTTTTAACTGTGTTTAAGACTGTAGTTAGTGTGGACGTCCGTTAAAAGTTTAGAAAAGCTACAAAGAGATCACATGCAAATTTAGGTAAAGAATGCAAGCCAAAAAATCACTTTAGTGTACTCCAATATCATATATTAGCAAACATATATGATTTCGTATTAACTTCATTACATAAAAACTAAAAACTAGTCGAAGTGGAAGAGAAAGCTCGAGAACAGAGATGGCGAGAGTCGAATATACAGAAAGAGGGCTTTTAATTTGTTTTTAGGTCATATGCAAGTAACCATTAAGTAATTTTGTGAATATAGCAACAGTATATGATAAATCATTTTCAAGCACATTAATTTTGTTTTCCCTAAAAACTAATATTGGAACAACCGCTATTCAGCAAATTTCATACCACAAGAAACTAAAGTTTATTGTAAATCAATTCGTGGATACCAAAAATTAAAGAGAAAAAGATAATAATGCTACGCCTGGTTCAATCCACATGAGAGATGATCTATAAGAGAAAGAGTTGAGTTGCTCGGATTCCAACCACTGGCATTTGACTTGCAGTTGTGTGAAATATGAACCATGGGACCTGCTAACCTCCCACCAGTCCCAGTATGGTGGTTGTTGCGACTGGCTAATGACACTGTGTTCCTAATTTTGTATGGAATGGAACGCAGCGTTTGACTTTGATTCAAACTTAGAAGGAACACACAGGTTACAGGTAAACCCTAATGATGTTGGGTAGGAAACGTTGCCATCAATGTTTCACAAATCTACACAACTATGGAGAAGTTGAAAATTTTGGATAAATTACCGGTACTACATTCACAACGATAGCAAGTTGAGTGTTCTTTTTTTTTTTTGGTGAGTACGAGCAAGTTGAGTGTTATTGTTAATTATAAATTCTTTTTTCAAATAATAGGAACTTTATTATAAATATTTACATCTAAAGTTGTCACATTAAAAACTCAAAAAAGTGCTATTACTGATCAGTGCTCGTACTAGTTACTACTACCGATCAACGTGACAATTAACTATATTAAGCGAGCTACTTGCATGACATAATAATTATCAATCTCAACTATGTAAATTTTGGCGATGTCATATCAATTCCAGAACTAAAATGTAATGAGCATGTAATACAATATAGTTATGCATACTAAACCAAAAAAAAAAAAAAAAAAAGGCAATGCTATCCACACACCACTTTTTACCTTTCGCATACCCTTTTTAATTTCTGATTATCGATCGAGTGAATTAAAAAATATTAAAAGACATAAATTATAGAGAGTGTGTGAGAAATAAAGAAATTAATATGGTATTTTGTTAAAAAAAAAAAAAAAAAAAAAACAAATTCTATACAATGGTTTGGGATGGTATACAACACATGGATAAGGTAGACAGATAAATGGTTGGTAAATTATGTGAAATCGAAGGGGGTATGCAAGAGAGGCATGAATGTAGTAAATGCCATTTGCCATGCAGACCGTGCGTGGCTCAGTTTCTAATTTATGGCGAGAGATGATTTTGCACAGGCAGGGAAATATCACAGCTAGTGAAACCCCTTTTACTCCGGAGGCAGATCGTCTGCCCTCCCAATACCATCCCCTTCCCATCCCCTTTCCTTTGTGCGGTCACGGTTAAGCCACGTCAATATTTAATATCATTTTATATTTTTGTCTTATTATTTTTATAAAAAAATTAATATAAAATGTTGACGTGGCTTAACCATGACCGCACAAAAGAGGAGGGGATGGGAAGGGGATGGTTTTGGGAGGGCAGACAATCCCCATCCTTTTACTCCACCGCACATACATGAGTTTTACACTGCCATGCACCAATCATCTAAAATGGTCTGTCATGAGATTGGCACACTTTAGTCCCTGAAATTTAAAATCGAGAAATGATTTTTTAGATTGTCAACCGTCAATTATTTTGGTCATTTTATGACAAATTTTCGTTAAACTAAGTATGTGGATGCAAATTTCTTCCTCCTTGATCTTGGACAAAATTGCACCTACAAAACAATTAACACATTTGGTCAAGACCAAGAGCCTCATGCGCTCATGATGAATGGGGGCTTTGGCAGAAGAACCTCCGATGCCAAAGTTAGAATTTTGAGGGAAAAATGTTTGGAGAATTTAGAAATTTTTAGCTAGAGAATTGGAATCGAGTTTTGGAGAGAATGATGTAGTATATATAGGGGTGTGGCCGGCCCCTTTTGGAGGAGGAGGACCGGTGACTTGGTTGGTATTTTGGGTGAGGTTCATGATTTGTAGCTAATTAGGAATAATTGAATAATAAATCAATTAATTAGCTAATTAATAGAATAATTTCCTAATTGATTAGCTAATTAATATAATAAAAGAGGAAGGATTTGGGGATACCTTGTGAAGAAGATATGATGAGGATGGATGAAATAGTTTTAAAAATTAATACCTATTTGGGCACTTTTGACTTGATTGAGGGATGATTGTCCACTGCTCGCGCGTAGGAATTACGGTGTGCCTCGAGGGTGGTTTTGTCCTTTTATCCCAAAAATTCACGTGTCGCCTCTTGATTGTTTTTTGCTCCACAAATGCCCCCACAACTGTTGGGCTGCTCGCAGGAAAGGGCAGCAGGTGTAGAGATCTTCTTGTTTTAGGAAACATAAAATTGTTTCCTATTTTGATGTAGATTCCCTATTTAATTGGAAATTAGGTCATTCCAGGAAAGGAAAATAAACTTCTCTCAAAGCCTATTTAAGTCCACCTTAAGTGGGTTATTAAATCAACTTTGGAGAGCTAGAGGATATTTGTTCCCCCTCCCCTAGCAATCTTTTACACTTGCCCGTGCAAATGACCGTCTTTCGTTGCTTTCCTCATCTTTTTCGCGCCGCACCGAGGTAAGAAAAAATTGATTTTCCTTGTCTTCTTCCTGGATAGTGCTGTCGAGGGGCAACCGTCGGGGTGGTGCGGCACATCAGTTGGCAGGGGCCAGGAGTAGGGTTGGCATGGGCCGAAGAGGTGTTGTGGCAGAGACCACTACTTGGGCTGTTTGGCTAGGCTGGAGTCAAGGGTAGCTTGTGCGGCTAGGGTCGCGGATTGAGGAGTCTGTAGTGCTAGGTGAGCCGCATGGCTCATGTCATTTGGGATCTTGGACCTAACGTGGGCCAGACCGACGATTGAGAGAAATAAGGAGGTCGGGGGCCTCATGGGCTGCTGGAATGTTGGGCATGCATACCTCATGTCTGCTGAGTACCATGAATGACGTTGGCTGCTTAGTCATTTTTACCAGAAGAAAGGTGGGCTACTCCCGAAAGATGAGGTAAAGAGGATCAAGACGGATGCATTGGCTCGGCTACTTGTTGTAGTGGAGCTTACTATCAATGAAGGTGGAAATAATATATCTTCTCCGCCTGCTCAAGAGATGTTGGTTGAGAAAAACTTAAGACTTCATCCGTTGCTTGTGAGGCTCCGCCTACTGCCGAGATGCTTGTGATTGACATGACTTCTTCTAATTGGAAGAAAAATGAGGCTGTTAGATCTGAGCATGTGGCGCCTGCCATGTCGAGAATGGCTAGTATGATTGCTGATATGATTGCTCAGTGTAGAGGTCATGTCATGCCCAAGTGTCGAAGTCTGTACCAAGACGTCCGTTAGGAGCTTAGTCTGGTTCACATTTGGAAAAGCTTGTTATTATGAAGAACGATAAGGTGGACTCTACTGCTAAAGTTGCGCCAAGGCCCATTCCCCCTGCTGCTGAGACTGATTCACCTGCTGGGAAGGAAGAGACTGCTCGCGTGGGCAGCTGTGAGAAATCCACTAAACCTGCTTCTGGGGAAGCTGCTGAGATCTGTGTGCCTTTGAAACCAGATCTGCTTGAAGACATGGACATTTGTGCCAAGTTTGTCGATGACATTAGAAAGGTTGTTTGCCCAAGTTCCTTTGCAAAGCATACGACCGAGTATAGGAAGACTGCTCTACTTGCAATGATGCAGAAGACGGCTATTCTGCCAGCCAAGTCTATGTTCCTTGACCAAGAGGATACCAACGCTGCCAAGGAGGTGACAAAGACTGTGGCAGCCGAAGCTTATTCTTCTGCCGATAAGATTAAAAGGTTGGAATCTGAGCTCGTCTCTTTGAAAGGGTCTAATATCTCTGCCCCTACTTCTTTGCAGCTTAAGACTGCTTGCCAAAAGATCGTTGACTTGAAGATTAGGCTTGACGCGATCCAAATTAAGTATGAAAGTGCAGAGAAGGAGATCAGATGTTACATACCTCAAATTCAAGATCTTGAGCGTGTCGTTTTTGAGCTTCATTCCGCTGCTTATGCAAATGATGAAGAGTTAATTGCTGCTTATAACCAAGCGATCCACTTCAAGAAGGTCGTTGATAGGCTTGAACCCCAAGTGTTGGAACTCCAAGGTGCGCTGAAGATCAACGAAAGTTTGAAGAAAGAAGTGGATAAGTTGTAGCTCGTCCATGTTGGTCTGCTCGAGGAGAAGAAGTATCTGAAAAGTGAGAAGGTTGGGCTCGTGACTTCGCTTGTTCAGAGTAAGGCCGATTTCTACAAGCTGGGTTATGTAGATTATCTCTTTGGTAGGCCATCTGACTTCGAGTTTGCTGGGAAAGACTTCGAAACCTTCTCTATTTCTCCAGAAGACTCGTTTGCCTGTTCTTTTGAGGCTTCCATTGGTGAAGTAGTCGGAGATATTGGTGCCCAGGCTGGAGCAGCCGGGGGAAAAGCGTCAGATGGTGCCACTGCTGTGAATGTCGTGGCTGCTAAAGGTGTAGCGACCGAGTAGTCGTGGAGTGTCCAAGCTGCTGAAAAGTAGTCTTAATGTAGTATTTAGAATTTTCTTTGTTTCCCTCATTGCTTTTTGCTTTGCTTGAACTCTTTCGATCTTTGCTAGTTGTTTATCAATTTTGCTAGAAAATTTAATAAAGTTGCTTCCTTTGCTTTTCTCCATCTTCACTTCTTTTGTTCATGCCCTAACCTTTAGACTTTATAGACCAGTGGCAAGCGTGCTACTTTTCTATAAGTAGACAGGCTGCGTAGCCTATGCAGCTGCATGTGTTGTGTAGAACTTTGCAAAGTTGTTAACATAGGGTCGGCAGCCGGACGCCTTACTTATAGAAGCAAACAAGTCTGCGTACTACTAGGCTGTTAAACTTGGCTTTTTCCAATTCCGTAGGTTGCGTAGCAAGTATCACAACACTTTAGGACTTGGTGTAGGTTGTTCCGCGCTTGGCAGAGGTGAAGCTTATTGACTACGTAGCTTGTCGGCAGTGGATAAAGCTTCGTATATGCACGCTAGCTCGTTTAACCTTTCACAAGAATGTGCGGTTGTATAAGTTTAGCGCTGCTTTACTGCTCGAAGGTCAAGCCGTAGGCAGTCTTTCGGAAACCATAGGCTACATTAGTGCACTCGGTAGCAGTTTTAGGGTTCCAGGGCAGTCATCCATCAGATGTACTGCGTAATGTGCCCCCTCCGTCTCTAGGGCCCGATTCCCCACGGATTAGGCCAAGAGACCCAAAATCCTTCAGTTAGCTAAGCCTTGAAAAAGACCATTGTGGCTACTTCTATGAATCCTGGCGCAAGCCATCGTGCACATACTAGGGCAGCCTGACTTATCCACGTCTGGATATTCGGAGTGTAAAGTTTATCCTCTTGTCTTGGAGAGCTGACCCATGTGGGTGTCGGGGAATTGGTTTACTCTCTCGCACTGGAGAGCAATTAGTTTACCCTCTTGCACTGAAGAGAGCGCGATTTTCTTTTAAAGTGCATGAGTGATCACTTGTTGTAAGCATGCAGCCAAGCCAAGTTGTGATTACTTATGAATTCCTTATTGAAAAATGAGTGAAACGAGCGAGAACTTAGCTCTAAGGTAGGAACTGCATAACAACTATATAGTCATCGGCTTGTTAGGTGGTGCCCGTCGAGCTGCTTGAGTCTTTGGGCTTTAATGTAGTAAGCAGTCACACATGGTACTTCCTCATATTGCAAGCATTCCACTACTTTTCGATCTTTTTGTCGTTTCATGGTGGCGAGGGTGTAATTACTCTTGCCGCCTACTCTGCTGATCTTTTACTAACCTTCCCAGATGGGATTCATCTTTTTGGAGCTTTCTTTGCGGGCAGTGATGAAGGTTTTTCTTAGGACTAGATCTCCGTGCTGGAACTGCCGGATCTTGGCCCTTTTGTTGTAGCTGGAGAGAAGCTGCTGCTGGTAGGCTGCGATGTGCATGATGGTCTGCTCACGCTTTTTCTCTGCCTGATCTAAGCTTGTGGTCATCTCCTTACTGTCCTACTCAATGCTTGGTAGTAAAGCGGTGATACTTGGCTTGATGACATTGGGATGAATGATTGCTTCTGAGCCAAATGCCAAAGAGAAATGAGTCTTACCGGTTGCTCCTTTTTTTTGTGGTGCGATATGCCTATAGATATCTGGGGAGTTCGTCTGCCCATTTTCTCTTCTTGTTGGTGAGGGATTTCTTGAGGCAATCGAGGATCATCTTGTTGGATGCTTCGACCTACCTATTGCCTTGAGGATATCTTGGCCTGGACATGTGCTGCTTGATGTCATATCTTTGGAACAAGTTCGCCAAATCTTTGCCCACGAATTGCGTGCCGTTGTCGGTGATGATGGATTGAGGGATGCCAAATCGACAAATGATGTTCCTCCATATGAAGCGCTTTATGTCTGTTTGTGTCGTGGTCATCATGGGCTTTGCTTCTACCCATTTGGTGAAGTAGTCAGTTACCACGAACATCATGCCTCTACTAGGTCGATTGCCTAACGTTTGAACGCCAAAGACTCGTCTGCGGGTGTAGCTTGCTGGCAGGCAGTGCTGGTACCGGCTTATAGCGTTGGCAGCGGTTGTACTTTTGTACTAACTACTTAGCATCTTGTTCATAGTAGGCCAGTAGTAGCCTATGTTAAGAGCTTTCTGTGTTAAGGATCGGCCTCCGGAGTGGTTTCCACAAACGCCTTCGTGGATTGAGCTTAGAACTTTTCAGTCATCGGGAGGTGCTAGATAGTGGAGATGTGGTTCGGTGTAGGATCTTCGGATGAGACTGCAGTTCCATATGTAGTAGTGTGCTGCCAGCTCTGCTTCTATGCTTGGCTTGTCTAGATACTTCACCGGAATAGAGTGTTTGAATTGGTGGTTGAGGGTGGAGCATAAGCCTGCTAGCGCATTTGCACGGGTGTTGTCTGCCCGTGGAACTTGAGTGAGAGTGTAAGTTTGAAATGCCTTAAGTTGCTTACGTACCTTTTCTAGGTATTGTGTCATCCTTGGATGTTTTGTCGTGTACTCCCCAGTAGTCTGGCTGGTGATTAGCTGGGAATCGGAATGACTTGCATGCTTCTTCACCGCCAAGTCTTTTGCCATCGGAGGCCTGCTAGTAGGGCCTCGTACTTTGCTTCGTTGTTGGATGCTTTAAAGCCCAGAGTGATCGTATGCTCGAGCATTAAGCTGTCTGGGATGACAAGGACCACGGCTGTTTCCGAGCCTTTGTAGTTGGATGCGTTGTTGATATGTAAATGCCAGAAATCTCCATTGAGGGAGCAGGTACGACTAAGGTGTGCTCGGCTACCTCCGGGGTGTTGTTGGGCCGCTCTGTTACTTTGCCTAGGCTAGGCGTGAAGGCGCGGTATGGAGCCGTGGATCTGGGGCCATGTTACACTTAGCAGGAGATGCTCAACTGCCAGTATTGGACCATTCTAAAGCTGAATTATGGAGCAAGGATCGGCTAGGGCCATGTGACGCGTACCAGGAAGTGATTCTCAACTGCCAGTGCATGTTTCTCCTATGTAGAATCTTTTGGGGCGACAAGGACAAAACTTGCTTCCGAGTGTGTCATTCCAATGTTCGTCTGCCCTTGGCGTCCTTTTGGGCTGACTTGTTGCGTTCGTCAGAAAACTTTGCATCCGCTAGTGTATGCGCCTTTATCATCGCGCGTCTGGATTGAGCGGAATAGTGCGTCATAAGGATGACTGCGTGCGTATAAAGGTAAAACTTGAGCTTTCGGGTTGCAACAACTATCGCAAAAGTTAGCTTTTGAATTTCTGGTAGCATCGAGGAGAACTTTTGAACTGTGGAATACAGATAGTCGGGCCCCTAGCTCTTCTCGTATGATGGTAGAGCTTATTGCTGCTTCAGATACCGTCAAACATGCGAATAGGTCATCCGCTGCTTCCGGTTTGGATAGTAGGGAGGTGATGTCAGGTTCTTTTTCAAGTCCTTGCATCTTGATCGGCGAGCCTTGTCCCAAAGCTCATACTTTTCTGTCAGAGCAAAAGAGTTTGTCAGAGTTAGATCTTTTTTCATGATCGATTTTCCGAATAGCAGGTGGTCTGTTGGAAGTCTTTTTTGGAAGGCTGCTCTACTTGCTCGATCTCGTCCATGAAAGGTGACCTACTTATGTTGGTCACATCTCGTCGTAGTGCCTCGTCAGTGACCTCGTTTCGTTTGGAAATTGCGCAACCGCTCGGTCAAGAATCTCTCTACTTCTTCTTGAATTTTCCTTTGTAAGGGTAGCGGAGCTCTCAGCTGCTCCCAATCGTGACCTATTGGTCTAGGCTACTCTTCTACATGCTAGGCTCAGCTATGCCGCGACTGCGATGCATATGGTTCGTTCCTAGCAGGCGAGAGAATTCTTCGCATGCTGCTGGTTGAGCTTGAGCCGTATTGAGTGACTGTTTCTCTCATTTCGTCATTCTGCCTACTCCGATGCGAGGTGGAGGATGCTCCTTGCGGACCTAGCTGTGAATGAACACTTTGCCTAGAAGGTTGTCCATGTTGTTCATCGGAGTGTGGTCCCAACTATGAGTGTATGCTCGCCCGTGGGCCTAACCAAGAGTGCACGCTCCTCTGCGCGCTAAGACGGGAATATATGCTATCTTAAGGGCCTAGTCGGGAGTGTACTCTGCAGGAACGCTCAGTTCGTGGCTGGTCGAGTGGCTGTTTGCCCGGACGCTGCTGGAAAGTTTTTCATCTGCCTTTGTCTTACTTCGGGACACCTCATCTAGGGCACAATTCAATTGTTCAGTGACTTGAGGTACAGACAATAAGTGATGGGACAATGACGGAACCAATAAACAATTATGTAAGGGAAGAGAGGGTGTAAGAGACACTGTTCCTGCTCCAACAACAGCAGCAGTAGAACCATTGGCAGTTGCCACATACTTTCTATGAGGACGTGTGATAGATTGAAATAAGGTTTTATCATACGTCATATGATCCGTTGCATCGGAATCCAAAATCCAGCCAGTATTTGCCATTGTAATAACACACGAAATAATATTATAAGGCAACCACAAATATGCGACAATTATCCCAATACACGATAATTGTAGCAAGACGGCACGATGATTACTGCTTCTGAGGCTTGATTACAGCTTCTGAAACACCACTCACGGAAATACAGACAAGACCACACGGCCACGGGAAAAGGGAAGACCACGTAATTGTTGTGCTAAAGGTTATCACCTGCTGCCCAAGGCAGCGAGCAGCCAAAGTTGAGCAAATCCCAATTTTATTTTATTATTTGGTCAGTACCTTTACATGCTGCAATCATGCAACAAGCAGCGTCAAAATCCCCTTTTGTTTTGGTAAGCAGCAACAGCCAATCACAGTATAAAATAGAAAAAAATCCACACGGCACAATTTGTACTTTGAAGCAGCAGTAGGATCACAACCTGCAATACCAGGATACACAGCCTGAACAAATTCGACCAACACAGCAGCGAAAGGAAAAAAGTGTTACAGTTTATAGGGTTATGGCAGCTTGGCTTTGATGCCAAATACAATTTTACGGCTTAAATTTCATGTATTGCATAATTGGGAATATAATACATACAATCCTTGTTCTCCAAGGTAAACTAAAAAAGGACATAAGAAATATCCTTCCTAGTAAAGGACTCTAATATTTACATTCCTATTCTAAACCAACTCTCGCAACAAAAACAACTCTGACGCCCCAACCAACGCATGGGCTTTGTTCCTTGGAATGAGGGGAGTCTATTGGTGGGTGTGGTGACCGGAGTTAACTTCAGATTTGGTGAAACACCACCCAAACACGCCGCACCCTCCTTTGAGGGTTTTCCATAAAATCAAATCCAAATTTGTCGGGTTTAGAGATAAATTATGAGGGAGATCGAATGGCAACGACATGAGGGTCATTTTGGCACCTTTGCCGTTGTCAAAGGTGGCCAGAAACTCAAAAAGTGGCCGGGTCGAAGGAAGACCCTGTTTCCCCCTCATTCTCACTTCCCTCATTTCTCTCCTTTCTCCCCCCTTCATTGGTCCAAGTCTCTCCCTCTCTCCTTTCCTTTCCATCACAGCCACACACGTGGCACTCCCCTTTTGTTCCAGATTTTCTGAAATATTCCCACTTAATGTCAAAATGACTATTTTACCCACAACTTCTATCGTTAATAACTTCTCCGTTATAACTCTGTTTCACGAACGGTTTACGCCTACATGTTCGTGAGATTGAGTTCTATTCAGAAATATGAATTGTGACCTCAAAAGGTCTATGGATTTTAAATAATTAATTCCCAAACTTCAAACTTCGTAACTAGTTTAATTTAAAACTAAACTCAAGTAAATTAATATAATTTCTTGAAAAATAACATAAAATCTCAATAATCCAAATACGTAAATTATAATAATTTCTGGAAATAAAACTTTAAAATCTCCCTTTTTCTATTTCCATAACCATAAATCGATTTATTTTTTATTTTCTTCACATATTCATATATTTAAATTTTCAGGGTATTACAATTCCGGTGTGCCTCGAGGGTAGTTTTGTCATTTTTACCCAAAAATTCACGTGTCGCCTCTTGATTATTTTTGGCTCCACAAAGTGTATTTTTGTCAAATCAACCCCTCCCCTTGAACTGGTGCTTTCTGCAATTTAACAAAGATTTTTCATAGAAGAACCAAATTGATTGACGACGGTGGACAATCTCTGAGACTACTTCTATCGGTTTTAAATCTCATAGATCAAAATGATAAATTATGTTAGTCTCAATGACCATTTTATTTATAAGATAAATTAAAAAAAAGTCGATTTATTATGATATGGTCAAACCATGAAGGGTCAATAAAATACCTTGAATCAAAGACCTTGAATTACCTTGGATTTTATAATAAGGAGTCAATATAAATACCATTTGGAATACCAGTTATGAAGAGGAAAATATGTATATCAATTATATCATATTAAACACTTGTATTTTGAAATACCCTTAAAAATTCCGACAATCCTCCACATATTTCAAAATACAAAGAAATCAAGAATATTGAGGATAAGAAAGTACCAAAGGAAAGTGAGAATCAAATACATCAGAACTGGTGATTAATAAGAATAGAAGAAGAAGTAGATACTGAAAGAGAAGCAGAAGCTTTTTAAAAAAATACTCTGCATTTGTTAAGTCTAAAAAATCTATATAAAATTAAAGGAGAATGGTTTAGTGAAAGTAAACTTTATAGTCATTATCAAGAACAAATTGTACAAGTAGTAGACAAACAAGACGTAAGCAGAATTAATTTAATCACAAGAGAATCTTATGATAAAATAAAAAAGAAATATAATCTAATACATTTAGGAACAATGGTGGTAGGAGTAAAGAATTTAACCAGACCACAATTAGGGATTAAAGTTTTATAAAAAATTATATCAATAGTTGCAAAGATTTTTCCGATAAAAATTGACAATCTAGACACATGACGTTGTATAGAATTATATCAATAGTAGAATAGAGTTGTCACTTGGCAAACTTGGGACACAATATGACGTTGGGTTTTCACGCTTTGAAGAATCCTCGTTTGCCTATTTTTTCTATTTTAACTTAGGGTTAAGTTTTAGTTCCTGAATTATCACCTGAGTCAAAATTAAATTTCTAAACTATTTTTTCAGAAAAATCAGTCATTTAATTATAAAAATTTACCAATTACATCCCTAATATTATATTCAAAGCTACTATACACATTGGAGGGTAGATAAGTAATTTTACATAAAAAAATAGTGTATGGAATTAACTTTGGAGGGGCAAATTAGACGTTAGATTCGCAACCTATATGAAATCTTAAGGGTTTATAGGCAAGAAAATGATGGTATTATACTCTAAAGTATGTCAAGTGACTTAAGTTGACGAAAAATTGAAAAATAGCTATAATAGTGGGGTTGAAATTAGCAATTTTTAATGAATTTAGAGACTTATTTTACCAAAAAAAAATAATTTAGAGATTTAATTTTCACTGAGGTGACAATTCAATGACTAAATCAACACTTCACCCTTTCACTTATGATGGATCATTCTGCCGAAAATTAATAGGGAGTTTTAACGAAACACTCCCGGTACTGTTCACATTTAACGAAAAACCACATTTTTACCTTTACCTGACACTATTCACTATATCTTAAAAAAGGATTTTCATTAAAAGGGAAGTTTTTTTGGACTTTTTCATTAGTTTTCCTAAATTATTAATAATAATAAGGGCGGAAAAGTTCAAATTTGTAGGCTTTTGTTTGGCTGCAAATGATTTGATGGAATATGATTACTTTGCAAAACACTTGTATTAAACTACACATGGAATAGCATCACACAGCGTAAATATAAACGAAATGTTCATGTCATCGAGTAACTTGACACATTCTAAGCATGTACTACGAGATAGTAATTGTTGAGAAGTTGAAAAGTAGGAAGAGAAGAGTAGTGGAAGAAAATATGGGTGGATTTTTTCTTCGATTTTTTAAATAATTTATTATTATTATAATTTTACGTTATTATATTAACATTTTTATATTACCACTAAATATACTGTATAATGATATTTCTATTCAATTGTAAATGAAAGATTTTAGTAACCAACACTTTATCAAAAATGATTGAGTACGAGTCTTCTCTAAATAATAGCACAGGTTTAACTCAACTATATATGATATGATCGTCTCGTTACTAAAGGCTTATAATTTGCATGTACAAATTGGTTAATCTTGACTAGTATCACTGTTTTGTCATTGCTTCACATCACAGTCGTTGTGTTAATTTTGTAGCTTTACTTTCTCCAAATTAAATATGCATTCTATATTGGAACACTTATGCTAATAGGTTATCCTTTGTTATAGTATAGCGTTACTTCGGTAGCTACCTCCTTATTAATTAACCATGATATTATATTCGCAAACCAAACTTTATATCAAATTCAGTAGTGAAGATGAATATTGTTTGGTTCATTTAATTCATGAAATATTCTTATTTGTACGTTATCTTCTTTTGGAAGGCTAAGCTTTTTACATCACATTAACTTGTTGATTAAATATAGGGTAGTGCTATTCACACACTCTGTTTTATCTTCTACACAGTTTTGTTAGGTTTTGTTCATTAATTTTTTTCAATTCATTTGATCCGATAACCAAAAATTGAAAGGAGTGTGTTAAAAGTAAAAATGAGTGTGTAAATAGTAACACCTTAAATATAATAGTGCTGTAGACAACAAAAATACAGATATTCATACTCTAGTATTGTGTTCAGTAAAATAAAATAAAAAAACGCTAGTATTTGATAAAATAAAATATAAATATACATCTCGTCAAGTACGCTCATGTTTTTTTTTCTTATGAAAAAAAATGATTCATCTCAATGTCAGTCTAGATTTCAATTCTATGACCATTTTTTCCACGGCAATTTGACAGTTTTTTTTTCCTCGCAAAGTTGTTTTCAAATACAATTTGTTCATCTCTTTTCTTAACTCATCACCATTTGGACGTTTAGCATTTAGTTTCTACTTCTTGTTTATCATCGTATCTAGTTCAATGAATCCTGCAAACAAAAATTGCTTGAATAAAAGAAACTAGTATATGCCCACACACAAAGTGTGTGTGGAAATTTTTATTTTTATTTTAAAATTAAAGGAGAGAGAAAGAGAATGAGAGAGAACGTGGATGTGGAGAGCGAGGGAGAGAGGCTTATTGTGTACTTTCTATTTTTTATTTTTTTTAAATTAGAGATGATAAAATTACATGCAAATGAGGCTTTAACAAAAAAAAAAGTTATTTTGTGAAATTACTGTATTGTCCTTAATTTTTTTGTTGTGATAGAAGACAAAAATGTATTTTCACCCTCTTTTGATTGACAAAAAAGGTTTGATTAATATGTAGTTTTGATATAATTACCGCCAATAAAAAAAGAAAAATAATTTCTTTAGCCCTTAAAACTCAATTTCATTCACATAAAACCTGACATAGTTTTTTACCCAGATAAAACCCAGTGAGTGGGCTCCATATAAGCAAATTCATTAATTCCTTTTTACTTTACACATTTTACATTTTTTTCGGATGCTTAAAATACCCCATTACACTTTTTAACCTATACAATTAATTGTATATACATTTGAAGGGAGGGATTAATGATTTAAAAAAAATGCATTAATGTTTAAATATTAATTGCATGTTATCACAAATTAGAGATTAATCCTTCTGGCGAAAAAAAAAATTTAAAGATAAAATAAGCTTTAATTCTATACAGGCACCTTATCAAGAGGGATCTCCATTTTTCTAAAAAAATGGGGACACCCTCTTGACCGTTTGATTGACTTTAATGAAATTGTGTGGTTGAGATTAAAACACAGGCCACACAATCTCAACCACACAATTTCATTAAAGTCAAATCCAACGGTTAAGAGGGTGTCCCCATTTTTTTAGAAAAATGGGGATCCTCTTGTGAAAGGATTCCTAATTCTATATATACTATTCTTAAGACTTCGTAATTGTTTCCCAAATTTGCATAATATTAGGCAATTTTAATTTAATTTTTCCTTTTTCTTACCAAATGAAAATCTGAAAGGACATTGTCAAATAATTTACATAAAAATATAGGTAAATCAATTTCTATTTTTAGTAAATTAATTTTAACACACGCATAAGGAATGGTGTTAAGCTCACTCTGTTGTCTTATCACTCCACCCACTCTAAAATATAAATGCATACAAATATCTCTTCTTATAAAATGACATTTATGGACTTAAACGATAACCACTAACATTTTGCCACATCAACAATAGTTGGAATAGCAGAAAAGAAAAAAGGGAAAAAAAAATTTAAAAACTGACGCTACCATACAAACCCAACTAGTCCACATCTGCATGCCTCCCTCATGCGTCGATGCCAGCAGCTCTTCCCTCTTCAAATTCCCTTTCTCTCATGACAGGTTGCGGCCTTAGTCTAATTTCGGTGAAATGGAGATTGTCTACGGTGAAGGGGAAAATATGGGTAAAATTGTGGAAGTGGATGGTTGTGAATATATAAGTAGGGATCGTTCTAGGCCGGGGATTAGGAGGGATTGCTAATCTACTCAAATTTGACTCAAAAACACAAAACTAGACTCTAATGACTTAAAACAAACTAAACAGACTCAAAACAAGCAAATTGACTCAAAACAAACACTAAGGGTGACTTTGGACGAATTCTAACTTAACTTGACTCAAAACACTAAAAGAAACAGATTTAGACAAGTTCTAACTAAGTAAACTCGAAATATTAAAGGGGGGATTGGTTTTGACGAATTTAAAGTAAAAACAAACAGATTAAAAACACTAAACAACTTTGGCACGAAATTGGGTGAATTGATTGGTGATAGGCTAGCTAGAGGGTCCTTCTCCACACATGACATATATGCATATGAATCGATTTCCAGTTATTCTTCCTATAAACCATGAATGACAATGCCCTAAGTTAACTGTGAACAACACTAATTAACCCTCAGATTTTCCTACGTTCATTGAATTGGACATCGCATCACAACCAAATTATTCTTATCAAGTTCCCTACACGAACAACATGATAGAGATACATATCAAAGATCATTAAGCTCTGTGAAAATCATAAGCATTGACAAGACATTCGTAACTATGAAAAGCATGATATTCCTGCCAGGAATTTTACTTAACGCGATCGTGACTAGCAACCTCTACTACTTGTAAATATCAGTTCATAACTATTAGGTGAAATTCCCTTATATTTTAGCATCAAATTCATGCATGCAAACTAAGCGGGCCCTCTTAATCAACATACAAGAATAAGTTATCAATCAAACAGTTAAGCAAATTGCATTCACGATTTATGAAACAATAACTTGAAGTAATCAATTCATATACAATATATGTTCATGGCTTTGAATTCACCTCTAGCTAAAAGAAAATTAGTTCCACATGTTTATAAAAATTAACAACCAATCTAAAAGAAACAATGAACTAAAACTAAGGATAGAATACACCTAGAAACGCTCCAAGCTTCTCCTTCCTTGTGCTGAGGCAGATTGGGTTTAATTTCTCTGAATTTGTCTATCTCAGCTCCCCCCTTCAATTGGTGCGGCATTGATGTATTTATATAGGTAGAGGCACGACCCAGGTTGTCAAGGAAAAGGATTGCACACTCCAAACCAAAGAAGAAAAGGACTTGGGCGCTTGGCAGATTTCTAGGGGGAAAAGGAGAAGGTGCAACACATATCTAGGGATAGGCCTTCTAGAAGCAACATATCTAGGGATAGGCCTTCTAGAAACCAGGTTTTTAGGTGTCCTAATATGAAAATAACTCCCCCTTGCAGCTGGAATTTAGGTAGAATAGGATTAGGATAGGATAAGATAAGATAAGTTTGGATAATGTTTGGATAAGATAAGGTTGGATACGGTTTTGGATAATGTTTCCTTGTTTCTTGCTGACTCCTTATCTTCTTTGTCTTGACTTTATTTTCTCCAACTCTTTAGCATATTCCTAGCCTCTTGAACTTCAAATTCATCCATCCATCTTGCTCTACTGATGTGCTCTTCATTCTAGGCCCAAAACTGCTCCAAATTGCTCCAAATTGCACTTTCTTTCCAACTTTGTCATTTGAACCTGAAAACACACGAAAATAGCTTAAAACACTCTAATAAATAGAAACTAACTAAGTAAATGCAAGGAAACAAGCTAACTAAGTCACATAAATATGCTCCTATCAGGTAGGGCATGGGTGTTGGTGTAGGTGAAGTTTTTTTCTTTAGATAAATATATTACATACACACACACACACACACACACACACACACACACACACACACACACACACACACACACACACACACACACACACACACACACACACACACACACATATATATATTGATATATACCTATTACAAAAAATAAAATTTAAAGAACTAAAAGATATTTAAAAGGTTATAATTGGAATAAGAGTAATGCTAGGAAGTCTAAATTTGTAGGCAAAATTGTGTAAACTAAATGACATATAAGTTGGTGATTGGATTATTACTTGCACGTTGATCACAAACGTGCTCATTTCTATTGATGGCACATCATTTAGTTTGTAAATTTTGTCTACAAATTTAGTCTCCCTAGCATCACCCTTGGAATAATGGTGGGGGAAAGAGTGATGTTATTATTTACCTTTTTATAGTGGGTGGGAAGATAAGACAATGGAGTGAGCTTAGTACCACTCCATATGATATATACAATAACAATACAATGCGGGTAGTCTATGCAATCATACATGCAAAAAAATTTATTTCATTCAAAATTAATTTACCTATATTTTACATATAAGTATAGGTAACTAATTTTACACACCACATATTGTCACATCACAGTCTCGACTTTGCCGTAGCACAATATTGTCCGTTTTGGGCTTACCTTTCCCTCACGGTTTTATTTTTGGGAACTCACATGAGAACTTCCCAGTGGGGTCACCTATCCTAGGAATGCTCTCGCCCAAACTCACTTAACTTCGGAGTTCCAATGGAATCCGAAGCCAATGAGTTCCCAAAAGATCTCGTGCTATAGGGAGGGGAGCATGTACATATAAGGCACATCACCCCTTCTCTGTTGGTCGGTGTGGGATCTTACACATATAATAACAATAAAATATCCTGAATATGTGTAATAATACATGCAAATTAATTTACCTACAAAATAAAAGAATGTTATTTGATTCAAAACTAATTTACCTATATTTTACATATAAATATAGGTAAATTATTTCAGACACACATATATAATAACAATAAAATGTGCCTAATATATGTAATAATACATACAAAATTATATATCTACAAAATAAAGAAATGTTATTTGATTCAAAATTAATTTTACATATAAATATAGATAAAATGTTTTCTGCACGCATATATAATAATATAAAAAGTGAATAATCCATGCGAGATAATTTACTCACTTAAAAGATTATTATTTTTTTTTCAAACAATATTATTTGATTCAAAATACTTGATTGTACAAAAGAATTCTTTTTCATACGACAGATGCCTATTATTTTTTGAATTAATGTGGGTAAATTAATTCATATATGTTACTAACATTTATGATATAAGAAGGTAAAATTTTCATATAGGTTTAATTGTCATCATAATAAGGATGAGTAATAACATATTGACATAATTAGGTTTTGTGCCATTAAGTAGTGAATATGTTACATATTTGTCTGTACGACAATCTATTTGAAATTTAGGTTTTACCTGAATGTTTAACATTAGGTGGATTTTTGTTTGAAACTTGGGTCGGGTTTGTGGTTATTGGTGGGTTAGATCTATCACAAACAATTGGTTTCGATGGGTGAGCTTCCTTATATATATGGCGGCTCCCGCCTTGCTTAGCTCGTGGTCACTATAGATCTCTCTAGATGCGATTAAGTTGCTGGTGGTCTTGCTAGTGTGTCAATCCTATGTATTTGAGTTTCCTTCTAGGATTAGTTTAGATAATTTGTTTATAATGTTGTCCAACTTTGCAAATGATGTGGTCTTACTTTTTAGCGATTTGATTTGTAGTCTATTGTGGTTGCAGTCTTTTAGGTTATATCTCCATATCAAAACACCACATACTTGGTTTCCAAAAAAAAAAAAAAAAACACCACATACTTCACAACTTCCTTGTATTGCTCATGTTATGGATGATCATTCAATCACGCTGGTAAACCTCTCAATTAATGATAATTTTAATAGTAAATTTTGCTTTCATGACTTCATCAATCCAATCCAAGTATAATAGCTCAATGGATTTTTTCTATATAGGTCGGTCACTCAAGCGTACATGTGTGACTGAAAATTACGTTACTGACAGTTGCCTATCCGAACTTCCGAACGCCCACACTGATGTTAACAATCGCATATCTACTCAGTACTATTTCATAATCAAATTTGCTCATACATGTTTACTTTTTATGTATCAGTACACGAGAAATCAAGAACTATTGAATTATTCCCAACATGCAAACACATACACCAATAACCAAGATCACCAACAATTTGTCGATAATCCAGTTAGAAAGCGTTTCTCTTGTTCATAGGGATTATGATTCTCTTTATAGGGAAAGTAAGCACTGTTGGAAAAGATTCGGATATAAATTTGTATAGGATTATTGGGTGGTAAATATTCAAATACCAGGCAGTAGCAAATAGATTGGGAGAGAAAAAAAAATAGAGTTTGGTAGCCGTCATCCATTGCATACATACACTTCCTAGCAGAAAATTAAGCTCTCTCCCTATATATGTCTCTCTCTCTCTCTCTCTCTCTCTCTCTCTCTCTC
Source organism: Cotoneaster glaucophyllus (assembly GCA_036320875.1). NCBI lineage: Eukaryota > Viridiplantae > Streptophyta > Magnoliopsida > Rosales > Rosaceae > Cotoneaster > Cotoneaster glaucophyllus. The sequence goes on from CM070068.1 coordinate 5,848,179, forward strand.
ATTCTCTCTCGCATAGCAATTACACCTTTCTCTCCCACCATTAAATGCAATTGCACCCTCTCAATACGCTCTGCAATTACTCCCTCTGCCCCCCCTATCTCCTTCCTTGCCTTTCTCTATTTCCTAAAACCACTTCCCTTTCTTCTTTTTCATCTTCTCCTCCTTTTTCTTCACCTTCTCCAACTTCCAAAACCTTTTACTACTCCAGAGTTCACACCATATATATATATATATATATATATATATGTATATATAATCTTACACACCAAAATCCGTACGCCGGAAAACCACTTTTGGGACATCAAACAGTGGTTTCCTGGCACCAGGTTAAGCCCAAAACCAGATCTACAGCGCCTCGCTCTCTAGGGCTTTTGATCAGGTGCAGATACACAACATCATACATCTATAGGTACATATTCTTCCAACCTAAATTTTCGCATGCCCTAAACTTCTCATTTTCTTTTTCAATTTTTGTCCGAAGGCTTCTGTCTTCTCAGTATTTGTAACGCTTCTTACAATTTTTGTTTTTTGAGTTTTTCTAACATTAATTTGGCTTTTTGTGCAGCTAGGGCAAGACCAGAAAATATAAGGAGAAACTTGGGTTGTTACAGTTTGGATTACTCCCGAGATATATTCGTGTGCGTTATGTGTTTGGTTTAGATCGATCGATTTCATCTTAATCTCTTCATATACTCACACTCTCCATTTCATCACCAAGTGCAAAATTGAAGCGTGTGACAAAACCTCATTTTGTCCTCTCTGTCTCTTTGTTTTTTCACCTGAAAATTTGCACATTTATCCCTCTGTCTACATCAAACTCAAAAATCCAAATCAACCTCAAACCCCCTAAACTAAGAAACTAATCCGCACAAATTAAAATTTCAGGTTGCTTTTGAGTATTTTTGGCCTTGAAGTATGCCAGCCGGGCTTATGATTCCGGCGAGAAACATGCCTTCCATGATGGGAAGCAATGGGAACATTACTGGGTTTGCGTCAACTTCAGGACTCACACTTGGTCAGGTCGGTGTGCTTAAATTTGAGTTTTTTGTGTAATTGGTATACTAATTTACAAATCTACGCCTTTGCTTTTCAGGCAAATTAGATCTAATTTTTTCAAATGATTCGGCTATTTATCTAAAATAAGTTATTTTTGAACCAAGAGAAAAATTAACAAGTGGATTTTATCAATCAGTACGTCAAGGTCCATTTTCCTAGTTTTTTTCCTTATCCCTCTTCATCTCGGTATTTTAACATTTTAATTAATTAATTTTATAACGTAAGATGGGTTTGACTACTCAGGTAGTCCAAAAAATCCTTTTGTGGCAAAATCCGTCTCGGTATTAGAAAAAAGTTGGAATGGTTTCCACTACAAACACAGGCACAGAGATCTAAGTTCAACGCGTTCTCTTGTTCATTTTTTCAAAGAATTATTTTAGTATTGACCTAATACACAGGTCAGCGTGTGCTAAGAAACTACTATATAGGAGATGCGTATTGGGTTTTTTTTCTTTCCCTTTGAGTGGATACATTTTTCCATTCTGTTGTTATTAGATTGAAAAACCATAAGCTTGCTAAGCCCTTGGGACAAATCAATATCTTATAGATCTCTGGATATGTTCCAGCCAAATATGATGGACGCCGGTAATCTTCACCCGCTCGACATGGCTCCAAACACCTCTGAAAGCGACATTCCTCGGTTCCGAGATGATGAATTCGACAGTGCTACCAAATCCGGCAGCGACAACCCAGAGGGCGGTTCCGGTGACGACCAAGAAAACCCTCGACCCAAAAAGAAGCGTTATCACCGCCACACTCAGCATCAGATCCAAGAAATGGAAGCGTAAGTAATATTTATTAATTAGTCTCAAACCTCCTAAACAAGCTTTTGATAAGCAGTTATTCGAAATTTTTTAGTTCACCTTTGAATTAGTCTTTTTTGGTTGTTTTATTTAGTTTTTTCAAGGAATGTCCCCACCCAGATGACAAGCAGAGGAAGGAACTGAGCCGGGACTTAGGTTTGGAACCATTACAAGTCAAATTTTGGTTTCAAAACAAGCGCACCCAAATGAAGGTATATATTTGTTCATGACGTATCTTTAATAAGAGTTTTGGAACCATTACAAGTCAAATTTTGGTTTCAAAACAAGCGCACCCAAACTTTGTCTTTTTTAATTTTTCTTTTGTTGAAGCTACTAATTGGCTGTTTTTGTTTGTTGCTAATGCTGCATTACAGACTCAGCATGAGCGGCATGAGAACACACAACTTCGGAACGAAAATGAAAAGCTCCGTGCTGATAACATGAGGTACAGAGAAGCGCTAGGTAATGCCTCATGCCCCAATTGTGGCGGCCCAACAGCTCTAGGGGAGATGTCATTCGACGAACACCATCTGAGACTTGAAAATGCTCGATTACGAGAAGAGGTAGAGAAAATTAAAGATCAAGAAAATATCAAACACATTTATTATTTGGTGGATATTTTACCTATTTTAGTATAACAAATTAGGATAACATTCTATTGGCAGATGCGCAGAATGTTACAAATATGTTTCAGATTCGTGGCAAATGATATGTCGCCAGATTGATAACTTATTGCCTTTATTGTTCAGATTGATAGTATATCAGCGATAGCTGCGAAGTACGTTGGCAAACCATTGGGAACCTACCCTCTCATGTCTTCTCCTGTTCCTTCCCGTGGTCAACTTGATCTTGGGGTTGGGAACTTTGGTGGTCAGCCAGGCATGGGCGGTGAGATGTATGGTGCTGGAGACCTTCTAAGGTCAATTAGTGCACCAAGTGAGGCAGACAAGCCAATGATAATTGAGCTTGCTGTTGCAGCTATGGAGGAACTCTTCAGAATGGCCCAAATGGGTGAACCCTTGTGGATGACAAGCTTTGATGGCACCACCACCGTACTCAATGAAGATGAGTACATCAGAACATTCCCTCGTGGAATCGGATCAAAACAAAACGGCTTCAAAACTGAAGCTTCACGTGAGAGTGCAGTTGTTATCATGAACCACATTAACCTTGTTGAGATTCTTATGGATGTGGTCAGCTTAACAACTCCATTACACATTTACATACGTGTCTTCATTAATGTCAACATATCGTTCTATTAAAAAAATTAATAACGTCTTTGAATTAAGGAATCACATGAACCCTAACTATTACTTGTGATTTTATAACGTGTAGAATCAATGGTCTACTGTGTTTTCTGGGATTGTGTCAAGAGCTCTGACCCTTGAAGTCCTATCATCTGGCGTGGCTGGAAATTACAATGGAGCCTTGCAAGTGGTATGTAAATTTCCCCTTCAAATTTCAATTTCAGCTCTCCTTGTTTTACCATGAATTATTTAGATTTCGTGCCACATATTCTTGCATTAAAATACTGTTTGTGATTAATTGGTAGATGACGGCAGAATTCCAAGTTCCTTCTCCACTTGTTCCAACTCGTGAGAGTTATTATGTGAGGTACTGCAAACAGCATGCCGATGGCGCCTGGGCTGTGGTTGATGTTTCATTGGACAACTTGCGCCCCAATCCTGCGCCTAGATCTTGTCAAAAAAGGCCCTCGGGATGCCTGATTCAAGAAATGCCAAATGGATATTCAAAGGTATACAATTAAACACTATAATGCGTGTTTCACTTTCATGTGACATTTAATTATGGCCGAATTTTTGAGGTAAATATATTTCATCAATTGATAAAATTTTGGTGCATTAGGTTACATGGGTTGAGCATGCTGAAGTGGATGAAAGAGGTGTTCACAACCTCTATAAGCAGCTGGTTAGCTCCGGCCATGCATTTGGCGCGAAACGATGGGTTGCCACCTTGGACCGGCAATGCGAACGTCTAGCTAGTGCAATGGCATCAAACATCCCTACTGGTGATGTTGGAGGTAATAACAATTTAGTTTGCTATTTCATTTTTCTTTTGTAATATTTTCGGGGAATGGTACAAGGCGCTAATTTTGCATGGGGCTATTATGCTACGTTGTGGTATTCGCTAACAAGATAGTCAGTTAAAAGATTGCGTATCTCGAAAATGGCATAAACCGTTAATGCCCACATGTTAATTTAAGCCTAATTATTTTTGATATAAATTTATTAACTAATTGTTTATATTTGTTACGTTCATGGTTAATTAGTGATTACAAATCAAGAAGGGAGAAAAAGCATGCTAAAATTGGCTGAAAGAATGGTGATTAGCTTCTGTTCTGGAGTGAGTGCATCAACCACTCACACATGGACCACACTGTCTGGAACTGGTGCTGATGATGTCCGGGTGATGACCCGAAAAAGTGTGGATGATCCCGGAAGACCTCCAGGTATTGTGCTCAGTGCCGCCACATCTTTTTGGCTTCCAGTTTCTCCCAAAAGAGTCTTTGAGTTTCTCCGCAATGAGAACTCTCGCAGCGAGGTACAGACACTTCAACTAGTCTTCAAACTTAATTAGTTGTGCTTTGATTCTGGGAATAAATTTACCAAATCTAATACAGGACCCAAATTAGTGCGTACCTACATTTTGCAGAAGCCTGAGAATCATACTGCAAATTATAAATAAATATTAATACCATGCATGTGTCTCAGAAAAATGTAACAGAACTAGTACATGAACCATTACTAAAACATACCATATAGGGACTAGCATACACAGACACCATTTGCACAGTAAGTAATTTCTATGCAAGATCAAATGCATATTTGTCACATCCCACCTAATATAGAAACAAATACCACAGAAAACCTAGGCTTATTTCGTGTCAACCTCAGGAGAAAAAAAAGGAAAGAAAAAAAAAAAAGAAAACTAATGAAAAGGGCTTGAAAACTTTGAGTTTTAACGATAAGGACAAAATAAAGAGTAAAGTGAATAGTACCAAGTTTGACTTTTTAGTGTAAAAATGTGGTTTTTCGTTAAAGTAAACAGTACCGCGGGCTTTTCGTTAAAACTCCCAAAAAAAGGAAAACCAAGATGGAAGTTTGGTTTTTACAATCAATCAGCTAATTAAACTGAAAGCACACATTTATCCGCCCTAAATTGTTCTAATTGAGTAATTGTGATGGTCACTTATGCTTGCAGTGGGATATTCTTTCCAATGGGGGAATTGTTCAAGAGATGGCACACATTGCGAATGGTCGCAACACTGGGAATTGCGTGTCTCTACTACGAGTAAATGTAGCTTTATGTTTTATAATAATTTTGTTTTCCCTAATTAAGTATATTTCTTGCTCTTCACATAATAATTGACATAGTAACATAAAATTAATTTGTAGAGTGCCAATTCAAGCCAGAGCAACATGCTGATACTGCAAGAGAGCAGCACAGACCCAACAGCTTCCTTTGTGATTTATGCACCAGTTGACATTGTTGCCATGAATGTGGTGCTGAATGGGAGTGACCCTGACTATGTTGCCCTTCTTCCTTCTGGGTTTGCTATACTCCCGGATGGAGCCGGCATTGGAGACTCTGGCTCTGGTGGTGGTTCCCTTCTCACTGTTGCTTTTCAGATCTTGGTTGATTCAGTCCCAACTGCTAAGCTGTCTCTCGGGTCGGTTGCAACGGTTAACAATCTTATTGCTTGCACTGTTGAGAGGATCAAAGCTGCATTGTCATGCGATAATGCGTGAACTTCATGACTCAATTAGTTAATTTCTATAGGTAATCTAATTATACATGGCACATGTTACAAGTTAATTGCATGTCACATATTTGGTGTGTAATATTAGTCAAATAATCGTTTGCCTTTACTTTGTTGCAATATTTTGAGGACGAGGAAGGGAGGTGAAATGAGAGACACAAATGGTGGTAAGGAATTTCGGCAGCTTATACCCAGGAGGGGAGAAGTCAAGAGCGCACCCTACATGATCATTTTGTATAATCTATAAATAGATTAGGGGTTCGGGTATTGACTTCGTCGAACTATGTTAAAGGCAAATTAAGCGCTTGAGACCTTATTAATTTTTTGTTTTTGCTTGTATTGAACCTTCTCCTTTTCCACCTCTAACCTTGTACACAAGATTAGGGTTTTGGAATGGATATTGCTTTTCTTTATGGTCAAACGTTCAGGGTTTATTTTTTGAAAAACGTTTTTAAAAGTATGGTTTTATTTTAAGAATTTTCTTTTTTTAAGTAATTTGTGTTGAATGATTGTGGATTGTTTGCCTTTGTTGGTATTCGCGGCTTTTGATTTAAGCTGTTTATTACGGCAAAAGTTATACAATGCATCAGTGTTTGAGATGTAACATTGCATTGAACAATTGGATTTTGATAGTTACAATCTGACTGCTCAAACGCTAATACATCTTATACGCTGGTGCATTTCAATGCAATGCAATGCACCAGTGTATATATAAAAAAAAAGCAGTTTTATAATCCCAAATGTATAGAGTTATGTGATACCTTAAATACAAGTTGTTTATAAAAACGTAGCCCTTCATTAGCTCAATTGGTTGGGGAAGGTAGGGGAGTTGGGATATAAGGATGGGCCAAGGGGTTTGCTTCCTCCCATTTTTACTAGAAAAAAAAAAACCAAGCAATTAAAGCAAGTCTCCAAGATGAGCGAATAAGCTTAATCTTAGTTGGGAGGAAATTATCTCAAAGGTGACGAATTTTAAGCTGAAAAACGCTTAAATGTAATATTATATGTGGATAAATTAGGTAATCCAATAATTTCATGTGCCACCGGTTCTTTAGATTGCGAAGATATATACTCTATGTAACTTGCTATTTATTATCAAACAATCAATTAAGAACTATTTATTAAAAGAGTACAGATCATGTCTAAATGTATGATTCTAGTTGAGTTTGATAATTGTCCGACAACATTTTGATCACTTAACCAGAATTCTTTTTGCTTTTTCCCGTCCATTTTAATGTCGCATCAGTAGATATAAAGATTATTCCATTAAGGTTTGTTAGCCAAAATGGTCTCTGAGATTTGTATAACACATCACTTTGATCTCTGAGATTGAAAATCAATAGAAATGGTCCCTGAGATTGTCCACAATCCATTATTTTGGTCCTTCTGTTAAGTGTCCCGGAGCTCTTGGCTGAAAGTTTGGGCAATTTTCAAAGCTTCGTAACTCAATCGTTTCTTAACCAAATTCGACCTATAATATATCAAAATGAAGATAGGAAAGTGTAGAACAAGATTATATCTATTTAGAAGCCCAATGGTTGCCGGAGATGGCCGGAAAATAGCCTGAAAAGTGACTGGTCCGCGGAAAAATTGGAAAACTCGCCAAAAACTGGGTAAACTTTAAATGTTCATAACTTCTTCAATACTCAACGAAATCAAGTGATTCAAAAATGAAAATCATACTTATCGACGAGAAAAAGAGAATGATTTTCTTGACGGCTAATTCGCAGTTGTTTGGCCGGAAAAATGCTCTAAAGTGGCTGTCTTGGTCTCAAGTTAGCCACTTTCGAGCCGTTTTCAGCCAAACCACGGTGAGTTAGCCATTGAGAAAGGTACCATTCTCTTCGTCTCATCAAGAAGTATGATTTTTCTTTTTGAATCACTCGATTTCGTTGAGTATTGAAGAAGTTATGAATGTTTAAAGTTTACCTAGTTTCCGGCGAGTTTTCCAGTTTTTCCGCGACCCAGTCACCTTTCAGGTTATTTTCTGGCTATCTCCGGCAACTATTTGGCTTCCAAATATGTATAATCTTGTTCTACACTTTCCTATCTTCATTTTGATATATTATGGGTCGAATTTGGTTAAGAAACGATTGAGTTACAAAGCTTTGAAAATTGCCCAAACTTCCGGCCAAGAGCTGCGGCACACTTAACGGAGTTTTTAACGGAAGGACCAAAATAATGGATGGCGGACAATCTCAGTGGCCATTTCTATTGATTTTCAATCTCAGGGACCAAAGTGATGTGTTATGCAAATCTCAATGACCATTTTGGTTAAAAAACCTTCCATTAATTAGTTACACATTTTGAGCATCTGCAACGTAATATTTAAATTGTACATACTTTTGTGCAGCAAGAAAACTCACTGATTGACACTTAATAACTGGAAATATGAGCCTCTCTAAACCCTCATTGACTCTTGGTCCTCCATGGTGCAAGAGAAATTGCAGTTTGTAGTACAAAATTACTAATTGGAATAAATGCCGCTTTTATAATTAGACAAGAAGGTTTGTTGCTGGGTTCTGGTTCAACATGCATATGTAATATTGTCAGCAGTGCTTTGTATTCATTTCATGGTTTGAATTCTTGGAAGTAATGTTACAATTAATGTATCTACAAACTCTGTCTCATCTCATAAAAATGATGACCTTTCTGCATTATATCTAGCAAGGAAATGTAAAAACAAGAAGTCAAGTTGAAAAGTTTTAACCATATTGTTTGACATGAACCATTTGAGACAATGCGCGGGCTCACGCACACATACATACGACAAAAATATCCATACCCACATATTGTGATGCACTTTTCAATAGAAAAAAATGGATGTCTATTGGACTAAGTCTTGATGAACGTATGATTTGTAGAAAGAAATCAAAGGAAATATCATAAAACGAATGGAGGAAACCACAATGAACTGGCATGTTTAATTAACATCACACCAATAGTTTTCTTGGCTTCACGCTTCGGGTTAGACTGCATTACACGAACCTGGAGAAACGAAGCTTCTTGAAAAGTTAAATCTTTATTCATCCAAATGTGCTGTAAGGACTGACAAAGATATAACTTACAAAGTCTTTGACATAATAGAAATAGGAAGTAATTTTTTTTTTTTTTTTTTTAAATAGGGAAGTAATTCTCCTTTTTTTTTTTTTTTTTTAACAAACAATATTATGTACAGGAAAGTAATAGAAAAGTAATTTTTATTCATATAGAAATAGGATTGGACCTGCTGTAAGGCCCATTCTTATCAAAACCCTAGACATGAAAAGACTAGAAAACCCTTAAATCATGGCTTGCGTTCTTCATATCGTCTCATAGGCTTAGATAATGACTTTGAAGAACAAAATAAATTATCAAAAAGAAGGGAATTATGAAGAATTTTATGGAACTCAGATATTTAAGCTTGTCATATTACTTAGAATGATATCTCAAATTAATTGACAATAAAAGAAAAAAATATTAACCACTTAATGCGAGACTTTAATGCAAGATTTCCATTAAAGTCATTTGAGAGATGTCATTCGACGAACACCATTTGAGACAAAATATTTGATTATGAGAAGCGGTCGAGAAAATTTAAAGATCAAGATAATCTCAAACACATTTATTATTTGGTGGATATATTACTTATTTTGGTATAACAAATTCGGATAACGTTTTATTTTCAGATACGTCGAATGTTACATATATGTTCTAGATTCGTGGCACGTTACAAGTCGCCAGATTGATAACTTATTCCTTTATTGTTCAGATTGATCGTATATCAGCGATAGCTGCGAAGTATGTAGGCAAACCGTTGGGAAGCTAATTCTTCTCCTTTTCCTTCCCGCAGTCCACTTGATCTTCGGGTTGCGTTCAGTCAAGCATGGCCGGTGAGATGTATGGTGCTGGAGACCTTCTCAGGTCAAACAGTGCATCAAGTGAAGCAGACAAGCCAATGATAATTGAGCTTGCCGTTGCAGCTATGGATGAACTCATCAGAATGGCCCAAATGTTAGACTATGAAGAGAATATGCTCTCTGTGAGCTGTGACTCACAGTGTCTTACTGAGAATAGCAACAATGATGTAATAGAGAGAGAGAACAAAAACCCAGAGAATATGACCTCTGCAAGTTCTTCAGAAAAAAAATGTTTCTATTCATCACAGAGTGAGAGAGAAAGTGTCTCTCTCCTCTTAACAGTTGTTACATCTTTTGGCAGTATTCAAACTTACATCCAAGTAATCCTAGCCATCCATCTTACACCCTATGAGATGAAGACACATGTACACTTACTTACTTAAGACCTATGAGACTTAATTAAGTAAACATACACACAATTTTAGTCACTTATCTAGCAATATAAGCTAGACACACACACTGCCATATCAGATCACACATTTACACACTAACAGCCCCCCTTAAATTGTGAACTGATTTAACTCCGAGAAGTTCTCTAAGATGAGTGAATTGCTCCCTTGTTAGTGCCTTTGTAAAGATATCAGCAACTTGCTCCTTTGTAGGACAATGTACCAAGTCAATTACTCCTTGCTGCAATGCTTCCTTTATGAAATGATATCTCCTGTTTATGTGCTTGGTCTTTTGATGAAAAATGGGATTCTTAGTGATAGCTATGGCTGAGGTATTGTCACAATTCATTGGTGTTGCAACAGTTTGCATTTCACCAAAGTCCTCCAGAACAAATCTCAACCAAGTAGCCTGAGCTGTTGCTTCAGATGCACTGATATATTCTGCTTCAGCTGTGGATAATGCAACACATTGTTGTTTGACTGAAGACCAAGAGAAAACCCCACTGCCAAAGATAAAAGCATAATCGGATGTGCTTTTCATATCATCTTCTGAACCACTCCAGTCACTGTCACAGAATCCTACTAAGATTGTTCTTTCACCTTTCTTATATTCCAAGCCAAAATCAAGAGTCCTTTGAACATATCTTAGTACTCTCTTTGCTGTCCCATAATGTTTATTAGTAGGACAATGCATAAACCTTGATAACAAACACGCAACATACATTATGTCAGGTCTAGTTGCTGTGAGATACAGCAAGCTGCCTACAATTTGTCTATACTGAGCTTCATCTGCAGCTCCACTTCCATCTTCTTTTCTTAGCTTATCACTTGGAACCAATGGAATGCTCACAGATTTACAATCTTGAAGTCCAAATTTCTGCAGTAGAGATGAAGCATACTTTCTCTGATGAATGAAAATATACTCTTCAGTTTGCATAATTCCCATACCAAGAAAATGATGTAAGAGTCCCAGATCAGTCATCTCATATTTGTGCATCATATCAGACTTAAAATCATCCATTAACTCTTGACAATTTCCAGTATATATGATGTCATCAACATAAACAGACACAATAATCATCTCGGAACCCTCTCTGCATTTGGTGTACAGAGTTGCTTCACTAATGCTTCTTTTGAAACCACACTCTGCAAAATATGAGTCTATCTCTCCATACCAGGCCCTAGGTGCCTGCTTTAATCCATACAAAGCTTTGTGCATTTTATATACCTTATCCTCACTTCCTTTCACAATGAACCCCTCTGGCTGGTCTACATATACTTCCTCCTCTAACACACCATTCAGAAAAGCTGACTTTACATCCAGTTGAAACAACCTCCATTTGTTCTTTGCAGCCAGGGCAATCAATGTTCTAACTGTGTCTAACCTTGCAACAGGTGCAAAGGTTTCATTATAATCAATTCCAGGCTTTTGTGCATATCCTTTTGCAACAAGTCTAGCCTTATTCTTTTGAACTGATCCATCCAAATTCAATTTAATTTTATACACCCATTTCACCCCAATCACAGGTTTATCAGATGGTCTGTCCACTAGTTTCCAAGTCTGATTCTTCTCAATCATGCTAATTTCATCTGCCATTGCTTTCTTCCAAGCTTCATCCTGTGCAGCTTCATTATAACACTCTGGTTTAATGATACACACATGACATCTTTCATAAACTTCACTCAAATTTCTATATCTCAGTGGAGTATTGTCAAATTGAGGTGTAGAAATTGAGCTGATTGAACTTCCTGAGGCAACAGATGGAGAATCTACAACTTGAATCTGAGGATCTTCATGCACAACTTGTTCCACAGAATTTGAAACCTCATCAACTTCTTCCCTTCCTGAAGATCCACTAACTGAGAATGGAATGCACACTTATTTAACCTTATGCTTCTTCCAATCCCATATTCCATCTTCATCAAAAATCACATCTCTTGAGAGTATCACCTTCTGAGTTTCAGGATTAAAGAGTCTGTACCCTTTCTCACAGGTGCCATAGCCAATAAAAATACCAGTGACACTTGTTTTATCCAGTTTGAGTCTCAGATTTCCTGGAATAAGAGAATAGCACACTGAACCAAACACTCTCAAGTGTTTAATTCCAGGTTTCCTTCCACTAAACTTCTCAAAAGGTGTTACATTCTGCAATGCTTTTGTAGGACATCTATTAAGCAGGTAGACAGATGTAATCACAGCTTCACCCCAAAGACTATAAGGAAGATCCTTCTCATGAAGCATGCATTTAGCCATCTCCATTATGGTTCTGTTTTTCCTCTCTGCAACTCCATTCTGTTGTGGAGAGTATGCAGTAGTGAGCTGTCTCTCCAAACCCAAATATTCACAGAAATTCTCAAACTCATTTGAAGTAAACTCTCATCCTCTATCTGTCCTCAATTTCTTCACAGAGTAGCCACTTTGAAGTTCCACCATAGCCTTGAATTTCTTGAATACATGGAGAACATCTTACTTGTGTCTCAAGAGATATATCCAGCACATCCTTGAGTGGTCATCAATGAATGTCACAAAGTATCGATTTCCACTCAATGTTGGTGTTTGCATAGGACCACACACATCCGAGTGTATAAGCTCCAAAGGCATACTTGCTCTCCAAGCTGATTCCCTTGGAAAAGACTCCCTGTGATTCTTTCCAAATGCACATCCCTGACACACACCTTCACTGTCATGCATTTCAGGTAATCCAAGAACCATATCATGCTCTTGCAATTGTTTCAGACTCCTATAATTCAGATGACCAAATCTTCTATGCCACATTTTACCACACAGATGCACATCCATTTTTAGTGCCAATTGATCACTGGATTTGAACACAAGTGGAAAACACATGTTCCCCTTTTGCTTCACACTGACCACTAAGTTTGTTAGAGTTCTGTCGTCAAAGATATCCACCTTATAATCACCAAACACCAGGAAATACCCATGTTCTGTCATTTGTCCAACACTGAGTAGATTCTCTGTGAGTCCAGGTACTAACATAACTTATCTTATGTACCTTGTTCCCTTATCAGTATCCAGAACTAAGGTTCCTTTACCTTCCACATCAACCAGAACTCATGTGCCAAGTTGCACCTTTGCCTTAATATTTCTATCAATGTCTACAAGCAAATCATCTCGGGAGGTCATGTGATTACTGCACCCACTGTCTATATACCAGACATCACTCACAGCTTTCACTTCTGTTAGCTGTTTAACCATAAAAAGGTTTCCAGGTTCTCCCACCTTGGTTACAAAATTCCTTTGCTCTCCCACTTTGTTTGCAAAATTCCCCTGCTGAATATTCTTGTTGAGATTGAAAACCCTGGCAATGTGACCAAGCTTTCCACACTTATGACATTTAATTTTCCCCTTCAGCCAACATTCACCATAATGAAGTCTATCACAGTATTTACAAGCACTCCCAGTGTTGTTAGTATCATTCTTTACACCTTGAGTGAACCTGTTAGTCCACTGTTTCCCCTTGAATTTGAAATTCTTCTGAGATTTTGATCCACCAGTATTGGTATATTGATTACCAAATTTACTGTTCTTAGATGAAATATCTAAGCTAGCAAATGCACGTTCAGTGCTACTCTCTTCATGTCTGATTAATCTCAGTTCATACCCCTTCAAAATGGCAACCACATCTTGTGCATCAATCACATCAATATCCTTAGTATTCTCTATAACAGAAGCAATACTATCATATGTTTTGGGTAAGCTAATCAACAACTTTTGCACAATCCTCTGATTACTAAGATCTTCTCCATAACTTCACGTCTGATTTATCAAATCGAATAACCTAGCTAAATATGCAGCTAGAGATTCACTTTCACTCATACGAGTATACTCAAAATCACGACGCAAACCTTGTAATTTCACAGATCGTACCTGTTTGTCCCCTACATACTCTTGCTTCAAAATATCCCAGGCTGATTTCGCAGTTTCCAGAGTTGCGATGCGTGGAAAAATTTGATCCGATACAGCTCTCTGAATGATTCCAAGAGCCCGTGCATCCTTGACCAGATCTTCACTACGCAACTTCTTCTCCGCCTCAGTGAGCTCTCCTTCTGCCTTCGTTGAATCAGGAAAACCCAACTCAACGATGTTCCATAGCTCGTGAGATCGGAAAATTGTTTTCATTCGAATTTGCCAGAAATCGAAATTTTCTCCGTTGAATATCGGAGCTCGAAGCTCACCTCCACCAGATCCAGCCATATTAGACTTAGATCACACCTCTCTCTACTATTTCTCTGCAACAGTATTTCGCAAACACTCGCTTGCTATTTCTCACAGAATCGACACCAGAGATTCAGACCCAACTTGGCTCTGAGGCCATGTTAGACTATGAAGAGAATATGCTCTCTGTGAGCTGTGACTCACAGTGTCTTACTGAGAATAGCAACAATGATGTAATAGAGAGAGAGAACAAAAACCCAGAGAATATGACCTCTGCAAGTTCTTCAGAAAAAAATGTTTCTATTCATCACAGAGTGAGAGAGAAAGTGTCTCTCTCCTCTTAACAGTTGTTACATCTTTTGGCAGTATTCAAACTTACATCCAAGTAATCCTAGCCATCCATCTTACACCCTATGAGATGAAGACACATGTACACTTACTTACTTAAGACCTATGAGACTTAATTAAGTAAACATACACACAATTTTAGTCACTTATCTAGCAATATAAGCTAGACACACACACTGCCATATCAGATTACACATTTACACACTAACACCAAATGGGTGAACCCTTGTGGATGACTAGCCTTGATGGCAGCACCACCATACTCAATGAAGATGAGTACATCAGAACATTCCCTCGTGAAGTCAGGCCAAAACAAAACGGCTTCAAAACTGAAGCTTCGTGTGAGAGTGCAGTTGTTATTATGAACCACATGAAACTTGTTGAGATTCTCATGGATGTGGTAATCCTGCCAACTCTATTAGACAGTTACGTACGTCTTCATCAGTGTATTTATATCGTTGTATTAGTAACACCTTTGAAGGAAAGAATCGCATGAACCCACATTATTATTTGTGTGGATTTTGTAACGTGTAGAATCAGTGGTCGACTGTATTTTCTGGGATTGTCTCAAGAGCTCTGACCCTTGAAGTCCTATCAACTGGCGTGGCTGGAAATTACAATGGAGCGTCGCAAGTGGTATATATATTTTCCCCTCAAAATTCAACTTCAGCTCTTCTTATTTTGTCGTTAATTGTTTAGTTTTTTGTGATACATATTTTTGTATTAAAATACTGTTTGTGGTTTGGTAGATGACGGCAGAATTCCAAGTTCCTTCACCACTTGTTCCAACTCGTGAGAGTTATTATGTGAGGTACTGTAAACAGCATGCCGATGGCACCTGGGCTGTGGTTGATGTTTCCTTGGACAACTTGCGCCCTAATCCTGCACTCAAATCTTGTCAAAGAAGGCCCTCAGGATGCCTAATTCAAGAAATGCCAAATGGGAATTCAAAGGTTTACAACACACTATATATACATATCATACATGTTTCACTTTAATGGGATATTTTAAGGCCCAATTTTTACAGGATACATTAATTTCATCTAATGATAAATTTTGCTGCCTTAGGTTACATGGGTTGAGCATGCTGATGAAGTGGATGAAAGAGGCATTCACCACCTCTACAAGCAGCTGGTTAGCTCGGGCCATGCATTTGGCGCAAAACGATGGGTTGCTACCTTGGACCGTCAATGCGAACGTCTTGCTAGTGCAATGGCTTCTGACATCCCTACTGGTGATGTTGGAGGTAATAATAATTTGGCGTGCTATTTCATTATTCATTTCTTTAATATTTATATGGCGCGAAATTTTACATGGGGCTATTATGTTGTGTCATACTATTGACTAACAGGATAGTCCATTAAAAGATTGGTCATATACCGTTAATGCATGTCCGTTAGTTAATTAAGCCTAATTCTTTTCGATAAAAATTAATTAACCGTTATTGGTTATATTTGTTAAATTCCTGGTTAATTAGTGATCACAAATCAAGAAAGGAGAAAAAGCGTCCTGAAATGGGCTGAAAGAATGGTGATTAGCTTCTGTGCTGGAGTGAGTGCATCGACCACAAACACATGGACCACAATGTCCGGAATAGGGGTTGATGACGTCCGGGTGATGACCCGAAAATGTGTGGATGATCTCGGAATGCCTGCAGGTATTGTGCTCAGAGCCGCGGCATCTTTCTGTCTTCCAGTACCTCACAAAAGAGTCTTTGATTTTCTCCGCAATGAGAAGTCTCGCAGCGAGGTACTTTCACTTGAACTAATCTTAAAGCTGAATTAATAGTCATCTGATTCTTAGAATAAATTTACCAAATCTAATACATGAACCAAATTAATGCACCTATATTTTGCAGAAGCGTGAGATTTATATTTCTATTTATATGTAAGTATTTTTATGCGTGTATCTCAGAAAAATGTAACAAACAAGTACATGAACCATTACTAAAGCATACCATAAACGGACAACAGATGCATGCATAGAAACAATTCCACATTAAGTAACTTGGATGGAAAAGGAAAAGTACATACTTTCACATCCTACCTAATACAGAAACAGGTACCAGAGAAAATCTAGGTTTCTTTTGTGTCAACCACAGAAAAAAAAAAGATCACCAAGATAGAAGGTTATGTATTTTACAAATAATCAGAAGCTAGATATAGAAAGCTGATCAGCATCTGCTAAACTGGAAAAACAGTTATTCTCCTTAAATTGTTCCAGTTGTAATTGTGATGATCACTACTTGTGCTTGCAGTGGGATATTCTTTCTAATGCAGGAACTTTTCAAGAGATTGGACACATTGCTAATGGTCGCCACACTGGAAATTGCGTGTCTCTACTACTACTAAATGTAGCTTTATCTTTTATGTTATGTTTTTTGTTCTCTAATCAACTAAATGTATCTCTCTTCACATCACTAATTACAAAGTAACATAAAATTAATTTGTAGAGTGCCAATTCAAGCAAGAGCAACATGCTGATACTGCAAGAGAGCTGCACTGACCCAACAGCCTCCTTTGTAATTTATGCACCAGTTGACATTGTTCACATGAAAGCCGTGCTGAATGGAAGTGACCCTGACCATGTTCCCCTTCTTCCTTCTGGGTTTTCAATACTCCCCGATGGAGCTGGCATAGGAGACTCTTCCTCTGGTGGTGGTTCACTTCTCACTGTTGCTTTTCAGCTCTTGATTGATTCAGACCCAACTGCTAAGCTGTCTCTTCGAAGGCTGAATTCGAAGGATACCCGAGCTCACCAAGTAACCTCCGAAGCCATAATAGTTCACATACTCTTTTTGCCATACCTCTGTATTCCTCCTCTGCACTTGATAAAGCAACCACTTTCTGTTTCTTACTCCGCCAAGTCACTAAGTTTCCTCCCACAAATGTAAAGTAACCAGATGTGGACTGGCAATCAGTAACGTTGCCTACCCAATCTGCATCGATGTAACCCTCTATTCGGCAATGTTCATTCTTAGAAAACATGATACCTCTACCCGATGAGGACTTCAGGTATCGTAGGATGCGTTCAATTGCACCCATATGTGCCTCACTCGGAGAATGCATAAATTTACTAACACTTACTGCGTATGCAATATCAGGTTTGGTATGAGATAAATAAATTAACCTCTCAACTAACCTTTGATAACGATCTCTGTTGGTGGGAACTTGATCAGGGTCCACGGAAATATGGTGATTTTGGACTATAGGGGTGTCAGCCGGTTTACAATCAAGCATTCCGGTTTCAGCTAATAAGTCTAGAACATATTTTCTTTGAGACAGAAATATACCCTGTTTAGATCGAGTTACTTCTATCCCCAAGAAATATTTCAAACCACCAAGATCTTTCATCTCGAACTCAGTTGCTAGGTAATCTTTGAGCCTTGAGATTTCCTCTTTGTCGTCACCCGTAACAATCATATCGTCCACATAGATGATAAGTGCCGTCAATTTCCCCATTTGACGTTTCAAGAAAAGTGTATGATCAGAATTGCTCTGCCTGAACCCATATTTCCTCATAGCCGTCCGGAACCTACCAAACCATGCTCGTGGTGATTGTTTCAACCTATACAAAACTTTATTCAACTTGCACACTACTCCGGGTTGTAAAATCGATGCATAACCAGGTGGAATATCCATATACACTTCTTCTTTAATATTACCATGTAAGAAAGCATTTTTCACATCAAATTGCTGTAATGGCCAATCTAAGTTGGCTGCCAATGAAAGCAATACTCTTACCGTATTAATCTTTGCTACCAGGGCAAATGTCTCTGTATAATCAACACTGAGTGTATCCCTTGACCACCAATCGTGCTTTGTATCGTTCAACAGACCCATCAGCTTTGTACTTAATGGTATACACCCATCAACATCCAACTCTCTTTTTTCCTTTGGGAAGTGGAACTAAATCCCATGTTTCATTTTTCTGGAGTGCAGCCATTTCTTCCTCCATTGCCTTGGTCCATCGATCATTAGATTGTGTCTCATTCAATGAACTTGGTGTGCTATTATTGGATATTTGTTGTACAAAAGCTTTGCCGGATTCTGATAGCTTATGTGATGACACATAGTTGGCAATAGGATATTTAGAGCCTTTCGTTGTGTCCGGTGAATATCGATTGGGTTGCTTTCCCTGGTTGTGCCTGAAAGGTAATTGATAATTCGAAACAACAGATACATCAACAGAGATAGTAGAGCTTACCTCAGGAATATTCTCAGGAGTATGGTCATCTGGTGCTACTATATTTGGAGACGAGGGGGAGTAGTATCAGTAGAAGTCTCAAAGTTGACAAGTGGCAGCACTGTTGCCGTGGGTGAAGACGGCATTGTCGTGCCTTCCATTGATTCTGTGGGCAGTACTACTGTTGCTGTTGGCTGGGCTGGCACAGCCGCTATAAGCTCAGTTAGTGGCAGCGGAAGATCAACAATATCATTCATGGTCTAATCCTTCTCGTCAAGCTGTGTCTCCCTCTGAGGAGGAGGATTGGAAGAATCCGAAGGGTAATACATCTCAGACTCGGAAAAAGTGACATCCATAGGAACATACATGCGACGGGAAGAAGGGTGGTAACAATGGTACCCTTTCTGATAGAGTTCGTACCCCATAAAAATACAACGGAGAACACACGGTTCAAGTTTCATCCGTTGATTTTTATGAAGATGAACAAATGCAACACATCCAAAAACCCGAGGTGGAAGTACCAAAACCGACGGTAGATGCACGAAGGTAGCAAGGACTTGTAAGGGGGTAAGAAAATCCAGGACTTTGGATGGCAGACGGTTGATAAGATAAGTGGCGGTCTGAAGAGCAACATCCCAAGAGGAGCGGGGAACAGAATCCCCAATTAAGAGTGAGCGAGCCGTTTCTAAGAGATGACGATTTTTGCGCTCAGCCACCCCGTTCTGTTAAGGAGTCTGAGGACAGGTAGTTTCGTGAAGAATTCCGTGATTAGTTAAATAGTGAGAAAAATCATTATTAACATATTCACCACCATTATCAAAACGCAAAATCCGTATTTTAGTAGAAAACTGTGTCTGAACCATGGTGTGGAAGGTCTTAAAAGCCGAAAAAACATCACTTTTATGCTTAAGAAGATATAACCATGTCATCCATGTGTAATCATCTATGAAGGTTACAAACCACCGAATACCAGATGAAGAAGTAATTGAAGATGGTACCCAAACATCCGAATGAACAAGACCAAAAGGAATAACACTTTTATTAGAATTCAACGGATAAGAAACACGGTGACTCTTGGCAAGTATGCAAATGTCACATTTAAAGTCTGAACTGAACAACCAACAAATAAATCTGAAAACATATGTTGCAAATAACTGAAAGATGGATGACCCAAACGGTGATGCCATAACCATATCTGACGCCGCTTGTGATCAATGGCTCCTTGGGCGAGATTGACCCGTCTTGTACTGACATCATCCACAAAATAAAGATCCCCTTCTTAGTACCACGACCAATTATCTCATTCGTGAGAATATCCTGTATAAGACAAAACTTTGGATACATTAGCACACAACAGTTCAATTGTTCACCAGCTTGGCCAGGAGACATCAATTTATGCTTTAGTGAAGGTACAAGTAATGTATAAGGCAAATAGAGAGTGGGCGTGAAGCGCATAGTGCCAGCGCCAATTACCGGTGAGGTGACTTCATTAGCATTAGTAATATTTTGTCGAAGTGAAACAGTATCACAAGCTAAATCAGTGGGATCATAAGTCATATGGTATTTGGCACCGAAGTCAATGATCCATCTGGATGGAGTAGCATCACTATTCATATTAAAAACATAACCACAGTTACCTGAAAACTCCGGAGACATATCGGAAGAACTCGAAACAGGAGGAAGATCATCTTGAGAGATCAAAGATAATTGGGACATAAAGGTGGCGAGATTGGCTTGCCCAAGCTTGGCTTGCTCGTCTCGTTCCCGTTGTTTCTGAAGCTTCAACGGTTCCCACCAGTCAGGATAGTCATGCAATTGAAAGCAATTATCACGGCCATGCTTCTCACTATCGCAGTAAGTACAACCACCAGCCGGGATGGGTGGTTTAGGACAAGGAGGACGGGGACCCGTGGTGGGCCGTGAGGCCGTCCTAGCAGCAAAGAGCGAGCCCTGTGCTGGGCTCGAGGCAGTAGCCGAGGGTTGCAGACCTGGGCTCGGTGCAGGTGACTTCTTAGGGGCATGGGGACGAGGTGCAGCCACGGCTCGTGTGGCAGGCCGAGCCACCATGGCTGCCCCACTTGGTAGCTATCCTCCGGTATTCATCACTGATTGTCGCATTCCCTCTCGACGAACATAGGTAAAAGTTTGTTCGATGGAAGGAAGAGGCTCAGTTCGTAGAATATCACTACGAATTTTATCAAACATCTCATCCAATCCTGCAAGCAAAGTGTACACACGATTCGTTTGAACAATTTTATTAAAAATTTCAATATCAGTATCGCATTTCATCGGATTAGGTCGACGATAATCAATCTTCTACCACAAAGATTGAAGATCACTATAGTATGTCTCCACCGGTCGTCCATCTTGCCTCATGCGAGAGGCCTTGCAGGTAAGATCATAGACTTGAGATATATCGAAGCCGTCATAATACGTGCGAGCAACCGCGTCCCGCACTTCTTTTGTCGTCGGTAGTTGAAGAAAATACCCAATCAAATTAGGTTCCATAGAGTTGATGAGTCAACCCTTCATAATAGCGTTCTACGTACGTCATTTGGTGAAGGCCGGATCGTCGATAGGTGGTTGGGGATTACTCCCAAACAAGTAGCCCAACTTGTCTTTTCCAGCAACAAACATCTCAACAATCTGAGACCAAACTCCATAATTAGCACCATTGAGTTTGATGCCAATCGAAGCAGTTGACGAATCATGATGGACAATCTGTGTAACAACTTGCAGTATAGGTAGGGTAGGATTCATGGTAGGGTCGGTTAGGGTAGTAGTGTTTAGTGTAAGAGTAGAATCGGTTAGGATGGGGTTGTTTCCACTGTGGAGTGGTGGTAGGTTCTCCATGGGAGGGCCGAGTTTGCTTGAGGGAACGGGCAGAGCAGAAATACTAGGATCTCTGCTCTGATACCATGCTAATTAAGGCTTATTTGGGGTTTAATTTTCTGATATCATTCTTCTCACCAGGAGGAAAATATATAATGTACAAGAGTGATTTACAAGAACTCAAATATGTAACTAAACTAATTACAAAAGATCAACTCTCCAACAGAGAGGAGAGGGATGGGGAGTGAGAGACGAAGCGAGAGAGAGGAGAGAATGAACTATAGCGATGCCTTTATTAGATGTTCCGCTTTCTTTCTTTGGGAAACGTTTAATTGTTCCGCCTTTGAACAAACATCTCAAAATGATAGAATTGACATTTTTCGCCAGAAAGGCGTCACTGGATTGGTCACTGCCATGGATGGCCAGTTTAATTTTAGTAGTGCTGGATGTGAGATTATGACATCATTCCAACAAATAGGTGATAAATTTAGGTAAGAAATGAAAGGAGAAATTGAGCAGAGTAGTCAAAATACAACCTCTGAAAAGGTAAGCATAAAGGAATTCCTGCAACCGAAATCAAATCATCTTGAACGAAAGATTTCCATGTAACTCTCTGGTTTCATATACTATAAATGACATCAATTGCCAAAATCTTCCAATCAATCATCAGAAGAGTTTCAACAATATTGATCCTTAAATCAGGAAGTGACAAGAATGTAACTCTCACAATGACTACGAAATCTGGATCAGTTTTGTATCTCAAGCCTTCTTTTTCCTACCCAATGTCGGTCTCTTGCCAATGCTTGAACTAGTCTTGCAGGATGGTGGCAGAAGCCCCCGCAGAATGGCCAAAACAGCTAACCCCAGAAAAGGGAAGTAAAAATATATCAGCATATCAGAAGCCTTGCCGGACTGAACCAGCTCCGATAATTCAGTAATCTGAAATTTTCACAAAACCAAAATCTGTCATAAGAAAGTAAGGTTGAAGAAAGGGGTTGACACTTGACAAACATATGTTCAAATATGTTCAAATATCATATGTTCAAATATGTTCAAACATCATATGTTCAAATCTGTCATAAGAAAGTAACGTTATATTCCAGTTTGGTAGAATTTGATCGAAAGATAACAAACATATGTTCAAATATCATACTTTTAAGAATTCTGTAAGCGGATTGACTTCTGTCACGAGCTTTGTAATTGTATAGTCTAATAGCAAGATCTAACCAAGCCAACACGAAAACGTGAAAAAGAAAAGAGATCTAGAAAACAAAAGTTGTAAAATCAAACAAAACAATCAAATTGGCTATAAATTATAACGTGATTAAAGACAGAAGGAAGAAAACTTTACGATGGAGCCGAAGAAAGAAACTCCATAGATCAAGCAGGTGGTGTTGAACCAAGACTTGGCGGCCAAAATTCCGTACAAGTTGGCCAGCGCAAGAGGCCACTGAAGGAGCAGCTGCAGCCAAACGAGGCCAACAAAGAAATGATGCTTCTCGGTCACAAGATAATGGCCTAAGATGCGCACGTATAACCAGCTCTGGAGTTCAACCAGCCAGTCTGGGAAGAGGCACCGAGGCAGAATTATCTGCGAGTCGAGCAAGGGCGCTGCCACCGCAATTACGATGAAGAAGACGATGAGTGTGGCATCTACAAGCTTCAACAAAGCACCCATTTTGGTTTTTGAGGGTAGATAGCTTTTCTTTGAAACTCTTCAACCTTTTTTTTTGGTGAACTCTTCAACCTTTGGTTGGTGTAGTTTAGAAGGAAATAAGCAAAGAGATGAGAAGCAATAAATGTCAACGCCATCTTATTCGTAAGAAATCAGAGATAAGATTTATATGATATGTATATAGATAGGGTACAAGTTACAACAACAATCAACTAATTTTTTTAATGGCACTGTGCATGTGCTACAGAAACCACATTTCTCCCAAAGTACACAGCAACATACAACTCGTAGAAATAAATGTGCGAGGGGTAGAATCATGTTTGTCAACTTTATTAGAATTCCGTCATTGTCCCACTTGAGCGGAGCAAAAGATGTCAATCGAGCCAAGCTTTACAAGGATATTTTGAAACTGAATCAACGGTAAGGACTTGGCTACGGTACATGCATTTACTTATTACATTCACCATCTAACGGTTAGATTGGTCAGAAACTATTCTCTCCTTTTGAAAATATAAGAAGAGAAGAGATTCAGGACCCAAAGAAAAAGCTAAAACACAGCAATTTGTGAGGAACTTCCATCTTTTTTTCGAGTAATTAACAAGAGATGAAGGGAAAAATTCAGCAAAATATTGAAAGACAAAAGTATACAAAACTGGAGAATAGCTACAATGTTAAAAGACGATATGCAATTAACCGAACCAAGTAATAGTGAATCCAATTGCTAAAATCTTCCAATCTTGCATAAGAAGGATTTCATTTGTTACATTGCTAAAATCTTCCAATTTGTTGCATAACCAGCAACTGAAAGGGGACAAACATGAAACTCTCACAATAACGATAACTCGCAAAATCTAAGTCAGGCAGTTGTACGTCTTTCAGGCTTTCTTTTTCCTACCCAATGTAGGTCTCTTGCCAATCCTTGAAGTAGTCGTGCTGGATTGCGGCAGCAGCCCCCGCAACATGGCCAAAACACCTAATCCCAAAAAAGGGGAGTACACATATAACAGCTTATCAGAAGCCTTGCCGGACTGAACAAGCTCTGATAGTATTGTAACCTGAAATTTTGACAAAACCAAAATCTGTTAAGAAAGAAAAAAGTTGAAGAAGGGTGGTTGACAATCCAATACGGAATAGTTCAACATGACAGACTATGTATATGATGCCGAATCCAGAAAAACTCCACCTCCAATAACCCAATTAGATTTCTCACCACCATTACGTAATAATTATGCGAGTGTTTACGGGTAATGATTAACAGTTTAACACTAACCATGTGACCTTAAGACATGGCTTCGCCTACAATGGGGTTTCGTTTCCAATCCAATTCATGCTTAAAATGAGGAAGCCAAATCCATCAGCAGAGTAAATAGTTATTGTTCCAATATGTTAGAATTTGATCGATGCTAACAGTGCAAAGTAGTATCATAGTTTTCGGAACTCTCTTATCTGGCTAGTTCTTCATGCAATTTGCAATCTTGAAGTTACATAACATCATTCAAACAAGTTTCGCTTCATTTCCTATCTTGTACATTTTAACATCTTTGACTTCTTAAACGGCCCTCGGATTGGATACTATGATTAATCCATGTTAAATCCTATCAAAGTTACAAACTTGGAAGATAATTAACAAGAAAATATATAATTAACCAATTGAAAACTAGAAAAAAGAAAGAGATCCAGCAAAACCCAAGATCTAAAACGAAACAAATCATCAATTTGCTGTAATTTATAATGTTATCAAAAGAAAAGAAAGAAGAACGTTACCATGGAGGTAAATACCGAAGCGCCATAGATCAAACAGGTGGTGTTCAACCAAGACTTGGCGGCCAGAATTCCGTACAAGTTGGCAACCGCCAGAGGCCATTGGAAGAGCAGCTCAACCCAAACGATCCCAACAAAGAAATAAGGCTTCTGGCTCACCAGATAATCTCCATAGGTGCGCGCGTACCAGCTCTTGAGCTCCACCAACACCTCCGGGAAGAAGCTCTGCTGCAGACATGTCTGCCCGTCGATAAACGGCGCAGCCACCGCAATCACGACGAAGAATACGAAGAGCGTGGCGTCTACGAGTTTCAACAGAGCTCCCATTTGGAATTTTCAGGGTGGGTACCTTTGCTTTCCTTCAATGGATCTCTCTCGTTTGCTCCGTCAAACTTCGGTTTTATTTGTGTAGTCAAATTTCCTGATCTGAACGACGTGTCGTTTCCTAATATGTTCGGAACATATTCAGACGCCAATTTGTTTCATTCTTACCAACTAGGCAACAAGACCATATTCCTATTCTTTGCATCCCCAACTTTGGAAGAAATTTTTGGTACATCACGTATTTTTATGTAAGTAGTGGAAAATTTTAATTTTTAAGTTGTTAACTTTTTAACGCACATAACACATCATTTATATAGGGACATGTGATGTACCACCTCGTGTGACGGTTACATTGAAAAATCTCTCCCAACTTGGATTTAGATTTCAGTTATAACTTGGCTTGCAAGAAAAGTAATAGATTTATGGATTGATTTTGTCTTTCGGTACAATAATACTAAAGGAGGGTGATTTCGAACTCAAAAAAGTAAACACTGACATCAAATTTCCTTATTTGAACCAAAAATTAAAAGTTACTGTAAATAAAAAGTTTGTTTTCTTAGCTATTTCAAATTTTCAAACGAACGCACCCAAAGTTATGCAGGAATAGAATTTCTTTTTATAGCTAGGAATAAATTACATTCCACAAAGCACCCAATATTACCCAGGATCATGGTTTAAAATATCCATAATATCCCGATATTTCCATCGAAATTTTCGTGTTTTTGGACTGCCGATATTTTTTTGGACTACCGATATTTCCGATATCATCGATATTTTAGACCTTGCTAAGTCACTCATGTATCTTACCATGCAATGTATAAAGTGTAAAATATTCTACTAATTCATTATATATAAATGATTATGGTGTGTTTAAACTTCTTTCATTAATTACTACATATTTCTACAGTCACAATGTTTGTCAGCTCGCTATATAATCAACTTAAATCAGTTAAATCTATCATGCAATGCATTTCCTTCCAAATTTTTTTGTGATAAACTAATAGATAATTGACTAAATAAACATCCTGTAAAGTTTCAATAAAAATTTCAAAGTTTTTCTTACAATTTCCGTGGTTTTTATTCAATTTTTATCGATATCGATAATATCCCGATATTTCTATCGAAATTTCCGTGTTTTTGGACTACCGATATTTCCGATATCATCGATATTTTAGACCTTGCCCAGGATTAAGATTTTTTTTTTTTTAGTACATCGATATTTTACATTAAGGGAGAGAGAGTTCAGCCAAGCCAAACAATGAGCAGCCTAATTTGGTATCGAATTCGTCATCAACGAGATTTGAACCTAAGACCTCTCACTTCTAAGTGAAAAAAATACCACCAGATCGTAGTACTTAGTGGCAAGAATATGATTTCTTTTTATACCTAGGAATCAATTACATTCCAAATTAGCTAGGAAAACTTGTTTAACTACAAATTACGAGGAAAAAAAAACCAAATTAAGAGTTCGTTTTTTCTCACCCCCTAACTCTTAGGTTTACCACCCTCACTCTTAGGTTACCCCCTAAATCAAGATAACTATTACTTTCTTCCATATTTGTGCCACGTGTATAAAGAACTAACCATGATTAGTCTATATTCTTTAAGCTTTTTTACGGAAAAGAAAAATTTTAATTAATAAGGAAAAAAAATTTACCATCTATTCTCTCTATAATATCTCATCATAAATAGTTGATCGACACTAATACCCCCTTTCACCTCCCACTTCTTCGGGCGTAGAAGTAGCAACAACTCCTGAAAGAAAAGCCTTTAATTATCATACACCATGCCACTTCACCTTAATAAAATGTGTCAAGTTGCCTCCAAGAAAGGGTGTAATGAATTATTTTAAGTGAATGAGGTTCCCCATGTTACTCATACGATCCGGAAGTTGCCTACAAGGAAGACTGTATATCAGCCAAACTAACATTTCTTTGGTTAATTCTTCTTTCGATTTTCCCGTACTACAGTTTTTCTTTGAGAAATTTTATTTGAACCCATATAACATCTTTCAAAATCCAATTTATTCTTTACACCCATATAGTTTTTAATTAAACTATCAATATCTCTTTAAACCGAATTTTACTACCTAAACTACCCTCACAAACCTAATTTAATATGTAAATTTATCTTTACACCCATTTTGAAAATAAAAACTCAAAATCAGTGTTCTACAACTTGTTTTCCACAACTCGTTGATTGAGAGTGTAATGTCCATACATATATGGAGTCATGTTTGATGAATTGGTCAAACAAGCAATCTGAAATCAGGAAGTTATGTGAGCAGACAAGATTAGATGAGGTAATTAACTCATATGTTATGGTCTTTTTGTGCTGATTTGAGATTGAAATGTTAAACCAATATGCTTATTTCTCTTGCATTAGAAATCAAGTTGGTTTTATCCTTGTGTGCTTTATATGAATTGCATTCCCATTGTTTTTATCCCATTGCCGCTTGATAAACAAATGCAGTAGCGTTTTTCAAATGCTTTAATATCAAGTTTTTACCTCGGTTTTAGGATTAGGTGTATTGGGTGGTGGAATTGTAATCCATAAATCCATATTCTTAGTCATCACTTGGGTTTTAGCCACAGTAATTCAAATCTGCAAGAATTATAGGACTCAAAATCATTTTATACATACACATACACTAGTAATAATAATTAACTCAGGGCCTCAGTTGTCATTGGAACCAGCAGTGGGTATATTGATTAGTAGGTTTATTGATAAATTTTAGTTTGATTCCTGATTTCATCATGTATTTGATGGTAATTATAAAACAAGGTAAAACTGACAATTCAAATTTTAAATTTAAGTTAGGTGTAGAATGAGGTTATATAGGTTCAAATAAAATTTTCCTTTTTCTTTTCATTTTGATATATCGTAGCCGAATTGGTAGGACGGGAAGGGGTGTATTAATGCCAATCAATTGTTTGATGAGGATTAGAGAGAATAAATGGTGGTAAGGTTTTTTGCTTAATTAGTTTAATTGTTTTTATTTTACATAATAAATAATTAAATAGTACAGTCTAACTATAGTTACATTTTTTAACATGTGACGCAAATCTGGACCGAAAGTAACGATTATCTTGAGTTAGGGAGTGAGCAAATTAAAACGAACTCAAAATTTAAAATGAAAAAAAGAATAAAACTAAAAGAAATATAAAGCAATTGGGAGTCCTTATTTAATAAGAACTCCCTTTTCGATTTTCTAATACAATAAGGAAAAGGAGAGGGATTATAAAACCACCCGCTTCTCAACCTTGTTTATGTCCGCGAAGTAGAACTTGAAACTTCCTGTCAAATCCAACAGCAGAACTAGTGATGCCGATACGCGACGTCAAGACCCTCAACCCTATGAAATCCCACTCCGCCACGAAGCTCTCTGCCAATGCGAAAGCATTCTTTCCAGGAAAAACAAGCAGCCGTGATAAACAAAACCCTAATCGTTCACCTCTTTTTCCTCCACCGTTGCCCTACCACCAACAACACTATATTCCTCCTCCTATGTTTTATCACCGTACATCATGTCCTACACCGGTCAATCCGCAACTGCAGTGTGTTCAGTTTCCTCCGTTTTACTATGTTCCTCCTAATTCCGTGATCATGATTGACCAAGGCCTTACGTTTAATCCATGGGCTCCATTACCGCCACAAGATTTACTGGTTTTGAGAAGTAATATCGTTAGGCAAATAGAGTATTATTTCAGTGATAAAAATCTAAAGAAGGATCGTTACCTAATTTCGATTATGGATGACCAAGGTTGGGTTTCGATATCCACTATCGCTGAATTTAAAAGACTCAAGAATATGTGCACCGACATACCGTTTATCCTTGATTCGTTGTTGTTGGGCTCGACCAGTGTGGAAGTGCAGGGTTACAAGATCCGGCTACGGGACAAGTGGTTGAAGTGGATTCCGGCTCATGCAGACTCTACCGTAACATCAAAACAGCATATTCAGCCGGAGCAACTTAGGTTTGCCAATAATCGTGATAAAATTGTTGACGCTTCATCTGATGGAAAATATTCAACGGATCTCTTGCTATCTAGCACTGGACATGGCACTGCAGATAGTGTTCTTGATGGTGGATCTCTTGTGTTTACTGCTGATAATTGAGTTGGCTCATAGATTGGCAATGGGGTTGCTCATAGAATATTGGTTCGGTTTTCTCTGTCTACGTCTCATGATTTGGTTTGCCTGGAAGAACCTGCTGACGCAATTTTCAATATTTTGTTAGGACGATAGATGATAATGTTTCATATTTTAGTGTGTGGTACATATTTTCCTTCGATTGGGTGAAATTCCTGACAAGTTTTTTTTTGAGACCCACACTTCTATCCTCTTGTAAGTTTCCTTTACAATGTTTACATCGTACTCTTTTTGATAAAAGTATTCTTCTGTTGATTTTCAGATTGTGGCCTTTTCGAAAGAAAATCTTCCGTGACAATTGGTATACTGAGGATCAATTCAATCTGGATGTGATTAGGAACTTAGCATGGGATGAGAGATACGTAAATCGACATCCTTGGAAAATAAATACTGTAGTAACTTATGTTTATCTTTACCTTTCTTCAAATTCTCTTATGTTACTAAGAGTTTATTGATAAATCCAATTAGCAACAACTTTCAATCATTCATAACAAGAGTTTATTGATAAATTGAGAACATGGACACATAATTGACATATATGAACTATCAAAATAATGATAAATTGCAAAATGTGTCTGCAAGTTCAGTTGTACGTCAAGCCTTCTTTTTCCTACCCAATGTAAGTCTCTTGCCAATCCTCGAAGTAGTTGTGTTGGATGGCGGCAGCAGCCCTCGTACCGTGGCCAAAATGCCTAAGCCTAGAAAAGGGAAGTACATATATAGGAGGTCATCTGAAGCCTTGCCGGACTGAAGCAGTTCTGATAATATAGTAACCTGAAGTTTTCAGAAACGGAAGACATCTTAAGAAAAAAGGTTGAAGAAAAGGAAAGATACACAATCCAACATGAAATAGAATTCAATGTGATCACTAGACTTTGTAAATTGTAATTAAGTGGTGCAGAAACAGGAAGAAGAAACACCCTCCCCATCATCCAATTATAATTCTCATCACCAATCACCATTAGATATAATTAGGTGAGTTTTTACCGAATTAACTGTAATGACTAAAATTCAACATGTGAGCCTAAGGCACTACTTTCACCTTCAATGGTGTGTATCGTTTCTAATTCAATGCATGCCTAAAACGATGGTTACAAAATAAAATGTGGTAATATGCATGTATGCTGCAGATTTATGAGGAATTCCCAACTTTACAACCAAATTCGATAATCTACTAGTTGAATCAACAGAGTGCGATGTCAGGATTTTATACCACTTTGGTTTAGAGTTAAAGGGTTAACCGATTCTAAGAACAGAAAACATAAGTAAAATAGTTTTCAGAAGTCTATTTGGCTAGCTAGCTAATTTTTTTTAAGCACCCACTTCCTCAACATCTTTCACTTGATTACTTTCTCCTTTCTTCTTTTTAGTGGGCCTGCCATGAAATTTGATCGACCACTTTAAACTTCCCAAAGAAAATCAACATGACTCGTATATCCAACCTTATTTGATATCACAATCATTCTGTCTTAAATCCCTGACTATAACTAAAGGTTACTCATTTGGAACTTTTTCTTTTCTTTTCTAAAAGATCATTTAAAAAACGAATTATAATGTTAGGGACTTATAGAGCAACGGGTTAACCATGTACTCGATTCTCCCCTCATGTCGCTTGTATAAAAACCGAAAGTACTATAACATTACCAATGGAAAACAAGATAAGGGAGTCTAAAAAAACCCAAATTGTGTTTTTTTAATTTTTTTTACAAGAAAAAAAACCCTAGTTCTAGCTAGAATCAATAAAAACAACAAATTGGCTATCAAGTTATAATGTTATTAAAGAATAATAAAACGAAAACTTTACCATGGAAGTGAAGACCGAAACGCCATAGATCAAGCAGGTGGTTTGGAACCAAGACTTGGCGGCCAATATTCCGTACAAGTTGGCAAGCGCGAGAGGCCATTGAAAGAGCAGCTCGAGCCAAATGATCCCAACGACGAAATAAGGCTTCTGGGTCATCAGATAATCGCCATAGCTGCGCCCGTACCAGTTCTTGAGATCAATCAATGCGTCCGGGAAGAGGCTCTCGGGCAGACATATCTGCGCGTCGATTAACGGTGCTGCCACCGCGATCACGACGAAGAAGACGAACAGTGTGGCGTCCACAAGCTTCGCCAAAGCACCCATTTTACTTTTGGAGTAACAGAATTACAGATTCATTCGTTTCTTCCTGATCCCAACGACGTGTAATTTCTTAATATATATGTTTGTTGCACTGACACACACTCAATCGTATTTTTCGTATTGATTTGTTTTATTGTGAGGAAAATCTAAAGACTGAGGGGGATGTAGCTCAGATGGTAGAGCAAGCCGATCGATGCCCCTTATCTCCATATTTTCTTTTTTTTTCCTTCCTCTAAATAAAAGATTTCATGACTGACTAACCTATGTGTAATAATTATTCATAACCCTTCTAACTTTATAATTCTCTTTCTTTTTTTATACAAGTGATGATGAAAAAAAGGAAAATCGAACCTTAAGTAATCTGCTAGTGCATGCATGCATAAATATTTTTACCCGCTTGAGTTATACAAATTTTTGCTCTTTTTGTAGTATATGTCAAACATGATAATCTATTTCCTGTTAAAAAATATTTTGTGTTTTAAAAGAAAAAAGGTACAGAAATATACATTAATGGCTCATATTTTGGAATTTTCAGATTTATGCATATTTGACATGTACTTTTTTTATTAGAGCTAATGTGTACTCCTTGTATAAAAATGTAATCGAAATTAGGCAATTTATTGGAGAAAGTCATATCAAAAAATCAGAATTTTCTAAATTTCTAAATACATTCCAATTTACATCCAAGTTTTTCAGAATATTAAAATTTTGGGAGATTTCAAATTCGAAATAGAAATTCTTGTATACCGAAACTGGAATCTCAATTTCTTATCCAAGTGGACCTTCCAATAGTACTGTGAGGAGTCCAAAACATTGCAGCCAATAACATTGTTTTCTTTTGTGAACTCTTTCACATAAAGGAGTTCATATAAAAAATTAAAAATCAGGTTCTCACTTCGTGTAAAAGACCTGCAAAAAGAAGTGATGAAATAAAAGATTTGAGTTCTAGTTGAATTTCATATCCTTTGGTTTACTATGGCTGAAATAGTGGTGGCGGAGGGTGGCAGCAGCCCACGCAGAATGGTGATGACACTTAAAACAATTATCACAATTTATAGCTGACTAATTAGTGTATTCTAGGCAACTTGTGATGAGCATATGTGAGTGCATGAGGTTAAACAAGCGTCAGCACAATCACTATTTTTTTGTTTTTCAAAAAGTTCTGCATCGTTGATCATACCAACTCATTGTTGGAGGACAGAATCTCATAATGGCCATATAACAAAATAATATACGATTATTATATGGAGTTTACACTTCTAACATCACTGAAACTTTTTGCGATAAAATCCAACACTTAGTAATAGGTGGTTAAGTTAAGACAATATCGGTGATATTAGTGGTGGACCTATAAAGTTTATCACTCATATGCATCAGATCGATCAAATCAAACTCTAAAGTTAAATGAGTTTTGGCGAGACTAGTCCTAGGACGGGGGATTATTTCCTAAGAAGCCCTCATTTGCATCCTTTTCGTGACTTCGTTTGTATCTTCTTCCCTGAGCGGTATGACTTTTAACTTACGGCCACCAAAAAATTCCCAAATAAAGACCAACAGCATGATTGACATGCCATTAGTTCATAACAATTCTTTCTCATCAAGACATTAGAATTTAAGGTACATAGATGTAACAGAAGTGAACAACTAAAAGACGTAAATATTAATAAAGAATCTGAGTTCTAAGTTACTTTCCGATACTTTGGTTGGCCGGTGCTTTTTGTTGTTCTTTTGCCACTGGTTGAAGTATTGGCCGTAGACGGAGGGAGCAACCCGCGCAGTATGGCCAGGACGGCAAAGCCCACAGCAGGGTAGTACAACATCAACATTGTATTAGATGCCTTGCCGGACCATAACAGCTCTGGTAAAATAGCGCCCTGCAATTTTCATCAAGGCAGAGAATATGTAACAAGTTGAAGAAACTAAGGAATCTTTTATAAACATCGCTCCATACATGTGAAAAAAAATAAACTAATTTTCAGAATTGTCTTAGTTCTAATTCTAGGAGAAGTTCCAAAAACAGTGTCTTTGTGACTGTCTCACACTTAATTAACTAACGCCTCATACTCATGAGAAACTTATTGAGTGTGAGAGCTACATTGAAAAATCACTTTGTACTTAACACCTCCATCAAAACCAGTCTAACTAAATCTTAACAAGAAATTGAACAGTGTAGAAACAGGCAATTAAAACACATTAATCATAGTGACAAATCCATTTAAATTGTCAGGTTGCCGTGTAAATATGATATACTTAATCAACTTTAAATTATCAAAATCTTGGAGGTTTCAACATGGTTTGTTTATATTGTATTATATGGACTAGTTTGAAGAAGCAAATAATCAGCACCCAGGTGAAGAATGAGTATGTTTACAAAATTTAAATTAAAAAAGGTAAAAAATAAGATTGTTCTTGGAGAAGGTGATTTTATTTTTATCAAACTTTAATTGATGTTAGAATAGATTTTAATTTTGATCAGTAGCCAGGTACATCATTCTATATACAGAATACGTAACTACGTGTATAATCATAATAAAGTAGCTTACTGAATTCTCAAAAATTAAATTCTAATCTAACATAGGAGCTTGTTAGAAATGACAGAGAAGGATTATACCATGGTGGTGAAGAAAGAGGCGCCATAGAGCAAGCAAGTGGTTCTGTACCAAGGCTTAGCTGCCAAAATCCCATACAAGTTGGCAACCAGAAGGGGCCACTGCAGTATGAGCTCAACCCAAACGAGACCAACGAAGAAATGAGGCTTCTCTTCACCAAGATAATCGTCGAACTCCCTGACATACCAGTTCTTGAGCTCCACCAGCGAGCTTGGGAAGAGGCTCTGAGGTAGACACAACTGCACGTCTATCAGCACCGCGTTCACCGCCGTTATGGCGAACATTACGAAGAGTATGGCGTCGATTATCTTCACAAAAACACCCATTTTAGGTTTTGATTTGCTCTCTTTCTCAGCTTGTTTAGTGTGGTGGTGTTGAACCAATGCTTAGCAGGCAAAAGTGGATCTTGGAGATATTTGTATGGGCCTACCGGCACACCATCTTTGAAGTCTACTCTCATTAATATTATACAATTTTAGAGATTGCCATTTTTTTAAATAATCCATCAGTAACATGCATGTTAACTACTTCAGCAATTTCTTATTGTTAGACAATTTGATACAGTGTGTGACCCAGAATTTTTCTTTATTTGGCGAAAAAAGTTGGGGAGAGGAAGGCTACTCCATTTCAGGGTTAGGGCTTATTATATGTGTCTTTTTGAAGATTTATAGAGAGGGTTTTAGTCTTTTTTTTTTTTGTTTTTACATATCGCCCACATCAAGAGAGATTGTTGACAGCGGAACACGAATTTAAAGCTTAGTATAGCAAATTTGATTATAAGGAAATAATATTCAAAGGTAATATCTTGATTAGTACATATAGTAAGACAACCTCAAGAACCAATTAGCGTTTGGTTTAGCGATCGTTTTCTTCATTTGGAGGAAGTCTCAATTTAACTTTAGTTGACTTACTAACATATATGATATATGTATATTAGGACATTATATATTTGTGATGAGCCTTATACATACCTGGTTGTCACTAATGATTGCGTAACTTATATATTAATTTCTATTGTGTGGAAAAATTATATTTAAGTAGAAAACTAAATCAGACCAGAATATTTTCCTATGATTTTACCCTTTAGACTGGATAACAAATAAATTTGTGTTATGATTGATAAGGCAGATATTATATAGTCAGACAAGATTCTTCATTGAAGACAGAACAGTTCCCGGTCCCAACTACAACAGCCTATAACATCAACATAGCAGAATTGCAAAAAAATTATAAAGTTAACAGGAAAAAAAGAAGAAGAAAGGATAAAAGATTTGAGTTCTAAATTATTTTCTTTGCTGGGGCGGTTCTTTTGGTTGTTCCTTTGCCGTTGGTGGAAGTAGTGGTGGGGGGCGGTGGGAGCAGCCCGCGCAGTATGGTGAGCACAGCAAACCCCATAGCAGGGTAATACAAAATCAACATTTTATTAGATGCCTTGCCGGACCATAACAAGTAACAACTCCGGTAATAAATTGCCCTGCAATTTTCAGCATGCCAGAAAATATTTAACAAGTTGAAGAAACTAAGGAATATTTTGCAATTATCAGCTCATACAAGTTAAAAAAAAATTAATTTTTAAAGTTCCTTTGTTAGTCAGTTCTAATTCTAGGAGGAGTTCAAGAAAAAAAAAAAAAAAAAGGCAGTTAATTCCCATTTGCTCTCCTCCATCGTTTTCATCTGTTATTTGAACCACAATTCCTCATCACATTGTTAACTATTTCTCTAATACAAGTGTGATTCAGGGTTCGTAAATGTGGTCATAGAACTACAAATAGCATTATTCAGATTTTTTTTTTTTTTTTTTTTTAAAAAGAAGCTCTTTTTACTATATGTGTATTCTTTGTCACTTGTTTCATAACTCAAAAACAAAAAATGTCAATACACGCTCGAGAAACTTTTTTCATCTAGAATTTGGAGGGGTGGGCCATGGATGGTGACGTGAGAGAGCGTAGGGTTATTACATGGGTAGTGGTGGGCCTCAATGTCAAGAGGTGAGATATGTGGACTTTATTGTGTCTCGACCGCACATACGGACACATGTCCGGATGCCGGACCCATAATTTTTCCTCACACTCTCACCCTTAAGAGCAAGTCCAGCCGTGGACTTAACTCGGGGGACAGGGGAGAGGAAAGGGCCCGAGGCCCGATGGAGTGAGGTCCAGCCGTGTGGAGCTCGAGCGGAGGTGGGAGCCCGAGCGAAGGGGGGTGGGGGAATCGACGGGCCTGGCCCGAGGCCCTAACAATTTTTTATTTTTTTTGTGTCAGGCGCGTGCCCCTCACTCGCAAGTGGGGGCGCGTTGCCTGACCGGATTTCAGAAAATCTGGCGCAGCAGCAGAGATTCGTCAGTGACCGTTGGGAAGCCACGTGGCTTCCCACGGTCCGTTCGATCAAAATTCGTTTAAATTTCAGCCGTCCGATCCCAAAAAAAAAATCTGCTTTGAAATTAAAAAAAAAAGAAAAAACAGTTTAATAATTAAGAAAAGTTACCGTTGTGACACGTGGCACAATCTGGAGTGTTGGAATTCAAATTTTTTAAATCCAACGGCAGAGATTAATTATTTGAATAAAAATTAAAAAAAAAATGTAAAAAATCCGAAAAAAATTGTAAAAAATCTGAAATAATTTGTAAAAAATTCTTTTTACTTTTCTATAAATACCACTTCTTCTCCATCTACCTTACACCACAATTTCATATTTTCTCAACTACTTTCAATCAAATTCCTATCTTTCTCTCAAAGTTTCAATCCAATTTTTTTCCACAAAATGACTACTGATGCAGGTACAAATTGGTCGCTTGTTGAAGATGTTGCGTTGTGCACTAGCTGGTATGGAGTTACTCATAATTCCCTTACGGGTAATGAGATGCAGTTGCGAGAAATATGGAGTTTCATACATATCAAATTTCTTGAGCAAGTGGGTGGGACAATAACCAAGAACCAAAGTTTCATACATATCGAAATCAATCTCCAATAATTATCTTTTCGGATAATGACACGTGGCCAATTTCGAACGAGTTAAAATCTGATCGAAATCTATCGTCAAAGATTTTGAAAAAATAACGACACGTGGCACGATCGTATTGGATAAAAATCTTATCGAAATCCTTCGCTAAATAATTGTTTTTTTGGATAAAATGACACGTGGCGCAACGAGAACGATTTAAAAATTCTTATCCGAAATTACAAAAAAATTTATTTTGTATTATTTAAACAAACAAAAAAAACTAATATTTTAATTGCCTATTGCCAGGGGGAGGGCTCCATAGGTGGAGATGCAAATGGCAATTACTGTTCATTAATGGCAGTTACTATTCATTTAAGGCAGTTACTGTTCAATAGGGTGGATTGAATAGTAGATTGCCAGGGGAAGGCTCCATGGGTGGAGTTGCTCTAATGATCAAAACCAATCTAACTCTCAACAAAGAAAGTAGAGAAGCAGGTAGTTAAACTAGCTAGAATAATGTACTCTCACTCGAATTTCCCTCCACATAATTTAGATTAATTTAGTTTAGACTGTGGCTTGCTAAAAAAAAACAAAATCTCAACCAACCAAGAAATGAGAGAGGAATTTTACCATGGTTGTGAGGAAACAGGCGCCAAAGACCAAGCAGGAGGTTTTGTACCAAGGCTTAACAAACCAAATCCCATACAAGTCGGCAACCATAAGAGGCCACTGGAATGTAAGCTCAACCCAGATGATGCCAGTCAACTTAGAGACCACATCATGCCAAGAAAAGTTAGCGACAATCGATGTTTTATCATCGGTTGGTTTGATAAGTTTACGTGGTTGGAGTATAGTATATCAAAAAATGCTGCATTTTGTCGTTATTGTTATCTTTTCAAATGTGATTTTGATCAAATGGGTAGCACTGGAAGTGATGTCTTCACTGAGATAGGGTTTACAAATTGGAAGAAAGGACCCGAAAATCTTCGAGTCCATGAGGGAGGTGTTGGAAGTCTTCATAATAAAGCTGTACAACAAGCTAGAGATTTGATGACACAAAAACAACATATTGAAACATTTGTGATTAAGCAAACAGATGAAGCTCGCATTAATTATCGTACTCTATTGAGTGCCTCACTTGAATGCACAAGATGGTTGTTGGGACAAGGTTTGCCTTTTCGTGGTCACGATGAATCGTTGAAATCAAGCAATAGGGGTAATTATTTGGAGCTTATGCAATTTCTTTCCAAGCATAATGAACAAGTTAGGAAGGTTGTGTTTGAGAATGCTCCCAAGAATCTTAAGTATACTTCTTCTGATATTCAAAAAGATCTTGTCCGTGCTTGTGCTATTGAAACTGTAGATGCAATCACTAAAGATATGGAAGGTGCATTTTTTTCTCTTTTGGTTGATGGAGCTCGTGATTCTTCAACTAAAGAGCAAATGGCGGTGGTATTGCGTTATGTGAACAAAAAAGGAGAAGCAATTGAAAAGTTTTTGGGTGTTCAACATGTCTCCTCTACAACTAGTAGCTCGCTTGAAGAGGCTATTGAGAGATTGTTTGCTACAACAAATTTGAGTATGTCCAAGTTACGAGGACAAGGCTATGATGGAGCTAGTAATATGAAAGGTGAGTTAAATGGTCTTAAAACAAAGATTTTGAACAAGTACCCTCAAGCATTTTATATTCATTGTTTTGCACACCAACTCCAACTAGCTCTTGTATTCGTGGCAAAGGAAAATGAGGATGTTGCCAATTTCTTCATCAATGCTAGTAGTTTGGTAAATCTTATTGGATCATCGTGTAAGCGTCGTGATGCATTTAGAGAGAAACAACAAGAACAAATTCAGAAAGCTCTTGATCTTGGTAATCTTGAAACGGGTAGAGGGTTAAATCAAGAAAGTAGTCTCATGCGTCCATGTGATACACGGTGGAACTCGCATTATGGTACTATAGTTAGTATTATTGTTATGTTTGAAGCCGTAGTGGAGGTGGTTGAATGGATTAAAAGTGATCGCAACCAAGATAATCTCGGTGAAGCAACTAGGTTATTCAAAGACATACAAACTTTTGATTTTGCATTTCACCTTTTCTTGATGAGACTTGTATTGGGAATTACAAACGAGTTATCACAAGCATTGCAAAAGAAAGATCAAGATATTGTGAATGCGATGGCGTTAGTGGAAGTATGCAAGCAAAGACTACAATCCTTGAGGGATGATGACTTTGGGGACTTGCTTCATGATGTAGAAAAGTTTTGTGAGGAACATGATATTATCGTTCCTAACATGGAGGATTTGCATTTCGTACCTGGAAAATCAAGGCGTAAAGCTCCAAAAATCACAAACTTTCATTACTATCGTGTGGATCTCTATTTTCAAGTCCTTGATATGCAACTAAAGGAATTGAATGATCGCTTCAATGAGGTAAACACTGAGTTACTTCTTTGTATGGCATGTTTGAGTCCGGTGAATAATTTTGCATCTTTTGACAAAGCAAAAATTGTTCGTTTAGCTCATCTTTATCCTCAAGATTTTGATCGTATGGACCTCATGAATCTTCCAATTCAACTTGATAATTACATTCATGATATGAAAATGCATAGTGAGTTTTCATCATTGAGAGGAATTAGTGATCTTGCAAAAGAGTTAGTGAAGACCGGGAGGTGTGAAAGCTATATGTTAGTGTATAAGCTTCTTACATTGGCTTTGGTGTTACCGGTTGCAACCGCTTCGGTGGAGAGAGCTTTTTCTACTATGAAGATTGTGAAAACACCATTGCGTAACAAAATGGGAGATCAATGGTTGAGTGATAGCATGATTGTTTACATTGAGAGAGATGTATTTGCTTTTATTGATAATGAGCCTATTATGCGACGTTTTCATGACATGAAACCTCGCCGGCAACAATTGTAATTTGTTTGTATTGATTAATTATGAAAGACATTACTATATAAAAAGATTTAATTGTCGCCATTTTTCTTTAACCTTGCACTCTTTTAAGTTCGCCCCTCCTCCTGAGAAGTCCTGGCTTCGCCACTGCAGTCAAGAAATGAGACTTCTCCGCTACGAGATAATCATCAAACTCGCAGATTACCAGCTCTTGAGCTCCACCAGCGAATTTGAGTAGAGGCTCTGAGGCAGACACAACTGTGTATCTATCAACGCCGCTAACACCGCCACGATCTTCAGAAAAGTACCCTTTGTTTTTTCTCGATCTCTTTCTCAGTTTTGATATTGCTAACTAGATTCAAAAATATACTTTCATAGGCACTAAGGCACAAGGCACCATCTTTGAACCTTGAAGCTAATTCGGCAAAGTCTACTGCCACTAATTAAATATTAATCTTCATTTGGTCATTGTTTAATATCCACTAACCAACGTCATTGCTTCAGAAATGAATTCTTATTAAACAATTTGATAGGCAAAGAACCACCATTATTGATACAATAATGTACCAAACTGTTTGACAAAAGAACATTACTCCACAGAGTCGTAACAATAATAATTGGGAAAATTACCATTCTACAAAAAACCAGTACATTTTGTTCTTGAAATATATTAATTTCCTCCATACAATATAAAGTCTTAACTAAGCACGACGCAAATGGCAATCACAATGATGAATTAATACAAATTACTGTGATGATGAGATCGATTCGCGTTTACAAAATTTGGGTTGAAGTTGGAGCGCGAGTCTTTTTCTCTATTAAACTTTCTTCTTCCTACCTGAAGCAGGTCTTTTGCCAATGGTTGCAGTATGATTGGTTGATGAGTTGGGTAGCAGCCCACGCAGTATGGCTAAAACACCCAAACTCATGAAACAGTAGTACACCGTCAGTAGCTTATCAGGTGCCCTTCCTGACCATGTCAATTCTGCAAATATTGGTACCTGCATGAAAAATTAAGGGAGTAAAAACATTTTAGAAGAAGATACACGCTAAACGATAAACGATAATGATTAATGAAAAATTAACGGACGTGATAGTGATTTATATCTACTACATGAAAAAGGAACTGTTATAAGTTGTATCCTCTCAACTGATCATTTTATGCAGATTTCTTTAATGAATGTAACTCGCATACGCGAATCCACAATAATGGGTGACATGGGTCTTGTTCTTTTTATTAAAAAAATTATATATTATGCAAACCGTCAATTGAGATGGTACAAATAATTTTATTTGAACGGTTATGGAATGCTAGCAATATGAATAATTACCATGGAAGTGAAAAGAGATATTCCGTAGCTTAAGCACGTAATGTTGAACCAAGGCATGCTAGCCAAGATGCCATAAAGGTTAACAAACACTAAAGGCCATTGAAAAACAAGCTCAATCCACATGATCCCGACGTAGAAATCAGGCATTTCGGTCATGAGATAGTCGCCGGACTCGCGAGTGTACCAGTTCCTGAGGTCCACGAGAATGTCTGGGTAGAGGTTGCGAGGGAGGCATGCTTGCGCTTCAATCAACGGTGTTTTGAAAGCGATCGCCAGCAGCAAGAGGAAGAGTAACGCATCAACGAGCTTGACAAGAACACCCATTTTCTTTTTTCTTGCTTAGTTTTGGAGGTTTGGCCTAGCTATGTTTGCGAGGAAAGGAGAATAGCTAGCTAGGGAGAAATGAGAATGGTAGCAAAAAGAGGATCTTGGAACTTTGAAAACTCAACATGGGGTGCAATTTATTTTGGGTGTTTTGACTGGAATTAGATCCTCTCCGGATCTCTTCACTGAGGATCCTGGGGATCAATTAATAACCGTTTTATCAAAGATCGTGTGACTACAGTTTTTTCCTTTTTTATTTTTTCATGCAAAACAAGGATACTTTACTTTCGAAAATATAAAAAACATTCAATAATGATCGCACGATCTTTGATGAACGGTTGATATTAATTGATCTCCCGGTTCCCCAACAAGGGGATCCGTCCGTTTTGTCTCATTCACACAGGCCCCTCAAATGTTTGGGGCATTTAAAATTGCTTGGTTATCAATTGGGATTGGCAAATGAACATATCCTCATTTTCTATCTTATATAAAAATAACATTTTCATTTTTCAAAAATCAAAAGGTGAAAATAAAGATGATGGCTTCATGCGGTAAATTCAATACCACTTTTAGTGAAAAAGATTGGGTGGTACTATCCATACATCTCTTTTTACCTTTTAAATATTATTCTCAATTTTCGATCATTTATCGAATAAATTGAAGAAGATAAAATGATAGAAATTAATAAGGATGTATGAGGAATAAAAAAAAATAGTGTGTAGATATTGCCACCTAAAATTTTTCATTCTTTTATTAATTACAGCAAGTTTTATTTAAGTATATCTCTCAAAACGTTTTAGAGAAAGTGTTTTGTTTAAGTTAAACAAAAATATTTCTCTAAAGTTGTTTGAGACAATACTTTAGTTTTTACTTTTTTAGAGTTGATATCACGTCTTTAAGTTTGTGGGTATGTATACTTTATCAACATAGACACCTTCAATGTTGAAGCCAAAATGTTTTTAACTTCTCAAATATGTTTACAACTTATTGGCCTGAAACTTTAGGTAATTCCATATTGCCATCCTCAAGAATCTTATTTAGGAAAAACAACATTTACTAAGGATAAATAAGTTAAAAGATAATACTTTTTAACTACACCTCTATTAAATAATAACCTCTTTAAAATTAAAAATTTTATTTGGTCCCAACTTTTTACTTTATAGAAATTTTATTGTATATCGGAAATTTTGAAATGTGATTGCATCACCAATATTGCCCTTCTTTCATAAACTTTGTTTGCGAGTTTTTTCTTTAGAATTAAGGACATTATTCTACTTTAAACAATAACATAAATTATAATGAGGGGCTTAACTCAATTGCAATTTGGTGCATATCCACTCTAAGTAATGCAACTACAACATGATCTCCAAGACTTTGTTGATGATAGTCGAATTGCCGATTTTTGTTCTAAAAAGAGTAAACTGCTGTTTTACTCTTTGAGTTATTATCTTAGTTGACCATTGTACTATTTTTTTGGTAAATTAACCCCTTAATTATTTGAAATCAATCAATTGACCTTTCATTGTCAGATTTGATAAAATTTCATCTACTTTGTCATAAAATACTAGTACAATTTTATCCTCAAAAGTGAATCACATGCTAGTATTTGACAACAAAATGGATGAAATTTCATCGAATTTGACCATGAGAGGCTAATGGAAAATTTAAAATAATTTAGGTGATTAATTTATCAAAAAAATAATTTAGACAAATCAGAGGATCAAACAGCAATTTACTCATTTAGAAATTTCAATGAAATATCGTTGGCCCAATGTATTAGTATTACCATAGAATTGGGACCGAAAGAGCTGAAGACTGAAGCTTGAGCTGCATACTTTTATACCTGAACGATGAGCGAGACTCGACCGGTGCCAAGGAGAGAGAGCCCATGGGGGAGGCCGGAGGGTGATCATCGCGAACCGAAGGCCCACCGATGCAATGACCGGGCGGAGGACGTCATCCAGGTAACCCATCCCCTTTTTTCCTTTTAATTTTAGGATCTCTTGTGCTTATGTGAGAATTGAGATATGCAGCTAAATTTATGCAAAAATATCAGTTTTCTAATTAAATTATTGAACTTTCTTATCAGAGGAAATTGATTCAACATTGAGTTGGAATTTAATTGTTGTTCTGGTTGCTCTGTGTTTGTGGGTGAGCCTGTTTGAAATTTTTTGATGGGGTTTGGGTCCGAAGAAGTGAATGCAAGTGATTTCCAGCTAAGTAATTTTTCGACTGCCCGCGGTTGATGGATCTAATTGTATGGTTTTTAGTTTAATTGTGTGTTTTTGCTTGGTATAAGTTGAATTTTCAATTGAAATAATGGGAATTTCGCTTTTGAAAGAATTTAGT
Organism: Cotoneaster glaucophyllus; assembly: GCA_036320875.1. Lineage (NCBI taxonomy): Eukaryota > Viridiplantae > Streptophyta > Magnoliopsida > Rosales > Rosaceae > Cotoneaster > Cotoneaster glaucophyllus. Next base: position 5,892,132 of record CM070068.1, read on the forward strand.
CATGCATCAAATTTGCATTTAGACCTTCTACAGTTTAGGATCTCGCCATATGTTTGCACTGAATCACATTTGTTTTTATTAGTTAAAGTAACTAGTAAAACCGAGCACAATGTTTGCCTCTTTCCCCGGTTAATCACAATGTTTGTTGCTTGGGATTAGTGTAAAGATGCTGAATGTAGAGCAAGAACAAGTTAAGTAAATCAATACTAGCATAGCTCATCGGGGATAAGGAGGAGGGCGTTTGCAGATGTCTGTTTGTGGAAGTGAGGAAAGAAGAAGTTCACAAGTAAGAGGATTCATCGTCAATGTGAAGGTGTCATCATAAGTCTTTATATATGAGCTAGATTTTGGTGATACTGAGTGATGATTGTGTTGGGAAATGACTTGGAGAGTGTGTGCTGATTTCTTTCTAGTAGTAACTTTGAAAGTTTTCAACTTCCCTTGCTTTTTGTAGCTGCTCCCGAAAAGATCATGTTAAAACGGCCTAAATACTTTCTTACTTTTGTTCTCTACGAGAGAGGACTAGTGTGAAATTTTTTTAGAAATCAACATTAGAAGTGTTTCATATCAATTTTGTCAGTTGATCTTTGCCTGTTTCTTGTGTAGGCTTGTTTTGAGGGAAACCCATTTAAGACAGTTCCAGGGCCATTTAAGCTCTTCTGGCAGTGCATGCGATCTAAACCTGGGTATGATTGACCTTTAAAATATTGAATTATGTATTTATAATTATACATGTAATGTTGCATCAGTTACATAATTCAATACATGTTGCGCTGCCTTCTGTGCTTTCTGAAGCATTTGTGTTGTTCTGCAGGGAGGAACCAACAGAGCCATTTACATATTTGCAGCTGGATCCCCCAACAAGAGAGGTGAAACTTGAGTGAAGCCACCTATGTTATCGGAATCAATATCACTCTTAGGTTGGCGCATTGTCTCAAAATTTCCAGTTTTTGTTATCTTCTCTCTTAATAATATAATGTTGGAGCACAACTAAGATTACGGTTTCCAATGCAGTCGAGTTCAGCAGCTTATTTGAGTTTTATTTGAACCATCAACTTTATGTCGTATTTTCTTATAATATAAGCATTTGTGGTGGTTCGTTTCTGCAATGCAAGTGTAACTGCGATTCAATAGTTTTGTCTGCCGCACATTATCAAGTGCCGGCTTTTCTTTATCTCCATGGCTAAAGAAAACTAGGTGCATTACTGCTGTTCTTGCTATGATATATCAGATTTTGACTGATTTGCATGATCAAATATGTATAGACTGCAATCGTGTCAAAAATTCTTGGCTTGTTTTTTCTTTTTCGAACTTTGTCTACAACTGCTGAACAAAACTTTATTCATATGTGGAGATGTGGGCTGTCTGCCTCTCCCTTTCTCCAAGTCATGAAATGGAAGACAAAAAACATGGTCATGAAATGGGGAAGGAAAAAAAAAAGAATCGTTGTCAGACTGACGACTACAGCAACTCCAGCCTCCGGGGACCGACCAGTTGACTCCATATATCTCTGGGGAGCAAAGAGATCAGAGAGATCCTGCTATATTTACAAAAATCCAACACTAGAAATCAATGATGGGCTCTCCGATGGTCAGATTGCGCTCCACTGTCCAAGGTAAGTCGAAGAGCTTGGCCGTTATGAATTTGAAGATCTTGTTCACGTTTATGTTGTATGTTGCACTCGAAAAGAACAACGTTGCGTTTAGTGCCTTTGCATATGCTCTTGCCTGTATTCACATTTGACATGAAAAATCAACCAATCAACATCCTCAAACGGAAGCACAAATTGCTCAAAGGGTGTTATGAACTTAGTTTACTTTGGCCATCGAAAAGCGTTTTTTGATACTCAATAGTGTTTCTGGTAGCGTTTAGCAAATTAAGAAAAGAAGAAGGAATTCTTTTGGGTTATAGGGTCATCTAAAAGCGTTTTCTGATAACCATAAGTGTTTCTAGTAGCGTTTAGCAGATTAAGAAAAGTAGTAGGAATTCCTTTTGGGTTATAGATGCATTTTTTAGTGCTTTATAGAGAAGCGCCTACTAATTGCTTCTTGATGAATCGATTTCTAGTGTTTTTTCAAGAAGGATTTAGATTTTTAATAAAAGCTTATTGTACTTTTGACATAAGTGCTTATAGGAATCCCTTCCCAAGAGGGATGGGGATCCTCTATTGACCGTTAGATTTGACTTTAATGAAATTTTGTGGTTGAGATTCAGTGGCCTGTGATTTAATCTCAACCATAGAATTTCATTAAAGCCAAATCTAACGGTCAAAAGGGGATCCTCATTTTTTTTGAAAAATGGGGATCTCTCTTAAGAATGGACCTGAGTGCTTATAAGCAAAAATACTGTTGAAAGTCCAAACAAACCCTATTGGTAACAAATGTAGATTTTAAAAGGCCATGACAAGTAGTTGGACACATTACTATTTCATATTGGTTGCTGGGTGTTTGTAGCCAATTTGAATTTGTATTAGCTTCCATTTTCAGTGTTTCTATTGAGCATTGACTTGGATGTCTCCAACTTTTCGTCATCTTTATCCGTCTTTATTCACCGGCTAAAAATAAATAAATAAATAAATAAATTCTAGAAAGATTACTTAGCTCATCCTAGGTGATTAGAGGTGACTAGGCCCCTAATCATTGATTTTTTTAACGAAACACATTTTTTTAATATTTATGGTGGTAGATGTATAGTATGTAAATCGTGAATTATATATTTTTACGACATGCATTTATATCTTAATTAAAGTAGTTTAGAATATCGCTTTCGAAATCAAGAATTTATGCTAGATAGTAAGCATCTTTACCTGACTTGCAACTGTCCATTGCAAATCTATGGGGAGCTGGATGAAATCATCGAACTTTGTTCCAATTAATATTGGGATTGCCGTCTGCAATCAACATGAAAAAAAAAAAACATTTTACAATTGGGAAAAAAGCTTGATTAATTTTGTGAAGAATCATGCTTCGGTGTTGAAAGAAGAACAAGTGTTGCTGAAATTCAATCATAAATAGACATATGTTCAATCATAATTTTTAATTTTCAATTATTCAGACACATGACCATTTGTGAATGGTTTTTCAACAGCGCTTGTTGCTCTTCTTTCAGTTGCGAAGCATGCTTTTTTTGTGAATTAAGAGAATGAAATGGATTTGCAGTTACCTGATTCCATTTCCTTGCTCGGTGATACCACGTTATGACACTGCAGTCACAGAAATTAAATTCCACGGTTTAGCATGCTAATTAAAAATTTAAACAGGACTAAAATATCAAAATCTGGAGATTGTACTTAGAACTTCACCTATTTAACGTACACCGACTTGTTAAATCAAACATGAACAAAATAGCTACGGAATCCTTGCAAGCAACAGGAATATTATCCTGGGATTTTACATCATCTGCACCAAAATTAAAATAAAATTATTACAAACTCAATGAAATATTAGATTGTAAATCGAAGATTAATTCATTGGATTATATTAATACCTCCAACTTCCCAAATACTATAGGAAATCCGTGCACCACTGACCAATAATGTCTTATCCATCGAATTTAATCCGGCGGTGTCTGTTTCTCCTCCCTGTTCCTTCTCATCATCTCCAACGTACTTTACCTAAATCAACCAAACAAATTCAATCAAAGAAAATAAATTGTTTACCAAAAAAAATATGAAAATAAATAAATAAGAAGAAGACAAATTTTTAATCCTTAAAACATGACGAATTCACTTTTCTGCATGTGTTCGCATGTCACTTTTCTGCATGATTCGTATGATTGTGTGAAATTTCTATCTATATTCCATAACCCAAACGTGAAAATCAAAAAGAAAAAAAAAATGTCATATAACGAACTTCGAGAATTAATGAAGAGATTAATAACCACAAAGCTAGTTTTTCCAATCTGGCTATCTCCCAAGAGGCTGATCTTCAACGGCACTAAATCGGAGCTGCTAACACGGTGGCTACTCTTGTTCCGATGAAGGTGATGACACGTGAGGTCCCTTGATTTCGAGGACGGTGACGAAGACGCAAAAGTGGAAGGGGTGTCGTTCGCCGACGACATGGCGGCCGAAATGGGCAGCATACTGTACTGGACCGGCTTTCCTAAACAACACATGAGCAGCCGGTCCATGACGCGGCGGAGGACCAAGACGCGGCTTTTAACTCTTCTCCTGAGGCTGAAGTGGCGTATCATTTCTTCAACAAAAAGTAACTAGTCGATCAATCTTCAAACTTAGAAAAAAATGGACGGTTATGATTGTGGCGATCAAAGGTGGTGGTGGTGGTGGTGGTGTGGGGGGATGGCCTCAACAGCAACTGAGCGACTCTTATTCTGTTTAGGCCATGGAAACTGAAAAGCTAGCTTCCGTTGCTCTCATATTTTCATGACTTGTGGTATTTTTAGAATATTTGCTTTGTATTAATGTAATATTTTTCTAAATATTTTTTCCAATTTTCTTTTGCTTTTTGGCTTTTTTTTTCGGTTACAACGATCTTTTGCTATCAATGTGACTACTTTAACGGGACAGTTGACCGGTAATAACATGGACATAATCCCAATCGAAATAAGTCCTAATTGCCTTCTTCCAATGCTACACGGATCTTGGTCATATCTACGTGTGTGTGAAGATGACACCACTATATATATTCATAAACACAGGCCCCTTACCAAGAGGGATCCCCATTTTTCTAAAAAAATAGGGACACCCTCTTATCCGTTGGATTAGCTTTAATGAAATTGTGTGGTTGAGATTAAAACACAGGTCACACAATCTCAACCACACAATTTCATTAAAATCAAATCCAACGATCAAGAGGGTGTCCCCATTCTTTTAGAAAAATGAGGATCCCTCTTATGAAAGGCTTCCTTCGTAAACATATTATTACGAGAGATTTTTTAAGTATTGGGGTATTCAAAAGGTGCTCTACATGTCAAATACAAGTAAGAAAAATAATAAATTGTTTCGTATCCATTCACTTATTTTATAACACCACTTGAGTATCGGACATTTTGAAAATTTCTTGTATTGTACCATTACACAAAAAAAGTTTCTTGTAAGTTTACGGTTGCAGAATTTTTGTAATGGGTTTTATGAGATTTATGAGGAGTTGTATGCATTCCAAGTTTATCTTAAAACTTTATTGTATCTGAATCAGTAATGAGTTGTAGGACTTTTTTTCTGGTTACTTAAAACACAAATATCTACACTTTCTGGATTAGCTCAAGTGGCAAAGAAGGATGAGATAAGTTGAGCTTATAATAGGTCCGGTGTTCGATTTTTTTCCAATCCAATAAGAAACAAGATTTAGAACAGGAGGTATGCATAACATAAGCCTTCAATTTCTTCATGTTTCCATTTGGTTTCTCGAGTGATGTCTGATTGACACCAAACAATCTGGGAGTCTTTCCGGCCTCCAAAATGGTAGACTGCCGTTAATGAAGCCACAAACCGATCATTTTGTTAAAAGAAAAAAAAAATGTTAGTCACTTGATTTTAGTTTGGTTTCTTGTAAATTAAAGAACCCCAATATGATGCACCTAATGACTTCGATAATTATTATGTAGTAAATAGTAACCGACCTTTTCCAGAATAAGGCAATACCATACAAAGTACATCAACAACTTTAAGCATAGTTTTAATCATATAAAATAAAATGGCCAATTTGAATTCAAGTTAAAGTGAGGTCTTCAATTTTTTAACCTACCAAAGGTGTGTTGTTAAAAAAGAGGTACCAAAGGTGATGTATAGTTAATTATATATACTAGCAACGGCTAGGATTTAGTTATCAATAATTAAGTGGTTCGTTGCAATTTTCAACTAGTGGCATGTTCATATACTTACTCGGATGGGGAAATCATGAACATGGAGTTATCAGCTTAATTCTTGGCTTGTTTAAGTATTTGGTTACGGAATATAATGTATGAACCAAATATAACACTTAACAAGCTTTTAATTTACTGGTAGTTGCCTCTACTTGGTTAAAAGATGTCTTATACTACTTACACATTCGACGTGTAAATCTATAGTGTTCATATAATTATAACGCACAATTATACTAACCTGAATTTTGATGATTGTTTGATATTTTCTTGACGCTTCTTAGGTTCTTCAAGCGCGCTTAGTAGAAACTCTTTTAATCTTCTATTGATTTCTACTCACTAGGCTATAATACTAAATAGAGAGTATCATATACATGTAACGTGATAACCTAATGAGAACACTCATCACAATCCCACTAATCTTATGATTCTATACTTTATTAATTAAGCTAAAAGAATATCGGGAAACGCCTTTAACCTAACTTATATAAATTTCTTTTTCACTAAACCTTAGAGACGCAGGTGTTTAGTTAATATTCTTAATTTTACCCTTTCGAGTTCTATCTGTAACTTACTATAGGCTCGAAAAATAAAGAGAAAATGTGTATGACAAGACATCCAGCAAGAAGAAGGGAAAGGAAAATGATTGAATAGAGGAACTCCTGAACATTACTATAGGCTCGAGAAACATAGAGAAAATGTGTATGACAAGATATCCAGCAACAAGAAGAAGGAAAAGGAAAATGATTGAATAGAGGAACTCCCGAACATTACTATAGGCTCGAGAAACAAAGAGAAAATGTGCACAACAAGATATCTAGTAAGAAGAAGAAGGAAAAGGAAAACGATTGAATAGAGGAACTCTTGAATAGAGGAACTCTTGAACATTTGGCGATCTCATTATTGTGATGAATCATTTCTCTGGATAGAAGAAGACTATGTAAATACTTACTCGAAGTATCACTTATCAGATTCTTGTGTAAGACTCCCTAATTAATTAATTACTAAGCATTCAAAGTAGCCACGACAGTGAACACAAATCCAAATTTAAATTAGTATGATCCATGCATACGTGGCTTATTAAGTAATAAAATGGGTTCCCCTCCCCCAAATTCTAGCGACTCTCCTCCCAAGTCTTGACGTGGGGGCGACACATACATGTCAACCGTCGTACACATATATGCATATTGCAGAATCCCACGTCCATTCGATCGAGCTGTATAAAATATTTAGGGGACGATGTATGTTCTTGGTTATTCATCACGTTTGATGTCTTCACACGGCTTACATTTGGATTACACAATATTTGGCATACCTAACGTATCTCATTTTAAAGTCATTTTGTTGAAATCAAGTACCTACCGCTTTTGATTAAGTACTTTAAACTTTAAACTGAACTTAACAATCGTAATGACTTAATTTTTGTAGAAAATATCTTTATATGATGATAAAAAAAAATTAATCATGATATGTGAACAGTGAAAACTTGTTAATCTATTCTATTAAGAGAAGAGGGCTTGTCAACTTTTTGCCCTCTTTTTCCTATTTTTCCCTCAATTTTGATACACAATGTTGAAATGAGGAGGGTAAAATAGTAATTTTGTATCTTTTGAACTTTTTGCCCTTTTTTAACTATTTTGCCCTCACTTTTAATACACAATATTTACATAAGGAAAGTAAAATAATAATTTTGTATCAAAATATTTACATAAGATAAAAAAAAAAATGCACTTATTAAGAGAAATTGTCTCATGATCATTTTTTCATACAGGTAAGTGAAATCATGATTTTTTTGGATAGTTTGAATGAACTAAAGAAGTTGCGCTTGAGGAGAACGTGGGAGGAGGTAGATGGTTGAAGAGGCATTAATTTTATACCTTTTGACAAAATGACAATCATATCCCTATTTTTCCTATTTTACCCTCATTTTTTGAGAAAATGATAATCATATACCTATTTTTCCTATGATAAAATAGTAATTATGTAATATTAAGAAAAAAATATGCACTTATTAAGAGAAATTGTTCACACACACAAAATGTGTGCTCTTTGCTAGTTGCAACTAAGAAAACATTGAGGTGTCCTATTTGAGTGAACGCAAGTATTGTCCTAAAGAGTATAAACACCTCCTAACGATATGGAAAATGATTGAAGTACCAAAACAAAATTTGAAAAAAAAGAAAGAAAAAAAGCTAATGGTTGGTTTTGCTTTAAATTTTGAAATATATCATCAATATATTTCGTACTCGTTATTTGAAGAAAACTTTCACTATAGTATTTGGAATTATGCATGTCAAATAATTATAGGAAAATATAAACACTTTTTCTCACACACTCATATTTAATCATATTCGTAGTCTTTGTTAGATTTATATAATATGATGGACAGAAATAAAGAGAAATGTGTGAGAGACTATAGAAGGTTTGTGCAAATCATCTTCCTTATTATAATGACATATTTACTTGTTTTTATCTATATGTACGGATAAAAAGGTGAAACATTCAAAATGCTACAAATGCGCTTTTCTTATCAGAGCCCTTGAAGAAAACAATTCAAAATGCTTGAAAAAAAATCAATTAATAGGGGACAAAATAGTAATACAGACAGTAATTTAAATTTTGAATGAAAATTATATATTAAAAAATAAAAATAAAGTCCACGTAGTGGGTGGTTTATGGTGGACTTCAATTTTTTAAATACTAGCATATGAGCACACACTTTGTGTGTATGAAGACATTTTTTTAGAAAATGAGAAGAAGAGAGGGAAAGAAAGAACGTGGGGGAATTGGAGGTTTTTGGTTTTGAGATTTTTTAATAACAAAATATAAGTCAATTATTAAACTAATATCTAAAAAATAATTTAACATAAAAAGGTCAATTGGTACACGTGTATACTCATGACAAGAGGCTAGTCTATATATAAAGTAAGAGGAATAAAAAAGTGAAGCATTTAAAATGCCACAAAATGCCATTTTCTTGTTAGTGCTTTGAAGAAAACAATTCAATTAATAAGGGACAAAATAGTAATATGGTGGACTTTAAATTTTGAAAATTATTTTTTAATAACAAAATATTAGTCAAATTAAAGTATTTAAATGGTCAATTGCCGCCACTCAGTACTACGGTCTTGTGGTATTCCTTTTTTACTTGTGAGTGACTTAGCCGAAATTCTTCCTCTTAGTGTAAAATTATCGTTGTACTAAAAAAAGATCAATTGTCACACGAGTATGCGTTTGACAAAAGGCTACTATAGATAAAGAGAGAAGATAAAAAGGAGAAGTTTTGATAATACTTAAATTGCCCTTCTCTCATATTACCCAAAAAAGAAAATTACCCTTCTCTCCTTAGGCATTTCAAAAAATAAATAAATAAAAAATAGTTTTAAAAAACCTCACGTAGTGGGACGGTGAGTAGTTAATAAGTTTATTATTTTCAAAATATATTTTAATTAAAAAAATTGTCACACGTGTTGCAAGAGGCAAGTTATTATTAAAAGCGACACGAATTTCATTTAAAACCATAAAATGGCAAATAGTACAGGCCATAAAGGTCAAGAGTTATCATCCTCAAGCGGATGGTAGATTACAATTGGAGGTTCCCTTAACCAAGTACAGTGAGTGCCACAGAATGGAGAAATTTTTAGTTGTGACGGAAATACGGATGGTACATCACGTGTTTTTATGTAAGTTGTGAAAATTTTTAATTTTTAAGTTATTAACCATTTAACACACATAACTCATCATTTATATGAAGTAGCTTAGCGAGTCAGAGGTGGGCTACCTCGTTTACTTAGCGGTGGATATGGAATGAAGTAGCTTCAGTAATCGATTTCAACAACGCCTTAGCATCCTTAGAGTAGGAACCGGTGGGGGAGGTTATTTGTAATGAAGGGAACTTTAAATCGGGACTAATTATTCTGGTTTTTGGTTTTTCAGATTTTGAAATGCAGGTAGGTTATTGGCAGCCTAATGTAGAGCAAAAAATAATGCAGAAAATCTTGAAACTGACATGGAGATTTCTACCTACAAGTGACTAGAATACACTCATTAAATTAACGAGACCCACATTCATTTCACGAGCAATTTAACCCTTAAGACCTGAGCTGCTGATTACGACATCTCCAAGCTCTCATGCTCATGGCAAGGAGAAAAGTTAAAGGTATTAAATATAGGATTAATACTCAAACCCTATCTTTAGTGCTTTTCTTATTGAAAGACCAAGTCAATCAAGCAAGGAATCACAGTCAAATTCAATCAAGAATTCAACGAGATAATTCCAAGTTATTAGTAATTTAATTAATATTTTTGTGATTATTTCTCAAGTATCTTTAAGATATCCCAACATCTTAAGGATACTTTCCTACTGCATCTAACGGATGACACACTTTGGCCAACTAGATATCGAGACATGGCATGTCAATCCCTACACATGTGGCCGGCTATCTTCTATATATATATATATATATATATATATATATATATATATATATCTCATTCTTTACCAAATTTTGGTAAACTTTTGTTACGCAATTAAGCCCTAAACTCTTTATTTTCAGAGAAACTGACTTAGGTATCAGAAATCCATTGGCAAAAAAATTCCTACTCTGTAGGGGCGTAGCTTTGGTCTTTTATCAAAAGTGTTTTAATTGTTTTATAGTTACTCAAATTTTTGCTACCACATCTATCACTTCAGATATTATTGTTCTATACATCTTAGATTGGTAGACTCCAAACTAATATAATCTTGTAGGGTTGTAGCAATCAATCTCAGATGATTGAGGTAGACTTTCAATTCGTTTTCATTTGGAATTAATAGTATAATTAACTGCATGTTCGGATGTTCCATATTCAATTCAGGTGTCATTATCATGACTGATGGGAGACAACAAAACAAAATACAATTGATTGAAAACGAAAGTAAACTTGGATGGTATGGAACTGATTGCGGCAAGATTGAAGATCTATTAAATAACACAATTGTTCCTTCATTCAAGTTTGACGGAGACGCAAAACGCGAGTCAGACCAATTAGTCAACTTAGTCTGCCCTCTTTGAATCCCCTCCTCGTACACTAGAATTTACAGTGGAGTAAACCAGCGAAAGGTTTCAAGCCAAACATTCTATTCAGATATTCAAGGGAAAATTCATTTCACTTGGAAAAATGGAAAAATGGAAAAATGGAAAAATGGAAAAATATTAGTCTACAATTTCTGGAACTCTGTCCTTCAGATAAAATAAGGAGTACAAGCATTATTGTTTTACGATGCAAAATGGTCTAAAACTAGCAAATATTTTCTCACAATTTTTCTTCTCTTTCTATATACCATGTAAAGTTATTCTATATACCTAGCTTGTGGCACAAGCATTGAATATAATTAGTATAAACTTTGATTACCATCTGACGCCGGGGGAGCATTGCAAAATCAACCAGCCGAAGGCAAACGGGGTTGCCGATCAGTGCTCGGGCTAGCTTCGTCCTTACTATCACTACTCTTTCGCTTAAGCATGTGCTTGATCTCAGTTTCTTTCCTATCTACAAAATCAATAAGATCCTTGAAACTAGTTGACCGGAGTGAGCGTCTAGATCTCGGGTTCGTAGGTCCAATAGGTCCAATCTCCTCAACTTCCGCTTCCACAGGCTCTGGGGTAAATCTGCGGTATTGAATAAGGATTCTGCAGAAGAAAACCGTAAGAGCAAGGAAGCATGCAATGCCGCAGATAAGAAACAGGCCCCAAAAGCTTGTTAGAGATAGCCGGTCGTCTTCATCCTCGTTGATTTGGATAGAGCACTCGGTATGCGTAAGCCACTTATTATGTATCTTTTGGAGATCACCATTCTCTGATAGTTGAAGAATCGCTGTCGACAAGTCAACAGCAAGAGGAGAATCCCTTTGGAAGGCCTGAGACAAGGAAACTAAATATGAGAATAAAACAATATAGTGGCTGTCTTGTGAATTCCTAACTGAATTTGTGACGATAACGTTATTTGTTCCTGTTTAAGGCATCCATAAGAAAGATAATCAAGGCAGTGTAGTTTAAGATCAGCATTTCATGGTCAGGATTTTTATTTCTCAAGCTAAATGTATTAATATTTAATACTTACGAATCCCCATCCGCTTTTGGTAAACTCCTGCCCTACAGTCCTGAATGCGCATTTGGTGCTGGACATAAACAACTCAATGTAAGGAAGCTCATCAACGATAGCAGCTACCCCACCACGTCTTGGTCCATCCGTAAGGGCTTTAATATAGGCTTCCATGTCTTTCAACTTAACGAGTCTAGATTCTGCTATGTTTAGCTCATCAACCAAATACTTCCAAGTGAAGGACCCATCTTGAACTCCAATTGGATCATTACTTGATACCAAGCTATTAATCCCTTCAATCCTTGATGTCAGCTGCTGCACCGTGAGAATTGATGTCAAACTAGCCGTGTAGCTGGAATTGATAATTAACACTACAAACAACCATATAACCAGCACCAGCCGTCCCAGGGTGCTCACAGTGTTCTCTCCTGCACCAAGTGCAAGTCACAAAGGATGTTAGAAGTTAATCTTACATGTTGAATTCACAAGATAAAAGGAAGATTAAGCATGAAGTACATACTGTGTGAGAAAAACATTGTGGAGAAACTAAACCTGCAAAGCAAAAGCGGTATCAGTAAAAGTACTCGTATAGGCACTCACCAACGGCCATAATGATGTAAGACATACCAAAAAATGGTTATGAGCTGTTGCCTCGGTGGACCACGGAACTCGTGATTCATCCGGTGCTCAAGAATCCAAACAACAGCTCCCACAAAAAGGAAGAAGGCGCCGGTGACCAACCACATCTGATATGTAAATGGCTTGAGGAAAGCCCAAGGTTTTGATTTTGCCCGTTTGACAGGAACAACTACGACAAGTCCCGATTCCATGTAAGGCTGTGTAAAATCAACTATTCTTGTCCTATTAGTAGTAATTGTAACATCTCCAACAGCTGCATCAAAGTTCTGAAGAAAAAAAAGGAAAGGAGCAAATCAAAGTTCTGATTAGACAAAACCATATATAAAGGTGATTCTGTTCACCTCTGATCAAAATGCTAAAATTTAAACTTAGATACTCACATTTTGCGCAACCTGGAATACAAGATCGCTGTACTCAGGATTCCTCTTACCATTTCCATACAACACATACGTCCTTGGCACAGCATATGGCAACAAGTTTACAGCAGCTTCAAAGACATCAATACAGTATCCTTTGACCCCTGGAGGACTCTTGTCTTTAGCCACAAAATCTTGGTAACTTACCCGATCAGGCACTCCAATTCGAAGTGGCCTGCCATTGTTGGGAAATACCCATCCACGAGGTGTAGCTGTAACTTCACCAGGCCATATAACGCTATAAAGTTGAGCAGTGGTATTCTTATTGAATGGCTTCTTATATAAGATCTCGGGAGCAATGACTGAGAGACCAGTAGAATTTGACCAATAGCCAATTCTACGGGAACCAGTTCCTCCAATATTCAGAATGTCGTATGCTGGACGAACTAGATATTTATCCTGATCAAACTCAATCTGACCACTTATACCTGTGAAGTTCGTCTTAAGAATCGTCTGTAGATATTTTTGGCCTCCATCAAAAATACGGAGTGATGTTAAGTGCAGTGTGCTTCTATTTGTGTCTTTCAACCTTGGGTCATCAGAGAAAGATACATTCCCACCTTCGTTGAAAAAATCATCAAGCGCACGGGCAGCTAACCAAACAGTGTCATATGCATAGAGTGCATAAGAATTGAAGCTTGGACTACCTTCATGTTTCAGTTTGCTCCATCTAGACATAAAGCGCTTTTTGAGATCGGTATCTGGGGTATGATGACGAAGAGCAACAACCCCTTGCAAGAGATTCATTGTGTCGGGGCCAGGGGGATTTAGAGAATCTAAATGAGAAGGAAGCCAATCCGTTGCAATCCAAACATAGCCACTGGTCGTCATTCCAAGTGCCTTGGCAATGGAAAAAATTGTTAAACCGGAGTCAGGATTAACATGAACAATATAAACGCGAGATTCCATGAGGTTCACTCCCACCAACAATTCATTGATATCACTTTTGGGGGCTCCCGGAGAGAAGGCAGCCTTGTATGAGATCTTGGAACGCTTCTTCGCCAAGGCATCGCCTAGTATAGAAATCCCATTCCTGCCATAATCATCGTCTACAAAGATTGCAATTACTTCTCTCCATCCAAAATACTCAACTAAATCAGCAACTGCATACATTTGGAAATAGTCACTCTGTGTGGTTCGGACAAAATATGGGTACTGGAGAGCAGCAAGCGAGGGGTCTGTTGCTCCAAATGATAGAAGAGGTACATGGAGCTCATTGACAACATGAGATATGACATGAGCTATTCCAGAGGATTGCGGGCCAATTGCAGCAACCACATCATTTTCAATCAGCTGCAGAGCTGCAACGAAAAAGGCGTCACTCTAGTTTTTAGTTTTAAGACAGAGAGCAAGGCATGGATAATAATTATCCTTATCAATTTTAGTTCTCCATTGTCTCATCCAAGACTCGATTCCACATCATGAGCCTGCTGATTATCAAAGTCCTACTCGATATATTTAGTTTCAGTCTGACACAAGGACATAGTAATGCCAATAAAATTCGAACTATAGCACTCAAGCAGGAAGAATCATACAAAACGAACCATTTACAGATCATAATGCAAATGCATAAACCAAGGACTAGTATTTCAAGACCCTGATCATCTAGCATTCTAAGCAATAATGGTACAGACTACAGAACAAGACCTTTGAGCAGGAAAAAAAAAATCAGAGCACCACTAAGGAACAAAATGTGAAAACAAGAACTAGGAGACTCAAGATATCCTATCAACATTACAAGCTACAGCAGCTAGGATGAAACTTATGGAAGTAGGCTTTTCGATTTTTTAAAAGGCACCAATACCAGAATTCTGAACTTTCAAAAGGCAACAAAACAGAAATACTCAACATTATGACGGCAACTAATTTGACAAATGAAATCAGTAGCAGCTTGTTTTTCTACTCCCCAATATTGAAGGAAACTGCAGTTTAGTAGACTATAAAAGAAGCAGGTTGTAGTTCCATACATGCTCTAGAATTGAGTTTCAGGAAATACCTTCAACAGTTCCAAGAAATCCACTGCAATTCGTATCATGGAAAATAACGTTCAATTTAGTCCTGCGAAGAACGCTCTGATCAGAATTGACATCCTCAATTGCAGCTAAAATCGCTGGCTTGGCCGCCCTTCCAATAACCGAATTGAAAGTAAACAGCGCCCCAATATTCAGAGTACTCGGCCTTGCAGACGAGCGGGTGGCATTTTCAGTCCCAGCCATCACTTCCATGGATACCCACATGCAAAAGACCGATGCCAGCAGTGTTATTGTCTTGCATACATGGCTAGGCCTCCTGTTCATCAGCAAGACCTCCATGCCTAAAGAAATTTCTGCAACAAGCCGGTCAAAAACTTGTCAAGTCTTCAGCTTGGACTAGGCATTTAATCAAACATAACAAAGACCTGTAAAAAATGGCAGATTGAAGATTAACATCATTGGTTCCAAATTCTCAGAAGATAATCCAGATTAAAAAATTTTACCTTGAACATCAAGATTCTGCAGCAAAAACCCAATTAAAATTCCACTTCAATATTGTCTTCGAACACCTTGGATTCTTGAAATTGATACCCAAATGGGTACCAGATGAACAAGTCTGAACATGGGTTTTACTCAAAAACTTCTACTAAAAAAAATAGTAATAAAAAACCACTTAAAATCCTTTTGAATAATGGCTTAGACCACCTGGATTTTGAAAATTAATACGCAAATGGGAACCAGAAGAACAATTTTTAACATGGGTTTTACCCAAAAACTCCAGTTTTGTACGGCTAATCAGTGTACTAAACTACCATCATGACCAAATCAAGCCTGGAATCTCAATTCCACCAAATATTTTATATGAACAAAAAGTACAAATAAACATAAAATAAAACAAAAGGAGCATTAAACAACAAGATTTTCCAAAAGAAGTTGAGTGGAAGAAGATAGCATTTTTAGTTACCTGAGTGAAGAGCCGAAATTGGAAAAAGCTTTTAGCTTTTAACAGTTTATTTAGCGTAGATATGCAGCTGCATCTGCTGTTTCTCTCAAGTCCCAAACTTCTGTCTTCCTACAACAGTCTTCCGAGCACAAGTAAAGAACCTGCTTCTGCTTTTCATTTTTGGGATATTTGCTTTCTTTTACATCAATATTATTATTATTTTTAATTATAACAGGTGGGTTTTGTTGTTTGATAATCAAAGTGGAATATAATTAAGTTACCAAAAAGCTCTATCATTCATTAACATGATCCACAATGTAACTTGTGTTTTCAATACTCATAATGCTTCTGTATTTATAATAAAAATCAGAAAAAGGAAGAAAAGAAATATAGAAAACATGTTTTTCTAATACAAGCGTTAGTAATACATTTTTTTACACCAAAGGGCTAAAAAAAAGAGATTTAAATATTTGGTGCAATGCGTTAAAGAAAAATGTATTAACTACCAATACAATCCAACACGTATAAAAACATTTTACATTCACATTGTATAAAATGTGCCATATACATGTGATACATGTGTGAATTATGGTTGTGAAAGTTTGAGAATTTAAGCATAAAGAAATATTTGACCAAATTAAAAAAATTGGATTTGTGGTAGACAAGTATGTCTTATCACTTTCAAAACCCACCATAAGTCTAATTATTCCAACAGGGAAGCAAAATCCCACTATAATATATTTATTTCGTTTCAAATTGGGATGGAATCTTAGAGAAGGGATTAGAGCCAACCATGGAGAATGGCATTTCACTATTTTGACACAACTTGTTCCTAATCAATGAGATTTTGCATCGAATTTCAAATTTTCAATAGGGTGATGAGAAAAGAATAGGGTGCTAATGGTGATATTTCAAGACCAGTTCCAAGTCTTGATGTTAACTAAAAAAGGATTAGAAAAGAAAAGTTAGAGTCGAACTTTAATTACTGTTGGTCATTATCTCATAGACCAACAAACTTGTACATTTTTTTTTTTTGAACAAAGGCTTCAACATTACTAACACAGAGGAAACATACACATGAGCACACTTAAGGCCCAAACAAAACACAAAAACCAGCAAACACAGGCCCAAACAACACAGTACACCGGGCCAACCAAAAGGTGAAGCCCAAAACACACACTCAAACAAACGCCAGAAACTGGTACACCCGCAGCCGTCAATCTCGATCCGACCAAACCTCGTCCACGGCCAAGCAGCGGCAGAAGATGTGCAGCATCTCATCACGAAGAACGGTCCGAACACAGCTGAGGAAGAGGAGGAAGTTCGCAGCTACCCACGAACAACGTTGTCACAAAAGACAGAGACAGTGAAAGGGTGGTGGTGCGGAGCACCTGAGCCGGTGAGAACACCGGATCTCTACGCACCTTCTCGAAGTACCGCAGCAAAGCTCGGTTTGAAAGCAGCTGCATGCCGGATCAGAGATGAAGGAGGATGATCGCCGCTGGGGGGAGGAGGACATGGCCAGATCGGGAAGGGAATCAGGGGTGAAAGGAAACACACAGGCGAAAGCAAAAGAGAAAAACAGAAGAAGGAGAGAAAGAAGAAAAGACAGAGGAACAAAAGACAGAGGAGCAGACAGAGAAGGGAAAAGCAAGAGAAAAACAGGAGGAGGCAGGGGGAAAGGGCGACCGACTCCAGCCGAAGCCAGAGTCGGCGCCGGAGAAAATGGGTCCAAGGAAACCCTCACCAACACGGGAGGGAAGAGACTCTCACAGAAGGAGAGAGGTTCTCTCATAGAAGGAGAGAATTCTATTTACAAACTTGTACATTTTTAACAACCGTATTACCTATAGTAAGTGATCGTGTCGAAAACCTAAATGTTGTAAGTTTTTATCTTAAACTTTATTAGTGATAATTAATACCATAAACATCTATGTCAGGTGGAGCCATTAATAATTTAATACTGCCAATGTAATGTTGTATGGCAGCTCAGCAAAATAACAGATTCTTGGAAAGAGAGGATATGGGGTCCAAAATGAAGCTGTCAAATTCCGTGACCACAGTTCACACAGCCACAGTCATACTTAACTTTCATGATGGTTAAGTTTCGTACTTAATTTTCATGATGGTTAAGTACCTCTTTCAAAATGCGGATTTTGTGCGGTTGTTTTGGGTATCTATAGGTGTTCAGTTCCGACATATTTGATTGTTGAATTTGATTTAGCTGCTTAAATTGAGTGATTAAGGATCATTAAATCAAATCAAACGATCAAATTTGTACACGGGATGTCTAAAAATTAAACCATGTACACTATATAGGCTATTTGATCACAATCTCAGCCATGCCCCATAATGTAATGCTTCAAATTAAAGAAAAATATTGTCCCAAAATGTAATGCCTCTCATCCTCAATTTTTAACATGTGGTTGGCTCTGCCTTGATGAATACTCAAATTGTTGGTCGTTGGGAAAGAGGAAAATAGAAATAGCAATTCAAGAAAGATTAGGATTCTTTCCCTTCCTCTTTCCACCCCCTTCCATCCCCTCCTCTCACATTTTCTTATTTTTGTCTTTCTCTTGCTATAAAAAATTAATATACGATGTTGACGTGACTTAACCGTGACTGTTCAAATAAGAAGAAATGGAAGGAGAGGGAAAAAAAGAAGGGAGATAATCCTACTCCATTTAAGGCATGCCATTTTGTGCATTCAATTCTTGGGGGAGTCATTGTCCATATCAATTGTCACGAAATAAGAATCTTGTCATTTCCATGGAATTTGGTAAACTTAATTATTGTGCTTCATTCGCATGGGAAGTAGAGACCTCTAGTTTGGCATGAATATATTAATGTGCTTATTTCTAATTAGTGATATTCATTTAGTTTGTAAATTTTGTCTATAAATTTGAGAACTGTTATTAGCACTCCAAAAATCTTATTTTACAATCCTCATAATTGTATTTTTCTTTCTAATTATAGAAAATTTAGAGTGTCAAATGAACTTTTTGGAGTGCTAATAACAATTCTCATAAATTTAATCTATCTAGCATTATTCATATAAAATGTATTAAAGGGATGCTAGATGAAGGCATTAACAATGAAGGGGATTCATAATTTGGTGTAAGGGGGCGGGCACATTACTTTATCTAAATGACGTAGTTACATGGGATTAGGATTTAAAACTTGATGGGGCGGAAGCACTATATGTCATTGGTCTAGTTTTGTGTTGAGAATGAATCGCATATTAGTGGGAAGAAGAAATACATTGTATAGGCTTATAAGTAAGTTGAGCTACTTTATATATTACCAATTGGTTTTATAATAAAAGCTTAACTTTCTTCATGATATCCGAACAAGTTGTCTCGCATATGAAGCCCAATTGCCATAGACGTTTCACGCAACTTTTTTTATGTTGTCCATATGTTAGACTTGAAAACTCACGACTTGATGCCGCCACCTCCGCTAAGTAGTAGATTAAATTCTTTTAAATGATGACACCAAATAGAATATTGAATAGAAACCAAAAATATCTCAGTTACACTTTAAAAAAATATAAAAAAAAAATTTGGACCATGAGTTTATATAATATATATATATACACACACACACAGCGAACAAAAGAATCTCATAATATGTAACTAGATTAAAATCGAACCATAAATTATTACAATTTTTTTGAACCATGAGCTTGAGGAGAACTAGGTATATACACACAGAGTTGCCAATTTTTAAGAGCCGGGTCAAAAGTGAATTATGACAAAACCTTAAGCAAAGCATGATAAATTAAGGTGAATAATCAGTCTTGTTTCCAGACAATCTTGCAACAAAAAGCAGCCAACGTGTTCCTTTTACAAAATACTTATCTTAATTTTTGGGTTTTTGTTCACACCACACTTTGGTCATGTTTTCTGTGGATTTGAATGGGAGTTGGCTGCACATTCGTCACCTCGACCGCAACAAAAATACAAAATATCTCAGACTAACCCAAGCAGTTCCTGTTCTTTTCTCCGCAAGGGAGAACAACGTCACCTCAAATCACCCATCTCTTTCATTGCTTTAATAATTCACGCGTGTTATATCAATTCAGAATGTCGAATAACTTGATGAAGATGGATTGTCTGCCCTCCTCATTTCATATTATTCTCATTCTTTCTATTTCTGTGATCACGGTTAAGTCACGTCAATATAAAATGTTTTGTCTTATTATTTTTATAAAAAAATCAAGGGAAACTTTGAATGCGATCCCTAGCTATGAATATTTTTTTACTAAAACCTTGTTGGTTTTCAATTTTTGATTAAAGTCCCTGAAATTAATATGATAATTTATTTCTATATACGTTACTATATTTTTTAAAATTAAAAATTGAAATTTATAGTTGTTTATATTAATGAGATTTTAAATAAAAAATCATAATTTGTGGGATTAAAAATATTAAAATATAAATATATTATTTTTTGTGTGTGTGTAAACATGGGTACATTTATCAAAATTAACCAAAAAATTATTGTATCAAAACATGGGTACATTCTTCAAAATCACAAAAAAAAAAGATATTAGGCTTAATAAAATTAGTAAATTTCTTTGACTAAACTTAACATGGATACATTCTCAAATCAAAGAAAAAAAGAATGTACCCGTATAAGTTTAAAAATGGATTAGAAAAAAATTGAATAGATTTTATATAAAAAGGGTACATTTTACATATAACAAATTGGTATATTTAAGAATGAGTACATTTTAAGATTAAAAATTTGAAAAAAAATTACATGAATGGTACATATAATTAGCATGGGTACATTTAGCAAAATTAAAAATGGGTACAAATAAATAAAAAAATATGGGTACAAATACAAGTAAAGCTTTATAAAATATGGGCACAAAAAGAAATTAATATATGGGTACAAATTAAAATTGAAAAGAAAATTGGTACAAATTAAAAAAGGGTTGCAAATTAATATAAATATACTAATTGTAACATTTTTAACATTAAATGAATATATTTAGAAATAAAAAATATTTTATTATTGAAATAATTAATGATGTTATTAATACCAAAGACCTTGATAAAAAAATGAAAATGAATAAGGTTTTAATCAAATGAGTAGCAAAAAGAAAGATGAAAATCTAATTTTATAAAATGTTGACGAAATTTAACCGTGACCACAGAAATAGAAAAGGGATGGAAAGGGTACGAGATGGGAGGGCCTCCATCTCCTAACTTTATAAAGGTGTAAGTACGTCGCTGTCCGTTTGTAAATATTTTCTAAAGGCCAAAAGGAGATTCTCTACGTAGGCTAGGCATCCTAGACATTTTACGATACTAATAGTGCCACCCTATCATGGGGCACATGAAGTATGAATTAGGTCGCAAGTGGAGAGACGAGAAGTACGCTCTTGTTAGTGTATAAATTCATAGAAATTATCTACACTAAGTGGAAGGGATGGGCATAATTTCACAATGGGCTATCAATAATGTAATTTAATCTGTTGTTTATTAAATATTATTTTCTCTATTTTAATGTAAATTCAAGAGGATGTAGATGAAAATTGAAAGATCGATTTTATAATATGAATTCAGCTGCTTTGATTGGTTTATGAGAGATTTCTTCTAGCATGGTCTAATATTATTCATTTAGTCCAAATATTTGACTTTCTTTTTATCATAAAAAAAAGTTAATGAAGCAATTCACACAAATAAATACATTTAAAATGTGTAAATTACGCGTAATACGCCGTGATTCAAAAAATTAAGTGCATGCATGAAGGCTAGTTATTTTTATATCATGTGCATTAATCAATTTGTGGGTCAACAGAAACACAATACACATAAAAATAAACCCAACAAAACCTATCGCCACCTATTAACAAATACGGTGGTGAATTCTTAATACAATCACCCATTAACGGTCAGATTCGGTCGTCGGACATCGTTACAACATATCTAACCGTTATCGGTGAATGTATTGTAGCCAAATCCCATGAAAGGGGAAGAAACAGATAAAAATAAAATGTTAAGAGAAGTATTTCTCAGTGAAGCATTAGGGGAAGAAAGTGATATATACAGTAAATGCTAAAAAACTGATAAAATCAAATAAAATTACTCTGTAGTCTCTGGTAACTATCAGACTTCTCAACTTAAACTTTTAACTAACACAAGCAAGCTTGTTCTTCCATGATGTAGATATTTATCAGCTAACCTGACCTTGAGTAGTGTCACCCTGAGCAAACATTTTTTTGATAGCTTCTTCCTTCTCGTCGATGAAGTCAACAAAGTTGACAAGGACCTGAGACCATTGAGAACTCCATGAGCTTGAGGATAAAGAAGATGACAGCGGGTTCGCGTGATGTTTCTTGTAGCGCACAAATTGGTGAACTGCTCTTAGCAGAAAGATTATAAGCGCAGCGAGAGTGAAGCCGCCACATAATAGGTATAGACCCCAGAAGCTGATCAAGCGGAGTTGGTTAGACTCGTCAGAGTCCAGATTCTTATTAAGACAACCGGTCTTGCAGAACCATTTCTCGTGAATCTTCTGAAGTGCTCCATTCTCCGAAAGTTTCAAGATTGCAGTGGACATGTCAATAGCAAGGGGAGAATCTCTTGGAAAAGCCTAATTCATATGGTGAATAAAGATAAGAAAAAGGCCATAACACAATATTCAGTGAACAAAACTTACAGGCAATAATCATTTTAGAATTCAGATGTTCGTTTAAGTGTGCAACAAGATCAGAAACGTAATATCTAATGTGAAAGACAAAGGTACTTACAAACCCCCATCCGCTCCTCGTAAATGCTTGCCCAATAATTCCGAAATCAGTTCGACTTGAAAGAAATAATTCAATATAAGTAAGCTCATCTATAATAGCTGCCACCCCTCCATCATCCGGCCCTTTCCGCAGTGCATTTTCATACTCTTCCGGGGAGCCTAGTGGAACAAGTCTTGACCTAGGAATGTAGAGGCTATCAGTCAGATAGCCATAAGCAAATGACCCTACTTGGTACCCTATAGGCCAATTGCTTGCAATCAAACTATCAATTCCAGTGATGGGTGATGAAAGCTGCTGAACTGTGAGGATTGAAGTCAAGCTTGCAGTATAGCTTGATATGATCACCATCAATAGGAAAAGCCATACCACCATCACCATCCGCCCAAGCGGGCTCACAGTATCTTCTTCTGTGATTGATAAGAAACTAAATACTTTACTATTTGAAGGGATGGTAGAACAGGAGTAGTACAGGCTAATTTTCTTTGTTCTTTCAATAAGAATACATAAACTCATGAGGAAATGATTACATACTGTTAAAACTATTTATAAACAATATGCAACTGGAAAAGTAGTAATCTAACAGATGTGAACTTTAGGAAGAACATGCTAACTTTTGGGATTCATTTTACTAAGAAATACTAGATTGCAGATTCGAAAAGTTTGCTTACGATTTTTCTTAAAAAGCGTTGAGAAGCTGAACCTGCAATATGAAAGGGTTGATTGATGTCAGAACCTAGTCTCCTGTGAATATAAGTGGATCTTTAAGTGCAACATGATCGGTTAAGTTAAAAGAATCATTTGCAGTAATGATAAAGTACTCAAGATATTAATTTTCAAAAAGAATTGTAAAGGACTCTATTTACAAATACAGAAAACTTACAGAAACATTGTAACGATCTGCCTCTTAGGGGGACCCCGAAAATCTTTGTTGACTCGATGCTCAAGAATCCACATTACCACAGCAATTAGCACAAAGAAAGATGCAGTGACACACCACATCTCCAATGAAAATGGTTTGAGAAAAACCCAAGCATTTGACTTCGAATTGTCAATAGGTGCCACTATCACTAGCCCGGTGGTAGCATAGGGCTGAGAAAAATCCACCATCATTGTTCGGTTTTTCACAATTGCAATGTCCCCAACAGCAGCATCAAACATCTGGTGCAAATTTTCAATTAGAAGACGAGATAGATACTGCGGTCATGCCATCATCTATTTAAAGTTTTCGGTACTTGACATTAGATTCTTCTGAGCTATCTGCATGTTTTGACTCATATTCACATCATGTTTCCATGCATTGGCAGGTAATATCACCCCAAAATCCAGTCACATTTTAAGTGTTTTTTGGATTCCAAATCAAAATTGTGTAAAGTTTACTTACATTTTCTGCAACCATCTTCACAAGCTCATCATAACTGGGATTGGACCGACCATCACCAAAAGGTTCAAATCTGTGAGGAACATCATACGGGACTAACTTCTGTGCTTCATTGAACACATCAATACAGTATCCTTCGATTTTATGGCTGTTGTTCAGTTCTGTAACAAATTCAACGAAGCTCACTCTTTTTGGAACTCCAATTCTCAACGGTTTTTCATTATCTGCAATCTCCCAACCGCGTGGCCTTTCTGTATTTCCACCTGGCCACGTGATATTGCCAAGCTTCTGATCCAGTGGAGAATAGCTACTTCTTCTCCTTTTAAGAGTTTCTGGCAGAGAAACTGAAAAACCTGAATAATTAGTCCAAAAACCAACCGTACGAGTTGTCATCTGATCAATATTAATGATATCATAAATCCCAATAGCACGGCTTCTTTCATGATCAAATTCAACGTGACCAGTTAAACCACTCATATGTGTCTCCAATAGCTTCTCACGAAGAAGAGATCCACCATCAAAGACTTTAAGCTTGCCTAGCTGAATTTGAGATGTTTTCATGACAACTAATTTATCAATGACAGAGAATGAGATATTTCTGTATTCATTTATAAAGTTTTCAATCGATTGTGCAACAGCCCAAACTGTGTCATAAGCATAAAGTCCATAGACATTTAACTCGGAACTTGCTAACCCGTCTTGCTGCATTTTGTTCCACCTAGTCATAAATGCACGCTTTTGCCTCGACTCTGGGATGTGCTTACGAAGAGTAACTACACCTTGAAGAACAGCAAGTGAAGTACGATTCATTGGAGAGAATGAATCTAATGTAGTAGAAAGCCAATCTGTTGCAAACCACACATAATTGCTTGTCATCATATGAAGTTCGTTGGCGACAGTAAAGATTCTCAACCTGGGATCAGGATCCACATGAACAATATAGACACGAGGGCCAAGCAATTTGGATTTATTGAGCAAATCAGCAATGTCACTTAGATTAAAATCGACAGGCAACGCCAACTTATAAGTAATCCTTGACATTATTTTGTCAAGTTCATCATGTAAAGAAGATATTGCATTCCTCCCATAATCGTCATCCACAAAGACAGCAATAACCTCCTTCCACCCATAAAAATCAATTAAACCAGCCATAGCAGCCATTTGGTGAGCATCGCTTTGTGTAGTTCGAAGAAAGAATGGGAATTGGAGAGCAGAGAGAGTAGGATCAGTGGCAGCATATGAGATAAGAGGAACTTGGAGACCATTAGCAATTTCAGAGATCATATGAGCTATTGAAGAGGACTGTGGTCCAATTATGGCTACTATACTTTTGTCAAGCACCTGAAAAGCTGCTCCCAAAAAGTGAGCCATTAAGAAATGTGGGTTAGATTGTGTGCAATTCTGAGTAAAATTCAATATCCAACGTCCCAAGCGAGGATAAGAAGCGCAGCATGTGGAGATATTAAAAGGGAATTAACTTTACAACGAGACGTAGTGCCATTGAAAATGAATATGAAAGACATGGAAAGAGCTAATGAAGGACTAATAATGGTGAAAGAAAGAAATCTAAAACTAGTCAGAGCAGAGGTGCGAAAATCAGCGATTGATTCCACGTGTTTTGGAAGTTGGAACTTCAAATCTGCAACAAATAAGAGAGGTTTCCATATAATATGGAGGCCTAGCAACATGAGAATATCCTATAAATCGTCAAACGACTGACTAGCTATGTTGCTCGGATACTCCGAAACCTTGAAGTGTCGGAGTGTCGGACACCCTGACACACTGAAACGCCTCGGACACGCCCAAGACACGGTTTGGACACAGGAAATCCAGACTCAATTAAATTGTACTACAAGAACACTAGCAATGAACTACTCAAGCACTAGTAAACTACTACTAAAACTCTTTTAAGACACTAAACAAACGATTTTCGAATGACACCTTTCAAAAGTTCTCGAAAATGTATTGCATCTAGTCATTTTCGAATCCGTCTATCTAATTTTTGTTGTACACTCCTAACAAATTTGAAAGTCCCTCGCCCGAACGCACCATAAAAGTTGCTAAAACTCAAAGTTGACCCAAGAAAAGAACGACCACAACAGCTCTAAACTGTAACAAGTAACGACATTCATATACAAAAATAAGAATATTGATCAATTAAGTACCTTCAACGGATCCCATAAACACACTAGAATTTGCATCCTGCATAAGCAACCTCAGCTCCGTCCCACTGAGTATTCTTGAATCTGCATTAACATCAGATAGAGCAGCTTCCATGGCTGTCTTTGCAACTCTACCAATAACCGAGTTGAAAGTAAAAATTGCTCCAACATTCACCACAGAAGGCCTCTGGCAGTAAAAACAGCCAGTGAGGAAAACCCATATCAGAAATTGCAGTGGCAAAACTACAGCACCCCTCATTTTTTCCCCCACTGCAGTAACTCCTCACAGTAAAATCTCAAACTTTTCTAAAACCCATGTCTCAAAAGCTCCATATAGTCAATAAAAATGGCATTAAATGCATGAAAACACATGGCATATTCAGCAAACTTTGAATACAGATTAAAAAGGAAAGCTTTATCACTTGATCAGTGAACTACCCAGTTGAGAGAACTCATTGATGAACTGAAAAACCATAGAAAGTTGGTAAATTTCACCCACAAACTATTGATTCCCCGAGAAATTTCAGTTCAACTTGACAGAAGTGAAAATTTAGACGTCCACTGCTGAAGGAAGGAGGAGTTTGTGGTAGCTGAATAATCGAGTTTGGATGTGCGTCAGACGGTGAGCATAATTTTCTACCCTATGAAAAACGAGAATCACACGATCTAAAAAAAGTAATATTAAGGTCCACTTGCAACGTCTTTTCCCTTATTTTCTAAGAAAAATATGTAAAGGTTGGGACTTTATAGTCATTTTGCCAATGTATAAAATTGTCTAGAAAATATTTCGCTTTGGGCGTTCAGGGCTAAGGTTTTGGTGTACAACCTCTAAGGGGAATTATATTTGAAAGAGGTTTTTAAAGAAAGAGTAAATTGTAGCTATGGTCCTCGAACTTTAACTTAATTGGAGTAATGGTCCCTCAACTAAAAATTCATTACCATTGGTCCCTCAACTTTAATTCAACTGGAGAAATGGTCCCTTAACTTTAACCCAATTGTAGCAATGGTCATTCCAACATAACTCGTTTTGACAAAAATTTTGACGTAATTGACGAAAATGATCATAATTACACACTTTAATGAGTTGAGGGACCCTAATTATATAAGTGGTTATTCCAATATAACTTATTTTGACAAAATTTTGACTAAATTGATGAAAAAGACTATAGTTACACATTTTGATAAGTTGAGGGACCAATGATAATGAATTTTAAGTTGAGGGACCATTGCTCTAATTTGATTAAAGTTGAGGGACCATTGCTACAATTTACTCTTAAAGAAATGGATTATATATATATATATATATAGAATTTAGCTATGGGACTCATACGATTCACACATCATCGAACTTTAACGATCTAAATTGTTTATTTTTCAAATTGGACCTCATAGATCATCGTTATAAAGTATTTGCCAAATCAAAAATATTTGAGGCATTAATTGTATTGAACGAAATTGACGAAGACTTTGTTATAAGAAAACATTGAAATTTCATCGTGCAATTAAATAGGCAAATGATTTCGAATTAAATTAAATTTTTGCAAGATGATCTATGAATCAAGACTTTTAAAATAGACGATTCAGATCGTTAAAGTTTGATGTGGAATGGATCCCACACCTAATCCATTTTTTTTTTAAAATAAAATAAGGATCCCTTCACTTGAAAGACCGTTTATTTGAAAAAGTTTTAATCTTTTGGGCTCTTACATGGACCTTACGAGTTGGGCTAGGGAGAACCCAAGTTGAAAGGGTAGTTTTGTCATTGTAGCAAGCGGGTGGGGAACTGGATAACAAAAGATCCATCCGTTTCTCTTCGTCGTCCAGAGAAGCAAAGGACAAAAAGCTCAGCAGCTGATGCTCTCAAGCTCTTGAAAACAATGGCTTCCTCACTCACTTCCTCACCTTTCCAAACCAGGTAACTTCACAATTTAGTTTTACTTTTTACTGTTCTGTTCACAAATTCAAGCATTTGCTTTCTGTTACTTCCCTTTTGGGGTCAAAATTACTAGTAATGATTTGTAAAGTTTGAATCTTTCTGACAATTTGAAGCATTTTTTCAAGAAGATTAAATTATGGGTTGTGGGCATTGCAGGATTTGATTATTTCCAGTTAATTTATTTTATTAAATAGGAAACTGATTTAAGCATGTAGAATTTAATCTGGAGGTAGAAGACGATAGCCTGTAACCTTACCTTAATTTCACATTTCAAATGCTGCCGTTTCGATTTCATGGCCAGCCACTCCCCCTCCATACCCACACGTCGAAAGGTAGGAAAATTGAAATGCAATTAACAAATCCAGTGCAAACATGGAGCAAGAGAAGCAGAGAATACCATTGTGGGGAGTGAATAGAATTTTTATGTGGTTTTAATGCTCAAGGCTCCATATTTTCTCAGGTCTCAAATTTGGGGAAAGTTCTGAACTTGAACCGTATTCATGAGTTTTTCAGACACCCAATTGAACATAAGAAATTAATGTTGGACTGCGTTGTTATGTTTTTGAAGTTTCCTTTACATTGTTCTCTGGTTTCAAATTTTGGAAAATGTCCAAACTTGAACTGTATTGGTGAATTTTTCTGAAACCCAGTGGAACTTAAGAAACTAATGATTAGTTTGTGTTCTTATGTTTTGAAGTTTCCATTCCTTTGTTCCCCAGTGTTTGGAAAAGGTCGAAACTTTCATGAATTTCAGAAACCCAATGGAACATAAGAAATTACTTTTTGCAGTTTCCATTACATTGACTAGCTAGTATCGGACTTTTTTTACCTGAGTTCTTAATGGTAAAATCATGAATTAGGGTGGTTTATTTCTGATTTGGTGAACTTTGTTTTCTGCCATTTTTCAGCAATTTGCGGTCGGCTTTCTTGGGCGAGAGAAAGGGACTCACTGTTTGTAGTGTACCTCATGTTGGGTTTTTGAAGAAGACGATAGACTGCAAGGAATCACGAATTGGAAAGCAGCCAATTGAAGTGCCATCCAATGTGACAATCACATTGGAAGGTCAGGCTTTGGCAGTAAAGGGACCATTGGGGCAGCTTTCACTAACTTACCCGCGAGAAGTGCTGGTTCAGAAGGAGGATTCTGGGACTCTAAGGGTCAGAAAGGCAGTAGAGACTAGAAGGGCCAATCAGATGCACGGGCTTTTCAGGTACATTTCTTTCATCCTTCAGCCATCTATTTTGAGTAAAAAATCAGTCTTCTCATCTTCATGGTTTGTTCCTTCAATTATGGTTTCTGGTGATCTCTTGGAGTCCAAGTATCATGTTGTTTCTTATGAAGGAAAAGCTATAACAACATTGGTATTTAAAGTGTTTGTGATCGTTATTATATTCTGATTTGTGATTAAATGTCTGCTTTTCCATACCATAGCTTGTTTCATCATGAATTTTTCACTTTTTTATGCTCATAGAGACATTGATGGTTGAGTTTACATCTAAAGCAGGCATTAGTTTGATCAATAAACCTGTTTGTTTCTCTCTCTCTCTCTCTCTCTCTCTCTCTCTCTCTCTCTCTCTCTATCACAACATGGGTATTTAACGTGTTTGTGATCGTTATTATATTCTGATTTGTTATTGAATGTCTGCTTTTCCATACCATAGCTTGTTTGATCATGAATTTTTCGCTTTTTTTTTTATTCTCGTCGTAGAGACATTGATGGTTGAGTTTACATCCAAAGCAGGCATTAGTTTGATCAATAAACCTGTTTGTTACTCTCTCTCATTGATGGTTGAGTTTACATCTAAAGCAGGCATTAGTTTGATCAATAAACCTGTTTCTTACTTACTCTCTCTCTCTCTCTCTCTCTCTCTCTCTCTCTCTCTCTCTCTCTCTCTCTCCCTGGATCAACATGTCTTATGTGCATATATGAACTAGAGATTTCAACTTCTATTAGGAAAGACAGGACCAGATACACAGACGATGTAAGTTTTGGAACAAATTAGTACTGATATGGGTTGTTAAGAGTGTTGTTAGGTCAATAAATCACGTAGATACATATCCACATGCACTAGTTCACTTCGTGTAACAGTTTCTTTTAAGTATGGTTGTTGCATTCAATTCGATACCAGTTATTTGATGTTTCACAAGCTTATATGTACAATCTAAATTTTGGTGCTTGGCCAAGTAAGCAGGGCACATGCAAGTCGGGCTTTTGATTTACGAAAAGTTAGGGACTCTCGTCCTACTGACCCTTTACATGCCTCTTCGAATAATTTACTTAAATGAGATTTACGAAAAGTTTTTTAGTCTCTTTCTACTATCCCTTATGTGCTTGTTTGAATAATTTGCTTAGGACACTTACGGACAACATGGTGGTAGGAGTGTCAAAAGGATTTGAGAAGAGGCTGCAACTGGTAGGTGTCGGTTATCGAGCTACTTTAGAAGGAAAGATCTTGGTACTAAGTCTTGGGTTCTCCCATCCAGTTAGGATGGATATTCCTGATGGCATACAAGTGAAGGTCGAAGAAAACACCAGAATCGTTGTTAGCGGATATGACAAGAGTGCTATCGGTCAGTTTGCTGCTTCGATCAGGAAATGGAGACCCCCGGAACCATACAAAGGTAAGGGTGTGAAATATGCTGATGAAATCATAAGAAGGAAGGAGGGAAAAGCAGGGAAGAAGAAGTAATAGCCTTTAGATTGTTTCATTTTTTTTTGTATCTTCACATTCGTGCTTGTCAAGTATGTGTCAGAATTATCGAATGAACTGACATTACCGTGAGCAATTCATCGCTAGTTGATGTTGTTTCATTTTTTTCCATGCCAGTATAGTAGTTTCTGTAACTTCAAATCAAGGTAGATGCTGGAAAGTTGGACCTCGCAAACAGGTCATGTTGGACATAACCCGATTTCTTAACAGATCGACACAAACCTTTTCACACGTTAAGAATTATAAATATAATAATAATTTATTTATTTTAATTAAAAATCTAGATGAAATGCATTGTACCAAATAAGTTCATTACGTGACCATATTACGTGATAAAATTTTAGAAGAAACTTATCAAATTATATAGTTGATAGCTTAGAAAATAAAACAAAATACAATGATATTGTTTCTTATCCCAAACATGGCCCTTTTTAACTGGTCTACCTGTTAATGCTCGACCCAAACATTGAATCTATGTTGTGTGTTCATGTCGTTGCATGAGGTTGTGCATGATTTTGTCATGTCTTAAAGGAAAGCTACTATAAATTAAGGGATAATGCTAGGGAGACCAATTTTTAAACCAAATTTACAAACCAAATGATGTGGTTGTAGCTTTCCAAAAAAAAAAAAAAAAAATGATGTGGTTGTAGATGATTAGATTATTAATTTGTTGAAAAGTAAATTGCTTACTAATTTCTTGTTAGTAAATTATTTACTTATTAGATTTCTCTTTTGTCATTTTGTACAACTGTTTTATGTTGAGATAGCTTGAGCTCATATGCCAAGTGTTGGGTCTTAGATCAGTTATTCATTTCAATGGCTCACATGCCTTGCAACTGCCATGTGTCATAATCACAGGGGCTTATGTATTTGAATGGTTATGATGACTGATGTAAGAGAAGCATGTATATGAATGAAATGCATCATTCTGCAAGGGTTAGAATGTTGTAGTTGTGATTATTCTCTTTCTCTCTCTAGCTATTTCTTCTTTGTTCTTCTTGCTTCATTCGAAATCCAAGTATTCATCAATGGAATACTATCCAAATCTCAACATGGTATTGCAAGCCTAGGTTCTATATGGAATCGGGGCGTCGAGTCTGTGAGTGATGTGCTTGAAAATCCAACCTGAAATTTTCAGCTCAGTTCATCGATTCAGTTCTCAAATGGCTGGGTCGAGAGGTGGTGATCTTCGGGCTCCAATATTCAATGGTGGCATCTATGAATTTTGGAATATTCGAATAAGAACCATTTTCAAATCTCATGGAATCTGGGATTTAGTTGAAAAGGGACTTGAATCTCATAATCGAAGGGTAAGAAGGTTGAAGATGAAGTCTCATCGGATTCAGAGAAAGCTTCTCTGAGTGATAAGCTAATGAAGGATGCTAAAGCACTAAGTATCATTCAAGGAGCTGTTTCAGAGGATATTTTTCCCAAAATCTCAAATGAAAATACCTTAAATGGTGCTTGGAATATTCTGCACCAAGAATTTCATAGTGATAAACAAGTGAAATCCATCAAATTACAGGGTCTACTCAGTGATTTCGAGTACACAAGGATGAAAGATGATGAAACCCTGTCTGTATATCTCACTTGTCTTCTCGAGTTGGTGAATCAGATGAAAGGCTTAGTTGAAGATCTACACACACTACTACAATATTGGCTTTAAGTGTCGGATGATGGTGGCAGTTAATAAGTCATTATGTCGGATAAAAGATATACGACACATGATTTATTTATTGTCGGATAAAACTTACTTTCTGTCAGATATAACCGACAGTAATTTTTGTCGGAAATTTACTGTTGGATTAAACCGCCAGGAATTTTGAATTTTTTTTAAAAAAAAAAAAATTTATGTTCTGGCGGTTTTGAAGTTCATAGTGGCGGTTATAAGCGACATAAATTGATTATTTTATTATTTTAGTGTTCTTGTGGTTATTATTTTATTTTTCTGTCGGTTATAACCGACAGAAATTGACTATTTTATTATTATTTTTACGCCAAAAGTTTTATCGTTGGGTTTCCATTCAAATTTCTCTCTCTTCTTTGTCTTCAATCCTCAATCTGCAATCATTTTTCTTCTCTTCATCTTCAATCGTTTTCTTCTTTTCACTTCAATCTCTTGCTTCTAGTTTATCTTCTATTTCTTTCTTCATCAAGCACTCCATCTTTTTCTTCTGCATCTTACAGTAGGTTTTTCATTCCTTTTGTTTCCATACTTTTCATCTTCTATTTTTTTCTTCATCAAACACTTCTTGGCTTATTTTTATTTTATGATTTGATTTTGCAGGTGCTTTATTTAGTTGGCTGACTACGTAAAGAATAAATCGACAACAGAATTCTTCAATTGTTCAGGTTTTATTACTGAACTTCTTGATGTTTAAATTGTTTGTTTAACACACAAGATTTTTTATTTAGAGATTTTAATTAAATTAGTAAGATAAATTAGGAATATTTGTGTTTTGTTAGTTTATTTCATTTACTTAAATTAGGAACATTTGATTAGTAAGATAAATTAGAGATATTTGTGTTCTATTATTTTATTTTATTTTATTTACTTAAATTGTTATGAAGAAATTGAGATAAATATTATTTGTAAATATTTCTGTTAAATTGACAATATTTAATATACCATAAATTGGTACTATTTAGTAATATAGGTATATATTATGTTAATTAATTAAATATTTCACTCTAATTGCTATGAGGATATACAGAACTTAAATTTAATAAATAATCAAGAGTGTAGATAAATATATTTTTGTTAACCTTTTATTGTTTTTTTTAATTTGTTTTATTGTGATAGGTGTTGGAAATTAAATTGCAATTGTGATAGTTCGAGGTTGAAATTTCTAATAGTTATGCCTACATGATAGGGATTGAAAGATTGTAGGCATCTTAGTTTCAACGTAATATTTGCTCTCGTACAGTGGTAAAACATGGAAAAAAGTTGGTTGACAATAGCGCGAAATTTGGAAGCATATACAGATGGAATTAATTTATTTTTGGATCAAGCAGTTGCAAATGGTGCTAGCCTCGATAAGTTTAGATGTCCTTGCAAAAGATGTTGTAATCGATATAGTTTTGTTAGAAAAACTATTGTCGAACATCTTGTGTTGTATGATATGGATAAAGATTACAAAAATGCTTCGTAGCGATATCATGGGGAACCTTTCATTGGAGAGCAAAATATGGGGATTGGAGAACGTGTTGGGCCAGCTACTGAAACTGGAGATCGGTTGACTGGTATTCATGATGTTCTTAATGATGTATTTGTCCAGCCATTAACAGAATAAGGTGTTGGGCCGTTTACTGAACCCCTTTTCTGAGGAAGAGTGTCTGGAAGAGCGTCTGGAAGAGGTTGAGACTTTTTTAAGTTGCTTGAAGAGGCAGATCAAGATTTGTGGCCAGGTTGTAAGGAATTTAAAAAATTGGAGGCGGTTGTAAGATTGTATCAGATCAAGTGTTTAGCAAGAATGTCGGATGGGATCTTCACCAAGTTACTCGAATTAATTAAAAAAATGTTGCCTGATGGAGATTGTTTGCCTGATTCTTGTTATAAGGCAAAAAAACTTATAAATGACTTGGGTCTGACGTATGTGAAGATTGATGTGTGTCCCAATAATTGCATTATCTATTGGAAAGACACTGCAGAGTTGACTGCATGCTCAGTTTGTGGTGAATCAAGATATAAAAATGTCAATGAAGATGATGGCTCTAGAAAAAAATTGCAGCTAAGGTTATGTGGTATTTTCCTTTAAAACCACAATTGCAGCGGTTATATATGTCGAAGCAGACAGCTGAACATATGAGGTGGCATGCAACTGAATGTCCTAAAGATGGGTTTATGAGACATCCTTCAGATTCTCCAGCATGGAAACATTTGGATAATTTATATCCGGAGTTTGGATCAGAAATTCGAAATGTCCGATTAGGGTTGGCCAGTGATGGATTTAATCTTTTTGGAAAAATGAGGCAAGACCATAGCACATGGCATGTGGTGCTTTCAGTTTACAAATCAAGGAGCTAAGCAAGAAGGAATTTCCAGAATGGTTTAGGCAACATGTGAGTTAATATAACAGTCACATTATTACTTCTTCTTTCTTTTCTTTTTTTACATTTTAATTATGACGTGTTTATATTTGTCATGTCAACTTTTATCCTTTTACGTATTACAGATTAATTCAAGATGTCATGCTAATGACATCTTGATATCTGAAGACTTGCGTTGGCTAGCCAATTATCCTAGTAGAGTTGTGACGAAATATAAAAGTCACATTATTCATGGGTTCAGATTTCGTACAAAATCTATGGATGATAAGCATAAGAATCAAAATTGTGGTGTCTTTGTACCTGCAAATGTCCCTGGTGCAATTGGGCAAGTGAATTGTTATGGCAGAGTCATAGACATGTTTGAGGTTAGATATTGTGGTTGTACCGAAGCAGGAGACAAGGGTCGTGCTGTGATGTTGTTTTAGTGCGAATGGGTTAATAGTGAAAGTCCAAGAGGTATGAAGACCGATCAATATGGATTTACTTTAGTAAACTTCAATCGATTGGGATTTAAAGAGGATCCTTTCACAAGCATTACAAGCATTTTATGTGGAGGACACAATTGAAAAAGATTGGCGTGTTGTTGTTCGAACACAACCGAGAGATTTGTTTGACGTATTGGAGGATAATGATGCACTTGATGATTATGCCATACCTGATTTGGATGATCGTGTACTTGACAATGAAAATTTGCATACAAGGGTTGGCGTGGAAGAGACTCATTTTCACGAAGTATTACCATTGCCTACTCAGTTCCATGACTTTGTCAATGTTGACGATGACCTAACAGAAGATGAAATGGAATAGTTTTATTATTTACATTATGCTTTTTAAGTATTAATCATACTATATTTCATTTTGTAGGGCAAAATTTAAAATGTTACTTAAAAACATATGGTTTAATCTTTTTTTTTTTGACTCACGGTACTGTCGGATATAACCGACACTAACATAACAAAATTTTGAGCGGGAAATTTCCCTCGACTTTGACTAAAAAAAAATTAAGGCGATTAAAAACCGACGGAGGAAAAATTTGTGGTGGTTTTTGGATATTTTTTTCGGTTAAAACCGACACAAATCTGACATCTATTAAAAACAATTCTGACATCTATTACTTACCGTTCTGACATAATAAATGCACTGTCTGTCTGATTTTATTTTTCTGGCGGATAAAACCGACAAAATCGATATATTTCTGTCGGTAATTCAGTTTCCTGGCGGATAAAACCGACACCATTCTGACATCTACACCTACCATTTGACATACATAAATGCGTTGTTTGTCGGATTTTAATGTTCTGGCGGATACAACCGACAGTACATTCAAATGTCTGTCGGTTTTTTAATTTCCTGGCAGAAAAAACCGCCAATATTTATTAGGGTTTTTTAATGTCCCTCGACTCTTCACTTTTTTACTTCAGTCGTTCCTTTCTCTTTCTCATTTTCACTTTCAGCCGTTCCTCTTCCCAATCTCTTCACCTTTTTACTTCTGCGTTTTCATTCCTCTTCCCAATCTCTTCCCGTTTTCATTTTTCACTGCGTCTTCCTTTTTTACTCCTCTCCCATTTTCACTCATCTTCCTGTTTTACTCCTCTTCCTTTTCTATGGAGGAACAGATTGAACGTAGGACCAGCGGAGCGTTTATTTCGAAGTGGAAAGAGAGACAAGTTTGTCTATTTGATTCGACGGGTAAACGTGTTAGTGAAAATGCCACTAAATTTTCGAAATTGATAGCCTCGGAGGTTAAGGATCCAAGACTTATTCCATTGAAGAGGGATTGGCGGTTAGTTCCTGAAGATGATAAAGAAGTTTTGTGGGAAAAAAATTAAGGTATATATTTTGGTTTGTACTTCTATATTTCAAGATTGTTTTTCGGATCTGTACTAACATCTTTGTTTTTATGAATAGAGGGGAATATCATTTTTCTTGATGAAGATCATGACATAATTCCATTGATTCGCAACATGACTCTCCATGTTGCAGATCATGCTTACAAGGAATACCGTAATAGTTTAAAGGCCGAGTATTACACCAAAAGACAAGAGCATGAGCGCTCAGAACCTCCCCTGGTGTGGATGGTGGTCAGTGGGCCGAGATGTTAGCGTATTGGGATGATCCTAAAACAAAGGTAAAAAACAAGTATAAGTTTTTTTTTTCGTGTTGAAATATGTTTGCCTTATAATTTTTTTTTTTTTTGACCTTTCAGGAGGTGGCAGAGAAAAACAAGTATAATCGTGAGTTAAAAACGATGAACCACACAACTGGTTCAAAAACGTTTGCTCGGGTTCGCGAGGAACTTGTATGTGTTGCTAATTTGTAATATATGTAGTGTTTTTTATTTTTGTATTTATAATCTGTGGTTAATATGTACTTTTTGTTGTCTTTTAATATATTTGAAGAAAAACAAGCATGGGAAAGAGCCTGATCCCATCACTTTCTTTCGAGCTACCCATACTAGGAAAGATGACTCTTGGATAGATGAATCTTCACAACAGAGAGGGGTAAATGATTTAAAATTCTATTCAGATTATGACTAGTTGTATTTAAATCTTTTTTATCTTTCTATTTGGATTGATGAATCTGTGCTCTAACTCATTATTTAAATAATAATATTGCATTTGTTAGAACACATTATTTAAGCATAGAATCTGTTTTTATGAACCTTGTCTATCTTTCTGTGTGGATTGATGAAGTTGGTTTTATGATTCTTAGTTTTTTTTTTATTTTTTATTTTTATAATAATCGTGTATTATTTTGTTTGAATATTATATTGCAAGACATCTATGGAGAGTCAAATTCAATCATTTGTGGAGTCTGGAGAAGAGGACACTTCTGAGGCTAGAACACAGATTTATGTTGAGCATATGGGTTCTAAGACTCGAAATAGGGTCAGAGCTTATGGGCATGAAGTGATACCAGAGATGGTGCCATATGCTTGCTCTTCAGGTGGTAGGTCTTCAAGGAAATCATCGAAGGGTGCATTGGCCAAGATGGTAGCTGAGAACAACGAATTGAGGACGAGGGAGGAAGAAGCCTCCAGAAAGTTGATGCAGCAACAACAATTATTTATGTTATTGCTTCCACATTATCTGCAGCGGCCACCACTCAGCCCTCAGGCATCACAACATTCGGCCCCCAATCAGCCACCTGGGCCTATATATCTCATGCAGCATATGCCTTTTCAGCCGCAGTATCCAATGCAAGTTTATCGACCTCAGATGGCTTCTCCTGGTGACACACACATTTCTCAAGGTGTTTTCAATGGTAGATTATCCCCGGGTTTGCTTTCCAGATTGCTGGGTAGTTTTGATGGGGATGTGATGAGGTATTTGGGAGCAAATGGAGGATTGGCAAAAGGCTTTGGATCACAGGGAGGATCGGTGGAAAGCTCTGGAGCACAAGGAGGTTCGGCAAAGAGCTCGGGTTCTATTGAATAGTTTGTTGGTTTTCCTAATATGTTTGACACTTTATCAAATTCGGATAAATGTTTTTTTTTTAGTTATGTATTATGGCAGATTCAGATGACACTATTGTATGTTAATTTATATTTAACGTTCACTTTATATGTTATGGCGGATTCAAAAGATATTATTGTAGGTTAATTTATATTTGAATGCATATTATGTTTCACTAGCTTTGTTTATTTTATACACTTAATGAATATTTTGTTTTTTTTATTCGTTCTGTCAAATTAAAAAAACAAACCAGAAATTTCTTTTTTGGTTTTTTTATTCGTTCTATCAAATTGAAAAAACAAACCAGAAGATTTATTTATTTTTTTTCAATTATTAATATGTTTCTGTCGGTTGTGACCAACGAAAATTATTAGATTTTATTTTTTTTAAATGGTTCTAACCGTCAGAAAGTGGATGTGAATCCGACGGTGTTTTAAAGTTTCTAGCGGTTATGAACGACATAAAAGCCTAATACCCGACAATAGTTTTGTTTGTATTGTCGGTTATATCCGACAGGATTTCTGACGGTTTTAACTTACTTTCTGTCGGAAATTTGGTTTCCTGACGCTGGCAATTTTGTTGGTTAGAATATCCGACACTGCATCCATTTTCTGTCGGATTTTGCTTAATATCCGACAGTAATATGTGTTTTTTGACGGTTATCAATATGACACTTAAAACTAATATTGTAGTTGTGACAAATAGCGATTGGTTCAGAAATTGCTCATAAGCCTGACTAAATAATTTGATCCTGTTTGTTATGTGATTGAACAAACTAAGGATATTGAAACCATTGAAGTGCAAGAAGTTATTGTTGCTTTGAGAGGATTTACATAGTGCCTTGATAGACATGCTGAAGGTTCTACTGAGAAAGCATTCACTAGTATGAGTATGAATCCAAAGGGAGCTCAATCTAGTTCTTATTTTGGTAACTTTAAACCAAAGAAGAATTGGAAATCAAAGGGCAAGAAATGGGATCCAAAACCCCAATATGCTGCAAATCAAGGTGTCAAATATGATCAATGAGGAAATTCTAATATGTCTAAAAGGAAATGCAAGCATTGTGATAACACTATGGTGAGTGCTGGTTTAAAAGAAAGCCAAAGTGCCAGGGATGCAATCGATTTGGTCATCTATCTAGGACTGTGATCAAACAAACAAGGTCGGGAAGCTTACAAACTTTGCAAATCAGGTATCAGAATATGCAACCATGTTTTATGCCTACCATTCTGCTACTATTACGAGAAATATGAACATATGGTATGTAGACGGTGCATGTAGTAATTACATGATCTTACATGAGTCATTGCTTATTGATGTTGTTAAGACTGTGAAGTGTAGACTTAAAATGGGCATTGGAGATTTAGTACAGTCAACATGTAATGCTAGTCTGGTTATAGAAATGAAGGGTGTGACTAGGTATATCAAAGAGGTTATGATTGTACCTAGATTAGATGAGAATTTATTGAGTATAGAGCATATGGTAGAACATGGATATTGACTTGTGTTTGGTGATTTCATGGTTGATATGTATGGAGATAGACAAATGGAAGATTTGATTGCAAGTGTTCCAATGAAAGGAAACAGATGTTTTTCCCTAAGTCTTGAATAAGCCAATCCTAACATGGCTAATAAGGCAACTATTGAAGAGTCATCTTGGATGTGGCATAAAAGATTTGGACATCTAAACTACATCAGTTTAATGCTCCTGCAAGACAAAGAAATGGTGTAGGGTTTACCTAGACTACAAGTCTCTGAGCATGTTTACTCTGGATGTGTTACAGAGAAGGGTCACATGAAACCATTTGACAAGGGAAAGACTTGGAGAGCATCACAACCTCTAGAACTTATCCATTCTGATATTTGTGGTCCAATAGATCACCACTCTTGGGGGCAACAAATTCTTCCTTACATTTATTGATGATTACATTAGAATGTGTTGGGTATTTTTCTTGCAACACAAGTCACAAGTTTTTTGCATTTTCAAAAGGTTTAAATCCATGGTTGAGTTGCAGAGTGGCTACCAAATTAAGAAGCTCATATGTGATAGGGGTGAGGAATATACATCCATAGAGTTTTCTAAGTTTTGTGAAGCTATGAGACTAGAAAGGCAGTTAACAGTTGCCTACTCTCCACAACAAAACGGGGTTGCAGACAGAAAAAACAAGATTGTGATTGAAATGACTAGGACTATGATGTATGAAAAGAAAATCCCTTGAAGTTCTGGGCTGAAGTTGTGAACACAATTGTGTACTTGCAAAATCGATGTCCAAAATAAGTGCTTTGAACAACATAACTCCATTTGAGGCTTTTAATGGAAGAAAGCCAGGCGTCAAACACTTGAGGATATTTGGTTCTTTGTGTTACATTCACATTCCTTCACAAAATAGGCAATGGAGGAAACAGGTGAGAATGGAGTATTTGTTGGATATGGCAGTTGTGAAAAGGGATATAGGATTTTCAACTTGAGAACTCAGAAGGTTGAGCTATCAAGAAGTGTAATATTTGATGAGAAAGCAATATGGGACTATGAAACTAATGAGGCAGTGCGGTTCTCTATTC
This sequence comes from Cotoneaster glaucophyllus, assembly GCA_036320875.1. Taxonomy (NCBI): domain Eukaryota; kingdom Viridiplantae; phylum Streptophyta; class Magnoliopsida; order Rosales; family Rosaceae; genus Cotoneaster; species Cotoneaster glaucophyllus. Next base: position 5,933,025 of record CM070068.1, read on the forward strand.
ATTGGGATGTTGAAGAAAGCATAAGCATAACTGAGCTTGATTCTGAGTGAAGTAATTCAACTCAGTTGATGAAATCTCCTTTAAGATCTCATACATTTAGTGATCTGCATACACCTCTGAAAGCTAGTTCTCTTGGTTCTTTAGTTTCAACTTCAAAACATTCTGATCATACTCCACTGAAATGGAAGAGCTTGAGTTATGTGTATGCTCAATGCAAGATGAGTATCATTGAACCTGAAGGTTTTAGTGAAGTAGTCAACGATGAAGCCTGGAAAAAGGCTATGACTTAAGAAATGTTGATGATAGAGAAAAGAAAAGAAAAAAAAAAAAAAAAAAAAAAAAAAAAAAACTCTACTTAGGAGTTAGTTGACAGGCCAAGCAACAAACCTATTGTAGGAGTAAAGTGGGTCTACAAAACAAAGATGAAATATTGTCCAAAAAAACAAAGATGAATATGGAACACAAAGCAAGACTTGTAGCAAAGGGGTACACACAGAAACCAATGGTTGATTTCAATGAAACCTTTGCCCAGTGGCAAGGTTAGATACCATTAGGACACTAATTGCACTTGCTGCACAGAAAGGTTGGAGATTGTGGCAATTAGATGATAAATCAGCTTTTCTGAATGGTGTTCTTGAGGAGGAGGTATATAAGGACCAACCTGATGGTTTTGTGATTGAGAAGGCTGAAGACAAAGTGTATAGGCTAAGAAAGGCTCTCTATGGCCTAAAACAGGTACCAATGGCCTGCTATGGTGAAATTGACACATATTTAATTCATTGTGGCTTTCACAGAAGCTTAAGTGAAGCAACTCTATATGTGAGAACCAAAGAAGGTGTTGGTACTCTAATTGTGTCAATCTATGTAGATGACATAGATTGACACAATTAGAGTACTTCACCATTTTCTTGGAATGGATTCAAATCTAAGATGATGAGCAAATATGAGATGTTAGATTTGGGATTACTTCACCATTTCCTTGGAATGGGGGTAACTCAAATGGAAGGGAGCATATTTATACACCAAAAAAAAAAATGCTTTGACTCTCTTAGACGAATTTGGGCTCAAAGATTGCAAGCTAGTGAGCACTCCATTGGTTGCAACTAACAAATGAGAAGAGATGATGACAATGAATTTGCATATGAGAATTTATATAGAAAAATTGTTGGGAGTTTGCTATATTTGACAGCTACCATGCCAAATATTATATTCTCTGCTAGTTTGCTTGCACGGTTCATGCATAAGCCTTCCAAGAAACATTATGGAGCTGTTAAAAGAGTCTTAAGGTATATCCAATGGACAATTGACATTGGAATTGAGTATGTGATTGGAAAGTCTGCTCTATTGATTGGTTACTGTGATAGTGACTGGAGTGAATCTAAGGAGGATATGAGAAGTACCTCAGGGTATGCATTTTATTTGGAAATGGGGCATTCTCATGGGTTAAACAACAAAGTGTGGCACTTTCAACTGCAGAAGCTGAGTATGTCAGTGCAGCTGAAGCAAACACACTGGCCATTTGGCTTAGATTTATGCTTGAAGACTTTGGAGAAGAGCAAGCTACTGCAACTCCTCTATTCTGTGATAACAGATCTGCTATAGCTATGTCTAAGAACCAAACACATTGGCAGAAAGTTTCACTTCATTAGAGATGCAATTCAAGAAGGTGTGATCGATTTGGTTTACTACAAGAGTGAAGAACAGATTGCTGATATTTTCAAAAATGCTCTTCCCAAATATAGGTTCAGCTACCTGAGAAGTCTACTTGGTGTGAAATCAGTTAACAATTTAGAAGGGAGTGTTGAAAAGTAAATTGCTTACTAATTTCTTGTTAGTAAATGATTTACTTATCAGATTTCTCTTTTGTCCTTTTGTATAACTATTTTCTGTTATGATAGCTTGAGCTCATATGCCAAGTGTAGGGTCTTAGATCAGCTATTCATTTCAAAGGCTCACATGCCTTGTAACTGCCATGTGTCATAATCACAGGGGCTTATGTATTTAAATGGTTATGATGATTGATGTAAAAGAAGCATGTATATGAATGAAATGCATCATTCTGCAACGGTTAGAATGTTGTAGTTGTGATTATTCTCCTTCTCTCTCTAGCTATTTCTTCTCTGTTCTCCTTGCTCCCTTCGAAATCCAAGTATTCATCAATGGAATACTATCCAAATCTCAACAATTAAGTATTGATTAAGATACTTGTTTTTTTATTGATGACACATCATTTAGTTTGTAACTTTTGGTTTAAAAATTTGGTTTCTCTAGCATTTTCTTAAATTAAGTAGCCGTGAATGGTAAAATCATGGAAGATAATAATAATGATTAAATTGTTATGCAATACATGTTTTTATGTATCATTAATCAAATCATAATCGACCCCAAGATGAATGTTCCTTCTTTCATAAATGTTTTCTCTACTTCAGAGGCTCGTTCACATCCCACTTATTCAACCTTTTCTTTGCCTCTTCCACCTGCAATTCAATTAAAAAAAAAATCAAATTTATAACTTTTATCTATTAAACGACGCCTCTTCTACTCGACACCGTCGAATCAAGACGATTATATCAAATTTTTAAAAAGATCACTTGTAATATTAATAACTCATGCAAGATAACCCCCCAAAATTTAAAAAAGAAAATTAAAAAAAAATAATTAAAAAAAAAAGAAAAAAAAGAAAGAAAGAAGAAGACTTGTATTCAAATTTGATACCTCTTTGTTCCAATCAGTCCGAATGGTGACCCACAGTAGGATGAGTGTTTGCATCAATGTGCCCCCCACCAGTCCTAACCATATTCCCTAAAAATTATCACACGTAATTGTTACAGTCATCATCATTTGTATCATACGTTTACAATTACATTAGTGTATAACATAGTACGACAATTAATGTAAATAAACACCCGCATAATGCGATTGGAATAGCTTAGTGATGAGAACACGAAAATATACAATCCCATCTGAGATTTTTCAGTTTGATGTTAGGTTTTTTTTTTTTTTACCTTAGCGCCGAGCTTGAAGTAAAACCCTAGAAGCGCACCAAAAGGTACTCCAACCACGTAATAACATCCTACATTCACATACGCAACAAAAGCCTGCCATCCACACCCAACAGCAACACCTGAATTCAAGCAGTGACATTCATTAGCATATATTTCATTTAGTAAGCGTAAAGTTCATAGATTGATGCTCCAATTTATATTTACCGGACAAGACTGGCTGGACTCCGTTAAGGAGGAGGGTGAGGGCGAGAAGCGGGCAGAGATCAGATACAGCAGCAGCCACGGCTTCACCTTCGGTGAAGGCGTAGCTCAACTTATGACGCAGTAAAAGAACAACTATGGCTGCGAAGATTGAGATAATGAAAGAGACTGTAGTCACCACCACAACTGAAAATGCTGTAGACTTTGGATGTCCTGCTCCAAGCTCATTACTCACTCTCACACTGCTTGCAGTAAATCATGAAAAGCAAAAAGTAAGTTTTAATAATTCTATGTTCTCTACATAAAAAAGTTATGTGACCTATCCATATATGTACAGGACCCTTCGTAAGGGGAGTTCAAATCCACCACAGTTGGAGCGGAATTTATATCGACAATCATATCCTAACTGTGTTGGTTATCAATATCGTTCATAGTACTGATACTTCCGATATTTGATTGTACAGTTGTTGATATAATTCCAATTTGGTTATCAATACGAATTATATCAATTTGGTTATCAATACGAATTCTGCTCTAGCTACTGTGAAACGGGATCCCTTTCAGAAGGGACATGTATTTAATATGCATGAGAATGATCCTGACCTTGCCGCTGCATTTAACCCAACTGAGATCATGAAGACCCATCCATTGATTGTCATGCTGCAATTGATAAAAAACCCTGATGTCAAACTTAATAGGCACACAAAATTAGGTATCTACGCAGAGTTGGTGGTTGGTTCTGATAAACTAGCACATCAATTATTAACCACCTTTGATGCGGTAGCTCGGAGAGAGCGTGACATGACGATTGCAATTGTAAGGAATTATTGTTTTGTTGTCGTCCCACGCTTGATGCTCTTAATAGAAGAGGGAGTGGAACATTAAATAAAATGTCCCACATATTAGAGAAAATAAATCCCCTCTCCAAGGTATATGACTCTAGCCTATATGGAACTGGATTTAATTAACAGTCTCAGTCATGTCATGATCCGCCACCAAATCAGACTAGGTATACAAATGACTCTAGGTGATTGGATTCAACCTAGTCTCATACGTCATGGCCATGCATGCCATTCCTAAGTCTTCTAATTTCTTACTCTACTATATTTACAGGTAAATAAATATGTCATAGTTCGCCTATCAAGCAAAGCCATGTATACAAATGAAACGAATTTGATGGTTAGACACATTTTAGGGCTAATGATCGGACTGTATCCTTTATGTGATGGCGAGATTGATGGTTAGACACATTTTAGGGCTAATGATCCAAAGGATTGGCTAAAAGTAAAAGACATGAGAAAACAAAGAATATTCGGGTTGTATACAATTTATGTGATTGCGAGATTGTTGGTTAGACACATTTCATGTAATATATCCATTCCGTATAGCAAGTATGATTTAGACCCACATATATATATATATATATGCTTGGCTGACAACTTTCCATTTTTGTGCACCATGAACTTTGCCAAAAAGAACTTTTTTTTTTTTTTTTTTTTTTTTTTTGGGTCACGAAACATCCAATACACAACAAACAAGAGCCACGAGTACAAAGAAAGCCAACCCCGAGGCTAGTACACAAGGTAGACAAAGAAAGCCTACCCCGAGGCCAAAAAGAACTTAATAGGAAAGAGACAAAACACAATTTGGGTATTATGCATAAGGGACAAGAATATTTATCATATAATAACAAGTGCCACGTGTGGGTATGAAATTAGACTTTGGGACCCCAAAATAAAGTTCCTAGCCAATTCGACATCTTCTATCTATCCAGCGATTACTATTGTCCAAAAGGTGGCTACCCACATATGCAAATTCAATCCAAAATGTAAGCTAGGTCTTTCTACCCACATATGTGCAAATTCAATCCAAAATGTAAGGCTAGATGTCAACACTTCAGCATAAGCACCCCCATCCAATCCTAACTCCAATATAGATAGACAAAACGATACTACTAGGGCCACTCGTATATAGACGTGTACCCAGTCACAGACGTATCAATCTAAATAAGTATCGTAATAGATTTACAATCATCAATCAATCACGTGATAACACAAAAAGATAAAAATTAATTCATGTTGGTCGCATACTGACGATGATTTAATGCACATGAATGAAATAAATATGAATATTAGATCTTACTAATTTTTCTTTATTTTATATCAATAATTGTCATTCAGTAATTTTAATTTGAGATACCTAACAAAATAAAGACTAAACGACACTAGATCAAAATAATCATCGAGAACATGTGACCTAAAGTCTTGACCTCATGAATCACACTCACCATAATTGGTAGATTGTCTATTTAAAAAATAAAAAAAAATAAAAAAAATAAAAAAAATAAAAAAAAAACCTAGCTCTGCACACTTTTTACACTCTCAGTTTACTTTTATTTTTAAATTAAATATAAAATAATTTATAGACACAAATAAACAAAAATGTAGGAAATAAAATAAATGTGTAGTGTGCATACCTCATCTTCTGTTTTTCTATTATCTATTTGAAAATATCAATGCATGTATATTAACAGGTTGCTTAATGGGAGGGATCTTCATTTTTTTTTTTAAAATGGGGACACGCTCCCCATCGTTAGATTGACTTTAATGAAATTGTATGGTTAAGATTAAAACACAAGCCACGCAATCTCAACCACACAATTTCATTAAAGTTAAATCCAACAGTGGGGAGCATGTCCCCATTTTTTTGAAAAAAATGGAGATCCCTCCCCTTAAGCAATTCCTGTATATTAATTGGCATCCGGACATTTGGTTGGGCCATCTGTTTGCCGTGTTTAATTATCAACAAAAAAGCAAAACAATATACTTTGTCCCCATAAAGTTTTTTCTTGTGGTCAGTGTAAATAATTAGCTATATCAAGGTCCGACCAGTCGTCAGTAGTGACTTATAATAATAGAAAAGAGATCTCTCTGAATCCCTTCCTTCAAAACTCACGGATCAAGTGATCTGGATCATTGAAATTTAATTCAACGGTTAAAAGTTATTATAACTTTTAAAAGTTTTTACTGACTTTTTTAATTTTAGTCATTTAATTAAATTTCAAGAATCTGAATGATTTAATCCGTAGATTTTAGAGAAAAAGATCCGAAAGGATTTCTCGGATCTCTTTCCGTAATAAGAAGGCATACTCGTGAAGACCAATTATTGTCCTGTGAAAAGTATAACCACTTTTCCTTGGGGTTAGGTAATAATGAAAGGAATGAGGTCAATTTTGGAACCCTAGTGTCCGGAGATTGTAAATGGAGAGATTATAAATCGAGAGACCTGAATCATTTAAGTTCATAAATTTTTGCAAAGTGGCTATTGAGATGGGTGTAAAATCAAAATGAAGTGATCCAAATTTTTTGATTCACGGGTTTACGGACATAAAGATCTAAAGTGAATCTCAGTCTATAATAAAATCACTTTTTCGACAAAAAGTAAAAGCACTTTTAACTATGGCTTACCAGATAGAGAGAGAGTCAAGGGCCAGCTCAGCGTTTTCCAGCAACCCAGCAAGCAAAACAAGAATCTGAAAGTACCACGTCTCAAGGCAAAGCATGACAGCAGATGCCACCGACAACTTGAAAAAACTATACAATCCGCTAAAAGCTTGCCACGAAAACCCTGTCCACGTGTGCTTACACCTGTCACTCTTCACAATGTACAGGAACTGTGCCACCACAGTGATCCACCACGATAAACTCAGCACCAGCGACGCACCCAGCAAACCCAGCCCTAGTTTGTACACAGCAACCCAGCTGAGTACAATGTGAATAACTAGGGTTCCAGTCGATATGTAAGCACTTGGGGCTACTATGCTTTGCGCTTGCATGAACTTTTGGATCGGGAAGTTGACAACGTAGGCAAAGATCTGAGGGATCAGTCCGTACACGTAAACTGCAGCTGAAGAAGCAATGCTTGGAGATTCACCGAGTAAAAGTAAGATGGGTTCGCAGAAGATGTAAATAATGGTGAGAAGTACACCAGGGAAAAATAGGAGGACTGTTGACCTTTGCAGGTATATGCCCAACATTTCGTACTTTTGGGCACCATATGCTTGTCCACATAGGGTTTCCACTGCGCTTCCCATACCTAACTGTTCGGTAAAAGAACAAAAAGTAAGACAGATGTCGGAATTAAGGCCACCTCATTTGATTTACATGTACGTTGATGAAGAAATTGATGCGAACTTTTAAACTTTTCAAATTAAACGTAGAAGATGGATTAGTCGAAAGGAAACTTCTCTTCGAATCTCCCCAAAAATGGTCAGATTCAGAAATTAAGTTTTCTTCCTGAGCATTTCCCAGTTCAACTTAGATAAAACTTGAAAGTTGACATTTGTTTCTTCGGATCTAGTGAATTATTTGATCCAAGATACCAAAAGAGACATGTTAACATTTGTTTCTTCCTGCTACGTATATTTAACGTGGTGATTTATTCAATCTAAGATACCAAACGAGGACTAAGAGTATTCAGCAAAAATTATTCACTAATTTTGTTTTCTGAAAAATGAGATGCAAATACGCTATGATCACTAAACTTATTTATCAAATTTTGATTGCCAAATGATGTGACATTCTGTTAATAATTCCGTTACATACCAAAAGACCATATGCGAACATTTGGATACCATTGTTCCCGAGGGAGGAGGCGGCGAGCTCGAGATTACCAAGGTGGCCGGAAAAAATTTGGGTGGACATGGACATGACATAGTTGATCATGTACACGATGATCGCGGGGGTGGCGAGGATGACAAGGAGCTTGGACTCGATCCATAGGGCAGGTTTGAGCCGCTGAGAAAACGGCTTGTCGGTGTCGGAAAGTACTTGTTCGAGCTCGCGGCTCGCGTCGTCATCGTGAGAATGTTTTGAGGATTGGGTAGAGGTGGGCGGAAGGGGAAGGTAGGATTCCAACAGAGGATTCTGGAGCTCATTATTTGCCATTTGTGGAGTTTTTTGTGGAGTCTTCTGGGTGTGTGGGAAGAGTGGTGAAGCAAATATAAGTAGGAATAAGGAAGAGATATAAATGAGGGTTATGGGGTACGTGACAAATGAGATGGGTGAGATCTGGACAAGGGAGCCAACGTGGTGGAAGTTGCAAGTTTTGATTTGTTAGCCAAAAACATTCAAATCATATGTAGAGAGGCGTGGATCACATGGCTTGGGATCGAACAAAAAAGTTTAACGTGGTAATAATGTAATAAAACAAAAGATAAATGATTTTTCTGCACTCTTGTTCTACCATGGCACACTCTCGATTTATTTATAGAAAGTGATATGTATTTGTTTTCCTTTTCTTTCTCTACACATCACTATTTATTGTTCCTTGATTCTATTCAGACTTATCAAAATCACTTTGTAGTTTTGTTCCTTAACTCTTCTTATCATTCGATTCAAATACCAAAATTAAACATGAGTGACATCAAAAAGAAAAAATGTGTGAAAGTTATATTGCTAACTTGCACATATTGGATTATTTATGTTCTTGATAAACTTTTCTTCTATTTCTTAAGTCTGAAAGCTTACTATCCAGCGCTCAAACAAATATGAGTTCGACTAGTTGACCAGATTTGGACCCTTTCTCTTTAATCACTATGGGATAAATTTTCGACCCATATTATTTAAAAGCTTAGTACAAAATTTTATTTTTAATATTCAGCTTTTATGCAAATATGAGTTTGACCAATGAGTCAGATTCGAATTCCCTTCTTAATGAGTATGGGGTAAAAGTTCGACCTTTAATACAAGATTGTATCTTGTTAACAACATTCAATTCATTTGCTACGATCAGATGCTTCAGGATAAAATTATGAAATTTTGACACAACCTTCTTGACATATTCACGAACCCGCTCCAATTGGAATCACTAAAAAATTCCACCGTTTGATTATTTTATGCTCAAAACAAGTTCGCATGTCCTACATTAAAAACACATAGCAAAACATCAAAATCTTACCAAAATAATAAGCAAAATATACCAAGAATAGAGAATAATACATGGTATAAAATCGACTCATCAGTATAGTAGGTGTTCATACTTCATATATTGTTTTCTGTATTTGTATTTTAATGCCTCACAATTTGGACTTTCCAAAGTGTGAAAGCAAAGAACAAAGTTGCTCTTCTGCATTTCCAGCTACCTAGAGGGGTCTTCCATAATGAATAACTACACACAAAAAGCCAAAGAGAACGTGTTCCTTTCTTCTTCCTTTTTTGGCAAGTTTCTTCCTACTTCTCACCAATAATTTGAGGATGTGGAAAATAAAATACTTGCTGACCAAAACAAAACGTGCCTAGATCATTAATTGGAAATGACTTATAAAAGGAAATATTGTAGAGCCGCAGTGATTCCATTTCATGTAATTTTCTTTCTTGTATCAGGAATTGACCATATCTTTAACTCGTGGATGTCAAGTTCACATCAGATCACATGCGCAATGGAGGTGGGTAAAAGCTACTATTATATAATTGTAAAAGAAGCAGAGAATCTCTGGTATTTGTACTAAAACTTCAAGTAATAATCTTTAGAACCACCAATGAGGAAAGCAAGGAAGGACTAGAATTCTCTCCCCTACTAATTTATTTCCCTTTCCTTTCTCTTTTATTTAAACAGTTACGATTAAGTCATATCAACATCTTATTCAACATCATGTAGAAACGTGTATTAAAATGACTGAAGGCGTTTTTAGTAAAATTATTTTTGAAACCAAATCAATAGTAAAAATGCAAGTGAATCTTGAAAGAGCACTTGAAGTTCTTCCTTCCTGCAAGAAGCACATAAATGGTGCTACTTCCAAAAAACACTTTCACCAAAAGCGTTTTCGGTCATTTTATGAGTACTAATTGTGGATGCAAATTTCTGCTATCTCTTCCTTTGACGAAAATGCACCTGCAAAATAATAACACCTAAAATTAAGGCCAAAAGCCTCACGCGCCCACGATGAATGAGGGGCTTTGGCCAAAAAATCTACAATGCCAAAGTTAGAATTCTAAAAAGAATATGTTTAGGAGTTTGTGGGTAGCAAAAAACCCCCTGAATTTTGGAGATAAAGTGGGTATTTATAGGAGAGAAGGAGGAAGTGGGAATATTCTAGTGGGAATATTCCAAGATATATGTGTAAATAAATATCTTGGAGTAATTAGGTAGATATTCTAAATAAATGGAATTAGGATTACTTACTTGAAGGAAGTCTTCTCTGATTAGGAATGTATTTATGATAGAATAATTATGATACGAATAAGGAATTATTCTATCACAAATACCTTTGACTTTTCCTACGAGCAGGGGTACCTTGAACAATCATTGATCTCTGGATGCTCTACCTCAGCTACGCGTGGTGAATGAGAATGCTCCCTGCTCATTTAATAGGGGCAGTCTTGTCCTTCTTAGGAAATAATCCACGTGTCAGCTTCATAATTTTTTGTGAATATTTTTTACTCCACACTTACAAACAAGCCCCTAGTTCGTTGTTAGTTTTTTTGCTATAGATAGAAGGGATGGTGAGACATGCATGGAAGAAATGTATATGGAATGTTATAAATGTTAAAGCTAAAATCAGAAACCATAAACGATTTTAAGTTGTTCAAGTTTCGAATTTTTTTTTCATGCATTTTTTTTCATTTCCCATCCTCCCTAAAATCGAAATGATCATCAAACGAAATTTAAGTTCATAACAGAAAGATAAATTCGGAACTTTGGATCAGTCACTTACCACTTTGTGCATATGTTGCTTTGTATGTACTGCTGAAACTCTTGTAGCGGCAACCCCACCAAGTTTCGGAACAAGTCAAATGAAAAACAGTGTAAAATGTGTGGTTGTAAAAGAAAAAAAAAAAAAAAAAAAACATAAGGAGCATAGAAAAAAAGAGAGTAAAAATAAACACATTTCTTGCATACTCTTCTTGCAAGATGGTCGAGATTCAAAAGGCAAAGATGGCTATGGAGCCGCAATATTGTTGTTAAGATCACAAATGAAGCTGATTCCTGAAGTTTTATCATAAGTCGCATCCAAAGGCAAGCTAGCAGAAGGCAGCCATACTCTATTGACAGTATAAATGGAATCCACAAAATTTTCGAGCATAAAAGACATTGGATAGCAAAGCAAGAACGAAAAAGAAGGATTTCTTAAGAGATAAATTTGTTAGTATAGAATTGGTTAGCGGATTCATTGAGAATTATATGCTTAAGTACTTGTTCAGATTAATCCCATGAAAAGAAAAGGCCTAGATGATACTACAAACTACATAGTTAGCCTTACATACTTTCACTTGTTTTCTATGACACATTAAAATTATCTTGAGCTCATCCTCATAGTAAAGTTGCAAGTTGCCAATCAAGAGAGTTGAAACGAAGCGAAAGTACATCACAGTAAGATTATATACACATGGCATTCGTTCATTCAACCAGATATAAAAACGCAGACCTTGAAGAGAGAAGTCCTTGAGGTTTATACGACAAAGATTATAAACAGTGGACCCATTAGCTTTCTGCAACTTCTCTCCAAGTGATGCTGCACAATTCAAGGCCTGCAAGTTTGTAATTAAGCCCTGTTCTTGCAACTGGGAAACATAACTATCCATCGCGCTGCAGCACGCTGTCTCATTGCTTATCACATTTGCACATTCTTTCACAACATTTGTCATGTTGGGGAAAACCAGAGGACACACTGAACCATACGTTGAAGATCTATAAGTCAGCATATGGTTGATAATTCCGTAAAATAAAGGGAACTTTAACGAAAAGCTCCCGGTACTACTCATTTTAACAAAAAACCACATTTTACACTAAAAAGTCATTCATGATACTATTCACTTTACCCTTTTATTTTGTCTTTATCGTTAAAACTCAAAGTTTTCAAGCTTTTTTCATTAGTTTTCCTTATGGATCCTTAAGTCATACTCTTTCGAATACTCAACGAAGTACAAGTTACTTAGTTGTCTTTGTTTTACCAATTTTTGTGCTGACCTTTATTTACTTTGCAGTTTGAAAGTCCTCTAAGAACCTTATTCGTGGATCAATCGTGGCAATTGTTCTAGCAGCATCTAACATGGCATTCTGGAAAACTTGGTCACAACACTCATTGACGGGATCAACTTTTTTACAAGCAGCAAGTAATTTTGAAGAATCCACTATGCTCTAAAACATATCAACCTATGTACCGGGGCAAGAGGCTTTAGTAAGGTTTTCTGGTCGAATTGAGCAAATCCTTTGAATATTCTCGTTTTCTTCTTGACCCTCTAGGATCTTCTCTACATATGAGAGGCGGTGTTTTTTCAGAATTTGCATTCAAGGAGAGCATCCCAGAGGATTTACCTTAGTATCCTATAAGAATCGCTAAGGTGTCGTCAAATTGAGGACAACAAACGTTTAGAGAATGAATAATTCCAGTTATGATGTTTATACAGTGGAACAATGTCACATTAGTGGGGAATGATGGCTTTCCTCCCCAACATGGAATAAGAGAAGTATGATCTTTCTCAGATAAAATGGATCATGGAGTTTCCATTTTCTCATATTGCACATAAAAATTCTAAATTTGTATCAAATTTTGTCTTCATCTGTTTGACCATATACTCTTCCATTAAAGTGATGATATAGCAAGCTTGGTATCTATTTCTAGGTCGATGCATGAGCAACATTTCACACTAGTGGGACCGAAATATGCAATTGGTTGTCATTTTATAATATGAAGTATCATTTGAGGGAAGTCGAGTTTTATTTTGCACCACACTTTAATGTGATACATTGTTGAACAACCTATGTGAATCATTTAACTCTCACATTTTATATGCAAGAGATAAGGCAATTTAACATCTCCCTTGAAAGAATTATGGTGTATGTGATGTTAAGTATGGCTAATATATACCTAGGTATTTGGAAACATCCAGTTGGACCTAGGATCTTCAAAATTATTGAGAATAACAAATTAGGAGCCAGTCAGTGCATCCCTAGGATGGCTGGAGAGAAGAAATTCTTACGGCAACATATGTATAGGGCTGAGTTTGTTGTAGATATGAGAGCAAAAACATGTCCGATGCTATTTCCTGCATTTTTTCTATGGACGAAAATGTGTATTATACATGATTGTTATAAGCAAGAGGCTTAATTGAAATTATATGATCACATCTTTGTGTGGGAAAGCCAAACAAGTACACAACCAGTAAGTGTGCTCCTAATTTGAATTTGGGATATATTACTCTCTTCTAAAAGTCGGTGAAGATTACTGTTCATTAACAGTGGGCTTCCTATTTCGCCCATTGTTTCCTTCATGTTTTTGGTTTTTTTTTTAGGTTGTATAGTGATTTGTCGCTTTTGCCCTCTTCTTAGTTTTCTTCCCTGTTAATGATGCTGGAAAGATGTTTTTGTTGCTTTTCGTTTACATTTTGCCATGTGTGAATCATCCCTTGCATTTGGCTTTTCAGCTCCTCTTTTATTTCTCTTTTCTTTCCCGCACGTTTGCTTTCTTATTTCCCTTTCTTTTGCTTTCGACTTCTGCATTCTCCCCTTTCTGTATCGATGCTTGCACATCTAGGTTTGTACGTTCGGTTCCCATTTTTGTTGTGCTTTTTTGCCTTTCATTTTGTTTTACTTTTGAGCTTTTGTTTTTTTCCTGGAACTGTGATGTTATTCTGCCGTCTATAATGTTCTTTCGTTGGAGCATCCAATTTTTTGCTGGTTGGTTTTGCTCTGTTTAGAAATTGTGCTATTGTGATAGTGTGTTTTTTCTTTCAATTTGCTTTTTGCATTGTTTATGTGTAGATCGGTTTGGTTTTTGTGTTACAGTAGCGATTTTTATTTCATTGAAGTGTGAATGTTTTCGTTTGTTATTGCTCTTGCTTTTTCAATTTCTGGAAATTAGTTGATTTGGTGTTCTTATGTAGTATGTAGATTTTGGTGTTGGATATTTGACTGTCTTATTATGATTGGTGGATTTAGTGTGATGTGGCTTAATGTGTTTAAATGAGAAAAGTGATGGTTAATTATCTTTGTTTCTTTGGATGGGTCTCTGACTATATTATTGTTGTTGTCAAAAAATATAGCCAGAAAATTTAACAGGTGGCTTAAGAGTGTAAATTAATATAGTCATCCTATATTATGATTTAAATAATTTTTTATAGTCAGAGAATAATATTGTGTGATATGTTAATATAGACTTTGTATTATTAAAAGTGTGTGATATAGTATATATTAGACTTATATACAATGGCGAAGCCAGGAATTGACAGGGGGATGGGCAAAGTTAAAAGATTGCAAGGTTCAAAAGAATAGCAACAACCAAATTCTTTTATATAGTAATGTCTTCCATAATTTATCAATACAAACAAATTACAATTGTTGCCGGCGAGGTTTCATATCATGAAAATGTCGCATAATAGGCTCATTATCAATAAAAGCAAATACATCTCTCTCAATATAAACAAGCATGCTATCACTCAACCATTGATCTCCCATTTTGTTACGCAATTGTGTTTTCACAATCTTCATAGTAGAAAAAGCTCTCTACACGGAAGCGGTTACAACCAGTAACACCAAAGCCAATGTAAGAAGCTAGTACACTAACATATAGCTTGCACACCTCTTAGTCTTCACCAACTCCTTTGCAAGATCACCAATTCCTCTCAATGATGAAAACTCACTATGCATCTTCATATCGTGAATGTAATTGTCAAGTTGAATTGGAAGATTCATTAGGTCCATACGATCAAAATCTTGAGGATAAAGTTGGCACTACTACAAAAGGGGCTTATAGTGTCAGTTGTGGCGACGCTTTAATATAGTACAGTGGCGCATAAGACAGAACCGACACTAAGTGAACGTCGCTTTTAATCCGACGTAAACAACTAGCGTCGCTTTTAAACGACGTAAGAAATTAAAACAGTGTTGCTTTTAAGAGACAGAAAGTATGCGCGTCGCTTTTAATCCGACGTAATATTTTAATGTCACTTTAAAGCGACGTAAGAGTTCATTCAGTGTCGCTTTTAAGCGACATAAATTATGAGTGTCGCTTTTAGGCGATACTAACTATTGTTTTTAATTATTTTAAATCCTGCGTCGGTTCTGAGCGACATAGATTTTAGTTTTTTAAATATTTTGAGTTGTGGGAGGTGGGCACTCCCACTTATGATGCGTATTCCAACCAAAGGTTTACAATGAAGGCTGCCGTCTTATGGACTATAAGTGATTTTCCGGCTTATGGAATGTTATCAGGATGGAGTACACATTGCTATAAAGCCTGTCCACATTGCATGCATGATAAAGAATCTATTTACTTGCCGGTGAGTCGTAAGATTTGTTATATGGGGCATCGACGTTTTCTTGAAGATAATCATAGGTTTCGAAGGCAATCAACAACTTTTAATGGTCGTCGAGAGCATCGTAGTGCACCAAGGCAGTGGACTGGTTTACAATGTCTCGAAGAACTTTCTGCATTGAGATTTACTTTCGGAAAACCAAACAAAGATGCTTCAGTTGGGCAACGTAGAAGAAGAACTTCGAGCAGTACAAGTAGTAACAGTCAGTGGAAGAAGAAATCTATTTTTTATGAACTACCTTATTGGAGGCATCTGTTGATTAGACATAATCTTGATGTTATGCATATCGAGAAGAATATATGTGACAGTGTGGTGGGAACATTGCTAGATATAGAAAAGTCTAAAGATGGATTGGCTGCACGTGCAGATCTTGAATTCTTGAACATAAGACGTAGTCAACACCCGCGTAGAGAAGGAAATAGAACATTTCGACCTCCAGCATTGTTCACGTTGAAAAGAGAAGAAAAAACTGCGTTTTGCAAAGTGTTGTCTACTATTCGGGTCCCCGATGGATATTCATCAAATTTGTCACGATGTGTGCACGTGAATGAACGAAAAATGCATGGGTTGAAAAGTCATGATTGCCATGTTTTAATGCAGCAATTACTCCCGCTTGCAATACGCCTGGTTTTGCCTAAAGCTTTTACTATGGTATTATTGGAGTTGAGTGCAATTTTCAGACAATTGTGTAGTAAAAATGAGTCTGAGGAAGGATTCAAGCAACTGAATTCAAGAATTGCCTTGACATTATGTCAACTTGAAAAAATATTCCCTCCCGCATTTTTTGATAGAATGGTGCACCTCCTAGTTCACTTGGCAGATGAAGCAGCTCTTGCAGGGCCTGTTCAATATAGATGGATGTATCCAATTGAACGGTAATGAATAAATTTTTATAATTTTTTTTACAATTATAGTCGTAACTTCTATTAATAATTATAATATTTTGTATTTCGTTTTCTCATTGTAGGTATTTGCAAACATTGAAGCGTTATGTTCGTAATAAGGGTCGTCCCGAAGGTTCTATTGCTGAAGCATATTTGGTGGATGAGTGTTTGTCCTTCTGTTCCATGTATCTTAGAGACGTTGAGTCTCGTCGTACCCGTAGAGGCCGAAATGAAGATGGTATTGGACGTGGAGTATCTGGTGGGTTATCAATTTTTTTACTCGAAAGGATGTTATATGGGTGCAGGAGAAAATGTGGAGCTCGATCTAAATGTTCTTGATCAGTGCCATAAATACATTCTAAATAATTGTGATGAAGTTAGCCCATTTAGAAGGTAAGAACGTTTAATCATACATCTTAATGTTTTATTAGTTTTCTTAACTTTGAAAAATTAATTATCTAAATTTGGACATAATTGTCTAGGCAACATGAGGAATTCTTGAAAACAAAACATTGTCGAGAAAGGTTAACTATGCGACAAATTAAGGAGCTAAGCAAGAAAGAATTTCCAGAATGGTTCAAGCATCATGTGAGTTGATATAACAATAACATTATTTATTTATTGTTTTGCATTTTAATTATAACATGTTTATAGTTATTCTGTCAATTTTTATCTACATACTTATTACAGATGAACTCAAGATGTCATGATAATGACACATTGATATCTCAAGACTTGCATTGGCTAGCTAATTATCCTAGTAGGGTTGTGAGAAGATATAAAAGTCACATTGTTCATGGGTTTAGATTTCGTATAAAACCTGTGGATGATAAGCATAAGAATCAAAATTGTGGTGTCTTTGTACCTGCTAATGTTCCTGGAGCAATTGGGCAAGTGAATTGTTATGGCAGAGTTATGGATATGTTCGAGGTGAAATATTGTGGTCCTACTGAGGCAGGAGATAGGGGTCGAGCTGTGATGTTATTTAAGTGCGAATGGGTTAATAGTGAAAGTCTACGAGGAATGAAGACCGATCAATGTGGATTTACTATGGTGAATTTCAATCAATTGGGATTTAAAGATGATCCTTTCATATTAGCATCACAAGCATTACAAGCATTTTACGTGGAGGACACAATTGAAAAAGATTGGCACATAGTTGTTCGAACCCAGCCGAGGGACTTGTTTGACGTATTAGAGGAGAATGATGCAATTGATGATTATGCCATACCTAACTTGGATGATCGAATTCTTGATAATGAAAATTTCCATACAAGGGTTGGCGTGGAAGAGACTCCTTTTCTTGAATCATTACCGTTGCCTACCAAGTTCGTTAGTCATGCTATTGCCGACGAGGAGCTAACAGATGATGACAGGGAATAAATATATTTTCTGCTTTATGTATTAATTAGACCATATTTTAATTCGTGTGTTATGATATCTTCTCATAAAATTATATTTTCTGCTTCTTATTAAGTATTATATATAAGTTAAATTTTATTTATTAAAATATTATATAAGATAACATAACTGTTTTTTAACTTTGGGTTAAACCTTTTTTTTTATTTTTAAAATGATTGTTTACTGTCGTTTTTAATCGAAGGTATATGCCATATGCGTCGGTTGAATTGAAACATTTTGGGCGGGAATTTTCTCGGTTTTTTTGCACAGGGAAATGGATAACAGCAACTTTTCAGTCAGTGTCAGAGTTTGCGTCGCTTTGAATCGACGCAACCTGGTATCATAGCGACACAATCTTCCCTTAAACCGACGCCATACTGCCATGTCAGTCTAACGACGCTTTTATGCGACGCCATGTCAGCCTAACGTCGCTTTTATGCGACGCCATGTCAGCTTAACGTCGCTTTTATGCGACGCCATGTCAGCCTAACGTCGCTTTTAGGCGACGCTAACACTCTCAGCAGAAATGTGTCGGTGCCTTCAGTCAAAAAGTATGGCAGGCCTAGTTAATCTAGTTGTGTCAGTGATTCTATCGCCTTAAAGCGACGCAAGGTTTACTTAAAGCGACGCAAGGTTTACATAAACCGACGCAGGTGAAGATACTGTCGAAATTAAAACCGACGCTAAGTTTTTGTCCCATATTTAGATGCCCATCTTTCCCAACACTACCGTGCTTCCATTTCGTTTTCATTTCTCTCTTTCGTATCCTCCCTCTCCTTCCCCAATTTCAACCATTCTCTTTCTCTACATCCTTCCACTGATTTTGCTATGGAAGATCAACCTTCTGAGGAACTTCATGTGGAAGAGGAGTTCGAATCTGGTTCTATTTTTAATTATTGTTAATTTTTGTTTTTGTTTTGTGTTTAAATTAGTGTTGCGCATTAACTGAAAATTAACAGTTGTTTCCTGGTTTTTAATTGTTTTTTTTTATGTGTGTTAATAAGGAACTTCCCAACGAAGGCGCGGACCTTCAATTCCTAAATTGACGAAACAGCTTTGTTCGTTTGATGCGTCCGGAAAATGCATTAGTGATAATTCTAATGCATTTTCAAAGTATGTTGCAGGGGAGGTTCGAGACTACAGAAATCTGCCGTTGATGAGGGATTGGCGTAAGATTGATGAAGATGTTAAGGAAGCTTTTTGGAATAGGATAAAGGTATAGATATTTTTATTTTGACTTGAGAATAAATTTATAAGTCATTGGTTGTAATAATAATTGATGAGCTTGTTTTTTTTTTTTTTTTTTATGGATGTAGGGAAATATTTTTTTTTGAAGATGGAGATATCGCTAAAATGCCTATTATCCGCCATATGACACTTGAGTGTGCGGAGAAGGCGCACAAGGAGTGTAGAAATAAGTTAAAAAAAGAGTATTATACCGAAAGAGCAGCGGAGGAGCGCAGCCACCCTCCTCCTAATGTGAATCCTTCACAATGGTTGGAATTGGTGGCATATTGGAATAGAGAAAAAACAAGGGTAATAGGTATATGATTTATTTCATTTTAACTTTAAGTTTGTCGAATAATTTCTTCTTTTTTTTTTGTAGGAGGTTGCTGAAAAAAATAAAATTAATCGGCAATCTAAGACAATGAACCATACTACTGGTACAAAATCTTTTGCCCGAGTGAGGCAAGAATTTGTAAGTATTGTACATTTTGAAGAAAGGTTATTGGTTTCTTAAAATTTTTATGTGAAATTTTAATTTTGATAAAGCGGAACAAGCATGGGAAAGAGCCTGATCCAGTAACATTTTTTCGTGAATGTCATACACGAAAAGATAAAAGCTGGATTGATTAAACATCAGAGCGTACAGGGGTAATATATTTTTTCGTGTTAGTTTATCATTGTTATTAATTTTTATTAGCTATAGCTTTTTTTTTTTACTTACGATTGTTTGAATTTTTATTTTTAAAAATTGTAATGCAAGGCAACAATGGAGAGCAATTTGCAAACATTGTTTTCTAACGTCGGTGTAATGTGTTTTTTTTTATTTAAATGTTATATGACGTCGCTTTAAAGCGACGTAAGGTATATATTTTTGTTATTTAATTGTTAGATGACGTCGGTTTAAAGCGACGTAAGGTATATATTTTGTTATTTAATTGTTAGATGACGTCGGTTTAAAGTGACGTAAGGTATATTTTTTTTTTTTTATTGTTAGCTGACGGCGGATTAAAGCGACGTAGTGTTTAAATTTTATTTTTTAATGTTGAAGTGTACGTCGCTTTAAAGCGACGTTATAGGTAGTGGCGTTTTAAAGCGACACTGATTAGTGGCGCATTAAGGGTCCAAAGCGACGTTGAAGCCCTTTTGTGACGCAAGCAACTGTGTCGCTTTTCTCATTCGACATTGCATTGTTGTATGGCGGATTTTTGCCAAATTAGCGACAGAAAATGGATTTCTTGTCGGTTTTCTCGTCGCCGGTGATAGGCTGTATTGTAGTAGTGTGGGCTAGACGAACAATTTTTGCTTTGTCAAAACATGCAAAATTATTCACCGGTCTTAAACATGCCATACAAAGAAGCAACTCGATGTTTACTTCATTGAAGCGATCATTCAATTCCTTTAATTGCGTATCAAGGACTTGAAAATAGAGGTCAACACAATAGTAATGGAAGTTTGTGAGTCTTAGAGCTTTACGCCTTGATTTTCTGGGTATGAAATGCAATCCTCCATGTTAGGAACGACAATATCATACTTTTCACAAAACTTTTGTACATCATCAAGCAAGTCCCCAAAATCATCATCTCTTAAAGATTGTAGTCTTTGCTTGCATACTTCTACTAACGTCATCGCATTCACAATATTTTGATCTTTCTTTTGTATTGTCATTTGTAATTCCTAATATGAGGCTCATCAAAAAAAGGTGAAACACAAAATCAAAAGTTTGTTTGTCATGGAATAAGCTTCACCGAAATTGTCTTGGTTGGTATCATCTTTAATCCATTCAAACATCTGCACCACGGCTTCAAACATGACAATAATACTAACTATAGTATCATAATGTGAGTTCCAACATGTATGACAAGGACGCATGAGACTACTCTCTTGATTTAACCCTCTACCCGTTTCAAGATCACCAATATCAAGAGCTTTCTTAATTTGTTCTAGTTGTTTCTCTCTAAATGCATCACGACACTTACACGATGATCCAATAGTATTGACCAAAATACTAGCATTGTTGAAGAAAATGGTGACACCATCAATTCCCTTTGCAACAACTACAAGAGCTAGTTGAAGTTGGTGTGCAAAACAATGAACATAAAATGCTTGAGGATACTTGTTCAAAATCTTTGTTTTAAGGTCATTTAGCTCACCTTTCATATTACTAGCTCTATCATAGCTTTGTCTCCGTAACTTGAACATACTCAAATTTGTTGTAGCAAAGAATCTCTCAATAGCCTCTTCAAGTGAGCTACTACTTGTAGAGGAGACATGTTGCACACCCAAAAACTTTTCAATTGTTTCTCACAATACCACCACCATTTGCTCTTTAGTTGAAGCATCATGTGATCCATCAACCAAAAAAGAAAAAACTGCATCTTCCATATCCTTAGTGATTGCATCTATAATTTCAATGGAACAAGCACGGACAAGATTTTTTTGAACATCAGAAGAAGTATACTTAAGATTATCGGGAGCATTCTCAAACACAACATTCCTAACTTTCTCATTATGCTTGGAAAGAAATTGTATAAGCTCCAAATAATTACCCCTATTGCTTGATTTCAACAATGCATTGTGGCCACAAAAAGGCAAACCTTGTCCCAACAACCATCTTGTGCACTCAAGTGAGGCACTCAATAAAGTATGATAATTAATGCGAGTTTCATCGGTTTGCTTAATCACAAATGTTTTAATGTGTTATTTTTGTGTCAACAAATCTCTAGATTATTGTACAGCTTTATTATGAAAACTTCCAACACCTCCCTCATGGACTCGAAGATTTTCGGGTTCATTCTTCCAATTTGTAAACTATTTCTCAGTGAAGACATCACTTCCAATGCTACCCATTTGATCGAAATCAAATTTGAAAAGATAGTAATAACGGCAAAATGCAGCTTCTTTTGATATACTATACTCCAACCACTTAAACTTATCAAACCAACCGATGATAAAACATCATTTGTCGCTAACTTTTCTTGGCATGATGTGGTCTCTAGGTTGACAAGGATCATTTTAGAGAGAGTGTCTACGAATTGCTTCACGATAATTAGGTGGATAATCAAGCATTCGACGTCTATGTCTAGGGTCTGCAAGAAGATTAGCCAATATTTCATCCAACTCAGTGGCCTCACTTTGTCGTGACCTACTCGGAATATTCGAAGGAGGACTTCTTGGAATATTTGAAGGAGGATGAGGACTACTTGGAATATTTGGAGAAATACTACCCGAAATCTTTGAAGGAAGATTTAAGCATTGTTTCTTATAGTATCGTTCCATTACGTAACTGTAAAATGGAAAGAAAAAAAATCTTAATCCTAGAGTAGACTATACTAGTATGCATAATAACTAATCCAACCAACAATTCAATTAATCAATACCAATAAGCATACAAATTATTCAATAAATAAAAATTCAATTCAACTAATCATATGAATAATTGTATACATAATACATTATGTGATAATTCAATTAATTAATCAATAATCGAGAATTCAAATTTTAATTTTTACCCTAAAAATAATTTCATAAATTTCATATCAATAATCAATAACCATATTAGTGCATTGAGTGCATTACCATATGATTCTATACCAATTAAATAAAATTCATTTTAAATAATTAATTAGGGTTAGGGATTATAAATTTAGGAATTAAAAAATTTACCTAAACAGTGGCTTTGAAGGCTGGAAGCTGGTTGGCGGCTGGCGTGGCAACAAAAAGCCAAACGGTGGGTGCTGACAGGTGGGAATTTTTGTTCCGTTTTCTGCTTCAAATTGGGGGGTAGCGGCTGCACCTTTTGCTGCTCTGATTAGAGATTGAAAAAGGGAAAACGACACGGAAAGAGACTGAAAGGAACGGGGGACACGCGGTCCCCCTATATAATTACATCGATGATAACCATTATGATCAAGAATGAATGTGTTGTGAACATATCTCAATTTGCTTGCTTTTAAAGTTGAAATTGTGGTTTGTGAGTGAACCTTTAATTTATTCTACACCTGATAAATTGGTGATTGTTCTTCTTTGTTTTTTATTTTTTTCCAAATTTTGTTGTTTGCTTTGATCTTTCCTTTTTAGAAAATTCGTGGATCTCCTATTATTGTATACCGGATTCATTTATATATATATTGTAGTTGTATTATTGTGGTGGATAAGTCATGTAAAGCATAATTTAAAGTCTTCAGATAAAACCAGAGGCAACTAATTATTTTTGGTTTATTCGCGTCCAGTTATGTTTGGTCCAATCTATGACTGACTGTGTAGCTATATTGTTGTTGCGGTTTAATTGAGTGTAATGTAGGTTAATAAGGGTTCCCAATTGTCTTTTGCTTCTTTATATGAACTCATACTTTAATATGTCATGTCATCAATAAATCAATTATGGTTTAGATTTCACTAGGCTGTGAATATTTACATTTGTTGGTGGTGTTGAACTTTGTTTTTTTCCAAGTTGTTTAGCTTGCTATTGTTATATGGCATGTAGGTTTTTTAGTTGGCTCTCTGTCTATATTATTGTGGTGGTTAAATTTGGTGTGGTGTAAATTAAAGTGTCTGGATAAAACTAGAGACAGTTGATAATCGTTGTTCCTTTAGATGGAGTCATGCATTAGTTTAGCTTATGAGTCATAAATTTTTAATTATAATTTGTTCGTTAGTTTGCTTGAATCAAAGTTGATAAGATTTAGTATCCTTTGCCAATTTGTTGATAAAGTCTGAAAATACTCTTTATCTTGGTTTTAATGACATGAATGAATTCCATATAATAATTAAATTGTGTTGTTATTTGGTTATAGGAAAAACTAACAAGTGTTTCCTTTATCTCTCCAGTTTTTAATCGTATCAATATGTTGGTGTAGTTGTTTAATATCATATATTATTACGTGCTCTCATCATATTAGATGTGTAGAGTTTTGTTTTCTTTTTTTGCACTCAGTGATAGTTTGTGAGATCCCACATCACCGAGGGGAGTGATCCTTATATGTATATTCCCATCCTTACCTAGCACGAGGCCTTTTGGGAGCTCACTGGCTTCGGGTTCCGTAGGAACTCCGAAGTTAAGCGAGTTGCGAGCGAGAGCACTCCCATGATGGGTGACCCACTGGGAAGTTCTCGTGTGAGTTCCTAGAAACAAAACCGTGAGGGCGCAGTCGAGGCCCAAAGCGGACAATATCGTGCTACGGTGGTGGAGCGGGCCCGAGATGTGGTGGACCCCGGGTCGGGATGTGACAATTTGGTATCAGAGCCTAACCTGGCCGTGCTGTGCCGACGAGGACGTCAGGCCCCTAAGGGGGGTGGATTGTGAGATCCCACATCGCCCAGGGGAGTGATCCTTATATGTATATTCCCATCCCTACCTAGCACGAGGCCTTTTGGGAGCTCACTGGCTTCGGGTTCCGTAGGATCTCCGAAGTTAAGCGAGTTGCGCGCGAGAGCACTCCCATGATGGGTGACCCACTGGGAAGTTCTCGTGTGAGTTCCTAGAAACAAAACCGTGAGGGCGCAGTCGAGGCCCAAAGCGGACAATATCGTGCTACGGTGGTGGAGCGGGCCTGGGATGTGGTGGACCCCGGGTCGGGATGTGACATAGTTTCTATTAGCCCATCGCTAATAAATTCTCTTCCATTTGTGCACACAGTGATAGTTTTTGGCAAGTATTTAGATATCATGATTTTCAAGTTTTTGTTTCTCAAAGGGATTTATTCGTAATATAACGTTTGTATCCGTACTTTTTGTTTTGTTAACTAGGTTATGGTGTTCTGGACATGCCTATTTAATGTTGATTATTTCTTGCATGAAAATCATCTCAACGCTTAATGAAATTTGATAGGATCTACAAACAATAAATTTTTACTCTTCTATTAATCAAAAGAGACTGACAACTGATTTAGTGACTGTGTGTGTTTTGATTTGACTATTATTGTTGGATAACTGTTCTCAGTAGATTTCAATTATAGTTTCTATGTCTGTTTATAATATTGATAATTAAAAATGGATATTATAGTGTGGCTGGTATTTCAAACTTTTTCCCTACGCCATTTATAAATTTACAGAATTTGTATTTCGTTTGTATAGATTAAATGGAAGACGAAGGTCCAACTTCGCTTGATCAATTGGTGGCATATAAAAAGGTTGTCATAATTAAAGTACCTGTTTGTAGGATATGGAGACCGAAGTATCCAGGCAAGGGCGACAAATATACAGGCATGCATTGTATATTGGTTGATGAAAAGGTTAGTGATAATTTTTTGATGAAATTAGTTTATAGACATTGATCTTCTATGTTAAGAATGAATTGTTTGTTTTAAAGTACATGATATAGTTTTTATACTCTCTGTATTAAACATTGTGTACAATTTATTTCTAAACTCTTTATTCTCCGATTTTATGTTGTCAAATCATACATTCGTTTTTGCGTTTACTCTATGTACTACACAGTTTTTTTTACACGTATTCATCTCCTTCGTACTATTAGTTACAGTTGTTAATTTACTGTTGCCATTTACTATCCATGTTGCTATTTAATATTTGTCATGTATGCCTAATTTTATGTTATTTCAACTATAAAAGTTAGAACAATTTGCTTATCCACAGTGTTTTCAATGTTTTTTTTCTTATTTTTTGATCTCTTTAATTGTCAAGCAACAAGCTATCGAAGCGTCTTCTAATGAAATGGACTATGAAATAATAGTTCCAAAGATTGAAGCGGGTGCTTTCTATGAAATCATGAATTTTCGTACTAACAAAACAAGAGCTCAGTATATACTTGTTCCGCATGACATTCACATCATATTCACTTCCAAGACAGTTTTTAAGAAGTTGGCAAGTGTCTTTCCACCTATTCCATGACACAAATTTTTCTTGCAAAATTATAACAGATTGTATCCTCGATTAAACAAGCTTGATATCTTGATAGGTAATAATATACATAAATAAGCATATTAATATGTGTTAGTGCTTATTTTATTCAACGTTTTCCTATGAACTTACCAATTTGGTTTTTTTTCAAATTTGAAGATGTTATTGGCCACCTAGTTGCAGTCCAGCCTCTAGAACCGATACAGAACAATCAGAGAATTGATCACAAATGTGATTTGGTCATACAAAACATCAAGTCATTTCGTATCCATGATAAAATTTGAAAGTTTTTTACCTCTCAATTCCATCTCAATTGTCTAATAGTCATATTCTTCTGTTAAAAATAGTTTCAAGAATTTTAAATAAAAAGTTAAGATTTTATTGAATTTTAATTTATTATTTTCTTTTTGGCTTTTGTTGTTTTACAGAAATGAAGAGGGTAAGATTACACTATGGTCAAATGTTGCACATGACTTTTCTGCTCTCTCATTAGTACAACTACCCCAAACCAATCATTGCTATTTTTACAAGCTTGAGGGTTAAACTGTTTACAGGTATTTACTTTAATAAAAAAATTATTTGTTTCCTATTTTCTTTCTAATCTGTGTAGCTATTAAATTGGCTTTTGTTCTGTTTCTCTACTCTTGCAAAACCATGTTAGGTGATTTTATTGTATGAGAAGTGTGTTAAAACATTGATTGCATTAATGTCTCATGTCTTTACGTCGATGCACAACAACAAAAAAATGTTATCTTATGATGTTACGCTAACACAAATTATCATTTGTGTATCTAATCTGTTGTCTTCCTATTAATTTCATTCTTGGAAGATCATTACAAGTATAAATTAGCAGTTTTTTTAGATATTAATAAATATATTTCAGTTAATCATAATCAAAGATAGCTTCTCACATAAAAGAGTAATACAGCTGATGAGAGATCCACATCATCTTCGCAAAAAGATATTATTACCATAATAAACATATTGCACATGGTTGTTTTTTATACAAGAAACTTAATTTTCATCCTGCCCTTTTTGAATTAGACATTATTTATTGTGATACATAGTATCTAAAATCTATAGAACAATCTTAAATTCTATAACCTACAGTTTATAAATTTTGTTTGGCTAGATTGAAAACTATTTGAAATGTCAATTAATACATAATTTTTACCTTTTTCTGTCTTTACTTTTGTTTAATGCACAGACAACATCATCTTGAACAACACTAGTTCAACACTTTTCTTTATAGATCCAGACATTCCAGAATTGAATACGTACATATCAGTGTGAGTCCATTCATTCTCATAGAATGAGAATCATCATGTGGTTAAAATTTTCTTTTTAAAAAAAATATTTTTATCTCCCTATTTTACCAATCTTCAATCTAAATTATTACAGGTTTTTAAGCTAGCCTCATTCTATTAAAACACTGCCTCCTTCTTCCAAGCAAGCCAATGAGGAAGAGATTTTGCAAACTGGGAAAAAGGTGGCAATTGAGGAGTTAGGGTATTTGAATCCTAATTTATATAAGGTATATGCAATACTTTTTTTTTATTGTGTTCAATGAAAACGCTTTCAATTGTTTTTAAGTCATTTGATAAAACTTATCAATTTAATAATTCATGCATGTACAAGTATAAATTTTTTAACATGATACGTTTTTGTGCAAAGCGTCAATCAAGCAATACAACACGAGGTATGAATGGTGGTACACAGCTTGCCCTACGTGCGCAAAACAAATGTATAAAGATCCAACAAGTGGTCAACTAATTTGCCAGAAGCATCCAAATCAGATTCCCACTCCATGGTAATAACTCTAACACTGTTTTTCAACTTTTGTGTTTTATGAATCTTTCCAGGCTTAGATTGCATTGAATCCAAAAAAAATTTAGGAATACAAGGTTAGAAAATAATTTGTTGTTGTTTATCACTTCGATGGATGATGATTGTCTAACCAATTATTATGTGTCTTAACAATCTTCCCACGCTCATATTACATTAAATCCAAACATTTTTAGAAATATAAAGTTAGAAAATAATTCGTTGTTGTTAATTACTTTGATAGATGATGCTTATTTAAGAGATTATTGCATTGTCAGGCATTTTCTTAGATAATGGTTCTTTTAAACGTCTATTGGATGTACATTTTATGTTAAAAAAATAATGTAATTATTATACCTTCGCGAAAGAAAATGTAGTACAAAATAAAAACACTCAAATACGAAATCATAGTATACTTCAATTTTATCATATGGTTAATCTTAGAATTAAAGTATAACATTTAAAAATTTAATACTAGTCCAGCTTTAAACTCATTGAACAATTCATGGTTTTTTATCTATGCATTGTGTTTTTAAATGAAGGTACAAAGTGTTCTTGGTCCTTGAAGATGAAACAGACGAGATCACTGCTCTAATTATTGGCAAATCGGGTGAAAAAGTTTTTGGCATGCCCTGTAAAGATTTGATTTTCAATCAGAGGTCAGCATATCAAAAACAGATGCCAAGTGAGTTTCTTAGGCTTATAGGGCAAAAAAAAAAAAATTCACCTTCGATTTGGAAGCAGGAGAAATTCACTGAACTCGAATGATTTTCTCATTTACAATGTTTCTGAGGACCTGACCATTTAGCCAGCAACTCCACAATCTCTTAGCAGAGAAATTACAGTCTCTTCTACAATGGTTTCGTCTTCCACTACACCTGTTGACACAACCGGAGAATCAAATAAAAGAAAGAGAGAATCAGTTAGCAGAGCCATTTTTATACCATCTGAAAAAAGGTTATGCACTATATATCAATATTTTTAATTGCATCTCAAATTCAACTCAATCTAATGGAAATTTATGTTTTCGATGTCTTGAATATTTTTTACATAGTGAAGGAGAAGAAATATCTGAAACAGATATACAAGATCCGGATCAGGTTCTGATCAAATTGTTGAAAATAAAATCGTCACCAACCAACTCAAAAACTGACCTTGTTCCGTACCAAAAAAAAAAAAAAAAAACCAACTAGGTAACTCTGGTTTATTACTGGTTGTTCCATGCTATGAATCTATTCATCTCCAAAATTTATTACAGGTGTATTAACATTTTCTTTCATTTTTAGCTTCCTTTTTTTTATGATGATCAAAACTGTTTTATTTGGAGTGACCACTTGAAGCAAAAGCTTTTGCTCATGTGCTAAAGGATGTTCTCATGTGTTATCCAAATTAACAAGTATTGGTTAACATTTTTTTCTGTGTAAAAGTTGATCCTAACATGAATTCCCCATTCTTTTTGTGTATATAAACAATGTGCTCTTTTGCAATATTTTATGTTCAGGTAGTTATACCAATGAAGGACCAGGATGATTGTCAAGGGGGAATACTACGTTACCCTTTGTTGTATACTGGTGATAAGGCATTTGATAATGTCTTTCCTGTAAATTATATAAACTTAGACAATTTTGTAAAAATATTTGCTCCATTTTCTGTTTAATGTTTATCTCACTCTTTGCATATTTAATTTATATGTTAAAAACATAATCTATAGTTATATTTTCGCTCCCGGGTAAAATTTACTAGTTGGTGACTATAGCTAGAAGGATTTGTGATGTATGTGATGTCTAGTTTTCAATTGAGAAAGGCGAAACGATCTCATCATCCATTGCAAGGAAAGGGAGCAGGGACATGATCTTCACAGCCACCTAATTAAGAAGAAAAAAAACATTGGAAACCGTGATGGGGTAAATTTTGGGCATGATCAAGGGGATAAACTGTTGTTGTTTTTGGGACTCTATTTTTGTAACATGAATCATGTCTTGTGTGGTTGTAGAATTGGTACCATGTTTTGTGTAGTAAACTTTTTATCTATGTAATGAACTAAATCTAGCTAGGAGATGAAGTTTGGATGCTTTTGAGGATGTTGAACTGGTCATTGGTATTATGGGTGGGTTCAGTTTCGTTTGGTTCGGTTTTTGGCCGAAACAGGAAACCAAACCGAATTCATTGTTTGATTCGGTTCGATTTTTTGTTGGTTATTTTCGGTTTCGGTTATTTTCGATTCGGTTTCAGTTCGATTTGGTTTTTATCATGAAAATTGTTTTTTTTTTAATCTAAAAATTGGTAAATAAATAAAGGGATCTTTTGATATAGGCGCCTCATTTTTGAATTTTTTAGATTAAACATTCATGCCTTTTAGTGATTTGATTAAACTTTTTTTTTGTCATAATTTTTGTGCTATATGCACATTATATTGTAACAAATTTGTGAGATCCCACATCGCCTAGGGGAGTGATCCTTATATGTATATTCCCATCCCTACCTAGCGCAAGGCCTTTTGGGAGCTCACTGGCTTCGGGTTCCATGGGAACTCCGAAGTTAAGCGAGTAGCGCGCGAGAGCACTTCCATGATGGGTGACCCACTGGGAAGTTCTCGTGTGAGTTCCCAGAAACAAAACCGTGAGGGCGTAGTCGGGGCCCAAAGCGGACAATATCGTGCTACGGTGGTGGAGAGGGCCCGGGATGTGGTGGACCCCGGGTCGGGATGTGACAAAATTTCCTATAATCTAGCCTTTTAATTACACTCTCATCCGTTAGAGATAATTGTAAAAAAAAAAAAGTTGGTTAGATTCAATTTATTTTCATAATAATGCTACAATTTAGCAATAATTATTTACGATTTAAGATATTTTATTTCCAAAATAGTTTAAAATATTTTTAAATCCCACAAAATCAAATGTACCGAAATAAGTTTTTCTTTTAGTACGTTAAGAGAAAAAATGATTGAGAATAATATAAACGTACCAATACACAATATGTACAAAATAAAACGTACCAAAATAAAAATAATGTACCAATATTAACAATATGTATCAAATCAAACGTACCAAAATTACAAATAAACGTACCAATTAATGATTTTTGTAAATTCAAACGTACCCGCAGATAATATATACGTAATGTATTGTACCTAATAATAATTCATCAACAACTATACTTAAAAAAACAGCAAAAAAATATATAATTTCACAAAAAAATTGAAAAATTACACGGAGTTTTTATGTTGATCACCAACTATTTGATAAAAAAACCATTTGAAAAAAAAAATATATTAAATGTTTGCATAACAAAAAAAAAATTGTGATCGAAAAAAACATATCTGGAAGAAGAGAAAATATAGTTTAATTACTAATATATTCACTAAATAAGGAAAAGTGCATCATGCTGATAAAAGGATAAATTCAAAAATTATTTTAATTTTAAAAGATATAATAATAACATGTAATTTAGTTTGAGGTGATTATTGGTCAAAGCACTTTAATCAAATTTTAAAAAAACACAGATGTTTAATCTAAATGATATAGAAAAACTGTAGCGGATTCTAATTTTCCCATAAATAAACCGACAACATACTTGATCAAACCACTATTGTAATCCACAAAGCACAAATCGCAGCAATAATTACATCATTAAGCTGAAAGCCAAATAACTAACAAACCCACAACACAAAAATTGAACAAAATCTGCAAATTGGCTTTTACCATTTCCCCACCAACCGGACCCAGATACAATTATGAACAAAAACAACAACGCATAACTCTAAACAAAAATTTCAGTCTCCCCTTTGAAATTTACCCTAAACAAAAACCCATAAATCAAAAAAAATAAACAAGAGACATTGGGGAGCTTAGCCTTGAGTGAGAAGATCGAGAAACAGAGCGACCAATCTGAGAAAAAAATCATAATTTAGATGTCGCAGGGCGATGGGTAGGCTGTCCAGATGGCGAGAGTGGGTTGTGGGACAAAGGGAGGGCTGGCTGGGGAGTTGTGGAGAGACGAATGGAGAGTTTGAGGAAGGGAGGAAGTCTGGAGGTTAAGGGAGAGAGAAGGAAATTCCACAAAGACTAGGATTGAAATACCGTGGCTGGAGTGACTAGGGTTTTGTTAATTCTAGAAATCACTATAGATTCGAATTTGTATAAATAATTTACTAGTACAAACATAGCACAGCAAAACCTGTTGCCGAGTTGGTTATTTTTTTGGTTCGGTTTGAACGCTTCGGTCCGGTTATTTTTTCAGTTCGATGTTTTTTTGCCCTGGTTTGACTTTCAATCTGATTTTTTTCAGTTTTCGGTTTTTCAAATTCACCCCTAATTGGTATGCATTTCAAAATTGTTATGTTATTGATACTTTCAGCGATCTTTGGCACAAGTTTTTTTTTTTTCGAAACTAATTTTTATATAATAATAATAATTATTATTATTATTATTCTCATCATCATCATCATTAAACTCAAATAATCTTTGGGTTGTGCCGAAAAAATGCATATGGTAAACAATTTTTATTTTTTAACCAACAATATTATTTAAGGAAAACTAATGAAAAATGTTTAAAAACTTTAAGTTTTAACGAAAATGACAAAATAAAGGGTAAAGTGAATAGTATCAGGATTGACTTTTTAATGTTAAAATATGGTTTTTCGTTAAAGTGAACAGTATTGGGAGCTTTTTGTTAAAGTTCCCTATTATTTACACTAAGAGGGGTGAAGGAGTGGGTTAAGTCTCACAATGGACCAGCCATAATAATGTGGTTCAATTTCACCTTTGGTGAAAATCAAACCTAAGACATGTCGCTTGCAAGTGAAGAGGAATACCATTAGACTCCGCAGCACTAAATGGCATATGTAAAACAATTAGATCATACAAGGAAATTGCATATTACAATTGGAATTTTTTTGGTAAAAACAAATCACAACTGGTTTTTTTTTTTTTTTTTTTTTTTTTTTTTTTTTTTTTTTTTTTTTTTTTTGCGGGTAAATTGAATATCACAAGAACAATTGTGAAATCAACTTGGCAGGAAAAATTAATTTTGTAAAGGGATATCATTCACAAGAATCCTACAACTCAGACCTGGAAAGACCACCATACTTTAAATTTGACAGAAAAGAAAGACATATTTAACTGAAGGACCACTCGTGCAACACAGAGATAAGTTGGAGGACAAGAAAAAATAATATGAGAGTTTAAAAACGAAAACTAAACATAGAGTAAAGTTCAGGTATCTTTGCTACCACGCACCCCACAAAAACCAAAAGGACAATAAGCTTGGCAATATATAATCCATCCACACATGCATACGCGGAACAAGCTCCAATAATTGGCATAGAAATCAATAAAACTATGAACATAAATACCTGATCCCATGTGAGAGATGCTTACTTACAGCCACTCTACTTTTAACGCGTAAAAACCTCTCATATTATATATATCTCCCTGCAGTCTCTGCGTGTGTATATATCTCATATGTATAAATATATATAATTATAATTTCAACGACCCTGAAATCGTGGTTTACGTTGCAGGAGTTGAAAATATTGGTTTCACATGATATGCAGTGAACCCACCTCACCATGCAGAGCATCTCCATCACATGCAGTTTACCCCACCCGACCACCCTTAACTACCAATTACGTAATATAGGTGTCCCTTGTCCGAAATATTAGTTTGCAGCCACACATATGTTACTAATTGCTAGCCTTGACTTGTAATTTACTTGCTGGTAATTGGAAAATGTTTTCTTATCACTACTAGACACTAGCTACATAAATTTTATGTTGTCAGATTGTAAATCATACCAACTGTTAATTATATCGATAAATTCAATATGTGAAAACTCTAACATATATATTAGTTTAAATACCACACAACACAAGCTAAATAATATTATCTAACCAAACTTATATTGTCAGACAAATGTTTATATTGTTTACTCAATATATGTTGTGAATTCATTTGTTGGCTTTGACTTTATGTTTTACTAGTTGTTTTAAGAGTATGATGTGTCCAAACAAAAATTCCATCCAGTCTGCTTTCTGCAATAGCCTATAAACAAAAACCAGTTCATCATAACACGCAATAATATAAAAGCACTGTTCTAGCTTATAATATGAGCTCATATGACACTTTAATTCGTTTGATGATGAACTTGTTATCCATGGACGGTTCCTACAGTTTTATATGCTTAATATTGTAATATAAATGGCAGTTAAAAGTTGGTGAAGCCCATCTGCGTAGCAAAATTTGCGGGTGATCAAGATGTAACATATTATTAATGCTTATCAAATTTGTATGTATAATTAAGGAGCAGCTTACATAACACAAATACATTGTTATCGTGATTCTCGTATCAATAACACGTCATATTAAAAATATCTATACGTGTCGTTAAATTATTGACATAAGACGCCACCGCAGAAGTGTACTATGTGGCATTGCCATGTTAAATCCTTCTCGTATAATAGGGTAGATCACTTGCTGAATTGGATCATGATGAAATATGTATATCTTACGTGCACGAACCGAGTACCATTGATTTGTACGATTGATTATTTATGAGATCATCTCATCGTCATCAAATTAAGTAGCTAGCTAGATAATAGGATTAGGACTATAGAACAGCAACGATCCGAGCTGGATTATACCAACTTTCTTGCATACTTAATTCTGATCGATACCCTCTTTTGGAAATATGTATACTGCATAGAATCCATCAAATATGTGGAAACAAAACATACCATCAGCAACAAATTTAAATTAAGCATCATCTGGTGTCATCTACGGTGGCTATACTTTATATATGTTTAGCACTAGTAGGGGGACGGACTTGATTAAACTAGAATTAGTATTAATCTAAGTAAGTTTAAGCTCAACATATATACATACGTATTGGACTGATTTGAAGAAATCTTAATCATTATATCAATGCAGATACTTTTGGCTTGTGGTTGGTTGACCAATACTAAAGGTAAAAAAACTCAACAAAAGGTTACTTTAACATAAAACAAACACTACATACAATTGTATATGAGAAATTGAGAATTGCTTAATAATTTTATGTGAGGAAGTGTGGTGTTGGTCTCGAGCAGTAATTAAAAGTTAATCCCACTTTTTCTTTCAAATATTCGGCCCAACAAACGCAACCTCATGTGCTTTCTCCGCCCTCCTTCCCCCTATATCTTTATACAACACTTTTATATAACCCCTCCCACCTCTCTCTCTCTCTCTCTCTCTCTCTCTCTCTCTTTGATATTCTCTCTGCCAAGTACTCCATTTTTTCTTGAAAACTCAGCTATGGGAAATTGTTTGAGAAGAAATAACAAGAATTCGCCACAAGATTATAAGAAGCATGAGACAGCAAAGGAAGTAGAAACCCTAGAAGCAACAAAAGCAGCAATGCCATTGCCATCCAAGTTGAAGCAGGAGAAGAAGTCTGTGAGGTTTAATTTACAAGAAGATCAAGAAATCGGCAGATGTAGAGGAAATATTCCTGATGATTCTAAAAGTGGTGGGGCTGTGAGGATTAGACTGGTGGTGACTCGGGAGGAGTTGAAACAGCTGCTGAATTATAAGAAAGATTCAAACCACTCTTCTTTGGAGGAATTGCTGAGTGCTCTGAAGTCCAGAGGAACGAGGGTTTCTGAAATTAATGGAACAAGTGGTGATGATGAAAGCATAAGCAGTAGTAGTTGCTGGAGGCCAACTTCAGAGAGCATTACAGAGGATCAATATTGATGTATGTATGTATGTACATACACACTAATTGTAGAATTAGAAAACTGGGTTGATTATGTTTGATGTGTGGCCTAATTAGTATTTATTATTTAATCACCATATCATCAGTGTACTTTCACTTTTGTGTTGCATAAATTGAAGAGAATTGGAAAAGTAGGTGATCGTTTCAACCGTCGAATATAAATACTAACTCATTTCTGCTTTACTAAGTTGCAACTGCGACCAAATTATTGTTGAAGACAGTTAGGCTATTAATTTTTGAAACTTTTGAAAGTAATCTCTCACATTATGCTAGGGAAGAAATAATAAAAAATAATGAGTTTTGATACCTAATTATAACCAACTCTTTACGTTGTTTGATCTAAATTTCCCTCCCCTAAAATCCTTGTATCAAAAGAGAAATAAAAGTAAGACAGAAATAACTGTTAGAGAATAGAATCATGCACCGGTCATATGACAAAATAATATACAACTAATATATGGTAGTTTCCACCTTTAATATCATCGATACTTTTTGTGATAAAGACCAACACCTAGCAATAGGTGGTTAAGTTGGGACAATATCAGTGACATTGTCATATGAGAAAATAATATACAACTAACAATATAATCATGCACCAGTCATATGACAGAAATAACTGTTAGAGAATAGAATCATGCACCGGTCATATGACAAAATAATATACAACTAATATATGGTAGTTTCCACCCCTAATATCATCAACACTTTTTGTGATAAAGACCAACACCTAGCAATAGGTGGTTAAATTGGGACAATATAAGTGACATTGGTTGCCTATAAAGTTACCATAGTATCAGAGCAAACTATTCTTTCGACACGTTCCGGGTCCAATTTACTAGACTCGAATGTGCCTAGCTCCAGCTTAAGGATGTTGAATGACTGGGTCCTCAAAAAGTTGCGTTGGTTCTAGTCCATGAATGATGGTCAGGCTCTTGAAAAGTTGTGTTAGCTCCAATATAATAGTTTGACCAATTCTCGATGTGGAAATTGGTTTCTCTTGTGACCCCATATGAGACCACTCCTGTGGAGACATGGTGGAGATAGGATCCCACATCGATTGTATAACAAAATAATATACAACTAATATATGGAAGTTTTACCCCTAATATCATCGAGATCTTTTGTAATAAAACGTAACACTTAGCAATAGATGATTAAGTTAGGAAGTTTTAGCAATACCAATCAAATCTTTTAAGCTAATATTCAAGTATTTGAATTTCTATTGGGTATCGCTAATTGACAAATCGACACACAGATGGGGGGGTGCTTTGGCTAATTGACAAATTTGTCAGGCACAGCATATATGATGTGTTCTCTTGTATGGATTTGGGCAAGATTTTGCCCTTGTCGTGCTTTTGGAATCCTTGAAGACCACAAGAGTCGCTCATCGTCTTCACACTCATAAGTCATACTGACCCTATATAATTGAATGAACCTTCTAACATGTCCAGTGAATCCCGATTTGTCATGGATGCCTACATGAACTTCGTGCCGACGTCTTTTTAAGCTGTTAAATCAAATTCAATGATCAACGGTCACTAATTTAAAACTCTTTAAATTTGATCTAATCGTACAATGATATTTGATGCCTTAAAATATCTAAAAAGTTAAGCTAGTGGATCAAAAGCATTACAAAATATCAAACCGATAAACTCTTGTTTGATATTGCAACATCACCATGTTGTATAACTATCTTCTCGTGCTATAACATGTGTTTAATCACTGATCCTTGAAATTTGGTATCAAGAATTGAAATTAAAAGCTCGTTTGAAACTGCTTCTTTAAAAACCATCACTTCTCATAAGCACTTTCAATAGAAGTGTTTCTACAAGAAGCGCCTAGAAAATTCTAAAAACCATCACTTCTCATAAGCACTTTCAATAGAACTGCTTCTTTTAAAGTTGTGGAATAAAAAAAACTAAATGAATCGTCGCATGACACTAATTCAATTGTAATATCATATCGGGGGTGGGGCGTTAGATTCATCATATGCCATGAAACAAAATATCACATTGATCGTATCACTGTTCAAAGGCATAACACTGCCTATAATCTTGGTGCCCTTGAAAACCCAAGGTACGTATGTAAATGCTTTAGAACAAGCAAACAATCGAAA
Organism: Cotoneaster glaucophyllus; assembly: GCA_036320875.1. Classification (NCBI taxonomy): domain Eukaryota; kingdom Viridiplantae; phylum Streptophyta; class Magnoliopsida; order Rosales; family Rosaceae; genus Cotoneaster; species Cotoneaster glaucophyllus. Next base: position 5,970,604 of record CM070068.1, read on the forward strand.
CGGAAAAAGATTCTACTGCTCGGAAACTATATTTTTAACCCGTCGAAAGACCGACAAATCAACAAGCCTGCACAACCTGGGCAGTGTTCAAATGAATAACTAAAAAAATTGCCTCCGTCCCGCAAAAAGGGACCTTTCGTGTTATTTTAGGGTCCTTATTTTTCCTCAAATTTTACAATTGAAAACGCTTGCAGTGATGCGGATAGCAAGTCCTTGGAACGGCGTGATCCAGTTACTGCTTGCTTAGGTTCCTGATAACGTATTGAAGAATTCCTCCGTGGTTGAAGTATTCCAGTTCCACCTGCAAATGCAACCAAATCACAACATGAGCAACCTATAAACAGATCTTTTTTTTTTGAAAGGACCTATAAACAGATCTTTAATAACGGGAGCTCACGAAAACGCCATAAATGCATCAACCAAACAGTATTATCACAGAACGTTACTTCACTCAGTTTTAGAAATACAACAGCAACTATAATACACGGATGATGAAAGTAGCAAGTACCTCAGTGTCAAAGCGAACAGTGCAGGTGAAAGATTTTCCATTGTCCGTTGTGACGGTCACATCTTGGCCAGGTTTAATCTCACTAATGTTGCTTGGGAGGTCGATGGTATAACGTTCGTGACCAGTCAATCCTAGCGTGTCTGCATCCTCACCGGCCTTGAAACAAAGAGGAATGATACCCATCCCCACCAAATTACTGCGATGGATTCTCTCGAAACTTTTAGCAATCACTGCTTTAACGCCCTGTTGTGTGGCAAAAGTTAGTCAACCAAATGAGAAAGATACCGTAATGAAAACTTACAAACTCATGCAAATGGCGGTGCAAAATAACTCACCAATAGCATTGGGCCCTTGGCGGCCCAATCCCTGGAGCTTCCACTTCCGTACTCGGCTCCAGCTATTACAATAGTGTCGTGCCCATCAGCCTTGTATCTCTGAAATAGAAACAGAAGATTGATTGCAAAGATTTGGTGAATAGTTTTCTGTAGTTAACAAAAGCCAGAAATTTGTGAAATATTCATTGGTGACTCACGGTTGCTGCATCAAAGACGAAGAGTTTCTCCCCGGTAGGAATGTGAACTGTTTTAGGCCCTACTTCCCCATTCAAAAGCTTGTTAACAAGGCGGATATTGGCAAAAGTTCCCCTGGCCATAACTTCATCATTGCCACGACGACTTCCATAAGAATTGAAGTCTTTGCGGTCCACCCCACGCTCAAGAAGGTACTTGGCTGCAGGACTGTCCTTGTTGATGCTTCCCGCTGGGGAGATGTGATCAGTTGTAATACTGTCACCAAAATTCAACAAGCAGTACGCATCCTTCACTCCATGAGCACCAGGAGGATCCATGGTCATATCCTTGAAGTATGGGGGCTCATGAATGTAGGTTGAATTAGGGTCCCATGAGTACAGTTTGGATTCAGGAACTGATAGCTGATTCCAAATGGGGTTGCCCTTAGTAATTGACTCGTAAGTGCTCTTGAACATATGTGGCAACACGCTGGATTGCACTACCTACAAAACATAGAGTCATGAGTTAATTTTGTATACCGCTAAAGTTTCACAACAAATCCAAAATTATAATTTACCTCAGCAATCTCCTCTGTGGACGGCCAGATATCCCTGAAATAGACGCTCTTACCATCCTTCCCTGTTCCAATTGGCTCCTTATCAAAGTCAATGTCAACCTGGAAAATGAAATTTTAAGGTTAACTCATGTCGATGATTGTTTCACATGATGGACGAAAAGAGATCACTGCTGGCAGAATAACGAAATGAATTATTAAAACTCACACGGCATAAAAGGCATTCATAATAGTAGTAAATGACAGTGGGATAAAGAGAACATGCAGCAAATACTACTTTATAATGCTTCAACATCCAACAATGTCTTATTAATCAATTTTCTTGTTAAGAAAACAGTAAACATGCCAGCAACCAACCAAGTGATTCAAGGAGTACGGAACGAAGGTAAATTAATTAAATATTGTTAATATTTTTAGACACTATAATCTGATATTGAGCTCCAAATGACAGGAATTTAGAGACTATTTGCGTTAAGACCAGGATGAATGGATGTTCATATATCACTAGAAACGTAAATAAAATCATTCTGGCCTACTTCAGAATCAATAAGTACGAAAAGAAGTTTTACATGGAAAATGAAATTTATAAATTAACAAAAAAGTGTATTATTCCTTCTGAAAAATGTATTATTCCTCCTGATGGAAAAATCCTATTATCATTAGAGCACGATAGACACATAACAGGAACATGAAAGGCACAACCAGTGAGAATAACTCATCTTTAAAACCAAGTAAATACAATAAATGTACAGGTGCAACAAATAAAGGAGATAAAAAAAAAAACTGGGTAGTTTAACTATTGTCCATAGATGAAGCTGAATCACATAACCAAAAAATTAAAGCCACAAAAATGAAAAAACAAATACTTCGCACCCTATGCAAGTGTGACATACCGTTCCAGCAAGGGCATAAGCAACCACTAAAGGAGGAGAGGCAAGGTAATTAGCTCTTGTCAATGGATGAACACGGCCCTCAAAATTCCTGTTTCCAGAGAGCACAGCAGCTGCTACAATGTCTGCAACAGAACGATCGAATTTTAGATCCACATGCTAGAGCTAGAGTAGAAACTAATAATATAGGACTTGAGTTCTTGTGAAGGAAATGAGAATTCATGTAACATGTGAATATGCTTGAGTTTTACAAATTATATAACCTTTTATGCAAAAATAAACAATACTACTTCAACATTACCATTTTCCGATATAGCAGAAGCAACACTTTCGTGCAGATCCCCCGAATTCCCAATGCATGTTGTGCACCCATATCCAACAATATGGAAACCTTGTTGATCAAAATACTTTTGCAATCCGCTGCATCAAACATATTAACTTTCAATAAACAATTTGTATCTAGTTTTAAAAAGTCTAATTCTCCAAAAACAGAAACCTACCTCTGTAGCAAATATTTTGTAACAACTCCAGAACCCGGGGCAAGACTTGTTTTCACCCATGGCTTGACCTGAGACGCCAGCAAATCAACATTCAATTATACAAAAACAAAAAAAGTTTTCTTGCACAATCCATATTGCAGACAAAAGAAAGGGGAAAAAAATGGTCGATTGTTGATGGGAAATATAAGATTGCCTCACCTGTAGACCAAGTTCACTGGCCTTCTTTGCAACGAGAGCAGCCCCAAGCATGACACTTGGGTTTGATGTATTGGTGCAACTTGTGATTGCAGCAATCACAACACTACCATGCTTAAGCTCTGCTGGCTGTCCATCGAATTGAAACTTTGCCACTTTGTTTTGCACCTCTTTTGGTATAGCAAATCCCTACATTCAGCAAGAGTTTTAGGAAGGATGGTACAACAGAGAATTGCAACTGCAGCATTATCTCATAAAATTAAATATACACAGTATCTTACAGTTACAGAGTCTTTACTAAAGTCCACTGAGTACAATCATAAAAATTATGCTAGGATCAGAAAAAATGGGAAGCTTGTTTTTCAAATGAGAGAGAAGCATCATTCAAAAATTTTAAGGAAACACTGAGGATAACGACTTACCTTGAACCCAACCTTGTTATCAAGACAAGCATGCCAATCAGATTTCATGTCTTTCAAAGTCACACGGTCATGAGGTCTGTGCCAAGAATACCAGTTATATATGAATATACAAAAACATAATAATAAGCAACGAATGGTAATTACACATTGAATAAAAATAACCTCTTAGGTCCTGAGATACAGGGCTCGACTTCTGAAAGGTTCAATTCTAGGTAAGATGAGTATGCTCGTTCTGTTTGAGGCTGAAATAAATAAATTTTAGTCAACAGATGCATCTCAAACGAAGTTAGAAAGATTGATTCAGATAATTAAAAACTGAGAAGAACAAAAATACCAAAGAGCTCTTACCTCATTATAGTCAACAAACAATTTATTTGCCCGCAGATAACTTTCAATCATTGACACCTATAATTTAATGAAGAGGCCACATATCTCTTAAAAGAATAATACTTGTGAAACTAATTATTAGTACTCGGTAAAGTACTCACAGTCTCATCACTTCTACCAGTCAATTTGAGATACTGTAAAGTAACATGATCAACAGGGAAGAAGCCCATGGTTGCACCATACTCCGGGGACATATTGGCAATAGTGGCCCTGTCAGCTAATGATAGTTCCCCCATACCATCGCCTGTAGACACATACAAACACAAACCACTATATATAGCCAGGACATAGCAAATGCAATTATTACTTAAAATTACGGATAATCAGAATCAACTTACCATAGAATTCAACAAATTTTCCAACAACTCCATGCTTCCTCAGTATTTGTGTGACAGTCAAAACCAAGTCAGTAGCAGTAACACCATTGTTTAACTTTCCGGATAACTTGAACCCGACAACACCAGGCAACACCATGCTCATTGGCTGTCAATTTCAAAGCATATTGCATTAGAAGAAAATTTGAAGTGAGTTTAAACCATGTAGAGTATTAGCATGCAACGATGCAAGTGTGCATCAAGGTGTATTAAACAACCACATTAAAAATGCCTTCTCAGCTCCTTAGGTAATTTTCCAGACTTCACATTACCTGGCCAAGCATAGTAGCTTCGGCTTCGATACCTCCAACTCCCCATCCAGCAACTCCTAACCCGTCAATCATGGTTGTATGGGAATCAGTTCCAACCACACTATCAGGGTAGAGTAAGCCATCATTGTTGAAAACAACCCGTCCAAGATATTCAAGATTAACCTGAAATACAACGTATCCACTAATTTTAAACCAAATCCATGAGAATTGAAAAGTTCTAGAGAGACACAAAGGTTACATAAGTAAATCTTGTTATTAAATGACAAAAATCATACTACTTTAGTCTCTACCTGATGAACAATGCCAGATCCAGGTGGAACAACAAGCATATTATGGAACGCACTAGAACCCCATTTAAGAAAAGCGAATCTCTCCTTATTTCTCTGGAATTCAAGATCCATATTGGCCTGCACTGCATTTGCTGATCTTGCAACGTCAACTTGAACTGAATGATCAATGACAAGATCTACAGGAACCTGCATGAATGCAGAATTTCGTTTAATTATACATACTAAAACAAGCGTAGGACCAATTACAGTGAGTACAACGTTGAAAAGGGCACAAAAAATAACATTAAATTTGCAATTACAAGTTAACAATTGAGTTATAATCTAAAGTACTGATACCAAACCCCTGGCACAGTGACTGAAATAACAAGACTGAATGCACATAGTCAGAACTCCACATACCAAAGGATTGATCTTCTTAGAATCACTCCCAAGTTTGTTCATAGCATCACGCATGCAAGCAAGGTCGACCACAGCTGGAACTCCTGTGAAGTCCTGGCAACAAAGTCATATAAGCATTGGAAAACGAACACAATATACTCTGTCTTCTAAATTCCTACTAAGGGTAAATGATAGTCCTGAATTACCTGCAAGAGCACACGAGCAGGCTTGAAGGGAATTTCGACTTGCTTTGGGGCAGTCTTTTCCCAATCAAGAATTTTCTCAACATCCTCCTTCTTGACTTGGAAGTTATCGCAATTACGAATAGCAGATTCCAGAAGGATTCTGATGGAATACGGTAACCTATCTGTTATATATAGGCACGAGAGGATATTAATAATCGTACAATTACACGAAACCAGCAAAATAGTATTCGGATAACTGAGTGCTAGAAAAGTACCAATCCTGGGGTCGTTCAGAGAAGGAAGGCTGTAGAATTTGCCAAACTCGCCACCTCCGGGCTTGGGAAGACTTGTCAAATTTGGCTTGAAAGGATTTTCGGAAGCTGGAACCACAGAGATGAACAATCAGAACCCAAATTAAGACCAGTTTCCGAAAATAAATTTATAAAATTAAGATAAATGCCCATAATTTCCATTTTTCTATGTCAAAATTGAGATCATACGACACCAGTGTCACATTCATTCAATAAGGAAAAGTGTTTGATGAATCGAAATACGAAATTAGACCGAATTCAATAGAGTTTCCGAGTCATTTTTCAATTTTCTCAGCAGCCAAACAGTATTCATTTCACAACTACCAAGCAATAGCAGCTCAGCTGCAGAAGCTTCAAAAACACCAAAAAAGAAAAAGAATCCAGATTTTCAAAAACAAGCATGAAACAAAAAACGATTCAGATCAAAAATACAAAAGCGACGACCAATCAGAAACTCCGAGAACTACGGAATGAGAGGAGAGCGTACCCATGGAAGCGATCTTGCGCTGAAACTGTTCGATGACGGGAGCGACGGCTCTGATCTGGGAGCGGAGGGTGTAGGAGGAGCGCCAATGGACACCGCCGTGGCTCCAGCGAGGGAAGGAGCGAGCGGCGGAGGATGAGCTGAGGAAGCGGTGGGAGGCGAAGTGGTGGTGCGAAGGCCTGAGGGGCGAAGAAACGAAGGTTCTGGAGACGGCGGAGGAGGAGGAAAATCGAGCCCTAGAAGCTCTGAGGAGGGAGGAGGCAGCGGAGGAGGCTGTGTTTATATACATGACGACGATCACGCATTCATAGACAAAACGCTGAGCGCAGAGATAAGGATTCCGTCAGAGAGAGAGAGAGAGAGATGAAGACAGAGGAGTTATGGAGGGGAATGGAGGAACAGTCGTACGACCGCTTCTGGGAGGGTGAGGAAGAGGCGTGTGGAGAGCGACCGAGGCCTAGGGCTGCGTGCCGCGCTTCTAGAAGTAGACTGGCTTGGGCTGAGCCTCTGAGCGAAGAGAGGGAGAGGGGGTTCTATCCGGTGTGCGGGGGTGGAGGGGCATTTCTGATTGACAATGTCCAATCAAGTATTTCCACATCATTTCTTTGTCTATTTTCTAATAGTTTGACCCGAAAAATAATGTTCATTTTCCAGAAACTGGATGGTTACTAGTTAAGCACTCTAAAAAAATATGGATTTTTTTTTTAAAAGAGAGATATATGGGTGGTTTTGTTACAACACTCTACTATTATGGAGGTTGGAAAAACTTAGAAAGACATTTCAGTCTCTCCTGACTACTATCATGTGATTCACTAGCGCCAAAAATCAGACCCAAAATATACCGTATGAAATACAAGCATGAAATTTGTTCTCATCTGCTAAACCACTACGTAATAATTTTAAAAAAAGTACGGATTTCATTGCATTTAGATGCCTTTTAGCCTTGCGTAAGTACAACGCACGCAAGCAATTCATAATTATTTTCTGCTTACATAAAATTTAATGTCACTAAGATAAAATAATACAATACGACATTGTGCATTAAATTAGTCAATCACACCCACTTTCCATAATTTTTTGTTAAATGTACACAATATGTCAATCAATTACGCTACTCATCACTATATTTTAATTATGTTCTTGAACAATTGCACAAGGTTCAATTATCACTGGATGATTTAGTGGTTCGAAATGAATTTATAAGTTCGTATTTTACAAGGTACGTCTTGAATTCATTTCATGAAGCTGGTGTTACATGATAATGATCAAAATAAAATTGAAATGCCTCAATAAGTTTTTCCACTCTTGAAAAAGTAGATCGCAAAACTATTCAAATGGTTCTTTATTCCAAGGAAAAAAAGAAGTGCACAGATTCGAATTTATGGTCATTTTACCAAAAACGACATCATTTACGTGAAGTTGGGAGAGAGCTTGGACAAGTGGTACCATATCCCTACCTTTCTCAGAAGGGAACTCGAATCCGGGTGAGTAGGTTGTCAAATCGCAATTCGCTTTTTGCCACTTCGGTTCGCTACCACCATTGGACCCGATAATTCATATTTCCGACCCGAAAAAAGAGCCTACAAATTATTATTTTTTATTTTTTATTTTTCTGGAAAAAAAAAAGGATGGGGTACACGTCATAATAGCTGCTTCCAACGGCATATTTATGCAGTTTGTGGCGGTAACAAAAAAACCAGATTTTTGAGTCAATTTCAATTATTCAAAAGGAACGGTTACGGGTCGCCATTTGAAATTTTGGCCGAGTGGGGCACTTTTGTAACGAGTGTACCATTTGCACACCAAAACAATAAGTTGAAAAGAAAGCACCATCCACACTATGAACATTAAAAATTTGTTCCTCTTTATATATAACTAAAATTATTATAAACTACGATTTATCTGCAATTAAAAATAACTTTTTATATGTGAAAAGACTTAATGCATTACATTGTTAGTTAATTTAAGAAAAGTTCAAACTTAGCTCTTATAATTCCTTGTCTCGACAAGGTGCGATGCAGCTCATTATTCACGCGTGTAGTAACTGCCCCAACTTCACTCCTAAACCCAAATCTATTAAAATGGTGGTAATGCGGTTAAACGAGCTAGGATACAAGTATTTAGCGTATATGTTAGCCCAATATATTTTATTTTAGCGTACTTATTATGTCTTTCTTAATAAAATAGTAAATTGTAGCAATAGTCTCTCAATTTTAACTCAATTGGAGTAAATGTCCCTCTCAAAACGTACAGTTTTGGTCATTTTCGTCAACTCCGTTAGAACTTCCATCAAAATGAGTCACATACCATGCACATGAGGCTAAATCAATGGGCAAATATGAAAGATCAAATAAGAAAAATTGTATCAATAGTCCTTCAACTTTAATTCAACTAGAAGAATGGTCCCTCAACTTAAACTCAATTGGAGTAATGGTCTCTCAATTTTAACTCAATTGTATTAATGGTCCTTCCAACATAACTCATTTTGATAGAATTATGACGAAATTAACGAAAAAGACCATAGCTACACGTTTGATGAGTTGAGGGACTAATGGTAATGAATTTTTTGTTGAGAGATCATTGCTCCAGTATGATTAAAGTTGAGAGACCATTACTACAATTTACTCTTAATAAAAAGTTTCTTTCATGAGAAGTTGACTTACGGCCAGTTTGAGATTGATGCACTTTGTAAAAAAAAAATTGTTTCTGTTGTACTTTAAGAATAATCAGCTGTAAAATAAAGTAGTTGAGCATTTGATACTATATTTTTAAAAGTGTTGTGAGTATGAAAAACAGTATAAAAGTGTTTGGTAAATTTAAAGTGATTAGTTGTATATTAACCAAAATGGACATGGTAGTGGGGATGGTGGCGAGAGCAATTGTGGTGTGTTTGTGGTGACGATGGCTGCAGTGGTGTGTTGGTGGCGATGGTGGCAGTAGTGATGATGGCAGTGGAAAAAGTAGAGTTATGGTGGGGGTACCAATAGTGGGTGTGGTTGTTGGGGTATAGAGGTAACAATGGTGGTAGGGACGACGACATCAGTAGTTGTTGTGGCAATGGTGACGGTTGTGGTTATGAAGGTGATGGTGGCAGTGGCGACACGATGGCGGTGGTGATGGCGGCACTGTCGGTGGTGGCGGTTGTGAAGATGGCGATTGCGGTGGTGGTGGTAGCAACAATGGTGGTGGTGTAAGGTTAATGTTTGTAGTAGTAGACGATGACCGTTATTTGTTCTCCACATGATAAAATGAGTATAGCAGGTTAAACAAAATCATTTTTAAAAATTAATGAGGGTATTACAGGATTTGAAAATATTCATTAAAGGCTCAACTCCGTTTTTTATTACCTATAAGTTGCTTTTAAAAGTTACTGTCTAGAGACCATTGCTTTTAAAATAAGCAAGATATTTTATTTTTACCAAACATTGTTTATTGTTTAACTTTAGAGTGAAACAGTTTTTGGAAAAAAAATGATACTAAACAGGGTCTTAGACTAATAATGAATTAGTAAAGTTGGGTGATTGAAATTCTCTTGGGAAGTTTCTTTGTTCTTTTATCATATTTGAAAAATGTTATCAATTAAACACTACTTCGATGGTTGATATCGACCGTTTATGCATTTATAACTCACAATGCATCAACGGTCAAAGTCACTTCGTAAATGATCAACTGTAACATAAATAAATGCGTGAATTTAGAGTCAATTATGTTGAATCCCACATCGATCAGAGGGCCAAAAGAAGAAGAGTTTAAAATAGAATTATTTTACTCTAACTCAGGGGCGGAGGGACCATAGGACCACAGTAGTCCTAGGCCCATCCTGCCTTTGTTTATAATAAAAAATTAGTACTACTTATTTTTTTATTATTTTTATCACTTTCCCAAGACTTTTTCACTTAAACCATTCCAATTTCCTAGACTAAAGATCCGGCCCCTTTTAAATATTTTAAAGATATTTATGTAATCTAGTCTAACCCTAAAGCCTTTCTATTCCAACTTCCAACACTTCCATTCCTTTTCCTAATACTAAAAATTAGTATTTTATCACTCTTTAAGTTTCTAGCCGTAGGTGTTTTTGTTTTCCTTTCCCGAGAAAGTTTTGGACTTTTGGTGGGTTAGGAAGAACTGCGAATGGGTTATGTGGCTTTTGCGAAATGGGGTTTGTAAATGTTTCGATTAAGATTAGCATTCAAGCCTCAAGGTTGGTTTGACGAAAAGGGGACTGATTTCCATAGAAGGAATAAAACAGAGTTTGCGTGAGTAAGAAACTGCCTAATCTTGGTGGTCCGAAACAATGATATTTGGGCTGCTCTGCTGCTAGTCTGGGTATCTGTCTGTGTATTTCTTTTCGATCACTATCAGTCTTCAATTTCCATGATCCTCAAAGGTATGAACTTTGAATCTCCAAAGTTATCATTCTCAATTTTTTTTGCAATTTGCTAATTCATATATGTTGTCATCTATAATTGTAAATTAATTTAACAAATAATATATTTTTTGCAGATTAAAGAATTCCATCATTCCATAAAAAAAAGACATTGAAGTTTAGTTAATTGGTCAACAACCCAAAGTATGTATTTTACTCTCAATTCCTCTTACAATTTTTTGTTTATAAATTATGATTAAATTGATGTCTTGCAATTTCTCTTAACTATTGCCTAATTTGTTTTAGTTTGTAAAGTTAGCATATATGTTCATATTTCTTTTCATTTAAAGTTAGTCAATCTATGTTTTTTTTACTTTTCAGTTATGGAAAGCTATTTCAAAAGAAAAACACAACCTGAGATATTAGAACTGTCTCCAAAGAGTCAAAAGAACAATGAAAGTAGTTCAAAACAAACTTGTGTGGATTCTATGGAAATTAACTCGGAAACTCTCCAATATGATCCTGGATTGCGTAGACCGATTTTGAGTTATCATCCTAATGTTCGAGACCAAGTTCAAAGAGCCTATCTCCAAAATAAGCCTTGTCAACCAAAAACCCATACATTTCCCTACACAAATTTTGGGACAAAGCCTAGAAGGTTCAATCCTGCTTGGTTTACTCAGTTTCTTAATTGGTTGGAGTATAGCACATCACAGGATGCTGCCTATTGTTTATGTTGTTATCTCTTCAAACCCGATATTGGAGATCAATCTGGTGGGGATACTTTTGTTGGAGTCGGATTCAAGAATTGGAAGTGCAAGAAGAAACTAGAAATTCATGTTGGAGGACCTAATAGTTCTCATAATAATGCTTGGAGAAACTGTGAAGCTTTATTAAACCAAAAGCAACATATTGAAACAGTTATTTCAAAACAAACTAACCAAGATCGAATTGATTATCGAACTCGATTAGGTGCATCAGTTGGTGTTAGTAGAATTCTCTTACAACAAGGTCTTCCATTTCGTGGGCATGATGAATCTGAAAATTCACACAACCAAGGAAACTTTCTTGAAATTCTACGGTGGCTACGTCATTATAATGAGGGTATAAAAGCTGTCACGCTAGAAAATGCTCCTGAAAATTTGAAATTGACATCACCTGATATTCATAAGGACATCTCAAGTGCTATTTCCATATGAAATCATCAGTGCAATCACTAGTGATATTAATGATTCTTTATTTTCCATTCTTGTTGACGAATCATGAGACAAGTCTTCAAAGAAGCAAATGGCCATTGTATTGCGCTATGTGGATAAAGGTCATGTGATAGAGCGCTTTGTAGGTATTAAGCATGTTGCAGATACTAAAGCTTCCTCACTCAAGTTAGCCATTGATGATTTCTTTTCTAGACATGGATTGAGCATATCAAAATTGCGTGGGCAAGGCTATGATGGGGCAAGTAATATGCAAGGTGAGTTCAATGGCCTTAAAGCACTAATTTTAAATGAGAATGAGTCTGCCTTTTATGTTCATTGTTTTGCTAATCAACTTCAATTAGCTCTAGTAGCAGTGGCAAAAAAAAATTCAGAAATTGGAGATCTCTTTACTATGTTTTCTTCAGTGGTGAATGTTGTGGTGGCATCTTCTAAGCGTCGTGATATTCTTAGAGAGAAACATGCTCATGTAGTTTTGGAAGCACTAGAAAATAACGAGCTTTCAAGTGGACAAGGTTTGAATCAAGAAACTACTCTTAAGCGGGCTAGTGACACGCAATGGAGCTCTCACTATAATTGTTTAATCAGCTTGGCTCACATGTTCCCATCAACGATAGAAGTGCTTGAGATTGTAAGAAAAGATGGAACAAGTTCTGAACAAAAATTTGAAGCAAAGGTTGTATTGACTTTTATTCAATCTTTCAACTTTATTTTTGGTCTACACTTGATGAAAAAGGTTTTGGGGATCACAAACGATTTATCACAAGTATTGCAAAAGAAGGATCAAGATATTGTGAATGCAATTAACTTGGTCAATATATGCAAAGGAAGATTGCAAAGGATGCGAGAAAGTGGTTGGGAATCCTTATTTGATGAAGTTTCATCCTTTTGTGACAAGAATCATATTAAAATTCCTAGCATGGAAGATATTTTTACGAGTGGAGAGCGACCAAACAGAAAAGCTCATCCCATCACAAACTTGCACCATTATCGGGTTGATTTATTCACCGATGTCATAGATAAGCAACTCACTGAGTTAAATGATCGATTTAATGAGAAGAATACTGAACTACTTCTTTGTGTGGCATGTTTAAGTCCAAGTAATTCTTTCTATGCCTTTGACAAAGAAAAATTGATGCGTCTTGCCCAATTTTATCCAAGTGATTTTTCAGAGCACGATCTTGAGTTACTCAAAGAACAGCTTGAGAATTATATTTGGGACATGACTGTCACGCCCCGGACCCAAGGTCGGTAATAAAAACTCAAACCCGAATCCGAAACATGAGTTAAAAGCTTAGTAAATAAGAGTAAAACTGAAATAACGAAGCGAAAAATAAAATTCCTCTTATAAAAAGAAATCCAGAATTCTTTACAAGACTAAAATAAATAAATACAAAATTATATCCTCACACTTAATCCGATCTCATCCCGTCTACCCTTTTTTTATTGTTTAGTTCTTAAACCTGCATAACAATAGAGGGGTGAGCTTCAACAGCTCAGTAGGGACATAACCTTATCACAGTAATTGACAGTACTAAATTAAGTGTCATAAAATCATGTAATCAAGTACCAAATCATTATTAATAACAATGCATGAGTGCAATGCAATACTCTTCATCTCTACCCGTTAATTCATATAATAAAACACGCGGACCTGCACGTCCCATACCGTGCATTTTACCTTTGCAGTGGTGGTTCGAATGTTCTAATATACAAATTAACCCCCTGTAACTCAATCATCCAAATTTCCCCTTTTGTTAGTCATCTTGCCAAATCTCTTCGTCGCCAATCCCGAATTACCCAAAAGAAACTGTGCACTGTGGGCTCCCCTGAGACTTGGTACCTGCTAAGAGTTTGGCTCAACTACACAAAAGATCATTTCCAACTACCCTCATTTCCAGAATTCCTTTCTCAATTCCGAACTCCAATCACATAACACATCATGAATGATGCACAATTAATCTCATTTCATATACCACATATATCATCAATGAACAACATTCCAACAACAGTTCACAATCACAACTCTATGAACATTCGAATCAAGAAATGATACACATATAACCAATTAGCATCCAATCTCAATCAGTCAATCAATATTAACAATAATATAACACTTCACACAGTTTAATAAGATCAATTTCTGTTAAGGTCTGCCGTATTTCCCCTACCTGGATTTCCAAAGCAAGCAAACAATGTCCCTTACCAACACCTCGATTAAACTCAATTGTCCGGGTAACTGGAGTCCCTGATCCAACAAATAAACTATATCACTATATAATCCCTATGTCTAGCAACCAATATAAACTCCTTCATTTTAGAATTCCGATATTAGACTTAACATCACCTTATCTCAATTGGACCCTTAAAACATTTTTCTTTCTTATTTGGGTCCTAAAAAATTTCTCAATTATATACATGCTGCCTTGCTGGAAATGCAGCAAGCATCTGCCCCCAAAACTATTCTAAAATCACAGTTTTGTCCCAAGCCTTCGGGTAATAACAAAGCTACCCAAAACTGAAACTTATATTTCAGTTTGGTCCCTGCAGCGTGAATAGTGATATTCATGGCTATTTTCCAGATTGGTTCCTCCTGTTTTTTTCAATCCAAAACATGTCAACCCCATTTATCATGATCTCTAAGTACCAAATCACCGTTCAAGTACACCAAGTTCCCTTAATTTCGTAACAGCCACAAATACCAAGGTTTGAAAACCATGAAATAATTCTAGGGTTTGCAGCAGCTAGCCCATGTAGAAATTAACCTCAATTTGTTCAGTTAAGCTTCCGATAAGTTAATTTACCATAAACAACATTTAAATTTGAAGATTTAAAGCTTATGTAGGAATAAATTCCCAAGATGACAAATATCAATATCTTCAATAAACCCAGAGAATTATTACCTTTGATTGTAGGATTCTTCACCACAAAAATTCGTAGACAAAAACAGAATTGAATTCCAAGTTGTCAAGAGAAAGTTTGAAACTTTTTTTTTTTTTTTCTTTCTCTGCAACTGAGCTTCAGGTCTTACTAAGAAGAAAGACAACTTTTCTTCTGATATAAATAGGTGCAAAATGCACCGCTTCCTCTTACATGGGGTCATATGGCCACTCGACAAGTGTCAAGCAAGAGGAAGATTTTATCTTCCTTTCTAATTTTCTTTTCTTTTATACTTGTGTCCAATACTAAGTTGCCATGTAATAACATGGTGCAATAAGATGTGAACCAGCGTCGCCTTTGCTGGAATACTTGGCTGCTGCCACGTGTCAATGCCATCCACTCCTCATTTGTCATGTCGCACTCCTCTCATCCGTTAAATTCAAAGTTCCACTGAAAGTTCGTTCGAACTCCGAAAATTAATTCCAAAGATACTATGAACTCGTAATGAAGTTCACTACCTTCATATGAAAACCTTTTCAATAAATAACCACAACATATTTTTTTTTTTAAATATTTCTCTTCTTCGATAAAAAAAATTCTTGGGATATTACAATGACCTCTAATAGTGAGTTTGCAGATTTGAAAGGAATTAGTTATCTTGCACAAAAGATGGTTGGAACCAAGAAAGATCAAACTTACCCGTTAGTGTACTTGCTTTTGACACTGGCACTCATCTTACCGGTTCCAACCGCAAGTGTAGAGCGAGTCTTTTCTGCTATGAACATTGTTAAGAACACCTTACGTAATCGAATGAGTGATTTGTGGATGAACGATTGTTTGGTTGCTTATATTGAAAAGGATATTTTTAATAGTACAGAGGATGAACTATCATGCAGCGGTTTCAAAATATGAAAACTCGTCGAGGACAATTATTTTAATTATTAGGAATATGTAATATTATCAATGCTATGTTATTTTGAATTTTGGTTACTTTTCATATATACTATGATGTTTTGGTTAAAAGTTTTGTAACTACTATTGATTTAATTTTTTTTTAAATATTTGTGAGAGGCCCCTCCTAACCCGAAATCCTGGCTCCGCCACTGCTCTAACTAACACCAAATCCTTTTGTGATCAAACCCCACACATGACGGATGGCATATGATAATTACCAAGTTAGGAACAATATCGGTGTTGGTGGAGTGGGGCCCTCGACCCGTCAACCTGAAAAATTCAACATGGTATCAAAGTCAGGGGACAGGCTCGTACTGCCACGTGATTAGGTGAGTCTCATTTGGCCCCGCGCGATGGGTGAGTCTTGACTTGGCTCCACGTAGGCCAATGTTGCCACGTGATTAGGTGGGTCCCCGTTGGCCCCACTTGTTGTATGAGCCCCAACTTGGCTCCACGTGGTTGCTGATGTGTGAATCTCTCATGTGTGACCCAATAATTGGGTCCCACGTGTGGTGGCGTGTTGAATCTCACATCAGCTAAAGGGCCAAAAGAAAAAAAGTTTAAAATAGAATTACTCTGCTCTAACTAACATTGAGACATTTTTCTGATAAAACCCCACATCTGACGTATTGAGCAGGTGGTAGTTACCAAGTTAGGAACAGTATCAGTGCTGTTAGAGTGAGACCCTCGGGCCATCGACCTAAAAAGTTTAACTAGTTATTCAGTATAGTGTACATACTTATCTTGAACAACTCTTAGATATAGCAAAAATTGCAGTGCAAATGTTGTGCCATTGGCTTGACGTAGTTTGGTACATGCAACACTCAAATGTCAAAACTCATAACATAACATTGACGGATATGACAAATGCTTCGAGTACAATTCGTGTCAAACCCTTTGCCTCTTTCTACTATCAATCATGGTTAGGCACACACAGTTGCCGGAAAGTATATGCTGCCCTTGCTCCAAATGGCTTTCAATCCGATGCAATTGATATGCTTTCAAGGGCAGCATATACTTTCCGGCAACTGTGTGTGCCTAACCATGATTGATAGTAGAAAGAGGCAAAGGGTTTGGCACGAATTGTACTCGAAGCATTTGGTTAGGCACACACACTCTTTCAACTATTTTTTTTGGTAAATTAACTCCCTGAACCATTTGAAATCAACCAATTGACCCATCGACGGTAGATTCCATCCAAAACTTCGTCCAATTTAAAGGAAAATTAGTCTTTTCTTCATCAATTTTTACTTGTCAACTATAACTATCAATGAACTTATGACATTTGAAAACAAATAATGTGTAATGACAATGTGAGATGGTCCGTTGTGTAAACGTCTGGTGGTTTTTTTTATGTTTTCTCATTATGCTATATGTTTTTTAATTATTCTGTGTCCATGTGTCAAAATTTTATTTAGTGGTTATAGCTGACAAGTAACAATTGATGATGAAATGACTAATTTTTCCTTGAAATTGACGAAATTAATTACGCAATCTAACGGCATGAGGTTAATTGACTGATTTTAAATCATTCATGGAGTTAATTTACCAAAAAAATAGTTTAGGGAGTCATTTCAAGTAGAATGATAGTTCATGGGGCCAAACCATAATTTACACACACTTTCATGCAATGAGGCATGAGTCTCGTCAGACAGACCACTAAAGAAAGCCCAACATAAGCTATCAACTAGTACCATATTGATTTTTAGTATCTCATACCTTTTCATATATGAAAAATCCAGGTATGAGATAACCAGGGCCGGCCTTGAGGGTAGTCAGGGTAGGCGGTCTCCTAGGGGCCCCAAATTTTTTTATACATTCTTCATATAACATATAAATATAAAAAAACGTAAGAAACATTACAATTACTTTCGATGGTGCAGCGGAGCATTTTGAAACACCTTGTAGGCATTAATTTTTGCTTTTTTTTCAAATCTATGAAATTAATGGTCCCAATCGGCCTAATCCATTTTTTTTCTTTTTGCTTTTGAAAGTAACCTCCAAAAAATAAAAAATAAAAAAATCATGGAAAGGGTGAGATTTACTCCATATTTATAAGGGAACACCTCAAATAATGAAACATTTAAAATACCATAAATTGTCCTTTAAATTTTTTAAAATTACAAGAATTAAAAGGAGTTAAAATAATTCAACAAATATTAATTTTGAATGATTTTAAAATTTTCAACTTTAGAATAAAAAATAACAAAACATCACGTTACTGGGTGGTTTATGTTTAACTTCTTATTTATTTTCAAAAATATTTTAAATAAAAATTGTATAAATAGAAGAAACTTGAGTTTCTTAAATAAAAAACATGCAAAGGCCAATTGTCACACACATATGGGTCTGACAAGAGGATAGTGAAATTAATGGCCCAATCTGTCCAAATGCTTTTTTTCTTCTTTTGCTTTTGAAAATAACCTAAAAAAATAACAAAAACCAAAATAATCATAACTTTGTAATTCTTTTTCTTTCAACTTCACCGTCTTTTCATTTCTATTGAATGTTTAAGCAACTATCACTTGGTCTGAAGATTATAATTTGAGGTAACCGAAACTTTGAATTTAAATTTTCTTTTTCAATAATTTATTGTTAAACTATGTTATTCTAAAATTTGATTCGCTAGTGTGATGTTGACTTTAGAAAGAACACAAGAGAACCACTTGGCGTTGTTGAATTATTATATTCGTCAATCAAGTTTTATTGTTTTTTACTGTTTTGATCATCAAGTTTTATTGTTCTTCACTCTTAATCTTAGACTCTTGACTGCAAACACTTTGTGCATTTGCGTCTAAAGACATGTAATATTTAAGTAATGTTAGTATATCTTTTTTCTTTTGATATTAATTTTTAATGATATTCGATGAAGAAATAAACTTTTTATGTAGTCAGCGAATTCTTTTTACTACATACCAATGTACAAAGAGTCGAAAGTCCGAGAACTTTAGGGCCCCCACTTTGTAGACTCGCCTAGGGCCCCCAAATTCTCAGGGCCAGCTCTGGAGATAACCATGGAAGTTTGTTCATCTTATACAATCAATATCCAACCGTCTATTTTCTAGTTCTTATGTATCTCTATTCGTTCTCATAGTAAATAAATATGCATTTTCAATCATGACATATCTTCTCACTTGGGAATAATCACCAAAAAATTGTGAAACCACTTGTAAAGCCCACTTGATAAGTGAGCAGGTCCAGTCTCATGGAATTGACACTAGAATGGTTCCAAAACCCATTTTCTATTGCTTGTGTTTTTTCTCACAAAGTTATTTTTAATTTGAAAATGGAGGTTCGAACTCGTACACAAAAGATGATTGGTAAGGTGTTGATTGAATAGTGATGAGAGGCTGTGGGATGAAACATGATAACCAAAATAAGAAATGGAATTCAATATCCCATACTCAACTGAATCTTGCGAACCAAACGAGCTTGCATGTGTTTGCCATCCTTTGAAACGTAAGTAAATAAACACATACAATACAACTATCTAAAAAAGCCCAATTAACATGAATTTTGCATCTCTCTCACGCCAAACACATGAGTTTTGAGCTCCCCAAACAACAAATCATTCAAGTAAGCTTACTCTTTGATCACGTTGCTTGGAATATGCATGCTTTGTTAGTTCAACAAGGAACTTAAACAAATAAACACATATAATGCGTTATTAGGAGTATGCGCCTGCCTTCCTACCAATTTCCATTCAACGGCGTCAAAGAGGAGTGCTACTTGGTTGATCCTGCACACAACAGTTGCAACATGCACCCAAAATCAGGCAGTGAGGCTCTTTGTTACCATAAGAATGAATACTAAAAAAAATCAAAAGAAACTAATACCATTCTATCTAGTTGATTTAACTTATATACGTACTATTGTCGTTCGATAACAACGTAACAACCATCCTCTTGACTCTTGAATATCTTAATGAAGAATCAGGGCAAAGTATACAGTGTTTCTTAAAATGCTGCCACGACTCTTCATATAGTGCTTGTAATACTGAATCCAAAAAAATTGGTGTCAAAGTCATCGTAGGCACTCAAATGAAGTAAATAAATCATGAAAGGGCACATATGTAATGAAGTATACTGCCCATATTGGCAAATACAAGCTTACAAGAGCTCTTATGACTCTTCACGTATTGCCCCGACAAATGTCCAAAAGAAAAAAAAAAGGGGGAATACCATGACCTTTTCCATTTTAGTATGTCGTCACATCCATAAAGGAACGGTCGTTTATAAAATTGAGGTACATAACAATTGATTGATAGCATCACGGTAACGATTTAAACTATATCACATCTCTAACAAATATTGATATTTGTCACATTTGTTAATGATATAAAAGGTACATTCTACTCGTTTCATAAATAAAATCGACACTATCGTGTATTGCAAGTTTGCAATATAATAAAAGTTTAATTTAGACTTCTTATTCGCGAACAACACACATTATACCTATACTAAAACCTAAGCAAAAATTTCCTGTTCCCCAGCAATGAACTCCCTAAATCGCCTTCCCATTCCCTTGTTGTTGCCCCTTTTTTTCCATCTGTGCCATAGTAAAAAGACGTTTTTGCCCTTCTAGGTCGCACGTTTGCCATCCTTTGATTTGGGTTTTTATCTTCGTTTGCATTAGGTTATTTTGTGTCACCGTTCTCATCCATTTTCTGCATACCCTAACCTTCTTTCTCATCATTTTCTTCTGAATTATTTGTGTGAAATTCATGAGCCTGCTCTTTTGCAAACTAAATGAGACGAAGAAGGGTAAGATGATTTCCATATTGACCAAAGCAACATATCAAGCTTAAAATACAAACGTTTTTGCGCTAATTTACCATTTATTCAGATAGATTATTCGTTACAGACTTTTTCCTTGACATATTCAACAACGTAATAGTCAATTCCATTACTTGTATCGCACGGTGTGTTTTCATTTATCAAATTTAAAAAGGAAACCAATCCCAGCCATTTGGTTTCTTTCTCAGAGTCTTTCACAAAATGTAGACAACGAGCACCCACCAGCCAACGCAGGTTCAGCCATACTGCCCAAAACCGGACCACACCACCACGACGCGCCAAAAACAAAAAAAAAAAAAACCAAAAAAAAAAAAAAAAAAAAAAAAAAAAAACCCTACTATTGAGTATTGAAGATTCCGCGCCTCAACTCATTGGGTTTGAAACCTGGTAGCCACCTCTCCCTCCACTTCTTCCCGCCTCTCTCTCCTCCCTCCCCCAAACCTTAAAACCACCACAAAACCTAACCCTCTCCATCTCTCTCTCTCTCTCTCTACAAACCACCACCAATTCCCCCCCCCCATTTCTCCTTCCCTCTCTCTCTCTCTCTCCCAGCCATGAACCGCCGATCTAGATCCCTTCACCGCCGGTCCTCCCCCAACCGGTCGCCCGAGCCATTTCTCAAATACCTAAAGCCCGGCGCGCTCGCTCAAATCCGAGACTCCCGAATCAGCAGGGCCAGGTCGCACCAGCTTAATTGGCTCTCTCATGTCCGTGTATCGCCGCCGTTGTCTCCGGTGTCCGACGCTGGTCTTCCCATGGTCAACGCGATGGAGGGATTTCCTTGCTTCTCGGGTCGGATCTTCGGCCCCAGATGCCCCCAGAGGAAGAAGCTCGCGGCCACCAAGTCCGTTATGTTCCTCAGCCCCTCGAGCCCGGTCCACGACTCGCCCGATCCGATAATCGATCTGTTTAGTACGGACATTCTTGCTGCACATTGAATTGGAAATTGTAGAACCCTTGTTGTAGATTAGGTCCTTTGATTTGTAGTTTGTGGTGGTACTTTGGTGGAGAATTGCTTAGATACAGCTGAGATTATTAATAAAATTTACTGAAAAGTTTCGTAACAGATGCAATTTTTGGGTTGATTTATGATTTGGGTATTGAATTGGGATGCGCTTTAACTGTTTGATGTTTTGCATTCATTGGGGGTTGTCATTCAATTGTGATGGGTTCATGATGTTGCTGAAGTTACCTGAATTGCGGTGTTTGGGTGCTTAATTGCTCATCTTGCTTGCGCCGCAAATCGAGTTACTGTGTGTGAATTATGTGTCCTGTTTTCCTCAGATGGGTTTTTGTCCTGGGACAAATCTAAATCGGTAGTAGTGATAAAGAAAGACGGCTTCTTTGGTATGGTTGTAGTCGATGGAATGCGCTTTAACTGTTCGATGTTTTTGCACTTATTCGGGTTGTCATTAACTTGTGATAGGTTCATAATGTTGTGCTGAACTTACCTGAATTGCGATGTTTGGCTGCTTAATTGTGCATCCTGTTTGCGCCGTAAATATAGTTATTGTGTGTGAATTATGTGACTTGTTTTCCTTGGATGGGGTTTGGTCTCAAGACAAATCTGAATCGGTAGTGCTGATAAAGAAAGATGGCTTCTTTGGTACGATTGACGATTATTTACAATAATCCATGTTTCTACTTGGCGTTGTGGTTTGCATCTTTGGTAGTAGCTCATATTTTTTTGTCCGTGCAAGTGATGCAAGTATTGTAGTAAATAGGTTATGTTCTGCTTTGCTTATTGCAAAGGGAGAAAGATTGGAGAGGAAAAGGATGTTGCAATCTCTTCCTATCAATGCCTTCCTTTTGTTGCAGGCTTGCGGTTGTAGTTAATTTCTGAATGCAGCATTAACTTAGTTTTCGGTCTTCAGATAAAACAATACTTGTATTGACTCATTAAATCTACCAACTTTTTAATAGCAGCATTCAACTCAAAGATGCAAAAATGTAGTTATTTGGTTTCTGATTTTGGTGCCACAACAAAAATGCTTTAACTGTTTGATGTTGGGAACTCATTGTGAGTTTATGGCTTCGGTTCTACAGTGTAATTGTTGACTTCTCAGTTGTGCATCTTGTTCACGCCTTAAGTCGAGTTATTGTAGCATTCCAAATAGATACTGCTGAATCTGCTGATAAAGAAAGAGGGCTTTGTTGTTAACTCTTATACATCAGTGACTTTTTAACTGCTCATTTCCATTAGTTCCGTTTTTTAACTTCTGACATGATAGAATTCCTTGCTTGGTATTGGATGTGTGAGTCTTTGGTAGCAGCTCCGTTTTACTAGAATGTTCTTGTTCACGCAACTGTAATTAACTGCTGCTATTCTTGCTTATCCTTGTTGTGACAGTGATCACTTTTGATTCCATGTTCTTTCTCAGTATCATTGGGATTGCATCCTGTCATCCTTACAGTGTGGTCGAAATCCCAGTTGGTTTGGAACATGCACACGTAAGTTTGCATCCTTTAAAGGAGTTGTTCGGGATAACTGAGCTATTTTTACTCTTGAAGACCAGATCCGTGTTTTTATGATTTTTATTTATTGGTTTTCCTTCGTTCAATTGAGCAGAGTTGCAGCAAGGCTTATGTAACGCTGTTTCGCGAAGTAATTCCTCCTTGTTTCTGTTATTTCGTTCTTGGTACTAAATCGATTATAGTCCTTCTCCTTTACATTGCTCCTGTATATGTCGCTTTTATCGATCTGACGTCTATGATCTATCCATCTATCCTTTAACTAACACCGTTGGATGGCTCATAAGTTTGTCTCTAAGCTAGAGTTTACAACTTAAGCCATTGGAGCTCTAAAAATTCAACAAATTCGTATCTTTATGTGAAAGGCTTATCTAATTTTTGTTGGAAAACTCTGCTCTTCATTTCATTGGTACGTGTTGTGCCGGAGCAAAGGCTCCCCTATCAATGGATGAGTAACACTCACCCGTGCGGGCGCTATTGTGCCCCTGCACGAGTGAGCTATTTCCCAATGTTGAAGAGGAGCATACTTCATTAGCTGGGCCAAAAAGGGAAACAACCACCACTCCTGTAAATATAATTTTACAGACGGTACATAGCTTTAGCACCATTAATGCCTTGGAAGTGATTCGAACCGAGGCAATGAGTGAGGAGATGGATCATGGAAGCCCTTATAAACCCATTTTTGGATGATTTTTAATAAAAGGAAAACGGTTTCCACACTCATTTTCAACTTCTACGTACTCATGTTTTAATTTTGTTTTTATTTATCAATTAAAAGGCTAAGAATGCAAATAAAAGTGTATAGAAATGACTTCCATTTACGGTTCTTCCTTTAATAAATTTTATGATTTTGATAATTCGTTTCCCTCCTAACACTAAAGGGGTGTATTCAAATAAGATTTTTGAGGGAGTCCCATGTTTAATGGAGTTTGTGAAATTTTTATTACGAATTAAAAAAAAGGAAAAAAAAAGAGTAAAATAAGAATAAAAATGAAAACCGAACGACGCCGTACCATGTTAACATCCCTTCCGGCACCACCGTGTGAAGCTCTGCGTAACTACTAAGCGATTTATTAGTTTTTTCTCTCACAAAGCTAAAAAGAAAACAAGCATCAATGGCCGAACCCAAAACCAAGTACGATCGCCAGCTCAGGTACTCTCTCTCTCTCTCTCTCCCCGTTTTGTCCTCCACTATCCCCCTAGTTCTCCAAACGCCACTCTCAACTCGTTCAATCCTTTTCGAAATGGTTTAGCTCATTCAATCCTGTTCGCTAAAGCTCTAATCCTCTGTTTTTTTCCACCCATTTGAAATTGCAGAATCTGGGGCGAGCAAGGGCAGGCAGCCCTAGAGAAGGC
Source organism: Cotoneaster glaucophyllus (assembly GCA_036320875.1). NCBI lineage: Eukaryota > Viridiplantae > Streptophyta > Magnoliopsida > Rosales > Rosaceae > Cotoneaster > Cotoneaster glaucophyllus. The sequence goes on from CM070068.1 coordinate 5,994,921, forward strand.
CAGCATATGCCTACTGAATTGCGGCCCCACCGGCTCCGAAACCCTGAAGAACCTTGTTCTTGGCGGGGTTGGAAGCATCACCGTCATCGATGGATCTAAAGTCGAACTGGGTGACCTCGGAAATAACTTCATGGGTATGTTTAATTTTTGTGTTGGTCAAATTGGTATGTTTTGAATTGTAGCTTTCACGTTTGATTACTGTTTTTTTTTTAGTGTTTTATGCGTTTTGGTTGTTGGGTTTTTGGTAGTTGATGAATCGAGCGTTGGGAAATCGAAAGCGAAATGCGTTTGCCAGTTTCTTCAGGAGCTGAATGATTCCGTTAAGGCTAAGTTTATCGAAGAGTATCCGGAGGTTTTGATTGAGACCAACCCATCATTCTTTTCTCAGTTTACCTTGGTTGTAGCTACTCAGGTATGGACTCTACTGATAGCCAAAGTATGCTTACATATTTTTCGTATGACAACTCCATAACCAAGTTTTCTCCTTACGTTCCTGCATTCTCATTACAATGTTTTATTTATTTATAATGAGCTGTGTGATTTCGGTACATTCGTAAAGATAATTTGATTATATACATGCCCTATACTCAGCATTTCTTTGTTCCCTTGTTTGTTCTAAAACTTGCGTAGTATAGTTTGTATGCTTAATTTTAGTGCCTATTTGGATGGTGGGTGTTAAGTTTACCTGACTTTGCGAAAACAAGTATTGTCCTCGTATGCAATAGCTATGACGGACTGTATTGAGAATCATTAGATATTCTATTGGGATTACTTGTATTTTTTTATTTCTATTGTCACTCTTGTTAACACCAATATCCCTGATTTTCTAATTTCAACTATCAGCTAGGGGAACGTTCAATGGTAAAGCTAGATAGAATCTGCAGGGAGGCAAATGTGATACTGATCTTTGCTCGCTCTTATGGCCTCACAGGGCTTGTCCGTATCAGTTTAAAGGTAATCCAGTTTTAAGTTTTTGAAGAAATTGTTGTCTCTGTCTTGGTATTAATATTCCAGAATTAAAGCATTTGAATTTTTATCTCCAATTGGTGAGAGTAATGGAAATTGTGAGGGATGAGATATGATGTTACTCACCCGTGTCCTAGTTTATAGTGTAATGATGATAGGTCTTCATCTTTATCTGATTGGCGACTTCATAAGAAAACAGAACATGCTTTCAAATTGCTTATAGGGATATGGTTTGTTATCCAAACTTACAATTATCTAGATGGAAAGGTCCAAAAATGGATCTCAGAGCTATGATTATAATATTTTTCTTTGAATCTGAATAGTGCTATGTTCTCCATTTTCTCTATGTTTTTTTTGGGCAGGAACATACTGTGATTGAGTCAAAGCCCGAACATTTTCTGGATGACCTTCGTTTAAATAATCCATGGCCTGAGCTTAAAAGGTATGAAATTCTGTTTTTCTCGTTTTCACCTGAGGCATTTTCAGAGTTACTTATTTGGATTTCTGATAACTAAGTATTTGCATGTGGATTTTATTTTATGCTAATTGGCCTTCGCCACTAATGACAGTTATTCCGATTTCTTAGCCTCTATGTGTGTGTACCTAATAAATCAATGATTCAATAATCTACACCGTGTGTTTGGTTTTCAAGACTCTGAAATTGATTCTATTATCTATTGTAGGTATGCAGAAACCATTGATCTAGATGTGTCAGATCCTGTTGCCCACAAGCACACACCATATGTCCTCATTCTTGTCAAGATGGCAGATGAGTGGGCTAAAACTCATGATGGTAAACTTCCATCAACTAGGGAAGAGAGAAAAGAGTTCAAGGTTTACCTGCTTGATTTATACATTTTATGTTCGTTTTTATTCTTTCAATGGCTTTCTACTAAATACGTTTATTTATTTCCCTTTTGTCTTGAATTATTTAGGAGCTTATTAAAGCTAGGATGACTGCACTAGATGAAGATAACTATAAAGAAGCCATTGAGGCCTCCTTCAAAGTCTTTGCTCCACGAGGAATTAGTAAGTGTATCACTTTTAAGCTTGGTTGTAGCTTTCCAGTATATTATTGCAGAAGATGATGCTGTCCGGTTAAATTTCCAAGAACGGCAAAATAGTTATCACTTATGTTTTGCAGTCTAACTGATTCTTGATGTTAATGGAACATTTTAATGTTTTTGGTAACACCTGAGCTACAAATTGAACTTGGTTAGTACTTGCATGGATGCCATGCCAGTGTGGCTGGCATGCTTGGTAACTATTATATCCTACTTGCACTCCAATGGAGTTGGGGTTGAATTGGCATTGTTGCTTGCATTGTTTCAGACAAACAGAGTTTATCCATCTTTTCCCCGTCATTCACATAATATTATTAATCTGGAAAGAAAAGATAAATGGCATCATCCATAGCCGTTGGAAGACTCATACATCTTTGTAAACTTGGGGTGTTGCTGTATACTTCTTTGGAAGTTGTGGTCATACTGTGTTTCAGCCTTGAATATTTGTGGTTGAATATCTGTCTGACTTTACAAGTGGTTAATTCTGTTTTTCTTCTCATTTTATGTCTTAGGTTCAGACTTGCAACAAGTAATTGAAGATAGCTGTGTGGAAGTTGATTCCAGCTCATCTGATTTTTGGGTGATGGTGGCAGCGTTGAAGGTTTGTGTTTTTTTTCCAAACTGATAGCGCTCAGAATATATATATATATATATATATATATATATATTTTTTTTTTTTTTTTTTTTGAGAAGAAACGAATTTTTTATATAAAAATAGAGAATTTACATAGGTGGATAAGAGTTCCACCTAGAACCGGGAGTGACTAGCAAGGACTTTTAAGGTAATGCTAATTACACAATGGTAAAGCTAAACGGTATCATCTAACGACTGCTGACAAATCCCTTAGTATAGAAGAGAGAGAGTAATCTCTAAACTCAACAGAAACTGAAGCCCAAAGAGCTGCCCAGTGTTTTACTCTATCCCAAAGCTCCTCTACTCCCACTCCCTTGTAATCCTCAAAAACTCTTCTATTTAGTTTTTCCTCTGTTCTATTTGTTTTCAGTAGGGGTCCTTGCTAGTTTTTTTCTAGCTCCAGGTGGATATCTTTTCCACGTGGTTTTCTTTTCCTCTTCTGTAAATTCTTTCGTTTCCTTTAAAAAAAAAACGTTCCAACCAAATATTCCAGAAAATTGCCAACAGCAGAGAGCCCCACAAGGCTTTGGCTTTCCTCCCTTTTCCTAGGGCATCGAATTTAGTACTTAGAAGCTCGAAACAACTCTTTGGAGTGACCCAACACACTCCAGCTTCCTTGAGCATTTTCCCCCACAGTTGTATGCTGTACGAACAATGAAGGAAGACATGATTGACGCTCTCCTCCCCGGACATACACAAACTGCACCAGTGTGGGGAAAAGCATTGAAAAGGCATTCGCCTTTGGACTTGATCGCATGTATTAACCTTCCCGAGCGCCACTAACCACACGAGAATTTTGACTTTTGGAGGCACTTTTGCTTTCCAGATCTGAGAGAAAGGAGGAAAGTGTTGCACAGCTGCATTGTTGCATGGGAAAGAGTTCTAGGATTTGCAGGTGAACATGCCTGATCATTGTAAGTTCCATCTTCTAATATCCTCTCTAGATTGACTCTGCCACACGGACTCCAGCTTCGGTAGTAAACCAGCTGTCTCTGCTATCTCCGTCTCACTGAGATTTCTTCTAAAATCAAAATTCCAGCTTACCGGCTGAAGAGAAGAAACCACAACACTGGATATGCTTTGGTTCTCTGTCCTTAATAACAAAAATAATCTTGGGAATTGCTCTTTCAACGGTCCGCCCTCCAACCAGCCATCCTCCCAAAACCTCAACCTCTCCCCGTTGCCCACCACAAATTTGCATGAGTGTAGAAAAGAAGGAAGGCCAGCTGAGATATCTGACCAAGGACTTCGACACGAGCCCCGCCGCAGGGAGTTAGCATCCCAGCCATTAGCCTCCAAACCGTACTTGCTCCTTATGACCTTATGCCAAAGAGAGTTTGATTCCAGTGGGAATCTCCACAACCATTTGGCTAGTAAGGCTACATTCCGATTTCTCAAGTTTCCCAGACCTAAGCCTCCTTCCTCCTTACTTTTGCTCGCTACCTCCCACTTGACTAGGTGATTCTTCTTTCCTTCCTCTACCCCTTCCCAAAGAAACACTTTCATTAGCTTGTCCAACCTACCAATGACCCCGCAAGGAGCTCTGAATAAATTGATCATCACCATAATGCATATCTTCTATGGTTTCAAATAGATTCCTCTTTTCCTGATTTGGTTGACAGGCCCTCTGTTTTTCTCTGGAAAACAACAGATCGGGCCTATAAGTTTCAAGGCTGATAGTCTGATTTTCAAAATTGTTTAGTTGTAATTAGCGTAATGTTGAGGCAGTTGACCACCATTCGTGCACATTTTGAACACATAGCTTTGAGCCCCATTCCTACGTGTTTATGATAGATTGGGGGGTTTCTATGTGAAATACCCAACATGATCAAGGAGAATATGTGTTCAGAGTTCTCATGCCGAGTTTGTCTTCCTTGAATTTAGAGATTTCAGCCACTTACCATGGATAAGTAAGTAGCTACCAATACTTTTAATTGAGAAATTACATGCTTATAATTAGCTTGTCCAATAGATCCATTCCATTGTCAATTTCTTGACTAGTATAGTCAGAAAGCTTCACTTTGCAGGAATTCATAGAAAATGAAGGTGGTGGCGAGGCACCCCTTGAAGGATCAATACCAGACATGACATCTTCGACAGAGTTAGTGACCGATCTTATAATCTTGCCTTTTTTTTTTTGTGTTTAAAAAATAAAAAGACATAATTGTTGATGCAAGAGTTCTTTCTACTCTCTTGTAGGCACTATATATCTTTGCAGAAACTCTACCAAGCCAAGGCTGAGGCTGATTATCTTGTTATTGAACAAAGGGTTAGGACTATTCTGAAAAAAATTGGTAGAGATCCGAACAGCATCTCAAAGACAACCATAAAAAGTTTCTGCAAGAATGCAAGAAAACTCAAAGTAAGTGTGTTGAGTTCCACTTTATTGTGTGACTTACATATATATTGCTTCAACAGTACAGCAAGTATTCTTTTAATTGTAAATGTGGATCCAGACATGTTCATAAGATTCTAATTTCACCTACCTTTTTTTTTTTAATAAGTTTTCACCTTTTTATAACTTTTTTTTGTGGTAAGGAATCTAATTGATTCTGTACTCCATGGACTTACTCTTTATAATTTATTTGATTGCTACAATTTTTAGGATATTTAGTAGTTATCCAGTGAAGAAATAGTCTTGTGAGGACTTTTCCTCATTTGTGGATACAATTTGTACCATAAGGTTTGCAAAACAGTTGGAGCTTAGATCTGAGGCATCTTTCCCACGGAATTTTAGCTAGGAATGCAGTGTGCATATTAGGGATTGATGTTGTAGTCTTTCAGAAACATTTTTCTTAAGCTTCTTGATGTTTGCCTAGCGGATTTCAGTTGAACACTAATCTTTGCTTTGTAGGTTTGCAGGTATCGCCTAGTCGAAGATGAGTTCAATTCTCCAACCGCACCAGAGTTGCAGAAGCTTCTAACAGATGAGGATCACAGGTACATTATGATTTTGTTACCGTGGATTTTTGTTATCTTGTTTGTAGAATTATTATTTCTTTTGTGGGATGATGTATTCTTGAAGATCTGAACAATAAAGATTCCAGAATCCTTTTACATATTGTATAGTACCACTCTTATCTATTTAAAACGTTTCTACTTGTCAGAGTAGATGAGGAATTGTCATGTGTTTTGTTGATAGATTTGTTAAAAGGATAAGATAATGTTGGTTTTCTCCCGCCAAATATATTTTCTTAGATTTTACTTGAGGCAAACTAATGGAAGTTTTGGCAGAATTTCAACCCCTTCCTGGAAAAATAGAGCAAACGAACTAAGTATCTATCCCCCAACCCAAAATAAGAAAGGAATATACGTTACATATAACTATGGCTTAAAGTTCACTATTTCTTATGATTTCCATGACAGTGTAGCTGCTGGATTTTATGTTTTGCTTAGAGCTGTCGACCGTTTTGCTGCCAATTACAACAGTTTTCCTGGGCAATTTGATGGGTAACACCTAATACTGTATATGACTATATTACGGTACAAATTTATAATATTGTACTGATTATGTATGTTCATTTTCCCCATAGTTTAATGGATGAGGACATATCTCGATTGAAGACTACAGCTGTTGGCCTGCTTAGTGATGTGGGCTGCAATGGAATTACATTAAACGAGGACCTAATCAATGAGATGTGTCGATTTGGTGCTGCCGAGCTCCATGCAGTTGCTGCTTTCATTGGAGGAATTGCATCTCAGGAAGTGATTAAGGTTTGTGTTTCTAGCTCTGCTTTGTATGTAGAGATTAGTGATATCATATAGCTACTTAAACTTCCTTTAAAAAAAAAATATAGCTACTTAAAGTGACATTTACTGTTCTGACACTGTTACAGCTTATAACAAGACAGTTTGTGCCCCTTTCCGGAACTTTTGTCTTCAACGGCATTGATCATAAGTCTCAATTGTTGTCTCTGTAGCGGCTCTAAAGGCTGAAATGATATAAAATGACGGTATGTTTTCGTGTCTGGTAAACATCCGGTATGTAGCACTTGCAACTTCTGTTACATTGAGCTATACTAAGTTTTGGTTTTCATTTGCAGATAACCTTTTACGATTGGAGTGGGAGAAAGTTTGATGTCACAGCGATCTTACGTGCTATTGATCGGCGGCTTTGTTTCTGCAGTTGAGATTGGGCAGTTTGCAGTGAAACATGAATTTTGTAGTTTTGTTTCTCATTCCATTATCCTGGATATGTCAGTCAGGCAAAGAGAAGATATATGAGAGAGAGAGAGATGGAGAGAGATACAATATGTTTTTATATATAACATTTGACTTCCAATTTGTTATGAAATGGATTTCTTATCAAGTATTCATGCCCTCGTACAGCGTTAACCACTTGTTTGGGCTCATTTACATTGTTTAGGTAATCATTGAAAGATTAATGTTACAAAAATTCACTGAAATCGGAAGTCGTTTAAGTTTTACGTCGCTTATCAATATGCATGGATAATTATTTCTCTATACGTATCAAGTAAATAAAATATAATTAATTTTTTTTTTAAATCTGTTTATTTATACATTGTATTTGTGAAAGCGCAAGCTTTTTAGTTGGCTAATTTTTTAGGTTGTACATGATATAGATTTTAGGTGTGTCCTAGTTTCTAGATCCAAGTATTGAAGACGTGCACTTCATACCTTGCATATCATTCCATAATATCGTATCATTCATCTGTGTGACGAAGTTGTGTGCGATCTCTTTGCTCGTGAGAAGGACCAGCAAAGTGCGTTGTGTTCATCGAAAAGAAAGCAAAGGAAAGATAGTGTGCTACAGGAACAAAAGTACAAGAGAGAACTTCGAGTGTAATAAGTATTTGTCTTTTTGAGTCTCATAAAAGTCTTTTATGTAAACAAGAATTTCCTGTAGCAAATGAAACAAGAACACGCATACAAAATAATATTTGTATTAATGTGTTTAGGGCTATAATCTGTTTACAAAGTTGATCCTTTGATTCGATCTCTGTAAATGTAAAGTGTGTATGTGTTTTTGATCCAAGGATCGCGATGACTTAATCAACGGAGGACGTGAAGTTTTGGCTCTTGGCAATGGAAAAATCGGCACGTGTAGTGATGCTTGTTGATTACGCATGCAGAGTTTTCTGAATCTTCTAAATGTTTAGGAATTTGGGGTTTGAGAGCTTTAGAGCTTCGGCATCTGGGTATGAATGATTTTTTGGATCATTTTCCTTGTCTTGGTCTTGGAGCCTCCTATTTATAGAGTCTCCAAGCTTTGCCTACGAAAAAAACCAAGACTTGATTTGTGTCTTGGTTCGTAATGACTCCACTAATTAATTCAAATAAGTTAATTTGTTTGATTTAAATTAAAACTAATTGAAGAATTATTCATTCTCTTTTTCCACGAAATATCGCCATGTGTACCTCTTGATGACTTGTCTGATTTTGATGAGGTATTATGTGTCATGTGTCATGTGTACGATTTGTGAGATACATGATACATGTGTGCCAATGGATTTTCTCTTATTATGTGTAGGATTTTACCACGTAAAAGAAAGGGTAGAAATAGTGTGTCATTTGTTCCTTTTATCAGCATATTTCTTTTTTGTTCTTCATAGCTAGTACCTCATCTGATATTTTAATTGAGGTTGTTTATCTGTTGGGTTAGGATTCTAACATCTACCCGCGTTTTCAATTTATAATTACTTAATTATATATAATCAGGCATTGTATATATGCTTGCACCCGACCCAAGAACAAATACAAATTGAAAAATATTCTTTGTGCTTGCACATGGATTAGGTTTAAAATTGATCGAAATAATTTACAGTTAGGAGAAGAAACAAATTAAAGTTTAAACTCCTGAAATCCTATCCAGCGTGGTGTAGTAGTGATATAAGAGTATATCTCCCAACGAGGATAGGAAAGGAGATTACTTGAAGACCAAGAAACTTAAAACTATATATAGAATTCTCAAAAGACAATACAAACTCATCGAAAACTTGAACTCTAAGAGCTATATTGACCTTCAACTTTCTGCCAAACCCAACCAAAACTCACAACCAAGCCAAAACGATCAATCACACAACCAACAATGGTGTTGGCGGAATTAGGAGGGAGCATAACCCGTGCCCTCCAGCAGATGATCAAGGCGACGGTGGTCGACGAGAAGGTCCTGAACGACTGCCTCAACGAAATCAGCCGCGCTCTGCTCCAATCCGACGTCCAATTCAACCTTGTTCGCGACACGCAGATCAACATTAAAAAGACTGTCAATCTGTCCGATCTCGCTGCCGGTCACAACAAGCGCAAGATCATTCAGCAAGCCGTGTTCGATCAACTCTGCCAAATGCTGCAAGATCCAGCAGGGAAACTGGATCAGCTTGTACCCAAAAAAGGGAAGAAACCGAGTCAAGTTGTCATGTTTGTTGGTCTACAAGGGTCTGGAAAAACCACAACGTGTACAAAATACGCGTATTATCATAAGAACAAAGGTTGGAAACCCGCCTTAGTGTGTGCGGACACATTCAGAGCAGGCGCTTTCGATCAGCTGAAGCAAAACGCTGCCAAGGCTAAAGTTCCGTTTTATGGAAGTTACACAGAGACGGACCCTGTAAAGATTGCTGTTGAAGGTGTGGAGAGGTTAAAAAACGATCAGAACAATAATTTTGATCTCGTAATTGTGGATACTAGTGGGAGGCACAAGCAAGAAGCTGCTCTTTTTGAAGAGATGCGTCAACTTTCCGAAGCAATTAGTCCGGATCTTGTTGTGTTTGTTATGGATGCGAGTATTGGTCAGTCTGCTTTTCATCAAGCGCAAGCGTTTAAGCAAAGCGTTGCGGTTGGAGCTGTCATTGTTACAAAAATGGATGGTCACGCAAAGGGTGGCGGCGCTCTTAGCGCTGTTGCAGCAACAAAGAGTCCTGTCATATTTATTGGAACGGGAGAGCATATGGATCAGTTGGAAGCCTTCGATGTGAAACCCTTTGTCCGGCGTCTGTTAGGCATGGGGGACTTGTCTGGACTTGTGAACAAGATTAGCGAAGCTGTTCCAATGGATCAATGCGCAGAGATTACAGAAAGGATTTTACAGGGCGGATTTACAATAAGGACTATGCAAGTGTGGTTTCAGACCATGCCAAACGTCGGCACACCTAGCCAGCTCGCTTCGATGCTGCCTGCAGAATGTACGAGCCGGTTATTTCCTGCAGGAATTAGTGACGATCGGGAAAGTCAGAAACAGATGAAGCAGTTCTTGGTCATGATGGATTCGATGACAGCTCAAGAGTTGGATAGCCCGAACCTCAAGATAAGCGAGTTGCGGATAAAACGGATAGCACAAGGTTCTGGTCATCAAGTTAGACAAGTAGAAGAGCTGATTGAAGTGTGCAAAGCTGCTAGAAAGAATTTTAGCAAGATGAAAGCGCTGCTTCGGAGTTTGAACAGCGGCGACATGCGTGCGTTAACCCGGAATAGTAGTAATCCGCAGCTGCTCAACCAGTTTGGGGGCATGGGTGGTTTGAGAAGCTTGATGAATCTGGGGAGGTTGTAACTAGTAGTGTTATGGTAAAAAGGAAATGGATTTTTGTGGTGTTGTGGCTTTTGATTAATTAGATTAATAACTTATCATCTTTTGTGCCCTTCTTCTTGTTTATTTGGGTGTTGTATCATTTAAATTTAGATATCCCCACTAATTAATAAGTTACAAGCCACTAATTATAAAATAAATCGCGTCAAGCATAGACAAAAAGCGGAGGGAGAGATGACGATGCCGATGTGATGGTACCACGACATGTATCCAAAGCAGCATTAACTTCCATATGTGATATAATTAGCACTACAAGAAATGTGCCTGGGCGTTATATCCCAGCCGGCAGGTGAAAAAACGAGGATGAACAGATTCAATGAACACTTGTCTCCACCCTTGACAAAATTGAGAAATACCATCTTTGCCATATTCCTTTAGCAGATGATCCACAACTTGCTTGCCAAAAATGACATTTTTGATGTATGTTTACGTTGGGAAGTTGCGCTATATACGGCATGACCAAATGTAACTGATCCGTTCGGTGTATCTCTACTCCTACCATCACCATCACCATTTACAACAGATACAAAATGACCATCAGCAACTCCACTCATGTCTGAGTTCACGTCCTTCTCAACAACAGCAAAAGCTTCTTCTTCAGTCCCCAAATCACCATCCTTCACCATGAAAGTATCTCCATTTTCTGTTCCGGTAAATGTTTCTGCTTCAGCGGTGCATGAATCACGTAGAGTGTCAGCTTCCGATGCGTTCACAATGGCAGACGTGGACATGGTAACTGTAATTTTCTCCTGCTCCGCATCTGGTTGAATACTCCCCTTAGAATGCATCGAAGAAAGTCCTTTTCTCTTCTCAAAACGTCTTCTTTCGTTGGGACTCATGCCAACCAGCAAAGCCCTTTGTAAATCTTCCTCAGATATTTGCCTCCTTCCATAATATTTCATTGCTATCTGCATAGCAAATAGATTAAATGCACACACACACGCTCCTAAACTAACAAACAATACCACAAACCACTGATGTTAAAATCACACACCAACAGTAGTAAAACATTTGATGTCAAAACCAACTTAAAATCAATACAAGAAGTCAATACCATTGCGATCAATACAATAACTTGGCGGCACTTTTGAGGAATACGACGAAGTCGCTTGTTTGCCTCGGGCTTCATTGCATCCGACAATGGTCCATTGGGCCGTATGGTTTGTTAAGATTAGAAAATGATGAGAAAATAGCGACAGCATTTCATTTCACTTCAAAAGGGAATTACAGTACACATTACATCAAAGCTTCTTCCAATAAAAGATCAGAGATAAGGTCCGGGGTACTCGATCCCAAGGACAATGAAACAAATTCGAAAGAAGAGCATAACGCGCTAGTCGGTGGGCAGTGCTATTTGCTTGACGACGAATATGGGTAAAAATAGCTTCAGTGACGAAGGCAATTAGAGCCTTCCGATCCTCAATTATATCCCCAGTGGTAGACAGATTGATAGAAGATTCATTTAGCGCTGTCACAATCTGAAGAGAATCATTTTCTAAAATGAAATTTTGAAAATCCCTTCGAGTCGGCAAAGTGTGACCTACAAGTCTACAATTAATTTTTTTAGTGCAGATAATACATTAGTAACTACAAGTCTACAATGTTACTGATTTTCAATGCAATGATGTATAGTTTCTAACAAGTGTTAAATGAGTTGGAAAAAGGATCGTTTAGAGTTGTGCTATTTATAGTGTGGGTATAGAACCGGGAAATATTTTTCAATGTGTTGGGGACACAGTCCCTATACGGCTATACCGTGTCATAATATAAGTATTTACTTACATGAAAAAAAGATTTTCAATTACTTGTATTATGACACTTATATATACAAGCTGTATTCTTGACACATCAAAAAAAATTCTTCTAGAGAGACTCTCATATTGCAGATCTTACAGTGTCAAGACATATATAAACAACTTTCTCACGCAACCTTCTAAGATTAGCTTAGAGCATGCACACACACCTCACGACCGCGGCAATTTGCTTTTTCCTTTTAATTTATATCTTAAATTGTTTATATACACATATAGATGTCAATCCTATAAAATACACAATTAAGGAAAACAAAGCAAAATACAATCCATGAACTCAATTTTCTCTATTTTAAGGGTAGTGTTATTTACACATTTGTTTTACCTCTTACACAATCTTGTTACTTTGTTTTTTATCTTATTCAATTCATTTGATTCGACGGCCGGAAATTAAAAGAAGTATGTGAAAGGTAAAAATGAGTACGCGGATAACATTATCCTACATTAAATTCGCAACATATATGAAATGTTAAGGGCTTATAGACGAGAAAATGATAGTATTGCACTCTAAAGTGTGTCAATTGACTTAAGTTGACAAAAAATTGGATAAAATAGTTTTGAATATAATAATAAGGATGAAATTTGCAATTTCTAATGAATTTAGGGACTTATTTTACCAAAAAAATAATTCAAGGACCTAATTTTCACTGAGATGATAGTTCAAGGACTAAATCGACAGTTCATCCTAAAATAAAAAATGGATTGGGAATTAAACAACATGATGATATTGTTTTGGTTTCGTGTGGGAATTAGTGGGTGAAGACTTAAGACTCCATGAGTTGATGCCATCTCTTGACAATGACATCGAATTGAATGGCAAGTTTGGCCCTATTCTTTGTCCTTCTCTGCTCCTTACAGAGTAAAAATTTCTGAGTGAGATATCAACTGAGTTGTCGACCCATGTTATAATTTATAACACAGAGAAATATACTACTTAGTATTACAGCGATGTGGTATTTTTTTCATTTGTAAGTGAAATTTTTTATGTTTGATTCTAGTAAAAAGCAATTTGAACCATATTATTGCTATAGTTCATTGTAAAGTTTAGTACACTGCTCCACTAATATCATTTATTTAAAATAAAAAAACGAAAAATAGACAAAATTTATTCGCCTTGTGCACTCTTGCCTTCCAAATATTGCTTGACATTATGTTTCTTTTTTGGGAAAACTTGATATAAGTCCAATTTTTTGAGCCAATACTAGGAATAATCCAATTTATTAAAATAAGTCCAATTTGTTATATTTAATTATTTAATTATCAATAGTTATCTGTTCAATAATAAGATTTATTATAAAAATCAAATTTATTCCTAATTATCTCTTTGCTTATTTCTTTTTATTTATCTTTGTGTTATTTCTCGTTCTTCCTTCTGTTTTAAACCTATTTATAGATTTTATTTTTAATTTTTTTAATCAACGTATATCACAGGTTAATTATATTTATCTACCTATATGACAGATTTTTATTTATTTTTTATTTTTTTTATAATCAACCTGTCACAAATTAACGTGTCTTACTTGTAGGTATGTTATGTTTTTTTCTACCTTTTAATTAGGTTTCATATCTCACGTATATGTATAATATACATTCATATATTTGCTACTTGAGTTAGGGTAGAATGTTTTGCAGATAAATTTATGTTAGTATATTAGTTTTTTTGTTATAAGATATTAATTATATTTTTTGGAGTTGGAAAATGCATAATATTAGAAGATTTTAATTAATTTTTAATATTTTTAGAAAATATAAAATGAGTATAAAAAAAATAAAGACATATAATTAGATAATTAGACTCACGCCTAAAAACACTCTACCTTTTTGGACCTGGATCTAAAAACCCCTTTTTTTTTTCACTTTTTTTTACATTATTTTGAAAAAAAAGAAGAAGCTTAAAGTAAACCATGGATGGTAGGGAATAAAGGGAATTGCAGATGGCACATGTTTTTGTATGGGCCTGCAGACATAAAGGAGTGGATGGAAGATGGTGGCCCACTCTAGATGGTGCATTAATGCTGCCATTAAGGAGGCCCAGTTTTGTATCTGTGGGACATACCTGCCTTCATGGGCCTGCCGCCTTCATGTGAGAGAGAGAGAGAGAGAGAGAGAGAGAGTGTGTGTGTGGCAACTCTCGGAGTATGATTTGTAGAATGGTGGTATGGTTTAACAACTCCATTTCAGCTAACATTGGTGTGTTTAATAATGAAAGCACAACAACTAAGATTGCACAATCTTCGGTTTTCTTTTTTGGGTAATATTCTATTATTATTTAATTATTTTGCAGGAGTTGAAACTTCTTGAACTAAAGATCTTATTGAGTGTAGGCGTATGAATAATTTCTGATCGTTGATTTATATGAACTCTATAGTAAAACTCACATGCATTTGTAGTTAGAAATCAATCATACGTGAGAGAGTGACTAATATAAGCATTTCTATTATGAAAACCGAAGTTCCGTTACAGTTCTAAAATTTGTATGATACTAGCAAATGATTTATTTTTAAATTTATGGTATGCTAGAAAATGTGAAGAAAAAAAAATCAACAATTAGGGTTAGAGATGATGGAATAAAAGAAATTTGGTTTGAATCTTGTGTATTACATCATTCTTTGTGCGCATTTCCAATAAGATCAGGGAGAAATACCATGTTAATAAACAATGACTCTAAAAACTTACGATCATAGAAAATATATTAAACTTGTATCATTCCTCACACAAACTCAACCAGATCGTAATACCATGTTAGACAAATAATAATGACTCTGAAAGCTAGCTCAATTTGCTAAAAAAAATGTCAACAATGTATATCGAACTTGCATCCTCCCTCGCGTGTATACCACATATTACATACAAATAGGCGACCTATATATGATGTATATAAACCTGACAAATTAAATCAAACTAACAATTAGCATCTTGGAAATACGAACCTTTTTCCCCTTATATATTTAGTATTTTCATATCTTTTGAGGTGGTAAACAAAAACTGATTTCTCTAATTTGTTGTAAAAGTTAAGATTTTGCTTAAAGCCGTAGACAATGGCAATCATACTCTTATCATAAGCAACAAAGTACCTTCACTTGGACTAAAAAAGGTCATCCCATAATGATATAGCTAGAGAACGTATATAAAAATAGGGGTGTGTTTTACTTCTCCCACATTCCTCGATTTTTGTCATTTGATCTTCTTCAATTCACCTGATTCGACGGCCGAAAATTAAAAAGATGTGAGAGAAATAAAAAGGAATGTGTGGATATCACACCCCACCCCTAAAAATAATACTATAGCTTCCTTTGCAAATTGGCAAAAATGGCAGAAAGTATAATTTTCATGGTACAGAAATACCCCTTGGCTTCATGATAAAGACTTGTGTAGTTCTGTTGGCTTGGATAACTGGGATGCACCTGCAACTGCACCAACCAGTCTCGTGAAATGGCGGTTGCTTAGAGTTAGAGAGAATATGAACCGCATGAAGTGGTGATGCTGTAAAGCGACGGGGAATCCTTTTCCAAGCAAACATATCCCCCAACCGATCTCAACATCGCACCTTATTTTCTTTCTCTTTTCTTTCTTAATTTTGCAATTTTTTATACATGATTTGTTCATTTATTTGTTAGACAAAAGCTATAACTGTGGGGATGAATTGAATATAAAATTATTCATTAAAAATGATCACTCTAATGTATGATTTTATTTATACCACACTTACAATTGTATGAATAATATGAAAATTATTAGAACTTTACCTAAAAGTAAAGACAAATCGAATTAAATGTAAAAAAAATTCCATAACAATTTTAGGTTCGATTCTCGCCAAAGGTGAATTTGAACCACATTGTTGTTAGTATATTGTGAGGCTTAACCCAACTCCCCTACCTACTTAATGTAGATAATATCGTTGTTTAAATAAAAAATTCAAACAATAGTACATGTTTTCTAGACAATACAATATGCATGTTGCTTGCACCTTTTCTCTAATATGATATATAACTTTGGTTGCAATTGCCAATGGAAAGATCTTAAAAGAGTGATTGGCTTTGCATGTTTCGTGTTTTGAAACACTTTTTCTTGTCCCTTGATCGATAATGTTTGTGCATGAATAATTGGTCCATATTGTAAATAACTTAATATCTTAACAACATGGCTCTACAATCACAGTTCAACATGCATCACAATAGGAAGAAGGAAGACTGATACTAACCAGCACCGATGGGAGGCATGATGGCTTGAGTTCACAAGGTTGTCTTCTACTCTCTTCAAACGGAAGTGTTCTAGCAAGGAGTAGGGTTTGCTTAGAATGAAACTTTTTTTAGAGCAGGGACGTCCTTAATATGGTAATTAGGGTTCCTCTAAAATCGCATATTATAGTTAATAGAGAGATACACAAAATCACCATTTAACATAAATATTGTTCCACCAAGGCATGTATAATATGTCTTACTTAATTATAGGGTACCAAATAGTCAACTAATGTATCTCGATTCTATGATTCTTGTCAATCAATATGAATCACTATGAGAGTCAAATGAATTAAAGATCAAGTTATTACCCGACTTTCAAGTAATTCGGTTATCATAATAATTGACAACTCAAGATGAATCTTACACATATGCACTGTTACTGTTACACTAGCATCACCATTTTTTCTCTCTTAAATACTTCCAAACAGAAAATGATAAAGAAAAAAAAAACAGGATTGATTAAGTTTGGTTATAATCATGAATTAGACGATCACAATTGCGAGTCTCTTGATGATTTGCGGACTACTGAAGAAAATAAAAAAGTTCTGCAAGTTCAAATTAGTGCATTCTTGTTATGTTTGGATTTTGCTCCTAATTAATTGTTCACCCAAAGAAAAGAATGTTTAACTTTAACTTCAATTCAAAATGACTTCAATTCAAAATGTCATAATTGTTATAGACAAAAAGAAAAAATTGGCGCTCTTTTGTCCTTTCTTAAAGAGAAAAATAAAACTTCACTGTATTAGTAGGGATGGCTTATTAGCATGATTGATTTACCGTTTATGGAAGTAGTACTTGAGTATTTTTCAAACTTCAAGTTTAACTAAGCTAAACTTATTAAGTTTTAATCATACATTTTGAATTTGAAATTTCTTTATTTCGAATTATCGTAACAATTTCAAACTCTTCTCTTTCATTATAAAAAAAGAAAAAAACTAATCTTATTAAGTTTGAGTTCTGGTGAGCTCATCATTTGGTCCAAACCGACCAATATCGAGACTGCCAACTAAACTGAATCTTAACTCTGAGTCTCCAGTAATAAAAAAAATCAATTGGGTTTTGTTCAGATATAATTTGAGGGTAAATCCAAGAACCATTATCCCAACACATTAATCAAATTGAAACCCAGCTAATTAATTTGCTCGCCTGAAAGAAGCAGATAGGATGTCCAGCCCTCTGTAACGTGGAAATAGTCAATAATACCACGTGACACGTGGCCCTAATCCCATGCAGACTTTAGCAGTTTCCACGTGAGTTGGAGCACCACGTCACATGATTAATGGATTACGTTAAGGTCCTATTAATCATATTGCGCCATGTAACAGATGTTTAGATCTGATCACGTATACGTGCTATTTTTTCAACCTAATCTTTATTTGGAAGCGCTTTCAAAATTACTAAAATTGCTTTTGATGAGAGTGTTTTTGAATCAAATTTTCAGTAAAAATGTAAGTGAAACATAAAAAAACTTAACTAGTGTTTCTTACAGGAAACACTTAAAGTAATTT
The DNA here is from genome assembly GCA_036320875.1 of Cotoneaster glaucophyllus. Classification (NCBI taxonomy): domain Eukaryota; kingdom Viridiplantae; phylum Streptophyta; class Magnoliopsida; order Rosales; family Rosaceae; genus Cotoneaster; species Cotoneaster glaucophyllus. The sequence goes on from CM070068.1 coordinate 6,012,688, forward strand.
TGATACCCAAAAACACTTTGAGTTATTTTAAAAATACAGTCAAACGAGTCCTAATTTGTTGCCTTTGCTTCTCTTTTTGTGTACAAACCAGGTTCTTATCATCAGCTTAAGAGATTCTCATAATTTTTAAGTGCCTCTTTCCCCCCATTTCTCAAATCTCAATTCATGATTCATGAACCACGATTAGAGTTAAATTTTTGTTGTTCTTTTTCAAATGTCCCTCCAAATTCAAATTCTTCGATTTGAAAGTCTTTCCTCTTTTCTTTTTCCTCTCTTTACCAATAAAATATTTTTCTGTTAATTAAATATGAGAATTAAGAAATGCTTGTGATTTACAATGTGCTTCATCGGAATGGTATGATAACTTTTTAGTTTTATTAGGTTCAATCCTAATCATATAGTTCAATAATAAATATCAGCTTATTCTTATTATACTAAATTTTGTTTATTTTTGTTTTGCATAAAGTCTAGCATGAATTAGTCGTTAGCTTAATTAGGCGTGTAATAAGTTGAAACTACAAGAGAAAAAAAATGACTATTGAGACTATTTTTTTTTGGGATAACTTGATATAGATCCAATTTTGTGAGTCATTAGGAGGATTAGTCCACTTCATTGAAATAGGTCCAATAATTGAGATTCTATGTATGCTTATTTGTGGTTTGTACCATATTTACCCCTTAGTCTTACGAATTATAGTAAATACACAAAATTTCTTAATTATGGGATTATTTGTGGTTTAACTAATCCCTTAATTGTAGGATTAGTTATAGCCATATAATCACCTCAACCCCCAGTCCGTTTCATCCCTCCTTTTTTCCTTCTTCCAAACAATTCCCTCTGTTAGATCATGGAATCAATTCTCCTCATTTTTGTCTCTTCTTTTCATGAGTGATATTTTTGTGTTCTTCTCTCCAAATTCGTTCATTTAATGGAGGTATATCATATTATATTTATATTTCTATGTTCGGCCATGTAGGTTCCCAACATTTTTCTTCCAATACAATAGGTAGTTTATTTTTGTTTTGCAGGTAGATTATATCTGCTTTGTAGGTATAAAGCATCTTTCTTCCTGTACAATAGGTAGTTACTAGATTATATCGGTTTTGTTTTCTTCATAAATAGTAGGTAGCTACTAGATAATATTTTAGTTTGAGTATTTAAATATTCAAAATTTAAAAACTGAATAAATGATAAAAAAAATTTAAAGAAATTAATTATTTTTATTTGAAGGGACAAAATTTATATCAAAATATATAATTGGATAAATGGACTCAGTCCCAAAAACTACATATGTTTTTGGACCTAGATCCAAAAGCCCCTTTCGTGCAAAACTCGATCCAACAATATCCAATTTGAAAAAAAAATATGAGTTTAGAATTATATAATATATATGTTATAGGCCCCCATTTCTTATTCAAGATCACATGCGTCGAGAGAGTTAAAAAGTGTACAATTGGGTGGATTAATTAAGAGTAATTATTTACTAAACCTAAATTATGGTCCTTCCTTAAAGTCAATTTCAAAACATATTTAGTATAACACATTTAATCATGCCCTTTCCTTAAAAAAAACCCAAATAGCATTAGATGCAATGGTTTTAACCTTTTAGGTGAATTTCATGAGGGAAAAGTTCTTCTTGTGATATTAGAAAGTCATGATAAAACCCTAAACGGCAATCATTTGTGTAACAAACTCTCCAAACTTGTCGAATGCATTACTAACATTATCATATATTGTGCATTATTAGTTGTTCAAACATAGTAATTAACGATTTATGAACACCACAAGTGGGGGTTTAAAATTACTTATTTTAGGCCTTCGTAATGATCCTATGTGCATTATTAAACTCAACTAACATTATTATGTGGTAAAAAATGGATGGAAGAATACTTGCATTTTAGGAAAGGTCAACGTGCTATTGCGAGTTGCAAGTCTTAAGGAAAGAAATGGATTCCAATGATCACCCAATTTCTTTATGTATTTGTCTACTTGATTGTTTAATGGGTAATGTCCATGGTCAACTCTACTAAGGATCACTTGGTAGATGCTTGTAAAGCTATAATTCTTGAATTATGCTACAAAAAGTCGTCCACACATGTATGCGTGTGGGCTGTACATCAGTTAATAGTCAATCATGCACTTGTCGACGTTAATAACAATATTACTCTAAATTATGTGAAGTATATAGTTATCTATGTATGATTCGAACATAGCACCCAAATGGTGTAGCATGACTTAAAAAGTGAATACTCTTAACTACTTGAACTATGAATATCTCGTAGATTAATAATATGTCCATAAAAACATCATTCATTACTTGGCTACGATTGCATATCTTTATAAAGCTTATGGAAAAAGACTCTCAATCTACTTGAAAAGAAACCTTCATACGCATCTCACAATGTGAAGTGCGAACCATAAACCACATTTTCTCCATGTGACTACGAGTGATGAGAACATGTCGACTGTCTGCATGGCCCTACTCCCACCCAATATATATGTGTCAGGAAGAAGAAAGTGAACTCAAAAATATTGGGGGAGAGAGAAGAAAAAGAAATGTTCAAGGGCAATAATGTGATTTCAGGAAATGTTACTGAGGTCATTTTGTAAGGAATAAGTTGGGAGGTACCGTTTGGTAATTTAGTCTTTAAGTTCAACAGCGGTTAGTGAGTCATCTCCCACTACCGTTCAACGTCCCTTGCCTGCAAAGTAGAGTTTCTAGAGAGAGAAATTAGAGAGAGAGAGAGGAGAGAGAGGAGAGAGAGGAGAGCAAAGGGATAAAGAAAGGAACAAAACAAATGACAAGTTAAAAAAAAGCACTCCATTCGGTTCTGATTCTCTCTCACTTTCAAAAACAGCGCTGTTTCGTCTTCTTCTTGTTCTTCCACATTCTTTCATGGGTTTTGCTTCAAAAAGCTGATTGCTTTGGAAGCAGAAGAGAATTGCGGGAGAAGAAGAAGATGTCTTGGAAAAGCAGAGGAGACCCATCTGCTTCTAGAAGTTTTATTTCTCAGAAATGGACCCTTTTTCTTTGTTTAAGCTGCTTCTGTGCTGGAATGTTCTTCACCAATAGGTACTATTGCTTTTGAACAGTTCTAATATTTTACCATCACTTCTTTCGAATTGTTCAAAATTACGTGCTTCTGGGTTTTGAATCAATCGGTTATTTATACTTGCTTCTGTAATGGGTTCGAGCCAGTTTCCTAAAATGGCTACTCAATTGGAAAGTGTTTATTATTAACTTTCTATTTTTAGATCTATGAACTGTGGTCGTTATTGGTTTTGATTTTGGATATGAATATTGTTAAATTTGTGATCTTTTTTGTTCTAATTAGCTGGATGATTCTGAATTTTCAATCTTTTTTAGGGTTAATTATTTTCTGCATTTGATTAAACATGCAGGATGAAAATTTGGTTGTTAAGATGTCATGAGATTTTGATGAAAATTTATGTGCTGGTTGCAGAATGTGGACTATTCCAGAAAGTAAAGGTATCACGAGGAGAACAGCTATGGAAGAAGAAACATTAAATTTAGTTTCCGAGGGTTGCAATCCGAAATCTGTAATGTCTTATCTCTAACTTAATTTCGTATCATCATGAGATTCGTTATTCGCTAATGGATTAAAATTTGTATATCATGTTCCTCATCTAAAAGTTTCTTCTATGTTTATCTGATTTGGTGCTTTTAGTTGAATCAGAAGGAGGTAAAGCGCGAAAATAAGGACATCTTCGGGGAGGTTTATAAGACTCATAATGCTATACAGTACGTTACTGCTCTCTCGTACAAGAACATAATGTTTCACGATTTTGGTTAATTAACTTAATTTCTAAGTTTTCGATTGTGTGCTGAAATAGGACATTAGATAAGACTATTTCAAATTTAGAGATGGAATTAGCTGCAGCAAGGGCAACACAGGAGTCAATACGTAGTGGCTCTCCATTATCAGGAGACTCGAAGACTGATTCAACTGGGAAGAGAAGGTATCTGATGGTTGTTGGAATTAATACTGCTTTTAGCAGCCGGAAAAGAAGAGATTCAGTTCGTGCTACGTGGATGCCACAAGGTACATAAATGGATTCCCTAATTCCTTCATTGTTGTTTTCTATTGGATTTGTTTACATCTGTTGTCTGATTACTTTTGCTTATGCAAAACATGAATTATAGGCGAGAAACGAAAGAGGCTGGAGGAAGAGAAGGGTATCATCATTCGCTTTGTCATTGGTCATAGGTGACTGTTTAATCTTTGTTCTGGCTAGTTAATGTTAATTAGGAGGGCTCCTATGCATTCTTTGCATGCGACATATTACCTTTTGTGGTCTGCTAGAATAGAATTCATCGCAGATATAGTTTAAGTCATTGATCTGCTAGGCTGCAGTCTGTCGAATACTTATGCATGAATGCATTGGTTCCCATTCAGTTATAGCTGATGGAAGCCAAGACTATAACTCCCCCGTTTACAATATATCACAACTCCGTGTCATTGAACACCCTTATTTCATAAAAAGCATGAAATGCTGTAGTGTTGGTAATTGAAATGTATCCATGTAATCACAAAACAAAATATTCTTAGAGTCTAAAAATCAGTGTTTGTTGGTTGTACTTGTACATGTATGAAGTAGCAGTATGTTCTCTATTTCTTTCAAGCCTCCATAATCTAGATGCCTTACTAGGTTCAACTTAAAGTTCCTATGTCTTGGGATTATTGGGATTAATTGAATTTACAAGTTTTTACCGTTCCTTGTCTAGTGCCACGTCAGGAGGTATTCTAGATAGAGCTGTTGAAGCAGAGGGCAGAAAGCATGGAGATATCCTGAGGCTGGTAATGTCCTTTAGTCGTTCTTCTGTTGTTATTGCGCTCTTTGTTCCACATGTATGCTTGCAGCCCACTTGAGTCTTGAACATAACATGTTCATCTCTATGCCTCTTTCACAGGACCATGTTGAAGGGTACCTCGAATTGTCGGCCAAGACAAAGATATATTTTGCTACTGCTGTTGCTACGTGGGATGCAGATTTTTATGTCAAAGTTGATGATGATGTCCACGTAAATATTGGTAATTTAAAACTTCTTTTACAATGATAAACATTTTTTGTACGATACCGTTGTCCACGATGACATAAAAAGTGAAAGAAATAGGTTTTTTTTCCATTTGAGAAACATACAGATAAATACCAAATCGGTAGTCTATTTCAAACTACTTAGGTTCTTCACCCTTTGTGAAAACTCTTTATGTCGTTTTAAGCTTACAAGATCTTACTGGATGGTCAACTTGGGTGAACCTAGACTTGGTAGAGCAATTTATTCATCTCACTGTGCCCATCTCTTTTCAATTTTCTGCAGCGACACTAGGAGAAACACTAGTCAGACACCGAAAGAAACGGCACCTCTACATTGGATGCATGAAATCTGGTCCTGTTCTAGCACAAAAGTAAGCCAGTGCTTATAATTGTTTTTTAATTTATCTTTTCCTTTTGTGCTTAAATGATTTTTTAGAAAGTAACTGACTTTGTGTTCTTGACTATTTGATCGTACAGGGGAGTGAGATACCATGAACCCGAGTATTGGAAGTTTGGTGAACCAGGAAACAAGTACTTCCGTCATGCTACAGGACAGCTGTATGCTATATCAAAAGATTTGGCTACGTATATATCAATAAACCAGTAAGTTTCCAACTTTAGGGATGGATATTGAAATACATGGTTCTGTTTAAAACATTATTTTCTATTCTTGCACTTATGGTGCTCATTTGTATGCATTTGTCAGGCATGTCCTACACAAGTTCGCTAACGAGGATGTCTCACTGGGAGCTTGGTTTATTGGACTCGATGTGCAGCATATTGATGACCGGAGACTATGTTGCGGCACCCCACCCGGTAAGTTGTACTCCTCATTCAAAATTATCATGGTACTAATGAACTTTCAAGTTATTTCGAGTGTAAAAATAAGAGCTCATGCTTGTTCATATTGTAGAGTTATTTCAGTTCTAATGGAGACTTGTTTGCTGCAGATTGTGAGTGGAAGGCTCAGGCTGGCAACATCTGTGTTGCTTCATTTGATTGGACCTGCAGCGGGATTTGTAAGTCAGCCGAGAGAATCAAGGAAGTCCACCGCCGGTGTGGGGAAGGCGAAAACGCCTTGTGGAGTGCTACTTTCAAATAGGCAGCTCGAACCGCTTCCAACCTCGGGAAGACTTTTCGAGCTGCAGTACAAAGGCAGGTGTGCTAGTCTTTTTTTCTTTGTTCATTTTCCTTCTTCTGTACTGAAATATAGAGAATTACAAAATCAAAAAATATTTAGAGAGAGAGAGAGAGAGAGAGAGAGAGGTTGCTGTGTGGATCAACTCCATTTTAATAGAGGATATCGGCCACAATGAAGCAGCTGCTAAATTGAAAATAGAGGGGCCCCCAACCCATACGATTCTTTGAGAGGCTTGAAGAGCCAACCTGAAGGTTACAGTTCTTCTACGGTAACAAATGCAACAATAAATATGCATATCTTTCTGGGAGCTTTTTCAGCCTTTCTTGTACAATCTTGTTTCCCTTGCTATATGAATATGAACATACATATTATTTTGAATTTATGCCTTTCCCAGTTATCTTGTGACTCATCTGACACGATCCGTGGCTCCACCGTTGTTTTCGGCGCATTCTTGCATGTCACCGAAGGCGATATGTATGTTGCCGTGTGAGTTAAAGCACTCATCGCGTGCTTAATGAACCCTAGTGTTTCTCTTTGTTCTGAGCAAAATTGTGTGTAATTGCTGTAACGTCTCTCTGTCTTTCTTATCATATGATCAAGCGGAATATTGTGTAGTGTTACGTATTGAGAGAGATAGACAAAAGAACATTACAACCGTTACACGGCAGAATCTCTCTCAGATTTTCAATAATAACAATGCCCCTTCAGTAATTGTAATTTACATGAAAAAATATCAAACGTCCAAAACAAAAACCAACGGGGCACACGAAGGGCTAATTAATCCGACACTATCTGTTTTCTTTTCTGCCAAATACGACAGAGAAATTTAAGTAGTAACTGGGCCGAATTACCTCGTGAGAAGAGCTTGGCTCCTTCTCAAAATATTTCATTGTCTACTCACAAAATTTCGTGTGTATAATCAAAACTGTATTATAAATTATGATGTAAAAAATTAATTAAAACTAAGATTGTTTAGTCAATTAATTGTAGCAAATAGATAGATGGTTCGTAATACTTTTACTAAATCCATTCATCTGTTTTTATACAGTTTGAAAACTACACGATTTTAGTTTTAATTAATTTTGTAGAAATGATCTTTACAAAATTATTTATAATATGAATAATTCTAATTATAAGTACGACATTTTATGAATATGCCACGATGTATTTTAGAGAGAAGTTCCCTTCAATCCTTAAAGAGCCAAGTCTTTCTCTTTAACTTGGAAGTTGCCACACATAAAGAAACTTGAAGTGTTGCTTTCATGCCTATTTCAGATGCTCAAATCGATGGTTCGAATTTGCTTTCTATAAAGACACAAGATCAATCTTTCTTATCTTACTTTTCACAAGCATGTATTTGGATGCTAACTAGAAAAAGACAGAAAATTGAAAACGACTTCATTTGTATTATTATTAGAATTAGAAAATTACCTTTGCTAGGATTTTACAATAGGGATTTTCTAGTATGGACATACAACGGGATTCATGACTGTTACGCTATGGTTGAATGAGAGAAATAAACTCGAAATTTAAATAAAAGTAAGAATTTATAAATTGACATGCACCAATTCTGTTTTTTGAATTCATAAACATAGAAATTTAGAATTTTCCGCGTGAAAAAAAAACTTGGAATTTGAAATCTCCAATTCATAAGTTTAAATTCTATGTAAATATGCGTCATTTTCTAATTTCTATAAGTGAAAGTTTAAAAATTAAAAAATTTAAAAAAAAAACTCAATGATGAGCGGCCACGTACCACCACTTGTCACCACCACCCACCATTATCATCACCATCACAGATGGCTCACCACCACATGCCGTTGTGGCCTTTGCAGCGGCCACCACCTCCACCCACGCCATCACTGATGCTGCCACCACCCACCATCATCGCCGCTGTCGCCGTCCCCAGTTCTAGCACATTTCATAACTACTATCTTTTATTTATATATTAATGACTCTTTACACACATATGATTCCGTATTCTAATTTCATTATTCTTTTACATTATTTTTTTTAAATTCATTGTTATTAAGGGGAGGAGGAAGGTTTGAATATATTTACAATAATTCAAGGGGAGTGAGAGTTTTGAACACGAGACGCATTAGTGAAACCAACACCCTATCAAATGGAATATTGGACCACATTTTCTTTTAGATTAACCAAATAAAAAAATTCACAAATTCTAAAAAATAAAATTATCATTTCTATTTCTATCGTTTTTGAATTTCTTAATAATTTTAAATTTCCTTGGCTAAACAAAATATTAGATTGTTGTCCGTTGATTCTTTGGTCGGACATTCATTTCATCAGGTGCACACTATACATTGGCGCACAGTAAAAGACAAAAAAGTACAATTATTTTCTTCATTAGAAACTACTTAGGACAGTGTCAAAAGTACAGTTGGTGTTTTATGAGGACAATTTAACCCAAAAATTACAAAAAAAAAAACACAAAAAACTTAACTACAACAGGACAAAACAGCTATGCCTTTAGTTTACTGCCACACCAAGAATCACCTTTGGCAATATGCATTTTCTTGCCATATGCATAACAATGTCGAATCATCCTTGGTTTGTATTACTGTAGAATAACCTTTGTCTTTATGACAAAAATGGCATGATGTAAACAAACTGGTAAAACGTAGCCTCTAAAAGTGGCACACAAGATTTCAATTAACCAAACTATGAACATACAAAGCCAATCCAAGACGTTGGTTTTGAAGTAGCTTTCTCATCCACATTAACTTTTGAAGAAAATGGCAACTCATCCTAAATACAATTGATTTCTTTTGGTTAAAGGTTTGTGAGAAACTCAGCAAAATTTGCCGACATATAATAAAATGGTCAAGCATTTGTTCTAATCCCAGCATTCAGAATCCTGAGAGTTACTGCATGCCAGTAAATCAGTAAGAGAATTGTTGTTGACATTCTAAAAACATCATTATGTACTGTAATTTCATAAGAACATACAAAATGGTGCAGAATTTCATTTTTAAAGTGCTATTAACAACTCTCTTCCTCAAATGTGGAGCAAATCTTGCAGAATGTGAGTAGTCGGTCAATCAACGTAATACAACTCGACCGACCACTCATATCTCACAACTATCTCAACATTTCACCTGCATTGGGGAATGTCTAGGGAAAGTAGATATTGAATTATAACAAGCTACGAACTTAGAGAAACTTTCACTAAACAAAATTCAAAAACCCTAATTTATGTCAAGATAAATAATCAGAACAAAAAATAGAAATGAGAGAGTGTATACCTTTGAATTGGAATAGAGCAAAGGGTGGGATATATGATAAGAGGAACAGTGGCACGTGATATTGGCACGGCTCAATCAAAAAGCCGAGCTCAAGCACTTTGAGAGCACTGTTTTCTTATTGAACCGGACCAATATCCCGTTCAAACTGATCCCAATCCATCTCTTTTCTTTGGCTTCCATTCCATGCATCTTTTCATAAAATAGGCTACAAAACAAACACATCGTTTTCATCTTTACACAAAACAAAACTAGGAGCGAAAAAAAAAAAGGTTAATGATTTTCGCACTTCCGCTTTCTCCTTCCGCACTCTTCACCTTGTTTCAGTCCCGGACAAAAAAGGCTGAGTATAGAACAAGAATCACGAGTGCAAAAATCACTTCCTGAAGAAAAAGATTGGAAGTATATGAACTTACATTATGTGTTACAAACCAACAAAATAAAGAGTTTAATATGGGTTGAAAAATAGACAAAACACAAAAATTAGGTTGTAGAAATTACTGCTTATAAATTGATACGAGCTTGGAACAAGAACTGACAGATTATGTGAAAGGAGACGAAAGGAGGTAATTTGGAAATGGGGCAATGGGTGGAGAGAACAACTTAAACATATTAATAATGCAGGCAGAGCAGAGAGCAGAGAGAGAGAGAGAGAGAGAGAGATGAATGTATGTCTATTTAAGAAGGTATTGCCCAACAAAGGGAGGTGGCTACCAGTTACTAGTGGTGGTAGCATTGAAGAAGTTGCATTAAAATTTACAACCACCTTGCAACAAAGGAAGTTGGGAATATTAATTTTGAACAAGGTACAAGAATCTTTGAAGAAAAAGAAAGTAAAAAAAAATAAAAACAGGTTCACGGACACAAATCTGGGGCTTTTAATTTGAGCATTTATGGATGATGGGGTAGGGGAAGAAGAGATGTTCGTTCTGTTCAATCCGCATTTATGTTATTTTATATCAAACATAGAGAACCTTTGTTTGTTTCGGGACGTTTTGGTTTGGTTTGGTTACTGTCTCGTAGGTTTTTTTGGTTCGATTCAAAAACCCTTTCAACGCTATCACTGCATATTTTTCTTCAACAGTGTTTTTAAAGGTCTCTGCAATATGGGAGAAAAACTTGTGTAAGGCTTGACTTGCCACTGGATTTTGCTAAGTGACACTATAAACCATTCAAAACTCACCACGTGGCAAGTCTTAAATATAATTTTTTTTATCATTATTTTATATTTAACATTCTCATAGTTATTTTTTATATTAATTAATATACAATATACACCATGAGATCAATCTAATGATTCTTTTTTTTTCTTTTTTTCCTCGCTCTCATTTTTCTTCTCAAAATTTTCAGATCTTCTTCAAACTTTGTTGTCTCAATAGTTTCCTATCAATTGAAAAAATCAAAATTAGACTAACATATTCTTAAAATACTCATAAAAAAGAAAAGTAGATGTTATGTCAAAATAGCCTAATAACCTAATTCATATTATATCAATATAAAGAAACCGAATATCCTCACCCGAACCCGAAAACCCTCAATTATAAGAAAGAAAGAAAGAATTAACCCTAATACGCGATCAAACAAACTACAAAGAAAAAAAAAGAGTATTGTTTAAAGAACCAAAAACCCCCAATTACCACTGGATGCCGAATTTTTTTTTTTATTTTTTTAAGAAAAGCAAGAAATAGGGAGAGAATAAGATGAAGAGCCCTACAGAAAAATATAAATTAGAGGGAACATATGGGAAGAAAAAAAGGAGATAAGAAGAAATTGGATAGATTTTATGATGGATATTAATTAGTATAAAATTAATTATGAGATTGTGAAAAAAAAAAAAGAAAGATAAAAGACTATATTTAAACTTGTCATATGACGAGTTTTGAGTGGATTGTAGTGTCATTCAACAAAATCAAGTAGCAAATCAAGTCCCATACAAGTTTTTCTCACAACATGAGGGCATTGATTAACTTTGTAGGCGGTAGGTAGTAGAGTAGCTACATACAGGTGACATGCCATGCCATGCGTTTTTTGTTTAGGTTGCAGCACTGAAAGTTGAAATTTGAAACCCTAATTCTAATTGTCAATTCGTGCCATCATTTTGGTGAATTACTGTTCGGCTTTGGCGTTTGGAAAATGAGACCCAGTACTGAATTTTCACACATGATAAGGTACTCGGTTAGCATGACAGGTCAGAGATGGAAAAAAGTTGGTCCGCAATTTTCAAAAGTTTTATGGGCAACTTTGTAAGGAAAGGTCTTCCCAAAAGATTGGTGAGACGAGTTGCATGAAAAGTTATTGTATAGTATCGAAATACAGTCACGTAATATAACAATTGACATGCATAATATATGTCATACTACCACACAACTAATTTTTTGATTTGCACCTGTCAAGTTTATTAAAAAAAATAATTAATATTGACTAATGAGACATTAACACCAAAAGATTGATGAGGATGATTTACATTGTTGCACTTACTATGCTTGATTGGGTTTTTTTTCTATATAACTGGTTGTATTCCTGTTTTTTATCTCTCACGTCACATGAAAGAGGAAACTACAAAATATATGAATTTTGGTAAGATGCGACGAGATGCGTTTAAAAATATGAAACATGTCATGTGCGATCATTTTAAGATAGATATATTGAGAGATTAAGTGCCAATGTCTTGATGTCGTTAAACATCATTCAATAGCTGGGCCCTTTTATGGTAAGAGGAAGGGTCGAGATTAAGTCAAGATTAAAACTCCGAAAGATCTCAATAAGTCTTGACCTTTGGTAGAATTTGTGTTTAGTTATTTTTCTATCCTTATATGTTTCCTGTAAGGGGGTCATTTGGAGTGTGGATGACGTTTTTGACAAATCTAAACGTACGAAAATGATCCTATTTCGATGTGTAATCTTCCTGTCTTAACATACATTTTTCATCATCTACGACGATGGAGAAGTTGGAGCTCAAGAACATTTTCATTACTACGGACTAAAGTTTTGGTCACTTGAGTGGGCCTAATGCCTAATGGTATTGAGTCTCTCTCTCTCTCTCTCTCTCTCTCTCTACATATATATATATATGGAAGGGTACAATGTTCATCCTATAAAAAATTTCTCTCGGCCAAGGATGAGCCTGCTTATCTCAAATTACAACATATGAACAGTTTAGAGCATGTGTGTAAGGAGTGAAAGCTCTTAATCAATTAAATTACAAGTCGCTTGTAATATGTGTTGGTGATTTAACATGTATTGTTTTAAGTTTTTTTCATGTATTTTTAATTAGAATATTATGTACCTTAAAAACAAACGATATTCCTACTCCAAACTACATGTATCAAAATGTTTGATAGAATGGTATTCTAAGTTATGTTAATCTTGGGGACAATTGAACTTCTTTTTTTTTTTTTCCTTCTGAACAAAGGATATTATTTATACTAAGGGGGTGAGAGAGTGAACCAAGCTTCACAATGGGCTAGCAATAATGTGGTTCAGATTTGTTTTTGGCCAAAATCGAATCTAAGACCTCTCACTTACAAATGAAGAGGAATACCACTAGACTGTAGTACTAAGTGGCGAGAGACAATTGAACTTGGTGATTCTCAATTGTCAATAAGTGAGGGGCAATGGCTCTTAAAGCGTTTAGAACTTTTCACATTGTGTAAGAGCGGACATTCCATGTCCTACATCGTAGTTTTCTAAAATTTAATATCGCCTAGTTCTCTATTTTTTAATGAAATTAGGTGAGAAAAATATTTGAATGAGGTGGTAAATTTCTGTAACATTACCTATTTGATAAAATAAGGTTCTTTGTCAACCATTTATGATAAAAGTTAATATAATAAAGGTAAAATATTTATTAATATTAATCGAAATTATTTATAAATTAAGGGAAGTTCGTCCTACAGGTTGGATAAAGTTGAATGTTGATGCATGGTTGTATGAAGGGTAATACTAATGCTATTCAAGCAGGGGGTATTCCATGAGATTCTGATGGAAATTAGGTAATTAACTGGACTTTGTTCTAATTTGGGAACCGGAGAGATACTTGTAACTGAATTATGCGGGTTGTTTTTGAGATTGCAACTTGCTTGGAGATTACAGGTAGATAAGTTACTTGTCAAATCTAAGTTTGGTTTCACACTGTTGTTGGTAATGCAAATTCTTGTTCAAAAATCATCCTTTGGGTTCTGTCATTTTTACTGAGTCCAAACTTATTTTTTAAAATACAATTCTGGCATGTGTCAAAGTACCTGTTAACTTGTTACACAAGCTTGCGTGGGAGGGCATTTGGTAATTTTCTTCCTTTTTTAATTATCTAAAATATTTATCTCTCTCCAATTTTTATTTAATTAAACGCGCACCACTTATTTAAAACCCTACTTTCTCCTTTTATTTTGTTCTCTATAATTGAGGGGTTTCAGAGGAGTTTCCATTGCCAAAAGCAAGTTCAAGATGGAGCACCCTCTCGGTACGTATTTTAATTTACAAGAAAATTTTCACGACTATTACGTTTTACTATTTGATTTTTCTCGTGTGCTTTTTATTAGGTTCAGAATTGTTGTTTTTTTCTTTTTTGGTGTGGGAGTTGTAGAATAGTTCTTGATCGTTAGGAACCCTAGCTATATTCTTACATTATTTATGGGTTGGTTGATTGCTCTCTTCTGTGTAATATTCTGCATAAATCCTCTGAAAGTTTTAATTTCCCATCCGTACGTATTTTTATTCAATCCTCTAATATTTTCTAATGTCAAGAAAAGATAAATATAAGTTAGGTGCTTTTACAGTCCTGAATATTAGACTGGTCTTACGAACCTTGAAACCTGCAGCAGAAGGCCAAAAGCCCTAGAATTATATATTTTCCCTTCTGGGTTTTAATTGTAATTTTGGTTCTTCCTGTTACTTTTGTTATATGATTGTTGTCTGAGAAACTGTTGACAAACACCATGTGGCACACTGTCACAAATTCTATTATAGAAAACCGTTGTCACTAAATTTTGGTAATGATTTCATTCCTGAGAAGTAGTCGAAAAACAAAAAGATTTGAGTTGAGCAGCCCTAACTTACGATGAATCTTCGGTAATAGTTCATATAGAAATTGTTGATTCGTATTTAAAGGTATATGTAAATTATATTGCATACCTACGGAAGAACAATCGATTAGATGGTTTATGTCTGTCAAGTTCCAGATTTTGAATACTTATTGAACTTCCTTTTCAATATATATGCAAATCTGTGCTGAAGTTCCTCTCTGGGGTTATTGGCCATGGTGGCAGAGTACCCATGTAAATTGCTCTTTTTTTTTCAACAATTTGTATTGAAGTTGAAAGTGTGTGTGTGTCTTTGTACATGCCAGAAAAGAGACAAACCGAAGCCGCTCGCTTAAGAGAGAAGTATCCTGACAGAATACCAGTATGATTGTTATTTCTTTTATTGCAGTTGTTGGGCATGTTTCTCTTCTATTTTTGTTCTGTAATTCATTGCCTGCTGCAGGTGGTTGTGGAAAGGGCTGAAAAGAGTGATGTACCTGAAATTGACAAGAAAAAGTAAGTTGTTTCCTAATACTTAATTGTCTAATACACATTTGACAACCGCTTTCTTCTTTGCTTCAATCTGTGACATCTCTGGATTCTGGATATCATATAGATTGTGCAAATTTTGTTTGTTGCCTTCACCTGTTTATACGCTCTAATTAGTCAACGACGTGATTGTTTTGTTATACCTATTGTTGTCCTCTTACTCCCAGTATTTTTTTTTATCTTTTGACAAAATTAAGTAACAAGTTATTTGTGCCTGGTTTTCCTGAATGTAGATACCTGGTGCCTGCCGATCTGACTATTGGCCAGTTCGTGTACGTTGTCCGGAAAAGGATCAAGCTCAGTGCTGAGAAGGCTATTTTCATTTTTGTTAAGAATATTTTGCCACCTACAGGTGAGATATAATGGCTCTATTATGGTGGCTCTGTTCTCTTCAATATACTTGATTACTACAAAAAAGAAATTCTGATATGATAGGTTACTATTTTATAATCAGTTTTATAGATGCTCAGTTTTACAGATACTTCTTGATTGATTTATTGCAGCCGCTACGATGTCTGTTATTTATGAGGAAAATAAGGATGAAGATGGCTTTCTTTACATGACGTACAGCGGCGAGAACACATTCGGGACATTCTGAAGACAGAAAAAATAAAAGAAGTTGCAAGTGATGTAAATTATCTTTCAGTCGAGTCGATGGATTATTTCTGTGTGCGTATGTAGATCCCAAAGTTGCTGCTTAAGCCTTTTCTTTGCAACTTTGTAATCTAATTCAAGTCTTCAACAAAAAAATTGAAACTAAATTTGTAGAATAAAGATATCCTACTTGCTTCAATGCTTAGTCTTAAACCTCCCAGAGTGGTTCATGTGGGCTATGGGAATCAGGTTGGAGTTTGATTCCTATAACAATTTGGGGTTTCATATTTCCTACAGAAACCAAACTCATGAGACTCTTATTGAACTCATCTCCATTTAACTTGAATTTTCCGACTTATGAGTTGGACTCCAATTTCACATAAACCATTGGGTTCTTACTCCCTCAGAAAGCTCATCACTATGTTCCCTCTGCCCCCTCTTTTTCATATTAATTTGTAAACTAATTTAAGGACCGAATCGAATGAGAAAGAAGTTTGAATGGGTTTTAACCATCAACATACGAAGTATAAATACACTGCAAATAAGAACATTGTTAGGTTTGTACATAGAAACAACATTGTTACACACTCACTGTAATTGAGAATACTGCTAGAGTTAGATAGAAGATAACATTAAAGTTTATATTGCTCCCATTGAGATAAGTTTTTGACACCGTACTTAATTCAAATTGGTGGTGATGGAAGGTTCTCTAAAGTATATATGCCTCCATTATTTTTTTTTTAAGGAGTGCATTTGCTCAACCCCTAAAGTGCGGGCGACGCTCCCTATTGATTGCCGTTAGGTTAGATTAAATTTCAAAATTTGTGTTTTAAATCAATTAAATCTAACCGATTTAAGACAGTCAATGGGGGAGAGAGCATCACCCTCACTTTAGGAGGGGTGAGCAAAGTTGCACTATTTGTTAAGATACACAATGTTGTGTCGGTGTTTCTACTAACCAAATTTGAAACTTTATTAATGATTATATACGTAAATTTGAGAGTTGATTTCTTCTGAGTATTAAACAATGGGATTATAATTAAAATGAAATTGAAAGAATATTGTAGGCATTGAAATTTTGTGTTTACAAATACTAATCAGAATAATTCGGGGTTCAATTGGAAAACAAAAATAGACAAGAACCAATCAGAATATTAAACAATGGGAATATAATTAGAATCTCATTTCTTATTTCTGCCTTTCTTTCCCATGACGACTAGGAAAGGGCAAATAAAAAATTTCACGTTGAGAACTAAGCATAAATCAAACTTCACAGAAAATGAATTTATTCCTTCTAATCAAGTTTTGCAACATGGAGAACTCATTGTTTTCACTTCATGAACATTTAGCTAGCGACATTTGGTCACTTGGAAACCTTGTCTTTGCTCCTCCCTTCCTCTTTCTGATCTTCTCCAGCAGGCAGCTTATCATTCTCTTCTTGCTCTTGTTCTTGTTCGTGCTCGTGCTCGTGCTCTTGTTCTTGGTAGGGTTCTGGTTCTTGATAGTATTCGTATTGTGGTTCAAGTGCGAGTTCACCGCAGCCGTGACTTCCTGAGCTCAAGTCTCCAACCCAGCTTAAAAACGAATTCCATACTCCTGTCGCAATATTTCATTCTTTTGCGTATGTAACTCAAGACACAACACTTTGTAATATGTCATGTGTAGTACCAACTATCACAATTCACAATTGCTATTTCTTTTAACAGGAAAGTACGGATGATTTTGATAAAATATTACATAAAGAAACACAGGATAAAATAGAAATAGTAAAAGTCTAGGTGGGAAATAATTTAATATGACGCACATGTAATGCTTAAAAAGAAACCCAGAGGCCTCAACGGTTTTTTGGTTGCACAGCAAAAAGAACCATAAAATTAAGCATTAAGGTAAAAGGAAATTAAAATCATGACGATAAGATCATAGGGTTTCATTGTCCATGTGGCCCAGAACACGGAGAGATTCATGAGTGTCCCGATTTGTGTATGTATATATGTTTAATTTTCACATCACATAATTAAATAGACGATTATATACATCAGTAATAAGACGAATTTTTCTAGAATAAGAGTTAGGTAAAACTAACAGGCAAGATGACAAATTCGCAAACCTCTCGTACTAAAATAAATAATGGTTCATGCACTAAAAAACTGTAAATTAAGCAAACCCAACATTACCCCACAAACACAAACACAAACACAAACACAAAAATAGAGTGAGAAAAGTACATTTGATGTGTGTAGATGACAAACACAAATGAACTTTTACAGTTGTTTTTCAAACTCTCATTCAAAGGTGATCCTAACATCCTCTAGTTTTGAAAAATAAAATATAAAAAGGAAATGTGACAACCCGTCCCAAATGTTACGATTTTATAAATCTTAAATGAGTGAAATTGACAAAATGCCCCTTAAGGCAAGGACGTTGACTTTCGTTGACCAGCGTATTGTGAGGCGTATAAAATATTCTTTTAACGTATCTACGTAGTACTCGTCATTATGAACGCGTAGACACAAACGGATTTGAATTTGAAGCAAAAACGGGGATATTACGGAATTCGAAAAGTATTTTTGTAAGTTCACAAATGAAGATATTTCTCCACTTTAGACCACTACCTGGCTTACACGTGGCACCCCATTTCTGGTGCCCTTTTTCTTTTCCCTTCCGTGTTCCTCTCCCCGTGTATCCTTCCATGTCTCATCTCTTTTCCCCTCACTCTCTCATCTCTCCTCCCTCACCTTTGTCAGCTCTTCCTCTTTGCAAGTTTAACCAACATCAACCACCACCCACTGCCTTCTCCGGCGAGCTTCGCCATACCACCACCATAACTCTCTATCTCGGACACTCTCATTCACTCTTAGGCTCTCCCTATCGAGCTCTCTTGCTGCACTTACTTCGCAGAGGCAGTGACCTAACCAGCGTGACCACCATCACCATTTCATGGTGGAAAAATGGTACAACCACCACAACTCTCGTGGTGGACCACCATCACCACCCTCACTTGCCATTTTTCACAACAACTTTCCACCGTTCACAACCAAGGTGATTTTGGAACCCCCCCAACCTCGAATCTTTCTTATTTTCATCCCCTGATGATATTTCTAATCTTAAATAGGAGATTCGTGGGTGATTTAGTGCAGATCGCAGCTCGGGGAATGATTTCCCAGAAATTTGGAAGCTTGGAACCGTGACCATTTATCTCATTTCAGAGGATTTTTTTCCGGCCATCTCGGTGACGTTTGGCCCTTGAAACTGGTATAGTCTTGTTCATTACATTTCTAGCTTCAAGTTAGTTTTTGAATCATCGAATTTGGTTAAGTATCGAGTTAGATATTAGCTCTGAAAGTTGGGATGAAATATCTTAGATTCTGGAAAATTTAAACAATGGCCATTTAGTCACTTTCAGGCCATTTTTTCGGCCATCATAGACCTTAACTCGACCATATTTTGATATGGACTTGTTCCCTACATTCCTAACTTCACTTAGGTTATGGTATCATTGATTTTGGTGGAGAATCGAGCTCGTTATGGGCCCTGGAAATATGCTCTGCAATCTGCAAAAACTGCAGATTTCGTGAAGGAGGCGAGTACAACCATACTCCCAGCGCGTAGGCACGCGTGGGGAGCCTAGCATAGTCGGCGCGTGCAGCACGTGGCTGTCCTGTGCAGCCATTTGTGGCGGCATGTGACGGTGCGTCAAGCCTCTAGCCGACGTGTGGTCGACGTGTGTGGGTCCGTGACTTCGAGTAGATCGTTTTCGTATATTTAAATCCTATGTTTGGGCAATCTACAGAGGTAATATTTAAGTTTTCGTTTATGTGTTATTAAACTAAGTTAATTAGTAATTTCACATTTAGGAGAAACGTATCCCTAGAACGTACGGGGTCAAGCAAGGCTCAGAGGC
Source organism: Cotoneaster glaucophyllus (assembly GCA_036320875.1). NCBI lineage: Eukaryota > Viridiplantae > Streptophyta > Magnoliopsida > Rosales > Rosaceae > Cotoneaster > Cotoneaster glaucophyllus. The sequence continues at coordinate 6,032,213 of CM070068.1, forward strand.
TTCGTTTCGACTGCTTATCTGTGAGTGGGCAGTTTATTTTATACTTATACATATTTATAGTTTCCCTAAATGTGTAGTTACTTCACTTTTACGCGTATATTGTCAAGCATTCGTTATTGTGATATTAATTGTGATAAATGCTGCTATATGGTTGGGATATTATTGTCATGACATTTATACATATATGTACATGCTCATCTTGCTGCACCGATGTCAGTACTCACCCCACCAGGGCCAGTCCTTCACGTGTATGTTCACATCGCACCGTTCGCTTGCCTTGGATCCAAGTTAGGTGCCAATCATGTTGGGTAGTTGCATTAGGCAAATTCGACTAATATGTGACCGTGCTTCTGCACCAGCCTTCACGTGATCGTAGTATTAGAGCGTATTGATTACACCCAGTCCTGGTCATGTCAGAAATTATCTGTACGAACTCGTGTGTCAACTTAGATGGATGAGCAATTGATTATACTTGATTATCACATGATTATATTAGTGTGGCATTTGATATATCATGACTTGGCATATTTCTGGTTATACTGTTGTTGAATTGTTGTTTACATACTTACGTAGTATGTTTTAAAGAAACTATACGTGTTTTACAGCAAGGTGTTAGTATGTTCGAAAATAAAGCTTTTCTTACAAACATTGTTTTGCTGACCCACTCAACTTTGTTTTTCGCCCCTTTAGGTTTAGTAGCTGTTCTTACTTGTAAACAAGGATTCTGGCAAATCTCAGGAGATGGTTATCATCAGTGGTATAACCCTCATCCTAATTACTATAATGTCTTATGCTCTAACATCACATGTGAAATGGGTTCAATCCTGCTCACCCGCGCACTCTTTAGATTAGGCACTTTTAGGTTTGAATTTATTCACATCTTTTTTCCACTACACTTTACTTTATAGTTTCGTCACCTTCCATGTGTCGGCCAGCACAACTCGATTTAGAGTCCAAGTGGACATTCCTGGTCGGGGTGTGTTAGGAAAACTTCTCTCTCTAATCCACATTCCTTTTTTCTCCCTTTCTCCTTCCCATTTTTAAATAAAAATAAAAATTATTTTCACACACAAATTGTGGGGCATATGCTAGTTATTATTAATTAAACGCATCGTATCTTAATATTAATTGTGGTGAGACTAATGGTAAATTAAATATATACAGGTTGATTGAGATTACGCCAGGTGTCAAATGGACTACCCCGACTCATTTAAAGGCAGCCCATGTGAGCTTGGGTTGTGTCTGGACCGACCCACTTAATTAACAAATTGTGTTTGGATCGACCTACTTAATGAAACATTAAGCCCAACCCAACCTGCGGCCATGGCTGATTAACACTTGGGGCGTGCTGGGCCGAGTCACTAAAAGGGCAACTTTGCAAAACAAACTTTAATTATATTAAAAGTTAAAAAAAAATAGTAAGTGGCTTGTAGTCAAATTGGTTAAGAGTATTCGTCCTAGCACTCGAGATCTCATGTTCGAATCTCTCTTCCCTTATTATATAGATTATCCTATCGTTTGTAAAAAAAATAATAAATGGTTTATAAAAACTTATTTGAACATGTTATTAAGCAAAATAACACTAATATTAAGTCTTACTAACTTTAAAATATATGTTTGTAATTAAAAAATAATGAATAAATGAGAATTTTTATATGAGCCATGGTCCCTAAGATTTTTCATATGGGCCATGGTCACGGACCATGGTCCGGTTAGTCAACAGGGTATAAATCTTAGGACCGTACCTTCCACTTCTTACAAATCATGTCGTATTATGCTTTATTTAAAAGGAAAATAAACGAAAAGTCATCAAAAACTTTAGTTTTAATGAAAATGACAAAATAAAGGTGTAGGTGAATAGTACCATAAGTGGCTTTTCAAAGTAAAAATGTCATTTTTATTAATGAACCGTACTAAAAATGTTTTATTAAGATTCTCTTATTTAAATAGGTGTAGACCGTGTCATGCCTTATTTAAATGGACCTTACTTGTGCCGTGCTCGTGCCGGGTCGCCCATTTGACACCTCTACGCCAATCGTAACTCATTACTCTGTCAGTGTCATTGACATGTTATGTAGCAGCTTTCTTTGGGGCTTAAGGATTTAGTAAGGTTTGAGTTCCTTGGGGCTTAAGGCTGTAATAAGGTTTGAGCACACATCTAACCAAACTGCTGGAATAGCTCAGTTGGTTAGAGCGTGTGGCTGTTAACCACAAGGTCGGAGGTTCGAACCCTCCTTCTAGCGTTTTTTTTCTCATTTATTTCTTCTTTTATTTTAATTTCATCACCCTATTCATCTCCGTCAAGCCATATGAACGCAGCAGAATCAATGGCTGGGAAGGTGGGCTATGCACTCCCCAGTTCAACCTTGACGAGGTTCGTGCGTACCATAACATATTAAATCATACTTGTAACATGCAAGCATGCTTAAACATTCCGATTTAGATTACATAATTATTCGTGCATGTAGATAATTGCATCATTTGGGGTTGGAAGGGTAATTGGGTCTTATTGTACCATACCAGTTCTTAACAAGAAAGATCGACAGAAATGATGGTATTCCCTTGCCTGAATATATTAGCTAGGTAATTTTCCGGCCTTAATATATCGGAGTGCGGTAATCACTTAGTCCTTATTTACTTACAACTAATCAATTAAGTAGCAATAAGATTAATTCTAACATGACATGAATATTGTTGTGATTGATTAATGATGCGTCGGGGGTGCCTGGGTTTGCAGCATTGTTGGGAATTAAGGTGCGCTAGCAGACCCAAAACCAGCAGGTTCCAATGTGTAAATTTCGGCTGCAGCTGGGGCTGTTGGAATGTATGCAGGGCAGTTAGCCAAGCTCAGAGGCTATAGGTCATTGGAAGCACCGGATCAGAGAGTACCAATCATCATCAATTTGATATTTCATCCCAATTGGAACTTTCATCAGCACCAATCGCCGTCAAAGATGTGGTTTATCGTCTATGTATGATTTTAAGAAAGTCGAAGGAACGCTAGCTACATGCTTAAAACATGCAAGTAAAAAGTCGTTTTTGGGGAGCTGGGCAGAAGGAAAGTGGTTTAGATAGCTGTTTTTTTTAGGTTTTGCCATAAAACTAATACTAGTAATCTAGAAGGTAATCCAACCCCTCTACTTTCAAGTTGGAGCATGGATATAAAACAATGAGCATGACATTTGGGAGTTTTAACGAAACACTCCCGGTACTGTTCACTTTTAACGAAAAACCATATTTTTACCTTTACTTGATACTATTCACTATACTTTTAAAAATGACTTTTCGTTAAAAGGGAAGTTTTTTTGGACTTTTCATTAGTTTTTTTTTTTTTTTTTTTTTTTTTTCTTTTAGTATAACGGTAGATATTCGTCTTAGATCCAACTATAAGGGGCCAATGTTTGTCAAAACCAAGCATCATCTTCAATTTTTTTGGTTGACAATTATCCAAACTCAACACAATGGCGATCGGCCTACTCCCAACCCACCGGCGATCGATATATCCCTTCCCCCATGAGACACACATACATATTTATCACCTTCTACCAATCAACGTGAATGTTCGTTTTCAGGTTCATGGTTTGTGGGTGCAAGAAAAAATTTAACTTCTTCATACGATAGAGTTCAACCAAGAATCGAATTCTAGTATGACATCAAGTTGAAAATAAAAATTAACCGTACAAATTTAAAATTCTCTTTTACTACTCAAATAACGCAATCTAAATGAAACCCTAATGAATAAAACAAAAATATATTTTTTTTTTTGTAATTTTCCACAAAATCTACTTAAAGAGCAACGGCTACTAAGATATTGTTTTAAGACTATAGAGAAATTTCAAAAGTTTAAGGGCACGTTTACTAATCCGTAATCAGATTGAGAGGAATTGGATTGAGGAGGAATTGGAATAAGTTGGAATCAGAATTAGATTCATGTTGAAGTTGTTTACCAAAATTGTCTCGAATAGAAGTAGGAATGATATTGATGTATATAAACTGTTTACTAATTCACAAGAATCGGAATGATAACTAATGTGATTACTAAAGTACCCCTACTTTAACTAATTTATTTTATATGCTAATTATTTTTAGTAAAACTTTTATTCTTTTATTTTGTTTTACTAGAGAGAATAATTTTTTTTATCTTTTATAAAACTTTTAAATTTTCCTAATCGCATAGATTACTTCAATTTTGATATGAAAGAATCATTTTTTATTTGCTTCTAACTCTTAATCACCCTCAATCCTATTAGAAATACCTACATAAAGTAAAGTAAAATAAAATTTTACTTCCTTCTCTCTCTTCCCCCTTTCTTTCCCCAATCTTTGTTTGCAACCCCTTTCTTTCCCCACGCAATATCCACACCCCACTATCCAATCTCAGGAGGAACCACAAAGCCACGAACCACCCCATCAACAAAAAAAAAATCCAATTTTCAGGGTGAAAGTGATAAAAGTTCTTTCCTTCTCTTCTGTTTGGGTCTGCAAATCGCAATTTCCTTGAGGATTTGGGCGTTCATTGTTCTAAATCATGTTCGTCGTTGTGGCGTCGTTTCAAACCTCGGGCGATCATTGTTCCAAATCGCAGGCGTTCATCGTTCAGTGCTGCTGCATCGTTTTAGATTGCGAAGGTGGGGTGGTATGTGCTGTGAGAGAAACAAATACAGAAGAGAGTGATTGATGAAGGTAGGAGTTGTTTTAGGAATATACATGGGTATTTTGGGTAGAAAACTTTGATTCGTGATGGAGCCCTCTACCCATAATTCAATTACCACCTCTACAGAGGGAATCCAATTCTAGGGAAATCCGGAATTGAACTCCTGAAATTGGTTGGACCCCACATAAAATCTGATTCCCCAGTTGCTAGTAAGCGGCAGAATGCTTGGGGAGAAATTCAATTCCGTTTCTCTCCATTCCACTCCCGATTGGTAAACACGCCATAAGACATCTAGCTATATATGTTTTTATTACACCAAAGGATCGAGTTCATATTTATGAGTGCAGCACCTTCGTTTGGAATTTTAGAATATGAATGAGGTCAATTATTTGAAGTGCCCTTTGAGTAACTATAGAACCAAAAATAATTAAATAAAATTAACATATATTTAATTATTTATGACTATTTAATTACTTAGTTGCAGTAGTATTTAAAATAATGTGCAGACTTTGTCCTCACATTCTTACATATACCTCCTCACGTGTGGAGAATTTTCAAACCAAACACATGAACAACACAAATTGGGTGACGTGGCACTAGTACAAAAAATACTTTACGCGATGCAGTTCCTTCGTCGGCGCAAAGTAAAAAAACATCGCGCAAAAATTAGCTCAACGAACCTTCATCGCGCGCTAACCGTCGTCCCAAAATAGTGACAGAAGAGTTTGCACGACGAAGAAGAAACATGCGTCACGCAAAGAGGCTTTGCCGATGCACATCCCTACGTCGCTCAAAGAGGCTTTGCGCAACCTAGGGATGTGCGTCACGCAAACCCTCTTTGAGCGACGTAGGGATGAGCATCGCGCAAAGCCTCTTTGCACAACGCATGACCTTACGTAGCAAAGCCACCTAAGCCACTTTGCACGACATAGGTTTCTTCTTCGTCGTGCAAATCCTTTTTTTTTTTGGTCAAAAATATTAATTTTTTAATTTTTAATAAATATTATAATTAAATTCTAAGCAATAATTAATTAACTAAGGAAAAGTATTTAATTATAAAATATATGAAATTTTACATCCAAGATGTCCGAACAAAAAAAATAAAAAACTACAAGTAGTGTTCTAGGTTTGATACATCAGGCTACTGGGTATCAGCAGGGCGAAGTGGCTCGAAGGTCGAAGGTGTAGCAAGATCAGGTGTTGGTAGCGAGATTTGGAGGCCGGACATCTGTATGGCTCGTACAAGGTCTCTCACGTGCCCGGCATAGGCCCTCATCTCCTCATCCTGGGCTCTCATCTGCTCGCCCTGGACCGCAAGTTGACCCCTTAGGGTTGTCACTTCCTCCTTCAATGCATCGACCTCTGCTGTGTTCGATCTGGAAGAAGAGGCACCCATATCACGAACCCGCACTTTCCCCATACACCGAACAACCTTGCCATGACGATGACCGAAGTTCTGATCCAAGACATCAGTCAGGATTTGAAAACCTGCATCATCGGGTACCCTGACGTCCTCGATTGAGGTCTCTGGGGAAACTGCGATGTTGCTTCTTGGAGAATAGCAGTGCGCTTTTCCACCATATCAGCCTGTAATAATAAAGAAAAAAATATATAATGTTTAATAACAAAATATAAATAATATTTGAACGATTCATACATATAAGAATAATAACAATTACATATACTTACATTAAGCTGCTCAGTGGTCTCATCACCAGGTCGATCTCTGGGAACTTAGAACCCTCATGAAGAAAAAACCATTAAGAAAATTTTATTAATCAATAATAATAAATATAATATAATATTAGAAACTAATCCTTTCTTGCATTTGAAACTAGAAGAAAAAAGCAAAGAAAACTGAGCAAATAAACCATGTGTGAAAAATCAAAGAAAACTGAACAAACATTAACCGAAGATTAAAAAGTGTTATGAATCCAAGATTAAAAAGTGTAATGAATCCAAGGTAGCAAAGAGACATATCCTAATCTGTCAACCCCCCAACCCAACTTTCTATTTGTTAGTCTGTATGTATATTTTGTGTGTGTGCATGTGTATGTGTATGTTTGAGAGACAGATGAGAGAGATGGTGGTGTTGCTTCCTGCAATTTAAAACTACAATATACACCAAAAAAGCCAGATATGTTTTGATAGGTTAAAATTTCTAAATGACATCACACTAGTCATGTATACTTGAAATGAGTTGAACCAACCCCAGCCTCCAAAAACTCAACCCCCCCCCCCCCCCCCACTTGCAAATAAGCGAGTACCAGAAGCAAATGAAGAGCAAAAGTGAAGGCAACCCTAAGTCTGTCAAGTGAGCAAAGATGCCTGAGTACTGAAGCTGCAACCAGGTAGGATCCTAAACGATGAAAACAATCTCGTATACTTATCTGATATAAAAACTCATGTTGCATATATGAAGTTCAAAAGGTGCAGATGTGAAAAATTGATTGGCAAATTGTTCTTACAGGATGTTTAGCTTGCTCAGATCCCCTAATCGTGGAGAGAGAGAACCGGTGAGACCTTTGTTGAATGAAAGATCCCTGCAATGTTAACGTTTCAGATTAGTTACAAAAAGAATTTCATCCTTAATCAAGATTTAGCTAAACAAAACAACTGACACTGGAAAGTTTTATGCATATGTTTACAATTAGACATCAAATTTGTTGTGTGTTGTTCAGTTCATAATATGCTGCAAACATAATGCTGGTGACACGCCCCGATCCCGATATTCTCCAAATACCAGGATAGGCACGTGATGACCGACATCCGAGGGTGACGAAAGCCATTAATTGAAAGCGTGATGATTAAAATATGAATAAGATAAAAGAAATTTAAATATAAATAATGTGCAAATGAGGAACGTGTTCAGAGTATACAACGAGAGGACTCAAAGGTGTCAATGCGAAAGTGCCTTGACGCCAGAATTGTATGCCTCGATTCTAAGTCCTGAAGGGGGCGCAAAACAAACATGAGTGGACCAAGTTGATATATATATATATATATATATATATATATATATATATATATATATATATATATATAATAAAACAATTATTAACATACTAAACCCTAGGTTTTATGAAAACACATATATCATGATAAAAATAGTTTTTCCGAAACCTAGCATGTCGTGCAATGTCTCAAAGCATATCTCGTATATATCATAATCACTAGTGAGTGTCCAATATCCCTTCAGGCCTCATGCCAGCTCCCCGTCTCTGTGCCAATTGCCAAAGAAAAATCACCCCCAGGCCTTGTGCCAGCTTCCTGCCCCTGTGCTAATTGCCAGAGGAAAACCCCTTCAGGCCCTATGCTAACACAGTAACCGTCGCCCGTGACGGAATCTATCCCTCGCCACGTAGCGGGATAGGGACCACTAGGTAAGTACAAAACCATTGAACATACATATTTTTGAAAAGTAACTTTATAGTATAAAGTCATCCATCATCTATACTATAAAGAGTTGTTCGAAACATGTTCTAAATATTATATCATCATCCATCATATAATCTATAAAGAACACGGGTTATAGGAAAAATAGTAATAATTCAAAATAGCCTCAGTAAGCATGTTATCTCATAAAACATTTCACAAAACGTAATCATTAAATCATACTTTTCATGTATGCATTTCTACTATTAAAACATGCATTTTAGAAGCTGTCCACTCACAGATACATCGTGCCGAAAAGCCACGCAAACTAGCAAAGGCAGAACGTCACGAACAATTGCCCCTAAGCACATAAAGGGTACAATTAATAAAACTCTATTATAACAATTGAATTTGGGAAAACAAACGTCGGAAACAGATTCAGGACGTCGAATTACCCTCAGAAGGGACTCGGTTAAATTTCGTAAAAATCAACAGGGGAATATTCCTGGAATATTCCGAGGAATATTCTTGATCCAAAGCGGACAATATCGTGCTACGGCCACTCTGTCGTGTGGTGCGAGTATGCCGATGAAGACGTCGGGCCCCTAAGGGGTGGATTGTGACATCCCACATCAACCAACAAAGGGGGTGATGTGCCTTATATGTACATGCCCACCTCCATATAGCATGAGGCCTTTTGGGAACTCACTAGCTTCGAGTTTCATGGGAACTCCGAAGTTAAGCAAATTCGGGCGAGAGCATTCCTAGAATGAGTGACCCACTGGGAAGTTCTCGTATGAGTTCCTCGTGAGGGCGTGGCCCAAAGCGAACAATATCATGCTACGTCGGAGCCGGTATGGGATGTGACAGCTGGTACGAAATGAGGAACAATCATACTCACAAGGATCTTAATTCAGAGAGGCCCCCGACGTTGCCTTCAATTTTTCCTTTCACGTTAATTGCTGATAATCCCCTGCACGGTAAAAATCCAATGCTCAATTCTATGTACACATGAATATCGACTTAATACAATATCAAATCACTATCCAATGCTCAATTCACATCCAAATATCCAATTTACTCAAACAAAAAAATATACGATTTAAGTAAATAGCCTGCAGACAAGATTCACTTTAATCAAAATCCACATCTGATTACTGGTTTTCTCATCAAAATTCAAGCAATTAAGCATAAAATCTCACTCTCCTCAATCACCTAAACCTTCATTCCTCCCTAGTCCAGCAAGAACACCTCCATGTTCATACACAAAACACACATACAGATCAACAAAATTGCAAAAACTTCAGACAATCAAACATCACGAGAAAAGCAATTTGACCCTAAACCAGAACTAACATCCAATTTTATTTGGAGATTTAGACAAAGTACTCAGAAATCAACATGCAATTTGACCCTAAACCCTAAATAACAAAAACCCATCGAAAATCAGAAACCCTTACCTTGATTTTGGGACTTAATTCGAGTCGGCTTCGAGATTCGTGTGGTTGCCCGTCGTTTAGAACGAGAGGGAGAGAGACAACCGACAGAGTAGTGGTGGTGGTTGGACTTGAGATTGTGAAAAGGAAAGACAGGTCTGGGTTCAAGATTTGGGGTTCAAGCTTGCGAATAGGAGCGAGAGGGAAGAGAGAGGTATACATGAAAGAAATAGTTGGGGTCCAAACTTGAAATATTGAAAAAAAGGCCTATTTTTCACTATTACACCGCCAAAATTATCACAACTGGCGCGACGTAGGTATACAATTTGACGTCCAGCAAAGTGGTTTTGCGCGACGACCACATTAATGCATCACGCAAGGTTTTTTTTTTTTAAAAAAAAAATTATTATAAAAATTACTGAAATTGTGACTTTACTCCTTTCAAATTCAATTTTTTTTTACATAAACCCCACAATAGTATATTTTTCTAAAACAAAACCCACAATAATTTTTTTTACATATATATCATTCAATTTCTTAAGTGTTAAAAGTACAAGATAAATAAATTAAAATCTACTTAGTAAATATATATACCATTGAACTTGATGGGAAACGCATTGTACGAAACTAGTTTCAAAGATCCAGCCGTCAAATTTGTTTGTATATGCTTCGAGATCTCATACGCCAAAAATCACAAAAAACAAAGATGCAGAGATCAAGTTACGGGACAAAACTTTTCGACGGCTATAAACGAAAAATCACGATTTAACGACTATTTTAACTCCGATTTTGATGATTTTTTTACAGCTACACTCCTTGATCCTATATGAATACAATGAACTAATTCGATCGTCAATTTAAAATATTTACACTAGTGGATATCACAAAATCTTATGTTATACTTAATGAAAACATAAATAAACTCCAAATATTAGTGAATCTATTGTTTTGATGGGATATGCATTGTACGAAACTAGTTTCAACGATCTAACCGTCAACCGTTGAAACTAGTTTGTATATGCTTCGAGATCGCATACACCAAAAATCGCAAAAAATAAACATTCAAATATCGAGTAACGGGACAAACCTTTTCGACGACTATAAACGAAAAATCACGATTTAACGGTTATTTAACTCTGATTTTAATGATTTTTTACAGCTACACTCTTTAACCCTATATGAATACAATGAACTAATTCGATCGTCAATTTAAAACATTTACAGTGGATACCACAAAGAAAAAGGCAATGCAAGAACCCGAAAGAAAAAGCAAAAGGAAAAAAATAATAATAATAACTTTGCGCGACATAGGTACACTTGTGTCACTTAAAACAGCTTTGCGCGACGCAGGTAGTTTTATTTTTTTCCCTTTTGCTCATGAGTACAAAATAAATAAATTAAAATCTACTTAGTAAATATTTATACCATTGAACTTGATGGGAAACACATTGTACGAAATTAGTTTCAACGATCCAACCGTCAAACTTGTTTGTATATATTTCGAGATCGCATACGCCAAAAATCCTAAAAAATAAACATTCAGAGATCAAGTAACGGGACAAAACTTTTCGACGATTATAAACGAATAATCATGATTTAACAGTTTATTTTAACTCTGATTTTGATGATTTTTTACAGCTACACTCCTTGATCCTGTATGAATACAATAAACTAATTTGATTGTCAATTTAAAATATTTACACTAGTGGATACCACAAAATCTTATGTTATACTTAATGAAAGTATAAATAAACTCCAAATGTTAGTGAATCTATTGTTTTGATGGGATACGCATTGTACGAAACTAGTTTCAACGATCCAACTGTCAAACTTGTTTGTATATGCTTCGAGATCGCATACACCAAAAATCGCAAAAAACAAACATTTAGAGATCATGTAACGGGTCAAACCTTTTCAACGGTTATAAACGAAAAATCACAATGTAACGGTAGTTTTAACTCTGATTTTGATGATTTTTTTTACAGCTACACTCCTTGATCTTATATGAATACAATGAACTAATTTGATTGTCAATTTAAAATATTGACATTAGTGGATATCACAAAATCTTATGTATACTTAATGAAATTATAAATAAACTCTAAGTGTTAGGGAATCTATCGTTTTGATGGGATACGCATTGTACGAAACTAATTTCAACTATCCAACCGTCAAACTTGTTTGTATATACTTCGAGATTGCATACGCCAAAAATCGCAAAAAACAAACATTCAGATATCAAGTAACGGGACAAAACTTTTCGACAGTTATAAACGAAAAATCACGATTTAACGGTTATTTTAACTCTGATTTTAATGATTTTTTACAGCTACACTCTTTGACCCCATATGAATACAACGAACTAATTCGATCGCCAATTTAAAATATTTACACAAGTGGATACCACAAAATCTTATGTTATACTTGATGAAAATATTAAGAACACTTTGCGCAACGCGGCTGTACGTCGCGCAAAGTTATATTTTAAATAACCAAATGACATCCAAAATCCAAACCTAACCCCTTTGATTTTCTTTCCAATTCTTCCAAACTTTGAATTTATTTATTTATTTGTGTTGTATGTTTCGAAAATGAACTTGTGGTTGTTGATTGAAATGGGAATCACAATTTATCTTTGTTTTGTGACTCTCTGCTTTTCCAGTTCCGTTTTTTATTTCTCCAATATATTTATAAAGAGAGTATAGACTTCAAACTTTTAAATGAAGGAAAAAGTTATACATTGCAATTTGCAAGGTTTGTGTTTGTGCAACACAACATTTAAAGTTCCAATTGAAAACAGAAACAGAAAATAGCTCCGTAACAATTAGGTAATAGTTCAACATCACTGAGTTGTTACCCTAGTACCTTCCATATTTCTCAGTGGGTCAAATGATTTTGATCAAGATAAAAAAACTTGACAAGCCCCAATTTTCATAGAACAAAGAATGAACACATCTATCACTACATTAATCATGGATTTAATTTCCGCATATTTTGATCCCAACAGGCAATTAGTCATTCACAAACAAACAAAAAAGATCAAATTTTTCAATATATTGGGTAATATTAACCAAAGTTTCAATACAATCATATATAAAAAATGGAAGAATACCGTAGAGGTTTTGAATCACCTGAGTGTGATCAAGCAGCTATGGAGGTCTGCAGGTGAGGAAGAGGGCAAGGCAGCTATGGAGCTTTTGACTTGTGTTAGAACACATGAAAGAAAGATAAGAGGTGCCATTTCTGTGTTGACTTTGCGCGACGAAGCTAGGCCTCGTGCAAAGCTGTTTTGCACGACGCAGGTAACCTACGTCGCGCAAAGTTGGGAAAAAAACGATAAAGCATTCTTGGTTTGGCGCCAAAATCTTGCGCAATGCACAAAACGTCGCGTAAACGATCTTTGCGCAACAGACTTTGTGCTACGAAGACTGGAGTCGCGCAAAACGGTTTTGCGCGACATAGGTGAACCTTCGTCGCGTAAAACTGTTTTGCACGACGTTAGTCTTCGTCGCGTAAAGTCCATTGTGCAAAGACCGTTTGCGCGACATTTTGTGTTTAGCGTCGCGCAAACATACTTTGCGCGACGAAATTTGCTTCGTCGTGCAAACATGTTTTTGTACTAGTGTGGAGTTAGACTTCACATGTAGGCGAACCTAGCTCTAATACCACGGAGGAAGTTGAGATTCCACCATAAACAATTGGGATGGAGAGTGGCTCAACTTCTTGTACGCTCTTGCAAGGTTTGGTTACACTGATGTGAAACTTTATCTTCATGTTTTCACAATTTCACAACCTTTATTATTGTATATGAGACCACTTGTATTAAAGAATTAGTTTTTTTTTTTTTTTTTTTCCAGCCGATGATCAGTTTTCCTAAGTCTATTAATAATTATAGTTTTAGAGGATTAAGTTGATTTTCCAATTGTAGTGGTTATCCCAACCCAATTGGAGTTATTTTCAATTGGAGTGGTTTTTACAATTGGAGTTGTTTTTATAAATGTAGTTGGTTTCTCAATTGGAGTATGATTCATAACTAGATTCCAATTAGGATTGGTATTCCTTATTGAAGAAGACCTTTATTATGCTATATAAAGCGACTATTACACTAGTTTTGAATTCAAGCAAAACAATAAGTTGTATATCACTCAAAGGGTCAGAGTGAGAAAAGGTAAGAGTGTACTAGCAAGTGTGTCAACTTTATGTACCTAAATAGCATAACTTTACTAAAAATGGAAAATTACTTGCTATTCTTGGTAGTAATATTGACAAACCAAGATGATATGTAAAATGTACGCAAGTTAAAAATCAGCGGTTAAACGAGGTATGAAATAGAAAATCCAAAAAATCAGATGGCGTATTCCTACATCGCCCGACTTGACAAATTACGCGAACGGCAAATTATAAGCTGAGACTGCAACAAAATCGTGACTGTACATTTCTTTCACAAGAAGTATTTCTATTACGGTTTCATTCTTGGAATTACTATGTTTTAGTGTGTGAATGCTGAACTTTGAAATATCTATTCAATGCAATATTATTATGAGTTTATACATGAGAGATGTTATTGACACTCACTGTTATAAAAATCGGCCTAGGCCGTGGTGCCCCGCCCCGATTTTGGGCAATGCGCTTGGAAAAATCGGTTGGAAGCTAGGCGGCGCCTAGGCGGGCTAGGCGGGGCCTAGGCAGTCCTAGGCGGTTTTTTTTACATATTTTATATATTTATTTTTTTATTAATTGAGTGTTTTTTTTTTGGTTTCATGGTAGTATTCTTATGGAAATGGTGTACCTAATTTGCAAATGATGGATTTACTACAAGTTCATCCAATAGTGAAACGAATTGGAGCTTTTTTGAGGGGATACATACAAAGAAAAGAAATAAACTAGATACAACAAGGTTAAATAATTTAGTCTATGTCTAATCCAATACAATGATCGTGATTCATGAACAAGAAGAATTTAGTCTATCATCCAAATCCTCCTCATTATGATTGTATGCTTACTATTTTTTAAATGTTGAACTTTTTGGATGTATATAATTTGTGTATTCTTCTACTTCAATTTTTGCATTTTATCATTCTTTTATTATCCATACAAGTATAGTTTTTTTTAGGTGTAAATAGACACTTATTTACAAGATATATAATAAATTTACATAAATCCGCCTAGGCGCCTGCTTAGCAGCCTAGGCGCTAGGCCCCTGCCCGCCGCCCGACTAACGCCTAACGATTTTTAGAACCTTGTTGACACTGCAAAAAGATCATTTTTCTGATAATTTTTCACCTAATTGTTATACAAAAATTCCAATAACATCTCCCTTAGAGCATCTCTAATAGCCTCGGCAGATGATGCTGTTTGGCTATTTTAATGAAAAAATCACAAAACGTAAGCTCTAAGAGGCTCGATATATGTCTCGCCACTTTGACACTGTGAATAGTCCCTCGCTAGATTTAGCGAGGAATGGAGAAAGTCGCAGGCTAACTATACATAAATCTTATTTCAATGTTCTTCCTCCAGAGGCTGCAGTGTTCTTACTCCACACGCTGACTAGGTCGTGGACTATGGATACGTCGACAACAGAGTGATGAATTGGAGATTGAGTGATGAATTGGAGATTTGGACGAGCTTCGGCTAGTATATTCAAGGACCAAGCCCATTAGATCTGGGACGACGGAATCATTGATGTCAATTGTAACGACAACGACAAACCCAGTTAGATATGGGATGATGGAGCCTCTCAAGTGGCCGATGAGATTTAAAATTGGTGAAGTAACAAATGGCGAAGGGAGAGTCTGACAGACAAAAAAACACGAGAGAAGGAATAGAAGTGGTTGGAGAGACCTTGAATGAAAAAACAAAGAAATGGAAGAAGGGAAGAGGAAAGAGAACTTGACGAGAAAAACAAAAAAACGGAGAAGGGAAGCAGAAAAAGAACTTGACGGAAAAAAACAAAGAAAAATGGTTCTAGAAAGCTGTAGAATAATTAGTGTTAAAAATTTGAATTATGGAATAATGAAATATTGAAAAGTTGAATTATTAAATAATAGAATATTATAGTGTTTGTTAAAACAGAGATATACATATTTCTCTAATTAACTTATATAGATCAATTTTTGTTTGTTTCGTTGGTTTATAAATTTATGTGGTTTTTTGGTGGGGCTAATCAAGGAGGATTTTGGATATGATGACGCTTTTAACTATCCAGCCTTCTGCCTTACCACCTGTAATCCCTATTCAGCAGATTCAGGGACTTAGTGGTTATACTCTGACAGGTTATGGTGGTGCTTACCACTATCAGGGAGATGTAGCTCTGTATTTCGGGGGAGCATACCAGTACCCAGCTGATCCGTATTATCAGGGTAGTTATCCACCGTATCAGGGAGGCTATATGCCGTATGCGCCATATCAGGGTGACGGATCGCAGTGGTATGCTGGAGGATGGTCCCAGAACCTTGATGTTGCTTCTAGTAGTGCTGGTTCGACGAGGCAGGCCTAATCAGCCCAGCCAGGGACGAAGTAATCAAGGAAATAAAGGTTGTGGAGGTCGGCAGCAGGCGCATGGTCGTGTCCACCACATCACTCTGTAAGACGCTCAGAGGAACCCGGATTGATTATGGGTACGTTGAATATTCTTGGTCATTTTGCTAGAGTATTAATTGATTCAGGTGCCACACATTCTGTTATTTCTCATATGTTTGCTCAAAAGACTCAACCACACCATACTCCCCTCGGTTATGTGTTGGAGTTTTCCATGCCTAAAGGCGAGACTTGTTATGTTAGCTGGGAGTATCAAGGATGTCTTGTTCTTGTTAAGGATGTCAACATGCCAGTTAATCTTGTTCCTCTGGATATTGTTGATTTCGATGTTATTCTGGGCATGGATTGGTTAAATTACAATCGTGCCAAGTTGGATTGTTATGAGAAAGTTGTCACCTTCCATCGACCAGGCTTGCATGTGGTCACTTTTGTTGGTGAGCGTTGTGGGTTAAGACAAGGCGTTATCTCTGTCGTAACAGAGAAAAGACTGTTAAGGAAAGGATGTCAGGGCTATCTAGCTCATGTGGTGCTGAACGAAGGTACTTCTACTTGAGTGGAGGATGTTCGAGTCGTCCGACACTTTCCTGACGTATTTCCTGTTGATTTACCTGGACTACCTCCCGATCGTGAAGTAGAGTTCGCTATTGATTTAATTCCAGGTACATATCCTATTTCTTTAACCCTTTATCGAATAGCTCCTGCTGAATTGAGAAAATTGAAAATCCAATTACAAGAACTTGTTGATAAGGGTTTCATCCAGCCGAGTACTTCGCCGTAGGGATCTCATGTTTTGTTTGTACAAAAGAAAGACGAAACTCTGAGGCTGTGTATTGATTATCGACAATTGAACTGGGTGACGATTAAAAATCGTTATCCGTTGCCTTGTATTGACGATCTTTTTGACCAGCTTCGGGGTGCCTGTGTCTTTTCAAAGATTAATCTAAGATCAAGGTACTATCAACTAAAGATCAAGCGTGAGGATGTCCAAAAGACCGCATTTCGAACTCGTTATGGTCATTACGAGTTTCTTGTGATGCCATTCGGGTTAACGAATGCACCAGCAGCTTTTATGGATTTAATGAATCGAGTATTTCGCCCGTATCTTGACAGATTCGTTATTGTCTTTATCGATGATATTTTGGTATATTCTAAATCTAAGGCGGAGCATACTAGACATCTCATTCTGGTTCTAAAGAAGTTAAGAGAAAATCAGTTGTATGCTAAATTTAGTAAATGTCAATTTTGGCTTGATCAAGTGTCATTCTTAGGACACGTGATATCAACTCAGGGTATTCTTATGGACCCTCAAAAGGTAGCTGCAGTAGAGAATTGGGAACAGCCTCGTACTGTCACGGAAGTACGGAGTTTTATTGGGCTACCCAGCTATTATTGACGTTTTGTGAAAGATTTTTTAGCTATAGCTCTGCCATTGACGAGGTTAACCAGGAAGGGAGTTAATTTTGAGTGGAGTGATGATTGTGAGTGAAGTTTTCAGCAGTTGAAATATTGTCTCACTCATGCACTGGTTCTGGCACTTCCTGATGACAGTAGGAACTTAGAGATCTATAGTGATGCTTTCTTGAATGGTTTGGGATGTGTATTAATGCAGCATGGAAGAGTGATCGCTTATACTTCGCGACAGTTAAAGCCCCACGAAATGAATTATCCTACACATAATCTCGAGTTAGCAGCCACTATCTTTGCATTGAAAATCTGGAGGCATTATTTTTGTACGGGGAAACGTGTCAGATCCTCACCAACCATAAAAGTCTCAAATATATTTTTACTCAGAAAGATCTTAATCTCAGGCAGCGGAGATGGGTTGAGTTGCTCAGTGATTATGACTGCACGATTCAGTATCATCTTGGTCGTGGAAACTCTCTAGCTAATGCTTTAAGCAGGAAATCCCAGGCTCGACTCAACACACTTTATGCACGCAGTGTTCCACTCTTGACTTAATTGCGATCTACTAGAGTCACATTAGGTGAAGATTATCAGGGAGCTCTACTTACTAATTTCCAAGTTAGGCCAATTTTGTTGGATCGTGTACTTGAAGCTCAGGCGAATGATCCGGAATCTCAGGAGTTAATACAAGCAATGTTTAGAGGGGAAAAGAAAGACTCAGGGTTCAGAGACTGGATGGTATGCTTATGAGGGTGACCGTATGTATATACCTGACATAGCAGAATTAAAGAAAGAGATACTTGATGAGGCGCATGTTTCAGCATATGCGATGCATCCTGGAAGTACCAAGATGTATCATACCATCCGACCTTTCTATTATTGGCCTGGTATGAAAAGAGAAATCGTAGAATATATAAGTCGTTGTGCAGTTTGTCAGCAAGTCAAGGCAGAAAGGAAAAAACCTTTTGGGTTATTACAGCCACTTCCCGTACCTCAGTGGAAATGGGAAGATACAACCATGGATTTCATGTACAAGTCACCTCGTACGCGGAATGGTTATGATGGTATTTGGGTGATAGTTGATCAACTCACCAAGTCAGCACACTTCATACCCGTTCGAGAAAAGTACTTGTTGAGTCAGTTGGCAAAACGGTTCATTTCAGAAATTGTCAAATATCATGGTGTTCCAGTTAGTATCATTTCTGATTGGAATCCCAGGTTCACTTCTAAACTACCACGCCGAGACAGATTTTGATGCTACTTTAACCAAGTAATCATTGTTTAACAAATTAGCATTAAGATTCTGAGAAACATATGTATGAACATGAAGACTGAAAATTTTACAGGTATTTCCCCAATGGAATTGATGTGTACCTTGACAATGTTGGCGGTGAAATGCTTGAGGCTGCTCTCTCTCAACCATGTCAACAGGCATGCAAAGATCCCTCTTTGTGGCATGATATCAGGCTACAGTAAAGTTATTTAATACCATTACTACCCTTTTGTCTTCTTCATACGTATAACTGTCATACACATTTAATTATTTGTAAGCAATATGACCCAATATCACATGCATAAAAAGACAAGTTATTGGAAATTTATATATCTAGACATGTGCATATGTTCGTCCGTTTCTCAAATACTAAGCTCATCTATTTTGTGCAGGTTGATAGAGGGGGTGAGGAATTTGATGAATTTAATCGGAAAGGAGGTGAATATGCAATGGTGGAATTGTGAGTTCATACTTGCATCGTTGGGGGGATTTTGTGAAGGAGCCACCTAAAGGAAGGCAAGATTGGTTATTCTAAGCCCAAAACATTCCATGGAACTGAAAATTTCTTGGAGAGCTTAGGACCTCTCTTCACCAACTCTAATGTGGGAAGACTAGTAATCCAAGTCAAGTAATAATATTCGGTTGAAGTAAATCTATGTTAAGGCATCAATGCTTCATGAAAGGGATGTAAGTAAGACATGGTTGTTCGTTGAAATTGAAGTCTCTAGAATTGCTAAGTTGTTAAGAATTTAAAAGCTTGCATACTAATTAATTAGTTTCAATAAAATTATTTGGATGCACAAAACTGACATACGTACTTATGGACACATTTTTTAGTTTAAAAAAAAAGTTAAAGCAGTTAGATAAAGAAACATATTTGAATGGTTGGTAGGAGAAATTGCCACAGAATTAAGAAAAGGGCACACAAGGTTTGCAGGGGAATTGGATTCAGTCGCTAGAAACGGGGTGGTGTGGAAACTGCCTCACATTGTGCATGAGTTACACGGACATGTATATCAATGCCACCAATCTTTGCTCATGCAATCTTTATGTTCCCTAAAAACCCCAGGCACTTATCACAATGTGCCAATGTAGTGAACATTCATGCGTTACCTCCATTCCCTCAGGCCACTATTATTCTCCCACAATCCCCGCAAGCTACCAGTCCTGACTATCTTACATATGATCTGTTGCAAGAAATTGCATAAGGTACTTCAATTATTGGATTATCATAAACTCTTACATTAGACTTAGGCCTTCCACAGTGGAGAATAACTAATCATAAAATAGGAAAAACGAAAAATTAAGTAGGTTCCACGGTTAATAGTACAATTCAGCTTTATTGTCACTATTGTAGCAATAATATTATCATAGGAATCAAACTCATCAAGGGTTTTGATTTCTGTTTATATGAATCAAACCACCAGAGCATTGTGGAAGTTATACTTCCAGTGGTATGGATAATGATCTGTGTTCCCTCCACAGAGGAACCTACTTGTCCCCTCCACAGAGGAATCTACTTGTCCCCCCACTTATAATTAACATATCTTCGTCGTATGAACATCAAAACCAGAACCGTTCATTCTCTTTATCATCATCATCTAAAGATCATATCTGCAAAATTTCATTTACTTTGGAGGTCTTTTCGCCATTCATGCTTGTTCAACCAATCGAAGGTTTTGGTAACAAGTAGCACGTCATGATGAAGGGCTAAAAGACCTCTAAATTAAATGTTTTTTTGTGTGTAGATATAATCTTTAGTTGATAATAAAGAGAATGTACGGTTCCGATTATGATTTTTGTACGATAAAGATACGTTAATTATAAGTGTAGGAACAAGTAGGTTCCCCGTAGGAGGAACAACATTATTATGTGAGTTTGACTGCTATAACATGATTTCTTTAGCGCGGTGTGAGTTTGATTCCCATATACTATAAGAATCAAACTCATGAGACACATTACACTCAACAATTGGAGTTCAAGTTTAAATTCCGGTCCATTGTGTAAATTTAATTTTAATTCATAAGAATCAAACTCAAATTCCCAACCCATTGTGGAAATGTTAAGTTAGAAATATTTGACTCTCGACTGATTTTACATTTCTGCGTATAAGTGAACAATGAATAAGAAAAAGGGTGCTATTATTGAAACTAATAATAATTCATTGTGCACTCTTAATAAATGCCTTTATTTTAAATATATATATATATATATATATATATATATATATATATAATTTAGAGTGCACAGTAAATTTTTTCGTGAAGTGCCAATAAAAACACTCATAAATTTTTTATATATTTTAAGTCAACTATGAAAGGCACGCTACGTACTTCGGTACGTGAACACTGATCATGCCAATGGTTAAGTAGGTATATTTTGTTCTTTTATCCAAATCAACAATTGATCTAGAAACTGAAAAAGGTCAAGCAAAATTAGTAACGGATACAAGATATACATTGTTTCCCCATTGACCAATTTCCCTTCCGTCTCAGTACTGACTCACTGGTCCTATAGTAGTGGTCAATTAGTAAAACTAGTTGAAGTTTACTATTGGCTTTTTTTTGTTTTTTAAGTTATTTTCGGCACCTTTAAAAATGTTTTTTTGGGCTTTTTAAGGAATTTTAGTGATATATACATCGATCATTACCAATTTATGATGAATTAAAAAAGCAAATGGGGTAGAACTTGAAAAAATGTTTGCGCGCATGGTCACTCCAATCCAAAAGCAGCAACTCCTATGTTTGATCTTACATTTTCAATACTTTTTTTATTACCACATCAGTGAGGGAAGAAGCCAGGCGGTGAATAGGGAAAAGTGGTCATGCGTTAACCCTTTCTTTTTGCCAAAATAAGCCAACCCAACTTGAGATCAAATGATGGGTTCGCTCCCGAAGGCTGCAAAGAACACCTCTATATTTAGCAAATTTTCAGTGATATTTTTGGCTGAATTTCGTGATAATGTTGTCTTCTTGTCTCTTGGATTTTGGATTTATTACATCACAAGCCCTAAGTTTGGAATGGCGTGTGCTCAAAAACTTAGAAAAAAGTTAAATTTTAGTGCAGATTAGGAAACACCACAAATAGATGAAAAATCGTCACGAAAAACGTGTGGGTCACATAAACTTTTGTGACGACATTGTTCGGCCATAGCCAACACTCAAAAGTTTCTATTCATTGGGTTGGTTGAGTTCCTATTTTTGAAGCATAAAACTTCACTGGGTTCGTTTAATCCAACAGCTAGCATTTTATCATATTATAGAAAATTAAGAAAATTAATTGAATAAAAAACCCACAAATTAATAGATATTTAAGAAAGGAAAACATAAAATAAGATAAACTTAACAAGAATCATGAAATGGTTCTAACTCATGAAGAACTGGTGCCATTAAAGCTGAAACTAAAACTCTAATTAAGTTAAACACTGATGATAAATACAACACACGGATAACATAAATAACATTTTGATTTTAGTTTTTGAGTTTAGTTACTCGACTTCAACATAAACGCTGAACTAAAATAGAAGAGAAGTTTCATTAACCCTAAGACAAGTTTTGCCTTTTACTGCTAGAATAACTAGCCCTAATTATGAAAACTCTAGCTAACTAAAAAGATAAAACCCGCGAGACGGATTCACTAGCCTAGTGAAACTCTCTAGCATATTAACCATATGCACACTAAGCTCTAGTCCTCGTCAGTACTCATATGTATGGACACTCTCACTATCTCTAGTCTGTTGAAGCAGATGATCTCAACATGAAGCTTTCAATTCTCAGCATATGCCGGGCATGTTGTTCCAGTAGCAAGATCCTAGGGAGCGCTTAACTTCGGATGCTGCCGCAGTGTTGGTCTTGACCGATGGTGTCAATGGTGCATTTTGCTGAATCTCTAGACTCACATTGTCACTAGTAACGACACCTGACATCGATGCCCGGTTAGACTTGCATCCTTGCACGTACCATGACTCAGACACTGCAGGTGCAGAGGGAAAGTTGAGCAGGCTCAACAAGTCATCATCCATCTCCTCTAATGGATCCTCATTTTGTTTCATGCCTGTGCAACAAAACCACAGGATTATACATAGCATATATATATGGGTATGATCAAATGATAAAAATCGACTTGCTACATTCGTCAAATTTGTTTACTAAATTTTGTTCTCCAAACGTAAAGAGTTAGTATTTCAGTTATAATTTGAGCCCACTAGATATTGTCTAACGACTAACAACATAAAATGCTTATATTGTCATACTATTGATTAAGTCGGTTTATAAATGTGTTGTACAAGATAACATTAGTCTAACAGGATAATATTACCATAACATGCGTACTCTTCTATTCAATTTGGTGAACAATTTTGATGACACTGTTAATTACACTAGAACAAAAAAGGCATGCAAAAGTTTTTGTATTTACCAATTGCTGACGGAGAGGAGCTGCCATCCCTCTGATTGTCAGCACTATTCTCGCCGCTACTCTTCGATTCAACCTGCACTGTGTCTTCGGCCTCCTCCTCAGCTGACTCTTCCCCCTCCTCTTCCTCCTCTTCCACCATAAGACCTTTCTCTTTACTGGACCACCCTGACGAGCAGCTGTCGCCACTCTTTGCTTTCTTATTCCATTTATTCTGAGCCTCCACCAAAACATCATCCAACAGACCACTATTCCCTTGGGATTGCACAGGTGCAATTTCATAGTGATCTTCACCAGCGGTACAGCCTGGGCCCCCCATCTGACCCTCACCGAGGCCATTAATACTCAGCAGTGTTTGGTTGGAAGGGAGCTCTGGATTGGACCCTTGAACCAAAGAGGTTGGGTCATAAGTAGGAGGCCCCATGATCATGGAGCTCAGACTAAGATTGTTGTAACCACCAAACCCTCCATGAGAATTGTACTGACCTATTAAGGCTTGGTTTGGAATGTTGCTTTGGTTGAAGAGAGCTGAAGACGATGACGACCCGAATGGAGAAACCGGGGACAAAGGCATAGCAAAGCCACCATTTCCATGGAATTGAGTCATGGGATTGGAGTAAAGAGAAGAAGAAATGTGGTGGTGGTTTTGAAGAAAGTAATTGTTATTAGGGTTTTGGTGGTCTGAGGTGGAGGAGAAAGTACTTGTGATGTGGTCGTAAAGAGAAAGCTGCGAGGGACTGAAATTGTTAGGTTCCCGAGGCTGAGAGGAAGAGATGGGTGATGAGAATGAAGAAGCAGAAGACGAAGAAGAATGTCTAAGTTGGTGGTGGAGCTGGAAGGCGGTAGCCGGTGCTTCTTGTTGAAGGTCACGAGGGTAAACTGGCAAACCGGCTCTCTGGCGACGCTTCATTCTAGTATTCCAGTAGTTCTTTATTTCATTGTCAGTCCTGCCGGGTAACTGATGATCGATGATATGTCAAAAAAAAAAAGTAACAGACAAACATGAGTTTCAGAGAAAGAGAAAGTCAAACAAATTGAAATTAAAAAAAAGAAGATAATCAAATAGGTTAAGTCCAAAAGAAAATTAAGGGAAATGGGGAATCTGGTAAAAAAAAAAAGAGATCAGTACCATATATACAATAAGAACACATTAAATTTTTGGCATATACAAGAACAATGGATTCATTATTAATAAAAAAAAAATTGAGCTAGCAAAACTCAGAAACTAAGATTTTTACACCAAAAAATAATTTACAAAAAGGGGTTTCAAACTCTGAATCTCTAATTTACTCAGAATTTAGAATGTTATACTTGGTAATAAAATAGAATAAGGAAGCGAATCCTCCACTAGGTTTTTATACATTTTAGACAGATAGTCCAAGAAGACCCAAAAAAGGAAGTGAAAGTAACTCAGGTCACAATCAGAATAAAAGATAAGAAAGAAAAAAGAAAAGAAAAATCACATAAAAAGGTATAGACCAAGGGACAAGAAACAAAGAAACAAAGAAAGAAAAAAAATTATTCCATAGAGAGTACATAAATAAAATAAAATAAAATCCAAAAAATCAAGAAAACCAAAAACAAATGAATGAACAACAAAAAATTAACCTGAGAAGCCATGCGAGCCCATTTGTTGCCGAACTTAGCGTGAAGCTCGATGATGAGTTTCTCCTCCTCAGGAGAGAGTGAGCCTTTCTTCAGATTAGGCCTCAGATGGTTAGCCCATCTGAGCCTGCAGCTCTTACCGCATCTAGCCAGCCCTGAATTCTTCTGCACCGCATTCCAGTTTCCCTCTCCGTGCTTCTTCACGTACTCAATCAAAATTGCGTCCTCTGCAGCCGTCCAGGGCCCCTTCTTGAGACCCCGCTGCTGGTGGTGGTGGTGGGAGCCGCCTCTCTGAGCTCCTACCGCCGCCTCATGAACTCCGTCTAGGACTCCGCTGTTGAGCATCATGATAATTTTTAGGCCTATACCTAGCTAGCTCTATATTGGTTATATGTGAAGCTACCGGCCACCTATGTTTCCTTCTTAATTCTTTGAGGTTGGTTTTGTTCAATGTGGCTTTTTGTTTTATGGGATGCTTAAAATGTTACTTTGAGAGAGAGAGCGAGAGAGATATGAAGGTTTGGAAGGGTTGATCTTCTCTCTCCTCTCCCAGGGTGTGAAAGAGAAATGCAAGAGAGAAAGAGGGGAGAGAATTGGAATCCAGAGAGAGAGAAAGACAGATACAAGAAGCTAGAGCTTAGATCTTGTCTCTATTCTAGCTTTGTTTTTGTTTTAGATAGGGATTTCAGATTTAGAGAGAGAGAGAGAGAGAGAGAGACAGAGAGAGAGAGAGAGAGAGAGGATGATAGGAGAAAGGAGGGTCTCTGAAGTTTGGGGACTTTGGTGGGGAGGGTGAGTGTGTGAGGAGAGAGGAGGGAGGGGGGGTGATTTATTTGGAGGTATGAGCTTCCTTTTCGGTCCGGGTTGCATGCTAAGTGGTACGTCCATGGACACGTTTTTTATGTCCACCCTTCATTGCTATTACGCCACACTCTTCCCCTCTTTCACTTCTAGAGCACCATTCTGGACATTTCCACTTCCCCTATTTCTTTTTTCCTATATATAAAAGAAACCCAAGTATTCTAAATTCAAATCATATTCATTTCACTTGTTCTTCTTCTTAGGTCAAACTTCAAAGATACATTTTAAGAAATACGTTTGAAATATACCATATACTAAACCAATTTGGACTACATTTACGAATGGCATTGCTCGCGGGACCTCTCACAAGTTCGGAGTTCATGTGGGGCCCATCGAGAGTTAATTACAATAGATATATTAACTTTTTAAGACTAAAACGACATGCAGAATTAAAAGGCGGACGACTTTTCTTGGCATTCTTATCCAGTCAGTACTGAAAGTTATTATTAGAGTTACGTCAGCTGTGGACCAGTGTATTATTAGTTTTTGTCGTATGTTATTATGAAATTCTCATCGGACTTATCAAGGGAAGAATTCGCATCGCTGTCTTAAATTTATTCCAGGAGAAATTTTCTCTTTGTATTTAAATATATTCGAGCATTTTTTATTTGAAAAATAAAAGGACGGAAAAAACAAAGTTATCACCAATTCTCTTTTTCTGACTCCTTTTATAATTAATTACATGGGTAGAAAATATGCAAAATTCGACACTAGTTAGCTTATAGTGCTTGCTTAAGTTTTTATTTGCTGGATGAGTTTATGAATACGATACAAATAGTTTAATTTATCAATCAAGATTAGGTAGTACAATTGAAGTTTACTTGACTCACAACATATTTTAAGAGTATCATCATAAGTTTGTCAACTAATATACTTAACAGTGAAATTTTAGTTACATTGGAATGAACATTTAAACTTAATCTAGTCCTCACTCGTTTTCACCTTCCTCTCTTGCTATTTGGGCATTCAATGGCAATTTTGTATTTCTATTAAAATGAACGTTACCTTCTCTTTTATTTTGTATGTTTGTGATTACTTTATATTCACACACTTTCTTTCCATCAGTAAAGATTTGAATTTTTTTTTCTTCTTCTTTCTATAAAATGTTAATGGCTTTCCTTAAAAACGTATATGCATTTTGACTATATTAATTATTACTTGAACATGGTGTTTTAAGAAAATTTTGTTTATGAGTAATGTGAAATAGTAATTTCTTCTTTCTTAGAAGTTGAGTAACTTGTTTGGTATGTAGGCAAACAACATGGCGAGAAAAATTGGGTCAA
This sequence comes from Cotoneaster glaucophyllus, assembly GCA_036320875.1. Classification (NCBI taxonomy): domain Eukaryota; kingdom Viridiplantae; phylum Streptophyta; class Magnoliopsida; order Rosales; family Rosaceae; genus Cotoneaster; species Cotoneaster glaucophyllus. Next base: position 6,059,054 of record CM070068.1, read on the forward strand.
CCACAATCCTTTGTTCTCTGAATTTCATCCTAAAAGTTATAGAAGTTAACCCTATTTTATTATATTTAGTTGTGGTTTGCAGCTTTGTCTGGTACGAAACTATATTCACCAGGATTTTTATTTTTTTTTAAGAAAACTTTGACGGTGCGAGGGAATTTTATTGATATCGAAAAAAATGTACACCTAGTAAGGGGGCATAAACCTAATCTAGACCCGGCAGTTTCTGACACGACACAAAAATAATGGGTTTCGGGTTAACACGATAACTAATCGGATCATTATCGGGTGACCCGTTAAGAACCCGTTAATAACAGGTTCTTAACGGGTATACACGCGGGTAACACGTGGGTAACCTGTTTCAACCCGTTAAGAAAAAAAATTATTTTGATAATTTTAAAGTTTAATTACTAAAAGATTTATTATAAAATACAATAGCCATATTAATATATACAATATATTCTATATTAAATATATAGTTTTGTATTATTATTCTATATAAGTTATTAAAAAAAAAAACAAAAAGTTTTAGTTATTATTTATTTTTATTATGAGAGTTCCTTATTGTCATTACTAGGATAAATGTTACTTAACATGTTGTTGTCCAAAATTAAAATAAACTAGTATAGTATTTGTATAGGCAAGAACTAAGAAGACATACATACAAGTATGAAAAATATGAAAGAATATATACGCACTCGTGATTCATCATTATTCCTCTACGAGTAGATAATGGTTAAACTTACATTATCGTTTAGATTTTTTAAATCCTCCAAACCCTCATGAATAATGTTTTTTATTTGAGGGCAAAAGTAATAAAAGTAATAATAATGATTGTAGAAGTGTAAAAAATGTAAAAAAATATATAGGATCACTCATAGTGATAAGCTTTACAATTTTCATGAAGGGGTCAGCTTCGAAATCCAACATTATAATCCATAAACCTTAAATTTATATTTAACCGTTGATTGTCATTTACGTTTTATTCTTCTTACTGAATTTCATTTTTTAAATTTTCTTTTTTGAAAACATGATCATCTGGCGGATGTAAGAATATGAACGGTTCAGATCTTTGATATCACGTTTCGATATTTATGGTTAACTGAAATATGAGTCGATGTCATATAGTTTGTAGAAACTTTATAAACATCAAGCAATATTTTCACTAACTATAAAATTCTGAATATAATATCAACGATCCAAACCGTTCATCTTCCTGCATCCTCTAATAGATCATGTTTTCAAAAAAGAAAATCTGAAAAGAAAAAAAAAATTTGATGAGAACAATGAAGCGTAAATGTAAACAACAATCAACGGTTAAATTTTGATCTATGATTTATATGATTATAGTGGCGAATTTCGAAGTTAAGCTCTTCATGAAAGTTGTAAAGCTTGTCAGTACGAGCATTTATATTTTTTTTTTGGGTAAATTACAAAAAACTACCTCAACTATTAGGGTCACGACAGTTTCATACCCCATCTTTTAAAATTGACAATGTCATACCGCATCTTACGAATTTGTGACAATGTCATACCTCCGTCAATTTTTCTGTTAGTTTTTCTGTCAAGTGCTGACTTGGCTTGATTCGGAGCCCACTTTCTATTAAAAAATTAATAAAATATTATTAAAAACTAAAAAAAATATTAAAATAATAAATAAAAGTAAAAGTTAAAATAAAAAAAAGCCCTCAGTCGTCCCTTTCTCTCCCTCCCTCTCTTCCCCATCTTCTTCCCTTCTAACACAGAGAGAGAAGAAAAAAAATAAAAATTTGAAAACCCACCCCCAACCCCACCCCCCTTCCCGGTAGAAGGAGGAAGAATTGAAGAAGAAGAAGAAGAAGGAGGAGGAGGAGGAGGAGAGAAAAAGAAAAAAAAAAAAAAAAAACCCCCAAACTGCAAAGAAGGAGGAAGAAGGGAAAAAAAAAATTAAAACCCCCCCTCCTGCGGAAGAAGAAGGAGAATGAGAAGGAGAAAAGAAACCACCCCCCCCCCCTTCCCTCTACCTGCAACCCAGAAACCAAAAAAAAAAAAAAAAAAAAAAATGGAACCCAGTTTCGGCCCAAGAAGGAGGAGGAGAACAAGAAGAACCAAAAAAAAAAAAAAAATTAAAAATTCGAACAACCAGTTTCGGCCCAAGAAGAAGGAGGAGGAGGAGGAGGAGAGAGAAGAAGAACCAAAAAAAAAAAAATTGAACACCCAGTTTCGGCCCAAGAAGAAGAAGAAGGGAGAAGAAGGGAGAAGAATGAGGGAGAAGGATAGAGAAGAAGAAGAACAAAAAAAAAAAAAAAATCAAGAAGAAGAAGAAGGAGGAGAAAGAAGGAGAGAGAATGAGAGAGAAGGAAAAATATTTTTTTTTGTTTTTTTATTCTTAATTTTTTAATATTTAATTATTTTTTAATCCAGCTGGATTATTGAGTGGTCCCCGTTTCTAGCCACGTCAGCACTTAACAGAAAAACTAACAGAAAAATTGACGGAGGTATGACATTGTCACAAATTCGTAAGATGCTGTATGACATTGTCAATTTTAAAAAATGAGGTATGAAATTGTCGTGACCCCAATAGTTGAGGTAGTTTTGTGTAATTTCTATATTTTTTACACTTCTACATTAATTAAAAAATTATTAAAGACTTTAATTAATTAAGCTATTAATTAATCTATACCCATTTTGTTTCAGAAGCAGTGGATGCTAGAGATTCAGATTAGGGACGACAATTATAACCGTTAAAACCGATAACCGTAAATAACCGTCCGAATGGATTGGATTTGGGTATGAAAATTCGGGTATCATTTGGATATGGGAAAAAACCGTTAATAATATTCGGTTTTGGTTTTGGATATGGTTACAGTGGTCCCAAATCCATAATAGTATGTATATATAATCATATATAATATAATTGTATTATAATATATATATATATATATATATATATATATATATATATATATTATTCATTGAATCCATTACCTTGAGAATACAAAAGTTGCAATGTGTGAGTTACATTTTGTGTGCAAGTTAAATTTTTTTGATATAAATCAAAATCTATGAGAATCTAGACTAATAGTACTTATGGGAGATATTAAAGATCAACCAACATTATCAATATTTAGCTTTAATTTCTGTGCTACACGAGATCCATTTATTAAATCATTTTATACATAAATATTTAGTGACGAAATTAATATTTACTAAATTATCATGCGTTAATTGAACAAATATATTTTTTGTGTTGACGAAGATGTGTATAACCGTTAATCGATGGGGAATCTGTTACCCGGTGGGTATGGTTATGGATAATACCCGATGGTTAATTAGCGGTTATGGATATGGTTAATTTTCGTGGTTATGGGGATGGATATAGCATTTCCGTCCCCAAACCGAATTGTTGTCATCCCTAATTCAGATTGAGTAAACCTTAGTGATGAGGAGTCTGTGGAGATTATAATGGGAACAAAATGAGATCTTGGAAGCGAAAGTATAGACAATACAAATACGAGTCTTGCAAAGAAAAAGGCTTTAGGTAAGTGAAAATATACTTAGAAGAAAAATGTGTTTTTATGTTTTGGATGTGACAATATGGTATGTATATACTTATTTAGTATTATGTTTTTCATTTCATTATTTATTGGATTAAAATATATTTTCCTTAACGGGTAATGGATCGGGTCATATTACCTGTTAATATTATCGGGTCGATTTCGGATCGGGTCATTTTACCCGTTTATTTTAACGGGTGTTACACGACACGATCCGTTAAGATATCGGGTATGACACGAAAACTACACGAACACGAAAAACACGACACGAAATGCCAGGTCTATCCTAATCCCTTATAATACAAGAAAATAAGGATAAAAAAAATACATGAAAATAAGGGAGACATAAACCTTACGCTTCTAGAAACAAAAACAACAAAGATACAAGGAAAAGAGGGGGGACATGAAGCCTAATCCCTCTAAAACCGAACCTAAAGGTCTAAATCTGCAAATCAGAACAAGCAACATCACAAGGTTAAGGAAAAAAAATAAAAGTGAGACAAACCTATATGACGAGAGGCACATTAATTTGAGAAGCGAAAGTCAGACAAGCCAACATAGTCTGAAAGCAAAGCAACGCAAACCATCATTGGAGAAGACAAACCCATATTAGCAAAATTGTCTGCAACTGTATATCCACCAGGAATAAAATATAATGTTTTTTTTCTTAAGACCATTTTTATTTATCATTACTAGAATGATTTGTTCTAATTATTTATTTGAAGTTGTGATGGAGGTATCTAAATGAAATGCTAACTGTTATAGAATTTTGAAAATCAATTGTGAGTTCAACCACGAGTTGGTGGCCTAGTGATAAAGGCCGGATTGCGAAGCTTTTTTCAAACTAAAAACTGGAGGTCTCGGGTTTGAAACCTCGTGCTGGTGTGGAAGCCAGACTTGTGGCCAGTGCGAGGCTGAAATGCCTCTGTGAGTCTTTCCGGCATCCGAAATTAGTGGATAACCGTGGCTTACCACTAGTTGTTTCCCTTAAAAGAAAAAAAAAGTAAGTTGTAAGTTCAATTTATACGGGTTATTCCCATAAAATTTGTAAATATTAGAAAATGTGTTCTTTTTTATTTAATTTTACAATAATGGAATTAGTTTTCTTAGTCTCAAGTTCAGAATTTATGGATCCACGTTTTAAAATATTGTAATTGTTCCTTAATTACACTTGTAATTGTTACTCAGTTACATTTACAATTGTTACTCAATCGTATTACATGAGTAATTGTGATGTTAATATCATATTTATACAATAATCTTTTTCAATGCCTATTACATGTAGAAGATTTGTACAATTTACATGATACTTTTAATCACTCTTTTACATTATTTAAATTTGAACTTATTATACTTAAAAAAAAATTTATACACATTTTTCGGTCAAGTAAAGATAACGTCGAACAATTAATGACAAGTATTTCAATGAATAATCTATAATATTTTGATTAAGTTATAATATAAAAAAAAAATACAGATCGTGACATATATTTTTCATAAAATATTTTTGTATGAACTTACATGTTCGTTTCTTATCAATTTTGTGTCGAAGCTTTGGTTAACAAGCTTGTTCCTCAATGTGTTAGCATAGTATGCTGTTCTTGTAGACATTGCATAAGTTGCAAATTCAATTTTTTTTCTCATATTACTTTGTACAAAATTAAATAAACAAACAACAGAGAATGAGAAAATCAAAATTTTTTTTTTCATTTGAATTTAAGTAACAAGAGATACATTGGATTTCAAAAAATGTACATTTTGTTAATTTTTAAAATTCCAATCACGGGATAAATCATGGATTACAAAAGATTGCGGCCCATAAAGGCTTTCAGACTCATGTACAATAAAGCCGAATATAAACCATACCCTTTTGAAGGACTAAAGAACTTTAGATATAATAGTTTAAAACGCACTACTATAACACTATCAATCAACTACTCAAACACTACAAACTTTTAACTAAAACACTACCCATGCACTTTAAGGACACAAAAAAAGGACTTTCAATGACACTTACCAAGGAGTCATTTGAAAACTCTCTCAAATGATTGCTCTAGTATTTTCTAATCCCTTTTTCTAATTTCGTATTGCATTCCTAACAATTTTAGCCTAATCTCAATGAAACTTTATAGTCCCATATAAAAGTGCACCAGTAAGCTTTGTGACAAAGGTATCTAAAAGCCTTAAAAACATGACCCTAAATACGAAAAGTAATTCCTCTTTCTCTCTCAAATAGTGCGGCGTGACACACACCCACGAAATGGAAAGAAAAAAAACAAAAAACAAAGGGTAGATATCTTCACCACATCTTCTAACCTCTGCATTATCGCTTATGGCACATCTTCTAACTTGTGCAACCCTGACTTCATACTCCGAAGACCAAAGTAGTACCAGAGTATACCATATGATCTTCAAATCAATTGGTGCCTTTTGCATTCAAATAAGGAAGAATGACTTTTAAAGACCAACTCAACATAGCTAACTCCAATATAAAGTCTGAAAGTATATATATTGGTCTGTATTAAATCTCTCTTCCAAGACAATTCCGCATTTCTTTCTAATTATTGTGCTGGAAACAGAAAAACTTACTACATTGATTCTCCGGAAGACGAGAAACCTCTTTCTGCGTCGTGAATTCAAGTTGTTGCCACTTGTGTTTAAATTCTAACACAATACAATAGAAGTGCAAACCACACCTGGAAAAAATTGCTATGACTCTACTTGCTAGTAACATTTAACAAAGCTAAGTCCTAATAGAGGTCTCGAACCCGTCAAATCTAACAAAGCCGGACTCATTTAGTGTTTCATTTCGTACACAAAGAGCATGAGCAGCAATCAAACACCAGTGATGACTCCTCTGTGTTACACATAAATTTTCTGATAAGCACAAACCCAATTACCAAATATTTACCACAGAATTTGACTATAACATTTATATTCATGGCCTTTCATAAGTCAAAGCAAAAATGTAAACAATGTTGCCAACGGGGTTTATAAAAAATTATGATTTACAGGACCATAAAGAACCACATTTTGTTAAACAACTTGAAAAGAGAAGATGCCGGAAGTACCTCCTACACATTGTTCGAATCAAAGCAACGATATATGTCGAGAATCCCCAATGTTCTTGGTTTGTTTCCTTCTTCAGGCATCAGTTGATCTAATGCCAGCGCCACAGGGCTTTCCCAGAACCCAAGTTACATCCAAACTTCTGAGATTTTGCAAGCAATTACAACATGTCCTTGATAAAATCCAGATTAAGCGTGTCCTTAACGATAAGGAACAAACCTAGGAAAAGAACGAGGGTTATCCCTGATGACATAATCCCCTGCTCTACTTCTAGAGGGAGCTTTCTCCCACCCCTAGCAGCCTCTATGAGGATGAAAGCCAAGGTACCACCATCTAAAGCAGGTAGCGGAAGAAGGTTGATTACTGCAAGGTTGAGATTAAGCAAGGCTGCAAACTGATAGAGTCCATCAATATTCGACCTTGCAACTTCTGCCCCTACAGCTATGATTGCAACTGGACCTGAAACCTTACTGGCTGTCTGTGAGAAGTTTAGAACAGTCTGCTTTAAACTATCTAAAACATTAGATGACAAGCCCCAAAATTCTCTCCCAGTATAATTAAAGGCTTCTGAAACACTTTTAGGTTTAACTTTCGTAAACTTAACATTTGGCGATAATTGCACTCCGATTTTGCCTGTTCCATCATAATTCTCATCCGGTGTGATCCCAATTTCAAAATCCTGCTGTCCCCTCGCAACCTTAAGAACCACATTTCTTTTGGGATTCTGCTTAATCACATCAACAATCTCTGAAACACCATTAGGACCTCCTCTTGGCAATTCATTTCCGTTAACCTTAAGGATCACATCACCGGCAAGCAACCCATCTCGGGAAGCAGCGGAGAAAGGGCGAACCTCGGGCACAAGCACCCCAGGATAGGCCTCTTGTACAGGCAAACCAACAGACAACACTTGAGTAAATATTATAAGATAGGCAAAAATAATATTGGCAACCACACCAGCTGAAACCACAATTATTCTATCCAATATTGGCCTGTTCTTAAGCAGATTCTTATCGTCAACTGGAATATCACTATCTGGATCATTATCTGGAAACCCCACAAACCCACCTAGAGGAAAAGCTCTAATAGAATACTCCACATTGTTTGCATTGAATTTAGCTAAAATTGGACCAAAACCAACTGCAAACTTACTTACATGGATGCCTTGGAGATAAGCAGCAAGGAAGTGACCGCTCTCATGGACAACAATTATGGCCGTTAACACAGCAGCCGCCTCCAAAACCGACTGAGCACTTTCAAAGTTGCCATAGTCGAAACCAGGAATCGCACAAGTCCTAAACTTGAACCTGCCATTTTCAATGAAAAATCGATCCTTGCAGTGAAAACCAAGGTCTGGTGAAGAAAATGAGCAGCAAATGGAAGAAGATGGAGGTTTTGGGTGGTGGGTTTTGGGTTTTGATGGAAAATCGGAGATGGGTGATTTGGAATTGGATAACTTGATGAGAGAGAAAGAAGAGGAGGGTGGAGAAGCTGAGAGATTAATGATCATGGTTTATTTTCTGTGGTTTTCTGGTAGGGGGCTGTTTTAAGAAGGAGAGGTTTGGTTTTGTGATGGAGGAGGGATTGGATAATTCATAATCTCGTTCCTTTTTGGGTTTTGTGGAGGGGAACTCAACTGACTGATTTGTCTTCCCTCCCTCATATTTTTCAGCATTCGGGTGTGTCGTGTTCTCTGTGCATTCTTTTGTTTTTGGATTGAAGTTTCTGTGCTTTTTAGATGGGCCTGTGGGCTGTGTCATCGATAAAAAGAAGGCCGTGTGATCCGATTTGTTTAAGTACACAATAGAGAACCATCCATGACGTCTTTGTAGCGATATTTCAAGTACATCATACATCGTTATGTGAAAAGTTCATTTTTGAATTATCTGCAAGATTTGATTTGCGGTCAAGAATCTTAAACGTTAAGACTCTCTGATTTTATTTGTAAGAAAACAAATAATTAAGTTTGTTGAGTAATTAGAAAGATAGACATATTAATGCATAAAACTAAAGTTTTATTGTTGATATTTTGACTTTGAGTCAGAGCAATTGAACTTGGGTGAAAAGAGGCAGACAGACTACCTAACCCACAAATTTTAAAATTTATTATTTGAATAATTTTCACAATTTTTAGTGGCTACACTTATCAGTTTTTTTGGTGTGTCCAAATGAGTTTCACCCTAAAAAAATGTAGTTGTACACAATTCCCATGACTCAAGGATGGCTTTTGCTTTTCATTGTTCAAAATCCATATCCATTTTATGATAGTTTCATTTGAAGGTAGGAGGGCCCTAAAACTTGACCCAATGGTGTTTCCCCATGGTTTACTTGGCCCAGTTGAGGTTGCCAGAATGCTTTGGATACATGATGCACGAGGGTTTAAGTTCGTATCTTCTTCATCAGCTGGTGTGTGTTCATCTCATATTGGTTTGATTGCTTGGAAACTTGCGTGTAAGTTGATTATGCTAAGTTTATAATTACAACGTACGTATATGTGGCACGGTGTAATTTTCGAGTAATGAGAAATAACTCATTATATGTATAGAACTAATTACGTTTTACAATATAAAATCATGATAATAATCGTACAAATGTGTAAACTACATAATAAAAGTATATGTATTCTTAATTAATTATCTAATTAGGTCATTAGTACTGTGGTAGCAAATTTATGTCGTTTTCAGTCTTGATGAAATTAGGCCATCTCCAACCGAAGGGTCCAGCAGAGAGCCGAAAATAGTGCGAAAACTATCTCCAACCGAGGGTCAGGCCAGAAGGGTCGTGGGCCCCACAAAATCTGAAAGGGCCAAAGGGCTGGCCGAATGCAGCCAGCCAACCAGCCCCCGAGCTGGCTGGAATTTTTTTTAATTGTGTCAGTTTTGCTGTCGGTTATAACCAACAACAATAAAGAAAATAGTGTCAGTTATAACTGACACAAATAGCATGGATAATTTTGAATATAACGGCTAGTTGACGTTAGCTAGCCGTTATTTTTGAATTTTTTTTTTTACAGTTTATTAATTTATTTTTATTTACAAAATCTTTCCTATAGATTCTATTTTTTTCTATAACTTCTATTTCACAAAATTTGTTTCATATTTTTTTTAAATTCTATTTTTTTCCTATAACTTTTATTTTACAAAATTTGTTTCATATTTTTTTAAATTCCATTTTTTCCTATAACTTCTATTTCACAAAATGTGTTTCATATTTTTATTTTAATTCTATTTTTTTCCTATAACTTCTATTTTAAAAAATTTGTTTCATTTTTTTTTAAATTCTATTTTTTTTCCTATAACTTCCTAAGCCATTATATAACATTAAATTAAATTAAGTAACATGAAACAACATTCAACATAAAAATTATACAACATAAAAAAAAACATTTAACAACATGAAATTTAAACAACATTTTTAAAAACATTTAACAACATAAAACTTAAACGCCTACTTCATGCTTCTTTTGGCCCAAAGATGTGCAACAAGATCCTGTTGTCGATACTTGTTTGTGGCACGAGAACGTATCATTCTATAGAGCCTCATGTACTCATTTATAGAGATACTACCAGTTCTTGGATTGAAAGGCAAATTAGGCCCATCATATATTTTTGCACGAGCCCTTCTTGACCTATTTGGATATTCTTGGTCGTCATCGGACTCTCTATCAATATACCCATCTCGCTCATCCTCCACTATCATATTGTGTAATATGATGCAAGACATCATGATGGAGTCCAAATTTTCTCGACTCCACCCTCTTGCTAGTTCGTTGATGATTTTCCACCATGCTTGTAGAATACCGAAAGCTCTCTCAGCATCTTTCCGATATGCCTCTTAGTGTAAGGTAAACAACTTTTTCGCGTCATTCCTAGGGTTTGGAATTGCTTGGATAAGCGTCGCCCACTTTGGGTAGATGTCATCTGCCAAGTAATACCTCATATTGTATTGACGACCATTGATGTAGTAGTCAAGTTGAGGTGCTTTACCTTCTGTCAGGCTATTGAAAATGGGTGAACGCCCAAGAACTGTAATGTCATTTTGGGATCCAGGGACTCCAAAGAAAGCATGCCAGATCCATGTGTCATATGAGGCAACCGCCTCTAACACAACAGTTGGCTTTCTCGACCTTCCACTAAAGCCTCCTTGCCATCCGGTGGGACAGTTCTTCCAATCCCAATGCATGTAGTCTAATGACCTTATCGTGCTCGGAAACCCACGATCTTCAGCTTTGCGAATGAGCCGATTCAGATCTTCTTGATTTGGCTCGCGGAGGTACTCGTCTTTGTAAACCTGAACAATTGTGTCACAGAATTGTTCAAGAGTATCAAGGCATGTAGACTCAGACATACCATGTGTTTCATCTATCGAACCAGCTGGGCAGCCATAGGCCATCATTTGGAGTGCAACAGTAACCTTCTAATGAGGTGAGAAACCAGGGCGACCTGCTTAACCTGCTGGACATCACGAAGTAAACGCTCGAAGACATGACGCCTCATCCGAAAGCGACGTCTGAAATCCTTTTCTGTGTACACCGAGTTGGGGTACATCAGATTGGCATGCGTCATCGCTCTGTTTCGTGGTTTGTAAGAGCGACCAGCAACAGAGCCACCCCATTGAAGTTGTTCCTCAGTTGGCTGACACACCATGGCCGCAGCCATGGCTACTCCTCTCTTTTGTTTGTTGCGCCTTACTTGAACTTCTTCATCAGACTCCTCATCTTCTCGTCTCATTTGCGCCCATTTTTCTTCCAATTTGGAAGTGGATGAGAACCCCCAGTTGGAATTGGAATTCATTGCAAACTTGAATTGAAATAGATTGAATTCAAAGTTGTGTGAATTCTAGCCCAATATCCACCCTATTTATTACAAAAAAAAATTTCAAATCCAACGGTTAACTGATGTCAGCATAATGTCAGCTACCAATAGCTAGTTGACGTCACTTAGTCGTTGGATTTGAATTTAAGTTGTAGTTTTTAAATAATAAATTGTGGTTGGCCCTATGACCCTTTGGCCCTCGGTTGGAGACGGTTTTTTTGTGACAGGGTTAAAACGAGCCCTCTGGCCCTTTGGCCCTCAGTTGGAGATAGAGGCAAATATGGCCATGTACTGTTCATTAAAATATTAATATATTGGAAGGTCAGAAGGCTAAAACAAGCCATCTAGCCAGCCTTCAGTTGGAGATGGCCCCGAAGGGTCCAAAGGGCCAGAAGGCCGAAAATAGCCCGAAAACCGTCTTTAATCGAGGGCTAGGCCAGAGGGCTTGTGGAATCTGAGAGGGCCCCACAGAATCTGAAAGGGCCAAAAGGCCAGAGGGTTGGCCCTTTCCAGCCAGCCCCGGGCTGGCCAGTATTTTGCTTAAAACTGTCGGATATAACTGACATGAATACTTTTGTTTATCATAATAGTTTCGGTTCTAACCGACACGAATAGTAACGTCTAGACAGGAATAATTTTGATTAATTGCAATCGTGTCAGTTATAACCGACACGAATAGTATGAAAAATTTTCAATTTTTTTTTTATTTTTTTTTATTTTTTTTATGAATTTAAACCTTTTTTTCTATTTTTTTCTATAACTTCTATTTTACAAAATTTGGTTCATATTTTTTTTTAAATTCTACTTTTTTCCTATAACTTCTATTTTACAAAATTTGTTTAATATTTTTTTTTTAAATTCCATTTTTTTCCTATAACTTCTATTTCACAAAATTTGTTTCATATTTTTTTTCAATTCTATTTTTTTCCTATAACTTCCTAAGCCATTATACAACATTAAATTAAATTAAGTCACATGAACAACATTAAACAATATGAATTTAAATTGTTAAAGTTTGTAAATTTAAATAATAAATTATGTTTGGCCCTATGACCATTTGGCCCTTTGTTGGAGACGGTTTTTTGTGACAGGGCTAAAATGAGCCCTATGACCCTTTGGCCCTTGGTTGGAGACGGAGGCAAATATGGTCATGTACTGTTCATTAAAATATTAATATCTTGGAGGACCAGAGGGCTAAAACGAGCCCTCTGGCCAGCCCTCGGTTGAAGATGACCTTATATCTACAAAACAAATAAACATTTTTTATCAAGGCCAAAGCCACACGCGAGCCCACAAGGTGTTGGGGGAGAGGGGGGTTTGGCCAGCGGATCTTTGATGCCTAAGTTAGTTTCTCTGTAAAGAGAGAGTTTATGACTTAAGTGCGTAAGAGCATTCTCGTCACTTGTGAGTAAAAATCCACGTGTCAGCTCCAAGATTTTCTGTACTATTTTTGGCTTCACAAGTACCAATTTATTGACCAACTTGAAGAATTAGAATACAGTGATTTTCCTCAAATCAGATGCAAAATCTAGCAAAAGATAAGAAAAAGTGAAAGATCTTTTTGTTTGGAAGGAACAAGACGGCTACAAGAAAAGGGTTTGCTTGCAAAAGTTAGCTTTTCGAAAGGAAGAAGAAACTACTATTTGGCTTTACAGGGTACTTTGAATTTGAACATTGTCACACCAATTATTAAAGAGCTGGTGAAAAGGAAAAGAAAACTTAGTTAAAAAGTAATCAGAGATTTCCATCATTTCTACCCAAAATCCGAACATATCTGCTAAGTGGGACTCTGATTTGATTTCTTAGGAGGCAAGACAAACGGAGCAGAGAAAAGTTGGAATCTATCAAATTATCAAAAATTGAAAGGGGGCCATGGGTCCTTGTCAACAGCCCCGTAAGTGATAAATCTAGCTGCCCCGGCTGCTATCTTCTTCTTGACCCACCCACCACCTACCCACACAATATTCACAAAGAGCCCTTCTACCAGCAACTGATGCTATTGATGATGTTTCTCTGACATCAATGCATGGCCAAGCTTTAATGCTACTGGAGAGAATCTTTTCGTTTTTCCGATCACTTAATATCAATAATTATAGTTTTTAATATCCGACCACCTAATATCAATAATTATATTGACACGTTATTGATTGTTAATATACTTTTTATATTACTGAGAGTATATTTTGATACTTTGATATTGCATAGTTATCGAAATATTTATCAATAAAAAGCTACATGAAAAGCAAGTAATGACGTCGTATTATCATACTCAATACTTTCTCCTAGTATTTGCTCTTCAAATCTTTGCTTCCTTTTTTCTTTTCATTATAAAGGTGAATGAATACATATAAAATGAAAGTACTAGTACCAACAGGATCCTCTCCAGATCCTTTTGGTGAGGATTCTAAGAATCCTTAAATCGTGTCTATTCATCATATATTGTGCGGCCAGTTTTTGTCAGGTACTGTTTGTATTTAATTTTAAATAAAATTATTTAAAATGATTTCTGACCGCACGATGTATGATGAACGGATATGATTCATGTATCCTCTGGATCCTCACAAAGAGGATCTGGCAAGGATCCGGATTCGTACTTGTATACACCCTTTTTGTTTCAATATTAGTAATTAAAGGGTAAAAAATAGAATGATAGTTTGAAGTCATATCAAGGAGAATGACTTGTATGACACAGATATATCATCAATGAAAATAAGATAAAGGCATGTTTAAGTTTTTTTTCCACATGTTTTTGTTTTATTGAGACGAGACACCACATGCTTATGTTCATATGTCATCTAAGTTGTTTTCCGTATCAAGAGGCTATAGTAAAAGTTTTGTAAAGATGAATTGAAAAGGTCAAAATTTTGAGTCATGTCACATAATAAGATGATCTCTAGTATGAGTATCAAACGAACAAATTCGAATCATATTGGTTAGTTTGGTTTGGTTTTGACCAAGAAAAAAAGTCAAATAATTTAAAAACTGAACCAAACCATTGTACCTTTGGTTTGATTCTGTTTTGATACTTCTGAAACTAACTAAAACCAAACCCCAACCATGTAACTTTTAATTATTAATTAATTTATTTTACAATATCAACTTATTTTAAGTTAATTATTTATAGGTTTTACCATACACATATTATAAGTCTCAACATATTATTAGTTGTTATGATTATTAACAATTAAGAGAATTTTTATATCAGGCTGTAAATCTACTCGAAATAGATCGAGCTCGCACCCAGTTCGACTTGTGTGTGGCTCGTCAAAGCTTGACTCATGAAATAACCAAGCCAAGCCTAATTCCTTGATTTAAAAACAAGTCAAGCTACCATGTATTTGGGGGCCCAAGTCAAATACAATCTTTCCGTTTATTTTTTCATAAAATCCAACTAACCAACTTACTACATGAAAGAAATAGCTCGAAACAACTTGAGCTCAGTATCGAACTCAAACTTTTTAAGGTCGCTCAAGCTCAGTTTGAATAAGAAGCAAGCCAAGCCTAGCTCAAGCTCGAAAAATATTAAACAAGCTAAACTTAAGAACATTGATATTTGGTTCGACTCACCTTCCTTACAGCCCTATTTATATGTATTTTTATTCTTATGTGAGTTTGTAATTAACAAATTGTTTGCCAGCATGAGATTGTATCCACTTAAAACTTAGTTCTATTTGACTTGATAAACTTTTTAGGCCATCTCCAACCGAAGGGTCCAGAGGGCCAGAGGGCCGAAAATAGCCCGAAAACCGTCTCCAACTGAGGGCTAGGCCAGAGGGCTCTGGAATTTGGGAGGGCCCCACGGAATCCCAAAGGGCCAAAGGGCTAGAGGGTGGCTGGCTATTTTTTTTTTTGTTTGTTCGTATTCCTGTCGATTATAACCGACAGCACTAAGATATATTTTTTTAATAGTGTCGGTTATAACCGACACTAATAGTTATTCAAAGACAAATTTTTTTTTATTAATTACTATTAATGTCGGTTATAACCGACACTAATAATTTGAAATTTTTGAATGCAACGGCTAGCCAGTCAGCTAGCCGTTGTATTTTATTTTATTTTTTTTATGAATTTCAACCTTTTCTTTTTCCTTTTTTTTTATAACTTCTATTTTACAAAATTTGTTTCAATTTTTTTTTAAATTCTATTTTTTTTCCTATAACTTCTATTTTACAAAATTTGGTTCATATTTTTTTTCATATAACTTCTATTTTACAAAATTTGTTTCATATTTTTTTTAAATTCCATTTTTTCCTATAACTTCTATTTCACAAAATTTGTTTCATATTTTTTTTTCAATTCTATTTTTTTCCTATAACTTTCCTAGGCCATTATACAACATTAAATTAAATTAAGTAACATGAAACAACATTAAATAACATTAACCAACATAAAAAAAAAGCATTTAACAACATGAATTTAAGTTGTAGTTTTTAAATAATAAATTATGTTTGGCCCTCGGTTTGAGACGGTTTTTTGTGACTGGGCTAAAACGAGCCCTCTGGCCCTCGGTTGGAGACGGAGGCAAATATGGGCATGTACTGTTCATTAAAATATTAATATCTTGGAGAATCTTAAAGGGCCAGAGGGCTCGAAAAACTTAATCTTTCAATCGAATTAGAATGCGTAAGATGTTTGGATGTTTAGAAGATTAAAACTCTTAAAATGTTGAACGTTTTTTTTATTGATATGTTCAATAAGCTTAAACTGACTGAACCAAAAAAATTCCCAATGATTTGGTTTGATTCGATTTCAATGGTGATATTGATGAAAACCGAATCATTCTCTCTTTTTCTGTCTAGATTTCTACGGACAAACATTTTCACAACTATGCAATTGAGTATCAAGATATAGTTTCATATGGAGAGAAATCTCGGTAGTTATCAATATATATATGGTAATTGAAAAAGACCATATGACAAGAAACAACAAAAGTGCATTACCCCTTCCATAAACATGAAATTAATTAGCCTCCAACACAGTTTATTACATGTACTCATGTGATGTGATCATATTAAAGCACGAAAACACCAATAATTTCTCAAGATATTATAAACAAGTAACTAAAAGGGTTAGGATTTCTAACCAATTTATTTGGTAACAAATTGAGAAAACTCATACAACGTACTCTAGTGCTTTTCTTTTAGCATAGACACCCTTTCTTTCATCCATTACTTAAAAGATAAAGATCATACACATACAATTACATGTACAAAACAAGTAAACAACAACACTTTTTTTTTTTTTTAAATGTTATATAAACAAGGAGACGTATATGACCAGCTACATGTAAATTTCTTTCCATAAACCACACATATAAATACTCGATTGGGCTTTTTGTGAGAGATTCGCTTGTTTCATAGACTGTATCTCCATATGTCTACAACACTTGTGAGTGTTGTAGATTAACGGGCTCAATACTCTCAGTTGTATGAAAGAATCTTTTCGGTGTTGAGCATATGAGATACGTTGTGATACAGTGATAGACACATTTTTTCCTTAGACTAGCCGTTGGAGAAACCTTCTTGCTAGGGCTAGAAGCGTACTTGGCCATCGACAGAGATGGTGAAATATTTAATGCAAAGCCAAGTGAAAGAAAAGGGTCGTAGGACCTACTCACATTGCAGTTATGGTTACCGATTCACCAGCTCGGTTCTGGATCTGAGATTCCTGAAGCCTTTGGCCCATATCTAATTAATACGATTCCTTGACAGTCCTTCATGCATGTCTGTTTTCTCTCTCCCCAAGTCTCTTTCATTTTTAATGTTTTTAGAGTTTTCTGTAATTTTTTCTTCATCTGAAATTTTAGATCAGTTCTGTTCCTCTAGTGAAAACGAAACAACGAATGAATGGTTTACACCTCAAGATATATACAACTGTGAACTGTTCTATCTTCTATGTTCGAGTCAATGGTAATAGCCAAAGTTAGGTACAATTTATATATGCTGGTCCTGCACAAACATAGGTTTGAACATGCTACAGAAAGCAACAGAAAATCAAAGAATTAGAGAAAAGATGAACAAACTGAGTACAAACTCATATTATTATTCCAAACCTACTACATAACGTGAAAAGACATCTTATCAAACTTAAATTCTATTGAGTTACAAGAGGATATTAACACCTAGTGCATGTTACAAGGAATAGGAATTGAATTCATTTTGGTTCTTGCATTTACTAAAGTATATGTATGAGAATCAATTAACTTCTTAATTTTACTTCATGTGTTTAATAACACGTGAAATAAGAAAAATGCTAGTTTTTCCATGGAATCCGTAATCAAATACCTAAACTTTAAGAATTAGATCAATTAGCCCTTTATTTCCTTACTTTCCCCTATTTCTAAGTTCTCCCATTCCTTCTCTTATACCTTTAAGTAAACATGCCCCTAATTCTGAAACAAACAGGAAAGCAATCTAAGTTATCTAACATAAAATATGAAAGGAATCATAATCCTTATCTCACTAGAAAATCCTAATACATAAAATAACTAGTCAATTTCTCAACCCAAAAAAAAAAAAAAAAAATCCTACTATATATATATATATATATGTTTGTGTGTTTTGGATACTATATGAACCCAAGCACAAAGATCATGCATGTATGTTGAGTTGATTACACGATCTTAAAATTTAAGCAATTTTGAAGCATTGCTCCTGCTTTAAGGTTCCTGCCGGATTTATTTTATTTAAACATATACATAAGATCCTAATTTGATACCTCATTTGTGTTAAAGCAAGTATGAACGTGCCTTCTTCTCTTTCTTTTGTTTTTATAATTTATTTGTTTTTCTGTTTCAAAAAATCTGGAAGGATCTTTCTTCCTAGACAATTGAATATACAATGATATAGTGGGAGAGAAGGGCATGGCCCGACCTGGAGCATCTGCCCTTAATTTTGTACCTACTCTCTTGAATGACAACCTACATCATCATGCTTTTTTCAGCACCTTTCCAATTTCCAAATAATTCTCTCTCTCTCTCTCTCTCTCTCTCTCTCTCTCTCTCAGACATATGGTATCACCAGTCAGCAGCAAACCCTAGCTAGCGGGGAGGAGCTGATGATATACGCATATATGTTATGATCATTTGAAGTTTCTTTCCAATTTTCTTTGCCTAATTGGTTTGATATATAGAAGGTATATATATGGATCTAATAGGAAGCATGCATGGATGTACAATTATATCTTAACACAAAAGACTATTTCTAATAAAACCCAGAGAGAATCAATTAAAAGAAAAATTAGCGCTTAAATCATAGGGTTTCTAATAACACCCAGGGAGAAATTGAGGCTATAGGAATAAAAGAAGGAAGGGGGATTTTGATCAAGAACAACATACCATGAATATCTGATGATGAGTTGAAAGGATGGATGAAGAAAGATGCAAAAGGAGATATTGACGCGGCTCAATCAGAATCGTATGGCTAACTCTCCGATATTAGCCACATGTTCAAATTGAGGCGCGC
Source organism: Cotoneaster glaucophyllus (assembly GCA_036320875.1). Classification (NCBI taxonomy): domain Eukaryota; kingdom Viridiplantae; phylum Streptophyta; class Magnoliopsida; order Rosales; family Rosaceae; genus Cotoneaster; species Cotoneaster glaucophyllus. Next base: position 6,077,933 of record CM070068.1, read on the forward strand.
CAATACCGCTTTGTTATGTATTCACAACTTTCTCCATCAAAACCTAGAAATTGAACCAGACTTTCTTCTGTGCGTGCGTCTTCTTCCTCCATAACTACTGAAAAACCCAACTGCAGCTTTCTCTCTCTTAAAAGATGCTTTTTATAGACAAAAAACGGCCAGTTTGAATTGATGCATTTATCTCCTTTCTTCTGTTTTGACTTATTAGCTAGCTTTCGGCATCTCGCCCACATCACCTGCTGCCTAAACGGAAGCAAAAGCCGAAGGCTCATAAAACTCACCTGTCCCAACTTGAAACGGTTTTTGTGTTTATGTACGTATTGCCAATTTGGCAATATTTTGACTCATATATTTATTTTCTGCTTAGTGCTTATCCCTTAACCAGTCAGGGACTCCACGTAGGGCTATTCATTATTTGTTGTGAAATACGATAAATTCTTGCATGTAATCAAAATATATCTCTTTAAATAAGTATATCACTCATTCACATGATAAGTGTTATATTCACAGGGAATATACTTAGTTATAGCTAAGTATGTCAAAGAGAAAAAAAATCCTAGCTTGCAAGTGTGTTTGGAAATATTTTTATATGATTGAAAAAACTTTTGAAAAAAGTTCTTTGGAACCAATTTTTAGTAAAAGTGAATCTTTTAAAAAGCACTTATATGAACATATTTAGGTTAAAGCGTTTGGAACTCAAAAATGCATTCACCAAAAGCACTTGCAGCACACATAACTGGTACTTCTTTCAAGATGCATTTCAAGTGTTTTTGGGGTCTGAAAACGTATTCGCCAAAAACGTTTTCAGTCATTTTAAAAACACTTTCAGATGAGTTGGCATCACATATTTGATGTTAAGCATGAGAAAAACTTTCTTGCAACGCACCCGTGGAATCCCAATTAAGCTGAAAAGTAGCCTCTGGATGATCTAGAAGCATATATACAAATTATAATCATTTATAAGTTAAAATGAAATTAGGAGATTGTAATTATTATTCTAATGATATTCATCTTCATTTGTAAGTGAGAGGTCTTAGGTTCGATTCTCATCAAAGGCGAGTTTGAATCACATTATTCCTAACTCATTGTGAGGCTTAGCCCACTCCCTCCATCCCTTTAACGTAGATACAATAGTTGGTTAAAAAAAAAAAAAATTATTGTTACCGACTACTCATATATTGGACCAACTTTTCCAAGGACTTGGCTCCCACATACCAAATTAAGTCTTAAAGCGAAATCCAAGTATGTGGTGATTTCTAGAGGTAGGTAAGTAGGTACAACCCCAAAATATATTATGGAAAATGTTGTCCAAGAACACAAAATTCTCTGCACTTATAACAACATGATCAAACTACCTAGATATATAGTTTGGCCATGCTGTTATACAGAGCATACAGACATAGGGTAGTTTAAGCTAGACTATGCAAATTAGGTTAATTAACTTTGTTCTGTCTATGTACCCAATTCTGCTTCTTGAGTCCCTTGTTACAACATATCTTGGGACAGATTAGTCCAGTAAACACTTATTGTGTTCTTATTATGAAATCTAAGGAATTAAGAAAATGGTAGTTTTGATATAGGCGCCTCTTTTTTTAATTTCTTGGATTAAACATATGTTGCTCTTAAGAATTTGATTAAACATTCTTCCTATAATAAAGGTGTCACTTATTTTATAAGTAACATCTTTTTAATGCCATATTACACGATTTGCCATTATGATGTACCTTTAATTAATTAATAATTATCATTTTAATATCCCAAATCTCCTAAAATGTAGTTGTTTAGTTTTAAAAATCTTAACACATCAAACCTGATCTAATTATTGCTTCTAACGTGCATTTTATTCCTAACTCCACACCATACAAGTAACTAACATGTTATCTTCTTCTACAACCATTAGCAATTTTTTCATGTCATTGCTTTCCTCGATCGGCCGATCAAACCCTCTTTCGTTCTCCCTTGTTGGTCATATTCATTTCCTTCATATTTCATTTTATGCACACCTCTTGATCTGAGTATCCATATCAAAGGGTATGCTTTTTGTTTTAGCACACTTTTTATCCATATTTCCATCTTTTTCACATACCATGGTACATTTGGGAAATAGAATTTAGTGGTATATTTTCTTTTAAAGGATAATTTGGTACGTTTCAAACCGATATATTGGTACGTTTTAAGTTAGAATGGGTACGTTTCAATTTAGCATCGGTACATTTCAAGTTGTTATTGAACGTTTCAATTTAGCATCGGTATGTTTCAAGTTGTTATTGGTACGTTTCAAATTGACCTGAATACGTTTCAAATTGATTTCAATTTAAAATTCACATTTATATATGGGTATGTTTCGATTTAGCATCGGTATGTTTCAAGTTGTTATTGAACGTTTCAAGGTGAAATGGGTACATTTCAATTTAGCATCGGTACGTTTCAAATTGACCTGAATACGTTTCAAATTGATTTTAATTTAAAATTCACATTTATATATCTCATGCCGAATAGCACTAATCTCAGTCCAAAGACTCCAAACTCATCCTTTTTATCAACAACTTTTATATTTCAATAATAATTTTATGCTGTGAACGAGCCAACAAAAGGGGGTATAAACCCTGACGCCAAAAAAAAATTCAAAATTCAAAGTTTATAGATAATATTGGTGATTTAGTTAATAGCCATTAATAATATCCCTAAAAAAGATATAAATCCTGACAAGCCAAAAAAATTATCCTTGTCAACTAAAAGGATAAAGTGGGAAATCAACATATAGCATTTTTATTTTTAAAAAATAAACTAATGACATGTAAATAAAATAAATTTAAAAATAATAAGGTGGACACTAGTTAAAGCGTCTTAATCAAATTTTTAAAAGAAACAAATGTTTAATAAAAATTATGTAAAAAAAGAGTGGAGGATTCTAATTTTCTCTTAAGAAAAATGGAGCCATATGGAATTCTGTCATGCATGCATAACTTTTGACGCAACGTGCTATAAGAAACCATTAGAAGGCATGAGAAAATTTTCAAAATTTAAGATTGAATAGTATGACAACCTAACACCATTTAAAGTATACCTCAACACTAGGATTGTTAGGAATCCTAGTAGAAACAAAATATCAAAATACAAACTTAGAATGATGTTAACCTAGTAAACATTGAAATTCGACATAAAAGGTCATATGTCACGGCTCAGAGAAGTGCTACACTTGTGATGTCATTCTGAAACGACGGATCATGGTCTAAATTGGAGCTTAAATCTGTAACACGTGTACTTTGCTGTTGGATGTGCTGCGTAGTATCCAAGCTAATCGTTGATCTGTTCTTCCACATCAACTTTTGTTTTTGTTGGTAACCTAGGTTAAAAATCAAACCAAAATTGATCATTAGAGATCACTCGAGAGCTAGCCTCTTAAGTCCATGAATATCATCCAATAAAACTAAGCAAATAGAGTCAACTGTGTATATAAGAGAGTTGCCACCAAAAAAAAATTGTTGAGACCCATCACTGCAACGTGTTCGGACTGCAGCCTCACAAAAATAACTAAGCAAATTAAGCACTTAACCAAATGTTAGGATTTTACAAGGCTTAATTAGATTAATTAGTTATAAATTTCTTTAGGTCATCTCCAACTGAAGGCTAGCCAGATGGCTCGTTTTAGCCCTCTGGCCCTCCAAGAAATTAATATTTTAATAAACAGTGCAGGGCTATATTTCTTACCATCTCCAACCGAGGGCCAAAGGGTCATATGGCTCGTTTTAGCCCTGTCATAAAAAAACAGTCTTCATCATCCGCCATTGTAGGAGTATAGTCCGAGGTAAACAACTGCCGCCGGGTCATAATATCTTTTTTTTTTCTATCAAAATAGGCCTTACTCATTGGAGTGTAATTCAAAGTGTTCCTTTCCATATTCTTATCATCCATCTCTTCTTGTATTTGTTTGGCCCGTTCTTCATGCCTACGTTTCCTTTCTGCTAATTAGGATTTATTTTGTGGTTTAATTTTCTGATATTATTCTTCTCACCAAGGAGGAAAATATATATTGTACAAGATTGATTTACAAGGAAAGAAACACCAAATAATATATATCCTAATTACATCATGATTACAAGGACCCAAACAGGTAACTAAGTTAATTACAATGGTCAACTCTCTAACACTCCCCCTTAAGTTGGTGCATAAATGTCGTTTATGCCCAACTTGACGAGAGAGTTGTAGAACACTTGGTGCATAAATGTCCTTTAGTTAAGATGTCCGCTAATTGATCCTCTGACTTTACGAACGGGAATTGAATAATATTCTCATCCAACTTCTCCTTAATGAAGTGTCTGTCAACTTCCACATGTTTCGTGAGATCATGCTGGATTGGGTTGTGTGAGATATCAATCGCTGCTTTATTATCACAAAACAAATTCGAAGCCGACATTGAAGGACACCTGAGTTCAGCTAACAAGGCAAGAACATATTTTCTTTGAGATAGAAATATACCCTGTTTAGATCGAGCTACTTCTATACCCAAGAAATATTTCAATCCACCAAGATCTGTATCTTGAACTCAGTTGCTAAGTAATCTTTCAGCCTTGAGATTTCTTCTTTATCATCACCCGTAACAATCATATCATCCACATAGATAATAAGTGTTGTCAATTTACCCATTCGACGTTTCAAGAAAAGTGTATGATCGGAATTGCTCTGCCTGAACCCATACTTCCTCATAGCCGTTCGGAACCTACCAAACCATGCCCGAGGTGATTGTTTCAATCCATACAATGCCTTATTCAACTTACACACCATTCCGGGTTATGAAACCAATGCATAACCAGGTGGAATATCCATATACACTTCTTCTTTAAGATTACCATGTAAGAAAGCATTTTTCACATCAAATTGCTCTAATGGCCAATCCAAGTTAACCGCCAACGAGAGTAACACTCTTACCGTATTAATCTTTGCTACCGGGGCAAATGTTTTTTGTATAATCAACACCATACGTCTGAGTGTATCCCTTGGCCACCAATCGTGCTTCGTACCGTTCAATCGACTCATCAGCTTTGTACTTGATGGTGTACACCCATCGACATCTCACTCTCTTCTTTCCTCAGGGTAGCGGAACTAAATCCCATGGTTGATTTTTCTGAAGTGCATCCATTTCTTCCTCCATTGCCTTGGTCCATCGATCATCAGATAGTGCATCCTTCAATGAACTTGGTGTGCTATCATTGGATATTTGTTGTACAAAAGCTTTGTCGGGTTCTGATAATTTATTTGATGACACATAGTTGGCAATGGGATATTTAGAGCCTTTTGTTGTTTCCGATGAATATCGATTGTGTGGCTTTCCCCAATTGTGCCTGAAAAGTAACTGATAATTCGGAACATCGGATACATCAATAGGGATAGTAGATCTTACCTCAGGAATATTCTCTGGAGTATGCTCATCTGGTGGTACTATATTTTGAGACAAGGGGAGTAATATTAGTAAAAGTCTCAAGATCGGCAAGTGGCAGCACTGTTGTCTTGAGTGAGGACAGCATTGCCATTCCTGCCACTGGTTCTGTGGGTAGCGATGCTGCTTCTGTTGGCTGGGTTAGTAGCGCAGCCACTGTGGGCTCGGCTACTGGCTCAGCTAATAGTGGCAGCAGAAGATCAATGGTAGTAAACTTGGTCCAAACCTGTTCGTCATGCAGTGTCTCCCCCTGAAGGGGAGGGTTGGAAGAAGCTGGAGAGTAATACATCTCATACTAGGAAAAAGTAACATCTATGGTAGTATACATCCGACTTGAAGGAGGGTGGTAGCAACTGTACCCTTTATGATGTAGTCCATACCCCATGAAAAAACAACGGAGAGCACATGGGTCAAGTTTTGTCCGTTGATTTTTATGTAGATGAACAAAGGCAACACATCCAAAAACTCGCGGTGGAGCACCAAAACGGACGGTAGAGGCACGAATGTAGCAATACTTTGAATGGCATGCGGTTGATAAGGTAAGTGGTCGTCTGAAGAGCAACATCCCAAGAGGAGCAAGGATCATCCGCCCCAATCAATAGTGATCGAGCCGTTTCTAATAGATGGCTATTTTTGTGCTCAGCCACCCCATTCTGTTGAGGAGTCTGAGGACAAGTAGTCTCATGGAGGATTCTGTGATTAGTTAAATAATGTGTAAAATCATTATTAACATATTCACCACCATTATCAGATCGCAAAATTCGAATTTTAGTAGAAAATTGTACCTGAACCATGGTGTGGAATGTCTTAAATGCCAAAAACACATCACTTTTATGCTTAAGAAGGTATAACCATGTCATCTGTGTGCAATCATTTATGAACGTTACAAACCACCTAATACCAGATGAAGTAGAATCGAAGATGGTCTCCAAACATCCGAATAAACAAGACCAAAAGGAATAGCACTTTTATTAGAATTCAACGGATAAGAAACACGGTGACTCTTGGCAAGTATTCAAGTGTCACATTTAAAGTCTGAAACCGAACAACCAACAAATAAATTCGAAAACATATGCTGTAAATAACTGAAAGACAGATGACCCAAACGGTGATGCCATAACCATATCTGACGCCGTTTGTGATCAACGGCTCCTTGGGCGAGATTGACCCGTCCTGTACTAACATCGTCCACAAAATAGAGATCCCCCTTCTTAGTGCCATGACCAATTATCTCCTTCGTGAGAATATCCTGAATAAGACAAAACTTCAGATACAATAGTACACAACTGTTCAATTGCTCAGTAGCTTGGCCAGGAGACATCAATTTATGCTTTAGTGAAGGTACAAGTAGTGTATGCGGCAAAGAGAGGGTAGGCGTGAGGCGTACAGTGCCAGCGCTAGTTACCGGTGAGGTGACACCATTAGCATTAGTAATATTTCGTCGAAGTGGAACAATATCACAAGCTAAATCAGTGGGGTCATAGGTCATATGGTATGTGGCACCGGAGTTAATGATCCAACCGGACTAAGTATCACAATTATTCATATTAAAAGTATAACCATAAGTACCTGAGGACTCCGGAGGTATATCGGAAGAACTCGAAACAGGAGGAGGATTCATGGTAGGGTCACTTAGGGTAGTAGTGTTTAGTATAGGGGTAGGATCGGTTAGGATGATATTGTTTCCACCGTGGAGTGGTGGTAGGTTCTCCATGGGAGGTCTGAGTTTGCTTGAGGGAACGGGCAGAGCAGAAATCCTAGGATATCTGCTCTGATACCATGCTAATTAGGGCTTATTTTGGGGTTTAATTTTCTGATATTATTCTTCTCACCAAGGAGGAAAATATATATTGTACAAGATTGATTTACAAGGAAAGAAACACCAAATAATATCTATCCTAATTACATCCTAATTACAAGGACCCAAACAGGTAACTAAGCTAATTACAAAGGTCTAATCTCCAAACACTTTCTTCCACGGCAATGTCATTTTGCTCCGCCACTAATCGCAATGAGGCTACCACTTCCTGTTGAGCAGCGTAATCATCATTTGCCTTGCCCTTTTCCTTCAACTTTGGGCCTTGTTTCGTCTCATAGCCCTAGGTATGGAACCTTCACCCGAAGACGGATTTTCTACCCTTGTTTGTTGAATGGTAGGATAGCCATCTTCATCCATATCTACAGCTGAGGATGCAGTTCTGAACACCGGCGTAGGACCTACTCTATATTGAGGTAGATCTTCAAATAACACTCACCCTTTACAAATTTCCCAACAACCGTGAAACATAAAGGGTTTCGAGCTGCCCTCCATATACAATTCCTCCGCTTTGCGTACCTAGAAAATATAATTACAAAAATGAAATGAAATTAATTTATGAAATTAAATGTAATATAATTAAATATTTAAAATAAATTGTGAAAACACTTACTTCGTCGCCGCTTTCATGCTTACTTGCGGCTGCTAACAGTGATTGATGCCATTTGTCCAAACTTGGCTGAAGATGTTTCTTCCATCTTGAAGAACAACTCTCGTGGTTTCGGGTATTTGGTGGAGTGGTGCCTTCGTAGAACTCTAAGTATTTTTTGGACACACGAGTCCAAACACCTTCACTTGTTTGAGAACTCCCCCTCACACTATCTTTCGACACCCATCTATAAGCTTTGCAAAGAGTTTCATCTTCTTTTCGGGTCCAAGCCCTACCTTTCATTGCAAACGAGGCCATTTGAAAATTATTGAAAAAATTGAAGGAAATATTTTTGGAAGATGTAAGAAAATATGAGAATTGAAATGGTGTAAGAATGGTGAAAAAAAATTGTGAGGAATGGTTTAGGTATTTATAGAAAAAAATGAGAATTTTTTAGAATTCAAAAAGGAGCCCGACCCGGGGCGGGCTGGCTGGCTCATTTGGGCTGGCCGGTTGGCCCTTTGGCCCTTTTTTGTCTAGTGGGGCCCACGAGCCCTTTGGCCCGGCCCTCGGTTAGAGACCGTTTTCGGACTATTTTCGGGCTATTTTCGGCCATCTGATCTTCTGGACCGGTTAGAGATGGCCTAACTACTCTCTGTTAGGATTTTACAAGCAAAATTTCAGGTGTCATCCTGAATTGCTAAAACCCTTTTCGAATCGAATTCGGAGATTGATTCTGTAAATGTTTCCAAGGCATTCCAAGTATTTGAAGTTTTCGAAAATCATGAAACCCAACAAAGAAGATATATGTATATTTGTGTTCTGTGTCTTTTTCTGCATGATTCTATTGATTATTTGTACATTTAATCTCCTACGACTTGGATCTTTGGTCTTTCGATTGTAAATTATAATCCTTTCGTCTATTGATAATATTGTCGATTTTCCCTTAAAAATGTGAGAACTACATAGAAAATGAGTGTTGTGTCGAGACGAGAGCAACTAAAGATAGTAAGCCATGTTACGCAATTATATATGCATTGCTCTAGAAAGCCAATGCCACCCAGTGAGACGGGCAAGTCCCAGTTACGGGTGTAGTTTTCACTTGCACTCTCGCGTATCGTTTTGTGTTTAGAAAGGCACACCCTCAGACCTAACAGGCTAACTCTGCATATAATATTCCAAAGGCACATGCCCCAAGGTTTTCCGTCTTCCTCAATACCTTTATTGCCCTCGTATCAGAAGCCCACATTACTAAGCTCGACAAACTAAAGTCCCAAGGAATTCGTTGATTAAGTGCACAAGTTAACTATGGGTCCGTTTTCAATGGGAATTACATTTATAAGAAGAAATTGGAGTGTTTACTGGTATTTGTACAGCTAATTAGTAATTAGTTGATTTTCGATGGCAACTGTGCCGTGCAACCCAAGAAAATTTCAATTGAATACATCTCCCTAAGTTAGATACCCCACACTATAATGTCTTCCTACGGCAATCTCCCAAAAATAACTGAGCGAATCAAGAACTTAACCAAATGTTTTAGGAGTTCACATATGCTGCTACATTTATATATAGAGGGGGCGTTATGGTGCGTTGGAGTGGACTAAAACTGGACTCTTTTCTTGGATTGCACGGCATGGATTGGACTGCTTTGGGGTTTGATATATGTCTTGGCAGTGAGAATGAATGGTTACTCTGACCCAAGGCCCGTCTTCAAAGCCTCAACACTCTTAGGCATCTCAATATATAGCATGCGTTGACTACGCACCATGGGGCATCAACTGTCGCCATATACAACCAAACTAGTTTTCGATTTAGTAATACTTCTATTTCAAATGTTGGTATAGATCCTCAAAACATTTATTGGCCCAACATCGAGTCACAAGTCCACGTGACAAAGCTCGGCAAACTAAAGCCCACACACGCATTTTTTACCTGACCAAATCATGAGTATGTTTCTGATGTGGAATTAACTAAACAAAAAGAAACAAAATTATTCCATCACTAGAATTGAACTGAAAAGTAAAAACAAGGAAGAAAAAGTCTCTAGTGCCTTAGCTTTTGCCGTCGGGTGCCGATGCCATATATAATTGAGGAGGCAGCATTCACAAAACACATGGCCAATTGGGTTGGTTCACATGCTCTTCAAACCTCAATACATGACTACTTTTTTAACACTTTGAAGAGTTCTTTAGATGTGTGCTCATGGATTGGAACATGTAACTCTTTTTTTTTTAAATGAATGATGATTAAAAAATTGAACAGTTTTAATGATGAAATTTATATAATAAAGATACGTTATTTTCAAGAATTAAAATAAAAGATCAAATATCATACATCGACGCTTAGATCTCAATGAAAAAAATTATAAAAAGAAAGAAAAAGGCTGAGAGAAGTATGAGGGGGTTGTTCAAAGTCCATTAATTCACAATAATTGAGTCAAACTTTTATATAATGACATCTCAGTTTAAATTATTGTGGCTTTACCGAGGGACCTCCTCGAACTACAAGCATCCATATACTATCCTAACCCTAATTTAAATTCTGTCATGTGGTCTTGTCCTTGTCTTGGGGAAAAAAATGTTAATTAGTGAATGCGTATATGACAGGGTCAAAATTTAAATAAATTCTGTTTATTAATCGTCAATAAAGTTTTACCACATTGTGTTTCATCCTCTTGGAATCGACACTATCCTTGTGGGCAAATAAATCTTTTGGAAATGTTCTCCCATTTGTGAATAAAATCAACTATTGGAATTATTTAATTTATTAATCTTCATTTGAATATTAATTTTTTTAAAAATAATTTGAATTCGACATCGTTTAATCATTTAACGTGTCAAAGAAATAGACAAAATTCATCATGAATGACTAAATATCACCGATTGAAATGTTTTTTTTGCAAAGGTGATCTTCAAATAAAGATTCAGATATTGAACGATTCAGATTATGAAATTTGTATAGTCAAAATACGTTGCTAATAGTCAAGATACGTTATTCGCAAGTGAAAAATGAGTTCATCCCCCAAAGAGAGAACGCAAAGTGTTATCCTCAAATAGTCACACATAATCTCATGTGTACGGCAATGGCGTTGTATATAGTTAAGTTCTTAAAGGTATTCTCATGATGTATCAAAAGTACTGTTGTCAAATTTTCACCTCTCAATAGCGTCATCATAATGCAATAAAATGACTTTTAATTAAAGTAGTTAAAATTATTTGCTTACGAGATTATGTGTTTAATATTTATTTTAAAAGGGTCATATCTGAAAGCAATTAAACTGTCTAATAGTAAGTGACTCTGATCGTCCAATACATCATATAATCTTTTTTATTATGTATATTAGTAATTGTCATTCTTCAAAATAGGTTGACAAAACTTATTTTCTTAAATAATAGTATAAATTAAGAGGTCGTGAAACATTACACACCGCATGCATGGTTGGGATCATCAGCGTGTAAATATTCCTTCGTGTAAAGTAGTGAGTGCTCAAGATCCACTCAGGGCCAGGTTCAATGAATCTGAAACCATTACCTACTTTTTTCTGTGCTGATAATTATTTAAACCTTGTTCATGGTCGATGTCGCAAAAAAAGAGAGAGTTGGTGTATGCATGCGCGCGATCGAGGGATTTCAGAACGTTGCTCCTGACATGTATCATGGCCTTTGCTGAAAGCTTCTCGATCTCAAACTGATCCTGCTTATAACTACCTCTGCTTCTTCTTGAACCTCTTTCCTTGGGAGGCAGATTCTCTGCCCTCCCACTTCCCATACATTCTCATTCCTTCCTATTTGTACGGTTTCGGTTAAGCCACGTCAACATTTTATATTACTATTACATTTGTTTTATTATCTCTACAAAAAAAATCAATATAAAATGTTGACATGGCTTAACCGTGACCGCACAAAATAGAAGGAGATGAGAGTGTATGAAAAATAGGAGGGCAGAGAATCTGCCTCCCTTTCCCTGAGCTCCATGGTACGTTTCCTCTCTCTCTCTCTCTCTCTCTCTCTCTCTCTCTCACATATATGTGTGTGGCGGATCCAAGATTCTAACTTTGGGTAGTCCTAACATACTAGGTTGATTAGGCAGACTTAAGCAAACTTACTATACATCATATATACAAGTAAATGCCTATTTACACTTACAAAAAAAAAAACTATACTTGTGTTGAGAATTTGAGATTTATTATTCAACATAGAACATACAAGAAAATAGAATTTTTGCTTTAGTAATTTAATGAATTTGTTGATGAAAGTACAATCGATTACAAGTTCATAGTACATTACGAAATACTTTTCAAAGATCGTATGAATTTATAGGAATTAAAAAAAATAACGGTGTCAAACATATGGTGTAAAAATATTGATTAAGTAATACATAATCCCTTTGTTGTAACCAAGGTTCAAAAACAGCAGAACCATGGTGGTCTTCTCTCGTTCATCACATGTTCAATCTGTTAGGTGGTCCTTAGAGATTTTCACAGTCGCTTCTTTAGACGTCTGGTGGTCCAAGAGAGGATCCGTCCCTGGTGGGTGTGTGTGTGTGTGTATGCATATGCATATATTCGTGCCAGATCAAATTTCCTTGTTGCTTTTTGTCCGTTATGCACAATCTATCTGGGCTTTTGCTGTTTTCTCGTGTGTTTTATTTGATCTCTTATTCGGATTGCTAATTTTTTAGGGAGTTTTAACGAAAAGTCCGCGGTACTATTCACTTTTAACGAAAAACCACATTTTTACACTAAAAAGACAAACCTGCTACTATTCATTTTACCCTTTATTTTGTCCTTATCGTTAAAACTCAAAGTTTTCAAGTCTTTTCATTAGTTTTCCTAATTTTTTATGAGAAAAAGTGTTCTCTTAATAATGTTTTTATTATATATTATTGTTAGAGGCCAGTGATCTTTCAAGGGTTTTAAAATAATCCTTCATATTATTACATTATAGTCTAATTCTGGTTTTAAAATGTAATACTATATATTCTTCCTTTTTGCCATTCATTATATAGTCTACAACATACATTGTTCCAATGGGCTTGTGGAAATTTGTCATGTGATTACAAATATGCATATCTAATTTGTTCGGGGGAGCTGAGGATGTCACGGGGTGAATGAATTTGCACAAAATGGTTGCCCCGTTCGATATCTTAAGCCCGATTTCTGGTTCTGGTAGCAGTGTTCTTGTTGATGAGGACTTGAAAGTGGCTTCATTTCAAGGCTTGGATGTAATTGGAGCTTACTGTTGAAATGGAACCAGCAAATAGCAATCCTGGGCAGCCAAGACGTACGGCACCAATTTATTGGAAATGCCTTCAAGTTCAAGCCATGGATGTGGCTGCAGTTACTTAGCATTTTCCTCAAGAATTTCTGTCAATGTTCAAGTCAAGCAATATTATTATGCCACTACTATTGTTCTGTCAGGATGAAAGGGAAGGGAGGAGGTGGCCGGAGGAAGTAAATAAGTGAGTGTGGACTAAAAATAGGAGACGTCGAAGTTAAACTAGAGTCAAAGCTCCCCCATTTCAATGAGAATTTTCCCAAGTTAGAGTGCCCCTCTGCACCATGGTTGGGTTTGCTCTTCACTTATTGGTGCCACATTTGCCAGGTAATAAGATATTACAACATAGTTTAAGCATTGTATTCCTGATCGTATCCAAGCTGACTAGAACACTAGGCTCATTCGTTTGCACCTAAATTCAAATTAATATGTCCATAGTTTAGATTAGATTAAATACAATATTGTTGGAATAAAATTAACATGATTTAAGTACTTTATAATTTGGATTTTTGCCATCCATTAATTAATTATTTGATGTTCTATTTTGATAAATAAAATAGGCTTTGGAAGAATCACATGTTGACTTGGATGAAGGGCAGATGGTAAACACTCATGATCAGATAAAGTTGGCCAAGTTCAAGCCAGATGGTGACCTGACCATCGCATGGAACATGCAAAGCAAGAATGGCAGTTTACATTGTCCTCTTTTTGTTGACCCCCCTATGATCATGACCGTCAATCATCATCACGGTCATGATCAATTCCATATGGATCTTCTGGTATGGAACACTAGGATCTCTCTCTTTCTCTCTCTAGGGAGTTTCTATTTTGTTCTACTGACGAGTTGCCCTTAGCAACTTCAAGTATTTTCTGTTCATGTGTACTAGTGCACTTGATCACACAGTCTACCCCTATTATTTTTCCTCAACTTTGAAAAACATTGGTGGCAGTTTGTATATTTCCAATTTTATTTGATTTTGTGAGCAACAATAATCTGTTTGGTTTTATGTTTTAGTTTGCTGATTTTGGACTTTCTATAATTTCCAATGTTTAATAAAGCAAGCTAGATGGCTTTCCTTTCAAGTTCTGAATATCCTGAATCTTCTATTTGAATTATATAAATATCAACAATACTCATTTCAAATCGGAGATCATTTAGTCATTCAAATGTATAGAACAAAAATGAAACTCTCCATCCAACTTGGGTTTCGTTTTCCTTTTCCATGGTAACTCCTTTGCATTGATGCCTGCAATGAGATAGATGGGAATCATGCTGCAGCATTTGTATTTGTACACAAATCCTTTTAGATTTGTCAATGCCATGAATCAATTCTGTACGTCTGTAGAGGATTTATCAGAAACGTTTCTGATGCTGTAGTTTGGTTTAATATGCCAAAAAGCGACCCTAAAAGACGCAAAGGGATGCAAAGCGAAAGGATGCCGGATCATTTCTTCCTGAAGGAATCTGTGCTTCCATTCTTAAAGAATCTCTCTTTGATTTGATGGTTAAATGTGTATAACTCTGTGTTCCATTCTTTTAAGTGAGAGATGATCACTTTGTAAGTTGTGCATTTTGTGCCTTTCTAAACAAGTTGCATATATATATATATAGGAATCCTTTCACAAGAGTGATCCCTATTTTTCTGAAAAAATGGGAAGACCCTCTTGACCGTTGGATTTGACTTTAATGAAATTGTATATATATATGATATCTTTCGATCATTTTAGCCAATTGCCTATTTATTAATGTCACGACTAAATTTTTTGTCTCTATAATTTCTATTAGTGTTTGAGCTCTAGGTTCTGACGATATGGTTAGATTGCAATAGCCAGCCAAAAGAAAACGCAAAGAGAAAGGACACAGGCTGCATGTGATGCAAGCCCTTTAACTGGGTTACAATACAGTTTATTTATTTGCTTCAAAACCAAAGCAAATTGGTTTAAGATTTTGCTTCTGTTGAATTGTAAAATATTCAGTTTGGAATGCAAATCGCTAAGAAATGAGCAACGAAATCAGTATCAACACCGAAGGCCTTCTTAATCATTAAATCTACAAAATGGATCGTAAAATTCACAATTGTAAATCATTTCATTCAATAGAGAAAGAGAAGAGAATCACAAACACCATAACTGTTGAATCTAATATATGCAGTAACCTAATGTTCTTTTCTTTTTCAAGCTTTCTTTTCCTTTGGTACTGGTGGGGGAAACAAAACCCTAAAAACCAAAGCGGCTACAGTCGCTCCAACAAAGGGGCCAATCCAGTAAACCAAGAAAAGCTCCCAACTGTTGTGCCAATTATTTACATACGCCCACCCAAAAGCATTGGCAGGGTTCATGGAAGGTCCTGTGTACCCATTTCCGGCAATCACCAATCCAATCGTCGCGATCGAAAGCATCCATATCTTCACAATCGGATTTCTAGGCCCTCTCAGCATAATCACAAGCAAAGCAAAGCAAAGAAGACAAGTCATCACCCCCTCAGCTATAATACCAGTGTACAAATCCACTTTCAAAGAAGGCCCTCTAAGCATGTGCTTGTACTTCTTTGGCATCACTTGTAAAATTGCCTTGGCGCCACCTACTCCGCCGGCCGCCTGAGCCGGGAACCGAACTGCCATGGAGAGGAGAGAAGTTCCCGGGTTGAGGCCGGCAGTGTAGAAACTGGCGGTGGTGGAGGGGTTGAAGCTGGCACCACCCAAGAGCTTGCCTATCAAGCTGATTGTTAAAATCAAAACTGTGGAAATTATTGTGGTGATAAAAAGACCTGGCAAAGACCTAGCTTGGATGCCAAGAAACGAGGCTATGATGGATGTGAAAACTCCCATGCTGGGTGCACAGAACACCCACATGGAGGTCAAAATTGCATCTCCTGCAGCTGCTTTGATCACCCCCATCTTGTCTTTCTTTTGCAGTGTTGCTCCTCTGATTTTTCTCTGTTGAATCTGCTTTCTCTGACCTGTATATATTGGTGGTGCGTCCCACCGATGTGGGAAAGCAACATGTGAACTGTAAATCTCAGCCGTCCAATAAACTAAAAAGACGATTATGATTAATCAGATTGGTTGGATTGGTAGAAAGCACTTATGGGCATCCTTCACCAGTCGTTCTTCTACCACTTGCTTACCTACCAAAAATATTGGAATACACGAGCAAAACGTCAACCTTTCTAAATCACGAGCGAGGCGGCCTTGAAAGCATGTATAAATAATTGGATTTGGATCCCCTCCTAAGCAAATGGTGGGGATCCTCATGATCCACTAACAGGGGCCGTTAGATTTCGATCCAACGGCTACAATTATTATAATTTTTAGAGAGACCCTTCTGTTTGTAGCCATTGGATCGAAATCCAACGGTCCCTATTAGTGGGTCATGAGGATCCCCACCAATTGCTTAGGAGGGGATCCAAATCCTAAATAATTGACCCATTTGGTTTGGATGTTGACAGAATTGTGTCCGTATGCAGAGAAAAAGGATACGAGTCTTTGATTAAATTGTGCAACCTTAGAAAAATATGATGCGTATCTTTCCTCGTCAGCGGTTGAATAAACGGAATCCTACCAAAGTAGAGTAAATTTCGAGTTCTAGAGTATTAAATGGCGAATTCTAGAGTATTAAATGGCGAAATTTGAATTTCACAAGAGAAAATAATATTAGAATTGAGTTGCAGAAGGAAAAGTTTGAATTTCACACGCGTTTTTCTCCTTGTGTACACTTTGTTTATTTGTCATTTAATTATCTTTTAGCTTGTCCAATCTGAGAGGATAAATCAAATCCTTAGAGTTGATGTATTCATTGTAAGTTTGATATGTAACCAAAACATGGGTTGAAAATGGTTGTCCTTTGCCCGAAGAGTAGTAGAATACTAAAGCCTTTGGGCTTCCTAGCAACAATTCCATTCAGCTTGGGCTTCTATATCCATCTCTGACCACTCTACATTTTCCGCCACCCAGTTTTGAAATTTCTCTGGACTTTTTTTTTTTTTTTGGCTTATCTTTTTTTTTTTTTGTCAAATAATAGATTTGTTAGATTAGATATTATATTAGAGAGCCAACGATATTCAAACTCACGTCATGATGCAAATGCAACACTTATTTCCAGCACTGTAGTAAAGAGCCCCTTGCTTTTACCATCTCACTTTATTTATTTATGTTGGAACGATGGAAGAAAGGGCGTAACCAATAATTGAAAATATGTTTACCCAAAAGAAATTGAAAATATTAATATGTAACAAACCAATTATGATGATGCTTTGATCAAGAAGAAATTTTTTTGACGACGGCTTGGATTTTGTGGTGGATACATTACCCAGTTTCAGTGAATTGTTAAGAAAAACACTTCGTTGATGAAGCTTACTTTAATCCAAGCATTAAGCTCCATTGGTGTATGGAGACATGTGTCTTGGCAGGTAAAAGATCTTGGTAGGTCATCACGCTCAGCTCTTCCACCCTGGATTAGAGTTTGTGCGACATCCGCGTCCCACTCATACCTTGTAGCCGGAAATGGGGGTGTATTCAATTAGAAATTTGAGAGATTTCAATTGATTTATAAATTTATGAATTTTTATAGAGTTTAATTGATTTGTAGATGTTCTATATAAAATTTTGATTCAATTCCTTCGAAATCTTATGGGGACAAGTGAGATTTGTGGATGCTTAAAATACACTACAAAATCTCTCCAATTCCCTCTAATTCCTTAACTTTTTCAAATTCGTAAAAATCAAATGCTAATTGAATACACCTGAAATGTTATAAACTTCTTTAAAATTCTAATTGAATACATCTGTATTTCTAAGAATTTTAATAAACTATCTTAAAATCATGATTGAATACCTCTAGAGTCTAGATTCATTAAAAGAATTAAAATTCCTCAAAATCCTAATTGAATACATAAAATTAAAGAAATTGATTTTTTTACTGTGAGTTGAAATTTTTGATTTCAATAAATTTGAAACAAACTCTCACAAAGAATCATAAAACTTGAATCCAATCAACGAGAGTTCAATCATTAAGTATAATATATGAATTCAGTAGTGGCCACGACTCGTAAATTAATCGACAGCCTAATTTCTCATAACCTCATCGTATGAATCACTATAGAAGGTCTGAAACTGCATGTAACAAGGTCCCACAGAGCAACCCTACTAAGACTTTCTTGTCTCGACAAGGATTCTCTCCGGATTATTTTGTGAGGATCCAAGAAATTACTTTATCGTGTCTATTCATTATATATTATATGATCAGTTTTCGTCAGATACTATTGTGTTCAATTTTAAATAAAACATTCAAAATAATTTTTGACCCCAAAATGATAGATATGTTGTAGGCATAATCTACTGAACAATTATGGAGGCCATAGAGAGAAGGGGTGCGGCACATAGAGAGAAGAAAAGAGAGAGATGTGTAATTGTGGGTGTGTGTTATTCCACCCCATTGTGACTTTATTTATAGTAGTAGGGAAGGTTAATTCCTTTAATATTACAACATTTAATAGGTAATCTACTCCTAATATGAATATGAGAGATATTTTAAGATATACTAGAATTTACACAATCACAATCATAATCTAATAGGACTGCAACACTTCCCCTTGAGTGTGTAAATACTCGAGTAAATGGCGCATCAGGTCTTCAGTGATGAAGCAAGTACAGTTGATGAAATCGTCGGCACAATGGGCAAATGCAAGTCTCAAATCAACGAAAGAATGCATAAAAAGTATAACTCACAAAACCTCGCTATGGTAAAACCCAAGGTGGGAGAAAAACCCATAGTCTAAGGAGAAACGTGAGAAGTTGCATTAAGTCAAAACTATACGTCTTTTGGACGCAAGTAGAAGAGCTCACAAGGGTATGATCAGCCCAGGATGGGTGCCTCGTTAAAACCTAGTTAGGTAGCAAAAACCCAGTGGGAAAAATGCTCCGAATCGTAAGGAAAAAAAGTACATTAAGATCAAGTGTGTATACTTCTGGATACTCCCCCTGAGTTTGACATAACTTCCAAATGAGAACTACAAGCATTGCATATGAATAATTAGGCATACCAATTCCTCGAACAAGCTTCTAGAAGGTTGACTTCGGCAGTGACGTCGTGTAGAGGTCGGCAAGGTTGTCTGGGATCGGCTTGCATGACTTCAATCTCCTGATTTTTTGCTGATGTGATGTAGACGCAATATGTCTTGGCATTGATTTCGTTGATGTATCATGGCTTGGTTGTGTTGATCATTGCGGCATAATCTTCATGGATCGTCGTTGGGACTCAACGATGAATGAAAACACAGCAAGTACTTCGAATATGCTCAACAAGAACTCCTAACCATGTCTCACGTGTGGCGTAGTGAAGTGAGGTGAGTCTTGGAACGATTTGAAGATTTCGCAACTAAGGTCATATCGTGGACCTCCAAGATATTGCGATATCCCTAATCGTAAAGACATAACCATTCGGGGATTTTGCCTTGTGCGGGTTTGATAAGTAACCTGCGTCAGCATAACAAACAAGGCAAGCATCATTCTGAGGATCAGGGGGGTTGGATCCCCTCGAGATGCGTTGGGATTTGATTTGCTCAAATTCGTAGTACCTTCAGGGAACGTCTTTAATACCAATTCAATGGTTGCATGTAGGGGCGGTGCTGCATCTTTACCAAAATCAACAGCAAAGGAGATGTCATGTCTAAATACAATGAGCTAAGTACAATAAAGCGCAAAGTTGAACTTAGATATGGAATTTCGGATTCCATAACCTCTTCAAGGTTCTCATTTGCATATAACGTATGGACGATCAAATGTATACTCAAAGGTAACACATTCGGGGTGTAGTTCGACTGGTAGACCAAAATACCGTCAGAATAATGCTTCAACTTCAAGTCAAGGCATAAACAAGTTTTCCTAAGATCCTTCATCTTAAATTCCATCTTCAGGTGCGAGGCAGTTTTCTCAAGCTCTTCCGGAGTCTTAGTGAGATTCGTGTTAACGACAAAAACTGTAATTCTAGCAATTTGGAATAAGACTTCATAGTTTAACACGCAAGGGCATTCATCCATATCCCTGACTGATCAAATAATCACATAGACGGGTATACCACATTCGTCAGATTGTAAGTGAACGCCTCAAACAAGTTAAGAGGGTGTTCCGTGGTTTTGGAACTATTTGAACCAGTCCATGTAATTCTTCGGGAACTTACATGTCAATCTCCGTATATATATCCCCATGGAGAAAACACTAACCACATTTCATAATGCTGTTATCAATCTCAGGACATTTGAGAGAAACCTTGCACCGTAAGGCATGCATCATATTGCACTATTTCATTCATCTCATAATGTTTCCTTTCTAACTGGTAACATAACAGGGTTACCTTGGGCAGTTTAGGAACGACAGGTCCAATACACACTTTGGTAAGGAATTTAACCTGGATTGTAATTTCAGTTGTCCAATCAGTTCTACGTTGTCACTTAATCAACGGAACGCAGTTCGATACCGTCGCTTTTCATTTATGTCGGTAGCTACCATATAAGTGAAAACATCATCGATGATAATCTCATTTCAATTCCATTTAGCTCATCCAAACTAGTATACTTGACCAAGAACTTCATGTCTCGGGAGTAATCCGGATTAATCTCATCAGATGGAAATGATTTGAGACAGCGATCGAGTTTAGATTCATTGTTGTGTCATGTCTTCCTCTTCCAAGGAAGTGAATTCTACGAACCAAATGATCTGTCGTGCTCCAGGCTAAGACAGATTGATTGGCTATCTGCGGGTGTACCGGACCGTCCAACAGGGGCGGCACACCCTCCAGGGATGTTAACTCGACGTCCGTTAAGTACGTCTATTCTTGCAAGCATGTTTGTAGCTGGTATATGATCTCGTCACTTCTAGATTAGAGGAATGCGTCTGGAGCAACATTCTGAAATCTAGAATTCATCGCACTTGCTTATCACACTTGTGTGGTATGGGGATCGAGAAGAGACATAGTGGGCAACGTCCACGCAAATTCGCGTCGTTATATTGGAACGTTGATGTTCTTATCTGCCCCTAACGGCGGAAAGACTGTCTCATTAAAGTGACAATCAGCAAATGAATGGTAAAGAGATCGCATGCAAGGGCTCGAAGAGAGCTAGTGTGAAGGAGAATCATGATCGACAAAAGATACACATCCTTCTTTGAAGACCCATGTTGGTACGTTGCGGCGGCGTAACTTGGCACATGGAATGCATACCCAAATATGTAAATACGAAAATCATCAGGTTCGTACCCAGTAACCAACTGTAACGTCATATAGGTTGGGTGGCAATGGGCCTCAAGGCGGACCAACATAACTGCCTACAAGGATTGCATAGCCCTAGGCAGAAACCGAAAACTTGGTACGTTTACCAAAATTCGGTCGATCATTTAAATTGCGTTTTATGATCACTAGACGAGGCTATTTGGGGTGAACATGGGAATTCGATGTTCAATTATAAACCCAAAACGACATGCAATACTTTATCGAAAACCGTCTATATAAACTCTCCAGCATTATCCAATCTCCCGGACCTTAAGGGATAAGTAGGGTGGTGAGCCCTTAATCGGCCAGAAGGTTTAGCAGCAATATGTGTGCACAAACATGTGACCAATTTGTCCATTCATCAACCAAAACCATAAGTATTTATATGGTCCGCATTTTGGTTGGATTAGTCCACATATATTCCCTTGAATCCACTTTGAAAATAGAGTTGTTTCGTATCTTTTCTAGGAATGATTTAGAAAATCAATTTTCACAATGAGCGGTCTTTGGCTAGTGTGCTTGTAGGCACAAGATCCTTACTTCGGGTAAGGAGATGCGTCGTAGCATCATTGTTTAACCTAAGTGTCCCAAAAAGGTCATGCCAAAGCAAGTAAACTGCTCAATCACAAGGCTCCAGGTCGGCCACATGTGGTGTATTCCCAGTTGGGAGACAACCCATTGGTCCCAAATCAAAGTTTTAGGCTCATTTTTGGAGGTGGTGCAAAGATATTTCACTCTATTTTCTTCAGTGGTTTCATTTATGATCATTGTCATCTCGAATATCCTTAAAAACTCAACACGTCAAGGGGAATTTAAGGTCCCTTAAATGGTTATGTAGTACCATTCATACAACGAGGAGCGTGCCAATGCTCTTAATCAGGTTGGATAGACCTGAAGTCGTTGTTAGAGATGTGATTTAGGTATAAAGTTAGTGTGCTTAGTACGCATTCATCCATACGACTAACTTTTCCACATTCCTACCTAATCATGTGTTTAATTGAATCGGTCACATGTATTAAGAAACATGATTCAATTAACTCATATTCGAGGATAATATCAATAAGATTATCCATAAGTAAAATATACACCAAATTTGAATCCAAGAACATGGAAAAATGTTCACAAAGTAAATGGTTTACTAAGGGGATTTGGCCAACAAGGCTATCCATGTCAAAATTCTGCTCTTCCAACATGTTTGAGCAAAATTAATCTCACATATTGACTACGAGAACGGTACTCCTCAACAACATTGGTAGGGGCACGAACAGGTACATAACCAATGCTTTATTCCATCAAGACGGAAGTAGATTCTGCAGGGTTAAGGTTTGGGAATATTATCCCTTATTCTTTGAAGTTATAGGTCTTTGGTACCAAGGATCATGCTTCGGGCATGATGTCACACCTTAGCAGGTCCTGATTCTACCATATGTTGTAAAAATAAACTTGAAATTGGATTGCGAGAGAGTATGCCATTCGGTGTATCCATGCCGAAGCAGTGCATCACCATTCGGTGGACTTTGACCGAACTGGGTTGAACCATTCAATAGACTCTAGCCGAATTGAGACTATACCTTTATCTTACGTTTATGGTAGTAATCAGATCCGAGAATTTGGTAAACTTCCGCTTTCTACACTACTGCTTCAAAAGCAAGTTAGAAACATGGAAGGACGAGAAAAGTATTCTTTAGTCAAAATTCGATTGGATTTATAAACTTCAGAATCGTACTCATTCATGGATGTAATCATGGTGTGCTTCAGGCGATATTTTTCATGATTAGACGGTCCGTAGAAGCGATCCAAAGAGCCATAGAATCCTTGTTCGGGAGGTATTTCCATTGATAATGCTTCGGGCATAAGTCTTCTAATGAAGATCATGGCAAAGGCTTGTTCAGCTCTTCCATGCCATTGTTGGCTTCAATGGTTTATCAGCTTCTTGATAGTCAAGTGGAGATTCACGTCTTGTACCCACATATAAAATGGTTTCTATTAGAAACGTCCAAATAAGGGAAATCAAACTTGTGACGGTTCGACAATCCATTGAATTTGGAGGGAACAAGATTGTGATTGGTGCTATGGGAATGAAACATCCATATGCATCATAGTTAGAACATTCGAGTTCTAAGACATGGTTTTCATGAAAAAATGTCGGGTTTTCATGGGTGTATTATTTTATGAAAACTTCGGGTTTCAAAGGCACTAAATTTGAAACTACAGGTTCAATTTAGTTTATGAACGTTTAGTTCATAAAAGAGAGGTTCCTGCAAGAACACAGAATGCAATATACAACTAAGTGTAGTGGATTTGGGTTGCTTCAGGAACTCAAGTGTGAGTGCTTCGGGACTACGAAAGTAAGTCAACGGTTCAAAGAAAAGAAATAAAATATTGAATTGTTAATGTCCAAAAGTGATATTCAGGTCAATAATTTTGGATTCATTATCAGATTAATGGACTGCAGGTCACTTTTAATTAATTCAATAAATCAGGCCATACAAGGTCGATTGTAGAAGCAAAAATAGTTTTAACATACGGGTTAAAATTATTTAGAATGCTAAAATAATAGCATGTGGGTCGAAAATATTGCCCCAAAAATAATTGGGCTCGGGTTGGGTGCCTTGAGTAGGGAAGCCCTAAAGGGTCATATTGGGCCTCTGGTGGCTGCAGAGCAGCCCAAGCATGGCTGCAGGCCATGGGCCGAGTCTGGGTAAGCCCAGCTGCAAGGGCTGGCTTGGTTGTGGTTTTTGGGCAAGAGCGCTAACAAGCCCAGCAAACGCTGACTTAGGTTGAGGCTTTACAAAGCCCAGCGGAGGCTGGATTTGTGGTTTGGGCAGTAGCAAAGCAAGCCCAGCAACTTAGAGGTTGCGGGCCAGTGGGCCGAGGCACGGGGGAACCCAGCAAGTGAATGAGCTTGCTGCAGGTGGGTCGTGGCATGCGGGACAGAGCCTAGCAACTCAAAGGTTGCTGATTTGGGCCAAAGGGCACAGAGCAAAGCCCAGCAAGGCTGCAGGCCATGCTGGAGTGGGTTGAATGGACTGCAGGTCCAAGGTAAACCCAACTAGGCCGAGGCCTGTGTTTGTGCGCGCGTAGCAAGCCTAGAGGGCTGCTGCTATGATGGTCCATGACGTCAAACAATGTCGTCCCAAGGCGATGGCGTGGCTGCTCAGCTCGGTGTTAGTGGTGGCGCAGCCTGGAGCAATGGCTTGGCCACACAAAAATCCCATATTTTGTTTTTTGTTTTTCGAATTCTAGGGTTAAAAACCCTAATTGCTTCTAATTTATTCCGATTCTTTGACTCACAAATTCCACATAGCAAAAATTGCGCGATGCATGAAATAAATATATATATTGACAAATATATAAACATATACAATACATATATATATATATATATATATATATATATATATATATATATATAATATATTGGAAGGAAAATATAAACATAGGGGTTCATGCATCATGGAGAATGTTTTTATGCTTTAAGGTCGTTTCAAATATCTTACTTTATTTTAAGCGTACCTGATTGGCAGAAAACAACAAAAACCTTTGAATTTGTAGAAGTTCATTCGCAGAAAGCCATAATTACATCTCCAATGCGTTGTATCACGTTCAACACAAAAAAAATTAAATTGAATCAATATCATGTAGATCAATTAAAAAAAATAATAAATTAATCATAAAAAGAATGATTAAAACGTAATACTTCCCCAGATTGAAGATCAAACTCTCTTTAGCGCAGCGTCAAGAGCATGCTGATAACGTGTTGTAGGCATAATTTACTGAACAATTATGGAGGCCATAGAGAGAGAATGGGTGCGGCACATAGAGAGAAGAAGAGAGAGATGTGTAATTGTGGGTGTGTGTTATTCCACCCCATTGTGCATTTATTTATTGTAGTAGGGAATGTTAATTCATTACGATTACAACATTTAATAGGTAATATACTCCTAATAGGAATATGAGAGATATTCCAAGATATATTATGATTTACACAATCACATTATTAATCTAATAGGATTGCAACAAGATAAACATATATAATGAAGTGATCTCGGATCCTCACAAAAATAATTTGGATAAAATACTATTCCCCGAAACTTTAGAATACAAAAATATTGACTGTGTCGGTCGGTTTCTTTGAGAAAAAAAAAATTTCTTAAAAGACTTGAGGTGCATGTGTTATACTAAATTATTACTGTCTGGAAGCAAAGTCTTCGGTAGTCAGTAAGATTTGTTGCCCAATTAAAAATGCATAATTAAATCTAATATCCTTATTTAGCTATTAATTCAGTGTGTTTAGTCAGATGGAGTAAAGGATCACCCACATAATTTTATATTATTGTCTTGCCTCTCACCGACAAGTCCCCATGAATATTTTAGTCGAGATCTCATATTTTTACTTCAAGGCATGTTACTCGTTCAGACAATAACAATTTATGTACACATACAATAATTTCAATATTTAAAGTTAATCACGTAATAATATATATAAAAATGATATATTAAAAAGAAATCAACTAAATTAAAAGTAATGTGTGATTGATTTTAATGGGAAAATCAATACGATTGACGCAATAAACACAAATTTTGACACAAGAAATATCTCAAAATGCATTTATGCTCCTTTTTCAAATACATCGTCCATTTTAGGAATATAGAAATTTAGTCCACCTATCCCAAATTTGTGCTCCTTTTTCACCAATCACGCTTAAACAGAAAGCAATCAGCCAAGCAAAATGACTTTCTTCTGCAACTGTATGATAATCCCAATGCCCTAATCAAGCTCATTTTATTTTACCAAATATATAAAATAAAATGCCCTAAAATTTTGAACTTCGTCACCCAACCCTAGGTACGCGGTGTGGACTGTGGACTGATCAGTGACTGCTGCAAAACCTATTTATTTGCTTTACATATAGAGACTGGACTGCAACTAGTACAGCTCATAGACACTCACTCCCCTATTGGCTTGCTAAAAATATCCAGCAAACAGCCAAGGGAGGGAGGGAGGTCTCATCTAGCAGACAAAAGCACTTCTGTAGAACCCTCTCAAAAGTGCTCAAAGAAAAAGCCAAAACAGAGAGAATAAAAAGCAGAGGAGGTGAAGGGGAGCTTTACAGAGCGAAAGATAAAGATTCTAAAGATTGAATCTTTATCTTCAGGAAGGGTTTTATCTTTCCCATTTCTCCACTGATTTCTCTCAAACATCCATATAAGAATATTGGGTTGGTGAGAGAGAGAGAGAGAGAGAGAGAGAGAGAGAGATGGGAGTTTACAAAAGTGTTTGGTGTGTGATATTGGTTGCCCTGCTTACTGTGACCTGCACAAATGGGGAAGATCCGTACAGGTTCTACAACTGGAATGTCACCTATGGTGATATTTACCCCCTTGGAGTTAAACAGCAGGTAACTTTATCATTACCTTCTCTCTCTCTCTCTCTCTCTCCCTCCTGTGTTGTGGGAAATTTTGTTGCTAATAAAATGGGGTTTGAATGGAAACGCAGGGGATATTGATAAATGGGCAATTTCCAGGGCCGCAGATCGATTCGGTCACCAATGATAACCTCATCATCAACGTTTTCAATAGCTTGGATGAACCTTTTCTCATCTCATGGTTAGTCATCGTTCTCCTGTTTATTTCTTTTTTCCTTAATATAATGTTTATTGTTAAATGCCATTTATCCATGCCTTTATTTTTCATAACTGAAACACTCAGAAATGAGATGCGAGTTAGGCTAGTTGGTCGGTCATGCTAGGTAGTGCTGCTCTATTGGAACTAAGTTTGAATCTCCCTCCTCTAGATTAAAGCAGTTTAGAATATCGTCTTTATAAAAGAAATGGAATTTAAATTTTTCACCTTTTTGAATTGGCACGTTTTCGTCACTTGGTTCATGTGGCAAAAAGTGAATACGATGTTTTTGCGAATTTTTTTCTTAAAAGATATACTGCTTCCCAATCGAGCTTTTCGTGTAACAGTCTCTAGGGTTTTCGATCGAATTTGTCTTCTTTCCTGTAGTTTTCATTAGCAAAATTCCTAGTTCGACTAACCAACAAGTCCTGCAACTCTTGTTTAGGAATGGAGTACAGCAGAGAAGGAACTCCTGGCAGGATGGGGTGTTTGGCACGAATTGCCCCATCCCACCGGGACAGAACTTCACATATGCTCTTCAAGTCAAGGATCAGATTGGCAGTTACTTCTACTTCCCTTCCCTTGGCTTCCACAAGGCTGCAGGAGGTTTCGGTGGTATCAAAATTGACAGCCGCCCGCGTATTCCCGTACCTTTCCCTCCTCCTGCTGGAGATTTCACTATACTCGCTGGAGACTGGTTCAGTAAAAATCACACTGTAAGTATCTGTAACAATTTTTATGCGCAGTTGTTCGCTTACTACATAATGTGGTATAAAAATGTGGTCGTTATTGCGTTACTCATGATTCATAATTGTAATTGAATACATAGTACAAAATGAGGAATGTGATATGTGTTGTTCGTTGATGGGATTGTTTTGAATCCTTGCAGGATTTGAAAGCAATCTTAGATGGTGGGAATAATCTTCCTTTCCCCGACGGACTCCTCATCAATGGCCGTGGATCCAATGGGTTTACATTTACAGTTGATCAAGGTAACTAATGAATACAATCAGCATTTTGATCACCATTTTTGTCATTTTTTTAGTACTCACGGCATTTTGATGTTATATTTGCTTGGCAGGCAAGACATATAGGTTGCGGATATCGAATGTGGGGCTTACAACTTCCATCAATTTCAGAATACAGGGGCACAAGATGATGTTGGTTGAGGTGGAAGGCACCCATTCTCTTCAAAACAGTTACAGTTCTCTTGACATTCATTTGGGTCAGTCCTATTCTGTATTGGTTACAGCTGATCAACCGCCGCAAGATTACTACATTGTTGTCTCTTCGCGTTTCACGTCACAAGTGCTCAGTTCAACCTCCATTCTCCACTACAGTAACTCTGCAGGAAGTGTTTCTGGTCCTCCCCCCGGTGGCCCAACAACTCAGGTTGACTGGTCTCTTGAACAAGCGCGATCTCTCAGGTAACTAACGAATACAAGCAGCATAAAAGAATTGTTGAATGTTTCTATAGCTCATGCCATTTCGTGTACAATACCAGGCGGAATTTGACAGCGAGTGGTCCAAGACCAAACCCACAAGGCTCTTATCATTACGGATTGATCAACACTACCCGCACGATCAGGCTCACGAGCTCTGCTCCAATTATTGGTGGCAAACAGAGATACGCTGTGAACAGTGTATCGTACATTCAACCAGACACGCCACTTAAACTTGCTGACTACTTCAAGATCTCAGGGGTTTTCTCCCTTGGAAGCATCCAAGACAACCCCACTGGAGGCGGCGCTTATCTTCAGACTTCTGTCATGAATGCTGATTTCCGAGGCTTTGCTGAACTCGTGTTCGAAAATCCAGAGGATACTGTGCAGTCATGGCACATTGATGGCCATAATTTCTTTGTTGTAGGGTAGGTTTCTCTAACCTCAGAAGTTCGAGCTTTTTTCGAATTTTATACAATGCAAGAAATTCCGTAAGAACACATCTTAAACTGTGGTGATTCCGATATGGGCAGGATGGACGGTGGACAGTGGACACCTGCAAGCAGATTGAGGTACAATTTGAGAGACACTATATCTCGCTCCACCGTTCAGGTATCCAGTTTTGTAAAATCGTATACGCAACTAACAGTTATGTCCTTGTGATCGATCTTAACGTGTCTGTTTCTTTCTACGAACAGGTGTATCCCAGCTCATGGACTGCACTCTACATGCCGTTGGACAATGTGGGAATGTGGAACATAAGGTCTGAGAACTGGGCTCGGCAGTACTTAGGCCAGCAATTCTATTTCCGCGTCTACTCGCCTGCGAATTCATGGAGGGATGAATATCCGATCCCAAAGAATGCTCTTCTATGTGGTCGCGCATTGGGGCGTAGAACTCGGCCTCTTTAAGCAAAGTTGCATTAACGTGAAACTGTGAGCATTGTCAGGGTCATAGATGTGATCTAGGAGAGGATATTGTCTGCAAATCAAAGATGTAGGCGGGGCTTATCTCGAGCCATTCGTCACCCTTTGTTAGTTTGTGGCTTCTCTGTGTGATCCAAATCAAACTTTCTGGATCTTTTCTTAAGGATAGATTGTTATCCATCTTGCATTCTTTGTTTAACATATTTTAATCAGAAAAGAAAATTATTTTTGATGTTAATTTCAACTGGATGATAGCAACTAATCGCTAATGTGACGAACACTAGAAAGCATAACTTCTAACCTATTACTCGTAGCTCGTAGCTAAGTTGATTAATATCATGAACTTGTGCATCTGGGATCATGTATTCGACTCCTCCCTCCGGTATCGCTTCACTTGCATCAAATAAATAAAAAAATAACGTCCAATCTGTTAGCAAAGGCTTATCACACCAGTTGATGGAAATTTAAATATATGGGGAGTATCATGTCACTCAGTAGCTAGTTAACCATTCGACGTAAAACCAATTAGCAATGGATGAAATTAATCCAACTCAAAACCAATTGGCTAGGAATGGATGTACTCGCAATGCCACGCAAGCTCCAGCCCAACTTGTTCCCGAAAACTTGACAATCCTGCATGAACATTTACAGGCCACATCAATTTTCCCACTTGTTTTTGCAAATTGCAAAGTGGAAGGTGGGTGATTTAATTTGGCAACGAGTAATATTAATGGTAGAGCGTCGGTAGAGTTGACCCGCTTCAATTTGCATGGCCCTGCAGATGCAAAATTGCAGAGCTCACATAAAATTGGTTGGGAAGTGTTTGGCCTACTTATTGTCTGTCAAACTTTCTTTAAAGCATACATGTTCGTCAAATTGAATTAGAGATAAATCAAATGTGTGAGAGTCAAACAAATGAATTACAGCCCTTGGATAAGTGAAATTAATCCTCCCTCATTCATACATTCATGGGATATTCATGAAATATAGAGGAGAAATGTGTGAAAAAATGCATGTCAATATATCCAATGCAAGATGAACTAAACATCATTTACCTTTCAAATTTCAATATAGAGGAGAAATATAACAGTACTATTATTTAATTTCCATATGTAACAATGCAGAAAGAAGCAGAAGTGGATGTACATAAAAGTCAAATGATCAATGCAAACTGAACTGATCTATATACGCGTGTCTCATATCAATTACGCACTATTATTTAACTTTTCATACGTAAAAATACGAGAAGAAGCAGAAGTGGATGTACATATAAGTCCAATGATCAATGCAAACTGAACTGATCTCTATATCCAAGTCAGCCCTTGAGTTTTGACTTCCTCCTCCATTTGGCATTTAATGGTTGGCCAAATCTCCCAACTGTGACAACGCATGGCATGAACATGCAGCCATTAAAGGCTGTTTAGTGTAGCTGTACGTACTGTATTTTTGGCTAAGGATTTCATGCCTATAAAAGGATCGTCTTTTGAAGGAAGAAGAAGCTCAGCTAGCTATCCGAGATTTAATTAAGCATTTTTCAGAAGAAAAGAGACAAGCCATGGTTGTCTGTCGAAAATGGCTTTCTTTGAGTCTTGTTGTTCTGTACATTGTCCTCCAACTGAGTGCAATCACCACTCTAGGTGATGGGAAAGTTGACAAGACTAGATTTCGCGGTGATGATGATGATTGTCAATGGGGTCGGAGATGTGGTGGTCGGTTTGATCGAGGAAATCGTGGTAGGGGACCTAGGGGCGGTGGCTTTGGAGGCAGAGCTGGAGGAGGAGGAGGCTTTGGTGGTGGAGGAGGTCATGGTGGAGGAGCAGGGGCTGGTGGTGGTATAGGTGGTGGAGTTGGAGGTGGTGCTGGAGGTGGTGGAGGAGGTGGTCATGGAGGTGGGTCGGGTCATGGTGGGGGTTTTGGAGCTGGTGGCGGCGTTGGTGGAGGTGTTGGAGGACGTGGTGGTCTTGGAGGAGGCGGCGGAGGCGGTTCAGGAGGAGGTGGTGGTGTTGGTGGAGGTTCAGGCCATGGGGGCGGTTTTGGTGCTGGTGGTGGTGCAGGAGGTGGAGCTGGAGGCGGTGTTGGCGGTGGAGGAGGTGCGGGAGGAGGTGGTGGCGGCGGTGTGGGTGGAGGATCAGGCCATGGAGGCGGTTTTGGTGCAGGAGGTGGTGTAGGAGGTGGAGCTGGAGGGGGCGTTGGCGGTGGAGGAGGTGCAGGTGGAGGTGGTGGTGGCGGTGTTGGTGGAGGATCAGGCCATGGAGGCGGTTTTGGTGCAGGAGGTGGTGTCGGAGGTGGAGCTGGTGGAGGTGTTGGCGGTGGAGGAGGAGGAGGAGGAGGAGGAGGAGGTGGTGGTGGTGGTGGTGGCGGTCTTGGTGGAGGTTCAGGCCATGGAGGTGGTTTTGGTGCAGGAGGGGGTGTAGGAGGCGGAGCTGGTGGAGGCCTAGGAGGTGGAGGAGGTGCTGGTGGTGGTCATGGTGGTGGCCGTGGTGGAGGAATTGGAATTGGAATTGGGATTGGCATTGGTGTGGGAGCTGGTGCCGGCAGCGGCCAAGGATCTGGAAGTGGGTCCGGTGGAGGTGGTCGAAATTAAACGTAGTTTCTGCATGGCTGAGTGCGGTAAAAGCTATGACCAGCTTCTATGAGTTATATATTTGTAATTCAGCAAAACAGCTTCAAATGGGAGTAGCAGTCTTTTGTTACAATAAATATTTTGGCACATTGAGTTTAATCTCATGAATTGGCAATGTAATCAATCCACAATTTCCGCTTGAGTTGATTTAATTTGACTTCTTATCACACATTAAACATCATTGGCCATCAAATATTCATATCGAGATAGTTCGGTTCAAATTATTATTATTATTTTTTTCAACAAACGGTATTATCTATACTAAGAAAAAGAGGGTGAGCTTAGTCTCACAATGGGCTAAAATAATGTGGTTCAAATTCGTCTTTGACTAGAATCGAACATAAGTTCTCTCACTTACAAGTGAAAATGAATACCACTAGACCGTAATACTAAATGACGATTCAAATGATTTTAAGAGAAATGCTAAAGAGATTCTCTCAAAAGTAGGACTCTCTGCCCTTCGTGTTTTTGGCACAATGATTTATATTGTTGACATATGAATTAACGTTAAATATAAAATGACATGGAATTAATAGAAAATCTTATTTTGAAATAGTCTCCTTAACATTTCTTTTATTCTAATTCACATACAAACTATCATCACTTGAACACATTTAATTTCAAACTTAATTTCTCCACACGTAACCTATAAGATCATCTCCAACCGAAAGGTCCAGAGCGTCAGAGGGTTAGAGGGCCAAAAATAGCTCGAAAACCATCTCCAACAGAGGAATAGGCCAAAGGGCTCGTGGGCCCTACGGGACAAAAAAAGGCCAACCGGCCGCTGGCTAGCCCTTTTTTGTTCTTTTCCATTTGCCCAGGTTTTTTTTTGTTGTCACAACCCACTTTTTGTTTTTTTAATGCCCAACCCACTTTTTTTATTTTTTATTTCTAAATTTTTTCAACATCATTTCTCGCATATTTTTCACCATTCTATACTATCTTACCTCATTTTATTTCAGTTCTTCACATTTCATAGTATAGCCCTTTGGCCCTCGGTTGGAGATGGTAAGAAATATAACCCTGCACTGTTCATTAAAATGTTAATTTTTTTGAAGGTCAGAAGGCTCATTCGGTTGAAGATTGTCTAAATGGAGAAATTCAACACATGGGATTAATGATCGCTTAACACCAATAGACCAAAGAATAGTTGGCGCTATAACTTAAGTGACAATATAATGAAAGAAAAATTTGTAGTTCAAGTTAAGTAAGAAAGAAATTTCATGCCAAATTTAAAAAGTGTAACAATGCGTAATTGACTTCAAAACTTATCACATTAACTCGTGTCTAATTCATCTAGATTTCCCTGCGTATGACTTTTAGATTTAGAATCTTAATTAACCAACCTATCTTCCAATTTCATTTGTAAATAAAAACAATATTTTATCGGAAGTCCCCAGTCGGGCGTAATGTAAGTATAGCCAATAAGTTATGTTCTTTTTGTCTTACAAGAAGACTAGTTGGTTATTTCGTTACCAATTTATTCTTTCAATATCGAAAAGATTCACGTAGACATTTAATCCAATATTTGCTTTAGTTATATCTTCCCATATTTGTCCAGGCTTGCAGGGTACGATAGATCAAAATAAATGTAAAACATTTGTTTTTACCAAAAACAAATTGTTTATTTAAAAAAAAAAAATTGTTTATTTTTCACAAAACTTCCAGGGTAAGGGTACGACTGGAGAAAATGAAAAGGGATAAGATGGTAATTAAAAATTCAAATAATTCCAAGAAACGAAGGTGTTTCTCGTGCTTCAATAAAACAGCTTCCCCGATGCCACATCCACCGTACACCCCATCTAGAGTCCCACGGGCCCCACAGATCGACGGACAGTAATCAGCACGCGTAAGGTTGCTGCCAAAGGCGTGGCCCACGATTGGGAAGCCCCAGAGGCGCGACGACGACGTGGATTCCCGCTGCTCCACTCGCCAGTCCCCCTCTACAAAAAGGGACGCACTTTCCCGCCGCTCGCTTCCAGATAGTGCCCTTTTGTCTTCGACTCCGCCTCGTCCTCACTCGGTGCAAATACCTCGAAACTCACGATCGCAGAACCCTAACTCGCTTTCTCCGTCAATGGAGCTTCGTTCTCGCAAGCGCACCGCCGGCCCTTCTTCCGATGGTAAAATCTTCCCACTCAAATTCAATTGTGTGTAGGATGTAGCCTGTTTGGTTACCGAGAAAGTTCGAATTGAAGTGTTTTTGAGTCTTAAGTTGGATCGGGAGGGATGCGAATTTTGTTTGGATTTTTTTATTTTTTATTTTTGTGTGTTATGTATTATTTTGATGTTGGAATTTAGCAAGGAGAATGCTTTTGACTTGAATAAAATTATGGATATTTGTTGGATGTGCAGGAAATGAGCAACACGAGGAAAAGGAAGATGCTTGTTCACCGTCTGATGAGGATACTTATGCACCGTCTTCGCCTTCCGCTTCTGATTTTGAGAGTGAAGAAGGTAAAGCAAAAATTAAATCTTTCTTAACCGGATACGAATAAGAAGTTCAGAGTTTAAATTTTGGTTAAAAATTCGCAATTCTTGCCGAGGTTTTTAGTTCTGATTACTGTGACTGGTTGTTTGGTTTAGCGCTCCTTTCTTGATTGGGTAATGTTTTCGATTTAACAAACAATGTCAGTTTAGCGGAAGGTTGAATTTCGTAATATTGGTGAGTTTGCATGCTTTATTGACATAAAGCTGGTGTTTTGATGCATGTAGGTGAAGAGTACCAAAACAATGTGGAAGTTGTTTTTGACTTGAATGATAAACCTAATGGTAAAATGAAGGAGCCTGCGATAAAAAAGTCGAAGGTGGTGGTAGAGAACAAGACAGAAGCAGGAGGACCAAGCTCGATGGTGCCAGCAGCCATGTTCACATCAGGTGAAATTGACGATCTTGGGTTGCACGACAAAAAAAAGAAAAAGAATCGTAAATCTGGGGGGCAAAAGCGGCGTTGGCAGTGGAATACCTGGGAAGAGGAGCATGATAAATGGCTTGATGACAACGTAACCGAAGATTTTGATCTGGATACTCAGAAGAATGTGATATGCGATGCTGCTGAGGCACCATCTGATCTGATTATGCCTTTGCTAAGGTACCAGAAGGAATGGTTGTCATGGGCCTTGAAACAGGAAGAGTCTGAAACTAGAGGAGGAATCCTAGCAGATGAGATGGGAATGGGGAAGACTATTCAAGCCATTACTCTTGTCCTCGCTAAACGGGAACTTAATTCGACTTGTTATGACACTGGTTCTTCCACAGGCTTTCCTAGAATCAAAACCACCCTTGTAGTTTGCCCTGTAGTTGCTGTGAGTCAGTGGGTGAGTGAAATAGAGCGGTTTACTTCAAAAGGAAGTTCAAAGGTTTTGGTTTATCATGGGGCTAATAGAGAGAAGAGTTCCCAAATTTTCTCAGAGTATGATTTTGTCATTACTACATACTCTATTGTTGAGGCTGACTACAGGAAGAATGTGATGCCTCCCAAACAAAAGTGTCAATATTGTGGAAAGTTGTATTACGAGAAGAAAATGTCAACTCACTTAAAATATTTTTGTGGGCCTAACGCTTTTAGAACTGAGAAGCAGTCTAAGCAACAAAGGAGAAAGCATCCACAACCAGTGTCGCAGAAGACATTTGAGTCTAAAGGAAAGAATGGAGCTTCCAGGAAGAGATCAGCACTGAACAAGGAAGATGATATGGATTCAGAAGATATTGGACAGCGCTTGAGCCTAGATAAGTCAGTTTTGCATTCTGTGAAGTGGAACCGTATCATTTTGGATGAGGTGCGTTGGCTTAATATAGTTGTGGTCGGGTATTGGGGGGAAGGTAGTGGCTATGTTTATGTTGAAATAATAACCCTTATATTTCAGTTAATTAGAAGTGGAAAACTGATGTCCATGTTTTTGTTTGATTGTGTTTTCTTCGATTTATTCCCAGACAACCATTTTTTTTTTTCAAGACTCAAACTTTTCTTTACTTGTTTCATATATGTTATTTTGGAATAAATGTCTCTAACTTCTTGTTTAAAACTAGGCCCATTATATAAAATCAAGGCGTTGTAATACTGCGAAAGCAGTTCTTGCTTTAGAGTCTTCATACAAATGGGCTCTAAGTGGCACACCTCTTCAGAACCGTGTTGGAGAACTTTATTCTTTGGTAAAGTCTACTATATTTTAGAACATATTTTTTAGACTCGTTTTTTTTTATGTCCATCTAGCTTATATTATTGGAATTGCATTTGCACAGGTCCGCTTCTTGCAGTTAGTCCCCTACTCATATTACTTATGCAAGGATTGTGATTGCAGGACTCTTGATCATAGGTATGGTATAATGCATATTATTTATAAGTTGCATGCCTATATGATACAATACATATTATCAACATCTCTTATTACTTATGTTGGATGCATTTTTCCTTGTTAGGCATATATGACAGACTTCTGTCAATAGTTACTGCTGCATGCTTGTAACTAATTAAACGTTTTCTGGCTCTTGCTCTCGTATTTCTACTTCTTTTTTTTTCTCAAGTGTTTAATTATTTTTGTAATGTAATTGTGACCTGTAGCTCTGCAGCACAATGTTCGAATTGCCCTCATAATTCAGTTAGACATTTTTGTTGGTGGAATAAAGTGAGTTTCCAGTTTGGTATATTTTTTTTGTTGATTTCCTTACAGAAACAGATGTACTTACATGTTTGTAATCCATGTTCCTTGAAAGTATGTGGCGACACCGATACAGATATATGGAAATCATATCCAAGGCAAAAGGGCCATGTATTTGCTAAAACACAAAATTCTAAAGAACATAGTCCTGCGACGAACTAAAAAGGGCAGGGCTGCTGATCTTGCACTACCTCCTAGAATTGTAAGTTTTGTTTCTATATGGCTGTGTGCAGTTCTGAAGTCTAGATTTCTTATGTTCCTTTCTTATTCTGGTACCTACAGGTTTCATTGAGGCGGGACAATTTGGATATCAAAGAACAAGGTTTTTATGAGTCAATATATAATGATACTCAGTCACAATTTAACGCGTATGTCACCTTTTTCTTTCTCTCTTTTCCTTCATTTGGCCACTATTGCTGTTTCAGTACTCATATTGGACATGAATGTGAAATGCTACTTGCAAATTTTACTACGGTGACTAATTTGTGATCCTAAACACTTTTTTTTTTTCCTTCTTTTGTTGCCCCATACAACTTATGTGGACAATGCTTTGCCTCTGTTGGCATGCTAATTGCCATTATTGCTGTTGAATATACTGAGCATTTGGTTTGGTGAATAATATGCTTTCTTTGTTACAGATTTGTCGAAGAGGGAACTGTGATGAACAATTATGCTCACATATTTGACCTTCTCACTCGCTTGCGACAGGTCAGTATACTTATTGAATGTGCACTATGCTTTTTCAGTTACGAGATAAGCTGTTCTATAGCCATTTGTCAATACTTTGTTTTATAAGCATAGATAAGATGAAAGGCTAAATCTGATCTGTCACAGTTTTGATCTTCAAATTTGTAATTTTTTCTTCTTTTAACTTTTTTCCCTTTTTGTTGCTTATTGTTTTTTGGGTTTATATCACAAATGGTCCCTGAAATTGACCCCATCAATCATGATGGTCCCTGAAATTGAAAATCGATCAATGTAGTCCCTGAATTTTAACCCGCGAATCAATGTCGTCCTTCTGTTAGTGTTCCGTCCAAATTAACACTAAAAAAAGGTTAGAGAACCAATTTTTCATGATAAAATGAACAAAAATAACCCTGTTACTTATAATTTTACTTAAAAAAAAGGTGGTACCCGATTTCTTTTACAAGATAAATGATCAAAGGTGGACTTTGGTAGTAGCTTTTGGAGCTAACCCAATTTCTTTTAAAAAGAGGAATGGAGCTAACCTAGTTCGAATTATTTTTTACTTGATATTAAAAAAAATTGAAATTTCCCACTTTATTTTAGTTTTAGCACCAAATCCATGAAAAATGGAGAGAAACGTGAAGATGGAAAAAGGAAAAGAGAGGTAGTAAGTAAAATTATAAGTAACAAGGTTATGGTTTTATCATTTTACGATGAAAAATTGGTTCTCTAACTTTTTTAAAAGTTAATTTGGACGGAACACTAACAGAAGGACGACATTGATTCGCGGGTTAAAATTCAGGGATTACATTGATTGATTTTCAATTTCAGGAACCATCATGATTGATGGGGTCAATTTCAGGGACCATTTGTGATATAAACCCTTGTTTTTTTCATCAACAAAGTTCTGTTTGGTTCATTAGTACTGTGCACTTATTTTTATTCTTGTACTCACTACAGGCTGTTAATCATCCTTACCTTGTGGTGTATTCTGCATCTGCTGCACTGAGAAATGGAAGCAACATTAATGTCAACGAGAAAATCTGTGGAATTTGTCATGAAGCAGCAGAAGATCCAGTGGTGAGTTGATCTTTTCTTTCAGACTAAATGAATGGCTTTGCCATGCTAAAAATCGCCCTTTCTTACTTTCTTTGTGCATTTTATATTTTCACAATTGTGTGATATGTCAATCATGTTTTCCAATATAGGTTTGTCATGGAAGGGTGGTTCAGTATTTGTTCGCTTGTAGATCTGTCAGAATGTGTTTTTGCTGTTAACTTTATGTTCTGGATTTCCGTAGAAAACTTTCTGCGTTAATTTTTGCAATGATAATTATATTACCTCAATTGCTAGTTAATAACTAAAACCCTGTGTTGTGTCAGCTTTGAAGAGTTGAAATGGCTTGATTAAGCGGGACAATAACAAAATGTACTTTTGATCTAAAAGGAAACATGCTTGTTTGTGCTTTATTGTTATTTCGTTATTTGTTGCTAGTGAGCAGTTAAATTTTGAATGATGACTGCCTTTCATTTGAATATTGAATACCTTGCATGCATTTTAAATGCTTCTGTTCTGTTATTGATTTGCTCCTAACTATTTCCAGGTTACTGCTTGTGAGCACGCGTTTTGCAAGGCTTGCTTGCTTGATTTTGCTGCTTCTTTGGGACAAGTCTCATGCCCGACATGCTCTAAACCAGTTACTGTTGATTTCACTACAACATCAGGTGCTGCTAATCAGACTAAGACTACCATTAAGGGGTTTAGATCTTCAAGCATTTTGAACAGAATTAAGCTTGAAAATTTTCAGACTAGCACAAAAATTGAGGCTTTGGTACGTCACCATTTTCTTATTCGTCAATCATTGATATGTTGTTGATAAGGCCATCGAAATAGGAAACTCTGCATTGATGCAGATATACTTAGAACACTTACACATGTCGTAGCGTGCACGTTATCTTTCTTAACTTCCTCAAATGCTTTTCTAACTTCCTCTATGGCTCTAGAGGGAAGAAATCAGATCCATGGTTGAAAAGGATGGCTCTGCAAAAGGAATTGTTTTCAGCCAGTTCACATCATTCTTGGATATCATTAACTACTCCTTGCAAAAGGTAAAAATTAATAATATACAACTGTTTCCTATTTGTGCATCAATAGATTACCGATACTAAATTAAAGAAACTGTTGCAGTCCGGTGTCAATTGTGTTCAGTTGGTCGGAAGCATGACTATGTCTGCGAGGGATAATGCTATAAAGAGATTTACCGAGGATCCAGATTGCAGGATTTTCTTAATGAGCTTGAAAGCTGGAGGTGTTGCTCTTAATCTAACAGTTGCATCGCATGTGAGTAATGTCTTATGTCAGATTTAAACTATGTTTTTGTGTCTAAATTATTGGAACTTGAGTCATACACAAGTGGATCAAGTGATCTGGAGACATTGCATTTTGGACTAGGTTTTCTTGATGGACCCGTGGTGGAACCCAGCAGTTGAGAGGCAAGCACAAGATAGAATCCACCGGATAGGGCAGTACAAACCGATCAGGTCCACATTTTTCTCCCATTTTTTACGAAGTGTTCCAAACTTTACAAACCAAAAAATCCAAGTTATTCAAAGGGCAGGATTGTCACCCTTCTCTAAGATATCTGATATTTTCTTCGCCATTGCAGAATTATGAGATTTGTGATTGAGAACACTATTGAGGACCGGATTCTAAAGCTACAGGAGAAAAAGGAATTAGTGTTCGAGGGGTAAGTTCAATTTGTTTGCTCTGTTCTTTTCTTTATAAATGAATTGGTCATTCATACGATAGCTATCTAACACCGTC
This sequence comes from Cotoneaster glaucophyllus, assembly GCA_036320875.1. Lineage (NCBI taxonomy): Eukaryota > Viridiplantae > Streptophyta > Magnoliopsida > Rosales > Rosaceae > Cotoneaster > Cotoneaster glaucophyllus. The sequence continues at coordinate 6,118,097 of CM070068.1, forward strand.
TTCTTTGCCTTGTATAATATAGGACCATCGGTGGTGCCTCGGACGCTCTTGCAAAATTAACAGAAGCCGACTTGAGATTCCTCTTTGTCACCTAAGTCCATTATCCGAAGACAACAGTTTATCTTGGGATTTACCGCAACAGAATTGGAAACTAATGTACTGCAACAGAATTGGAAACTTTTGGTCGAAATGATTTTGGAGTTTTTAGGATCCATTTTTGGGCAATGCAATGGTAAAATCATTGTGGCTAAGTTCCAACTTTCTCCATGCAATAGTAAAATTTTATGACAAATTTGTCTTGCCAAATTCTAAGTTCCCAGTGTTCGCCCTTGTCGGCGATGTTGCTTGTGGAATCTCTCTTCCCGTGCTTCCTTGGTTTTGTGGCGGCGGTCGATTTGTTGATCCTTGGGGAAGATGTGGCCTTTTTCTTCCTCAATTTTGGGTTCTTGCTGGTGTGATCTCAGGGGGCAACGGTTAGTGTTGAGTGTAGGGATGGGCAAATACCCATTGGTTATGGGTAACCGTGGTTACCCGTCCGTTTAAATTAAACGGTTACGGTTACGGATAACCGTTTAGACAAATAAACGGTTATGGGTATAACCGTTTATCCGTGAAATTTAAATGGATGGTTATGGGTATTAACCGCGGTTATAAACGGGTAACCATTTACCCATTTATTTTATATATGTAAAAAAACACAAACCATATTTCCTATCGGACAAAACTTAGATCAATGCTGTTGACTATAGTGCATGATTTCATGGTCCATTATATATATTATGTTAATACTTTACATTCCGAGTTAAATAACCAAAGAATATTGTTTTTTAACAGTTTTCGTAACCCAAGAATACCTAGCCAATTTTATATTATCTTCATTGTTAACAGTTAAAAATATCGTCCGTAAACTATTATTTCAATTATTGGAATGATATAAGGGCTTAACAAATTAAAATGTGGAAAAGTATGATGAATGTACCTATAACGGTGTTTAATTATTAGAAAAAGAAAATTATGACAAATTTTTCTTTTTTAATATTCAAGTTGCTAAAAAAACACGTAGACCGGTGAAAAATAAGTAAATGGTAAAAAAAAAAGGATAAACGGGTTAAAAAATGATAAATTAGTAAACGGGTATTAAACAGTTACGGTTAAATGGGTACGCGGTTATGGGTATGGTTAACCGTTTATAAACGGTTATGGGTATGGTTAACCGTTTATAAACGGTTATGAGTATGGGTATAACCGTTTAGGCAATTACCCAACGGGTAAACGGTTATGCGGGTATGATAATAAACGGTTATGGATAAATAACCGCGGTTACCCGTCCGCCATAACTGTTGCCCATCCCTAGTTGAGTGGATTTCTGGCGACTGCAGCTGCATCTACACTAGCTCTAGTTGATAATGTAATTTATCCTGTCAAAAAAAAAAATCCCTTTGTCTAGAATAAAATTCCTCTCTAGGTTCTCTAGGGACGGCAATCCTAACCGTTAAATTCGATAATCGTGGATAACCGTTTGGATGCAATAGATTTGGGTATGAAAATTCAGTAATATTTTGGATGTGGGGAAAAATCGTGAATATTATTTGGATAATTCGGTTATAGTTTTGGATATGGTTATAGGGGTCCTCATCCTCGATTCATATCTGAATCCGACCAAATAATGTATATAATATGTAACATAATTTATATATTGTAATAGTACAATATATATATATACATATATATATATATATATATATATATATATATATATATATATATATATTCATTATTCATCAAACGCATTATCTTGAAAACACAAAAATTACATTGTGTGAGTTGCATTTTGTGGAAAAGTTCAAAACTTTAGAATCAAAATCAAAGAGAATTCAATGATGCTTATGGAAAATGTCAAAGATCAGCCAACATCACAATATTTTAAATTCAATGCTTTAATTTTGTATTCCACTAGATCCGCATTGAATCATTTTATACTTCAAATATTAAATGACTAAAATTAATATCTGCTCAATTATAATGCGTCAACTGAATGAATATATTTCTTGTATTGACAAAAATAGATAACAGTTAATCGATGGAGAATCCGCAACGCGGTGGGTATGATAATCAAGGTTCTAAAAAACGCTAGGCGCTAATCGGGCGGCAAGCTGGGGCCTAGCGCCTAGGCGGCTAGGCGGGGACTAGGCGGATTTAAGTAAATCTATTATATTTCGTGTAAATAAGTGTCTATTTATACTTAAAATATATATAATTTCATTATAAACTACAAAATAGAATGACATATATATTAGGAGGTATTGGAACATAATGAAAACATGGATAACATGCATATAATATGTATTCATTTATGTATTCAACAAGTCTCTTACAATTTATTGGAAAAAATAAAATGCAGAATGAAAGTTATTTATTTTCTATCTAAGTGAGTCGTAACCTAGGCGGGTCTGGACGGGCTAGGCGAGTGCCTAGGTGGACGCCTCAGCAGGTCTAGGCTCCCTTTCTTAATTTTCAAACGCCTAGGCATTAATCGGGGCGGTGGCCAACCGCCTAATGCCTAGGCGGTGCTAGGCGGGGACTTTTAGAACAGTGATGATAATGGATAATTTCTATAATTAATTGGCGGTTATAAATATAGTTCATTTTCATGGTTAGAAGATATACATAGCATTCTCGTCTCCAATCCAAACAGTCGTCATCCCTAGTTTTCTTTTCGGCTGTATTTTTCCTTTAAACACCATATAAGTAAATGTGGTTGGTCAAAATACAACTTGGTTTGTAGGCTGGAAGTTTAAAAAACAGAGCCTTAGAACATAAGAAACTGGAATATATTTCTTGAAATAAATAATAAAAGGCACTTTACAGGAAAAATAATAATAATAATAAAAGGCAAACAATCGTCACTAATACACCGTTGAGTTGAATTAAACTGCGCTTTTTATTAAAATCCCCGGTGAAGGAAAAGCCGAAGTAATAGGGATGAAACGAAAAATATACTTTTGATTCTTTCGATTCGATCAACCTATCCTGCAGAGTTATTCCAACTCTTTTATAAAGCAAAAGCATCGGACAAAACACACTTGCCAACCATATCGGCTTCAGAATGCAGAGATACGGTGGGGATATATTGCGTTCTACATATAGATCAAAATCACGGTTCAGGGGGGCCGACTCCTTTACACATCAAGGAGAAGCCTGCGAGGGTCTTCCACGACGTCTTTAATGCGGCGCAAGAAGAAAACAGCCTCTCTTCCATCAATGAGGCGATGATCGTATGTCAATGCAATGTACATCATTGGCCTTGGTACAACGTTCCCCCCAACGACCATGGGACGGTTCACTATTGAGTGCATACCCAAAATTGCCGACTGTAAATGGAAAAACAAATCAACAAATAAACTTGGCTGCGAGAGTCTTGCTACCAAGGTGAGTTTCCAAAAGAGAGAAATGAGTACAAAGCTATACCTGTGGAGGATTGATGATTGGTGTGCTTAGAAGGCTTCCATATACGCCTCCATTTGATATTGTGAACGTCCCTCCAGCCATTTCATCGATTGATATAGAACCATCAGCTGCTTTCTTAGCCAGGGTATTGATTTCCTTCTCTATCTGAGCAAAGTTCATACTACCAGCATCGCGGACAACTGGAACGACAAGGCCCTTGAATGAAAGTATTTCGATTGCGGTTAGTTCGCATGCGATAATGGAATTCATCGTGCCAAACAATGAATGACCAGAAAATAACTCAGAACCAATGCTCGTGTCAGTAAGTTGGAGTTCAACGGAACGTAAGTCAGCTGTTAAGAATCAACATAATACAAGCATACCTTTGGTGTCCCAACAGCTATGCTGATATCAATGTAATCTCTGTATATGATATCGTCACCATCAATGACAGCATTGACAGTTGGCAACTGCTCAAGTGCACTAACAGCAGCCTGAAACAAATTAACGTATAACTTAAGAAGGGCCCACATGCACAAAAAGTATAGTACTAACATTTTACAATAATTTAATAGTACTTTGCACTTCCAATTTTCATTTGGCGATAAATGACGGTATTTATGCAAAAACACATACTTTCACAAAGCCAGACATAAATCCCAATTTCACACCATGCTTTTCAACAAAGGCGTCCTTATAGTCTGAACGGAGCTTCATCAAGTTAGTCCTGCATTATATAATACCAATCTTTAGATGGAAACAAAGAGAGCCACTAAAGAACATTGTCATAAAAGAATTGAAGAGTTGGTGTGGCAAATTTGTCCACGTTCAAAGTAAGGACAGAACAAGAGAGAGCCATTGTGGTAGATGACTCTCATCCTCCGCACTCATCTGAACACCTAGACAAGTGTTACCATTCATAGGTAAAACTTCAACTAATAAACTACAATACTCAACATTTATGGTTAAACCTGAAAGTCTGTCGCAAAGAAGATTTGAAAGGAAAGATAAAGGATATTTTGCAAAGAGACACAGTGAAACCATATTTTGAAATGAGGTATAAGCTTACATATCAATCTCATTAAATGTGGTTAAGAGAGCAAATGTATTCTGAGAATCTTTCAAGCGTATTGCCACCCGCTTCCTTAGTCTTGTCATAGGAACCTATACATGAGAAAACAATTTCTACCTATTAAATTCCCTTCTCATCTAATAAGAAATCGTTTTTCTTAGATAAACAAAGCATCCTGAACTTACTCGTCTTTCCCTATCCTTGGGAGGAAGCCGGAGTTCTGAAGCTGCCTGTTTAGGTGGTGGCGGTGGTGGTGGAGAAGGTGCCTTAGTTTTGGGTTGTGCATCCTTGACAGGGGCAGGTTCTGCTTTGGGGACTTGCTTTTCTGCACTTTCCTTCGTTTTAGTAGGTTTTGGTTTAGCATCAGCCTGCTCTGATGGCGCAACTTGTTCTATACCTTCACCAGATTTGGAAATGATTGCAATCTTTACACCTGGTTCCACAGTCTCGCCTTCCTTAGCCACAAACTACTAACAAGTACATGTTCAAGGTGAAAATAAAAAGATCAGTATACTAAAACCAGAACATGTAATTCTAGGTCGTGATTAGTGATGATTGTAGAAGGAATTTATATTGTGATGTTGCTTGAATATTACCTCTTTAATGACACCGGCTTCAGGACTAACTACATCAATTGTCACCTAGTTGTAAACAAAAATTTATATATATGTCACGAAGATTTAGTGAAAATGCATCTCAGCACTTAAGAATGGCAAAATTAACAACCAGGAAAAGTTTGTTTAAAAAATTACCTTATCCGTTTCAATTTGGGCAATAGGCTCATCAACTGCAACTCTGTCACCGGGTTCTGCACATGTAGCGAAAGCATGATTCTCAAAGAATTATACACTATACTACACACACACACACACACACACACACACACACACTAAGGTACATGAGTTATCATCAGCAGCATGAGTCTCAAAAGAACTCACATTAGGTGAATTAAACACACAGACAAATAAGAAATAAATAACTTATGGATTAAAGTATCACAAGGCAAGTTCAGTAACATACTCTTTAAGAATGTTGCCAAAGTGCCATCAGTAATAGATTCACCCATGAAAGGAACAACAGCTTCTACCACGTCTCCTGCATAAGTCAACAGTTCAAAAGTTTAATTACTTGCATATATAATATATACAAAGCATGTAAATATGTCAAGACTAATATATTCATTAAATACCACTGTCTGAAGAAAATGATCTATTGCTCAATCGGATAAAAGAATCTGTTTGACATAGGAAAGCGGCTTCCCTGCAACCAAGAACAAACAAAACACCATAAGAGAAAAAGAAATCCATTTCTAATATCAAATGAAGTTTTTTGCTCCAGTCATTTGGTTTAGGCTTGGGCAAAACATTCTGATTCTAATCCAAGATTAAGGATGTCAACTATAACACCAAACGATCTCATTGCTAGTGGAAAAAGGCAAGCCTTTTGAAGTATATGATGAATTAATAATTAACAATGCACCTAAAAATTCAACACAAAAACGACAGAACCACTTTCTCTCTTGTTATAGAACTGATGAGGAAGTATATCGAAAAACATATGATCAATCTATTTACAGATCTTCCAAGTGAGATTCATCTGAAGTGTATTACATGTTCACCTATTGCACCTGAAATTAAAATTAACATATTCAGTAAGTTCTAATTCCTTAAAGGTGGTCAATGCCCTTGTCTTCCACTTTCCCTAACCCACCCACCAAAAAATGGGAATTGAAAACCAAAGTAATAGTAAAAGTATAAGTTCAACCATTAAGAGCACCTTCACCTATGATTCCACGAGTCATGAGCAAATAACCAGGCAGCATGGGTGGAAAGAAAAAGGTTGAACAAACCACAAGCTGAACTATATAGGGAAGGAGAATCTTGGTGACATAATTGTGATGAGAGTGTTTTAAATGAATGAATTAGTTTGAATGAGAAAATAAATTTTTGAAAAATCTATTGACCAGGTGGTATTTATAAATAATTAATTTCAGGCAGGCTCACAAGAGCTTATGAAAACCATATCTATGATCACATATTCCTTGTGAAGTAGAAGTGCAGAAGACTAATTTATCACTGAAATAAAAGATCAGAGATCAACCTGCTTAGCGATGGAGCATGATTGCCTGCATAGTTGGAATTTGAAAAGGTCAATAACACCACCACAAAGACAAAAAGAAAAGAAACACACAGGTAAAAGTAGACATAAAAAGAGGGTTCAGGTTATAAAATCTTAAATTTACCTAAAACAATGTGGTAGCTTGCTCTCTGAACGCACTCATATCCTTTCCCAATAAACAAAGCCTGCTGTGAGCAAAAGCTATTAGATGATATTCCAAAAAACTACAACCGAACACTAAAGTACGATAAGATAGTTGCCATTGCCGCACAACCAAATACCTCATCAAAGACCCTTTTCAGTAAACAAATAAAAAGGCTAAAGTGAAACAAAAGCTCAATTTTTAGCACCTCTTTTGGTACCGCTCGGTAACAGCTTGGGGCGGACACTCCATGCCTGACCTTCCACGCTTGTCCCAGCACCTCAGACTATCCATTGAAACATACATAAGCAACCACCAAACTATAAAACATTGTTTAATTATCACTTGAAACATAGAACAAAGAATCCCAAAACTAAAACATGCACATTGGGGAACAAAATATATCAATTGATGGCAAAAACAACGAAAGTTTGATCGAATACCGAAGCTACTTTACGGCGAATGGTCCCCCAAATCATTGCTCTTCAATTCTTCGGAACCTGACCTGAAAGATTCGAAATTTCCAACCAAATCAGCACCAGTAGTAACTAAAAATCACAACTGCATTCGAGAAAATAAAAAAAGAAGCCTGGATTAAGCTCTGAGCTCTTCTGACCATCAAAAGAACAGCAATAAGATATGAAATTTGGTTTTCTCGATGCAGTCCAAATTAGAAACAATCATACAACAGATTATATAAAAGAATATATTGAAAAATTAAAGATTAAACAAAGTGAGATGAAAACCATCGCCTATACCTAAAATCCAAAATCATGGGAAGAATTTTGACAATATTGATCAAATTATTCGAAGAAAAAAGAAATTCAGAAAAATACAAAGTCAGAATTACACATGTTTTGGTTTTCGATAGATGCAAAAATTGAGGAGGGGAAGAGTTAACCTGGAAGCTGAGAGCGGAGTAGCGATCCAAATGCTGGAAATACAGAAACAAAAAGGAAGAAGAAGCGAGAGGGAGGAAAGGTGAAAACTCCAAGCGGAGGAGAATTGTATGAGCTTCTAGGCTTTTTGCGGCTGCTTTCACGCCGACCATCTTACGTGCGTATCCATCCTTCTATTTTTCCTTTTTTTTTTTTTTTTTTTTCTTTTTTTGCCTATTTTCCTTAGCTTGGACTAAAATAAGGGATCCAGGTCAAAAATTTGACCTAGTTATTGAATTTAGTTCAGTTTATATATTTCTAACTTTAATTCAATTTTTAAATTTATATGTGCTCGTTTGAAAGTGTTTTTAAAATAACTGAAAGAAATTTTTTTTTAAATATTTTTAAATTTCAAAAGCATTTGAAGTGCTTTCTATAAGAAGCACTAGTTATGTGCTTCTTTTAGGAAGCACTTAAGTGTTTTTCTAGGATTTACTAGCATTTTTACTAAGACCATCTCCAACCCTTAGGTTAAAACCTAAAATTTTTAGCTTATGAAATTTAGGTTTTAACCCAGAAACAATTTTTCTGTTCCAATCATTCTAGTCTAAAATTTTAGCCACAGATTATTAAAAAAAAATGAATTTAGGCTTTTTTTTTTAAATTAACTTTTTTTTTAAAAAAATTATGTAGGGTATCCTAAATTAATTTTATGAATATTTTAACCTGAAAAATATTTAAATTCCAATAAATATTTTTAAAAAAATCACTAAATCGACACATGAAACATTATGGAAGAATATGAAACATATGATAGAGATGTATAGATTTTTTGGTGAATTTTGAGTTAAATAATTTTTTTTAATTAATTTAACCGTTGGATTTAAATGTGGGCCATTAGATCTTTATTTTTACCGTTAGATTTGATTATATTCGATCTCAACCGTTTGATTAATAAATATATAAATATAAAACTAAAAAAAAAACTTTGAACGTGAACTGTTGGATCAACCAACGACCTGTTTAAAATTGTCGCACGATTAGAAATAGAGCCATTAGGCTCATTATTGCATGGGATAAGTGGGTGACAAGCCCACATGGGTGATGTTAGCATACCTGCTGGGCTTAGGGCGTGCGCACGTCCTTACTTGGTGGGTGTGTTTCAGTTGCGGTTTCTCACTCTCACACGTGGGCTCCACCATTGAATTTGACTTAAATTTTTGTAAGATCCCACATCAATGGGGTGAGGGTTGGTCTCTGGTCTTATATGTACATTCTCATCTCTTCCTAGCATAACACGTTTTGGGTGGAAGCCCAAGAACAAATTCGTGAGGCGTGGCCCAAAGCAGACAATATCGTGTTATGGCGAAGACTGGAATGTGACAATTTGGTGTCAGAGCCAGACTCAACATTTGCTCGGATGTGCAGATGAGGATGTCGGGCCCCTAAGGAGGGGTGGATTGTAAGATTCCACATCTGTGGGGTGAGGGTTGGTCCCTGGCCTTATATGTACATGCCCATCTCTTCCTAGCGTGACGCGTTTTGGGTGGAAGCCCAAGAACAAATCTGTGAGGGTGTGGCCCAAAGCGGACCAATATCGTGCTACGGCGAAGGTTGGGATGCAACAATTTTGGGCGAAATTTGGTTTTTTTTTTTTTTTTTTTTTTTTAGTTCTAACACTTAACCCCATTTTAGCACAAGGGTTAAAATGAAATTGGGGAGGGGGGAATAGAAGGGAAAATTTAAGACATACTCCAAGGGTTGGAGTTGGGGATTGTTACCAATAATATTTTCACCAAAAATGCTTTGAGTCATTTTAAAAGCACATTCAAACGAGCTCCACATCTACTCCAATTTGTTGAGTACATAGATATTTTTACACCAAGGAGAGAGGAATTCGACTAAGTTATACAATGGGCAACCTAATTTGGTATCGAATTTGACATGGATTCCGATTTTTAATTTCGATATTTAAAAATAAAAATTTAATACTCTCGTGAAAAATAGTTAATTCTTTTTTTATTTTTTATGTTAGCATATATAATACATGTATCATAGGCTGGAAGCCCTTTATCTAAGGGGATTTTCATTTTTTGGTAAAAGTGAGGACAATTGTGGAGCTTACTCCACATCGAATTTTAATGTCTAAATTGTCTATCTTTCAAAACTACACTTCATAAATCATATTTACAAAATATTAGTCAAATCAGAAATGTTTAAAGTATAAAAAAACGAACACAATTTCATCATGACAATCAAATAAGTTAATGGTTTGGATTGAATTGATTTTGCAAGAGTGATATATGACGATAATCTAAACATAGACGATTCAGATCTTTGAAATTTGATGTATAATGGCCCCCAACTAGTCTTCTTTTTCAAAAAAAAAAAAAAAAAAAGATCCCTTGGATAAAGGCTCTGTCATCCATGAAAAAAATTCAAAGAAATTGCATCTTCCATACATTTATAAATCCATACTTACTATATATGCTGATATAATATCTCCAATATAAATGAGTAAACACAACTAACCTATGGTGGAGGTAGAATAATAAATTGAAATACAAATTAGGAGCTGGAAAAATGAGAAATAATATTTAATTCTTATATTTAATTGTAAAATTGAGTAACAGACAAATCTATAAATAGGAGATGAGATTTCTCACAATTTAATAATAAAGATAAGAAAAATAAGTTGATGTGAATAATCAGTGAATGAACTTAACCTAACAAAATGAGCGAAACTCAATAATGACTTACAAAATTGAATTTATACCACGTTTACTCTTAAAATAAAAGAAAATTTCAATCTTATGAGATATTTTCATTTTCTGGGATGTACGAATATTATGTGAAGGTTGAATTTATATCACGTTTACTCTTAAAATAAATGAAAAAAATTCAATCTTATGGGATATTTTCATTTTCTGGGATGTACGAATATTATGTGAAGGTCAAGTGAAGGTTGAGGTGACCTTTCAACCTGCCCAATCTACCCTGAGTTAGAAGTAGGAGTCTAGATTAAAACCACACAATTGACATTCATAATTTGATGTTGAACTCATCATGAGCCGAATTCGAGTTTTATTCACTTAGCGAATTCGATGTTTAATTGTTTTAATTCTATCGTTATAAAATTTAGACCAAATTACCTGTCACTTTAGCTAAATATCTGTTGGAGTGAGATTTCTTACAAGAAGAAATACCTCCACAGATTTGTTGACCGTGATCCTCACGTTGCCGAATCCTACGTCGTAAACGTCTCCGAACAGTCTTCCTGTGTAGCTTCCCGGGTGAGCACCTGCAAAAGATCCTCCGACGCTCAAGTCAGAATTCGTTTTTCTCTGGATTGTTTTCGGTCCTTCTCACGTACCTGGTTCTTTGGCTCCTCCCCCTATTTATAGGGTTGTGCGCTTGGGATCAGATACCACGACCAGTCCTCCTCCCCCACTCCCTTAGTGGTCATCCGTTACGTGACCGCGTGCTCAGGGAACAACTGCCGCGTCCTCCTCTCCCACTTCTCCTCCGTAATGACCTCATCCACTTCTCCTTCATAGCGGAGTAGTTTTCTAGGCACGTTCTCCCTTGCGTCTGTAGGGGAAGTTATCTTGGCCTGTTCCCCTTACGTCCGTATGTTCCTTGTGGGCTTTTGTCCTGCGCAACACTTTCTCCTTGGATGTTTGGTATTGGCCCATGAGTCGAGACTGGATTTTATCCTCCCACAATGCCCCCTTTTTCCCTTTTTTACGTGTGTAAAATAGGGGAAATCCGAATTTTTTAATCTCATGAGGCCTCGAAATCTAATCCGTTAAGCACTTCTTAAAGTTACCCAAGCCTTTGTTTTGTTCGCCTGACTTACAGAGGCCCAACTAGTTTTTTGCCTTGTCATATTTTCGCATAATTTACGTGCGTCAGACAGACGTCTTTGTGAAATTTACGAAAGAGGATTTACACAAGAGGATTGACATTACGAAAGAGGATTACGAAAGAGGTTTACGAAAGAGGATTACGAAAGGGGATTACGAAAGAGGATTACGAAAGAGGTTTACGAAAGAGGATTACGAAAGAGGATTACGAAAGAGAACTGACATTAAGAAAGAGGACTGACAGGATTTACGAAGGGGATTACGAAAGAAGATTTACGAAAGAGGATTACGAAAGAGGATTACGAAAGAGGACTGACAGGATTTACGAAGGGGATTATGAAAGAGGATTTACGAAAGAGGATTACGAAAGAGGACTGACACCGAGGTGCATCAATTATGCAGATCTCTGCCCGGTCTTGTCTGCACCTGCACACACTTTTACTTGATTTGCATCCAAATACAGATGTACATATATAGCCCAAGCTGAGCACCTATGCTGTGTGTCTGTTATGCATGCCTGCGTATGGATAGCAATATATTGATATATAAATGCCCATTCTGCTTGCCTATATATGTGTAGCACAGTGGCCTGCTATGCACCTACTTTTTCTTTATGCAGGCACGCACGCTTCCGTCCTTTTGCACATATACTTATATAGATATTATATATACGTACGCACGCACATACATACACACACAAATGCAATCATGATTCATCAAATTCGCCTTTTCGTTATCGATCTCTGGGACCATTCAACTTTGAATTGATTTTTCTACCTATTCAGTCTTAGATTTTCGATCTTGGGTGGGCCTTTTGCCCATTCGATCTTGGGTTTCCGATCTTGGTTGGGTCTTTGCCCGTTCGATCTTGGGTTTCCGATCTTTGTTGGGTCTTTGCCCGTTCGATCTTGGGTTTTCTTTTCCCACTCGATCTTAGATTTTCGATCTTGGTTGGGTCTTTGCCCATTCGATCTTGGGTTTTCTTTTCCCACTCGATCTTAGATTTTCGATCTTGGTTAGGTCTTTGCCCATTCGATCTTGGGTTTTCTTTTCCCACTCGATCTTAGATTTTCGATCTTGATTCGATCCTTATACCTTGGTTTATACTCTTCTGTTTTAGACTTTCGCCTAAGATTGGAATAAAACGCAACTTTATTTATCAAACAATAAGGAGATGTCAACAGACATCTAGGGATTCACCCCTCGACATGCAAGGAAGACAAAAAGGGATTTACCCTCCAACTTTGCTGGAAACAGAAATTTAAATACGGAAAACATGAACACGAAAAGCTAAATATGGTACTTTCTCAAATGAATTGCGTTCCATGGGCGCGGCACATACTGACCTGTTTCGACGTGCCTGAGTTTATAAGCTCCTTTTCCGAAGGCTTCGGTCACCTCATATGGTCCTTCCCATATGCGTCCAAGCTTCCCTGCATTCAAATCTTTTGTGTTTTCCATGACCTTTCTCAATACCCACTCTCCTACCTTGAACCTTTTTGGTTTAACCCGCTTGTTGAAGTATGCAGCAACTTGGTTCTGGTAGTTCGCTAGTCGTAGTGCAGCGATTTCTCTTTGTTCCTCGACTAAGTCAAGGTTATGAGCTAGTTGTTGATCATTCTTGCCCTTTTCCATAACTAATGTTTTGATAGTAGGTAGACTGACTTCCGTAGGGATAACCGCTTTAGTGCCATAGGCGAGAGAGAATGGACTTTCACCCGTGGGTTTCCGCTTTGTGGTACGATAAGCCCACAGTACATTGGGGAGTTCCTCATGCCACTTTCCTTTGCGCTGTTCCAGCTTCTTCTTTAAGCAATCAAAAATCGTTCGGTTTGTCTTCTCTGCTTGGCCATTGCCCTGGGGGTAGCTTCTGGAAGAGAACTGTAAAGTGATCCCTTTATCCGTGCAATAACCTCTGAATCTTCGATTATCGAACTGAGTCCCATTATCGGTCACAATCGCCTTTGGTATGCCAAATCGGCATATAATGTTTCGCCATACAAATCTTACAACGTCTTCTTGGGTAATGGAAACGTACGCTTCTGCTTCTACCCACTTAGTGAAGTAGTCTGTGGCGAGAAGGACGAACCTGTTATTCCCGGTAGCCCTCGGCAGTGGGCCTACAATATCCATGCCCCATTTTGCGAATGGCCAGGGGCCTACGATTGGATTGAGCTCTTTGGCGGGTTGTCTAACAACCGGGGCATATTTCTGGCATTTGTCACACCTCCTCGCATATCGCTCTGCGTCCCGAGACATGTAAGGCCAGAAGTAGCCTTGAGTTAATGCTCGATGCGCTAGGCTTCTACCTACAGAATGATTCCCACACGTTCCCTCATGTAATTCTCTTAGGACCCATTCGGATTGCCTTGGATTTAAGCATCTGAGGTAAGGTCCTGAGAATGACCTTCTATAGAGTGTGCCGTTGAAGATTGCATATCTTACTGCCTTCATTTGAAGCTTCCTCGCTTCTACGTGATCTTCCGGTTAGACTCCCTTGGTTAAGTAGTCTACGATTGGCTTCATCCAACAATCATCGTCTTCAACCTGAGTCTGCCCTAGTAACGGGTTATCAAGTCTCATCCCATCTATCTGCATCACATCTAATTTTACTGCTTCAATACTCGGAGAGTACAAATGTTCTATTCCGGTTACCCGTAGGTTTTCTTGCGCAGCTGACGCTGCGCATGCTAATTGGTCGGCTCTTTCGTTCATCTCTTTAGGTACTTGCTTCAGCTCGAAATATTTGAAATCATTCGCCAGCTCTATAACCAGTTGTTGGTACACCTCCATCCTCGCATCTTTAGCTGTGTACTCTTTAGTCGCCTGGCCGACAATGAGTTGTGAATCACTATGTACGATAAGACTGCTTATCTTCAATTGTTTCGCAAGTTCGATGCCCAGTATCAGGGCTTCGTATTCTGCCACATTGTTTGATGCGGGAAACTCCAACCGGACTGAACACTCTAAGTCTACACCTTCGGGGGAAATTAGAATGACCCCTGCCCCCGCTCTTGCTTGATTGGAAGACCCATCCACATACAGCTCCCACCTGGCTTCATTAGGGTTGGCTTCCACGATCCCCTCACTGCAAATTGTTACGAGGATAACACTCTACAAGAAAATCCGCAATTACCTGACCTTTAGCTGCACTTCGAGGCCGGTACTTTATGTCAAAGGAACTAAGTTCGATGGCCCACTTCGTAATTCTTCCCGATAAGTCTGGTTTAGATAAGATAGCCCTGATCGGTCGATTTGTTAACACCACGATGGTGTGTGCCTCGAAGTATTGACGGAGCTTCTTCTTTGCTGTTACTAAGGCTAACACCAACTTCTCAGTGGGCGAATACCTTTTCTCTGCATCGATGAGACTTTTGCTCACGTAAAATATAGGTTGCTGAACCGTACCTTCCTCCCTGAACAACGCAGCACTCACTGCCCCCTCGCTTACGGCCAGGTACATGTACAACGGCTCCCCTGGCTTGGGAATAGTTAACAACAATGGGCTTGTCAGATACTTCTTCAGTTGTTCGAAAGCTTCTCTTTGCTCTTGCCCCCACACATTTCCTTTTTTGTTTCGTATGACTTGAAAGAAAGGTTTGCATCGATCGGACGATCGTGAAATGAAACGACTAAGGGCAGCGATTCGTCCGGTTAACACTTGCATGTCTCTGGGTGTTACCAGATCCGGCATGTTACACAAGGCTTCAACTTTCGCTGGGTTCGGTTCAATACCTCGTTTGTTCACTATGTGCCCTAAGAACTGCCCAGAGGACACGCCGAATGCACATTTTGCTGGGTTTAGGCGCATGCGATACCTTCTCAATTTGTCAAAAGTGTCGTGCAGATGATCGATGTGTTGGGATCTTTCTCGGCTTTTGACGACCATATCGTCAATGTAAACTTCCATGTACTTCCGATCTGATTTTTAAACATCTTGTTCACTAATCTTTGATAAGTCGAGCCGGCATTCTTGAGTCCGAAAGGCATAACGGTGTAACAATACAACCCACGTTCAGTAATAAAAGCCGTTTTCTCTTGATCCTCAATAGCCATAGGAATTTGATTATAACCGGAATAAGCATCTAAGAAAGATAACAGTGCGTACCCGGCCGTAGCATCCACCGTCTGGTCAATTTTTGGAATTAGAAAACAATCTTTCTGACACGCCCTGTTCAGGTTGGTATAATCCACACACACGCGCCATTTTCCTTTCTCTTTCTTGCCTACCACCACGACGTTCGAAACCTAAGTCGGGCACCAGACATCACGAATGAATCCAACTTCGAGGAGTCTATCGACTTCTGCACTAATAATCTGATTCCGGTCTGGCGCAAACCTCCTCTGCTTTTGTCGGTGTGGAGGACAACTCGAATCAACGTTCAGTTGATGACATGCCACTTCCGGATCAATTCCTGGCATGTCCCTATGAGACCATGCAAAAACATCAGCGTTGCTCCTCAGAAATTTCAACAACTCTTCAACTTCCACATCAGATAGAAGGGAGCCCACCCATATTCGTCTCTCAGGATCAGCTAGATCCAAAACCTCTTCCCTCAATGGTTCTATAGTCGGGGGTTCTTGATCGTTATTTTTCTGGTCCTGCTGTGGTGGGGCCTCTGTTAATTGCTATAATGGTTTGTTCTCATGCAAGTCCAAGCCCTGTTGCTCTTCCATGGCTGTCTTGATATTTGTTGCCATGTTGTAGCACTTCCTGGCCTCTAACTGATCCCCTTTAATGTCGATCGTTGTTTGGCCATCCGCCGACAAACACCTCATTACCTGACATCTAGTTGACGCTTCCCCATCCATCCGATGGATCCACTCTCTTCCCATGATGGCATTGTACGCACTCGGTGCGTCGATGATAACAAAAGTGACGAAAAGAGTCTTACCTGCAGCAGTGACGGGAAGAGTAACATCTCTAATGGGCCGGGCCCTAGTTCCTTCAAATGCGTAGAGGGGAGCTGGATTTGGCCTTATCTCTTTCTCGTCCAATTTCATTGGATTTGGCCTTATCTCTTTCTCGTCCAGTTTCATTCTTCTAAACGTGCTCCAAAACAGAACGTCTGTGCTACTTCCCCCATCAATCATTATCCTTTTCACTCTCGAAATGGCGACACGTAGGGTCACGATTAGTGCGTCGTTGTGAGGGAATTGAATTTCTTCGAGATCTTTTTGGCTAAAGGAGATGACTCCAAGGTTCCCTAATGCTTTGGACGCTTCCGGGGCTGACGTTATGTTGTTCACGCGTCTAGACTTCTCGACTTCCCGTATTTATGACCGAAAGCGTGCTTCGCGTCCCTCAGGGGGTTGAGGTCCACCATGTATGGCATTGATATCCAACAATCTCTCATCCACCCCAATGTTTCTTGCTACTGCTTTTAGTCCTCCATCATCCTTGCGTTCGCCTCTTGATTCTACGCGGTATTGTGACAACATCCCCTTCTTCAGCATAGCTTCCACTTGGTTCCTTAGGCTCCGACAGTCATTAGTGGTATGGCCAAAGTCGTTATGATGAGCACACATCTTATTCCTGTCTCGCTTCTCCAGCGGCGTTAGAATCGGTGCTGGTGCCCGAAAAAACTCCCTTTCCCTTGTTCTCGTGGAAGATTTTTCCCAGACTCACTGTCAGCTTGGTGTGTGGGCGCTCAGGTCTAGATCTTTCATTAAACCCATCCTTTGGATCACGTGAGAATCCTCCTTCCTGTCTCGGTTGAGTTGTGAGTTTTGCGGCAGCGTCCGTTGAAGATATAGCAATAGCCGCGGTGGTTCGTTTTGATTGGATGAGTTCTTCCTCCTCTAACCTGATGATTCCATCAGCTCGGGCCATCACCTCCCTCATGTCGAGTGGCGGAGTTTCGATCAATGACCTGCGCATCTTCGTTCCGGGCAATACCCCCTCTCGGAATGCCAAAGATGCAGTGTGAGAATCGCATTCTTCTAGGGTGGACATCTCTTCCGTGAACCTAGTCATGTAGCTTTTGAGGCTTTCGCCTACATTTTGCTTGGTGCTGAACAGAATCATAACATCTTTTCTTGGCCTCCTGTTGCAGACATATTGCGATATGAATGCTTCGCAAAGCTCTGTGAAACTTCCGATAGACTTCGGTTTCAGTTGTCTGAACCAGGTTAAAGATGATCCTGAAAGACTTGAGGGGAACAACTTGCACATGAGGGCCTCATCGTCTCCTTCAAGCGCCATCTACTGTTGAAAGTGGTAAATGTGTTCGACCGGGTCCGTCATGCCTTCAAACAGCCTAAACTTCGGTTGGGTGAACTTGGCCGGTTTCTTAGCTTTCAGGATGTCCTCTGTGAACGGCGATTTGCGGATCCCCCTGGCCGCTTCTAGGGCGAGTTCGGCCGAGGTCTGTGGCTTGTACCCTTTCACAATCTTCTTAATCTGCTCTCGCAAATCAACATCCTTTACCTTTTTCGATTCCTTTCCCCTGTGATCTTGTTCCCCCTGGTTTTTCGTTACTTCAACACAGTTGCTGGATGGTGCGCTACTAGAGCTGCCCTCCTTATCTTCTTCCTCTGCACGCTGTCTCTTGGTGCTGGTCACATCTTCTCCTGGATTTCTTGCTTCAGCCTTCTTCAACGCCCGTTCTGCTGTCTTTCTTGTTTCACGTAATTCCCTCGTTAGCCTTCTAAATTATTCTATGGCCAGACTGGGTTCACTATTTTGGGATTGAGGCCTCGCATGCATCGATCGAGTCCCTGTGTCGGAGGGATTCGGAACTTCTTGTGCGGATCCAGTCATGTTGATAGTTTGATTTTGTTTTGTTCCCACAGACGGCGCCAACTGTTGGAGTGAGATTTCTTACAAGAAGAAATACCTCCACAGATTTGTTGACCGTGATCCTCACGTTGCCGAATCCTACGTCGTAAACGTCTCCGAACAGTCTTCCTGTGTAGCTTCCCGGGTGAGCACCTGCAAAAGATCCTCCGACGCTCAAGTCAGAATTCGTTTTTCTCTGGATTGTTTTCGGTCCTTCTCACGTACCTGGTTCTTTGGCTCCTCCCCCTATTTATAGGGTTGTGCGCTTGGGATCAGATACCACGACCAGTCCTCCTCCCCCACTCCCTTAGTGGTCATCCGTTACGTGACCGCGTGCTCAGGGAACAACTGCCGCGTCCTCCTCTCCCACTTCTCCTCCGTAATGACCTCATCCACTTCTCCTTCATAGCGAAGTAGTTTTCTAGGCACGTTCTCCCTTGCGTCTGTAGGGGAAGTTATCTTGGCCTGTTCCCCTTACGTCCGTATGTTCCTTGTGGGCTTTTGTCCTGCGCAACACTTTCTCCTTGGATGTTTGGTATTGGCCCATGAGTCGAGACTGGATTTTATCCTCCCACAATATCGTTGTACCAAAAAAAGAATTCCTCACTTTTATTTATACAAATGAAACATAATATTTCAATTGGTCATCATAATATGAAAGAAAAACTAATGAAAAAGACTTGAAAACTTTGAGTTTTAACGATAAGGACAAAATAAAGGGTAAAATAAATAGTACTATGTTGACTTTTTAGCGTAAAAATATGATTTTTTGTTAAAGTAAACAGCACCATGAGTTTTTTGTTAAAATTATCTAATATGAATGACTAAACGATTGTCAATTTGATTAAAAAGTGAACTTTTTCATTAAGACACTTGAACATTTCTTTTGTTCAATTGAAAATTTTTATTCGTCACTTAGTACTACGGTCTAGTAGTATTTTTTTTTACTTGTAAATGAGAAGTCTTAGTTCGATTCTTACAAAAAATGAATTTAAACCACGTTATTTTTTAAAAGTGACGTAGATAATATCGTTTATTAAAAAAAAAAAAAAAAAAAAAACCTTTCATTCGATTGGAACCTACTGTTGACATACTAAAAGTTTATGATTTGAAGCGGTTCGCTTTCTTCTTTAATTTCACTGTCTCTCTCTCTCTCTCTGTGTGCTCTCCAGCTACCTTCAGAAAGAAAACCTAGGCTCCCATTTACTCTCCCTCCCACTCTCCCCTGCACTATCTCTTCACATCTTGGTAAGTCTTCGCTGTTTTTGATTTCTTCCGTTGATCTCCTTCATGACGATCTCTGATTTTTGCTTATATTCTTGTTGATTTCTGAATCTGCTTATTTCTGTACTTGTTTATCCTCGATCTATGATGTTTTGATTGTATTTGTGAATTTATTTAATTGGTGAAGGAAAGCAACGTTATTGATTAAAAACATTGTTAATTTCTTATTTTTGTTACAGTTTCTGGTGAATTTTCTGTAAATTTAGCTCTCAATTTCTGTGTTTGCGTTGGAATCTGAAGACTGAAAGGGTAATATTCGATAAATTCATGATATTTTAAGCATAAGTTTATGCAAATTGGTAAATCATTCCGAATTCCATCATCATTCGGTTTGCAGTCAGTTTTTATTGAGACGCTTCAGTCTTTTATATCGAAAATCGAACTATGAGGGAAAATGAACCTTCTTTCTTTGATTTTCAGCAAGCATTTATGAAAAGTCACAATTCTATTCAGTTCGGCTTTGGAAAACTTGCTGATCGCAGATTAGTGCGTAATATCTGTATATAAATATATATAAGTGTCTTACGATATTTGGAAAATACACTGAATGAGTTGATTATTATTATTTTTATTGAACAAATACATAGCTTAAGAGTTATCTGCTGTTATCGTTCTTATTCTTTATTCGTATAATTACATTCAGTGAAACAGATATAATTTTTTAAGAGCGCTTCAATTTGTTCATTGCTTCAGTTCTCGAGTTTGGAGTAAAGATGTTGCAGCTGCTGTACACGGTGATTTTCAGCGAAATGCTGCTGATTTTGACCTTGTTGTTTAAGACCCCTCTGAGGAAGCTAGTGATCCTGGCCTTGGATAAGATGAAGCGAGGGAAGGGCCCAGTGATGGTGAAGACGGTCGCTGGGACTGTATTTGTTGTTCTGCTGGCCAACGTGTACAATCTGGTGGACATCAAGAACCGAACCAATGAATCTGGTGTGCTCAACCCTACGGACGAGGTTCTCATGTCCATGAAAATGCTTGAAATTTCTCTTATGGGTATTCTTCTCGATCTTTTAAGATTAGTTATTAGGCTTATGTATTGTTTATCTAGACTTTATCCTGTTTTTTCTTTCAAGTTACTGAATTAGGTGAACTTGTTATGAGTTGTGGCTCTTAATCGTTGAGTGCATATGCGATGGAATTAGAAAGAAATGGTTTGATTATACATAGAGTGAGTTCATAGCTACCTTTTGAAGCAGCTGAATGTTCTTGTGCTTTGCCATTAAGTGTTGGATTTTCATCAGCTTGAGCGTGAAACGTATTAAGCTGAACCTGTTATGAAGTTGAGTTAGGTCTCGAACATAAGATCTTCTCGGTTGTTTGTTTCCCGATATTTTCTAAACATTATAGATATGCTATCTTACTCCCCCTCCTTTTTGTTAGGCAGAACTTTCGTCATCTGATGTGAGGCAATTAAAATATCCTTTTGCTTATGTTATTGATAATTTTAGTGATTTCTGTTATTAGGATGATGACAGATTAGACGTTATATTGGTTTGCTAATTGTATTTCTTTGATTTGCTCGATCACCATTCATATCCTTCAAAACTGACTTTCAATTGTATCGAATGCAGGATTTTGTATGTTTCTTTCACTGATGCTGGATAGGTTACACCATTACATAAGAGAACTTCGATTCCTGAGGAAGGCGATGGAGGCTACGAAAAGACAAAACCAAAGTTCTCAAGAGGACAAAAACGGAAGTT
Organism: Cotoneaster glaucophyllus; assembly: GCA_036320875.1. Taxonomy (NCBI): domain Eukaryota; kingdom Viridiplantae; phylum Streptophyta; class Magnoliopsida; order Rosales; family Rosaceae; genus Cotoneaster; species Cotoneaster glaucophyllus. The sequence continues at coordinate 6,139,391 of CM070068.1, forward strand.
CAGAGCAACTTAAGACCTTAGTACAAGAGAATGAGACATTGAGGACGAAGATCAAAACTCTGGAATCTGAATATGAGACGAAAGCAAAGAAGGCAAAGGCGGCGGGAAGTGAGGTAGAGGCCGTAAGAAAGCAATCTGAAGGACTCCTTATGGAATACGACCGCTTGCTGGCAGACAACCAAAATCTCCGCAGTCAGTTAACATCAATTGAACAGAGCGCATCCCACTCGGATGGAAAGAAGAACACGTAATGGAGTGGTTACTTTGGTAATTGTTGGTCATCTTTGTCAATATCTAACTCTATGAGGCGTAGTGTAGATTTGGGATCGAAGCATAAAACAATATGGCTGCAGTTATTAAAATCCTACCCTTAGTTATATATAAATGTAATCAAATTATGCAAGAATTTTGTTAATTCTCGTTTCTATTCGATTAAGACTGCTTGTTGAAAAAGTAGATAGACTTCATATGTTGTCCTAGGGTGCGTTGCATGCACGTTGCACTAATTACTGCTTAAACGATTCTCAAGTGGAAATGGAAGTGATTATTGCATAAATTACTAATTAAGATGGAAAACTGTGGAAATTAAGGGGGAAATCTATTTATATTAGGGTGTTTTGCTTGCACATGCATTATATTGCTTAAGCAAATCTCAAGTACATAGGAAAGTAACATGCAACTAATTTAGGAGGAATTTTTCAGTGTGCCAAGAACACGGTCCCGTACACATGTCAGAATAAAATTGATTGGAACTTTTTTTTTTCAAGTTTCCAACCAATGTATTATTATACTTGGTGTGCCGAGTTGTGTTCCCGACAGACTGAAAAATCTCTCGTAACTTAGAAGTTAAATAAATGCTCTTTTGTTCAAATTATGAATTGAAACCATAACCATATGGAACTGTATACGCATATGTAACAACTGAAATTCCACCAGAAAGCAATTTCTAAAGCTAAATTGCTCCTTCTTCGTTTCTCAACTAGTTCCAATTCATCAAGCCAATGGCATTAAACTTCATGCCGAAGCTCAGTGCTCTATCCACAATACTAGTCATGGTTCTAGCCATGGCTACATTTCCAGTCCGAGCAAGTCGCAAGTCCAAAGAAACCAAACTCTCCTACTTCCAAGACATCTCTACCGGTCCGAACGCCACAGACTTTCCATTTGTAGGTATTCCCGGCAAGCGTTGGACCTTCACTCAATTTGCCACAATTTACGCCGTTGATGACCCCATAACGGAAGGCTTTAGACCGCAACTCAGCCTCCGTTGGCAGGGTTCAGGGGTTCACAAACAAGAAGTACAATGGCAGGAGTCTGGAGATACAAGGAACTAGTAAGCAATTTGAGGAGGTTAGAGAACTATCGGTGGTTTCAGGTACCGGAAAATTTCGATTTGTTAGGGGATATACTACATTTGAAACAGTTGTGGTGGACCTTCCAAATTCATACGCAGTAGGACGATGCAATGTTACAGTAAAGCACCACTAGAATATCATGTTCATTGGTTATAGTATCTATGTATGCAATGTAATTGCAGTTCATGTTCTTTGCAGTTCGTGTTCTTCATGCTATCGAGTGCTTTGGTTTGTAATTTATAATTTGTAGGTCAACTCTTGAGGCTTGAGAAAAATACCAACGAAGCCCTCAATAAAAGACTGATTAATTCTGAACAAGTATTTTGAATTTTGATCCTAAATTCAATATTTATATATTCTCAGATGTTATGGCCAAATCCTGAACCAGATGAACTCTCCTACGAAAACACATATTTCTTCGCACTTTAAGCCCCTAAAAGATACGTAAAGAAACCATAAGGGCTGGCCCGGAGAGAAAGCAGATATAAGATATTGGCTCGCTTCTCTCTGCAAAGCGTTTGGGAGAAACATTGTTACTCGATACTTGAGGTTTTTGATTGATTTGTAATTTAGGTTGTACCAGTTACTATCTTTTGTCTATGAATTTCTACAACTTGCAGGCCTCCTTGCATTTCATGTACTATGCAGTATGCACTTGAAGGAGTCTTAGTCAATTTTTTCTAACAATGAACGTGATAACATAGATCGGTTAACGACAGTCTTCTGTCAAAGAACTCTATACATAGTGATGTTTCAACATACATAAAAGACTTGAAGGGCGCGCCCATAATAAAATAAAATTAAAAAAAAAGCCTCACTCGCGTGGAAGCACACACGGAGAAGCTAGTATATGATAAAATACTTGGAGGTGGCAATTATAAAATTCAAATGCAAGTGAATGGGAGGTTTTACAATGACTAATTTATATGCTGATTCTAATAATATTCCAGAATTTAAAACATTAACAATGTAAATAGGTTGTGGATTAGTATTGAATTGGAAAGTTCTGGTGCTTTTGATACCCTTTCTCCAGCCACAAACAGAAGTTTAAGCCAATTTGCCAATAGAATTTACTTTCAATTTCCAACAGAGGAACAGAAATCTGGTGATCCAGTTGTATATGCTGGGTTCTGGCTTACCAAATGCCAACTCAAACTGGCCCATCTTTTCTCTGAGTTGCCTAAAACAGTAAATATTGGCAGGATGATATTGAAGACTACACCCAATTTGGCACCCTTCTTTTACCTACCAGATGAAGAAACTCATGCGCAGATATCTTGTATACCAACAATTATTATGGCTCCTGCTCTATTCCATGGGTATTAAACCAAACTGGTCCGCCAGCCCGAGAAGTTTTTCAGTCGGATTGTCATATTGTTACCTTGTTAGTAGTCTTCGTGTCAAACTACATGCATAAAAGATATGTCATAGACTTATGGCTCGTTTGTGATTGCTTTGGTAGGAATCACTTTTGCTTATAACCGTATCTATTCAAAATTCTTCAGCAGAAACACGTTTAGTCTTTTATTAAAAACTTAAGTACTTTCCAAATAAGCATTGACAAGTTTTTCTCTATAAAACACTTCTATGACTCAGAAACACTTTTAACTTTTTATGTCACACATTCAAAAAACGCTTTTATCTGTTAAAAATTGTTTTAGCCTTTCTAGAAGCAATTTCAACTGTAACCTTATAATATTGTTAAAACATGAGAAAACTGATAATACCACGTACCAGTGTGCAATTGAGAAACGACTTAATAGCAGAAAGACTAAAAGTCATAGCAATAAAACAAAAGAGCAGAGAAAAAAAGGATGGATTTTTATGATTACCAAAAACTTGAAATCGAAGGAAGTAACAAGTTATCTCTGTCCCTCTCAAGAATGGGGTTGCTTAAACCTACACTACTATTTCTCCTACTTTTTTTGCAGGCCTCTAAAATATCCACATTAATTCTACAACTAATATGATTGCTATCTAAGAAGTCTAAATCCAAAGCCTTCTCACTACCTACACCTTCAGCATCATCCTCAATACTGTTGCTTTCATCACAATCGTTCCCTCTAACTGTGATCCAACTCTCATCGTCAAAACTCCACCTGGGGTCCCCTGAAAACAGTGACAACCGTCTGATCCTCTGATCGTTGGAGGAGTTTTCGGAACTCGGGTTTTGATCAAGACTGCCCGAAGTCTCTGATTCCCCTAAAGAATTCCATATGTCTTGATCGAGAATACTTGTTGGAGAAAACGAAGTGGATTCTTGAACTTGTTTTGTAATTTTACAAGAACTAATTGAAACTCCGTCTTCTTCTTCTTGCCCAAGAAATGAATGCTTTAGAAGCTGGCTAGCCGTCCAACGCTCCGTTGGGTCCCTCCGTAAGCACTTTTCCAAAAAGTGCTTTGCTTGTTCTGAGAGGAAGCTTGGAATCTCAGGCAACTCCTTAGAGTACGCAATTTGATACAGAACAGTTACTGGGTCAGCTGCTTTAGGCCACGGCGCTGATCCTCCGGTAGCCATTTCGATAATTGTACAACCGAGAGCCCATATGTCGCACGCGAACCCCTGCTCTTCTCCGCGTGCCACCTCCGGCGCCATAAACATTGGCGTGCCGCCAATTGTTGCGGCCGAAGCTCCTGCCGGATTAGCCCACCTAGCACATCCAAAATCTGCAATTTTCGGACCGTCTTCACCAGCCAAGATGTTCCTGCCTTTTATGTCACAATGTACCAACCCAAGTGAATGCAAGTAGTCTAGCCCTTTCACAATGCCCTTCGTGTAGTTTCTGATCATCGATTCGTCAACTAGGCCTCCGCGGCTGCGAATTGCATCGATGATCGTGCCGCCGGGCACGTACTCCATGAGAAGATTGTATATGAGCTTGTTGTTCTCACTAGTAATGTCATGCCCCACGTAGCTTACAATATGTGGACTGCTCAAAACAGAGTGAATTTTCTGCTCCCTCTGCAAGAACTCGGATTGAGACACCTGGGCGGACTTGACGGCAAACTTGTCACCGGAGCGGCGAGAGGTGGCTAAGGAGACGGTGGCTGATGAGCCTTGGCCAATGGTGCAGCCTCTTGTCCAGTCCATTTGGTATAAGCAAAGAATAGAATGTACAAAATAAAAACTTTTGTGTTGGTTAAGATGCCAATTGGCTTTGCCTTTATATATGGACCAACTCACTTGCAAATACAAGGTGGCATTTTTTAAAACGTTAGTTTAATTGGTTGGTTGGGTCTCTCTCTAACTCACTCTACCGCCAATAGGGTTGACAATTCCCTTAACTTCAGCCCGCCACGTGTCGAAATTCGGGTGGGGTTGACGGCATCGGCCTCCTACACGGGTGCGATTTGGCGAAACGGGATGTCAACACGTGTCAAGAATTGGGGTTTAAGAGCCAATAGGATCCTCTCCAGATACTTTTGGTGAGGATCTTAGAGATCCGTGAATCGTGTCCGTTCATCGTACGATCAGCTTTTACCAGGTACTGTTTGTATTTAATTTTAAATAAAAATATTTAAAATGATTTCTAATCGTACGATGTACGATAAACGGACATAATTCATGGGATCCTCACAAAAAATATCCGGCGAGAATCCGGATTCGTTTAAGAGTGTGCAAACTTGAAAATTGGGGTACACATTTGGTTTTGGTTTGGTGGAAGAGATGGCAGAGTTAGATTGGATTGGATAATCCTAATGGGATTGGATTCTGTAATTTGGAAGGATATGTGAAATTAAAATTGGGAGGGTTTGTCGGTAAGGTGTGTTGAACCACCAAAATAGGGTTGAATTTTAGTGTCACTTTCAATTTTAGTTTTGGTAAATAATTGAATAAGCATGTGATTTACCACCATACATGCGAGTCTTGTCAAAAATAAAGTCTTCTTTTTGGTTGAGAAAAAACTACAAATATGGAATTTTATGCCAAATGGGGTATAATTATCCAAATTTGGAGTTTTGACCAAGTCTTACACTAAACCATGCACCATCATTTTTTTAATTATAATTGGGACCCTGGATTCTTTGACCAGTGCAAATTTTGCAATGGCAATACTCATAATTTTTCAATATATAGCCCAATTTTTCTTAATTGTAGCAGGTATTTAAAATATTCACGAAATTAAGATATTTTTGTTGAAAGATCTGAAAAATAAAGGATTGATCTAGAAAGGAAGGTTGGAAATTTCATCCTATATTGGCGAGATATAGAAAAATGAATAAACATTGATGATATTTATCGATTCACTATAAAAAATTTGCCAGAACCCATTGTAGTTTTTGAACTTTTGAAATTTTTTTTTGAGAAAATTTTCTTTAATTTCGACTAAATGTTAATGAGTTGATATACCCACCTCATTGCAAATTTTCATAATTTATGCCAAGGCAACCAATATCTATGTCGATATCGATATTTTAAACACCAATGATAACTACATCTACATATTACGATTGACTGAAGATCATATTTTGTGGAAATTTGTGGTGTCATTACTGGGGCATAAAAAATTCAAAGAAACTTAAAATGTTAAGCAACAACAGTATATATGAAGCCGACGGACTAGGGAAAAAACTCAATCAAATTTGAGTTTTTTTTTAGTAAATTTGTAGTCTCTCTCTTAGTGAAAATTTGTAGCTTTATGTTTTCTTTCTGTTAAAGATGTTTAGTTTAATCAAGTTGGTTGGAATTCATATTCTCTTTAGATTTCTGTATTTGAAGCTGACAGATAAGAAAATTCGGATCACTCAATTTAAATTTTGAGACCCTGTCCATCACATAAAAAATCAAACTCTTGAACAGTCCGAATCTCTTTCTCTCTCCCTCTCATAAACCGTCCAAATTCTCTGATTCGTGGGCTCTAAACACAAGTATCTCCTGATCTAAATTTTGCCGCATGCAGCAAATTTGTATTAGCTTTTTTAGACGGTAGATGTTGACGTAACCTATATAAATTTGTGTTATTCTTTTACGGTTGGATTATACTGCCATATCTACTTGATAAAAAGCCAAATAATCAGATATTAGAGTCGATTTTGTGTCCTTCAAGTAAAGCAATCATGATTGATGACATGCCGTCTTGGACGTGTCCCTTAATAGTTTCATGTTAAGATTGCGTACAAAGGAAAGACGATGATCCACAAATGTAACCTACACAGCACAATAGGAACTCCATGCTAAATAAAGCACTTTCATAATTCCTTTACATAAACTAGCACGGGATGACTTAGTGGTTGATGACGAATTTCAGATCTGTATTTGACATGATATATCCTATGTTTGGTTCTTAGTGCGGGTGAATCACACATCGTGGCTAGTGGGAGACTAAAATACCTATATGAGTCTTTTCGGCCCCCCAAAAGGATGCACTACCGTGATAAAACTACTAGCCGGTCCCTTTGAAAAAAAAAAATTAATAATTCCGTTCTGGAAAGAAAAAAATTACAATTAATCATAGACGAAAAAGTATCATTTAAGGCACTAAATGAAAAGAATAATCTTGGTAGTAATTAATTTAGAAAGGTCCTTACCATTAACTATAGTTAAATAATTAAGGGATTGAAACCATTAAATTATATTAAACACTAAGAAACCACACGTAGCATATACAACGTTTGATTAATTCTTGTGTTACGTTTCGTTGCTTCAAACCTCATGTTTCATCTACCCTTAGACATTTGTTTTGCTAGTTAAAATATTAAACGTCCCTCTCTAACTTCCACCGTGCACGAAAGTACACACTACAGTATTATGCCAACCAATATATATATATATAATGTGTGTGTGTGTATTATAAGAGGTAAATTCGTGACACCACTATTTTTATACAAGTTTTAATATGCGTTTTTGTGGAGTTCATTTTGTATTGTATTTCAAAGATTTGAATCGTTTATCTTTTAGGCCTTCCCTCAAAGATAATGTCTACCAAAAATCACTTAATTTGAAATCATATGACCGTTGAATTAAGGGTTTAGGGGTTTTTTTAGGATCGTATCCATCCATATTATTCACTTCAAACGAATGTCTTAATGATTTTGGATTTGTCTAAGTTTTTGCTAGTATGATCTATGAATGATGCCTAAAAGATAGGTGATTCAGATCGTTAAAATATGTTACAGAGTGAGCTTCACAAAAACTTGTGTCAAAAATATATATCCACCTCTTAATTAATAAAACACAAGATGGTAGATAAACTTGATGGACCAATAAAAGGTAGAAGGTGGGGGTGGTGGTTTGGAACTTGCAACTTGCAAAAGAGTTAAAGAGAGGAATCAATTCAAAAGCCAAAAAAGGGTAGAGGTTGAAACCGATTCCCAATTGACTAAACCATATCCACAGTAACTAAGCAGGTGAGATTAGTTGTTGTTTTGCGGGTTATAAAAGTAAAATGGCACCAACAACAACCCTAATTAACAATCTTCTATTTGTTGTCTCACTCACACACATACTTAATCACCATCTAAATATCTAATCTCTGCCAAAACCTTGTTTAGTTAGTTGGACCAAGAGTGAGTATCTAAACCAACAACTCTAAAATTTTATGCGTGGCTTGTAAGATAGTTCTACATGATTTGCATGTTTATATATAATCCGAGTAATATTTTTTTGCCAGTGTTATGTTGTAAGACAAAATATTTATATTGTCAAATTGAATCTGAACAACATAATTAGGAATGCGTTAAATTAATATGTTACATATTCACGACCGGATGCCTAACAATATTATGACAAGACAATGAAATCTAAACAATATAATCAGAAATGAGTGATGCTAATATGTGATACATATTCACAATGGGATGTCAAACAATAACAAAAAATATGAACAATATAATCCAAATTTGAAAATAAATTAATTAATATGTGACACAGATTCACATTCAATCTTACGACAGTAGTAGAACATATGATTGTAGTTCATTTTTCATGAGAAAAAACCATCATTCACCACTCATTACTCGTGAAAGTGGAGGCTAAAAATGAACAATAGGGAAGGGAACACGTAAGTGTTGAGGGTCATCGAGGGGCACGTTTTATATGTGTGTCTGTGTTGTATTTGTGGAAGTGACAAGGTTTACGTGCCCTTGATGCAACTGAAATAGAAATATAAAAAAGAAGAGTTGTGGGCTGTCGTCCTTGACAACACTACATAGGTGGCTTATTTCATTGATGTCTCGTTTCCCTTGAGGGAGAGGATAAAGAAAGGGTTGCAGATTGCTTTGTCTTGTAAATTAAATTGCATGATAGTGATTCTGAAAAGCTAATTTCTGTGAAACGGTTCACCGTCATGTAATATTTCAGTTCAATAACGCTAAATCAATGAGAGTTTGCATATATAAATTATATTGTTAAGTAAAGATGTCACGGTGTAAATAAGTCCGTTTTATGCAAGACATTCTCGTCATTGTAAGTTACAAAGCTTGAAATCTTTGCTAGCTTTTCTAACAATTAAATGGTACTGAATTAGAAGCTATGCACTTTTTATTTGGCAATAAGATGAAACAAATACTTGAATCCCCATGATCTGCATTGGTCCTACTTTGATTTGTACCATTATTCCCCTAAAAATATTGCTTATAAAGTTCCCAGCCCCACTTAGCTAAGTTTTAAACGCAAAGCATGAGGTGAGTTGAAGTAACAACGGCGCAGCCAATCATGCAAATGGCATGGAGCTAATCAGTATTTTGGGGTAATGGCATATACTCAAATTAAGTTCCAAAATTTAGGAATTTCAAATCACAATGACAGAGTGGTGACGATATCTTATTTGTCCAAGGCGTCGACGGTCCCTAGGCCAGGTCATGGGAGTCGGTGTCATAGAATCGCGTCCAAGTTGCCAGTCTCAATTTTGGGTTTACCTGGACCTAATAATTTGTGCTTCATCTAAAATGAATCCAGATCCTTTTCGGATTAAAAAAAAAAAACATAAGGATCAAATAATTCGGACCGTTGAAAATTGATTCAACAGTTATAATTATTATAAATTTTAGAGAAACCCCCTGTTTATAGCATGTTGGATCAAATTTGAACGACCCGGATCATTTGATCCTTATGATCAGTTTTTTTAGATCCGAAGAGGATCTGGGTTCATCTAAAATTATTTGAGCATTACAATGTTGTGAGTTTTTGGGGTTGGAAAAAATAAATGAGGGTTTGCTTTTTTTTTTTTGGGTGAAAAAATAGTTATGGATAGATTGGTTACTCTCGCTACAAACGTCAGAGCATACCCACACCTCGAGCGAGAAAGAATTATGCGTGACATTTAATTGTCAGTTGCCGCAGGTATGAATTTAAATAAAAATTTACAAATCATGCTCCAAAAAAGACTGCTGGCAACAAAACTTAAACTTAAATAGGGCGACACATAAAATATAAATCTTACAAACTGAGCCAACCCTACTCGTTGGTTATGAGGGATTGCTTTGGTTTAGCATGATAGGGTGGGTTTGTTGTAGGCGGCATTTGAATGAGTAGAGATGGATGATGGATCTGCTTTGCTTGGACGTGCCGTTATAGAAAGTGATTGGTTCTATCTGTCTGTGTGGGTGATGGGACAGATGAAAATCATAAAAGGCTCAGCACACGTAACAAGTTTGCTTTTGTGTCGCTTTTTAGTTTGTTGGTAAGAGACTTTGAGGGCTAAAAGTGCTTTCAATATTGTCACTCATTCTGCTTCAACCACGTACTTAGGCGAATCCAAATCGAAAATGAAATCACACCATTAACACTTCTAAAACGTATAGGTGCGATTTGTGTGAAAATCACGCAGATACCACATTAACGGTATCTCAAGTTATTTGCGTATTAATATGTGAAACTTAATATTTTTATTTTTTTATATGACAATACGTAATTGATTTGAAAAACTATTAGCACAACATCCCAAACAAACCATACATGCCATTGCGTTTTCTGGCTTTGATTTGTGAGCTCAAAATTCAACCAATGACATCATCTCTCCATAAAAAATGATTTGTAATTGCCACCTGTATAAACATTGGTAGAAGCCTAAAAGTGTCTCGTGTCCTGCAGTCATTGTGACACTTTAGAAAAGTTTGGTACTTCAATTTCAGCCCCATATATTATACATATTGCAATATTAGCACATCTTGTCTTTGATTTATTCACATAGGCACGATTAAACAAGGTTCGTGGCCCATAATCCATCACATAAACAAGTTCCATCGTTGCAAATCTTTTCTGTGATGTCAGCAGAGATTATTTACATAAGTAGGCAAGCTGAAAATAAATACAGAACTAAGCTGCTTCTGCAAATCCAACTGACAAGTTTCCGTAGTCGAACACGGTGTGATACCGACCCATGAAAATGTCTCCCAGAATCCTGCATCGCATATACATATGCACCACCATTAGTGACCAAGGGTTAAGAAACTATTACTTGTTTTTAGTTACTGCAGTAAACTATTTCTGCATGACCATTGTTGGAAAGCATGTAAAAGTTGAAAGACGCTTATGAGCAATGACGGAATGAGAGAAATACCACAGTGGTCCGCGAGGAGGAGCGACATCTAAAGCTATAAATCCACTGATGCACTGAGCTGCGACTCCCTCCCCAACTTTGAGAATGTACTGATCCACGGTACCAACACACGTTAACATATTAGTTGGGTGATAAATAACACACGAACTGAATAATTGAGTATCAGCAAAAAAGGGTGAAGACTGGTTTTATCAACAATGGCGATAATGGCTATTAGAAATATTATATCGACTTGCATAATATACCACATAAACAGATAGAAAGGAAAAACGGAACAGCTACTCTGGCTATTAAATGTAATTCATAGTATGCTACAGACTACAGTACAGTTTCATGCGGAAAACTCACTGACAGCTCAAAGTTGATGAGTCTTTCATAAGTGTTCTAATGCAATTCCATAAAAACAACATCGTGCACGGCATAAATTCAACTCTATGACTATTCGGAAACCTAACCAGTAATGAGTAAATGTTAAGTCTGACAACCAAGCTATATTGCCTCATAGTTACTGAACAAGTTCTTAATGGCTCATACCGAAAACGTGAATGGTAAATGAATCCTTTCATACTTATAGGGCTCGTTTGGTAGAAAGGATTGGATTGGAAATGATTACTCTCTAAATTCAAGGCATATTGAAAATAGATGAGAATGATTTTTCATTGTGAAAGGATTAGAAGAGGATTAGATAGGAAAGGATAACTTTTCTTCTTGGGTAATCCTTCTCCTACCTCTAAGTTGGTCACAATTTTCATCTTGTCTTTCAATAAACCCTTAAAATAGCGTGTTATCCATTCCAATCCCATCATGTGTAACAAACGAAGCCTTAAGTCTTAGCAGCACACAAGTTGTCGTGGCCTACAACTATTACTGATACTAATTTTGTTGGCCAGCCATCAAAACTTCAATTTTCTTGAATCATTTGTATCTTCAGAACCATACATTAACTTCACAGCATAAAAAGATGAGAACCCTACAGTGGACTTCACATATTCGTTTTGGCAAATTTAAAGTAAATGCCTTTCGACATTCATGAAGACCAAAAAGTTAGATTGGATAAATGCTTGTAAAAACTGCTAGGGTCATCCTAGGGGCCCATATGATGGTAGAGATGGAAACAAATGATCAAGAAATACTAAATTTCCGGAAAACCAGATTAAGGAAGCTTCAACAATAAGTAAATAAAGAGGTGAAAAACTGGAGATCGTTTTACGGTGGACATGTAAATAAAATTGATACTAATGTGCTCAAATGAAAGAAGAAAAGATTTAGGGTTAATGTCATGACACCATACCTGCTCTGGAGCAAGGTCAAATACTTTACCACCAATGGTAAATGACACACTGGGCAATGAGGATAGAGCGTCACACTGGACTACTGATTCTCCACTGGGACTTGGAAGTCGTTCACAGAGCTACAAGTGCAAATGCCAACATAAGCTTGCTGCAAGGAATGTTTCACAGAGAGATGAAAAGGGAAGTTTAATTACCTGATTGACATAATCCAAGATCTGCTCCTCTGTCTGATTTTTCCTTAGCCGACTCTGCATCCATACCACTGCCATCTCACAAGCAGCACATGTAGCATCATGCACGCCATCAGATTGCTTTTCTGGTTTCTGATCCACCATACTTTCAATGCCCGTGCTGTAAAGAAGCGGGCACATTTAAACCAGGATGACCTAATTAGCCTCATTATTACTACCATCCTTTCTACCACAACTTTAAGAAAATAGGTTGAACTGCATCTAACCTCACACCACGAGTTCCGTCAAAAGTACAGAAACCAATTTGAGAGCAGATCTTTTGGGGTTGTGACTATAAAACATGCCAGTAAAGGAAAAATCAATTTGCTGCAAGGAGATTTTAAGGCAAGCGGAACCAAACAGAAACCAACCAATGGCAATATTATCTACTTATATCCCTAAAAGGATGAAAGAACAGGAAAGTTTCAATGAAATGCACCGTTAAAAATATTTAGTAGAAATCAAATCTATATACCTTCGCCATCAGCATTTCTATAATGGTTTTCCCATATTGTTCAACCACTGTCTTACATTCCTGGCTTACAACACCAGAGGCTCCAATGGCATGATTGATTTGAGTGACAACAGTCTGAAAAAGTGAAATTGTACAATAACATTAATCAGAAGTTACGGAATGCAATAACGTGATAGAATATACATGTGAAGTGGGCTTTGAATGTCTTAGACAGCATTATTATATGTACGTCTTGTGCCGTGCTTCTTAATATACTGACAACTCAGTAATGAGAAATAAGAATATCGACATAGTAGGCTAGAATACATACTGTTGGTCCAGCCAATAGGGAGGTGCCTGAGTCAGCAATTGCTGAACAGCCATTAGCACAATATCCTGGAACATGACATGACAATCTTTCAATACCATAACAAGAAAACTGGCCTAGACCAAAGAAAGCATCAACTGTCTAAACATAGTAAGGTTTCGAAAACAAGTTTCGGATCATTACCAGATGATTCACCATCAATTAAGACATTGCCCATATCAAACTGCGAATAACAGAAACAAAAAGGAAGTATGAAACAAATTAAAACAAAGAATATGAATAACATATCAAATAGAAAAATCTGCAAAAGATGTAGAGGTCTTGAATAGCAAACCTGCCAGTAGCCTTTCTGAGTAACAGGAACATATGTATGCTCACCCTTGAAATGACTAGAATCAACCCCACCAAAGACAATCTCACCCCCTTCTTCCCCTTCTGTATTGCGATTTAACCAAAATGAGAAAACTGGTTCTTTAACAAGACCTTGATTGACCAAATTATACCTGTTATAATAGCAAATATAAAGTCAAACAGATTAGCATCGAGAACTTACAAGTGGGGAAAGGCAAGTAAAATACACAAATCGGAGTGTGAGTTTAATTTTATAAATTGATAGACTGCTTCAGAATATATTCAACAACTAAGTGGCATTGAATTACCAGACAGGAACAGCATCTCCAACTGAGATCTCTTGAAATCCAAGTCCAAGAATACCATCAAACTTAGCTGCCACAAATGTGACTCCAGGCTCTTTGGTTGCCTCAATAAAGTCCTATAACCAATAAAATTAGTAAAGGTAAAGTCCACAACAACGAAAATCACCGTATCAACTTTCTGTCAAGAAAACTAACCTGATCCTTAACAACAAGATCACCGACTTGGACATGGTCCTGGCTGAAGAAACCTGAAATTGCACCAGTTCCATACTGGATTGCCGCAGATTTGCCTACATTGGACAATAAAAACATGGCAAAAAAACTTTAAGTTTTTTACAACTAGTATCCACATCATTCTTTAACGTGTGTCAGTTTTTCTTTTTCCCTGTCACATCAAGTTTAAATCTGTATCAGCTAAGGCTGTGATTGATCATCCCATTGGACAGTCTTAATCTTATCAGAACATGAATGCACTGCAGCAGGGAAGGGAAGCGTACCATTCTTCGTGTATGTACTTGATTGGCTAGACTTATACTTGGGATGCAAATAGCAAGCAACCTGCAATTCGAAAGCGAACCAACTTGTAAGAAAACTTATGTTGCTTAACAGTTCTAATACAAAAAGACCCACAACCTGTGAAGGAAAAGACTTAATAAACCTACCGAGAAATAACACTTTGCTGAGGGCACCCAAAGATTAGAACTTCCGGTGTCAAATATCACAGTGAACTTCTGAGCAGGAGTTCCAATACCAATCTCACCAAAATACTGTGCATCCATATAATTCTTCAGTGCAACAATATCCGTGTCCTTGGACTCCCCTAGATTACCGCGCAAATGATACTTCCTAATCGGACCTCCCGGTGTTCCATTACTTCTTCTATTTAGATGACAAGTTTGATCTATTTTCATCTTTTTCAGTCCAATCCTAACCAACCCATCATTGGGTGTGGAAATCACCACATGGGACAGAAGAAGAAACAGAAAGGAAGTGACCAAACCAGCTCGAAACTGGGTACCCATTTTTGGAGAACTGCAAAACAAGCATGCAAATTTGTTGCTCATAATTCACACTCTGAGAAAGTACTGAAAGTGGAAATTCTTTCACAAAAACATTAAAATGGTCTATGTTTGATTGCTGAAAAACATAAACTTTCATTCAAATTTCGTTTCTTTTGACCTTTTTCTGATATTTTCTCAGGATCCAAACAGATTTTAAGTAACCCTAGAACTCGATCAGCAATAAAGGTGCAAACTTTAGTAGAAAACAATTCAGATACGTGCAAAAAATAACGATCCAAAAGCATTAAGCTATGAACAAAATTATCAGGAACTTAATTTTGATGCATTAAATTTAAATTTAAATTAAATTAAATTCCTTACAATTTTCTTATGACGACGAACTGCGAAGGATCAGATGGAAACTGAAACAACAAGGAAACTAAAGTGAGAGCATAAAAGCACCAAAGAAGAGAGAGACCGGTTCTGCTACTTCGCGGAATAGATGGGGGTTCATATTGCGACCAATGGTGGAGTCAATGTAGCTAAAATCGAACGGTTCACAATTTTGTTTTGATTTTTGTGGGTTCCGGCATGGTGATGTGTCGTGTTTGGATTGGGCATCTGTCGGTCCCACCAAAAATTGCAGTTGACCTTCGGCCGCAACTACCAGTCCAGTTTTGAAACTCATACAGTGGCGCCTTTTGTGTGAAGTCACAATCCCCAAATACTCCACATCGTCCAGGCATAGCAGACTTACTCTTTGGGCCATGTTTGTGGGGCCCACAAACAATTCACAAATTAGAGCCCACAAAGAGGCCCAGGCCCAGAAAAATAAGTAATGCTCTGCTGGACTTTAATGAATTATTCGGGCAGCCCATATATTTACATTAGTATTTACGTAGTATTCTTCTTCACTTATAAGTAAGATATATTAAGTTCGATTCTCGGCAAAGTCGAATTTGAACTACATTATTGCTAGCTCATTGTGAGGCTAAGCTGACCTCCTCCTCCTTAGTGTAGATAATATTGTTTGTTCAAAAAAAAAAAAAATATATATATATATATATATTTACACTTAAAGGTGAGGAATAAATTGATATCGAACTTGTTACTTACGAGTTTGAACATAATACCTCTAACTTACACATCAAAAAAATACAACGAGGCAACGTACGAAATGAAGATAGCTCTCATGGAAGTGCATACAGTTCGACGGTCTCTTGAGGTGCCTAGTTAAGTTTCTGAAATCATCAAATGAAATAGGTGATTGTACGCCTCTAGCAACAAGCACCCAACTGCAGAGAATGATTTTCTCATGCTTTATAATTTCCGGTAATTTTGCCATAACCTTGAAGCATTTATTTATAATTATCTACACCAAAAGGGTGGTGGGGGTGGGCATTGGATTATTCGGCTCGGCTTCAGTCCCAAACCGTAGACCGTAGACTAATTCAATAAGCTGGGATTAGTATTTCTCAAACCATTGTCGCCCAAGAGCAAACCAACCCACCGAACTCAAGCTCAATCAGATCAGATCGAGTTGGGTGGATATAACGGGTCGTGGAGTCACAAAAATACCCAAACTGACCCATTTTAGTTGGGTTGGTCGGTTTGGGCAGTTGACCCACAAAAATACCCACCCTAAAACATGGTATAACTCTTTATCTACTTTTAATTCTATGATTTGCAGTACATTTTCCATGTCATCAATTGGGGAAAGCTAAGAAGAAGCTTTGCCAAACAGGTAAATGGCAAGGGTTGGTAGCATCATACGTGATAGACAAAAACCAAAAGAAGTCTCTTTCCGTCTTCCCTTTGCACCCTTTCCTTGCGTGTCAAACTAACCCCATAACTCCGAGACGGTTTTATTGACTCCTTCCCTTCACTTCCACTTTCAATAAAGAATAAAATCCCTTCTTCTCCATTCCATTTGTCATTTTCTGTTTTTCTTTTACTTTGTTCTTCTCCTCCACTTCTAGTCTTTGATTTTTTTTTAAATTTTTTTTTTTGCAAATGATAAGATATTTTACCTATTTCATAATGTAGAACTCAGTAGGAACCTAATATCCGTCATGAGCAACAACTTACAACGTTCACATAACTCCGTTGTTGAGGGAGAAACTATTTCTTTACGACTTTTTTTTTACTTATGTCTACTATTTAGGCAAAATGTCATCGCCTATTTATACTAAGAAATTGAAAACAAAAAACCTCAAAAATGGAAGAAGGTGAGGAAGAAACGGATTTTGAAATTAATAAAAGCAACTTCCGGAACGAAGGGGTCCAAACAGGAACAAGAGGGATCCACCGGAGGAGATCCTTCCCCTTCTCTTTTTTTGGGAAGAAAATGAGGATACAGACAAAATAGATGAAACGAAAGAGATCCGACACGGAACTATTAATTTCATAATAAAACTGTGTCGCTATAATGTATTTAGACAAAAACTAAATATTAAACTTGTTATACATATAATTTGTTTATGTGTGTACATGTGAATTGAATCTAAAATCTTCAGACAAATGACATCAGACTGAGACTAATTTAATTCTTGTTAGGTTTGATTGGTCCATTGGAAAACATAGAACATTGACATAAATAAATATAAGATGACAGAGTGACAAAACATCAATCCCTTTCCGAATGCATACAAAAAATGGAAAAACCAATTTGCATGCTTTCCTCTTTCTTTGTTTTTTTCTTCGTTTTCATGGAACTTTGTACTGACATACAATTTGAACATATTATTCCAAATGACAAAGAAAATAATATCTATGTTTAATTTATCCCCTCCACCAAAAAAAAAAAAAAAAAAAAATGTATATTTTCACTTTCTTTTCTCCCATCCCAAAATAAAGAAAAAAAAAACCTAAAAAAGGAGGAAAAAAATAATAGCTTGCTTTAATTCCCTGAAAAACTAGGATTGCTGAGTTAATTGTTGCAATTGCCATTGCTGTTGCTGGTGGCATTGCCATTGGCATTGTTGTTGTTTGAGTTGGTTGCTGGGTTGGTAACGTCGTTGTTTGGATGAGCATTGCCAATGATTGAGGTGATGGCAGCTGCTAGGGCTGCAGTGAAGTTTGGATCAGCTGCAATGGCAGCGGTGGCGGCGGTAAGATCCGGCAATGAGCCCTGCTGCTGCCCTGGTTGCGATTGGTGGCCTAGTTGGCCTGCGGCACGGTCTGTGTCCTGTGACATTTGGAGGCCAGAGAATTTAGACTGGTTGTATAGCGCCTGACTAAAAATTTGAGGCAGCAATGAGGCAGGGCCATTGGTGAAATTCTGATTAGGGTTTGGGAACGGAATGTTGAACTGGCCTGGTGGTCTTTGGAGCTGCTGTAAAGGGTTTGGTGATTGTGTTAAGTCCAATGTAACAGTAGGGAATGGGGCTGAGGCGGAGATGGTGGCCATGCTGGAGGAGCATGGGAGGATTGTCCTGGTGAGGAAGTTTGAGTCCATTAGGCCATCTGCACTTGGCATAGACCCCGAGAGCAGCATCCGCGCCGCAGATGATGTAGTCGATGCCATTGCCATTGCTGCCGGAGGCAATGGGTGGTTGTGATTGCCTTCATATGTAGTGATTAGGATCGTCCTATCTTCTGCACATCTTTGTACCTGTTTGATCACAATAGTATTAGTACAAACTACAAAGACTAAACATATATGATCCTAATCACAGTTTGACAAGTTAACTTATCTTATATCTAATAAGAGAGAGTTAACCTATGAGAGCTTAGCTTACTTGTTTTCGAACGGGGCAACCAGCAGCCATGGTGCATCGATAATAAGCACGAGGACACGGATTTCCTTTCGCCATCTTTTGCCCATACTTTCGCCATTGACATCCATCAGTGATCTAAATCAAAACCCAACAAATTTAGCGAATCTACAAACATGTTGGAACAGAAATCCTCAAATTCAGTACAAAAACACATACCATAGGCGCCTCCGATCGAGCTCTAACCGAAACCCGAGCCTTCCTCATTGTAGCCTCAGTTTGGTCAACCTCTTTCGGAGAATTGAGCCTCGGAACTTTGTTAGGCCCCCAACTCTGTGACGGCTGATCCGGGCTCTCCTCTCTCCGAATCCTTCTCTCGAAATCCTTCTTTTCGTGATCAAAAGCGATCACCTGATCATCGCTGTGCCCTGCAGCCTTCACATTATCTCCAAGCGATCCAGACCGTTCACCACGACTTCGTTCATCAGACGAAGACTGTGAATGCTCATCAGCGTCACCATTGTTAGCAGCCAACCCAAGATCCATGAACTGCCTCGGCACCACTAGTGATGTTTTATTGCCATTCATAATCTTCTTTTCTTCCACCGCCACTCCGTGGCCTTCGGCAGCGCTACCGTTCTGATCAACCTTCTGGCTTTGCATCAAATTCAGCAAATGCACCTGAAGAGCATTGTAATTGGTGGTCACCTGATTAAGCATCCCCTTCAACCGTTGGTTCTCCGCGTTCATCCGCTTGAGCTCAGCTTGAAGAACAGCCAGCTGAGAAAAACCCAAGAACCAAAATTCAATCACATGTCAAACAATGTAAAGCTAAATCGATCAAGGTGTAACTTTTTTTCTTCAATTTGATAAAATCTCTCGAAATTTCTTTAGAGAAGAGGAGAAAAAAAAACAGTTAGATTTTCATTACCTCACTTTTAGCTCTTTTATCCTCTTTGTTGGATGAAACGCCATCGTCCACCACTGATTGATCACTACTAGTGTTTGTAAGGAGAAGATTCAAACCAGTCTACAAACACAAACAAAATATTAAAATCCAGTCTACAAACACAAACAAAATATTAAAATCCACAAAAAAGTCCGAGGTTCTGATTTCAAATTTCATGAACGACAATACGTTGAACAAAAAAAAAATAATTCGATAAATCAATAACACAATGAACAAAAACAGAGACACGGATCCATTTGGTAGGCACGTCTCATACGACAACCGAGCTTTCGAAGGGTCAGCCTTTAAGGTTTAATCGGAGATTTTGGACTAAGAAAAAAGCAAGGAGAAACACTTCGAGGTTAGGCGCCGAGGCAGGAGAAAAGGGCTGGAGAGGAAGGAGGAAGAAGAAGACTATACCTAAGGTAGGCTGGATCCGTGACTCGAGAACAAAAATGGCGAAAAGGGTTGCTTACATTTACGTTGAATTCCATGTCTGTGGGGCCATGTAAGTCCATTTTATCGGCAGGGTCGGCGGAGACGACAGACTTTTCGTGATCAAGGCGGTTCTTGCTATCGGCGAAGAAGTCCCGCTCGTCGATGACTTTGCGTTGCTCGTTGGAGGGTGGTGGTGAGCCAGGAGAGTGCTGCATATCGTCGTCATGGGAGCAGTTGAGATTGACTGCGAACTGGATAGTCGTGGGAGGAGAAGGGGGCGGAGGAGAGCGGCGGTGAATAGCGGTGGAGTTGTCCATGAGCATGAGTGATGAGTGGTGGTGGCGAAGTTGTTGTCTTTTGGTGGTGGAGGGTGGTGGGAGGTGGTGGTGGTTATATTGGTCTTCCTGGAAGGAGTTGAGGACTATAGGGTTGTGGAGAGAGAAGGAAAATGGATCTGAATCAATGGAGAGTCCACTTCCTTTGGCCATAAATCCCAAGAAAATTGTGGAGAGAGAGAGAATGTGTGTGTAGGTGGAAGTGAATGTGTGAGTGAAGGGGGAGAGAGAGTGCAATGGACTCGGCAATAAAAGAGGGGGTTGGACTTTAGAAGAAGACCTCCCCAATGGGGAGAGAGAAGGAGCGAGTAGAAGTGAATGTGTGGTGTGATAAGTGAGTTATGTTTTTTGTGAGTTTGAATATTTTCTGTTGGACTTTGGATTTGGACTTGGAGAGAAATGAGGAGGGAAGGGAAGAGAAGGGAAGGGAAGGGAAGGGTTTTAATTTTAATTTAATTTAGCTTGTGCTTGGGGAAAATGATAAGATTGAGATTTAAAAAAAAAAAAAATGGACCAGCTGGTAGTTTTGTCATTATAGTTCATACTTTCGGAAATCGAAAAGACTTACAGACTCATTTCAGCCTCTTCGTGTTACCATCGTGTGATTCACTATCACTAAGAATTAAACTCAGGACGTGCCGTGTGAAATACGAGCATGTAATTCGTCCCCAACCACTAAATCGCCTCGTGATGGTTAAAATATAGGATTCCAGAGGATGCTACAATTGGAAGGTTAAAAGAAAAAAGAAAAAAAAAAACTAATGAAAAGTTTAAAAAAACTTCTCTTTTAACGAAAAACTCTTTTTAAAGGTATAGTGAATAGTGTCAGGTAAAGGTAAAATTATGATTTTTTGTTAAAAGTGAAGTGTTTCGTTAGATTCAAATTGAAGACATTTACTAGCTACTTGGTTATTGCTTTATATCACATGAGTGATGACTAACCATACTTTATAAAGATAATATATAATGGTCACATGAGTAAAGGCTTGTTCATTTACCATATCTGACTTTTGGTCTTATCTTCATACTAGGAAAAGTTTAAAATGAGATATGGAAAGTTTTTGTTTTTCTTTTTAAATAAGAAATTTATAATGATAATTCTTACACTCAGCTAACACATTAAAAAAAAATGCCGCTATTGAATTGGACTAGTCACAACTAGATATCTTGTTCAGCAAAAATATATATCGTTCTTACGTACGTGATAAAGATTTTCTACAACTGATTGAAGACAATTACTACTAGACCAAAAACTAATTAGTTAGAAAGTTTTGCATCAGTATGCTGAAATGAAGTCATTCTTAGTGATAACAAAAAGTGTACATGCTTTAGTTTATATAATATTTGAAATCACACTTTGAGTTGTAGATATCTTTTTTAATGATATTTTTGTGAAATAGGTAAAATGTGTAATATGTCGTATTTTAGAAGTTTGTAACTTAAGTGGTCAAAAAAATTTACTTCAGACTTCAAACCTCGACCTCAATTTTGATCAACCGTATATAAAATTATATTTAAAAAAAAAGAGAGGTGATCTAAAATTAAATTAAAAATAAAAATGAATTATACTTTTGAGATGTGTCAATCGTCTGCATACCTAAAGCTTTTCTTAATCTCCATGATAATATTACCTATTCATGTGTCAGCCACCTACAGTTGGTAGCGATTTACAGACTGATGAATTGGGGAGGGAGGCAGTTGGACCCCACATGCATACGGGTCCCGCGCTGGGACAGCCGTCCGATTTGGCTCTGATGTCAAACAATGGAGGAGAGTGATTGACGCGTTCCATAACGTCACAGACCACCGATTGGCCCGGCTTCTCTCCCTCTCGTGGAAAGCATAGTCTGAGTCAACGGTTCTGATATCAGATTGGTCCGGAACCAAGAGTGAACTGACTTTATGGCGCGTTTACTAATCCGTAATCAGATTGAGAGGAATTGGATTAAGGAGGAATTTGATTGAGGAGGAATTGAAATAAGGTGGAATCAGAATCAGATTCCTGTTAAAGTTGTTTACTAAAACTGTCTGGAATCGGAATAACAATGATGTTGAGTCTATATAAGTTGTTTACTAATTCACCTGAATCGGAATAAAAATCAATATGATTACTAAAATACCCTTGTTCTATTTTGTTTTATTTCATCCGTATTTATTTTTAATAACATTTTAATTTGTTTTATTTCAAGCCTTTATTTCAAAAAATTAAAATTGTATACAAATTTATTGAATTACCAATATTAAAATATTAAACAATTTAATAATGCTCTAAACCCAGTTGAATAGAAGTATAGAACACTTCTCCTTTCTCTGCAAGTCTGCGTACCATTCCTCCATTCCTCTCCTGACCCTTATCTCCACCTTCCCCATGCACCCTACCCCATAGCCACCACCTCTTCCACCTGCAAAGTATTTCATGATTTATGGGTTTGTTGAGTGATTGCTTCCACATATTTGTGGGTTTAGGTGGTTGATTTTGAATCCGATTTGCGAGATACGTGGCTGGGGTTCTTAATCTGGTGGGATGGGAAGTGAAGCACGATCGCACGGGGAGGTGGCAGCTGAAAAGTGAGGCGCAGACGCATGAAGGCAGGGGGTGCGCAGGGAGTGGTGGGCTGTTGGGTTGAGTGGCAGACTTGAAATTTTAGAAATAATGACAGGGTCATAACAGGTATAAAATTTACATTCCTGATTCCCCCACTCATCCGGAATCCAAATACCTCACCTATCTAAGGAGTCCAATTCCTCCAATTTGGGGAGTTGGATTCCTGATTTCGTGTGGGTCCCACGATTCTTTTGATTCCCTCAGGTTTGGTAAACGCATCAATACTCCGTAATCGGAATTCAACTCCTTATTTTGATTCCGATTACGGGTACGTAAACACGCCATTAATTTAACGGATTCATTGTATTATGGTGTTTCTGTTTAACAATAAAATAAAAGATAATACATTACATTAATGTCGTGTTTACGTAACGGTAATGAAAATATGAGGAATTGAATTGGGGAGGAGTTGGAATCATGAGAAGTCAGAATTGAATTTCTGTTGAAGCTGTTTACTTAAATGTTCTGAAATCGGAATATAATTCTATAAAGCTGTTTACTAATTCAGCAGAATCAGAATATAAATCAGTATGATTACTAAAATGCCTTTGTCCCAAATCAAATATTTTATACTTTAATGGGTTTATAAATGATAGTCTTGGAAATAAAAAAAAGTAAGTGAGGGCATAAAGGGAACAAAAGTGTCATTCCGATTGCTCAAACAATCAGGAATTGGATTACCACCTATATCTAGGGAATCCAATTCTACCAATACAAGGAATTGAATTCCAAAATTTGTGTGGGCCCCACAACTTTTTTGATTCTCCTTGTTTAGTAAACACCGAAGTACTCCGTAATCGAAATTCATTTCCACATTCTCATTCAAATTACGGATACGTAAACGCATCTTAAATGACCGAAAAATTAGACGTCGTACGATGGTAAATCCATTTTATGAAAGTTGTTCTGTATATGCGGAATAGATTGATTGCTGGACTCTCCAGATTCAAGACACCGAACCATGACGTCATTCGGAGCGGAGTTGACGGGTTGACTCCGTCCTCTGAAATGGACCTAATCCTTTGGTTTTATTTTGTAGATACTGGATCCAAGAATAAAATGATAAATATAAAAAACATGAATAATAATTAAAATTTGGAAATAATTGTTCATGAGTCTTGAGCCTTGGGCTTTGTTTCGTTCTTTATTTGTTTTTTGTCATTGAAAAAGACAATGTGATAATGGTTTTTAAGTGGTAAAAATCATGGACATGATTCTACAAAATCAAATGAGTGAAGATTATTGCATAAGATATTATGCATGTCGAATACGCAAGTGTGTATTTGGCTTGTTATATTGGGCTGTCTGGTGTGTCTATACACGCATGCAGTTGTATGTATGTGTGATTAAGAAGTAAATTCTAAATTATTAGACTAAAAAAATGTCTCCAACAAAGAAAAATTAGAAGAACAAGGGTTTCAATTCTCTTGCGTTACGCTTTTAAAATCGTATTAGTATTATATTTATCCATCTATATGGTTATACTGTACTTTGTTAGCTTGATGAAATAACAGATGGTATACTCTCGTTTGTAGGCTATGTAAGATATACACTTGAACCATTTGAATCAAATTGTGTGATTGGTTTTTGTTTTGCAATACAAAGCATATATTGCTTTGGGAGAAACCATAGCTCCGTGATGACTAGTTTTGATTCATAAGCCTGGTGCAAGTATGGTTCCACATCAACTAAGAATGAGTTCTAAGTTCGTACCTCATTAAATTAACAAAGGACCAATCAAATAACCATAGGGCATATATTGATATATATATATATATATATATATATATATATATATATATATATATATATATATTTTTTTTTTTTTTTTTAAACAAACGATATTATCATATATCGATATATTTCAAACTCTCATGGTGTAATGTGTGATAATTAAAATAATGTAACCCATTTTCAAAGTCAATCCAAATATAAAAGATGTAAAATGTAGTTAACATTTAAAAAAATTACAGACCATAATTACAAGAAAGCGAAGTCCAAACTTTGGGATAAGAGATAAAGAACCATTGAAAACCAAGTTAAAGACAAAGGTGGAGTTAGCCTTATAGAGGAGGAAGATCTTTCTCCACTACCAAGGGCCCTGAATTTGGAAGAAGAGGCAGAGATCTATGAGAAAGGGAGAATTAGGGAGGGTAAATGGAGGAATTTAAGGGCATTCATCTTTTTTGCACTTAGAAATTCTAAATTTAAATCTCTCTTTTTGTAATATATATATATATAAAATACTCGGAGGGTAGAAATGGTTTGAGATCATCTTGATTCGTAAGTGGCTCTGCTTATGGTTAACGATGTGGTAGTTGTCACATCTCGACTCGGGCTCCACCACACCCCAGGTTCGAATCCGTCGTAGCACGATATTGTCCGCTTTGGACCCCGACCACGCCCTAACAGTTTTGTTTCAAGGAACTCACGCGAGCAGAACTTCCCGGTGGGTCACCCATCCTGGCAATGCTCTGACCCATTCTCGCTTAACTTTGAAGTTCTTACGGAACCCGAAGCCAGTGAGCTCCCAAATGGCCTCATGCTATTTGGAGGTAGGCATGTACATATAAGGCATAGAGGATCCACTCCCCTGAGCGATGTGGGATCTAACAATCCACCCCCCTTAGGGGCCCGACGTCCTCGTCAGCACACTTCCGGCCAGAGATTGGCTCTAATACCAAATTGTTACATCTCGACCCGGGCTCCACCACACCCCGGGCTTGACTCCGCAGTAGCACAATATTGTCCGCTTTGGGCCCCAACCACACCCTCACAGTTTTGTTTTTGGGAACTCACGCGAGCATAACTTCCCGGTGGGTCACCCATCTTAGGAATGCTCTGGCCCATTCTCGCTTAACTTCGGAGTTCCTACGGAACCCAAAGCAGTGAGCTCCCAAAAAGCCTCGTGCTATTTGGAGGTAGGCATGTACATATAAGGCATAGATGATCCACTCCCCTGGGCGATGTGGGATCTAATAGTAGTACTAGGTAGAAAAAAAAATTGTTTTATTTTCATTCATTATAATAATTAAAAAAAAGTATAACATAACTATTTTTTTTTAAGTGTAACATAACTATTTAGCCCTCTCTATATTACCACAATACCATATTCCATAAATTTCAAATTACCCCATTTGAACAAACAAAATCCAGTGTGCCATTTTTTGAAATTTTCATGATTAAGAGGTAGTTAACACTAATGCATGATTAATTCTTTTTGTGGTTGTATTTTACCATATAATTACACATTAAACATACTGCAACAATGTTCTACTACGTGTTTCCATGAACTTAAAAAGGTAACATCAGACATGTTTAATTACCAAACCAAGTAGATAATGTTTGGCCACATTTCTCCACTCTTGCATCATGCATGTTTACAATTTGCCTTTTCAGTTCTAGTCAATGAAAGGGGCCGCATTATTTGAAAGGGCACGTAAAGTCGTCAAAAAAGAGCAAAATGGGTCGTCCACCTTTTCCTCTACCAGCTGCAATATGCATATGCCCCATCCTCTATATACACACTCTTCATTAATTCAACTCCAAGTTATTTCTACTTACTACTTGGACGTGACTCATGTGACTTTGTAATAATTTTCCTTTATCAAAAAGTACAAGTTTATATATAGTTTTGAGAGACTCTCACGAAACTAATATGTTATCTTAGTGACACCACTATTGACATATATAAGCTATTATGATGTATAATATACATTATTCGTCCGTTAGATAGTTACCACGTGATGTCACCGATTGTAAAAGAGTTTCTTCTGTACAAGATCAAATTAGAAGAACCACAATCTTCTTTGAAATTAAAGTTCCACTTTTAGCAATTTACACATGAGTTTATATCAATTTTGGATAGTAGTATTTTAGCAATCTAGCTAAGAAAGAGAAGTGGTAATGGGTGGTACACATATTTAGTTTGAAAACCAAATAGGGTCCAATGAAAAAAAGGTGGCGGCAGCTGTCCAAAGGGAACTGAATAAGATTTTGTTGACCATAGATCTGGTTCAGAAATTTTGATAAAAAGTTGTATTTGTGCATATTATAATTACAGGACTAAAACGTGATTCAAATAATCGAGTTCGTTCTAGTCACTCTAAAAGTAGCAGCTTATTAGCCACGCTAGTGAATGTTAATTGTTTCCAATGAGCATAGGGTTTGTTTTATACTGGTTTAAGAATGGGTATGAAGAGTTTTTAGATAATCAAAAATGTTCGTGGTAGAGTTTGACAGAAAATTTAGAAGCGATTTCGGATCATGTAAGTGTTATATACATATGCTTCTCTAGAAAATATTTTTAAGTGCTATGCTAAGATGCACTTTCAAGTGTTTTTTTTTTTGGAAAAATTAGGTTCACATCCTTCTTTTTGTTACTCCATTGATTAAAATCCTATTTATTTTCAATTTTTGATCAAGGTGCTTGGTATTAATAACATCATTAATTATTTGAATAATAAAATATTTTTATTTTTAAATATATTCGTTTAGTGTTAAAAATGTTACAATTAGTATATTTATATTTATGGCTAATTTTTTTATCATATATTTTTATTTTTTGTTTGTACCTATTTTTAATTTGCAAATATTTTTTAATTTGTACCTATATATTAGTTTCTTTTTGTGCCCATATTTTTAAAATTTTATTTGTGTTTGTACCCATATGTATACTGTCATGTGACATTGTATATTTAATCAATGATAAAAAAAAAAAAAATTACATATGGTATATTTAAGTTTTATGCCTAAACTTTGTATCATATATTTATATTTTTAGTTTGTACCCACTTTTAATTTGCAACATTTTTTTTTTTTTAAATTTGTAGTATTTTCTTTTTATTTTTATTTTGTACCCATGTATTAATTTCTTTTAGCGCCTATATTTTTAAAAATTTATTTGTACTCATTATTCTTTATTAATGTACCACTTTGTTATATGTGAAATGTACCAATTTTTTTTAACACTATGGATACATTCTTTTGTCATTTATTATTTCTTATTTTTACATAGTTTTTATCCATTTATTCAATCAAAATGTTTGAATTTTTTTATTGTAACCGTTTCTAATAGTATTATAATGAGGGATTTTAAATTTATAGGATTATAAATCTCTTAAAATATCAAACAATTAATGTCAAAACTATAAAAATATAAATATTAATAGTAATATAATGAGGTGTACAAAGTCAAGGGACCTTGATCAAACTTTGAATACTATTAAGGTTTTAATCAAAGAATGTTAAGGATTAGGGATCGCATCCAAAGTATCCCCTTTTTTTTTTTCATAAAACAATTTAATTCTTGATTAATATAAGTCTTTGAGATCAGTATATAAAACACACATTTAACAAATATTCTTATATACAGAAGTGCTTCGTACATAAGTAATCTCAAATAAAAACTTAAAGATTCTCAAGGAATATGGATTACAAAAACACTTGAGATTTAATTAATTCATTTAATTGTGCTTCTAATTACAAAAAACGCATTGCTTATAAACAAATGAGCTTTCCACAAAAAGCATTCCAATTTTTTTTTCTAGATTCTATAATGGCGAGTCTGAAAAGAGAGCTGAGCTCATTCGTTTTCTTTTCTTTTCTTTTATGGTCAAAGACTCAAATTAGCTCATTGCTTATGGAAGCCATTTTTTTCTTTGTATTCAGTAAATTATTGACTGCTGCTACTACATTTGCAGCTGGCAATTGAATAAAACGTGCATGCCTATGCGCGGGGACAAAAGTAGTTCATGCAACTGCTTTTTCAATATTCTCATCTGTGTGCATTTTTCCATCTGTGTTCAAAAGCCAAAAGGCAACTTCAGAAGCGCTTTTAGAATAATTACTTGGTCTGTTGGTCACCTTGTGTTTAAAGCTAATTTTGCGATCACATATGGTCGGTTAATGTAGTACATAATTTGAAATCCCATGCATGCATATTTAGTGCTGTATTACAAATGGACGTATATATATGTGTGTGTGTATATACTTAGTCATTCTTTCTATATTGTTTCACCTATTGCTGGTGTCACAGCATATCTCTTACAACCACTCCACAATACCATTTAAATTACAGAGGACAAACCCTAAACATAATTTGATCACTTCAACTTTATCTTTGTAGTTCATTAAAAAGCAACTGAACTCTGGGTTAATTAACTGGTCTATTTAATTAAGGTAAGGCATACTACTAGTAAAAGGAGTGACGATCGAATTGCATAAGCCAAACCTACTTCATTTGAATATAATTTAAGTAATTAATGACATGAGTGAGACCTTAACTCTGCGATTGAGGATCGTAGGATTTAGGGAGGAGATTGGATTAGTTAATTCTAGGGTAGTTTTACATAATTAACCATGTCTACTAATGAAATAGAACCCGCATGCATGCTGATGAGAAATGATATGACTAATTTGTTTTATTTTTTTATATTATGAGAATCGATATTATAATATCTGATGAATAATCAAATCAACTGTACAATAAAAGAAAGGAAAAATTAGTATTTGGTCCTTCGTTACTATTGTTCTTTGATTGAAACCTTATTGGTTTTTAGATTTTGATCAAGGTCCCTAACATTAATGCAATAATAAATTTACATGTCAATTATGTAATTTTTAAAATAAAAATTAATAATTGATATAGGATTTTAATACTCACACCTTTATTAAACTCCTAACTAATTTTCATTTCAAAACATTCCCAATATAAAAAAAAAAAAAAAAGAGACTAAGTTTGTACCCCTAAAAAGGTTTCCAATTTTTTAATCTTAAAATGTACCCATTCTTAAATATACCAATTTGTTGTAGTAAAATGTACCTTTTTTTTATATAAAATTTATTCATTTTTTTTCTAATCCATTTTTAAACTTATATGGGTACATTCTTTTTCTTGATTTGAGAATATATCCATGTCAAGTGTAATCAAAGAAATTTACTAATGTTATTAAACCTAATATCTATTATTTTTTGTGTGGTTTTGAAGAATGTACCCATATTTTGGTACAATAATTTTTTTTGTTAATTTTGATGAATGTACCCATGTTTATATATATATATATATACACACACACACACACACACACATACACACAAAATATGTTGGAGAGTATAATTTATATTTTAATAATTTTAATCCACAAATTATGGGGTTTTTTTTATTTAAAATCTCATTAATACAAACAACTATAAATTTAAATTTTAAATTTAAAAAATATAATAACCTACATAGAAATACATTATCACATTAATTTCAGAGACTTCAATCAAAACTTGAAAACCAACAAGGTTTCAGTCAAATAATATTGATAGATAGGACCGCATCCAAAGTGTCTCTAAAAGAAAACAACTAGAAATAAAGAATTAGGCTAAACAAACTACACATAAAGACTTTGATCGTCGAATACTACTCTAGTCTTATTCTCTTCTAGATGTAAAGCGGAAAGAAAGAATCAAGATCCCCAGAGTTAGGTCGTCAACTACTAAGTTCTTTCTTCATACTAGGGTTGGATCCACCGTTGCGCAGTGCAGTTCTACTTGAGCTTAAGAAACAATCAAACCAGAATCAAATTACGTTGAAGGCCGTTCCTTCTATGGTATCTTCATATCTGACTACTGACAGAGGATTTGTTCAACATTAGCAGACCATATAAAGCACGCAGAAAATAAAACATAAGAAAATATTAAGCAACATTATATTACAAATTAAGTCATAAACTATTGGGTTAGCTGGGCTGCTGGAGAGAAGACTTAGACTGATGATGAGTTTATGCCTGCACCTACCACCTTTATAACGACTATACAAACCTAAAAAAATTGTAGCGTGGGATATGCCAAAATCAAAGATCATATATTAAATAAATTAATCAATTATAAAATCATTTTATCTTCTTAGATTATACATATATATATATATATATATATATATATATATATATATATATATAAAATTCATTCATATAGGAGCTAATTAAGTATATATATAAACTACTGCCTGAAGGGAAGATATATTAAGGCATCGATCACTTTCATTTTCCAAAACTTCCAAAGTTAATTAAACTATCAGCACAATGCCTATAAAATTAACACACTATATATTCTTCCTTTAATTTCTTTCCTATAATTTAATTATAGTTAGTCAACAACAGTAATATATATATATATATCCAATTATTCATTAGTTTTCAACTTTTCAAATAAATTTCTCTCAAGATTCAAAGCAATTTGATGACCAATGAAACAAGCAAACTATATATATAGTGGATAGAAATATCGAAAGAAGAAACAGAGAGTCAGTTCCCAAAGTATATGTATATATATATATATATGTATATATATATATATATATGTATATATATATATATATATATATATATATTTTGTATGTATTTATATATGGATCTCTGCTGATCTCTGACAGCGCATTTCTTTCTTATTAGTATTAGAGTCAATGGTTTATTTGAACCCCATCATTATTGTCAACCTAACAGCAAATTTGTCCCCCCATTTTTTGGTCAATCTTGCCCTGTACTGTAAATTGATTAGAGCTTGTGTCCTTTTTTGTACAAACAAGCAAACCCTATGTACTCATGACTAAGTTTTGGAAGAGATTTTTAAGTTTAACCAATTTTTCTTCAACTATCTGAACTACATAGTAACACGGATAAATTATTAATTATAGGTTTAATTTTGGGATTGTGCTTGGAAGATCAAAATTTTAAACCAAATGATGTGTCACCAATAGAAAATAAGCACGTTAATCAACACTTAAGTAATAATCTAATCATTAACGTCCACATCATTTTGTTTACAAAATTTAGTTTAAAAATTTAATCTTTCTAGCATTACCCTTAATTTCGACATTGAAAGGCAAAGAAATTGAGGTCATAGCCACTAGTTATGACTAGCTAGGCATAAATCCAACTAATTTTGTTAATAAGTAAATAAAATTAAATATTTGTTTTTGATATGAACCACAACATAAAGTCTTCTCAATAATTTTGCCTTGCTTAGACAACTGTATGGTCATCGTCACAAGTTTTCATTCACGATTTGTTAACACTCAAGACTCGTGAAGAGAATATACTCGACTTATATGTTGCTAGTCATTTTTGCATATAGACAAATCACAATTTAATATGTCTGTAAAATTAAACTTATCTAATTGTGATTTAGTGAGTGATTCTTTGATGTGTTTGGGTTATAATTTGAAGACAAAAAAGAATTTTTCATTACATGTAAGGAAGTCAAGTTGGATACAAATGTCCAAGTATATGCTTAACAATAAACACCCGAAAACTAATTGAAAATAAAGACACCCGAAAACTAATTGAAAATAAAGAGTTTAACAATCCCATTTAGCTTCTAAGCTCCAAATTATTTCATAATCTTGTACACTAGCGTTGAACGTGCCAAAAGATAGGGTTAGAAAATTGGAATGCCTAAATTAGGGTTTAGGGTTTAGGAGATGCCAAAATCGTTACAAAAAAAAAGAATGAGGATCTTCTCCGGATCTTCTTTGTTCGTGTTCGTTCATCGTACATCATACAGTCAGAAATCATTTTAAAAACATTTATTTAAAATTAAATATGAACATCACATGACAAAAACTGACCGCACCATAAACGATGAACATGCACAATATGAGGATTCCCAGGATCCCCATAAAGAAGATCCGGAGAGGATCCTCATTCTAAAAAAAAAGGACAAGACCTAAAGACCCAAATTAGGGTTCTTATGTGCATGTAGCTAGGAATCAAGTGGGTTCAAGTAGCATAATTTTTCATTCACATCCAAATATTAACAAGGCTTCATGTTTTTAGTATTTACATTCATATGCAAGTGAGGCGTGAAACATGTGAAGATCCATCACTTTCTCTCTCTCTCTGCAAATAATTTCCAATTCGTCATGTAAATCCCATTTTGCAAGGAAACTAAAGTCATTCGTGGCAAAAAAGGATGGATGTGGTCCATTGCATTCCATTTGATTTAACATTTAAATGTTATGGAGTGAGTCCAAGGCGTTAGTTAAGGAGTCTGGTTCTCCATAATTCGAACATTCAACATTTTGCTCAACTTGCTCATGCAACTCACATGCATTTTTTCTAAGCTTTATCTGCCCTACTTTTTGTTTAGGGCAACGTTAGGGATACCAAATTTTTAAATCAAATGATGTGGTTGTTGATAATTGAATTATTACTTAAGTATTGATTAACGTGCTTATTTTATATTGATGACACATTATTTGGTTTACAAATTTAGTTTAAAAATTTAGTCTCACTAGCATTTTCGTTTCGTTTAATGTTTGCAACTTCTCACACGTTACCCCTTCACATACGTGTTGAGCCACACAACACAAGAAGTCGCAATTTATCATCAGTTGGATGAGACATTTGAAGATCATTCTTAAATGATGGAAATTAAAATATTGAAATTCCATTTTTTAGAATTTGTGTTGTTTCATGTCTTCTTCAAATTATATAGAAATTTGTACCATGCTTAATGTGCATAATGTGCGTATACAGTCATCAATTTACACGAGTTATTGACACATGCGCTAGTGATGGTGGTGGTGTCAGTGATAATGACATGGTGGTAGTGGTGATGAAGGTGGAGGGGATGGTGGTGGCATCAATAGTGTTGGTGTTGGCAGTCATGGCAACGAGAACGTCGTGGTGGTAACGGCCATGGGAAGGTAGTAGTGATGATGATGATGATAGGTGACTCGTGGTTGGGTGATGGCAGCAGCGATGGTGAGGCCATAAGGCTAGCCAAACCATTAAGGAAACCAGAACTTACTAGGATCACATAGTATTGCTAGCCAAACCAATAAGTTAGGTAGTTACAAGTGTATCAGCACCCTTATTTTATAGGACATAAGTCTGGATAGGACACCGTGCTGCATATAGTAGCAACCGGAAAGTAGCATCATATGTCGGAGTGTCGGATATTTTAAACTACACTAATAAAAACTTAAGCGGCCAAATAACGAGACATCCATGACTGGAAGCGAGACCAAGCCAGCTGACATGCTGCTTCATCCTCATCAGCCAGTCCCATGTCCTTCCTCCTCTTCACAGCTTCTGGGGACCTATTCATGAACGCATGGGTATTGCCGGGATAAATGTGCACCTCGTAAGGGATTCCTGACGCTTTCAGCTTCTCCTCCAAAGACTTGGCAGCCTGAAAATCAAGATCAAAATGTCAACATAAGTAATCCTTTGTAAGTACTCATTTTTAAAGATATAGTCCTCAAAGTAATTCAGAAATTTAATCATCATAGCGGTAAAATCAGGTGTACAATCATCTTATGTGCTTAAGAATGCACGCGCCTTTGCGTTGCCAACGGCACAGGCAATTGTACAAGTGATAACGGTTCATGTTATGCATGCTCCTATGCACATATTGCTTTGAGTATAGAAGCACTACTCAATATATTACCAATATCTAACTTTTGTGAAGTTCTTCCCTTTCTAAATGGCTAAACAGCTGATACTATAAGGATTGAATGCATGAAGCTTGACAATAATTTCAGGGAAAGGTACTTAAAGAGGAAAAATATCGCCCTTCATCATTTCGAAACTAATGCCATTTGACTAAGTCACATGGAATTAAGTAACGGATGAAGCACAATGCCTACTTGCACATACAGAAATGAAAAATCAAGGGAAAGCCAGATTCCCTTATCACAACCTTGTATCACAAGAGCTTCTTTTGAAGGGAAATGTCTAAACCACATCTTATCATAAGTGCATTGAAATCACGGGACCATATCCCTGCATCACTTCTTGGAATGCAAAGATACGGGCCATTCATTATGTGGGTTTTCACATAGGTCTAACAAGGAGAAAATGAGGGTTCCAGAACATGAATGGCCAAAGATTATTGCGATATCAACCACACAATGTTACACTCACATGCCCCCTAATACGCAGCCATTAGGCGTTAGCAACTCAGCTAAGGACAAAAAAAGCTTTATGAAAAATATAGAAGGTACCTAAAAGGCTAAAACTAATTAAGATGAAAGATGCAGAAGAAAATTCAATACCGTCACGTCTGCAAAGCCAACGAAACTATCAAGCTCTCCAAAATGAGCCTGAACAGGAGCCTTAGCTTTGGCAGGGTCTGCAAGCTCTGATGACGGCACACCATAAAATGCAACAACAGCATCAACTTCAGGGACCAAAACAGAACTTGCAATTGAGAGAGCACCACCCATGCAAAATCCAGTAACACCCACCTATTTTAATTAAACAATAGGTTAATGTAGCAAATGAGTTTACTTTCTAAAATTCATATCATAACTGATTGATATCACCATAAATTTTATGGATGCGAAGGAGGACTGATTTAATAAACATGGCAGAATCTTACCATATTTTGTGGATCATGGATGCTAGTAAGAACTGCATTGAGTCAAAACAGTTTCTATATATATAGAAAGAGAAAGGTCAAGTTCAAATTTTAGTACCGACTAATTTTACATAACTGTTCCATAAGAAATACAGTGGCCTAACTGTTCTGTGGTGATTTCTCTTATAATACAACGTTAGGCATAAAACTTACCACGGAATAAGGTTATGCCTTAAAACAAATCATACAAAAATGGCAATGCATCATTGACATAACTGAGAGATTATGTAATGTATTTTTGTTTGTTAACTGATGGACAGTTTTTGCTTAAAATATTTGTATACATGTATTTTGCATCTTCGTAGTATCATATTTCCGCAACATATATACACTGTTAGACCAGACCAGCCCCAAATCATAGCTATTAAGACAATTGTGATAAAATTAAACTAGAAGCAAACCATGCCACACCTTCTTCGAACCATTTGCTTTCAGCCAATTAACAGAAGCTTGGATATCCTTGACAGCGCCTTGCCAATCAAGACCGTCCATCAAATGTTGCGCTTCTGCAACATCTAAACCAACCTTCCCCCGATACAAGCTACAAAAAAAGAAGAAGCAAGAAGATACTTAACATTCAAATATTGCAAATAATTCAACGAACATACATAATATAAGCCAAGGGTAACGTAAGCTCAAAGAATTTACTCTGGGATAAGTGCTTTGAATCCAGGAGCAAGTTGAGAAATCTTGACAGCATGGTTCTTAATTTCATAATCCACACCCCACCACTCTTGAAGCACAACAATCCCAGGAGCGCCGTCTTTGCCAACAACATATGCATCAAATGTCTGATCATTATGATCAAAGAAGAACAAATTAGAAAATAAGGTTCAGTAGGAGTTACTACCAACCATTTGCATGAAGTTTGTTTCTTTTTATTTGTATTCAAAAGATTGTCGACACTAAATTAATCTAATCTAAACAGGGGATTCGAACTTGGATGTCACACTCTTCAAACCAGAGCATAAAGTTTGTTTCTTTCAATTACTCCGCCACAAAGGAATCCGAAAACTTGACACCAAGAGATCTCGATTCCTCCAAATACATTAAGAAAAAAAAACCCGACTTTGTAATGGAACAAGGGCACCAAATAGATTTCACAACTACGAATCAATTAGAGCATAACATGTAGATCTATGATGAATTTTTCCTTTACCAATCGAGTACTTGAAGTGGCACTTAGCACTACGGTCTGATATTCCTCTTCACTTGTAAGTGAGAAGTTTTAGATTCGATTCTTGCCAAAGGCGAATTTAAACTAAATTATTACTATCCCATTGTGAAGCTAAGCCCACCCTTTTCTTTTAGTGTAAATAATATCACTTGTTCAAAAGAAAAAAAAAATGGAGCAGTTGAAGTGTTTTTGTACTTATAGTTGATGGGGTGTTTTTTTATTCCTAATTTACTCATGAAAACATCAAATTCCCATTTCCTATTAATCCAAATTGTCAAATAAAATTATCGCACAAAATCCGACGAAATTTAACAATAATAAACTAATGGAAAGAGAAAACAAAAAAACAGATACTCACAGTGTCGTCTCTTTGGATTTGGATTTTGTTGAAGGGGGCAGCGGAGTCGGAGGCCATGGCGCGAAATGAGGAACGAGAAACGATGGCGGGAGAGAGCGACCGTGCGAGTGAGAAGGAAGTGGCGGCGGAGTTTGGGAGAGCTTTGGAGAAGAAGAAGGCTCGGGAAGCTGCTGATCGCAGACTACCAGTGGCGACAGTTGTCAGCATTCTGCTTCACCGACTGAGATTTATTTTTTAATTTTTGGGTCGTCAACTGAAACAGTCGGCATCGATGGCTTTGGTTGGGCTGTAAAAATTTCAGCAGTTTGGTACTTAGTCGCCCCGGGAAGCGATACCCTCGGCAAGTTTGTGGATTATTCTTCACTGTTGGAAGGGAGGAGACCGCACTCAAACGCGTTTTCGACGTCGTTTGGTGTTTTGGATTATTATTTGGGCCGACCTGATTTTCACTGGGCTAAATGGCCCACCCCGACAAGGCTCAAAACAGAATTTCGTGGCCCATGACAAACGAAGAAGAAGAGGTATAAGGGGAAGGAGCCGAAGGTCACACACTCTCTGAGTTGAGAAATATATATTTTATATTTTTTAAATATTTTATTTTTATTTTTTTATGAGAGAAGTTATGTGTTTTTAACTGGTTGACAGGCATCCCCAAAAAAAAAGGGCTGGCAGTTAGGAAAGAGAGAGAGGGGGGGGGGGGGGGGGGGGTGGTGTTGAGAGGTATTGATAAAGTGACATAGTTCTGAGGTTTAGAAAAAATAAAAATAAAAACTTGTTTGTACAAAATTATTTTAATACCCACATTGTTTTCTTTTCTAATATCTTCTTTCAGTTTTGTATATTAGTTTTTTGTTGACAAGCAATGTTTTATTAATATGTAATTTAGATATATTGAAAAAAGAATACCAACTAGTGGTTTTCCATGGCAGTTCACTTTTTTGGTGACTGAAAAAACTCACAGAGACATTTCAATCTCTTCCTGCCCACCACCTTGCAATTCACTCGAGCCAGGGATCGAACCCAAGACATGCCGTGTGAAATACAGACCTGAAATTCATCCCCAATCATTGAGCCATCCCGTGGTGGTTGAATAGAGATGCTATTGACGTCACAAAATAGTCATTGTACATTAGTTTTTAATATAAAAATAATAAAGAGAAAGAAATAAAATATTACTCTTACCATATATTTGAACCATTATTTGTAACATCTCTATAATAGAAATGAGATCCACATGCATTGACTTGCCCTACCTCTGTTAGAGAAATGATACAAGTAGGTAAGTGTAGTTTTACACTAGAAAGAAAACAAAAAATTAGAGCATCTTCAAAGAAAAGGTCAAATTTTAACTATAAAATTTACATTTAACAATTTATGTGACACTTTGACATTTTTTTAAGTTTTGCTATCCACCTCATATGTCATTACATTTTTTTTTTTTAACAAACGGTATCATCTACACTAAAGGGAGGGGGCAGGCTTAGCCTCACAATGAACTAGCAATAATGTGGTTCAAATTCGCCTTTGGCGGGACTCAAACCTGAGACCTCTTACTTACAGGTGAAGAAGAATACCATTAGACCGTCGTATTAAGTGATGTCAAATTACATTATTATTTTATCATAATATATATTTTTAAAAGAAAAAGTAATAAAAACGGTAAAATAATATTTAATAATCAATTAAACATGATTTTATTTTGTATAATAAATATGTTTAGAACAAAAATAATATGAATAACGATAATTTTTTTTTAATAATCATATTAAATATGATTAGGTCGTTGTCAATTTTGGCAGCAAAGGTGATGGCTGTCAATCCTCATCATGCCAGATTATAATTGACTTTGAGGTTGAAAAACCCTTATTGTTGTCTATTTTTGATTTAAACTTTTTGATATTAAACGCATTTACTCATACATTTTAGATCCCAAAGTTCGATTTCCTCCGATGTAGTTTGTATAACAAACAAAAGCAAAATGGCGATTCTCAATATGATAAAATGGAAGCACAATTTTTGGTTTGAGAAGAAAATGAGATGGACGAAAGTCCATACACATGAATTGGTGTTATGCCAAACTAGGGGTGGGTTCGGTTCAAATCGGTTCGGTTTTTTGCCAAAATGAAACCGAATCGAAATTTCGGTTCGGTTCATTTTTTTTTTTGTTCGATTTTTTTTGGTTTCAGTTTTTTCCGGTTCGGTTTCGGTTTTTTTTTCCTTTTCAAAAAAAGAAAAAAAATTGAAATCTTAAATTTTAACATCTCCAACAGAATCATAATATAAATATTCCAACTAGAATCAAAGACAATGAAAATAAACATTTAAAGTTTAACTAGAATTATAACATAAAGGTTTTTTTTTTAATATTTTGGGTTTAAAGTTTAACTGTAAATAATTTTTTTTTTAGAAAAGTATAATTTTCTACCATTTTCTTCACACCTCAACTCTTAACTATGAATAATATAAAGAGCTAGTATAGGTTGATGGACATGAGCTGAATTATTTTATCATGATAATATGTACAATGAGAGCATCATCATACTATAACCCACTTTGAACCAACGAGGGTTATATATCGATTATGCTCTCTTTGTATGTATTATCGATCATTTAGTAGTGTAATTTACTATTTAGTCGGCATAAGTAATATCAAAAGGGAAAACACTTAATCAAAACCAATACATGATCACTGCATATAGCAATAAGCAATGAAGTACTGAATAAGCATACAAATACTTGAAGCAAGAAGCCAGATTAAACAAGAATAAGGAACTAACAATACCGTGTCAGGAGTTAACACCATTTTGGTATCATTATTTTAGGTCCTGCTTTTTTATATGACTTCTTCTTTGTAGTTATAGGAAAAGTAGCAGATGCATTTGGTACATTTCTGATTTTGGCAACACATTAGGCTTACAAATTGGGTTTAAAAAATAATACCCAAAACAAATAATCAAAAGAATTCGGTTTTTTTCGGTTTCGGTTCGATTCGGTTTTCGGTTTTTTGAACCCACCCCTATGCCAAACTCATCACCCTAGTCTCTACTTCAACTCCTCCAACGCTTCCTCAAACGAGTCCAGATCTTCTGCACCCAAAACCTTATGTGGCCTCTATGTGCCTTTGCTTTTTGGCTGAGGATTTAATTTATTTTTTATTATTTTAATTATTATCAAGTTAACATTAATTATGTTTAGTTTAAAAAGCAAAGACACAGAGAGGCCACATGGGTTTTTGGGTGCAGAAGATCTGGACTCTTCTCAAACACCCAAACCAAATTAAACAACTCCATTCCCGCCTAATCACCACCGGTCATCTCCTCCACAGCCAAAACCCTAAACCCTCCGCTTCAAATGGATGCCAACCCTCCTCTACAACACTTCGATCAGAGCCCATCTCGGTTTCCGCCAACCCCGCAAGACCCTCCTCCTCTTCATCCAAATGCTTGCCCACCAAGCCCCTCCAAACAGCTACACCTTCCCTCCGCTCATCAAAGCCGCCGCCGCCGCCTCTTGTCCTCCTCATCGGCCCGTCTGGGCTCCCCGCTTCATACCCAAGCCGTAAAATGAGGCGTTTTGCGCGACCCTTTTATACAGACCTCGTTTGTGAGCTTCTATGCCGAGCTAGGTAAATTGTGCGATGCGCGTAAGGTGTTTGAGGAAATTTCTGAACCATGTGTTGTTGCACGCAATGCAATGATT
Source organism: Cotoneaster glaucophyllus (assembly GCA_036320875.1). Taxonomy (NCBI): domain Eukaryota; kingdom Viridiplantae; phylum Streptophyta; class Magnoliopsida; order Rosales; family Rosaceae; genus Cotoneaster; species Cotoneaster glaucophyllus. The sequence goes on from CM070068.1 coordinate 6,179,898, forward strand.
GATGCGTTTGGGAAGAATGGGGATATGGTTTCCGCTAATATTCTCTTTGAAAGTATGCCGGAGAGGGACGTAGTTTCGTGGACAAGCGTTATCAACGGGTTCGGGAGAAATGGGTGTTTTACTGAGGGAATTTGGTTTTTTAAGATGATGGTGAGTCATGAAGATGTGATTGGTTATTTTGTGAAGCCGAATGAAGCTACTTATGTTAGTGTTTTTTCTTTGTGTGCTAATTTAGATGGGTCGGGATCTATTTATTGGGGAAAGCAAATACATTGGCATGTTATTAGGAATGCAATCGAATTGACTGCGTTGGTGGATCTTTACTGGAAGACTGGTTGTTTGACAAGCGCTGGATACATATTCAAGAAAATGGTAGTTAAATGCTATGATTTCAGCACTTTCTTTGAATGGTAGGGAGAGGGAGGCTTTGGACTTGTTTGAAAAAATGAAGATGGAAAACTTTCAGCCGAATGAGGTCACATTTGTCCCAGTTCTCACGGCTTGTGCTCATGGAAAACTGGTGAAGTTTGGTTTGGAATTGTTTAGATCAGTGTCCAATGACTTTGGGGTTGAGTCGATAATGGAATACTACGGGTGTGTGGTTGACCTCTTGGGCAGAGCAGGACTGTTTTGGGAGGCAACTGAAGTTATTAAGGGCATGCCTTTCGAGCCTGATGCCTCTGTGTTGGGAGCTATTTTAGGTTCTTGTAAGATCCATGGGACTGCTGAGCTGGGAAATGAAGTTGGGAAGAAACTGCTTGATTTGCAGCCACAACATTGCGGACGATATGTTGTTTTGTCAAACATTAATGCTGGGAAGGAGAGATGGGATCTTGCTGCTGCTGCGAGGAAAGCAATGGTGGATGCCGGAATTCGAAAAATTCCTGCTTACAGTATGATTGATGTAAAATAGAATAAGGGAAACTGATCATTTCCCAAATTGCTAATTAGCTAAATATTTGTGTCTTGGCCATTTGAGGTTGTATACAAAATCATAATTTTTCAGAATTTCCATTTTTACTTTCGATTCCAATATTATTTTAGAACAATTGGCACGAAATGAACCATTATCATAACCTTTTCTTTTGAACGACTCCAGAAGAAATAACTTGCAATCTCCATCCCTTTTGTGTAATTTGTCACTTGATAGGGAGAGGTAGGACCTCTTGAGGTAGTCCTAATTGGGGGGTCCCCACTTTCTAAGAAAGAATATTATCTATGTTGATGTAGTGTTTGAGACGTAAACTTTTTAAGTGCGCACGAGTGATTGTGAGCCGTTAATGAATTGTGAGTCACATTTTCATAATCAAAGGTTGATAGCGTCACACATTGGCGGCTATAGGAAGTTTTTCCCTAAGATGAATTCTTTTGATTCCATCCACACAATACCAACACAAAAGACATGTAGATTCAAGATTTGATTGTGTTCGTATTAGAAGAGTTAGACATCAGTAAGTCATGTTCTCCAGTTGTCCAAAAGAATGAATGAATCAGATAAGAAGTCATCTGGTTCTGAAATCAAGTAATATGATAGAGACAAAGGAAAGGAGACCGAGGACGTACAAAAATCAAGTATTTGAAATTATCCTAAAATATTGGACTCCCATATAGTAACTCTTTAAGAATGAACATGGCTGCCTTGTCACAAATTTTATAACCATGGCTACGCAATCTGCGAGCAGTTTTTGAGTGCTCAGTGGTGTTACTGTTCATGTGTTTTAATTTGAATAGACAACATAGTTGATATGTTATGAATGCAGAGTATGAATAGACAACATAATTAATAAATAAAGATATACATGTGCTCGGTTGTGTTACTGTTCATGTGCTCGGTGGATATATGCTTTCATCACAATATTATTACAAAATAATCGTTTGCCACATACCCAGAAATATGCTTTCATCACAATATTATTAGAAAATAATCGTATGCCCATACTCAAAAAAAAAAAAAAAAAAGCAGCCCCCAGGAGTCGCAAACAACCTACCTATACCAGTATGAATATGCAGATGCCTGCCAATTGACATTGAGCCAGGCTGCTGAATCACCCTCATTACACATTGCATAAACCTAGCTAGCGACATAAATTTTCTTCAAATTTTTCCAATGGATATAACCTAAACTCACATTTTTCAAATGGACTGCCGCAGTTGATTTATACATCAACAGAAAAACGACCAAGCCATCCCCATCATTCCAAAGCCAGGGCCATGAATGTTTTGGTATCATGAGTTTAATTTCATATACATCTAATCATTTGCTCTATTTAATTTTAGGGCAATTAGCAGGAATGATAATTTTTTACATTTGGTTGCAGTAATGATCATTTTTAATGGCGACATATTGCTCATATATTGACGATACAATGATGACATAATGACACCTGATCATTTCTGCAACCAAAATGCCAAAAAATGATCCTGCTAATGGCCCTTAATTTTAACCAGTTCTTAATTAATTGATCACTAATATGTGTGTCTTGTAGACTAGGGTCTCTGGGTTAATGACCAATGCACCCTTCATGCCGAACGTAGACTGTGATATGTTCGTCAACAACCCAAACATTATGTTCCATGCAATGTGTGCGTTGCTCGGATCCGAGAACGAAACCAGAAATGCGTTTGCTCAGTTTCCACAGATCTTCTATGATAGACTCAAGGACGATCCATTCGGGAATCAGATGGTGTAGTTTTGTACGGAAGGTACACACAACAATTAATTTTGTATCAAAGTTTATGATGGTCCATAAATCCAAGGCTCAAAGCTTATATATGAAGACCCTTTTTATGCGGGAACATGATGTGTTCATAGGCGAAAAGTTATCTATGGTCTATCCCCCACTAGTGATGCCAAAACTGGAGAAAGAAACCCTAGTATTGGTATCGGTAGTGGTAAATCAAATTAAATGTCTAAACCTAATATATGAACTAATGTATAAACTCAATGAATGCATGATCCTAGTTTTACATTTTTTTTTTGGCAGGAAAATTAGAAATGCTTATAGTACTTTTGGGAATTCAAAAGAATTCACCTAATCAGGTGGTGATGCCTTGCAAGTGAAGACAGAATGTCGAAACATGTCTCGAAATCTATTGAAGCTGCACGCCGAGTTGGAGATCGTGAGTACGAATATGGCACCAAGAAAGGTACATATTGATGAAATATTGTTTTGTATCAAGAAAATTTCATCACATCAGATAAGATTTAAAAAGTTAACATAGAAGTCAGTATTCCTAAGGTTAATTGCAGCAACGCGTCCAAGTTCCGAGTTTCATTTCATTTTTCAATCTCTATTTGAGTATTTGTTTTTCTCCTTGTTAATTCCTTTTCTTGCTTAGGTGCGATGGAGGTACGGATCAACAACAGAATATATGTTGGAAGTTATATATTATAATATATGCAATATTGTAATATATAATTTTAATAATTGAATGAAAAATAGTGTTAACCAATTTCTTAGAAAGGTTATGTTGTTTAGGTGTATTCTCTTGATAAGTGATGTATACTTATAGATGAAAAGATACATTTCTTTAACAAGAAGTAATTTGGTTCTATATAAACCCATGAAACCATTATCATTAGATATAGAAAATTAGAGTTAATTTTACTCTTAAGAAATAGGGCTTCCCCACTTTATTTCTCTCATGCTTCGTGTGTCAAATTCCGAGTCGTGTCTTGAGAGTACGGAATATATAAAGTTCGCTAGAGTCCGAAGATTGAAGTGCTTTGACTTCGGATTATAGATTGTTGAGTCTTGAGAGATGGACACCTACAGAACTACAAACACAAGAGTAGGTGCAAAATTCTATCTTTAGGACATTGCATTTATGCAAGCATCAGTATCCAAGTTTGTTAGTTTTTCTAACTTTATCTCTAGTTGTTTATATTAATCTCATATATAATTTATGTGGTGAATTTCTTTATGATTATTATTATTGGAATTTCTTTTATATTTCTCATATTTTCTAATATTGCTCCAACAATCTAAAGATAGAAATTCTTCTCTTGCATTGTTAGAGAATATGAGTCTGAGTAAGAGAAGTTAAAATCAATAACATTAATGTAGCCCTAAACGATAAGAAGAAGAAACTCTGATCTTTCTTTGAAAGATTTGTGGGATTGAGTTTTATATGCATATTGATGTACATTAGTAGTTCATAGTGCATACTAGTTGCCAACAATTTGATGCATCTAAATGATTGTATTTAATTTGTATGATTGTTTGATTTTGATGATGAGGACTTGTAGTCCAATCTCGCTAACCATTGCGGCTATTAAAATATGTTTTCTTAACCACATTGTTATGAAGTGATTTCTCTAAAAGAATCAAATTGATATGCATTATTTCATTAGTTTATTAGTATGATTATATCCCATTTATTTAAAAATGGAAGATGAAGTGGCTTTATGATCAGCGAAGGCATGTCTTGATTGGGAGATGCGAAACACTGCATATTTGTTGACGAAGCCATATATGGGCTTGATATTCCAGGCTAATGTTTGGCTGGTGTTTAATTTTTACTAGAAAAGAAAATGAAATGGGATTCGATGCCTTTATCCAACACAATTAGTTCTGATTGGTGAGTTTTTGGTGGTTGATTGAAACCATACATGGCTCTTTATTTGAAAGAATATATCTGTTGGGAAGCAGTATTGTGCTTGAGGTGGCAAGTTCAGAAAACGAAATTTTTGTACCAATCAAGTGGATTGTTGATTGATCTGCATATGCAACATGTTTTGCTGCAGTGAGATGCAGTTTTCATCTATTTCTGTTGTGATCAATATATTGATCCGTATATATCTTTGAGTTTGTTATTATGTGATTTAATACCAACATGAAACTAATGGGATAGTTGGTGGGACACCGGATACGGTTATTGGAACTCTTTATTTGGAAAGATCTGTCTTTTGGAAGGCATGCAAACATGGCTTGTGAAAATCAGTTTGACATACTGTTTTAGAATTTGAAATTGTCTTAGCCACGTAAGTGTTGGTGGGATTCCTGCACCGATTTCTGGAAATTTCAGTTTTCCAGAAAAGTTTATTCGTCATAAGCAGACGCATAAAGTTTTCAATTTAGTTGGTAAGGAACAATCGTGTATCTTCCAAAGTGCATGTGCAGATGCATAGACTCTTTGATACTCACGTAACTGAAAGTATCAAGGAATGGTGTTTTCGTAATGATTTAACGAAAAGACATGATCACTTCGTATGGATCATTTGGCGCTATTTCCATAGTGTAACCATTCCACCACAGAGGTGGTACCGTTTGGAAGAGAGTGGTGTGATCAGGCCACTACATGGTAGCTGGTCTAGAAAGTGCAAAGAATTGCAACTCTGTTTGGAGGGAGACTAGTATGCAGAAATCAAGGGCTGCATAAATCTCGAGTACATTGCTTTTTGAGATGGTGCAAGTAATTGTACAACATTGCAGTAACGCATTCATATTCAACTAACGGAAATATAATTATCTATATTTTTTGATAAAAAATAAAAAAAAATAAAAAAATGCAATGCCCGTAGACTGAAATGTCCTGGTCTATGTTAGTAATCGGAAAGTCAATGAATTTGACTTGCGTTGTATAACAGAAAAAGTTATGGTTGTCAAATCATAGAGTTTGGCTTGAAACGCTGACGATTGAATCATGAGCGTCAAGACTTACTTCGTAAGGATAAAGCATCCTATAGTAAGACACTAGCCATAAGAACTTTAAAGATTCTCCAGAAGGGCTAGTGAGGGAACCCAATGTGAGTAAATATGGAGGAGTGACATAGTTATCTTTGGATAATATGTCAATTTAGGAAGAATGACAAAGTAATTTGCTTATAGAAAGAGATAAAGATTATCTCTTATAATGGTATTTTAAGGCATTGAAAGGTTAGAGACCATCTGGAAAGGTACCTTAAATATGGGGGAATATGCCCAAGTGTTAGCAAATTACTTATTAGTAAGTCCGAACATATGTTTCGAGGACTTAACATTGGAAAACAACTACTCTCATATGAAATATAATTTCATAAGATGGATTGTGCACACCATTAAAAATAGTCAACCTAGTAGTGGATCCAATTATTAAAGGTTAGACTAGAGAGTAAGTTGATCATCGAGGGGAATGAGGCTAAAGCCAACATAACTAATGAATCAGCTGAGCGGAAACCTAACTTAGTTATTGGAGATCCTGATAGGTATTTTTACCACCTGCAAAAGTAGGGATAAAAATACTTAAAAATACTTGCAAGAGTACAAGGTTGTCGTAGTATAGCAGCTCAAGTAAGGTCGTTCTCCACAGGGATGGAATGAATAATCTATGTTAAAATCAAATCTTAATTAATTATTTGAAAACGAAATTGGGAAGATGTTGATTTTATTACCTAAAATATTAAAAACGAATTTAATTAAAAATAATGAAATAAATTGACAAAGTAAAGAAAACAAAAGAAAAGAGTTTTGAAAATCAAATTGTAAAAACCTAGGGTTCTGCCATCCCCTTAACAATTCTATGTAGATTTACCAATTACTTATGAATTACCCATGCAACTTTGAAGGTTAGGTTTTCCTAATGCATATTCTACTCGTGGTATTCAAGCTAGAATGTATATCAAACATGCAATCCGTCTGTGGTATTCAGATCAAATATAAACATGCATGACTCATTACGCTTTGTGAAAACCCTTTGAAAAACCATGCAACCCCTAAGACGTGGTATTCATCCTAGGTAAAATTACAATTATCAATCACAAGAAGCAATACTCAATTCCCTGTTGGTATTCCGATCGAATTGCATCCAATTACTTATCTAAACATCCTAAAGGTAGCTAAACATTAAGATATAGAGACAGTTTAAAGCACAGTGATTAATAATTCAAAGTATGCATGTATAATATCATAAGCAATTAAATAAAGACTACATATTCATGCTAAGGCTCAAGGCATCGCCCTAGCAAACGAAAATTAGCTATGAACGACCATAAAACAAAAGGAATTTTATTGAAATAGAAAAAGGATAGAAAACACCTGAAATACAAATCCTCAAAACCTAGCTAAGTTCCAAAGTAGTGCCTCCTCAATGTTGCGTCCCCGAACCCTAATGGCTAAAAAGCCTTATTTATACTACTAGAAAATAAAACCCTACCTAGAAAAGGTTTTAGAATAAAACTAGGAAACATAATAAAACAATAAAACAGAAAATAAAAAGGTTTCCTATTTGAACTAGAATTCGGAGTTCTCAGAAAATCATACTTTTGACTAAAGAAATAAACTCCTATTTGGTCCTAAAAGGTCTCTTTTGAAATATGAAGACGTCCCCTACAAATCCTCAGAAGGAATCTTCCTCAAAATATGCCAGCTTGACCTCCAAAACACCCAAAACGTCCAGAAACGTCAATCTGCGAAAGTTGCACGCTGGGCCTTTATTTCATCGCCACGGTCAAACGGCTTGGTAGAAAATCTGGAATTTTGATACAATCATCTTGAAAGACTCACGAACATCCTCCAATTGAAATCACTCCAAAATTCATCCGTATGATCATGTTTTGCTCTAGAGGAAGTCGAATGTCCTACATTGAAAATATAATTCAAAGTATCAAAATTCTACCAAAATAACCAACAAATTATAACTAAGATTAAGGTAAAATATATAGTATAAAAGTGACTCATCTAAGTTCAATAGGCAAACTGGTTGGACATGATTCAAAGAAGTTAACACACTATATACCTCATTCCTATGATGGAAGAAGTGTGTTGTCTGCAGAAGTTTTAGGGTGTATATTTATACTTAATGACAATGGTATCTTATAAATAAGAGGAATAAAACAGACTTTTCTTAATCAGTGGTCACCTATGTGAGAGTAGAAATGGGCCGCTTCTATGAGAATGAGATGGCTAAATTCTCTAAAGCTCTCATAAATCCGGGATTTGTTCAGGACCAAAATGAACACAACTGTAAGAACCGTAATATATTAGGATTAGTGATGTGTGTTGCTTATTATCTCGGTTTACTGCTGCGGTGAACAGTTTAAGATCTTCCACATCCACTGCGTCACCAAGAGACACCTCTCCCAATGCATCTCTTGTCCGCCTGTACTCTCAAATTCTTCCTAATTTTTCATTCATGTGGGGGATTGTTGGAAATTATATATTATAATATATGCAATATTGTAATATATAATTTTAATAATTGAATGAAAAATAGTGTTAACCAATTCTTAGAAAGGTTATGTTGTTTAGGTGTATTCTCTTGATAAGTGATGTATACTTATAGATGAAAAGATACATCTCTTTAACAAGAAGTACTTGAGTTCTATATAAACCCATGAAACCATTATCATTAGATATAGAAAATTAGAGTTAATTTTACTCTTGAGAAATAGGGTTTCCCCACTTTGTTTCTCTCATGCTTCGTGTGTCAAATTCCGAGTTGTGTCTTGAGAGTACGAAATATATAAAGTTCGCTAGAGTCTGAAGATTGAAGTGCTTTGACTTCGGATTATAGATTGTTGAATCCTGAGAGATGGATGTCTACCGAACTACAAAGACAAGAGTAGGGGCGAAATTCTATCTTTAGATTTTTTATACAAGCCTCAATCTCCAAGTTTGTCAGTTTTTCTAACTTTATCTCTAGTTGTTTATATTAATCTCATATATAATTTATGTTGTGAATTTCTTTATGATTATTATTATTGGAATTTCTTTTATATTTCTCATATTTTCTAATATTGCTCCAACAATATATACTCACTTGGCCTTTCAATCCATAACAAAGGTTGGAAGTCTATTGTTTGCACCAGACCCACCAGCGTTTCTAGGATGTGTACCTACAGGTGTTCCTAGTTCCATGACGCAGCAGAAGAGATGGGCAACTGGCTTGCTTGAAATCCTGCTTAGTAAAAACTGTCCATATTTGGCACTCTATTTGCAGACCTCCAATTTAGGATATTCTTGGCTTACTTCTGGGTCGTTTCTTGGGGCCTAGCTACGTTGTAATTGCTGAATTGTGCTATGCTGCTCTGCCAGCTTATAAGTATCATCACCAACACACATTTCTTGCCCCAGGTGGGAATATATATATATATATATATATATATATATATGTGTGTGTGCGCGCACGTGTGTGTGTATGTATACACACACTACATCCCTTGAATATTTTACGCTTCATGCAAGTTGAGTATTTACTAATCAGGTCGTTATTGCTTTCGCTAAAATGGTGGCAATGCTTCATTTGTTTTTACATCAAGAAAATCGGTATATATTGCTACATTATTTGGTGAACGAATTTGATGATGTCAGTGTCATCGTTGTTCAAGAGTTTTTACACTTTTTAACTGCTTCAGATCGAGGCCAAGAACCAACCTACTATATACCAATTGCTCTCTTCGTCCTTTACCATATTTACACTTTACCGGAGCATCTTCGAACCAGTCTATTGATCCGAGCATGGTGGAATAACCAAAGAACGGGAAGGATAACTACAAAGAGTGCTTGGTTATTTGGATTTATTGGTGTCATACTCAAACTCTTAGGTATATCTGAGACAGTCTAAGTTACAAAAGATCAGTCTAGTTCAAGTGATGGAGGCTCTGAAGACACTGAAGCTGGCAGATTCGCAGTTGACAAGTCTCCCATTTTCGTGCCTCCCACAACTATTTTGCTGGTGCAGTTAACCGTGCTTGCTACAGCTCAAAACGAGTTAGAGGGTCAGGCCAATTAAAGGTTATAAGTAGTAAGTGGTTGGTGCTATGCCTCAGGCCATTTTTGAAAGGGTTGTTTGGTACTGGGAAGTATGGAATTCCCCTATCCACCATATTTTTTTCTGGTTCCCCTATCCACCATATCTAAGTCTGTTGGTTTCACGCTACTGTTCTACACCTTATGTAGAAATTAAAGTGATGCTCCTAAGCTCACTTACGGCGTCAGCCATTAAGCTAGTGGGTCTCAACAACTCATCAATCGCAAAATGCGCATAGCCGGAAATTGTTGCTAGACCGCTCACAAAAATTAATATGGTGGTAGTACTACCCTAGCGTTCACCATCGAAGACCAAAATATTCTAGGCTTTGGTATCTAATTTTGTAAAGTGCATGATATATTTTCAACTTGGTAAAACCTCCTTCAGAAGAAGTATTCCCATGTGATTATCACAGGGACTAGTGCGGAGCCACACGAGGAAGAGATTCTCTTGCAACCATTTCATAATTTTAATGATGTTACTGAACAAATCAATGTTTGTAATGTGTTAAAAAAATGAATCATCCATCCATAAAAAGATAGTCACGTGATGAAATGTTGCAAAAGAGAACCTCTTCACATGAGGACAAGGATAAAACTGGCCCCTCTTGTAGTGTTTCAATAGTTGAGAGCTATGATGATTAATATTTGTTCAAATTTAATGTGGTAATTTTTTTATATTTATAATACTTGCATTTCCTCTTGAGAGAATGAGCTCATTTCATCACTTGCAAATAATGTAACCGTAAAAAGAAAGTTTGTAATCAGAACCATTCAATTTCTTAGTCTTCATTTGAAGATCATCCGTAAAAAAAAAACATGCTAATCAGAGTCATCCAAATGTATCAACTAATTCATTTAGGCTTACCTATCCCTGAAGGTAGTTTGGGTTTATGGATCGGTAACAGAAGATGCCTAACCGGGCTGAAGATTTCATGCGACGGGATCGAATTCAATCTTATGCATGCCAGGACTGTGCGCACTGCACTCTCAAGTTCACTGTTTTGTTGACCCAAAGGAAGAGATGGGTCACGGGCCTCCCTGTAATTTTGTTCAGCAAATATACTCGCATATTTGCCACCCTTAATGCTAAACTCCAGTTTAGGCAGTGCTTGGCCTACACATGGCTGCTAATATGGGCCTACACTGCATTCTTGGGGCAACGCTTGTTGAAATATGATTATGATAACAAGGTTTTCACAATATGTGTAATCATATGTGAAGGTACACCATAATATTAGTGTATACATATAATTGTAGTGAAATAAGTTAATTAATTAATAAAGGAAATAATATAATTATTTAATTAATTAATTAATTAATTCTAAAAGGATATGAACAGTTGTATTTCAACATGAAAAGTTATAACTTCCTTGAAGAATACAACTCCTCCAGAAAGATTATTTTCATCTCTATATATTTGTCAAATCCCTTTCTGTCAGATTCATTCAATTCCATACTTCGATACTCACTTTCGGTTTATATCCTTCATACTATATTGTGATCGATAGTTTAAGCGAAATCCGTTTCTGATCCTGTGAACTACCCAATTTCTATCAATGCTATGCTTTCTCCCAGCTTATTGCATCATTACCAACTCAGGTTTCTTGCCAAAGGTACTATTAACTAGGAGGAGTAGCAACAAAACGTGGTTTATTTTAGGATTAGAGACATTTCTAGTCTAAAATTTAGGTTATTATGTTCTCTCAAAATGGTTTCTTTTGTATTTTGATTCGGATAGAGTCTTGGTCGTTTTTGTCTAATACGCGTTCACGTGGTAGGGTTTCAATCCCTTAATGCACTTATAACATCCAGTTAGGTTAAAACGACCAAAACCAGTAACGTATTAAACATAAATTTTCAATGCTCCAATGTATGTTTTGGATGATTAATTATTAAGCAAGCATAAATTTGAATGTCCAATATGCAGATGGAAGAGCCAGCTCTCATAATGTTTACTGCTTTGTTTCTTCTTAGAAACATAGCCACACTGTGTTTCTACCTTCGCTCAGGCCAATCAATCACTGCATGGTGGAATTTTCTGAGAAAGGGCTTTGCAGGAAAAATATCCTCAGCAACTTCTTTGTTACTTGGACTCGTGACTTTTCTTTTCAAGCTTTTAGGAATATCCCTGGTCACATTTGAAGTCACGCAGAAAGACCAGCCTGCCCATTCTTGTGACTACGATGAAGCGAATGCTCGTAGGTTCACATTTGACGAATCTCCAATGTTCGTGCCAGCGACAGCCCTCTTGTTTCTGCAATTGACAGCGCTGGCTATGAGCTTGTTTGGGATGCAACCACTGGCTCATGGTTCACAAGGCACAGGACTTGGGGAAATAATGTGCAGTGTTTTGGTGGTGAATGCTTTTGGCCATTTGTCAAAGGGCTGTTTGGGAAGGGAAAATATGGAATTGTCCACTATATTCAAGTCAGCTATCTTGGCCTTGCTTTTCATATTGTATTCCCTTATCCTCTAAGAGCTAGATAAGCTTGGCTTTTGCCATATTTTTATCTTCCTTGGAGTAAGAGGTAGCTTATTGAACAAAAAAGATTGGCCTGTTGAGGCAGATGATAAACCTGTTGGAAGTTCAAATAAAAACATGATGTCAATGTTTGTGAGCTGGTTTATGTCTATGTTTGTGTGCTACTTGATGTCAATGCTTGTGTGCTGCCAGCTACTTTTCTCTCATGCAGCTGCACCCACCAAAATGGAGGTTTCCCATGATTGCAACCAGTAAAGTTGCTGCAATGTGTGTGTGTGTGAAAAGTCTAAAGTTACTACAAAGTGAGTGTGAAAGGATGTAAAGACTATGAACACTTTTATTTTCTTAGGTATGTGTTAGTCTTTGTTTGTTTTAAACAATAGTTGTTGAATATGACTTTTGTATGGATAGCATTAGAAAGTCTTTATAAAATCTCTATAAAAGAGATATTTATGTATGTTTGATATTCATTCCATCCACAAGGAATCAAAGTGTCATCACCGAAGCTTGCTCTCCCTCTTTTATTTCTTTTGTCCAATTTTATTGAGAGTGAAAGTGAGAGGTGTGATAGAGTTAGTAAACTTATCACTCATATATTTTGGTATTGAGTTAGTAAAGTTTGAATACCAACAAAACCAGTAAGAATTTAAGGTATGTCTACTTTAATAATGGATTTGTTATCAAGTAATCAAATATATGGCAGTACCAGTTGTTGATGATCATACCCAATCGGACCAATCGTTCATATGTTGTGGTAATTATACAAACTACTCTAACCTATAGATTACATTGCCCTTTTTATGAAAGCAAATCTAATCATACCCTTTTTTTTTTTTGGCGCCAATCTAATTTTACAAATACTTTTTATTTGCTACGCACCTGTTTGGGGTGGGCTTCTCTACTAACACCGACACTGAAAGCATGCTTATTATGATCTCACCATAAGAGCAAGTCCACCGTTGTGGACTGCTCGGGGGACGGGCGAGAGGAAAGGGCTCGAGGGCCGGTGGGTTGCTCTCCAGCGTTGGGGAGCCCGAGTGAGGGTGGAAGCCCGAGGACCAGGTCGCTGGGCGATTGACAACCCTGCTGCCCAAGGGGTGTGACGTCGGCTGACGCCAGGCCTGGGTGCAGTCCGAGTCCGACAACAGCGTAGGTGATGAGGAGGAGGACGATGGCGAGGGAGATGACGAGGACGAAGGCGGCGACGAGGACGATGATGGCGAGGGAGACGACGACGATGAGGACGAAGCTGGGCTGACGATGACGACGACGATGGCGACGATGGCGAGGGAGACGACGACGATGGCGAGGGAGACGACGACGACGATGGCTGCTGCTGTTCGAGAGAGAGAGAGAGAGAGAGAGAGAGAGAGAGAGAGAGAGATAGAGGGACCGGTCAATTAAAGAAAAATATTAATATTTTATGAATTGGGTGAGAAAAAAATATTAATATTTTATTACCAATTGCCAGGGGGAAGGGCTCCATGGGTGGAGATGTAAATGACAATTATTGTTCATTAATGGCAGTTACTATTCATTAAAGGCAGTTACTATTCAATAGGGTGGATTGAATAGTGGATTGCCAGAGGGGAGGGCTCCATGGGTGGAGTTGCTCTAAAGTGTAACAGATCTCTCTCACCCTCTTAATTTATCCTTTATATGCAGATAATTACTTTAAATTCTGTTTAATTATATAATACGCTGCAAGGCTCGACCATAAAATATGCTACAACATCTTGCCACTTAATTAAAGGTTTTTTTAAATGATCCCTGAAATTTACATAATACATAACTTTGGTCATTGAGATTGAAAATCAATAGAAGTGGTCCTTGAGATTGTCCACCATCCATTATTTTGGTCATTCTGTTAAAAAAACTCCGTTTAGTTGAGGGTATTTTTAGCTAAAATGGTCTCTGAAATTTGCATAACACATAACTTTGGTATCTGAGATTTGCATAACACATAACTTCGGTCCCTGAGATTGTCCGCCATCTATCATTTTGGTCATTCTGTTAAAAAGCTTAGGGACCACTTTAACGGAGTTTTTTAATAGAATGACCAAATTAATGGATGGTGGACAATCTCATAGACCACTTCTATTGATTTTCAATCTCAGAGACCAAAGTTATGTATTATGCAAATCTCAAACACCTTTTTGACTAAAAAGTCTTAATTAAATCACTGTGATTTTCTTCTTGAAAAAAATTTCACGATGTCATATCAGATGAACAATGTATTTGGACTAAACCTATATCTGTTTCAAGCATAAGGAGACAATTTAAACTTGAAAGGTACCAATAAGAATGGGGACGCAACCATGTGTGGATGTACTGTACAGTCTGTACTGCACATGAACAATTCAATCAACAAACTTAGAAGGCGGAACAAAGAAAAAAAAAGAAGAGAAACTTAGAAGGCGAATAATTTCTAATTTTAATTTGCATAGTCTAATCAGGCAATTTTCAAGACAAAACGGTAAACTCTTATGACAATTAAGGGTATGATGAACAAATTTAATTAGAAGGCGAATAATTTCTAACTTTAATTTGCATAGTTTAATTTGGCAAGTTTTGCAACTTAGTACTACGGTCTAGTGATATTCATTTTCACTTGTAAGTAAGAAGTCTTAGTTCGATTCTCACAAAATGCAAATTTGAACCACATTATTGCTAGCCCATTGTGATGCTAAGCCCACTCCTCTTGTAAGATCCCACATCGCCTAGGGGTGTGGATCGTGTAAGCCTTATATGTATATTCCCATCTCTACCTAGCACGAGGCCTTTTGGGAGCTCACTGGCTTCGGATTCCATCAGAAATCTAAAGTTAAGCGAGTTCGTGCGAGAGCAATCTCATGATGGATGACCCACTGGGAAGTTCTCGTGTGAGTTCCCAGAAACAAAACCGTGAGGTGTGGCCGGGCCCAAAGCGGACAATATTATGCTACGGCGGAGTCGAGCCCGGGCCGGGATGTGACAATTTGGTATCAGATCCAATCCCTGGCCGGAAGTGTGCCGACGAGGACGTCAGGCCCCTAAGGGGGTGGATTGTAAGATCCCACATCGCCCAGGGGTGTGGATCCTGTAAGCCTTATATGTATATTCCCATCTCTACCTAGTACGAGGCCTTTTGGGAGCTCACTGGCTTCGGATTCCATCGGAAATTCAAAGTTAAGCGAGTTCGCGCGAGAGCAATCCCATGATGAGTGACCCACTGGGAAGCTCTCGTGTGAGTTCTCAGAAACAAAACCGTGAGGGCGTGGCCGGGGCTCAAAGCGGACAATATTGTGCTACGGCGGAGTCGAGCGAGGGATGTGGTGGGGGCCCGGGAAGGGATGTGACACCTCTACCCCTTTAATGTAAGTAATATCATTTGTTTAGACAATTTTTAAGCCAAAACAATAAAATCTTATGGCAATTAAGGCCATCTCCAACCGAAGGAGGGCCAGAGGGCTTGTTTTAGCCCTCTGGCCCTCCAAGAAATTAATATTTTAATAAACAGTGCTGGGCTATATTTCTTACCATCTCCAATCAAGGGCCAAAGGGTCATAGAGCCAAACATAGCCTTGTCACAAAAAATCATCTCCAACCGAAGGCCAAAGGTCCAAATATAATTTATTATTTAAATTTAAGAAATTTTGGTAAAAAAAAATCAAACGGCTAGCTGACGTTGGCTAGCTGACGTTAGCTAGCCGTTGGATTTAAATTTTTTTTGGCTATAAAGAGGGTGGATATTGGGCTATAAATACCGTGAGTTTCTGGGCATGATAGGGTCATTAGACTGCATGCATTGGAATTGGAAGAACTGTCCCACCGGATGGCAATGAGGCTTTAGCGGAAGGTCGAGAAAGCCAACTGGTGTATTAGAGGCGGTTGCCTCGTATGACACATGGATCTGACATGCTTTCTTTGGAGTCTGGATCCCAAAATGACATTATAGTTCTTGGGTGTTCACCGCTCTTCAATAACCTGACGGAAGGTAAATCACCTCTCTGCCATCTACCCAAAGTGGGCAACAATTGTCCAAGCAATTCCAAACCCTGCGAATGACTCTGAAAAGTGGTTTGCCTTACAAAAAAAGGCATACCGGAAAGATGTTGAGAGAACTTTCGTATTTCATAAGCACGGTGGAAGATCATCAAGGAACCAGCAAGAGGGTGGAATCGAAAAAATTTGGACTCCATCACGATGTCTTGCATCATATTACACAACATGATTGTGGAGGATAAGCGAGATGGGTATATTGATGGAGAGTTTGATGACGACCAAGATGATTCAAATAGGTCAATAAGGGCTCGTGCAAAAATATATGATGACCCTAATTTGCCTTTGAATCCAAGAACTGGTAGTATCTCTTTAAATGAGTACATGAGGCGCTATAGGATGATACGTTCAAGTGCCACAAACAAGTACCTACAACGGGATCTTGTTGCATATCTTTGGGCCAAAAGAAACATGGAGTCGGCGTTTAAGTTTTATGTTGTTAAATGTTTTTAAAAATGTTGTTAAATGTTTTTTCTTATGTTGTATAATTTTAATGTTGTTTAATGTTGTTTAATATTATTTTATGTTACTTAATTTAATTTAATGTTGTTTAATGGCTTAGGAAGTTATAGAGAAAAAAATAGAATTTTAATTTTAAAAAAAAAAATTTGTAAAAAAAAAAAATGTAAAAAATAAAAAATAAAAAAAATAATTGCTAGCAGACGTCTTATCGTTGGAATTCAAATTGTGGACTGGCCCGCTGGTTTGGGCCGGCCAGTTGGCCCTTTGACCCTTTTTTGTCGAGTAGAGCCCACGAGCCCTTTGGCTTGGCTCTCTGTTGGAAATGATTTTCGAGTTATTTTTGATCCTCTGACCCTCTGGACCATTCGGTTGGAGATGGCCTAAGGTATGAAGTTAGCTTTCACCGACCTTTCCATCCCGTGTAAAGAATAACTCTTATGATCATCACGATTTCTCCCAGTAACTGTCACTTCACCGAAAGTCTGCCTAAAGAGATATAGAGAGGCATATATATTTATGTATACATATATATGGACATCGACATTCAATTTCTACAATGATTGATGCTAACGCCGGCCATCTATATATATTATGCTTATTTAAACCGCCTTGGACCTGACCTCTATCCACAGCTCTTATCTTTTCCTAGCTAATGGCAAATCCTCAACCTCTTCTTTGTGAAAAAACTCCCCTTAAAATCAATGCACTGCAGAAAACCCTAGAAATTGCAATTCTGTTCTTCTTTGTTTGTGTCCTTGTTTATCGTCTCCTATCTCTCGGGGACCATGGTTTTGTTTGGCTTCTTGCCTTCACGTGTGAGTCTTGGTTTGCTTTCAATTGGGTTCTTACTCTCATCACCCAATGGACTCCTGTTGAATACAAAACATACCCTCACAACCTCTTGCAACAGTATGTCATACATGTTCTTTTTATTACGTACTTTTAAATAAGCTTGATTAAGCTTAGTACACGTTGTTGGGTTAGGTTCATTCACTTTTCTATCATCTTTTTATTAAATTGAAAAAAATGTCATCTTTTATTAATAGGTTTATCTTTTACTCAATTTTTATGATTAAATATAAGAATTAAATATTATTCTGCTTTTCACTGCTCTTAATATCAGTGTTCTAAAAATCGGCCGTGGCGGCCGCTTAGGTGCTGGGCGTAGGTGTGTCGATCTGATTAGGTGCGAATCGTTAAGAAAAATCGGGGAGTTGTTAAGCGTCCGCCTAGGCGCTCTTAGGCAGTCTGGACGATCTAGGCGGCTGTCTAGGCGGCGATCTAGGCGGAGTGAAATGGTTTCATGGGAAGAAATTCCAAACAGATACCTAGAATCGCAAAAGCTTTCTCGTCGCTTCGACTCCCTCTCTGTGCACCACGACTTTTTTAGATGTCGCGACTCTCTTTCTCTAAAATCCATCGAAGAAGAGGAACTTACAGCGCAAAACAGAAGAAGATGAAAAAAAGGGAGAATTTATGGAGGGAAAACGGAAAAAAAGAAGAGGAAGAGGAAACGGAAAAAAGACGAAGACGATGAGGAAAAGGAAAGAATAAAAAAGAATAAAAGTTTTCAGTTTTCAAGGCTTCAAAATGGTCTCCTTCGTTTGGAAGTCTATAGGTTTATGTGAGTGATGGCGTGACTATGGGTGGAGGGGAGGGGTCACACTCACACCACACACAGTGGTGCTTTATGAAATGGACAAGGATGCATGCACATCTTCATAATTGTCTCTTTATGATTTCTGACCTTAACTTTCAATTGCAATATAGGTTTCTAACCGGTTTTGGTGCTCCAAAGTTCAAAGTGGGACACCATCCCAGATAAAATCATAAATAAAAGAGAGAGGATTTTGGGGATGATGACAATGTGCGTGGTTTGTTTAAGGGATGCCTGGCATGGCTTCCTAGTAGTTTTATTATGAACCACCCAGCCCACTATGTGAGAAATTTTTAATTATGACGGGAACACAAGTGGTACACCATGTGTTTTAATAGGAATGATGGGAAATTTTATTTTTTAAGTTATTAACTTTTTAGCACACATATCTCATCATTGTATAATGACATGTGATGTACCACCCCGTGTACCGGTCACATTGAAAATCACTCCACTATGTGAGATTTTTACTTTTACTTTTTAAAAATTAGATATAACCATTTAAAATGTCCTAAGTTATATAGCATATATGCTTAATGTGTTTTTAAATTTTGGATTTGTTAGATAATCTTTTTGTATTTTATCATTCTTTTATTATCTTATTCATGGATTTCATACAAGTATAATTTTTTATGTGTCAATATGCACTTATTTACAAGATATACAAGAAATTTACCTAAATCCGTCCAGGCCGCGTAGGCACCTAGGCTCCTAGGCGGCACTAGGTGTCAGTCCGCTACCTAACTAGCACCTACCGTTTTTTAGAACCTTAGTTTATATCTCAATTTTTTCGTCTACCTCCATCACAGGTTAACAATGGTAACTAATCTATGTTTGTAGGTACTAAGTATGAGTGTATATACTAGTATGGATTATAAATGTATGGAAGATGGAATTTCTTTGAACTATTTTCATGAATGATAGGTAAATTTATTTTTATTTATTTTTGTACGTACGTACGTAAATACCTCTATCACAGGTTAAATGATTTTATTAACCTAACGTATAAGTATTATATATGTTGACACATAACTATTTTTATGAAAGTAGTTAGATTTTTTTTATTTAAATATTCAAATTAAAAATTTGAGTAAAGACTCATAAAATTAAGAAATTTAATTAAAGTTGAAAAAAAAAACTGGACTAAATTCGACAACAGCTCAAATTTTTTTATCTGGATCAAAGTTATCCGTTTAAATATAATTAAGTTATGTATGCTCATGTGTAGTGTTGCTCACCTATTTCTTTGAACCTTGCTAATGCCAGATTGAAAAAATATATGTTCTTGTGGTAATTAACATGCTGATTAATGTCTTATTCTGTATGTTTAATACGTAATTAGGGTTTCGGAGCTTCCTCCGGTGGACATGTTTGTGACAACAGCAGATGCAAAGCTAGAGCCACCTATCATTACTGTGAACACAGTGCTCTCTCTTCTAGCCGTTGATTATCCAACTCACAAGCTAGCTTGCTATGTATCAGATGACGGGTGTTCACCTCTCACTCTCTACTCTCTCATTGAAGCCTCAAAATTTGCTAAGCTTTGGGTATCCTATTGCAAAAAGTACCTTGTTCAAGTTAGAGCACCATTCAGATATTTCTCCGACAATCCCATTTTGTCAAGTTATAGTACATCAGGATTTCTTCAAGAATGGACAAAAACGAAGGTAGAACTTGGCCTTACATATTCTTAGTTGAATTTGTATGTATGTATGATGTCTCTATCTTTAATCTTGCAGGATGAGTCTGAAAAGCTCAGCCAAAAAATTGAAGATGCTGTCCAAAATTTGGCACCTCTTGATTTTTCTAGAGACAATGTGGATTTTGCTCATATAGACAGCAGGAACCATCCCACTATAATCAAGGTTCTTGTTTTTTGTTTTTGGTAATTCACACAAGAAGTAAAGCCTCCCAATAAGTTCAATTTCATCGGTAAAGGTAAATTTATATGCAAGATGACCTTTGTGGAGTAGCAATATATAACAGCTCATTATATTCATTATATATGCTACACAGTTGGTTGACTGACTAATATTGTGGTTCATCTACTTTTCACATCCTGCAACTATTCCTTAAAATTTTAGTGAAACCAAAAATAAAGTTTCTATTGTTAATTTGAATTAATATTTGTACAGGTGATATGGGAGACTAAGGAGAGAATATCTAATGGTCTGCCACATTTGGTTTATGTAGCCAGGGAGAAGCGTCTTAATCACTCACATCATTACAAAGCGGGCGCTATGAACGCTTTGGTGATAATTATTTGCTTAACTAAGAAAATGTTTCCATCTCTCTTTTTAAATACATTTGTTAAATTAGTAAATTACTGTTATCTTAGGCTTAATTAGCTAGTGTAAAATCCATGATTTTACCCAATGACTAAGGGTCTCTGGTGTTATGACAAATGCTCCATTTATGTTGAACGTGGACTGCGACATGTATGCCAACAATCCAAAGATCGTTCTTCATGCGATGTGCCTACTGCTTGGTTTCAAGCATGAAAATGGTGCATTTGTTCAGTTTCCCCAAATGTTCTACAACATTTTGAAAGATGATCCATGTGGAAGCAAAGTGGTTGAGGCTGTAAAAGTACGTATATGAGTTTACTATTACTCCACTTTGACGAAAAAATCTTGCAGGTCACGTGCTCATACCTCTAGTCAGGCGATAGAAATAGGGATATGAACATGGGGTAGCTAAGTTAATTTCGCACTATGGCAGATTGGCGTACATGGACCTAATTAATGTAGAAGGCTTTAACTTTTGCAGAAAATTTGGCCTGGGTTAGCTGGGATCCACCTGTCTATGCAGGGACAGGATGTTTTCACAGACGTAAAGTTATCTACGGTTCATCTCTAACAGATAATGAAGGTATCTTAGCATCCACGATATATATTATGTGTACTAATGTACATAAATAATCACTCATTAATGATTATTCAACTTATAAATGATTTTTCAAAGGGAACTTGACGAGTGAGAGACTAAACAAAGAATGCTTTGGAAATTCTCCAGAGCTCATCCGATCAGCTACTCAAATTTTATTAGAGGAAAATATTGATCAACCGGACGACCTTTCCTGTGCGGTCGATGCAGCATGCCAAGTTGCTCATTCCGATTCGAGCACGATACATTATGGGGCAAAAAGGTAACGAAAAATATTTTTCTCTCTAATTTTAGAAGAAGTCTCTGTTAATTGACAGGAGTTTTGACATTGTTAATTGGGCCGACCCTTTTTCAGGTGGGTTGGATTTATGGGTCGGTAACAGAAGATATCCTAACTGAGATGAAGATCCATGCAAGAGGGTGGAAGTCTATCTTATGCATGCCAGAACCACCAGGTTTTCTGGGCACTGCACCCTCAAGCACTCATGTTATGTTGATCCAGAGGAAGAGAAGCGTCACAGGGCTACTAGAAATTTTGTTCAGCAAAAATTGTCCCATTTTTGCCACCCTTTATGCCAAGCTTGAGTTTAGGCAATGCTTGGCCTACCTGTGGATGCTAATTTGGGGACTGCACTCTATTCCTGATCTATGCTATGCTCTTCTGCCAGCTTACTGCCTCATTACCAACTCACACTTCTTGCCAAAGGTAAATAGAATCATCATCTACGTATAATGTGATTTTAGTTCGAAATTGTTATTAGCATTTTAAAATAGTCACTTGGCTTGCACTCTTGTTTTCTTTGCCATTTTCATCAAAGAAGAATGTATGATTACTTTGGAGTACCAATAATAGCTGTTTTAAAATTTTGTTAAATTAAGCTTCGTATAAACATTGTTAATGATGGAATTATGAAGTCTACGTACACTTCAAATTAATCTGTTACCAAATAGTGTGACAATATTTTAAGTACATATAATGATTTATGTCGATTAAATAATATCACATTTTTTCATGAATGAAATTTAGTGTCCCTAGCTACTTAAACGATTTTGCTTTGTAGGTCCAGGAACCGGCTCTAATAATATTTGCTGCTGTGTTTCTCATTAAACACTTAGGCCTTGTTTGGCACGCTGTATAAGGGATCGGATAGAACTACTAGTACGGACCTGGCCGTTTGGTGTCCTCACGTACTAAATAGTCGCTGAATTAATTTAAGCAGTCGGATAGGATAGTCGGGTATACACCTTCTTAATAAACCCTTCCAAAAGGAGTGGATTATTAGTCCGGTTCCCTTTCCTCTATCTCGGACTTTGTTCCCCACGACGTACACGTTTTCGCCATCATCCCTCTCGTCGTCGTCGTTCTCCTATAGCCATCGCCTCATCTCACCGACGTCGATCTGCCCATGAGGTGCAGGTCTGTGACATTGAGGTGCAGAGAAGAAGAGAAGCTGAGGTGTAGAGAAGAAGGGGGAGGTCTGTGACAGTGAGCATCGCAACTTCTTATGGCTACCGGATCTCCCTGCATCTTCTCCGCCGTTGCCATTTACTGCATCCGTCGCCGATTGCAGTTGCGAGACGCTGCAGGTGATGTGGAAGGAGGTGGAGACAGGGACATAGCGGGTGGGGAAGAAGGGGCTCTTTGGCAGGTTTGATGCCAACATGTTGCTCTTTTTTATTGAATATGGAAATGTCAGGAGTCGAAGACGGCGGCGGTGCAGGGAGAGAAAGAGAGAGGGGAGAGAGGGGGTGGCTGATGACTTACAATATTCAAGGTTGAGAGAGAAAGGGTGACTGGTGGCTGAGAATATTTAGGTTAAGATTATCCGATTCAGTACCAAACATAGTATAAATAATACAGTTATTAGTCCGATACTGCACCAAACGCCCGATTAATTTAGTCAGTACTATCCGATGACTATTTATCCTATCCGACATAAATAATCAGTACAATCCGAGCTGCCAAACGAGGCCTTAAACACACTACACTCCAACCTTGATTCTGGTCGATCAATTACAGCTTGGTGGAACCAATTGACAGTGGGACCATGGAGCAAAATACTCAGTTTAACTGCATCATTATTTGGAGTTATAACTGTGGTATTTAAGCTTTTGGGCATATCTGAGGTGACATTTGAAGTCACACAAAAGGAACAAAATTCCTCTTCTAGTGACCAAGAAGCTACTTATGATGCTAGGTTTACTTTTGATGAGTCTCCAATATTTGTACCAGCCACAGCCCTATTGTTTCTGTACTTCACAGCTCTGGGGTTGCAACCACCGGCTCATGGGGTGAATGGGGCGGGCCTAGGGGAGATGATGTGTAGTGTGTGGGTGGTGCTATGTTTTTGGCCATTTGTTAAAGGTTTGTTTGTGGAGGGTAAATATGGGATTCCCATGGCCACTGTAGTCAAGTCAGCTGTGTTGGCCTTGCTCTTCATGCACTTCTGCCCTAAGAACACTACATCCTGATCAAGTTTCTGATTAATATAAAGTTAGGAGATCAGAGTAGACAGAGTTGTAATGTTCTTATCTTTCCTGATTGTATTTGTATAAGGATGAAAAAATAAAAGAAATTATAACTTATTTTATTAAGTGTTTATTTCAAATTTAATGGGTTCTCACATGCATCATCTTTATGGATTTGATGACTATCTAGTTATATATCTTTGGAGAAACAAGTGCAGTGTGGCATATAAATGAAAACCACGAAACAAAAGAGGACAAAACTAAGCTAGCATGTCGCCATTTGAAACTAAGGATTGTTACGTAAACTTAGGAGAAATAGGGAGCACAAATCATCTCCAATGGTGCTACCTATTTTTAAGTTAAATTTAGTTAAAAAGACTAGAAACTGTTGAAGGACAATTTAGAGAGGGAGAGAGAGAGAGAGAGAGAGAGAGAGAGAGAGAGAGAGGGAAGCTCAACGACTGTATTTTCACTTATGCTCCTTGGTGCCTTATGCCTTTAGTTATACTAGCCACATGGACTTTTCTTGCCTCACAAGTAATACAAGCCATAAAGGATTAGATATCCAAATCCTATTGGAATCTTGTTTCTAAATTTATACAGCCACATTCATAAAGAATATTAACTACAACACTCATTCTTAAAGTGTAAAGTTTAATAAGTTAACGCATCAAGTCTTCTCGGATGATTATTGAAGTCTTTGATCGACATAGACAATTTCACACGTGAAGTGCGATAAAACCTAAAGGGTGAGAAGTGTAAGGTTGAAAGTTTGAAGTAATCAACGGCGATGAATGCTCACATCAGGGTATGACCAACCTAAGACCCTAGTTAAAACCTTGTTAGCAAATCTCAGTGGCACAAATGCTCCTGAACTAAAAGAAAAAGAGTACATTAAGGTCAACTTCTACTACATACTACCCATGAGTTCGACAAAACTCCTCAATTAGACTATAAGCAATATAAATCGGACAGTTTATGCATTCCAATCTTCGGACAAGCTTCTAAAAACTGAATTTCGGCAGTGACTTGGTGAAGAGATTAGTGAGATTGTCTAGGAACTAATTCTCTTGACTACGATCTTTTGATGCTCTTTTTGAGGATGAGAGGAAAAATTTTGGCGCAATGTGCTCGGTATGGTCTCTTTTGATGTATCATTTTTTAATCTGGTATTGTTGCGAATGAGAGAAGAAAACATGTAGAATTATCCTCAAATATCATTGGGACGTCAACAATGGACGATAATCCACAAGTGCTTTGACTATGCTTGACAACGGCTCTAAGCCATGTACACTCACTAGCAGCCACATAGATGGTGAGTATCACGCCATGGTACTAGGACATAGCAACTAAAATCTGCTTATTAGACTTCCAAGATATTTGCAGTTTCACCAACGGTAAAGACATAATCCGTTTAGGGTCTTATTTTGTGCGGGTTGAATAAGTACCCAGCATTAGAATAACAAAACTTAATTATGCTGAAAAATCTTTTGATTTGTATATGCAGGTGGCTACATTCATAATGGAGAGGATTATAAGTGCTGAGGGACATAAGTACTATGCGCTTTCACGAATTGATTTTTCGTAATCACTCAAGCTCTTAGGAAGATGCTCGAAATGATTACTACTGTAGAGCCTTCCCTCCGACTGTTTAAACTTATCGTTCGTTGCTATATGAAACTCGCACAAGGCCGAAAGTAAGTCACTCTTAATAGTTAATGCTTATAGGTCTAAGCTCGTTTTGTGTCTTGGACTACACAAGATTGGAATTGAGTTCAAGCCAGTTCTAACATATGTGTGTCTAATACAATTTAACTAGTTAAGTCTCAACAATTCCAAGTTTGTTAAATATTGGTGGTCGTTTAATCTAATTTAACTGAAATAGCCGTGTCCAGGATTGTGCCTGTAACACTCTAGATTGGACTTGTCACATACAATATGTTGGACCGTTCTCCACTTTAACTATTCTAAACATTGAATGTTATTAGTCTAATTTAATTAAAATAGTCGAGTTTAGATCAAATCAGCAAACGATGAACATAATTACATTTGTCAATTGATGAATTTTTTATTGCAGGGACGTTGACTACAGAAAGTTGTGTCTTCCTAAGAGGCTGAAGGATCGTAAAGTCATTAACCTCATCGGGGTAAGTTCTTCGAATACATTTTTTTTTGGATCGCTTCCCACAACCCGTTTATTTTTAGTGAAACAATTCTACTTGATTTAATTTCCAGGACAACCCAACCGCCATGGCATGCATGAGACGGCTTATTTGGTGTCTTACAGCTGCGAGAAGGGCTCCTCCGACAGAGGCGGGAGGAATTGAAAGAGTTTTTGCTTGTTAACTGAGAAATTATGTAATGTATTTTTGTTTATTAACTGATGGACAGTTTTTGATTAAAATATTTGTATACATGCATTTTGCATCTTCGTAGTATCATATTTCCGCAAAAAATATAGACCAGATCAGCCCCAAATCATAGGTATTAAGACAATTGTGATAAAATTAAACTAGAAGCAAACCATGCCACACCTTCTTCGAACCATTTGCTTTCAGCCAATTAACAGAAGCTTGGATATCCTTTACAGCGCCTTGCCAATCAAGCCGTCCATCAAATGTTGCGCTTCTGCAACATCTAAACCAACCTTCCCCCGATACAAGCTACAAAAAAGAAGAAACAAGAAGATACTTAACATTCAAATATTGCAAATAATTCAACGAACACACATAATATTAGCCAAGGGTAACGTAAGCTCAAAGAATTTACTCTGGGATAAGTGCTTTGAATCCAGGAGCAAGTTGAGAAGTTTTGACAGCATGGTTCTTAATTTCATAATCCACACCCCACCACTCTTGAAGCACAACAATCCCAGGAGCGCCGTCTTTGCCAACAACATACGCATCAAATGTCTGGTCATTAGATCACACAAGAAGAACAAATTAGAAATAAGGTTCAGAGGGAGTCACTACCAACCATTTGCATGAAGTTTGTTTCTTTTTTTTTGTATTCAATAGATTGTCGACACTAAATTAATCCAATCTAAAGAGGGGATTCGAACTTGCATGTCACACTCTTCTAATCAGAGCATAAAGTTTGTTTCTTTCAATTACTCCGCTACAAATTAAAGAAATACGAAAACTTGACACAAAGAGATCTCGATTCCTCCAAATACATAAAGGAAAAAAAACCCGACTTTGTAATGGAACAAGGGCACCGAATAAATTTCACAACTACGAATCAAAACATGTAGATATATGATGAGTTTTTCCTTTACCAATCGAGCACTTGAAGTGTCACTTAGTACTACGGTCCAATAGTATTCCTCTTTCTTTGTAAGTGAGAGGTCTTAGGTTCGATTCTCGCCAAAGTCGAATTTGAACCAAATTATTACTAGTCGATTGTGAAGCTAAGTCCACCCTTCCCTTTTAACGCAGATAAGTGTTTTTGTTCTTATAGTTGATGGGGTGTTTTTTATTTAGTCATGAAAACATCAAATTCCCATTTCCTATTAATCCAAATTGTCAAATAAAATTATCGCACAAAATCCGACGAAATTTAACAATAATAAACTAATGGAAAGAATAAACCAAAAAACAGATACTCACAGTGTCGTCTATAGTGGCAGATCCAGGAAATAATATTATGGGGGTCAGTAAGAATAGCGCGCAGCGCACAATTTTTTTTTACCAGAACTAGCATGCATATCACCATTTCATCGAGTCTTGGTAAGCCTGAAGTTATTTGTAAAGGCATACTGCACACCTGTTAATGCTTCATTTGCGAGGGTAACTAACATGTTCCAAGGCTGCTCCCATATGAATGCTTAACAAAGAAACACACTGATTTTGAACACACTAATAATGTTTGATATCATTGCATCCCGTTAATAAGTTTGTTAAAAAATGATGATGTTGGAGGGCATATATAAAGCAACTAAGCGGTAGCACCCAAGGTATTCATGGACATTCATCGAAGTTCGGAAAGTCAGTAACCAAGGTGTTTATAGACGTTCACTGAAGTTCAGGAGATCAGCTGACCCTTGCCACTCAATACATCTGCCCCTTATCGTCTATTTGGATTTGGATTTTGTTGAAGGGGGCAGCAGAGTCGGAGGCCATTACGCGTATTAAGGGTACAAATGTAATACAGTACAATTAGTAAGGTTGTTAGTATTTGGTTAAAGTAGTTAGGATTTCTTTTATAAAAACAGAATGTGTAATATTCATTTTAGTTAGTTAATACAAATCCTATTTCTCTGTCTAAACTCTATCTCTCTCTAAGATCTCTGTTTTCATTCTTCTTCATCCTTTCTTCTTTATTTTCTCTTCAATTCCAAATATTGCAATGTAGTTAACAACGCGAAATGAGGAGCGAGAAACGGCGGAGAGAGAGAGAATCCGTGCGAGTGAGATGGAAGTGGCGGCGGAGTTTGGGAGAGCTTTGGAGAAGGAGGCTCGGGAAGCTGCTGCTGGCAAACTACCAGCAGCGACAGTTGTCAGCATTCTGTTTCTCCGACTGAGATTTATTTTTTAATTTTTGGGTCGTCAACTGAAACCGTCGGCGTCGATGGTTTTGATTGGGCTTTAACAATTTCAGCAGTTTGGTACTTAGTCGCCCCGCGAAGAGATACCCTCAGGAAGTTTGTGGATTATTCTTAACTGTTGGATGGAAGGAGACCGCACTCAAAGGCGTTTTCGATGTCGTTTGGTGTTTTGGATTATTATTTAGGCCGATCTGATTTTCACTGGGCTAAATGATCCACCTCGACAAGGCTCAAAACAGAATTTCGTGGCCCCATGACGAACGATAAAGAAGAGGTATAAGGGGAAGGAGCCGAATAGAGATGTTATTTTTTTAGGCACTAGCAAAGGTCACACAATCTGTGTTAAGAAATATATATTTTCTATTTTTTAAATATTTGTTTTTAATTTTGTTTTTGTTTTTGTTTTTTTTAATGAGAGAAGTTATTTGTTTTTAATTGGTTGGCAGGCATCTCAGAAAAAAAAGGGCTGGCAGTTAGGAGAGAGAGAGAGAGAGGGGTTGAGAGGTATTGATAAGGTGACATAGTTGTGAGGTTAAAAAAAAACAGTAAAAATTTGTGTTGTACAAAATGACTTTAATGCCCACATTGTTTTCTTTTTAAATATCTTACTTCCAGTTTTGTATTAAAGGATATAGTAGTAATTTTATTATTTTTTCGTTGACAAGCAGTGTTTTATTAGTATGTAGTTTATATACATTGAAAAGAAGACCAACTAGTGGTTTTCCATGGCAGTTCATTTTTTTGGTGGCTGGGAACACTCACAGAGGCATTTCAGTCTCTCCCTACCCACCACCTTGCGATTCACTCGTGCCAGGGATCAAACCCAGGACGTGTCTTGTGGAATACCATATATTTGAACCATTATTTGTAACATATCTCTAATAGAAATAAGACCCACATGCATTGGCGGACCCTACATTTATTAGAGAAATGATACAAATAGGCAAGTGTAGTTTTACATTGGAAAGAAAACAAAAAAATTAGAGTATCTTCAAAGAAAAAGACAAATTTTAAC
This sequence comes from Cotoneaster glaucophyllus, assembly GCA_036320875.1. NCBI lineage: Eukaryota > Viridiplantae > Streptophyta > Magnoliopsida > Rosales > Rosaceae > Cotoneaster > Cotoneaster glaucophyllus. The sequence goes on from CM070068.1 coordinate 6,209,187, forward strand.
TATAAAATTTACATTTAACAATTTATGTGACACTTTGACATTTTTTTAAGTTTTGCTATCCACCTCATATGTTAAATTACATTTTTTTTTAACAAACAGTATTATCTACACTAAAGGGAGGGGATGAGCTTAGCCTCACAATGAACTAGCAATAAAGTGGTTCAAATTCGCCTTTGGAGGGACTCGAACCTAAGACCTCTTACTTACAGGTGAAGAAGAATACCATTAGACCGTCGTAAAAAGTGGCATCAAAGAACATTATTATTTTATCATAATATATATTTTTAAAAGAAAAAGTAATAAAAACGGTAAAATAATATTTAATAATCAATTAAGAATGATTTTATTTTGTATAATAAATATTTTTAGAACAAAAATAATATGAATAACGATAAAAAAAATGTTTAATAATCATATTAAATATGACCAGGTTGCTGTCAATTTTGGCAGCAACGGCGATGACTGTCAATCCTCATCTTGCCAGATTAGAATTGACTTATCGGTTGAAAAACCCTTGTTGTCTATTTTGGATTTAAACTTTTTGATGTCAAACATATTTACTCATACATTTTAGATCCCAAAGCTCGATTTCCTCTGATGTAGTTTGTATAACAAACAAAAGCAAAATGGAGACTGTCAATATGATAAAATGGAAGCACAATTTTTGGTTTAAGAAGAAGAAAATGAGATGGACGAAAGTCCATACACATGAATTAGTGTTATGCCAAACTCATCACCCTAGTCTCTACTTCAACTCCTCCAACGCTTCCTCAAACACGCAAACCAAATTAAACAAATCCATTCCCGCCTAATCATCAACGGTCATCTACTCCACAACCAAAACCCTAAACCCTCCGCTTCCAAATGGATGCCAACCCTCCTCTACAACATTTCGATCAGAGCCCATCTCGGTTTCCGCCAACCCCACAAGACCCTCCTCCTCTTCTTCCACATGCTTGCCCACCAAGCCCCGCCAGACAGCTACACCTTCCCTCCGCTCATCACAGCCGCCGCCGCCTCTTCCTCCTCCTCATCGCCCAATCTGGGCTCCCTGCTTCATACCCAAGTCGTAAAATGTGGCGTTTTGTGCGACTCTTTATACAGACCTCGTTTGTAGGCTTCTATGCCGAGCTTGGTAAATTGTTTATACAGACCTCGTTTGTAGGCTTCTATGCCGAGCTTGGTAAATTGTGCGATGTGCGTAAGGTGTTCGAGGAAATTTCTGAACCGTGTGTTGTTGCACGCAATGCAATGATTGATGGGTTTGGGAAGAATGGGGATATGGTTTCAGCTAATATTCTCTTTGAAAGTATGCCGGAGAGGGACATGGTTTCGTGGACGAGCGTTATCAATGGGTTCGGGAGAAATGGGTGTTTTACTGAGGGAATTTGGTTTTTTAAGATGATGGTGAATCATGAAGATGTGATTGGTTGTTTTGTGACGCCGAATGAAGCTATTTATATTAGTGTTTTTTCTTTGTGTGCTAATTTAGATGGGTGGGTATCTATTTAATGGGGAAAGCAAATACATGGGCATGTTATTAGGAATGCGATCAAATTGACTGCGTTTTTGGGGACTGCGTTGGAGATCTTTACGGGAAGACTGGTTGTTTGACAAGTGCTGGATACGTGTTCTAGAAAATGGTAGTTAAGTTTGTACTTGGAATGCAATGATTTCAGCACTTTCTTTGAATGGTAGGGAGGGGGAGGCTTTGGACTTGTTTGAAAAAATGAAGATGGAAAACTTGCAGCCTAATGAGGTCACATTTGTCGCAGTTCTCACGGCTCGTGCTTGTGGAAAACTGGTGAAGTTTGGTTTGGAATTGACAATTGTTTAGATCAATGTCCAATGACTTTGGGGTTGAGCCGATCATGGAACACTACGGGTGTGTGGTTGATCTCTTGGGCTGAGCAGGACTGTTTTGGGAGGCAGCTGAAGTTATTAAGAGCATGCCTTTCGAGCCCAATGCCTCTGTGTTGGGAGCTATTTTAGGTTCTTGTAGGATCCATGAGACTGCTGAGATGGGAAATGAAATTGGGAAGAAACTGCTTGAATTGCAGCCACAACATTGCGGACGATATGTTGCGAGGAAAGCAATGGTAGATGCCGGAATTCGAAAAATTGCAGTTTACAGTATGATTGATGTCAAATAAAATAAGGGAAACTGACCATTTCCGAAATTGCTAATTAGCTAAATATTTGTGTCTTAGCCATTTGATTGTTTACAAAATCGGAATTTTTCAGAATTTCCATTTTTACTTTCGATTCCAATATGATTTTAGAACAATTGGCACGAAGTGAACCATTATCATAACCTTTTCTTTTGAACGACTCCAGAAGAATGACTTGCAATCTCCATCCCTTTTGTGTAATTTGTCACTTGATAGGGAGAGGTAGGACCTCTTTAGGTAGTCCTAGTTCGGGAGTCCCCACTTTCTAAAACAGAATATTATCTATGTTGATGTAGTGTTTGAGACGTAAACTTTTTAAGTGCGCATGAGTGATTGTGAGTCTGTTAATAAATTGTGAGTCACATTTTCATAATCAAAGGTTGATAGCATCACACATCGGCAGCTATCGGAAGTTTTTCTCTAAGATGAATTCTTTTGATTCCATCCACACATACCAACACAAAAGACATATAGATTCAAGATTTGATTGTGTTCGTATATTAGAAGAGTTAGACATCAGTCCTTAAGTCATGTTCTCCAGCTGCCCAAAAGAATGAACGAATCAGATAAGAAGTCATCTGGTTCAGAAATCAAGTAATATGATAGAGACGAAGGAAAGGAGACCGAGGAAGTATTTGAAATTATCCTAAAATATTGGACTCCCATATAGTAACTCTCAAGAATGAATATGGCTGCCTTGTCACAAATTTTATAACCATGGCCACGCAATCTGCGAGCAGCTTTTGAGTGCTCGGTGGTGTTACTGTTCATGTGTTTTTATTTGAATAGACAACATAATTGATATGTTAGGGACGCAGAGTATAAATTAATAAATAAAGATATACATAAACGGTGGATATATGCTTTCATCACAATATTATTACAAAATAATCGTTTGCCACATACCCGGAAATATGCTTTCATCACAATATTATTAGAAAATAATCGTATGCCCCATACTCAGAAAAAAAAAAGCAGCCCGCAGGAGTCACAAACAAACTACCTATACAAGTATAAATATGTAGATGCCTGCCAATTGACGTTGAGCCAGGCTGCTGAATCAACCTCATTACACATTGCATAAACCTAGCTAGCCACATAAATTTTCTTCAAATTTTTCCAATGGATAACCTAAACTCACATTTTTCAAATGGACTGTCGCAGTTGATATATACATCAAGAGAAAAACGACCAAGCCATCCCCATCATTCCAAAGCCAGGGCCATGAATGTTTTGGTATCATGAGTTTAATTTCATATACATCTAATCATCCGCTCTATTTAATTTTAGGGCAATTAGCAGGAATGATATCATTTTTAATAATGACGACATATTGCTCATATATCGACGATACAACGATGACATAATGACACTTGATCATTTCTACAACCAAAATGCCAAAAAATGATCCTGCTAATGGCCCTTAATTTTAACCAGTGCTTAATTAATTGATCAGTAATATGTATGTCTTGTAGACTAGATTCTCTGCGTTAATGACCAATGCACCCTTCATGCCGAACGTAGACTGTGATATGTTCGTCAACAACCCAAACATTATGTTCCATGCAATGTGTGCGTTGCTCGGATCTGAGAACGAAACTAAAAATGCGTTCAGTTTCTACAGATCTTCTATGACAGACTCAAGGATGATCCATTCGGGAATCAGATGGTAGTTTTGTACGGAAGGTACACACAACAATTAATTTTGTATCAAAGTTTATGATGGCCCATAAATCAAAGGCTCAAAGCTTATATATGAAGACCCTTTTTATGCGGGAACATGATGTGTTCATAGACGAAAAGTTATCTATGGTTTTGTTGAAGGAGATCGAGCTTAGAATAGGAATGTTGACTTTGTTTATATTGTAAATAATTCCTTTCCTTATCTGTGAAGGTTTTAGCTTGATTGTAGGAACCATATTAGGATGTTATTGTAACTATAAGTTGGTAGTTTTGCCTCTTGAATTATATCAAATCAATTACATATTATTCTTTCACATGGTACTAGAGCATTGATCTGGGCAATAAACCAAACACAACAAAAACCTAGCCGACCTCCATGGCAGAACACAAACCATCAGGTACGGCCTCAGGAACCTAGTGGGTAATCCCAATCATCAACTATATCTTCATCATTCAGACCAACCCGGTGCTATTCTTGTGCCGCAGCCCTTGGTCGAAGATAATTACAGCACATGGAAACAATCCAAGACTATGGCCTTAACGGTCAAGAACAAAATCGGACTCGTAGACAGTTCGATCGAAGAGCCGAGTGGAAAGGATCCCAACGAATGGCAGCAGTGGAATCGTTGCAATAATTTGGTCCAAACTTGGCTGCTAGGGTCGATGTCGAAAGACATCGCTAGCAGCGTGATCAATTGCAAAAATGCCAGGCAGATGTGGCTGGAATTGCAGGAGAGATTCTCGCATGTGAACGTGGTTCAACTGTTCAACATCGAGAACGAGATTCATGATTGTGTGCAAGGAGGTATGTCTGTGGGATCTTACTTCACGAAGTTGAAGGGACTCTGGGACGCACGCGATGCTTTATGCACTTTCCCGATCTGCACCTGTGGCTCAGTCAAGGCGATGGCTGCATATTTGGACACGCAGAAGACTATGAAGTTCCTCATGGGTCTCAATGACTCATATGCCAGTGTTCGCAGCAACACCTTGCTGCAAGATCCTTTACCCACAGTGAACAAGGCATACTCCCTCGTTCTGCGGCATGAGAAGCAATCAGAAGTCACAGCAGGTAAAACTTCGACACAACCGGATGCGGCCGTGTTTGCCGTAAAGAATGCCAACCGTGAATCCGAAGGAGATCGAGGTGATTTGAGGTGCACCAGGTGCAACAAAACGAATCACACTGCCAAGAATTGTCGTGCACACCTCAAATGTGCATTTTGCGGATGGAAGGGTCACACGGCAGAATACTGCCACAAGAAGAAGGCAGCGGCTGAAGCTGACTTTGGGGCAGTGATTTTCAAAGGGAATCAAGCAGCAGCGTGCTTGACAGAAAGGAAGGAGATGACGTTCCCGTTCACTGCTGAAGAGTGCAAACAAATCTTAAGTGTGCTGCAAACCAAATCCTCATCTGCCAATCATGTTAGTAAACCTGCAACCCATGAAGAACTTTCAGGTAAAGCCTTTTCACTCCACTCTCATGACAACCAGAGTACTTGGATTTTAGACAGTGGCTGCACGGACCATATGATTTATGATCCTAGCATGTTCTCCACCTCGAGGCCCGTCACTAATCACACAGTCGAATTGCCGAATGGATCCATAGCACAAGTGACTCATATTGGCAAAGTTGTCCTGTCCCCCACTTTGATTCTTGAGAACGTTTTATGTGTTCCGTACTTCAAGTTGAATTTGATTTCAATTAGCAAGTTAGCCAATTCATCGTGCATTACCATCTTTCTGAATCAATTTTGTATCATACAGGACCTACGTTCGGGGAAGATGATTGGGACGGGAATTGAACGGGAGGGCCTCTACTATCTCGATCGCACCAAGAAAGGAACATGCAATCAGGCACAAACAACTCATCCCATCCTTTGGCACCAACGCCTTGGCCACCCATCTACCCGAGTTCTCCCATTATTTTCTTGTGCTAATTTTAAACTTGCATCTTGTGATACCAATAAGTGCGCAATTTGCCCCTTGGCTAAACAAACCAAACTTCCTTTTTCTTCCAGTTCAATTACTACTCATTCTAGTTTTGATTTAATTCATATAGACATATGGGGTGGTTATAAAATTGCTTCTACTTCGGGTGCAAAATATTTTCTTACCATTGTTGATGACTACACTAGATGCACATGGATTTACCTTATGAAACACAAATCTGATGCTCGGCCCCTTCTAGTTAATTTCATCAATATGGTTGCCACTCAATTTGATTCCAAAATTAAAATCATCCGTAGTGATAATGGCCCTGAATTCAAACTTGGCAGTTTTTATGCAGATAAAGGTATCGTGCATCAAACTAGTTGTATCAACACCCCACAGCAAAATGGGGTTGCTGAACGAAAACATAGACACTTGTTAAATATGGCACGTGCCTTGCTCTTTCAGTCTGGGCTTCCAACTCATTTTTGGGGGGATGCCATTCTCACCTCCGCATATCTCATAAATCGCACCCCCACTCCTCTTCTCGGTGGCAAAACCCCGTATGAAAAATTGTTTCACAAAACTCCCAGTTATTCTCATTTGCGTGTTTTTGGTTGCTTATGTTTTACTTCTACTCATGCCCAAACTCGTTCAAAATTTGATCCACGAGCATCTAGGTGTATTTTTTTGGGATATCCTTATGGTCAGAAAGGTTATCGGGTTTTTGATCTTAGTCAACAAAAGGTCCTTGTTTCTCGTGATGTGAGTTTTTTTTAGGATGTGTTTCCTTTTATCCTTCCTCACCCTTCCGCTGCGTCACCCCATATCCACATTTCTTCCCCTCACCCTGACCCATTTTTTCCTTTTGATCTGGACTTCTCTTCCACAGCCCAACTGCCTTCCCCTCTTGATGGCCCAACCCCAACCCTCGGCCCACCTAACCCTGCTTCACTTACCTCACCCGCTGCTGACAACACACATTTGTCATCTCCGTCCCTCACAGATCTGTCCTCTCCTTCCCCGATTCCACCAATACCGACACCCCTCCTTTCCCCACCCACGTCGCCCACACCTACCAGCCCAGCTCCGCGCCGCGGCGGTCGCTCCACCCGACCGCCTGCTTATTTGCAGGACTTTCATCTCGAGACTAGCCTCCCTTCAAGGACCGCTCCGTCATCGTCTACGAACATGGTCACTCGTTCAGGTACGGCTCACCCGCTCTCTCACTTCTTGTCTTATGCTTACCTTTCTCATTCTCACAACACGTATCTTGCTCAACTTACCCTTCTTCAAGAACCCACGAGTTTCTCTCAGGCAGTCCAAATACCGCACTGGCGTGCGGCCATGAAATCTGAGATTGATGCTTTGCAAGCTAATGGGACTTGGAGCTTGGTGCCGTTACCCCCTCATAAACGGCCGATCGGTTGTAAGTGGGTGTATAAGGTGAAATTGAAGGCAGATGGCACGGTTGAACGGTACAAAGCCCGCTTAGTGGCCAAGGGCTACAGTCAAGTTGAAGGCGTCGATTACCGGGAAACCTTTGCCTCGGTTGCAAAAATGGTGACAGTCCGTGTTCTCCTTAGTGTGGCCTCTCTGCGTGGCTGGCATCTCCACCAATTGGATGTGAACAACGCGTTCCTCCATGGCGATCTTGATGAGGAGGTCTTCATGTCTTTGCCTCCTGGTTTCGGACGAAAGGGGGAGCATCGGGTATGCCAATTGCACAAGTCGTTGTACGGGTTAAAACAGGCATCTCGGCAGTGGTTTATCAAGCTGTCCACTGCCCTCAAGGCCGCGGGATTCCAACAATCACGATCCGACTATTCTCTGTTCGTCCGACGTCGTCAAGGTAACTTCCTAGTGTTGCTTGTATACGTAGATGACGTTATACTGGCAGGGAACAATTTGGAGGATATAGAGAATACAAAGTTATTCTTGGCTAACCGATTCAAACTCAAGGATTTGGGGCAGTTGAAATATTTCCTCTGCATCGAAGTTGCCAGGTCACGGCATGGAATTAGCTTGTCTCAACGTAAGTATGCCTTGGAAATCTTGGATGATGCAGGATTTTTGGGTGTCAAACCTTCTCGATTCCCTGTGGAACAAAATATGTCACTCACACAGCTCGATGGAAAGCTGTTAGATGATGCTTCGGCATACAGAAGAATGGTTGGGAGATTAATATATTTGACCATAACTAGGCCAGACCTGACTTATGCTGTACATATACTGAGCCAGTTCATGGACAAGCCACGACAACCGCATCTGGAGGCAGCTCACAAAGTGCTTAAGTACATTAAGCGAACACCGGGTCAAGGGATCCTACTGCCATCTACAGGGTCACTCCAATTGCGGGCATTCTGTGATGCCGATTGGGCACGTTGTAAAGACACAAGGAGATCAATCACGGGATACTGCATCTTACTTGGGCAAGCACCGGTCTCTTGGAAGACTAAGAAGCAAACAACCGTATCACGTTCGAGTGCGGAGGCCGAGTATCGCTCCATGGCTACCACTTGCTGCGAAGTTACTTGGTTGAAGAACATTTTGAAGGATTTGGGAGTTGATCACACAGAGCCAGTAGCCTTGTTCTATGACAATCAAGCGGCTATACACATAGCATCGAATCCGGTGTTTCATGAGAGAACCAAACACATAGAGATAGATTGCCATCTGGTTCGAGAGAAAATACAAGAAGGGATGATTCGGACAGCTCACATTCGAACCACAAATCAGCCGGCCGATTTGTTTACTAAGCCGCTAAGCTCGACACAGTTTGAAGTGCTACTTAACAAGTTGGGTGTCATTAACATACACTCCAACTTGAGGGGGAGTGTTGAAGGAGATCGAGCTTAGAATAGGAATGTTGACTTTGTTTATATTGTAAATAATTCCTTTCCTTATCTGTGAAGGTTTTAGCTTGATTGTAGGAACCATATTAGGATGTTATTGTAACTATAAGTTGGTAGTTTTGCCTCTTGAATTATATCAAATCAATTACATATTATTCTTTCACAGGTTTATCCCCCCTAGTGATGCCAAAATTGGAGAAAGAAACCCTAGTATTGGTACCGGTAGTGGTAAATCAAATTAAATGTCTAAACCTAATGTATGAACTCAGTGAAACCTAAAGTATAAACTCAATGAATGCATGATCCTAGTTTTACTGTTTTTCGGCAGGAAAATTAGAAATGCTTATAGTACTTTTGGGAATTCAAAAGTATTCACCTAATCAGGTGGTGATGCCTTGCAAGGGAAGACAGAATGTCGAAACATGTCTTGAAATCTATTGAGGCTGCACACCGAGTTGGAGATCGTGAGTACAAATGTGGCACCAAGAAAGGTACATATTGATGAAATATTATTTTGTATCAAGAAAATTTCATCACATCAGATGAGATTTGAAAAGTTAACATCTGTACTTGATGAAGTTGATCTGTTTTTGGTGGTTTTTGGTTGGTTTGTTTTGATCGGTTTCTAGGGATAGAATGGCAGAGAATTGAGAGGATATTGGAGTGTGATTTTTCAACTTTAAGACTGTGCTATAAATTGCATCAGCCATGCTTCATTAAGAAGTGAAAAATGTGTTAGGGTATGGCACATTTCCATCACCCATACTTGTGTAAAAAGAGTTGGTGATTAGACAATATTTAAACACTAAATCACCTTACTACTCCAGATTAAATCCTAGCCCTTCATTGAGATTTAAGTGATCTAATCTGGAGTGTACATTTGTCACTCACACATTTAAACAAAAAACTAGGCGGTTGGAGTCCAACCCTTCATTTCTTCTTCTTCCTTCTTCGATGCAGACAACACCCTTTTGCCTAGGAGCTCCTTACTGCCTTCGACCCTTCGACTCTATTTGCAGACCTCCAATTTAGGATATTCTTGGCTTACTTCTTGGTCGTTTCTTGGGCCTACGTTGTAATTGCTGAATTCTGCTATGCTGCTGTGCCAGCTTATTGTATCATCACCAACACACATCTCTTGCCCCAGGTGGGAATATATATATATATATATATATATATATATATATATATATATATGTATGTATACGTATGTGTGTGTGTGTGTGTGTGTACACACACCACATCCCTTGAATATTTTACGCTTCATGCAAGTTAAGTATTTACTAGGGTCGTTATTGCTTTCGCTAAAATGGTGGCAATGCTTCATTTGTTTATACATCAAGAAAATCTGTATATATTGCTACATTATTTGGTGAACGAATTTGATGATGTCAGTGTCATCGTTGTTCAAGAGTTATTACACTTTTTAACTGCTTTAGATCCAGGCCAAGAACCAACCTACTATATACCAATTGCTCTCTTCGTCCTTTACCATATTTACACTTTGCCGGAGCTTCTTCGAACAGGTCTATTGATCCGAGCATGGTGGAATAACAAAAGAACGGGAAGGATAACTACAATGAGTGCTTGGTTTATTTGGATTTATTGGTGCCATACTCAAACTCTTAGGTATATCTGAGACAGTCTTTGAAGTTACAAAAGATCAGTCTAGTTCAGGTGACGAAGGCTCTGAAGACACTAAAGCTGGCAGATTCGCATTTGACAAGTCTCCCATTTTCGTGCCTCCCACAACTATTTTGCTGGTGCAGTTAACCGTGCTTGCTACTGCTTTGTTGAGCATGCGGCGGCCAGCTCAAAACGAGTTAGGGTCAGGCCAATTAGAGGTTATAAGTAGTAAGTGGTTGGTGCTATGCCTCAGGCCATTTCTGAAAGGGTTGTTTGGTACTGGGAAGTATGGAATTCCCCTATCCACCATATTTTTTTTGGGTTCTCCTATCCACCATATCTAAGTCTGTTGGTTTCACGCTACTGTTCTACACCTTATGTAGAAATTAGAGTGATGCTCCTAAGCTCACTTACGGCGTCAGCTATTAATGCAAGTGGGTCTCACAGCTCATCAATCGCAAAGTGCGCATAGCCGGAAATTGTTGCTAGACCGCTTACAAAAATTAATATGGTGGTAGTACTACCCTAGCGTTCACCAACGAAGATCAAAATATTCTAGGCTTTGGTATCTAATTTTGTGAAGTGCATGCTATATTTTCAACTTGGTAAAACCTCCTACAGAAGATATATGATATCACAATGATCACATGCTTCTAGTGTACTATATAATTAAGTATTCCCATGTGATTATCACTGGGATTAGTGCAGAGCCACATGAGGAAGAGATTCTCTTGCAACCATTTCATAATTTTAATGGCGTCATTGAACAAATCAATGTTTGTAATGTGTTAACGAAGTGAATCACCCGTCCATAAAAAGACAGCCAAGTGATGAAATGTTGCAAAAGAGAACGTCTTCACATGAGGACAAGGATAAACCTGGCCCCTCTTGCAGTGTTTCAATAGTTTTGAGCAACAATGATTAATATTTGTTCAAATTTAATGTGGTAATTTTTTTATTTATTCATTTTTTTATAATACTTGCATTTCCTCTTGAGAGAATGAGCTCATTTCACCACTTGCAAATAATGTAATCGTAGAAGAAAGTTTGTAACCAGAACCATTCAATTTCCTAATCTTCATTTGAAGATCATCCCTTAAAAAAACCATGCTAATCAGAGTCATCCAAATGTATCAACTAATTCATTTAGGCTTACCTATCCCTGCAGGCAGTTTGGGTTTATGGATCGGTAACAGAAGATGCCTAACCGGGCTCAAGATTTCATGCGACGGTATCGAATTCAATCTTATACATGCCAGAGCCACCAGGATTTTTGCGCACTGCACTCTCAAGTTCACTTGTTTTGTTGACCCAAAGGAAGAGATGGGTCACAAGGGTCCCTGAAATTTTGTTCAGCAAATATACACTACTACAAAATTGGTTTATTGTGTTGGTTAATGGTGGCGGTCTTGTACTGTTACTGTCGGATAAAATGTTTTCCGACAACATGTTTAAAAAGTGTCGGAAAACAAAGTATTACTGTTGGTTATATCCGACAAGAATAATGAAATGGGCCCTTAACTCCATTAGATACATTTTTAAATAATTTTAACCAATTCTGGCGGATATAGCTGACATGAGTAAGTAATGTGTCAAATCTGTCAATTATTTTCAATTTTTTTATACTAACTCTGGCGGTTATAACCGACACAAATTTTTTATACTAATTCTGGCGGTTATATCCAACACAAATTGTGTCAATTTTAAACCATTACTTTTAATTAAACTTTCTTAAAAAATATTATATTATATTAAACAAATAGTGATTTTATTGTTTATAACCGTCGAAATTTTGGGTCCCGTTACTAATCTCTTATTATTTTTATTTTTTTTGTGATTTTTTACACATGCTATCTCGGAGTATACACAAACATATTTGACGGTTGGATCGTTGAAATTAGTTTTGTAGAATGCATATCCTATCAAATTGATAGATTTCATAAACACTTAAGAGTTAATGTTTTACTTCCATTAAGTATAAAATAAGATTTATCCACTAGTATAAATATTTTAAATTGAAGATCGAATTCATTCATTGCATTCTTATAGGGTCAAGGAGTGTAGCTATAAAAAAATCATCAAAATCGGAGCTAAAATAACCGTTAAATTGTGAATTTTCGTTTATAACCATAAAAAACTTTTGTTCCGTTACCTAATATCTGAATGTTTGTTTTTTTGCGATTTTTTACGTATGCGATCTCGGAGTGTGTACAAACAAGTTTGACAGTTGGATCGTTGAAAAACGTTTCGTAGAATGCGTATCGCATCAAAACGGTAGATTAAACAAACACTTAGAGTTAATGTTATACTTCCCCATTAAGTATAAAATAAGATTTTGTGGTATCCACTAGTGTAATATTTTAAATTGAAGATCGAATTCGTTCAATGCATTCTTATAGGGTTGATGAGTGTAGCTGTAAAAAATCATCAAAATCAGAGATAAAATAACCGTTAAATTGTGATTTTTTATTTATAACAGCCGAAAACTTTTGTTATGTTACCTAATCTCTAAATGTTTGTTTTTTGTGATTTTTTATGTATGCGATCTCGGAGTGTGTACAAACAAGTTTGACAGTTAGATCATTGAAAAAGTTTCATAAAATGTGTATCGCGTCAAAACGGTAGATTAAATAAACACTTAAGAGTTAATGTTATACTTCCATTAAGTATAAAATAAGATTTTGTGCTATCCACTGGTGTAAATATTTTAAATTGAAGATCAAATTTATTCCTTGCATTCTTATAGGGTTGAGGAGTTATCTGTAAAAAATCATTAAAATCGGAGCTAAAATAACCGTTAAATTGTGATTTTTCGTTTATAACCGTCGAAAACTTTTGTTCTGTTACGTAATCTCTGAATGTTTGTTTTTTACGATTTTTTACGTATGGAATGTCGGAGTGTGTACAAATAAGTTTGACGGTTGGATCGTTGAAAAAATTTCGTAGAATGCATATCGCGTCAAAATGGTAGATTAAACAAACACTTAGAGTTAATATTATACTTCCATTAAGTATAAAATAAGATTTTGTGGTATCCACTAGTGTAAATATTTTAAATTAAAGATCGAATTCGTTCATTGCATTCTTATAGGGTCGAGGAGTGTAGCTGTAAAAAAATCATCAAAACCAAAGCTAAAATAACTGTTAAATTGTGATTTTTCGTTTACAATCGTCGAAAACTTTTGTTCCCTTACCTAATCTTTGAATTTTTTTTTTTGTGATTTTTTATGTATGCGATCTTGTAATATCTACAAACAAGTTTGACGGTTAGATCATTGAAACTAGTTTCGTAGATTGCATATATCCGTTAAATTTGCCTAAATTTTGAAGTGGGAAAAGTAATTTGTGCTAAATTTTTATTTATGTTTTTCAAGTATTGATTAGACAATATTTAGTTGTGTGATGATATTTTCATTGTACAATTATCTTTTTGTTTCTTTATCGCATATTTTATATGGGTTATTATCTATTAAATCAAACACTTATTTATTTAATTTTTAAGAACGTATTCCATCTAAATACATATTATTTATTTATTTATTAAACCAAGCAATTATTATTTTATTTTTTAAAATCGTAAAAAAAAATTTTGGGGGGGGGGGGATTTAAAAATTTTGAGGGGGAATTTAAAATTTTGGGGGGATTTTTGCCGCCATTTTTTTTTTCTGTCGGTTTATATTTAAAAAAATGTTTTTGTCAGTTTTAACTGACAGTAATGAAAATTTTCCAAAACCAGTACGTTTGAACAATTCGAGAAGCAACATTCCTAAACCAGTACGTTTTAAATTATTTGTATTACATTCAGTTTGTGTTTTAAATTTTGATTATGTTATTAAATCGAGTTTGTATTTTGAATCTTGACTTGAGATACCTTATCAAATATTATGCATAAATTTTGATTATGTTATTAAATCGAGTTTGTTTTGTTTATGTTTATTTAAATTGTCCTTTTTATATATTTTTTTTATTACAACCACCCAAGCACGGAATGGGAGAGAGGACAGAAGACATCGGAAGTCGATACTTCAAGGAGCTGTCAGATAGGTTCTTCTTCGAATGCTCAGTTTAAGACAACACAAAGTATTGGATGCATGATCTTATCCATAACTTGGCACAATCAGTTTCCAGTCCCTTTTTTGCCAACTGAAGGATATGAAAGATTTTGACGAAAAGTCTCGTCATGTATCACTGTTTGCAGAACAACTTGAGAAGCCTACAATAGAGATCGTCAACAAATCGAAGAAGCTGCGCACACTTTTACTTCCAGTTCAACACTTGCAACTGAGAGCCTTTGGGAAAGGACAAGGTGAAATAATTCATTCACTTATGTATATGTGTATGCTAAATATGAGTTCAAGCACAGTTGTCACACTGCCAGATTTAACTGGGAGGCTGAAGCTCTTGCGCTACCTCGATTTATTGACAACTGAAATAAGAAAGCTCCCTGATTCGGTATGCAACCTCTTCAATTTGGAGACATTGAAACTTTTGAGTTGTCCTTGGATTTTCAATTTGCCCAAGAACTTGAAAAATCTTGTCAGCCTAAGACATCTGGAGCTAGATGAATTTTTCTGGTTCAAGACCTTGATGTTGCCATGAAGCATGAGGTGTCTAACCAGTCTGCACAACTTGAACAAATTTCCGGTTTGTCTTTTCTTTTCTTTTTCAAATATATTTATCTGTCTTTCCAATCCTTTTCTTGTTGTTGGGGGTCAAACTTCTGTCTATATATATATATATATATATATATATGACCTGGCATTCGTGTCGTTTTCGTGTCATACCCGATATCTTAACGGGTCGTGTCGTGTAACACCCGTTAAAATAAACGAATAAAATGACCCGACCCGATAATATTAACGAGTAATATGACTCGACCCATTACCCGTTAAGGAAAATATATTTTAAACCAATAAATAATTAAATAAAAAACATAATACTTTTTTTGAGTGAAAACGCATTTTTCTTTTAAGTATTGTCACATCCAAAATGTCACATCCCGGCCCGAGGTCCACCACATCCCGGGCCCACTCCACCACCGTAGCATGATATTGTCCGCTTTGGGCCCCGACTACGCCCTCACGGTTTTGTTTATGGGAACTCACACGAGAACTTCCCAGTGGGTCACCCATCATGGGAGTGCTCTCGCGCGCTACTCGCTTAACTTCAGAGTTCCTACGGAACCCGAAGCCAGTGAGCTCCCAAAAGGCCTCGCGCTAGGTAGGGATGAGAATATACATATAAGGATCACTCCCCTGGGCGATGTGGGATCTCACAATCCACCCCCCTTAGGGGCCCGACGTCCTCGTCGGCACACCACGGCCAGGGTTTGGCTCTGATACCAAATTGTCACATCCCGGCCCGGGGTCCACGACATCCCGGGCCCGCTCCACCACCGTAGCACGATATTGTCCTCTTTGGGTCCCGACTACGCCCTCACGGTTTTGTTTCTGGGAACTCACACGAGAACTTCCCAGTGGGTCACCCATCATGGGAGTGCTCTCGCGCTCTACTCGCTTAACTTCGAAGTTCCTACGGAACCCGAAGCCAGTGAGCTCCCAAAAGGCCTCGCGCTAGGTAGGGATGAGAATATACATATAAGGATCACTCCCCTGGGCGATGTGGGATCTCACACAAAACATAAAAACGCATTTTTCTTTTAAGTATATATTTACATATCCAAAATAAGAGCATAATAAAAAAAATATTAGAATATTACAAAATATCAAATGTTCAAAAATTTGCAAAATTAAGGACATTGGAACATTAGAACATCAGAACATCTTGCACATTTTCTTCCAATCAAACCCTTCAATGTAGAAGTATAAAAAATATAGAAAAAAATATATAAACGCTCGTAATAACAAGCTTTACAACTTTCATGAAGAGCTTAACTTCGAAATTCGTCACTATAATCAATAATCATATAAATCATAGATCAAAATTTAACCGTTGATTATTGTTTACATTTACGCTTCATTTTTCTCATCAAATTTTGTTTTTTCAGATTTTCTTTTTTGAAAACATGATCTAATAGAAATGCAAGAAGATGAACGGTTTGGATTGTTGATATTATGTTCAGAGTTTTACGATTAGTGAAAATATTGCTTGATGTTTATAAAGTTTCTACAAACTATATGACATCGACTCATATTTCAGTTAACCGTAAATATCGAAACATGATATCAAAGATCTGAACCGTTCTACATCTGCCAGATGATCAAGTTTTCAAAAAAGAAATTTAAAAAAATGAAATTCAGTAACAAGATTAAAGCGTAAATGACAATCGACGGTTAAATATAAATTTAAGGTTTATGGATTATAGTGTTGGATTTCGAAGCTGACCCCTTCATGAAAGTTGTAAAGCTTGTCATTATGAGTGATTGGATATTTTTTTTTTTACATTTTGTACACTTCTATAATAAGTATTATTAATTTTATTAATTTTGCCCTCAAATAAAAAACATTATTTATGAGGGTTTGGAGGATTTTAAAAATCTAAACAATAATGTAAGTGTAACCATTATCTACTCGTAGAGGAATAATGATGAATCACAAGTGTTTATATATTCTTTCACATTTTTCATACTTGTATGTATGTCTTCTTAGTTCTTGCCTATACAAATACTATACTAGTTTATTTTAATTTTGGACAAGAACATATTAAATAAAATTTATTATCCTAGTAATGATAATAAAGAACTCTCACAATTAAAATAAATAATGACTAAAACTTTTTTTTTTTTAACTTATATAGAATAATAATACAAAACTATATATTTAATATAGAATATATTGTATATATTAATATGGCTATTGTATTTTATAATAATTTTTTTAGTAATTAAACTTTAAAATTATCAAAATAATTTTTTTCTTAACAGGTCGAAACAGGTCACCCACGTGTATACCTGTTAAGAACGGGTTCTTAACGGGTCACCCGATAATGACCCGATAAGTTATCGTGTTGACCCGAAACCCGTTATTTTCGTGTCGTGTAATCGTGTTGTGTCAGAAACTGCTGGGTCTAATATATATATATATATATATATATATATATATATATATATATATATATATATATATATATTCAGGTTAGCTGTGAAACAGGAAACAAACTTGAAGAATTGAAGAATATGGTGTACCTTAGAGGAACGTTGCACATCTCAAAGTTGGAAAAAGCAGAGAATGCAGGGGATGCCAACTTGAAAGGGAAAGAAATGATTTAGAAAGTGGTTTATATATTTTTATTATTAATATATTTTATGTCGGTTGTATCTGATAGAGAATGCTCTTATTTATTCATTATTAATAAATTCTCTGTCGGTTATATCCGACACAAGTTCTGTCGGTTTTAGAGTATTTATTGTCAGTTTTATAGACAAAGAATGCTCTTATTTATTCATTATTAATATATTCTCTGTCGGTTATATCCGACACAATTTTTGTTGGTTTTAGAGTATTTTCTATTGGAAAATTCATTTTATGACGCTGGCAATTATGTCGCTTATTATATTCGCCAATGCATCCATTTTCTACCGTAATATACGTTTCTTGTCGGTTATCATAGTAACACTAATAAATGGTTTCATAGTAGTGATACTCCCATATTTGCCACCCTTAATGCTAAATTCCAGATCAGGCAGTGCTTGGCCTACACATGGCTGCTAATATGGGCCCTACACTGCATTCCTGGGGCTATGCTATGCTCTTCTCCCAGCTTATTGCATCATTACCACCTCAGGTTTCTTGCCTAAGGTACTATTAATCAGGAGGAGTAGCAACAAAACGTGGTTTATTTTAGGATTAGAGACATTTCTAGTCTTAAATTTAGGTTATTATGTTTTCTCAAAATGGCTTCTTTTATATTTTGATTCGGATAGAGTCTTGGTCGTTTTTGTCTAAATAGGCGTTCACGTGGTAGGGTTTCAACCCTTAATGCACTTCTAACATCCAGTTAGGTTAAAACGACCAAAACCATTAACGTATTAAACATAAATTTTCAATGCTCCAATGTGTGTTTTGGATGATTAATTATTAAGCAAGCATAAATTTGAATGTCCAATATGCAGGTGGAAGAGCCACAAACAAAGAAAACGGAAATTGAACAAAATAGAGAAGGAATTTCAGAAAAGGAAAAAAAGACTGAAAAGGAAAGAGAGTAAATTTCATTCATCATGCCTTTCTCAGATTACAACACTTTATTTATATACAATCTGAAAAGGGAGCCCTAGCACCAAACAGGCTGGGCTTTGAGCAAAAAACGTAGTTGAAGGCTAGCAAACTTGGGCTGGAGGAAGGAGCTACAAGGCCCAAACAATATGGTCCTAACAACTCCCCCCCTTAAGCCGAGACCTGTCCTCAGGGCTGGAAGTCAGGATAGCGGGCAATGATGTCGTTGGCGTCTTCCCATGTTGCATCATCGTTTGGTAGGCCTGCCCATTTGATTAGCCACTTGGTCACTACAGTATTTTTTTTTTTTTGAACATGCCTCTGTCTAATATTTGTTCAGGTTGCCGATGGAGGAAACCAGTGGAGTCGAATGAGGGAAGGGTAGGATTTGGAGATGCCATGGCGCCAATCTTCTTTTTGAGCAAAGACACATGGAAAACGGGATGGATTTTGGAATCAGGAGGAAGATGAAGACGATAAGCCACAGAACCAATGCGTTCTTGAATCTGAAATGGTCCGTAAAACTTGGGTGCAAGTTTGTTTGAATGGCGCATAGCGACGGAGTGTTGTCGATATGGTTGTAGCTTAAGGAAGACCCAATCACCCACCATGAACTCACGCCGTTCGGCCTTTATCATAAACCTGTTTCATTCGATTTTGAGCAAGCTGCAAGTTGGTTCGTGATGAGTCAATATTATATTATATGTTTTACCCTTTTCTTAGTATGTTTTGGTAATTATTTTGGTAGAATTTTGATACTTTGCTTTATATTTCCAATATAGGACATTCGACTTCCTCTGGAGCAAAATATGATCAAACGGACGAGTTTTGGAGTAAATCAAATTGGAGGACGTTCGTGTGTCTCTTGGCTTGATCGTGTCAAAATTTGGGATTTTTCTACCAGGCGATTATTTTCTGGCGATTTATTGAAGAAGCAGTGCGAGTTGCAGTTTAATGACGTTTCTGGGCTTAAACTGCGTTTTTGGAGCCCATGATGACCTCAAATGGGTTCGTGGCCTTCTGGAGAAGTGTTCAGAATAGTTCAATCTTTAAATCCAGCTATTTTGGGCCAGTTTTGGAGCTGAATTAGATCCAAAACGTGACTGTGCAGTTTATGTGCAGTTTTTCCTAGTTTAATTAGGTTTAAGATATTTTATTATTATTTAATTAGTTTCCTAGTTTGACTAAGTCTCCTAGGGTTTTAGGGTTTTGTGAGAAGGCTCAGCAATTATAAATTGCTGGAGCCGTGAGTTTTTATGGACCTCTTTCTACTACTATTTTCTTTTACGACTTTGGAGCTAGGAAATTCAAGGGTTTTCAAGGCTTTGAATCTTCTAATTCAAGGTGTTTTCATTCCTATTCATTCAATATAATTATGTTGATTCTAATTATGAATATGCGTAACTAATTTTCTTTTGCTAGGGTGAGGCCATGATCCCTAGCAAGAATATGTAGTCTCTTTTTAATTTCCTTATGAATTTATGCATGCGAGTTTTGGATTGTTAATCACTGTGCTTTAAACTATCTATTTGTCTTAGTGATTCGCGACCATTAGGATATTTAGAAAAGTAATTTGATGCAATTTTGGCGGAGGGCTGTCCCTAAAATTGGCTACGGCTTCTTGTGGTTAACATGTGTAACTACTTAGGATGGACGACACGTCTTGGGAGTTGCATGGTTTTTCAAAAGGTTTTCACAAAACTTAATGAGTCTTGCATGTTCACATTCGATCTGGACGCCACGGACGGGTTGCATGTTAGATATACGTTCTATGTTGGGGTCCCAAGTAGGGCATACTTTAGGAAAATCAAACCTTCAAAATATGCATGTGTAATTCATGAGGAATTAGGAGAGTTACATAGGATTGTTAGGGTGACGGCGGAACCCTAGTACTTTCTCATCTTGAATTCTACAAAATTACTGCTTTCTTTCTCTTTACAATTGCAGTTTTTAAGTAATCTTTTTAATTAAATTCGTTTTAATTAATTTAGATCATTAAATCATCTTTCCAAAAATCTTTGTTTTAATTAATTAGTTGAGAATTGATTTCGCTTTTAATCTGTTTAATTCAATCCCTGTGGAAAACGACCTTGCAAGCCAACTATACTACAATAACCTTGTTTCTCTTGCAAGTATTTTAAGTGTTTTTATCCCTTTTTGTGCAGGTGGTAAAAATATTATCAAGAAATTGGCGCCGTTGCCGGGGATTGAATTTAAATTGATTTTTGTCTATCATATTCTCAATTGATTAATCCCGTATATAAAAAAAAAAAAAAAAAAAATTTCATTTCGTTTTTTCTATTTTCTGCAGATTGTGCACTGCATGGTCTGTACCAGATCACAAAAACAGCAACTTACAGATTTTGATCCAGAAGTTGAACGTACAGCAAGACAGAAACGCAGCAATCAGAATTTGCAGTGGGAACCCTCACTGCAGGGAACTGTTTTGCATAATCTATTTACTGGGGTTTTGGATAACACAGAGGGCATGGCGTTTGTTTTACCAACAGCGGGACAGCCGCTGAGAGAATCTTTGGCAGCTCATGCCACAGAGGTCCCGAGTTGCATTACCTATCCTGAAGTTGAAGACGGGTCTACTTTTGAGATTAGGCATCATATGTTGGAGATTTTACCTTCTTTCCATGGTTTATCAACAGATGATCCTAACATGCATCTAACTGAATTTCTGATGGGGTGCAAAAATATTCTGGTGAGAGGTTTTCCGGCTGAATCTATTAAACTCAGACTTTTCCCTTACACTTTGAAGGATGCTGCAAGGAGATGGTTAATTACTCTTCCATCTGGAAGCATTACATCATGGAATCAACTCAGTGCCGCATTTTTAAGCAAATATTACCCAGCTTCAAAAACACTTGATCTGAGCACTCAGATTTTAACATTTGCTCAGAAACCTAATGAAGCTATTCATGAAGCATGGGAACGTTACAAGGATCTGCTCAGAAGATGTCCACATTCAGGCATTAATGGTGACACTCAAATGAATTTATTTTACAGAGGGCTGAATTTGACAACAAAAACTCTGGTTAATGCTTCTTGTGGAGGAACATATTCAGACAAAAATGCACTGCAAGCATATCAATTGTTTGAGAAAATGGCGACAGAATCCCAACAATGGGCAGTTGATCTACCTCAGAGCAGGAGTGTTTTTGAGATGTCCAGTGGTTCCCCTCATGTATCTGCACAAATAGAAAAGATGGAGAGAAAGTTAGAAAATTTTGATGTAAAATTTGACATGCTTTTACAAAGAATGGCAGCACCTGTGCAGCAGGTTGCTGTCCAGCAGCCTACTGCAGCTGCATGTACAATTTGTGGCATCACAACACATGATTTTAAGGGCTGCCCGCATAGAGAAGCATATCCAGAGCATGCAACAGAACATATTAATGCATTCAACAACTATCAAAGGCCCAGGAATGATCCCTACTCAAATTTTTATAACCCGGGGTGGAGAGATCACCCTAATTTCAAGTGGGATAGAGATCAACAGGTTAAACCACAGTTTCAACAAATACAGCAGCCTGCTACACAGGTTAAACCTTCTTGGGAAGTCGCAATAGAAAAGTTGGCAGATCACACTAAGGCAAGTTTTGATGCAACAAGACAAGAAATTCAAAAGACCAACCAAAACGTTCAGAACATACAAGCAACCATGAAAGACCTACAGCAACAAATAGGGCAGCTTTCACTCCAGTTTTCAGGCAGAGAACCAGGAAAATTTCCCAGTCAAACAGTTCCAAATCCAAGAGGTACAGAAGACTGTTGTGCAATAAGGATATTGAGATCCGGAAAAGGTTATGACAATCATGATGCAGAAAATGCAGAAAACAGTGCTGGAACTTCACGGGCAGCACCTGTGCAACCACAAACAGGTTCTGAAAGTTCTACAGAATCTACCCAGTCACTGGACAAATCCGAAAATACTGCAGTACCTGCTGCAGAAACTGCAGAAAAGTCGGAACGTGTTTATGTGCCCCCGATGCCATATCCCGAGAGGTTGAAGCCCAAAGCAAAAGATCAGCAATTAAGGGATTTCATGCAAACATTGGCTAAAGTTCAGATTAATTTACCATTATTAGAAGCCATTCGAAAGATCCCTTTGTATGCCAAATTTTTGAAAGATGTTTGCAGTAAGAAGAGAAAGCTTGTTGAGTCAGAAAAAATTGTGCTTACAGAACAGTGCAGCGCAGTTTTACTACATAAATTGCCTCCAAAGAAGAACGATCCAGGGAGTTTTACTATCCCTTGCACCATTGGAAATTGTGATTTTAGTAGTGCATTAATTGATTTAGGTGCTAGTGTAAACTTGATGCCTTATTCTGTTTTCAAACGTTTGGGTGCAGGTGAGCTAAAGCCAACTTCCAGCATTATTCAATTGGCTGACTGATCAATTACTTATCCTAGAGGGGTCATTGAAGATGTTATTGTAAAGGTGGACAACTTATTTTTGCCAGCGGATTTTATGGTTCTAGACATGGATGAGGATTTAAAAACACCCATCATTTTAGGCCGCCCTTTCATGGCAACAGCCCGTACTCTTATTGACGTTGAAGCTGGAACTTTAACACTAAGGGTCCAAGATAAATCAGTGGTTTTTAATTTGTTTGAAGCAGCCAAACAGGCAGCAGAAAAGCAAGAATGCATGCGGGTTGATGCATTAGATAGTTTATCTTGTGACACATTCATGACCAGATCAACAGACCATCTGTCCATAAAGCCCCCAAATTTGATTCATGATTGCACAAGTTTAGAACCACAGCAGCAAAGAGTGTTGAGTGATGTCCAGCCAATGACGAAAAAACGTAAAATGTTGCAAGGCAGCCTACATTTTGAAAAAATAAAGCCTGGTAAAAAGGTGTGGTTGTTGATTCCAGGGAAACAAGAGTCTCGGTGGAAAGGCCCTTACATGGTTAAGCAGCTTTTTCAAAACGGGAAAGTGGACATTGAAACAGAGGGCAGGGGTTGTGTGCTCAAGGTCAAGAAGTATCTACTAAAGCCATTCCTACGAAAGTTCAGTGCAAGCGAGTCAATGACTCTGAAGGATCCAGCAACTTAGTTACCGGGCTTCTGTTCAGTCTAGCTACAGACGTTAAATAAAGCGCTTATTGGGAGGCAACCCAATTTTCTAAACTTTTTCTTTATGCTTTCTCTTTTAAGTTTATTATTTTCCATCTACATGCATTTACATTCCTAGTTTGTCAATCAGTTTCAAAAAAAAAAAAAAAAAAAAAAAAAAAAAACTTGTTTAATTTTCATTTACAGTACGTATTTTCCCTATTTTTTTTATTTTTTATTTAAAAATTCGTTTTTTTTTTTTTTGCAGATCACAAACAGGGCAGAGCAAGCATTCATACAGAGAGTATCCTAGGCTGGAATCATGCACCCAGCAGCAAGTATACGTTACCATCAACCACATTCCTAGACTATGCTACCAAAGACTGCAAAATTGTACAAAGAATCAGCAGTTATACCTTGGGGTTTTGCTAAGCGGCCATTCTTCAATGTATGCCAGTAGTTCTGCCATCAAGCTGTCTTTCCAGATATGGGGCATTTTCCTGCAAACAGAGAAATCCATATAGCAACCATTAGTTCTCGGGATCTATCTCTTTTTACATTCAAGGGTGCCATTATTTAAGTTTGGGGGTCTTTCGTTATCTGTCATCACTATGGTTCAGGTCCATACATATGTTCAAGGGTGCTCCAATTTTTCAGAAATGTGTTTAACAGTCTGATATCATCAGTTTCAGAATATCACAAGACAGCTGAGCAACATACGAATAGAGGGATGAGTTTTATACCTGTGCCGTCACAGGAGCTCGACCGTTGTGACTCGTGGGCTCTGCCACTTGAGTGCTTCCGTCTCTCGATCCTAAAACCCATCCGAGCTGCGTACACACAGAGACGTACATTAAGATCTGCAGTGACTGCTATTTTTGATGAACCTCAGCCGATCTACCACATGCAAGACTACCGTCGTCGGCATTCTTACCTTTGGTTTTCGATCTGTCTCATTTCTCTCTTTGTTGATGCCGTATCCAGATCTTCA
This sequence comes from Cotoneaster glaucophyllus, assembly GCA_036320875.1. Classification (NCBI taxonomy): domain Eukaryota; kingdom Viridiplantae; phylum Streptophyta; class Magnoliopsida; order Rosales; family Rosaceae; genus Cotoneaster; species Cotoneaster glaucophyllus. Next base: position 6,233,690 of record CM070068.1, read on the forward strand.
GCGGCAGTTCTTGTGCTGAAATCCGACCATGCATGGGTTCTACATTTCGCATGCTCCAATCCGTGAGGGTTGCACCTGCCACACATTTTACATCAGAGTGTCAGTCTTCATACACATCACCAGATATTAAACATGCACAACTCGCATCCAACAAGAAGTTTGGGGGTGGATGCCGTTTTACCTGCTCATGGAGGACTCTTGGATGCCTGATCTTGGATCCGTGCAGAATGGGTGTTCATTTTCTCCTTTGTTATTGTTTCACTTCAGATGCAATGAGATGAAGAGCCTCGAAGATTTTCTGTTGCTGCGAACTGCGAAGAAGAGAAATGCATGAGAGTCATGACAGGGTATTCAGAGAGAACACCGATTTCAAGCATATCAGATCGAAAAATGCTAAGGGAGTTTGAGCTCACCATGTTTGCCGCAGACGCATACACTCTACTTCGCGGAGGGAGAGAGCTGAATGAGAGCAGTGGATTTTAATTTTTTTGGGTTTTCAGAAAGAGACTCCATTTTCTATCAGACATGAGAGAGACTGGCAACAGAGCTCTAATTGAACCCGTGCCTGATGGGGATGTTTCCCAAAACCAAGAGCCAAATCTTGCCTTTAATTTCGAATCCTAAGGACCTCTCGCATTGGATGCTTGCCACGTGTACCAGGACCATCTTTCCCCCTGCTTATCTGACAGCAGGCCATTTGATTTTACAAAAAGAAAGAGCCGTTTGGCTCAGCCGACGCTGGGCTCGAGGTGGGAATCCAAGGCTTGTTCCAATGAAGCTAGGGTTTTTGTGGTGTACGTGTGTGGCGTGTATGTGAGCCCGTGATGGCCTACTGGGCCTAAATATTTGAGCGCATCTAACCATTTTCTTTTCCTTATCTGAGGCCCAATCCACACCTTGAGGACCTTTCTTTTCCTGCGCTTGCCTGCCCAGGTCGTTTTTCTTTCCTTATTTTTTTTTTTTTTTCTTTTATTTTTTTGTTAGTTCATTTGGTTTTGTTCGTTATTTGTCGTTTTATTTTTCTTTTTATGTTTTTACATGTTTTAGTTTATCGTCGTTCCCGTCTTTTTGGTTAATTTTTTCTTTTCTTTTCCGCACCTTGAGGACAATGTGTGAAATAAGTTTGGGGGTGGGAAATAGAATAGAATTTTTAATTTTTTGAGTCAAATAAAAATTTTCATTCTTTTTAAGTTAATATCCATAGATTATTTTAAACGTTAGAACAAATGGACATGGTGAAAACTAATCTCACATTAGAGTCTTTTCTATTTATCGTTGCTTAGACACTAATTCATGAATTATACTTTGAAAATTTGCACATCACACCAACATGGTTTGTGGGGAGTGAGATTGAAACAATTACTTTCAATCCAAGTTGATTTTTAATTTTCGTTTTAAGTTAGTTCTTGTTATGAATAAGTAATAATTGTCCCACCCAAGGCTTTGCCTAGTAACCGGGCCAGTCCTGTTTAATCAACAGTGATTCTCGCGTCAAACAGTAGAGTCCTTGGCTTGGGGCAGGGTGGTTAGTTGGTTTCGTAGCCTTTTCAGCTCGAGTCAATAAGGACCTAGTATATGGGTTGATTAGAAAGCTTAAGGGAGCCAACATTGCACGACCACTACTGTTACTTAGCAAAAAAAAAAAAAAAAGCAAGAAAAGTCGAAAAAAAAAAAAAAAAAAAAAAAAAAAATATGTGAAGTTAGTACGTGAAGTATGAATAAAAGGGATGAGAGGTAAGAGTTTTGGTCGAGTCTCTTTAACTATGTTGGTTCACTTTACACCAAAGGAAGTTTATGAATTATTTTCTAATTGATTCTAAATGGCTTAGACTCTGTGGTGGGATTAGTTGGAACTTTTGAAAAGATGTTCTAATTTTTAACGTTTTCTATGGATTGCAACTTGAAGGTGGAAATTTTGTTTTAGTTTATTTTTGTTTAAGTTCTTAGGTTTGTTAGCTTTTATTTTTGTTTTTGAATTTTGTTTTGCTTGAGGACAAGCAAAAAGCTAAGTTTGGGGGTATTTTGATGAGTCAATATTATATTATATGTTTTACCCTTTTCTTAGTATGTTTTGGTAATTATTTTGGTAGAATTTTGATACTTTGCTTTATATTTCCAATATAGGACATTCGACTTCCTCTGGAGCAAAATATGATCAAACGGACGAGTTTTGGAGTAAATCAAATTGGAGGACGTTCGTGTGTCTCTTGGCTTGATCGTGTCAAAATTTGGGATTTTTCTACCAGGCGATTATTTTCTGGCGATTTATTGAAGAAGCAGTGCGAGTTGCAGTTTAATGACGTTTCTGGGCTTAAACTGCGTTTTTGGAGCCCATGATGACCTCAAATGGGTTCGTGGCCTTCTGGAGAAGTGTTCAGAATAGTTCAATCTTTAAATCCAGCTATTTTGGGCCAGTTTTGGAGCTGAATTAGATCCAAAACGTGACTGTGCAGTTTATGTGCAGTTTTTCCTAGTTTAATTAGGTTTAAGATATTTTATTATTATTTAATTAGTTTCCTAGTTTGACTAAGTCTCCTAGGGTTTTAGGGTTTTGTGAGAAGGCTCAGCAATTATAAATTGCTGGAGCCGTGAGTTTTTATGGACCTCTTTCTACTACTATTTTCTTTTACGACTTTGGAGCTAGGAAATTCAAGGGTTTTCAAGGCTTTGAATCTTCTAATTCAAGGTGTTTTCATTCCTATTCATTCAATATAATTATGTTGATTCTAATTATGAATATGCGTAACTAATTTTCTTTTGCTAGGGTGAGGCCATGATCCCTAGCAAGAATATGTAGTCTCTTTTTAATTTCCTTATGAATTTATGCATGCGAGTTTTGGATTGTTAATCACTGTGCTTTAAACTATCTATTTGTCTTAGTGATTCGCGACCATTAGGATATTTAGAAAAGTAATTTGATGCAATTTTGGCGGAGGGCTGTCCCTAAAATTGGCTACGGCTTCTTGTGGTTAACATGTGTAACTACTTAGGATGGACGACACGTCTTGGGAGTTGCATGGTTTTTCAAAAGGTTTTCACAAAACTTAATGAGTCTTGCATGTTCACATTCGATCTGGACGCCACGGACGGGTTGCATGTTAGATATACGTTCTATGTTGGGGTCCCAAGTAGGGCATACTTTAGGAAAATCAAACCTTCAAAATATGCATGTGTAATTCATGAGGAATTAGGAGAGTTACATAGGATTGTTAGGGTGACGGCGGAACCCTAGTACTTTCTCATCTTGAATTCTACAAAATTACTGCTTTCTTTCTCTTTACAATTGCAGTTTTTAAGTAATCTTTTTAATTAAATTCGTTTTAATTAATTTAGATCATTAAATCATCTTTCCAAAAATCTTTGTTTTAATTAATTAGTTGAGAATTGATTTCGCTTTTAATCTGTTTAATTCAATCCCTGTGGAAAACGACCTTGCAAGCCAACTATACTACAATAACCTTGTTTCTCTTGCAAGTATTTTAAGTGTTTTTATCCCTTTTTGTGCAGGTGGTAAAAATATTATCAGTTCGTAAGAGACGAAGCAAGCCATCACGGTCCTGTAGAGCTGCATCCACAGATTGGAATGCAGTTGTTCCAGGTAAGTATGTGTGAATGGACGGAGGAGAGACCCCGTAAAGTGCTTGGAATGTGGTGTTGTACCACCATTCGGCCCATGACAAGAGAGACGACCACTGGTTTGGTTTATCGGTAGAAAAACAGTGAAGGTAATGCTCCAAAGTGCGGTTGAGAACTTCAGTTTGTCCGTCCGATTGAGGGTGATATGCCGAAGTATGACAAAGTTTGCTTCCTTGGTGTTTGAAAAATTCTTTCCAGAACTTACTGAGAAAGGCTGGATCACGATTAGAGACTATAGACTTCGGCATGCCATGTAGACGAAAGATCTCCTTGATGAAAGTATTCGCAATTGAAGTTGAAGTGTATGGATGTTTGATTGGAATAAAGTGACCATATTTGGTTAAGCGATCCACCACTACCAATATCACCATGTAGCCATTGGATGAAGGTAAACCATCAACAAAATCAAGAGCAATGTCCTGCCAAATGCCACTTGGAATTGGTAAGGGCTGCAAGAGACCCGGCGGGTGGATATTTTCGTGATTTTGTTTGTGCAGTGGGCAACAAATGTTTTGAAGTCTCTTCGGATACCGGGCCAAAAGAAGCTACGTTTAATGCGGTGATAAGTCCGAAGAAAACCAGAGTGACCTCCCAGTAAAGAAGAAGGAAATTCTTCAAGTACCCTTTGATGCCATTGTGAAGTAGAGGGGACGAAAATCCGTTGCTTATACTGAAGGATGCCATTAGTTATGGAAAATCCACGCAGTGTTGTATCCGGAGAGTTGAGTAAAGCAGGCCATATATATTGTACAGTGGGGTCCGTGGCATAAGCTTGTTGGAAAGCAGGGATGCAGTTAAAGATTGGAGATGAAAGTCTCAGAAGTGGCAGTGATTCGGCCTTGAGGGAGAGGGCATCCGGAGCGCTATTTTGAGACCCGGTCTATATTCCACTGAGTATTTATACCCCAAAAGTTTGACAAGCCACTGCTATTGATGTGGAGTCGTAATACGTTGCTCCAGAAGATATTTGATTGGCTTGTGATATGTAATTATTCAGAATTGTTGGCCTAACAGATATGGTCTCCAATGTTGGACGGCAAAAACAATAGCTAACAACTCTTTGTCGTAGGTAGAAAGAGCAAGATTTCGTCCTGATAATGCTTTACTGAGATAAGCAATTGGGTGGCCGTCCTGGCTCAACACGGCCTCGATGCCCACTCCGGAAGCGTCGGTTTCCACCACAAATTGTTTAGTGAAATCTGGGAGAGCAAAAACTGGAGTGGATGCCAATGCTTGTTTTAGTTTCTCAAAGGCAGCAATGGATTCAGGAGACCAAGAAAAATTTCCCTGCTGTAACTTGGTTGTCAACGGTTTTGCTATCAACCCGTAATGATGTACAAACTTTCGGTAGTAACTCGTCAGTCCCAAAAATCCGCTAAGGCTTTTGATTGAAGTTGGTTGGGGCCAATCTATGATTGCCTGGATTTTGGAAGTGTCTACTGAAACACCTTGGCCTGAGATGGAGTGACCCAAGTAATCAATCGTAGGTTGGCCGAATGAACATTTGCTGAGTTTCACCTTCATGCTGTTTGTTGACAGAAGTTGGAAAACAAGCTCCAAATGGGAGATGTGAGTGTGTAAAGATGGACTATACACAAGTATATCATCGGAAAAAACTAAGACAAACTTACGTAAGTACGAACAGAAGATTGAATTCATTAGAGCTTGAAAAGTAGATGGAGCATTTGATAGGCCAAACGGCATTACCATGAATTCGAAGTGATCGTCATGTGTACGAAAAGCTGTCTTGGCGATGTCTTTTGTGCACATTCTGATCTGGTGATAACTGGATCGGAGGTCAAGTTTGGAAAATATACATGCACCATGTAGCTCATCCAACAATTCGTCAACGATCGGGATTGGAAAACGATCCTTGATGGTGACAGCATTAAGGGCTTTGTAATCAATACAAAGGCGCCATGAGTCGTCTTTCTTTTTGACCAAGAGAACAGGTGACGAAAATGGGCTGTTGCTATTGCGAATGATGCCTGAGGTAAGCAATTCCTGCATTTGTCTTTCAATTTCTGCCTTATGTGAATGTGGATATCGATATGGGCGTACGTTGATGGGTTGGGTATTAGGTAGCAAAGGAATTTTGTGGTCAACTTGGCGTTGTGGGGGATGGCCGATTGGGATATTGAAAATGTAGGAGTACTGAGACAAAAGAGAGCAGATAGCGGGGTGAGTATTTGGTGGTGGGGTGATGTCGGTGTCGGTTGGAAAAGTAGGTGGGGAGGTAGTGATGCTGTCAGTTGAGGAAATAGGCTGTGGGATAAATGGATTGTCGGTGTGAAGAGGTGGCGGTGGGAAAAGATTAATGGTATGTGTGTGTGGTGTAAATGAATTGGCTGTATATTGGGCCGAGTGAATATGTTGAAATGTTGGGTGGGCTGTAATGAGGCCTTGAAGGGTATAGGTTGTGCCTTGCACCGTGAAGAGCATGGTTTTATTTCTGAAATGCCACCCAATGTATTCGAGCGATTCAAGCCATTCAGCTCCCAATATTAAATCATAGCCAAGAATGTTTAATAGGAGAAATGATCCAGTAAGGGTGTAGTCCTGGAGCTTTATGGTCACATTGTGGGCTTTCGAGGTGGCTGTGACTTGTTTATGAGATGCAGTTGTAAATGGCACAGGGTTGATTTGCTCAATTCGTAAGCCCAACTGCTGCGCTATGTCAACCCTCAGTAGATTGCAAGCAGCTCCAGAATCAATCAAAACGGTGATGGGTGTCGAGTCGATTGAGCCAGTCAAACGCATAGGGAGACCAATATTGCAACCCGGAATGGAAAACAACTCCAACATGTGGCAAGAGGGGTCAATGTGTGTTTCATCTCCTGTATCGCAATCATGGAATTCATGGTGGTCATCATCCAGTGTGTCAACATCCAATAGCACAATCATATGAGTCTTACACTTGTGGCCAGAGGCATATGGTTCAGTGCAATGGAAACATTCTTTTTTTCTTATTTTTTCTTGGACCTCAACATGGGTAAGGCGTTTAAAGGGGGTATTAATGTTGTGGGGGAGGAAAGTGGACTGGGAAATTGGAGTTGGGAAAGTTGGGGCGGGAGGAAGGTTGTGGGTGGAGCTGTCGAGAAAAACTAGGACGAAAAAAACGTTTGGCTTGGTTTTTGGTTTAAAAATTTTTGGCTAGTTTCTGAGCTTGATGCAGAAACTCAGGTTCGAGAGCTAGGACGTCATGACAGATATCGTCACGTAAGCCACCAAGGAAGACATGTTTGAGTTGGTTTTCAATCCAATCAACCACACGACAAGAAAGTTTTGTGAATTCGGCTATGTAATCATCGACGGAGCCTTTTTGTTGGATATGAGTAAGTTGAGATTCGATATTGGCACGATCACCTCCCCCAAATCGCTGCAGTAATAAATCAACGAATAAACTCCAATTCTCTCGACCATAGCGTTGTTCAAATCCACGCATCCAAATAGATGCATCGGCCCCAAAGTTACAGGCCGCGACCAGAACCCACTGATGTGGTGGTACCTCATAATAGTCTAGGTACATTTCAGCCATTGCTAGCCAGCCATATGGGTCATCATCATTAAATTGAGGTAATTCCATCTTAATGGTCTTAAAATTGGAAGGTTGGTGATATGGGGTGAGGGTTATGTAAGGTGGTGCTGTTGATGGCAGGACACGAAAGGAATGGGGTTGGGAGGGTGTGGGAGAGTGAGGGTTTGGGGAAAATAAAGAAGAAGAGGCAGTTTGGTGTTGGTAGTGGGTCGGCCGACTGGTGATGGTTGTGGGGGATGGGGTGGTGCGGGTAGATGACAAAAAAGGGGAAATGGGGCGAGGCTCGGCGAATGCGTGTTGGAGAGGCCGAGACTTGAGAATGGGGGGTTCGGGGGGGGGGTGAGAACAGGGCGCAGAATGAAGTTGTGGTGGTGGTGGTTGTAGAGGGTTGAATGGGCATGGGTGTTGGGGTTGTGGTGAGGGTGGTTGTAGAGGGGCGAATAGACACGGGGGTTGGGGTTGTGGTGGGTGGGGCAATGGTTTGGGGTGTGAGGATGCTCAATTTTAGAAGACGAAGCTCGTCGAGCATCAGAGACTGGAAAGCTGCGAACTGTGAAGCCATAATATTCTGAAAGGTCAAAGTCGAGCTGTGCATGCTGTCGAAGGATTTTTGAAGAGTGGTTTGTTGGTTTTCAAGAGTGGCAAGAGAATCAGATACGCCCTCCACCTGTGAGCGGAGGTGCTCGTGGCGAGAGTCCATCGCGGCAGCCACTGCGTCTGCGTCCGAGGAGGTAGCAGACTGGGTGTTCTTGCCCATCGAGCGACAGGCTCTGATACCTGTTTGATACGCCCAATAGATCCACAAACAAAGAAAATAGAAATTGAACAAAACAGAGCAGGAATTTCAGAAAAGGAAAAAAAGACTGAAAAGGAAAGAGAGTAAATTTCATTCATCATGCCTTTCTCAGATTACAACACTTTATTTATATACAATCTGAAAAGGGAACCCTAGCACCAAACAGGCTGGGCTTTGAGCAAAAAACGTAGTTTAAGGCTAGCAAACTTGGGCTAGAGGAAGGAGCTACAAGGCCCAAACAATATGGTCCTAACACTGTGTTTCTTCTTAGAAACATAGCCACACTGTGTTTTTACCTTCGCTCAGGCCAATCAATCACTGCATGGTGGAATTTTCTGAGAATGGGCTTCACGGAAAAAATATCCTCAGCAACTTCTTTGTAACTTGGACTCGTAACTTTTCTTTTCAAGCTTTTAGGAATATCCTTGGTCACATTTGAAGTCACACAAAAAGACGAACCTGCCTATTCTTGTGACTACGATGAAGTGAATGCTCGTAGGTGTTGACTTGTATAATATTTCCATTAAATCTGGGATTCCTGTAATCTTGGGTTTCCTAGTTTAGGTGATAGATTGCTTGTAATTATTCTTAGGTTTCTTGTAATTATTCTTTCCTTATTGTAGTAGGATTGTACATGATCATATATATCTTAGAATGAGAAGAATACAATTAACACATTCAAAGCATTCTCTTCTTGGCACCAGAGCCCTGTTGAAAACCAGAAACCGAACCCTATCTGGGTTCGTCTGGACACTGCTGCAATGAGTGACTCCAAAAGTCATTGAAGCCTAGAGATTTTGTCTGCTAGCAACAACAGCTTCATTGCTGCCCGTATTATGTCAGTTTTTGCTGATTATTCATCATGTTTTTTTTTTGCCCAGTTCTTGCCAACAACAGGACACATAACTGATCAAGATGTGAAGGCTGCTGCTCCAATTATGGTGCAGTCAGACAACTCGAGTTTCAATATTGATATGGTATTGGATGAAAATAACTACGATTTATGGGCTTCTCTTAGTCAAATTCATATTGCTGGAAGGAAGAAGATGGGATATCTTCGTGGGTCTATCAAGGCACCTGCAGAAGATGATCCCAAGTATGATGATTGGTTCTCTGAAGATTAGAGAATTAAGAGTTGGCTCTTGTCGGCAATGAAGCCGGAAATCATGAAATGGTATATTCTATTACCAACTTCTAAAGAAATCTGGGATGCTCTTAAGGCTGCCTATTTTGATGAGAACGATGAGGTTAGGATTTATTCATTGAATCAGAAAGCTTCATGTCTCAGGCAGAATGGGTGGCCGTTGGCAAGCTATTTTGGAGAATTGACAGAGATTTTTCAGGAATTGGACCACTTTAACAAAGTGGCCATGGCGTGTGAAAAAGATGTCCTGATATTTTAGAAGACAACTGAGGGAAAACAGTTGTATTTGTTTATTGGTGGACTTGATGATGTCTTTGATCACGTTCATGGAGAAATACTGCGCAAAAACCCACCACTTAGACTCAGGCTGCTTATGCGTACGTTCATCGTGAAGCGGACCACAAGGAAACCATGAAGATAGAGGGCCAAAGCTCATAATCGGTTGCAATGGCAACTAAGGCTCGAGGCTCTTCCAATCAAACCGACCGAGATGGGTCCGAGAGTAAGTTTGGGCAGCCACGAACCGGCCAGACAAGTCGTGATCGCCCTCATAGCAGATGTCCATATTGTGGTATGACGGGACACTCCAAGAGCCGGTGCTTCAAGTTGATTGGGTATCTGGAGAATCAGGATTAGAACGTGACCTTCGCTTCAACAAACCTCGAGCTTCTGTTACAGAAACCAAGGATGATTCAGAGGATGTAGTAAGCAAAACATCAGCTCTGATTGCCGCGACAGGTATCGATGGTAAGGTACTTAATGTTTCCACTTCTGTTATGAATAATACATGGATAATTGATTTTGGAGCTACTGAACATATGACTTGTGATTTTAGACAGGTTTCCTGTCACATCCCAGCCCGGGCCACCACCATCCCGGGCTCGACTCCACCGTAGCACGATATTGTCCGCTTTGGGCCCCGACCATGCCCTCACGATTTTGTTTCTGGGAACTCACATGAGAACTTCCCAGTGGGTCACCCCCGGCCCGGGCCACCACCACATCCCGGGCTTGACTCCACCGTAGCACGATATTGTCAGCTTTAGGCCCCGACCATGCCCTCACGGTTTTGTTTCTACGAACTCACATGAGAACTTCCCAGTGGGTCACCCATCATGGGATTTCTCTCGCGCGAACTCGCTTAACTTCAGAGTTCCTACGGAACCCGAAGCCAATGAGCTCCCAAAACGCCTCGTGCTAGGTAGAGATGGGAATAAACATATAAGGCTTACAGGATCCATACCCCTGGGCGATGTGGGATCTTACATTTCCTCATTAAAAAACTTCATCCACACCGAGGTTAATGTTGATAATGGTGATGTCGCCCCAGTTCTTGGAGAAGGCACTATTTCCTTTTCTGATACCATAAGACTTGATATTGTCCTTGTGGTTCCCTCCTTAAATTATAATTTATTGTCGGTTGCCCAAATAACCCTTACCTTACATTGTTTGGTGGTTTTTTGGCCTTATTTTGGTATTTAAGGACATCCGGACGCGGAAGACGATTTGTTATGGTATTAGACGAGGGAAGTTGTATTTTCTTGAGTTGAATTCCAGTAGCTCGGGATTGCTCACTCAAGCACTGTCAATGAATGAGACTCCAGTAGAGAATAATAAAGTGTCAGATGTATAGATGTGGCACCGTCGTCTTGGCCATGCTTCGTTTGGTTATTTGCATAAGTTATTTCCTAGTTTGTTTGTAAAAAATGATGTCTCTCAGTTTAAGTGTCATGTGTGTGAAATGGCCAAGAGCCATCAAACTTCTTTTCCTTCAAGTTTAAATAATTGTTTTGTTCATTTTATGATTTTGCACTCGGATGTTTGGGGCCTTTCAAAAATCGCATCTCTTGGTTGAGCTCATTGGTTTGTCACCTTTATTAATGATTGTACGAGAATGACTTGGGTTACTTTCTTAAAATTGAAAAGTGAGGTTAGTATGGCCTTTCAAAAATTTCATAAAATGGTTTCGATACAATACAATATGACCATTCAGGTGGTCCGAAGTGATAATGGAGGCGAGTATGTTAATATCGAGCTTCGCTATTTCTTTGATATGCATAGTATTGTTCACCAGACCACATGTCCGTATACCCTTCAGCAGAATTGGGTGGCTGAACAGAAGAATCAACACTTGTTAGAAATGGTTCCTGCTTCTCTTCTTGAGGCACGTATTCCTTTGCATTATTGGGGAGAGGCACTCACGTCTGCTGCCTACCTTATTAATCGGCTTCCCTTTCGTACTCTCGAGTTTTAGACACCATTTCAGACCCTTATGTCTATGCTTAGTTGCCCACCGGTTCCTAACCTTCCCCCTTGAGTCATTGGATGCGTGGCGTTTGTCCACATGCACTTACCCCAACGACAAAACAAACTCGAACATCGAGCTCTTTGATGTGTGTTTCTAGGGTATGCTACTACTAAGAAGGGCTATCATTCCTATCACCCTCGAACCAAGAAAATGCTTATCACTGCCGATGTCACTTTTCATGAAACGAAGATGTTTTTTGGTTCCTCTAAGTTCTCACTTCATGGGGAGTTTCAAGGTGATGAAGTTCGTTTGTTTGATTATGCCACCGAGAAGATGCCGATTGCACAGTTGTCTTCTGACGAACAGCAGGCCACAGCACAGCAGTCTACTGCCGAGCATACGTCAACTGCATAGCAGCCTAGTTCCACGCAAGTTGTTGCTGCACAACAACTTCCTGCCAAGCCTGAGATGACAGTTGACACAATCCCATTACAGCAAGACCCCAAGGTTTTAGAAGAAACAATACACGCCGACTCGTCTCTCAGTGATTCTTATAACCAATCGTCTTCTACGATAGATGGACCACCGCTCCGTAGTCTCCTGGAAAGGATTAATGAGGTATTCCTAAACCCAATTATGAGGTCGACCCTAAGTGTAAAACCCAATATTCAGTGAGCAAACCAACCCATAACTAGAGAGTGAGGTACCCATTAAACAACTATGTTTCCACCTGTCACCTGTTTGAATCAAAGAAGTCATTTGTAAATCAATTGTCTACTGTATATATTCCTAACAATGTGCAAGAAGCCTTAGTCGATCCTAGATTAAAGGAAGCGATGAATGAGGAACTAAGATCGTTGAAGAAGAATGCTACCTGGGAACTATCAGACTTGCCATCGAGCAAGAAACCTGTGGGATGTAAATGGGCCTATACAGTGAAATACAAAGAAAATCGAACGATTGATCGTTTTAAAGCAAGACTAGTGGCAAAGGGGTACACTCATAAATATGGCATATATTACATGGACACCTTCGTACCAGTAGCCAAGATCAATACCGTTCGAGTTCTATTATCCATGGCAACGAACCTAGACTAGCCACTTCAACAGTTCGATGTTAAAAATGGCCACTTCAACAGTTCGATATTAAAAATGCATTCCTACATGGAGATTTAATTGAAGAAATTTATATGGAGCTTCCACCGGGATGTACCACAACGTACATGAACAAGGGTACAATATGTAAGATAAAAAAGTCACTATATGGATTGAAGCAGTCACCAAGAGCATGGTTCGGGTATAGACAGAGCAATTGAGATTACACTTTGTTCTTGAAACTGAATAATAGGAAGATTACAACACTCATTATATATGTGGATGACATGGTGGTTACAGGGAATGACCTAGTTGAACAATTGGCGCTAAAAAAGTATTTGTCCATGGAGTTTGAAATAAAAGATCTTGGATCTTTGAAATACTTTCTTGGGATTGAGGTATCGAGAAGCAAGTTTAGAATATTTTTGTCCTAAAGAAAGTATATTATTGATTTGTTAAAGGAGACCGGGATGTCAGCATGTAAACCTATAGCAACTCGGTTGGCTGAATGAATGAAGTCGAGTATCGATCAGAATCAAGTACCGGTGGATAAAGGAAGATATCAAAGGTTAGTTGGGAGATTGATATATTTGGCCCTTACAAGACCTGATCTTGCTCATGCCTTGAGTGTGGTCAGTCAGTATATGCATGATCTGGGAGAACAACATATGAGTGCGGTTATGAGAATATTGTGTTATTTGAAGAGGAGTCCAGGAAAAGGAATTTTGTTTAAGATATACCTACGCCGACTAGGCGGGTTCGGTAGATGATCGACGATGGACATTAGGATACTTCACCTTTGTTAGAGGTAATCAGGTAACATAGAGAAGTAAAAAGCAGAATGTAGTAGCTCGGTCAAGTGCATGCACAAGCTGAATATAGAGGTATGGCTCTTGGTATCTCTGAACTCTTGTGGCTTAAATTTCTGTTACAAGATTTGGGGGTTAACCATAGTCAGCCGATGAAGTGATTCTTTGACAACAAGGTACAACATGATAGGACTAAGCATGTGGAGGTTGATAAGTTTTCATTAAAGAAAAATTGGAAGGAAAAGTAATTGAATTTCCCACGATTAGGACCGAGGATCAAGTGGCAAATATACTTACAAAGGCCGGTTCTAATGACAAGTTTTCAAGTTTTTTGGACAAGTTGGGCATCACCATTTTGTATAATATTTCCTTTAATAATGGGATTCCTATAATCTTGGGTTTCCTAGTTTAGGTGATAGATTGCATGTAATTATTCTTTCCTTATTATAATAGGATTGTACATAATTATATATACCTCAGAATGAGAAGAATACAATTAACATATTCAAAGCATTCACTTATGTAGGTTCACATTTGATAAATCTCCAATGTTTGTGCCAGCCACAGCCCTCTTGTTTCTGCAATTGACAGCGCTGGCTATGAGCTTGTTTGGGATGCAACCACTGGCTTAGGGTTCACAAGGCACAGGACTTGGGGAAATAATGTGCAGTGTTTGGGTGGTGTTGGCCATTTGTCAAAGGGCTGTTTGGGAAGGGAAAATATGGAATTGTCCACTATATTCAAGTCAGCTATCTTGGCCTTGCTTTTCATATTGTATTCCCTTATCCTCTAAGAGCTAGATAAGCTTGGCTTTTGCCATATTTTTATCTTCCTTGGTGTAAGAGCTAGCTTATTGAACAAAAAAGATTGGCCTATTGAGGCAGACGATAAACCAGTATGAATTTAAGGTATGTTTAATTTAATAATGGATTTGTTATCAAGTAATCAAATATATGGCATTACCAGTTGTTTATGATCATACCCAATCGCACCAATCATTCATAACTCGTGGTAATTATCCAAACAACCTTAACCTATAGTTTACATTGCCCTTTTTATGAAAGCAAATCTAATCATACCACCAATTTTTTTTTTTTTTGGCGCTAATCAAATTTTACAAATACTTCTTATTTGCTACGCACCTGTTTGGGTGGGCTTCTCTACTAACCCCGAGATTGAAAGCATGCTTATTATGATCTCACCATAAAGTGTAACAGATCTCTCACCCTCTTAATTTATCCTTTATATGCAGATAATTACTTTAAATTCTGCTTTATTATATAATACGCTGCAAGGCTTGACCATAAATATGCTACATCATCTTGCTAGTTAATTAAATCATTGTCATTTTCTTCTTGAAAAAATTTCACTATGTCATTTCAGATGAACAATGTATTTGGACTAGACCTATATCTGTTTCAAGCAGACGTAGACAGTTTAAGAGCAAGTCCACCCATGGAGCCTTCCCCCCAGGCAATCCACTATGCAATCCACCCCAATGAACAGTAACTGACTTAAATGAATAGTAACTGCCATTAATGAACAGTAATTGCCATTTGCATCTCCACCCATGGAGCCCTTTAGCCCTGGCAATAGGCAATAATATTAATATTTTGTTTCTCACCCAATCCATAAAATATTATTATTTTTCTAACTTTCTCCCTTCTCTTATCTCTCTCTCTCTCTCTCTCTCTCTCTCTCTCTCTCTCTCTTTCCCGCCTGACACATCTCTTCTCCCTCAACCACAGGCCCGTCGATTCCCCACCCCCCGCTGCTCGACCTCCCACCCGCCCTCCGGCTCTCCATGGCTGGAGCTCTCCCCACCGGCCCTCGGGCCCTTTGATCTCCCCCGTCCCCCGAGCAAGTCCCACGGCTGGAGTTGCTTTAAACTTGAAAAGTACCAACAAGAATGGGAACGCAACCATGTGTGGATGTACTTTACAGTCTGTATTGGACATGAACAATTCAATCAGAGAGTGTATGTCACGCCCCGGACCCGGGGTCGGCAATAAAAACTCGAACCCGAATCCGAAACGTGAGTTAAAAACTAAATAAATAAAAGGAAATTGACACGGGTTGAAAAAAGAAACTTCTCTTATTAAAATAGCTCCAAAATCCTTACAGGGTGTACAAAAGTAATAAAACAATTAAAATCCCTTATCTAACACAACCTCAGCTCGTCTACACTTCGTTAAAATTACACCGTACCTGCATGGTCTAAAATGTATAGGGTGAGCGAAAACACAGCTCAGTAGGGACATAAGTCTTATCAAGGATAATTATCAAAGCTAAGCCAAGTGTCATGCTCATATAAATAAATTATATCATGTTATCAAATATATATTATATTCCATGAATGCAATTTAACTTCAATTACCCAACCCATTAATTCATATAATAAAACACGTGGACCTGCATGTCCCATACCATGCATTTTACCTCTGCTGCGGTGGTCCAAATGCTCTATTATATAAACTAACCCCCGTAACATAGTCATCCCGAATTTCCCATTTTGTTGGTCGTCTTGTTCTCCTCTCGGTCGCCAGAATCCCCACTACTTCATACCATTCCTATAATTTCACTTTTGCCACCCTTGCTGGTCCATACGAGAGTCGAACTCAACCACACAAAAGAATATTTCCATTTCCATTTCCCAATCTCGAATAACCAATAAAATCCATCCCCTCCAATATGCAATGACATATGCATATAATCACCATCATCATCACAATATCCACATTATCAACAATACTCTAAATCATATTCCAAAATACATAATTATATCAATTACAGAGATATATCAAGTATAACACATATTTCACAAAGCTTAAACAAGATAAATACCCCAATGGTGATAAGTTCCCCAAGAAACCCCTACCTCAAATCCAAAGTTAAAACGAAGATCCGCTTGAACAACCTCAGCAAGAAAAGCCCACAAGCAATTTCCGTGCTAACAACTTACTAATTCTAACCCTAAACTCTCTCTCTAACATACATATATATATATATATATATATATATATATATATATATATATATTATCTCTACATGAACTCTTGTTGTATGCACGACATAGTCCTCATACTTTCCATGACATTCTATATCCATCCCAGCCTACGTTGCATGCATTGCATGCTACGGGTCTCTGTAAAACAATATGAATTGCTCCTATTTATACTGAAAAGAGGCGGCTCCAAGACTTGATCAATAAGTCAAATAATAATAAAATATATTATAAGCAAGGATAGGCTTAAAACTTGTTTGCAGGTGTCAAATGGAAGGCCAAAATGAGAACCAACAGTCAGCAGCTATAGTACTCTGGTGGAAGCCTACACTCCCAAAATACTGCCACCTCCTACTTGTAGCTTTAACCTCCAATTAACGACACCCACCTCAATGCCTATAGGTATCAATACTCACCAACTTAGAGTGCTTACAAGCACCTAAACAAGATAGCTACGAACCATATTATGCCACCACACAAATCATAGCTGCCAACACTCAGCAAATAGAGTATTCGAAAAGCAGCTTACTTCTTCCTCTAGTCCTAGCATGTGCCACGTCCAACTAAATCCACCTCATGCTAATTGAAATAAACATCTG
The DNA here is from genome assembly GCA_036320875.1 of Cotoneaster glaucophyllus. Classification (NCBI taxonomy): domain Eukaryota; kingdom Viridiplantae; phylum Streptophyta; class Magnoliopsida; order Rosales; family Rosaceae; genus Cotoneaster; species Cotoneaster glaucophyllus. Next base: position 6,250,558 of record CM070068.1, read on the forward strand.
CGTTGGGAGATATATAAGGAATACTACAACTTATAAATTAATATCTAAGTTTCATTCTAATTAGAAATAATAATAATGTCCACAAATACAATTGAAAATACGGGACATTACAGTGTATATGTAAACAAACTTAGAAGGCGGAACAAAGAAAACAAACTTAGAAGGCGAATAATTTCTAATTTTAATTTGCATAGTCTAATTAGGCAATTTTCAAGACAAAACGGTAAACTCTTATGACAATTAAGGGTATGATGAACAAATTTAATTAGAAGGTGAATAATTTCGAACTTTAATTTGCATTGTCTAATTTGGTAATTCTTGCCACTTAGTACTATGGTCTAGTGATATTCTTATTCACTTGTAAGTGAGAGGTCTTACTTCAATTCTCGCCAAAGGCGAATTTGAACCACATTCTTGCTAGTTCATTATGAGGCTAAGCACACTTCTCTACCCCTTTAATGTAGGTAATATCGTTTGTTTAGGCAATTTTTAAGCCAAAACAGTAAAATCTTATGGCAATTAAGGGTATGATGAACCAGCTTTCACCAACCTTTCCATCCCGTTTAAAGAATAACTCATCAATTATTCTCGTAGTTCAAATAAGATTCGGACTGTCACTTCACCGAAAGTGCCGAAAGAGATGTAGAGAGGCAGACAATACATACATACATACATATATATGCGGACATCGACATTCAATTTCTACAATAATTGATGCTGACGCCGGCCATCTATATATATTATACTTATTTAAACCGCCTTGGACCCGACCTCTATCCACAGCTCTTATCTTTACCTAGCTAATGGAAAATCCTCAACCTCTTCTTCTTTGTGAAAAAACTCCCCTTAAAATCAATGCACTGCAGAAAACCCTAGAAATTGCAATTATGTTCTTCTTCGTCTGTGTCCTTGTTTATCGTCTCCTATCTCTCAGGGACCATGGTTTTGTTTGGCTTCTTGCCTTCACGTGTGAGTCTTGGTTTGCTTTCAATTGGGTTCTTACTCTCATCACCCAGTGGACTCCTGTTGAATACAAAACATACCCTCACAACCTCTTGCAACAGTATGTCATGCATGCTCTTTTTATTACAATTTTTTTTTTTTGGAAACTTCTCTTTTTATTACTTTTAAATAAAGTAAACTTGATTAAGTTTAGTCTATTTTGTTGGGTTAGATCCATTCACTGACATTAGCTTTTTCTATCATCTTTTTATTAAATTGAGTTAAATGTCTCTTATTAGTAGGTTTATCTTTTACTCAATTTTATGATTTAATATAAGAATTAAATGTTTTTCTGCTTTTTATTGCTCCTAGTTCATATCTCAAATTTTCTTCTACCTCCATCACAGGTTAACAATGGTAATTAATCTATGTTGTAGTTGTAACTTGTAGGTACTAAATATGAGCATATATACTAGTATGGATTATAAATGTATGGAAGATGGAATTTCTTTGAACTATTTTCATGGATGATAAATAGATTTATTTTTATTTACTTTTGTACGTACGTAAATACCTCTATCACAGGTTGAATGATTTTATTAACCTATCGTATAAGTATTATATTTGTTGACACATGACTTTTCTTTTTAACTATTTTTATGAAAGTAGTTAGATTTTTTTTATTTAAATATTTAAATTAAAATTTTGAGTAAAGACTCATAAATTAAGAAATTTAATTAAAGTTGAAGAATAAAAAAACTGGACTAAATTCGACAACGGCTCAAATTCCTTTATGGGATAACTTGATATAGATCCAATTTTGTGAGCCATTAGTAGGATTAGTCCAATTCATTGAAATAGGTCCAATAATTGAGATTCCACATATGCTTATTTGTGGTTTGTACCATATTTACCCCTTATTCTTACGAATTGTAGTAAATACACAAAATTTCTTAATTATGGCATTATTTGTGGTTTAACTAATCCCTTAATTGTAGGATTAGTTATAGCCATATAATCACCTCAACCCCCAGTCCATTTCATCCCTCCTTTTTTCCTTCTTCCAAACAATTCCCTCTATCAATTCTCCTTTTTTTGTCTCTTCTTTTGATGTGTGATGTTTTTGTGTTTTTTCCTCCAAATTCATTCCTTTAATGGAGGTATATTGTATCATATTTATATTTCTATGTTCCGCCATGTAGGTCCCCAACATTTTTCTTCCAATACAATTGGTAGTTTATCTTTGTTTTGCAAGTAGATTATATCTGCTTTGCAGGTACAAAGCATTTTTCTTCCTATACAATAGGTATGTAATTACTAGATTATATCGATTTTGTTTTCTTCATAAATAGTAGGTAGTTACTAGATAATATTTTAGTTTGAGTATTTAAAATATTCAAAATTTAAAAACTGAATAAATGATAAAAAAAATTAAAGAATTTAAATATTTTTATCTGAAGGGGCAAAATTGATATCAAAATATGTAATTGGATAACTAGACTCAGTCCCAAAAACTACCTATGTTTTTGGACCTAGATCCAAAAGCCCCTTCTTTTATCTGGATCAAAATTATCCGTTTAAATATAATTAAGCTATGCATACTCATGTGTAGTGCGCTCACTTAATTCTTTGAACCTTGCTTATGCCAGATTGAAAAAATATATGTTCTTGTGGTAATTAACATGCTGATTAATCTCTTATTGTGTATGCTTAATGCGTAATTAGGGTTTTGGAGCTTCCTCCGGTGGACATGTTTGTGACAACAGCAGATGCAAAGCTAGAGCCACCTATCATTACTTTGAACACAGTGCTCTCTCTTCTCGCCGTTGATTATCCAACTCACAAGCTAGCTTGCTATGTATCAGATGACGGGTGTTCACCTCTCACCCTCTACTCTCTCATTGAAGCCTCCAAATTTGCTAAGCTTTGGGTACCCTTTTGCAAAAAGTACCATGTTCAAGTTAGAGCACCATTCAGATACTTTTCTGACAATCCCATTTGGTCAAGTTATAGTCCATCAGGATTCCTTGAAGAATGGACAAAAATGAAGGTAGAATTTGGCCTTATCTATGCTTAGTTGAATTTGTATATATGTATGATATGTCTCTATCTTTAATCTTGTAGGATGAGTATGAAAAGCTCTGCCAAAAAATTGAAGATGCTGTCCAAAATTTGGCACCTCTTGATTTTTCTAGAAACTATGTGGATTTTGCTCACATAGACAGCAGTAACCATCCGACTATAATCAAGGTTCTTGTTTTTTGTTTTTGATAATTCACAGACGAAGTAAAAACCTCCCAATAAGTTCAATTTCATCGATAAAGGTAAGATTATATGCAAGATGACCCTTGTGGAGTAGCAATATATAACAGCTCATTATATTCATTATATATGCTCCACAGTTGGTTGACTGACTAATATTGTGGTCCATCTACTTTTCACATCCTGCAACTATTCCTTAAAATTTAACTAGCGAAACCTAAATAATCTTTCTATTGTTAATTTGAATTAATATTTGTACAGGTGATATGGGAGACTAAGGAGAGAATTTCTAATGGTCTGCCGCATTTGGTTTATGTAGCCAGGGAGAAGAATCCTAATCACTTACATCATTACAAAGCGGGCGCTATGAACGCTTTGGTGAGAATTATTTGCTTAACTAAGAAAATGTTACCATCTCTCTTTTTAAATACATTTGTTCAATTAGTAAATTACTGTTATCATAGGCTTAATTAGCTAGTGTAAAATCAATGATTTTACCCAGTGACTAATATTTTTAATTAATTTTATGTACATAGACGAGGGTCTCTGGTGTTATGACAAATGCTCCATTTATGTTGAACGTGGACTGCGACATGTATGCCAACAATCCAAAGATCGTTCTTCATGCGATGTGCCTACTGCTTGGTTTCAAGCATGAAGAAGGTGCATTTGTTCAGTTTCCCCAAATGTTCTACGACATTTTGAAAGATGATCCATTTGGAAGCAAAGTTGTTGAGGCTGTAAAAGTACGTATATTAGTATACAATTACTCCACTTTGACGAAAAAAACTTGCAGGTCACGTGCTTATACCTCTAGTCAGGCGATAGAAATAGGGATATGAACATGGGGTAGCTAAGTTAGTTTCGCACTATGGCAGATTGGCGTACATGAACCTAATTAACGTAGAAGGCTTTAACTTTTGCAGAAAATTTGGCCTGGGTTAGCTGGGATCCAAGGACCTGTCTATGCAGGGACAGGATGTTTTCACAGACGTAAAGTTGTCTACGGTTCATCTCTAACAGATAATGAAGGTATCTTAGCATCCAAGATATATATTATGTGTACTAATGTACATAAATAATCACTCATTAATGATTAATCAACTTATAAATGATTTTTCAAAGGGAACTTGACGAGTGAGAGACTAAACAAAGAATGCTTTGGAAATTCTCCAGAGCTCATCCGATCAGCTACTCAAATTTTATTAGAGGAAAATATTGATCAACCGGACGACCTTTCCTGTGCGGTCAATGCAGCGTACCAAGTTGCTCATTCCGAGTACGAGCATAATACGTTATGGGGCAAAAAGGTAACAAAAACTATTTTTCTTTCTAATGTTAGAAGAAGTCTCTGTTAATTGACAGAAGTTCTGACATTGTTAATTGGCCGACCCTTTTTCAGGTGGGTTGGGTTTATGGGTCGCTAACAGAAGATGTCCTAACTGGGATGAAGATCCATGCAAGAGGGTGGAAGTCTATCTTATGCATGCCAGAACCACCAGGTTTTCTGGGCACTGCACCCTCAACTACTCATGTTATGTTGATCCAGAGGAAGAGATGGGTCACAGGGCTGCTAGAAATTTTGTTCAGCAAAAATTGTCCCATTTTTGCCACCCTTTATGCCAAGCTTGAGTTTAGGCAATGCTTGGCCTACCTGTGGATGCTAATTTGGGGACTGCACTCTATTCCTGATCTATGCTATGCTCTTCTGCCAGCTTACTGCCTCATTACCAACTCACACTTCTTGCCAAAGGTAACTAGAATCATCATCCAAGTATAATGTGATTTTAGTTCGGAATTGTTATCAGCATTTTAAAATAGTCACTCGGCTTGCACTCTTGTTTTCTTTACCTTTTTCATCAAAGAAGAATGCATGATTACTTTTAGAGTACCAATAACAGCTGTTTTAAAATTTTGTTAAATTAAGCTTGGTATAAACATTGTTAATGATGGAATTATGAAGTCTACGTACACTTCAAATTAATCTGTTACCAAATAGTGTGACAATATTTTAAGTACATATAATGATTTATGTCGATTAAATAATATCACATTGTTTCATGAATGAAATTTGGTGTCCCTATCTGTACTCAACTCAGATGATTTTGCTTTGTAGGTCCAGGAACCGGCTCTAATAATATTTGCTGCTGTGTTTCTCATTAAACACTTAAACACACTACACTCCAACCTTGATTCTGGTCGATCAATTAGGGCTTGGTGGAACCAATTGACAGTGGGACCATGGAGCAAAATACCCAGTTTAACTGCATCATTATTTGGAGTTGTAAGTGTGGTATTTAAGCTTTTGGGCATATCTGAGGTGACATTTGAAGTCACACAAAAGGAGCAAAATTCCTCTTCTAGTGAGCAAGAAGCTACTTATGATGCTAGGTTTACTTTTGATGAGTCTCCAATATTTGTACCAGCCACAGCCTTATTGTTTCTGCACTTCACAGCTCTGGTCACGGCCGCGTTGGGGTTGCAACCACCGGCTCATGGGATGAATGGGGCGGGCCTAGGGGAGATGATGTGTAGTGTGTGGGTGGTGCTATGTTTTTGGCCATTAGTTAAAGGTTTGTTTGGGGAGGGTAAATATGGGATTCCCATGGCCACTATAGTCAAGTCAGCTGTGTTGGCCTTGCTCTTCATGCACTTCTGCCCTAAGAACACTACATCCTGATCAAGTTTCTGATTAATATAAATTTAGGAGATCAGAGTAGACAGAGTTGTAATGTTCTTGTCTTTCCTGATTGTATTTGTATAAGGATGAAAAAATAAAAGAAATTATAACTTATTTGATTAAGTGTTTATTTCAAATTTAATGGGTTCTCACATGCATCACCTTTATGGATTTGATGGCTATCTAGTTATATATCTTCGGAGAAACAAGTGCAGTGTGGCATATAAATGAAAACCACAAAACAAAGGAGGACAAAACTAAGCTAGCATGTCGCCATTTGAAACTAAGGATTGTTACGTATACTTAGGAGAAATAGGGAGCACAAATCATCTCCAATGGTGCTAGCTATTTTTAAGTTAATTTAGTTAAAAAGACTAGAAACTGTTGAAGGACAATTTAGAGAGTGAGGATAGGAGAGGGACGGCAAGAGAGAGAGAGAGAGAGAGAAGGAGGCTCAACGATAGTGTTTTTACTTATGCTCCTTGGTGCCTTATGCCTTTATTTATACTAGCCACATGTACTTTTCTTCCCTCACAAGTAATACAAGCCATAAAGGATTAGATATCCAAATCCTTTTGGAATCTTGCCTCTAAATTTATACAATCACATTCCTAAAGAATATTAACTACAACACTCACTCTTAAAGCTTTAAGTTTAAGAAGTTATCGCATCAAGTCTTCTCGGATGATTATTGAAGTCTTCGATCGGCATAGGCAATTTCACACGCGACGTGTGACAAAACCCAAAGGGTGAGAAGTGTAAGGTCGAAGTTTGAAGTAATCAAACGGCGATGAACACTCACATCAGGGTATGACCAACCTAAGACCCCAGTTAAAACCTTGTCATGTTATCAAAGTTCAGTGGGACAAATGCTCCTGAACTAAAAGAAAAATTGATTCTAAAAACTGAATTTCAGCAGTGACTTGGTGAAGAGATCACTGAGATTGTCTGGGAACTAATTCTCTTGATTTCGATCTTCTGATGCTCTTGTTGAGGATGAGAGCAAAATTTTTGGCGCAATGTGCTTGGTATGGTCTCTTTTGATGTATCCTTTTTGAATCTGGTATCGTTGCGAATGAGAGAAGAAAAACATGTAGAATTATCCTCAAATATCGTTGGGACGTCAACGATGGACGATAATCCACAAGTGCTTTGACTATGCTTGACATCGGCTCTAAGCCATGTACACTCACTAGCAGCCACATAGATGATGAGTATCACGCCACATAGATGGTCAATCTCACCAGAGATGAAATACCAAAACCACGAGAGATTTTTCAACGTGACCGTCACACAAGGTGGTAAATCACGTGTCCTTATATAAATGGTGGATTATGTGTGTTAAAAGGTTAATAACTTAAAAATTAAAAATTTTCACCACTTGTATAAAAACATGTGGTGTACCATCCGTATTCTGGTCATAACTAAAAATTTCTCCCAAACCGGAGACTGAAAACTGTTGTAATATGTTGCTTTTAATGTGCACTTTGTTTTCAATGTTGTAATTTACTTTTCATCTGAATCATATTTTAGTGTTTGTAACTATTGTAAAATGTTTTTCCTAGACTGACTGCTGTTGTTTGTCTCAAAAGTTGCTTCGTCTTTTATTGCATTTTTGGCATGGTTAGAGTTAGTCCCACATCGGCCATGTGAGAAGGAGTGATGGACTTTATGAGGTTGTCTCGCGCTTTAATTTGCATGATCTTACTTGAATAGGATCTGTTCTATAGATTGTACCTCTGTATCCTTGATTTCAAAGGAGACAGGACCCTCAGTCTGGTGGATGAACCATGACCGTGTGATCAGAGAGTGATTAACAGCTTTGTGATCCTTGGATCATTCGAGCAGTGGATGATCGTTCTCAGCCGCTCTGTAACAACGGTTGGGGTGGTCACACGGTTGTCTGACAGACCTCCCTTCTAAACTTTTTTTTTTTTTTTTTTTTTTTTTTTTTTGTTGGGTTAAATTCTTTCTATTCTTTCTGCACTTGCCTTTTGGTTCTCAAATTCACATTCCGTCCGATCACGGGCACAATTTTTTTGGTTAAATTTCATTATTCTTCTTCAATTCTCTCCGAAGTATTGCATCCAAGTTCCGATCGCCGTGCAAAAGAATTCCAATATATTTCTTTGATTTCATAAAATACAAAATTGAGAACAAATGGAACAAATAAAACTAAGATTACATGATGCGCAACAAACATTGCATGCTAAAAACACAAACAAATTACGCCTCAATCTTTAGAGGGCGGATGTAATACGTCTTGCTTGGGAGGAATTGAAAGAGTGTTTTCGAGCATAAACGAGAGATCATGCATCTGGACTTTATTCTCTCCATATCGTCAGATTTTGGCCCTGCTCTTACACTGGAAACATCTCCGCCCTCCGCCACATCTCAGATTTTTTTTCATGGTTTGTGCTTGCATCAACCAACCTAAACACGCAACAGAAATGAGGAGTTAACATAGGTTCTTTAATGAATGAGCACATGCATCTTCCATGAAGCTTCACGTATTAGATTATTGAAAACAGCAAATATAGCATTTCACGGTGATTCGAAACAGGATTTTGCAGCTATAATAGCACCCATATAAGTTGGCTTATACACGCACCTGTCTAATACAGGAGGCTCTGGCTGCACTCTATCTGCTACAGTTGAACTGTTGGAACTGTTGCTTCTGCCAAACAAATTTGTTTCTGAAGTGTGGTCAACAGATGTCGTCTGATTAATACTTTGTTTTACAGAATTATCTGCAAGATTTGATGCATTATTCGAGCTAGAAAAATCATTCCAAGCATCGAATGAATCATCACCCGCATCAGTAGTCTTGTGATAAAGAGCCTTGTTGCTGGTGGTCTGCAATTGGTTGTCTCGAACCCAATCGACGCTACTTTGTTTTTACAGAACTATCAACAAGATTTGGTGCATTGCTCGAGCTTGCGAAATCATTCCAAGCATAAAATAAATCATCATTCTCCTCGGTAGTCTTATTATCAAGATCCTTGTTGCTAGTGATCTGCAATTGGTTGTCTTGAACCCAATCGACACCATCAGGAAAAGAGTCATTCACATTTTCAGCTATTCCACCCTTCACCTCAGCAAGGATTTCCAACCGTTCAGGCCCTCCAGAAAACCTAGAGTTGGAAACGCCCAACAGATGATCTTGAAACCAGTCGTTGGACATGGATGCAGACCCAGTCACACTGTGGTTTGATTTTTCATTCGTTGAGTCCACTACAGATCCAAATACTGTGCCTATGTAGGCAGAAACATCCACCGTGGAACCCACAAAGAGGTCAAGGGATTTTGATTCTTGGGGAAAGCTTTCAGAAGCTTGAGGGATGTTTTCAGAAGCTCGAGGAAGGATTTCAGAAGCTTGAGGAAGGTTTTCAGATGCTAGAAGGAGGATTTCAGAAGCTAGAGGAAGCTTTTCCGAAGCTAGAGGAAGGGTCTCATAAGCTTGAGGAAGGTTTCCAAAAGGTTGAGGAAGCGATTCAGAAGCAGCAAACTGAAAACTTGCTGCCCAACCAGAATCACCACTCTCTGCTTCAGTAGTTTGTGATAGAATCTAGAGAGAGAGATTCTGTGGAAGAAAGAAATGTAGAGAGAGAAGTAAAAAATATAAATGTGATTGTATTTCTTAATGAATAAGATTACACTTGATGCTTATATATACATTTATGAAAGAACTACTCAACTAACTAGAATAACAGAAAGTTCTAGCTAAGTTTTATCTTTTGCAATACTACCCTTATTATCCCCTCTCAAACTAAACTGAGGTGTGTGAAGTGAAAGTTTGTCTCGAAGAAGATGGAATCGAGTCTTTGAAAGAGAGTTAGTGTAGATATTAGCAATCTGAGCTTGAGTACTAATAAATGTACAGAAACAGCTTTGGAAAGAACTTTTTCACGGATGTAGAGATAGTCAATTTCCACATGCTTTGTCCGGGCATGCAAAATATGGTTTTTGGCTAATGATACAGCTAAGATGTTGTCACACCAGATTTTAGGAGGACATGGAAGTTGCAAACCAACATCAACCAATAGCTTGCAGATCCATGTAATGTCAGCTGCAATGTTTGCCAAAGATCGGTATTCAACTTTAGTAGAAGATCGTGCTACTGTGGGTTATTTCTTGGCACTCCAACTGATGAGTAAACTGCCAAAAAATATACAAAAACCACCTGTGGATATCCTATCTATGTGACAGCCTGCCCAATCTGCATTGGAGAAGGCATTGATACTGAGAGAAGTGGAGACTTTGGGAAACCAGAGACCAAGCTCCAGAGAGCCTTTGAGATATCTCAAAATTTGTTTCATTGCTTGAATATGAGATTCTCGAGGTTGATGCATAAACTGACAAACTAAGTTTACTGCAAAAGAGAGATTCGGCCGAGACCAAGTAAGATATTGTAACCCACCAACCAATGATCTATACTCAGTAAGATCTGACAACAATGAGGATTAGGATTTGACAACATTGGGGATTCATGATCCAAAGACGAAGTGCTAAGTGAAGTTGCACATGATTTAGCACCAATTATATTTGACTTCTTAAGTAAGTCAAGGATGTACTTTGTCTGAGAAATAAAAATCCCCGAGGATGAACGTTTGACCTCAATGCCCAGAAAGTAATGAAGAGGTCCCAAATCTTTGATAGGAAATAGATTGCTGAGTTGAGAGATAATATCCTTGCAAGCTTGAGGATTTGGACCAGTCATTAGTATGTCATCAACATATACTAGAATGAAGACTAAAGTTGGACCCTTTTTAACAAACAGTGAATGGTCATTTTTGGAACCAGTGAATCCCAGAGAGGACAGGGCAGTGTATAACTTCTCATACCAAGCCCGAGGGGCTTGTTTAAGACCGTACAAGGACTTATGCAGTTGACAAACATGGTGAGGTTGAGTAGAGACTTCAAAACCTGGAGGTTGAATCATGAATACAGATTCTGATAAGTTGCCATGTAGAAAGGCATTACTTACATCCAATTGATTGAGGAACCAGTTGAATTGAGCTGCCAGTGTAAGAAGCAATCTGATGGTTATAGGTTTAGCCATGGGACTGAATGTCTCAATGTAGTCGAGGCCTTGTTGCTGGTTAAACCCTTTTGCAACTAATCAGGCTTTTTACCTGTCAATTGTCCCATATGGTTTCCTCTTTTTTCTAAAAGCCCATTTGCATCCTACCAGATTTTGAGAAGGATCTGGTGGTACTAGAGACCAAGTACTAGTGCTACAGAATGCATTGAACTCTTCCTGCATGGCTTGTCTCCAGTGCGGATATTTAGAAGCTTGAAGATAGGTAGATGGAAGATAGTCTTGGGATAGGTGAGGTGGAAGTGGATGTTTAGTTGCAGTATAAGCTTTAGACTTTACAATTCCAGATTTTGATTTGGTTTGCATAGGGTGAATATTGGTTGGTTGGTTGGATTGTGAGGATGAAGTGTGACTGATAGAGTATTGAGGAGTGGAAGGATTAGGGGTTGGAGAGAATGAAGAAGGTATGGTAGATACTGTAGGGGTTGTGGAGAAGGTTAATGATGTAGATATAAGATTGAAATAAGAAGGTTGAGACATGGGCAAATTTGAAGAACTTGAGATATGATGAAAAGGGAACTGAGTTTCATAAAAAAGAACATGCCTAGAAATGTAGACCTTTCGAGTGACAAGATCCATGCATTTATACCCTTTTTGTTGTAAACTATATCTCAAGAAGACACAAGGTTGACTTTTGGGTTCAAGTTTGGAACTGACATAAGGTTTGAGCCAAGGAAAACATTTGCAACCAAAGATCTTAAGAGAGGTATACTTTGGTGGTTTGTGAAAAAGAGATTCCCATGGAGAACAATGTTGTGTAGTGGGAAGTCTATTAATGAGATATATTGTTGTGGCAAAAGCATCAACCCAAAAATCATGGGGAACTTTAGAGGCTGTAAGAAGAGTTCTTGCTATTTCAACAAGGTGGTGGTGCTTTCTTTTAGCACAGTCATTTTGTTCTGGAGTATGGGGACAACTTAGTTGGTGAATAATGCCATTATCCCTTAAGAACTTGGAAAATTGAGTACTTAGAAACCCTCCACCAGAATCTGATATCAGAGTAACAATTTTAGTGCATAACAAGTTCTCAACCATAGACTTGAAATGAGTAAAGACCAAGAAAACGTCAGATTTATATGTAAGTGGAAAGAACCAACAATACTTTGTATAATCATCAACAAAGATGATGTAATATCGAAAACCTTGTACAGATACAGTTGGTGATGGTCCCCATATGTTTGTGTGTATAAGCTCTAGAGGTCTACTTGTAGAACAAGAAACATAACTGAATGGCAATTTTGAACATTTGCCCATTGCACAACTGGAACACATAGATTTATTTATACCAGTAGAAAAAAGAAATACCAAAGTGAGATGCAACTTTATTTAGTATTCTAGAAGAGGGATGACCAAGCCTTTGATGCCATATATCCTGAGGTGTTTTGGATGAAGCTGCAAACACATGGTGGTTGGCAGCATTGGAAGTTTGAAATGGATAAAAGCCTTCTTGCACATGTCATTTAAAAAGCACATTCTTCGTAGAAAGATTCTTCACAGTAAAGTGAAAAGGATATAGATGTATTGAGTATTGGTTATCAAGAATGAATTTGTTTGCAGATAACAAATCTTGCTTGAGGTCAGGAACATGTAAAGCATTCTTGAGATTAAAACAGTGAGAAGAAGTAGAGACACTAGAAGAACCAAGATGAAGTATAGGCAAAACCTTTGCCATCTCCAATGTATACTTGCTCAGGTCTAGTGTAGGATTCCGGATTTTGCAGCTTCGCATAGGAGTTGGTCATGTGTGAGGATGCTTCAGAATCAAGCAACCACAAGTGCTGAGGGGTAGAAGTATTAGCACAGAATGCAGATGGAGATGAGGCGCCAAAAGTAGGATTCAGACCCCTGAGGGCATTCAATGGCTTCATGATCAAATTGCTTGCAGATTTGACAAGTGAGGCTTCTCCCAGAATTAGCACAGCCTGAATTATTGAATCGAGAACCACGATTGTGATTATAATTTTGATTATTGGAGCGATTGAAATTGATTCGCTGATTGTTGTTTCTGAAATTGCCTCAATTTTGAGAATTTCTAAGGTTTGAGAAGCTGCGATCAGAACCACGACCTGAAGGATGGGTGGAATTTGAGAAGTGTTGAGCAACGTAGGCCTAAGACATTTACGGTTCAGAAGGTAGAGGCAGAATTCCAGTGGAAGTGTGGAAGGCTTGAATTGGTGCAGAAGTGGATTTCTTGTGATTTTCAATCTAGATTTCTTTGCTCAGTAAAAGTCCATGAAGCTTATCAATAGTTGTGGATCCAATGCGAGACTGAATCGCATTAACAAAGGAATCAAACTCAGGAGGCAATTCGTGAAGAATCACAGAGATCAACTCAGAATCATCAATCGGAGCTCTGGCGCTGGCTAAAGCATCAACAATTTCTTCGATTCGTTGAAGGTATGAGGCGGCAGAGGCATCACCTTTGGTTATAAAACGAAGCCGAGATAGGAGTTCATGGATGTGAGAATGTGAAGCCGTCGCAAGTCTTGATTCGAGTTTAGCCCAGAGTTCACGAGACGAAGCCACACCAACGGTGTAAGGAATCAGATAATCGGAGAGAGAGTTGAATTTATCCAAATCAGGATATTCTGATCATTTTCATACCAAGTGAAGAACGTCGGATTCAGAGTTGAAGTGCGATTTCCAGAAGAATCACACAGATATTTGGGCGGAGCCGCCTGAGATCCATCAATTATGCCGGTGAGATTGTACCGCCAGAAGATCGAAGCAAAGATAGTGCTCCAGGTGAGGCAATTAGTGGTGGTGAGTTTGATTGGCACCATAGAACCAATGTTCTGAATTGTAATGGAGGAAGGTGTGGAAACAACGGAGGAAGTGACCGGAGAAACAATGTTAGGGGAAGGAGATGAAGAATCTGCCATGGAGAAACAATGGCGGTTAGGGTTTGTGCGAAGAGGTGGTGAGGAGATGCGGTGCAGAAGCGGTTAGGATTGGAAGAGTCGGTAGACAGATGGCGATGAAACCATGATAGAATTTTGAAAGAGATTATGTGGAAGAAAGAAATGTAGAGAGAAGTAAAAAATATAAATGTGATTGTATTTCTTAATGAATAAGATTACACTTGATGCTTATAAATACATTTATGAAAGAACTACTCAACTAACTAGAATAACAGAAATTTCTAGCTAAGTTTTATCTTTTGCAATACTACCCTTATTAGTTTGCACAACTATCTCAAAAGGCTTTACATTCTCAAACAACCTAAAAGTTTCATGACCTTGGAAACTCTTTACAATCTGTGTGCTAGACCCTAATAGCTCTTCGGAATTACTTGAAGCACCGTCTTTTTTTCCTTCAAAGAAAAAGTTGTCGAGATTGACTCCAGCCAAATCTGGTAATTTGGGCGGATTGGGGGTCTCATTTGGGAGATCAGTCTCAATTTTCTCTAGCTTAGAGGTCCATTTTATTTCAATATTTAAGAGATCAGACAGACTTAACTCATCCTTCTGCAGTCTGCTCTGTTTAATTCATTTGCTCCAACACGTAAATTCACTGTCCCTGATGCAGGGCTGGCCCAGGCCCAGTGCGGGCAGACGACCGTCCAGGGCCCAAAAATATTCGGGGTACCAAAATTATTAGGGTGGTATATTTATATATGTTTTCATAAGAGTATAAGTTTATGAAATTTGGTTTGATGATAAAGAAATTTAACTAGAAGTGGTGGTTTTGTCATTTGAAAATAATGAAGAGGTCTTGGGTTCAAAACACCACCCATGTTTATTTACTTTCTAATTTTTACAAATTTCTTTTTTTAAGAGTATAAATTTATAAAACTTGATTAAATGATCAAGAAGTTTAATTAGAAGCAATGGTTTTTGGTGTTTAAAATTAATGAGATTTCGTAAGTGTTTAAAATTAATGAGATTTCCTAAGTTCGAAATGCTATTTGTGTGTTTATTCTTTTCAATTTTTACGAATATTTGTTTGGTTGTTAATTTACTTTTAGTTACTAGCTAGTAGCTATGTGGATTGCTATTTTTAAATATTCATTTTAGTTCAAGTCTAATGTTTTATAAACAGTAATACGTAGACCAAATTTGCAAATCATATGACGTGTTATCAAAAGGTTTAATTTAGTGTCCGTTCATTACATATACATATTAATTAAAGATTCAAACACATCATTATTTTTTGAGTCTCATATTGACAAGGTTAGTAAATAAGAAAAAACACCTCACGAGTTATACAAAAACACTTTAAAAGTTCAGATGGAAAACAAAACTCATCGTCTATCTACATGTAAGCCCGGAATTTTTTGGTTTCCTTCCCTGGATACAAAATAAATTAGTCTTTCTGTCTTACTAAATTATTGAGTTTGAACTGCTTTTCTAAATATAATTTTATCGATGTCTTATGTGTGAAAAAAAATAATTTTTTTATATGAAGTTATGGCACATTTTTTGGCATTGCGCCGGGCCTGAAAATTCTCTGGACCGACCTTGTTGAGATTAGCACAAGGTATAACTGCGTGGTATACTATGATCGCTGCGGTATCGTCTATCTACTTGTAAGCCCGAATTTTTTTTGTTTCCTTCTCTCGATACAAAATAAATTAGTGTTTCTAAATTATTGAGTTTGAATTACTTTTCTAAGTATAATTTTATCGATGTCTTACGTGTGAAAATAAATAGTTTTCTTATATGAAGTTAGGGCACATTTTTTGGCATCGCCCCGGGCCTAAAAAATCTCTGGACCAGCCCTGCCCTGTTGGAAATTTTGAGTAGAAATATCATTCTACATTGTCAACCATTGGTCACCATCAAAAGGTTCTCTTATTTTATAGGGTGAAGTGTCGATTTAGTCCCTGAACTATCACCTCAATGAAAATTAGGTCCCTGAATTATTTTTTCGGTAAAATAAGTCCCTAAATTCATTAGAAATTGCTAATTTCATCCCTACTATTATATTCAAAGCTATTTTATTTAATTTTTCATCAACTTAAGTCACTTGACACACTTTAGAGTGTAATACCATCATTTTCTTGTCTATAAGCTCTTAACATTTCATATAGGTTGCAAATTTATGTCTAATTTACCCTCAAAAATTAACTTACACTATTTCTTTATGAAATACTACAAATTTATCCTCCAAAGTTAACTCCATACATTATTTCTTTATGAAAAACTGCCAATTTACCCTCTAATGTGTATCACATGCAAGTAACGTGACTTAAATTAACGGAAAATTGAATATAGTAGCTTTGAATATAACATTAGGGATGTAATTAACATATTTTTATAATTCAGGGACTAATTTTTCTGAAAAAAAATAGTTTAGGGACCTCATTTTCACTAAGGTGATAATTTAAGGACTAAATTGACAGTTGACCCTATTTTATAAGGCTTTGTCCTTATTAGAAAGTAATTGGAGCGATGGACCATAGAAAATAAAATTGAACTCAACCTTGAATTTGGGTTTGGAGTGTGCTAATTAATTGATAATTAATATATAATAAATATATATAATTAATTATCAAAAGATGAGTTTTGGGCACCGACTCCCATAATTAAATTCGTTAATTCATTAATTATTTTTAATTAATTAATTTTAATTTTAATTAAAAAAACTCATCTTTTCAGATGAAGTATGAAGAGATGAAAGAATGCCATGCCTCTGAGAAGATGTCTCCCAAGACGCATCACATATTTATACATGTGGCGAACAGACATAACTCAATTCTATATACATTCATCTGCATGGTATTTAGAACACAAAAAAATCAAACTCATCTTCTATAATCTCAAACCTTCTTACTGAGAGAATCACAAAAAAATTCACTAGAAGTCTAGTTTCCCGGTGCTAGAATCTTGACTTAGATCGTTCAATCCTGATGAAGCAGACGTCCGTAAAACTACAAGCACTAAGGACATTGTGGTACGCAAGCCTTGATCTTCAGTTTATCTGTTTAATATTATTTCATTTTGTTCATACTTTGTTAAATTATTTATTCGCATTTATTATTTATTAGCATATATAAATTTATCATTGATTGTTGATATTTATCCAACACTATCCCCTGCAAACCAAAGTCTCTAACTTTGCTAAGTATTCAAGAAGCGCCACAAAATTAATTTCAAAGTCTCTATGTTAACGAGAGGACAAATAAACCTCATTTCTAGCAAACAAACGATAGGCATTCGGCAAACAAACCGTAATTCCCTTTCAAGATGGAGTAATGTTAAATTCAAACAAAGGAGATGGCAGCTCAAGGACATGATGGGTCAGTTGGGTCGACTTCAAAAGAACTAGGGTAGGAACTCTGCGGAGATTCAAGATTTATCCAAAGAAGTGGATTTATTATGGAGCCAGGAAGAGTGCTACTGGCAGCAGAGATCGAGGGTTCTGTGGCTTAATGAGGGAGACACTAATACGAAATTCTTTCATCAATCTACTCTGCACAGAAGAAGAAGAAGAAATAAGGTGGTCTCCTTAAAAAATAGTGGTAATTGGGTCGAGAATCCAAGGCAAGTTCAGCGCATGTTTGATGAGTACTTCATGGAGTTGTTCACATCGTCGGGACATCAGGATTTGGGGTGAGATTTTAGACTGGGTTATCCCAAGGGTTTCTAACGAGATGAATGCTGCACTTCCGGATTTGATCTCGAGTGAAGAGGTAAAGAATGCCGTTATGCAAATGGGGAGTTTGAAGGCTCCAGGCCCTGACGGTTTTCCTGGCATTTTCTACCAGGCTCACTAGGATATTATTGCAGCGGATGCGAATGAAATAATTAGGGAATTGATGCATGGATCTAAAAACCCTCGACAAATCAATGCTACACACTTGGTGTTGATTCCAAAGGTTCAAAATCCAGTGTCCATGTCACAATTTCGCCCCATTAGTTTATGCAATTATTCCTATAAGGTGCTTTCCAAGGTGTTGGCCAACCTTCTCAAGCAGATTTTGCCGGACTTGAGCTCTCCTACCCAAAATGCTTTCGTGCCAGGTAGGCAAATTCAAGATAATATTGGTATCACGGATGAGCTTTTCCACTTCCTAAAAAAGAGAAAAGTGAAAACCAAATTTGAGTTGGGAATCAAGTTGGATATGCATAAGGCCTATGATAGAGTGGAATGAGATTTTTAATGGTGGTAATGGAGAAATTAAGCTTCAATGACAACTGGAGAAAGTTGATAATGGGCTGTATTTCTTCGGTGAATTTTGCCATCTTGCTCAATGGTCATCCGGGATTAAAGTTCTCGCCATCTCATGGTCTTAGGCAAGGTGATCCATTATCCCCTTACCTTTTCCTCTTGGTCAGTGAAGTCTTATCACTCCTCATTCAATAGGCATGCGATAAGAAATGGATAAAGGGGGTGCAAATGAATCCGTCGGGTCCGAATATTTCCCACATTCTTTTTGCAGATGATACTCTCATATTTCTCGAGGCGGAGGAAGTGAATTGTAGGCACCTTATTCAGTTGATTGATGACTTTTGTGCGGCTTCTGGACAACAAGTCAATAAGTCGAAATCCAGTGTATGTTTCAGCTCCAATGTGCCTGTGGAGGTTTCACAACATCTGGCGAACATTCTCGGTATGGAGAAGGTCAGGGATCTAGGAATTTACCTTGGGGTTCCGGCTATGTGGGGCCGATCAAAGAAAGCCGGTCTTGCGCCTATGTAAAAGGGAGGTTACTGGAAAAGCTCAAAGGTTGGAAAATGTCTACTCTTTCACAAGCTGGGCGTGAGATCCTTATTAAGGCAGTGGCACAAGCAATCCCGGCTTACACAATGAATTTGTTTTAAGTTTCCCATTTCTTTTTATAACAAAATGGATGCCTTGATTTCGAAGTTTTGGTGGGGACAACAACAGGGTGAAAATCGGATACATTGGGTTTCTCGCGAGAAACTTAGACGTTCAAAGGAGGAAGGAGGTATTGGTTTGAGAAGCTTTTCGTTGTACAATGATGCCCTCTTAGCCAAGCAGTGTTGGAGGTTGATTATGGAGCCAAACTCTCTTTGGCCGTCAGTGCTTAAGGCCCGGTACTTTTCAAATTGCTCTTTCCTCGAGGCTAAGCAGGGTGGAAGAGCATCTTGGATTTGGTCTAGCCTCCTTGTTGGAAGGGAGATCCTGCGCGATGGTGCTCACTGGCAGATTATGGATGGTAATGATAATCGGGTTTGGGTGGATATGTGGCTCCCTTCTATTCCCCTTGGTAGACATTTCACTTTGGGGACGGTGCCGGTATCAAAAAATCTACTGGTGAAGTCCTTAATTTTCCAGGTCAGTGGGGAATGGGACATTGATTTCTTAAAGCCGTTCTTGGCAAAAGCGGATTTTGAGGCGATCTTGGGGATGCAAACTGGTGACCCGTCGCTTAAAGACAGGCTAGCTTGGCACTATGAGAGAAGGGGGTCCTATTCCGTCAAATCTGGTTACTATTGGAACTTGAATCATAATCCTGGAAGGAGCCATTACCTGTCATGTCGACCAACTGCCCCGGGGTGGGCAAACGGGTCTAGGACCCGTGGGGCGGGGCGGGTCTAACCGATTCGGGGCGGGGCGGGTTCATGTAATTGGCGGGGCGGGGCGGGTCCAAATTTCTGAAAAAACGGGTACCCGAACCGGACCATTTCTACCGTCCATTATACGGAGATTAAATCTCCACCCTTCATTTCTACCACATATCTTATCTCTCCCTATCTGTCACTGACTCACCTTCTCTCTCGAAGTCTGGAAGTATTTTTCCAGGAGCCATCCTCTCTCAACTTCCTTCTCCACCTCCGTCGTCTCTAGAACCTTGGTTTCTTCTCCCTGCAAGGCGTCTCGCCATCACTTCGCCTCCGACCGCTTCCTCAATGCCTCCTCCACTGCTCGCTCCTCCTCTCATTGAAGCACGGTGTACATCGGCGCTTCCCCTACACCATCTGCTCTCGGATCAGAGTTGTCGCTCCCCCTTTCCCACTCGAGTCGAGTCTTCTCGTGAACACCACCATAACCATGGTCTCCTCCCAATCGCGACCGCCCGTCACCGCTGTCGAGAACACCACCATCATCCTGTGATTCGAAATATATCATCTTCCCTCACATTAAGGTAATTTCTAAATTAGGGTTTTTGAATTATCTGGGTTCCTAAATTTAGGAAATAAGGACTTTTGAATTAGGATTTTTGAAATTTCTAGGTTACTGAATTTGGGATGTAATTTCTAAATTTTCTGGATTTAATTGGTTTTGGTTGAGTTTTGATTTTAGTTTAGCTTTGAAAAATCATGCTGTAAAGGATCTTGCTGGATCTTGCTGGACTTGATTTTAATTTTATGGAACTTATTCATGTTCATTGGTTTTCTTACCGAATTCCATATGCTTTAAATTGCTATGTTTTAAATGTTGTTGGATGATTGGGAATGGTTGTCTGCGTATTTTACATATGGATGTGATTTGCAGTTATAATTTGATGATTGGGAATGGTTGTCTGCGTATTTTACACCCCTAGCCCCGGTGCTCTATGGAAGATCATTTGGAAGCTGGAGGCACCGCCGAAAATTAGAAACTTCATGTGGAGGACTTTGCATGGGGCTATCGCTACTATGGCGAACTTATTTCAATGTCGACCCTCTCCTTCTCCGTTGTGCCCCCTTTGTAAGTCTCATGATGAGTCAATCGAACACGTAAGTCTCATGATCAGTAAATCGAACACATGTTTCTTAAATGCCTATGGGTGAATGGTATTTGGTTCGGGGGTACGTTGAGTATTAGAGTGCCCGGCTGCAGGTCTTAAACTGGGCAGATTGGCTTATTCAGATGTTTGAATCGGCTATTGGATCGAGGGAGGTACGGATTATGCTTTTATCTTACATAGCCTTTACTTGCTGGCATATTTGGAAATCAAGATGTGAATTCCTGTTCAACAATCTGACTCTCAACCCAATGAGGGTTTTACCTGCTATTACGCTCTTTGTCTCGGATTTTAAAGATTCTATTCCAGCACCAAGCGCTAGGTCTTTGCCCTATCCAAGGAGTTAGAATGAAGTTGTCCAATGGTCCCTACCGACTCTAGGTGCTATTAAGATTAATGTTGACGCAAGTTGGGCAACAACTGATGGGATGGGTTTCTGGAGGGTGGTGGCGAGAGATGAGGAGGGTCATTTCCTGGCGGCTTGTAGGTACCATTTTAAGGCTAATGGTGTTGAAATGGTAGAGGCTTTGGCTATTTGGCATGGGTGCAAGCTGGGGGCTAGTAGAGAGTGGGACTCGATAATTGTGGAATCGGACTCTTTCGAATCAATTTCTTGCCTTAGAAATTTGGCAAGGAAGGGCAGTTAGGATGCTTTCCCATTCATAGGAAGTGTTCTAGATTGGGATCGGTCTTCCATGATTGCCGCTGGTCTTGGGTCCCAAGACTGGCCAATTCGGTTGCGGATGTCTTGGCGTCGTGGCATTGTAGGGAAGCATGTGACTTAATCTGGGTCGATAGACCCCATCTTCCCTGGTTCACGTTTTGTGTAATGATGGGCTTCCTTGCCCCCTTGATTGTATTTGGTAGTGTGAAAATGGACGCTTTTGCATTAGATGCGGTGTCATGACTATCTCTACCTTTTTGCACTACTGTTTATGTAATTGGTTTCTTGCTTGTTTGCCTCGTTGTAGGCCTTCTTGTAATCTTTTGGCATCTTTGCCCGGATATTGTATTTCCAGTTTCCAAAACAAAAAAATAAAATAAAAAAAATAAAAAAAACAACTATAATTTCCCACTTACATGATATGGTTTAGGATGACAATTCTAACTGTCATACTCGATAACTATGGATAATCGCCTGTATGATTAGATTTGGGTATGAAAATTCGGGTATATTTTGGGTAAGGAAAAAACCATGAATATTATTTTATTATGATTCTGGATATGGTTATAGGGTTCCCAATCCATATCTGTCCCCGAATCCGAACCAAATAATATATAATATTAAAGTATTAAATAATACACACACACACATGCACATACATGTATAGTCATTATTCACATAATCCATTACTTGATAATACAAAATTGAATTGTGTGAGTTGCATTTTGTGAGAAAGCTCAAAAGTTCTGATATAAATGAAAATCTATGAGAATTCAATAATACTTATGGGAGATATCAAAGATCAGCTAACATTATCAAGGGTAAATTACATAGTAACCCCACATGTTTGAGATCTATTACAACCCATACAACATCTTTAAAACATTTCACTTTCATACCTCACGTACTATTTTATTTCGAAATAATACAGATGTTACATTTTCCATCCATTGATTTGTTAAGTGCTGACGTGGCTGCCACATTTGTGCCACGTGGCTGTCAAATGTGTGCCACGTGGTAAAAAAAAATTAATTAATTAAAAAAAGTTATTTAGGAAAAAAAAAAAAAAACCATAACCCATCTTCTTCCCCGACCCTTCCCCCTTCCCTGCAACCTAAACCCCCCATCCCACCCCACCCCACCCCCTTCCCTGTAACCTAAACCCCCCCATCCTACCCCACCCCACCCCCACCTCCCCCGCAACCCCCCAACACAACCGAACCTCCTTCGTCTTCCACCCGACCTTCCATCTCTTCCACTCTCCATAACCATCAGGGCACCATCTCTCTCAATCCATAAAACCCATCTTCCCCGACCCACCTTTTCCCCTCTACTCAACTCTCTTCAACGTTAGTCGATTAAGCAAATTCAAGTTGAACCCCCTAATAAAAACACAAAAAATACAAAACCCATTTCAGATAAAGCCTGTTTGCTCCAAATAAATCAAAATAAAATTCAAAAATTCAAAAACTTGAAAAAAGAAATGGAATTTGGGGGAGCAAATCGAACCAAAGTGGGCACTTGAGCTCGAGACCCAGTTTCTGAAAATGGAGAACCCACGGGTTCATCATCGACCTGGTATTGCTACTGTCGTTACATTTTAGGTTAGGGTTCACATCCACCATTGAAACAGAGCTTCGGAAACTCTGAGAGAGTTGCAGAGAGAACTACAAAGTGATTTCTTCGAGATGAGCTTGGAGTATTTAGATGTCTTTGCAGATTGAGGTGGAGGATGGGTGCGGAGGAGAAGGTGGACGACGGGTGGGGGGTGGCAGGATCTTGGCTTCGGCGACATGCGATCTCGGTCTTGGGGGGGGGGGGTACGGGGCTGAAATGGGATCTGGGTCTCAGCCGGGGGGGGGGGGGGTACGGGACCTGGGCTTCACGGAGGGGGAGACATGGGATATGGTTCAAGTATGGAGGCGCGGCTGATGGGTTTGGGTTTTCTAACCTTTTTTTTGTTAAAGATTTAGGTTTTTTTTGCCACGTGGCACACATTTGGCGGCCACATGGCATAAATGTGGCAGCCACGTCAGCAATTAACAGATCAATGGATGGAAAATGTAACGGAGGTATTATTTTGAAATAAAATAGTACGTGAGGTATGAAAGTGAAATGTTTGAAAGATGTTGTATGGGGTTGTAATAGACCTTAAACCTGAGGGGTTTCTATGTAATTTACCCCATTATCAATGTTTAGCTTGAATTTTTATGCTCCACAAGATCCATTCATTAAATCATTTTATACATCAAATATTTAATGACTAAATTATCATGCGCTTATTGAACGAATATATATTTTTGTATTGACAAAGATGGATATAACCGTTAACCGATGAGGAATCCGTTACCTGGTGGGTATGGTTATGGATAATACTCGATGGTTAATTTTCGATTACGGATATGGTTAATTTTTGTGGTTATAGGGATGAATATAGCATTTCCGTCCTCAGACCAAATCGTTGTCATCCCTAATATGGTTGCTGAATAAATTGACTACAAATCGGTAGCACCTATGAATTTCGAGTGTGATCTGCTTAACACTACTACAAAAGTAGCTTATTGTGTCAAAGATTGGTGTCGGTTTTATATAATATACTGGTAGATAAGACATTTCCGACATCCTCTTTACATGGTGTTGGAAGTACTGTCGCTTATAACTGACATAGACTGTTAATGTCAATTTTAAGCGACATAGTTTTCAATTTTTAACCGACATGGACTGTCTATGTCGCTTATAACTGACATAGACTGTTAGCGTCGCTTATAACCGACATAGTTTTTAATTTTTTTTTAAATAATGGTGTCGTATGAAAAAAGAATTGTCGCTTTCAACTGACATAAAGTTAATGTCGGTTAAAGAACCATTTCTTGCGATTCTACCCTACTGTATATTTTTATTTTAAAATATTAAAAGGTTACATGGGATAACAAAAAAAAAAGGTTAAACTTTTATTTATTTATTTTTTTATAGCTAGTTTCCTGTCGCTTTAAGCCGACGGCATTGGTCATCTATGTCGGATAATTTGAAATATTTAGGCGAAAATTTTCCCGCTTGTTTTGCACGCGGAAATGGTAGTGTCGGTTTTAACCGATGGCACCATTAATTGGGCAGAGTGATGTCTGTGCGCTCAGAGAGGTGTCGGTTGTAGCTGACATGATATTGAATTGGGTAGCGTAATGTCAGGGGGTCAGAGTTGGTGTTGGTTTTAACCGACGCCAGGTTTTCACCCTTTATAAAACACCTTTCTTCCGTCATTTCCTCCGTGGCCCCTTTTCCTCTGCGTTTCCGTCTTCCCCTGCTTATTTTTCTTCAGTTCTCTCTTTATCCTTCTCCTTCCAGCCTTTGCCATGGATGAACATATCGAAGAACAACATTATGAGGAACATTCTGTGGAACAATTCGAAGAGGAAGAGTTCGAAACTGGTTTGTTTTTAAATTATTATTATTATTATCATCGTCATCATCATCATCTTCAGTTTGTGATTTTTATTTTGACTAATATTATGCTTAAATTGAAAATTAGTTTTTGTTTATTGGTTTTTTAATTGTTTGTTCTGTATTACTAAGGAACATCTCAACGAAGAAGACCCGCAATCCCAAAATGGATAGGAAAATAGCCTTGTTCATTTGATTCGTCCGGAAAATGCATTAGTTCAAATTCAAGTGCTTTTTCACAACA
The DNA here is from genome assembly GCA_036320875.1 of Cotoneaster glaucophyllus. NCBI lineage: Eukaryota > Viridiplantae > Streptophyta > Magnoliopsida > Rosales > Rosaceae > Cotoneaster > Cotoneaster glaucophyllus. The sequence continues at coordinate 6,275,526 of CM070068.1, forward strand.
TGTAGCGTCAGAGGTTAGAGATCCTAGAAATCTTCCGGTGACAAAAGGTTGGCGCTTGGTTAAGGAAAAGGACAAGGAAGTGTTGTGGGATAGAATAAAGGTACATATATATATTTTTTTTACTAGAAAATAGTAGAATAAGTAAATGACTACAATAATAATTATTAGCTTGAATTTTTGTATGAATTTAGGGAAATTGTGACGACCCGTCCCTAATTTTACGTTTTTATAAATTTTAAAAGCTTGATTTTACGAAAATGCCCTTAAAGGCTAGGGTATTAACTTTCGTTGACCAACGTATAGTGAGATGTACGAAGTAGTCCTTTAGTGTATTCCTGAAGTACTCGACGATACAGACGCGTAGGCGCAAGCAGAAACGAATTTGGAGCTACGGTTAAACTTTTACGAAGCTACGAATCCGAAAGTATTTTGAAAGGATCACTATTTTAATTATATTATACTATTTTATATTACTAATGCCACATGTGTGTGGCTGAGAGGGGAAAAAGAGGGCAATCGGGGAAGAAGAAGAAAATGGAACAAAGAGATTAGATGGTTGCTGCCCAATTGGAGGAGAGAAAAAGAAGGGGCTTTTGCCCAACCAGGAAGAAGAAGGTGAGGAGTGACCAATCAAGAGGAGAAGAAAGGCAGGAAAGGAAGGAAGAGAGAATGAGAGGAACCCGGTCCTTATCCCCTTAACCCTGACCCGTTTCAAAACCCGGTCACCCCGAGTGAATTCCGATGCATTCCCACAATTTTTTCCGGCGAATTAGGGCCCCTTATCACCTGCAAACATTATCACGCCCCTCCTTCTTAGTTGATCACCCAAAAATAGAAGAAAATGAGGTTTTTTCATGGTGTAAGGCGGCGGCGGTGCCGTGGGACTCTTGGTGGCAATCCGCTAATTCCGAATGAAATACACTCGATCTTCACCATCAAAGCACTCCTTTAGAGGTTAGGAACAAAGTCCAAACAAGTTTGGGGACAGCGGAGTTGCAAATTTGGCAAATCGAAGCATACCCTTTATAGGGTTTTCGGCGGGGTCGAGGCGAATTGGAGCACTTCCCGCCGAATTGGACCTCGGCCTAGATATAAAAATTGTTCCCCCTTGATTTTCTCTACATGCTTGTAAAATTTGGGAATTTTAAAAAATAGTCGAATTTTTCGGCAAGTCGGGGCCGCTGTGTGGCGGCGAAGCATGGGATGAGACCCCACCTGCCATTCCTAGACTAATTTGGTTACTCTGATTTCATATGTGATGTTCGATTGACAAAATCCTCGTCGTAAGACTATAGTTTTGTTAAAGACTGCCACTTGGATATTAAATAAATCGATGATCCGACCGTTGGATCGTCACCAAATTTTAATACGTAATAGTACGTAATATTTGAGCACCGTAGGAACTTACGGATCTAGAATCCAACGTATGGATCATCCTGAATTAGATTTGTAAGCTCGTAAAATAAAACGTCGGCCGCCACTTGATTTTAGCAATTGGCGGAGATCCGACCGTTGGATCATTCTGAAACTTTAGAATGTTGTTCTAGAAGCTTATTCAAACTCTCGGGAAGTTAGGGATCAAAAATCTGAGGGGCAGATCTTCAAGATCGAGTTACGTAGGGTTGTGGACCCTACCGTTGACATTTGACCGATGGTTGACTTTTGATCAATAGGTTACCAATCATTCTAGAACGTCCTTGGGGATGTATTTTATGTAAGTTACGTGTTCTATCGATAAGAATTCTGAGACATGATTTGATAATTGTTCCAAGCAACGATCGTTCGTGATGCCTTGATATTCGTGCTAGAGAGTTGTAGTGCAGACTTTAGGTGAATGGGTCTTTTCCTTTTTATAGTGTATATATGATTGATAGTTCCACAAATGCTTTTAAATTGATTTATGCATTTTATGTCATGTTTTATATATATATATATATATACGAAGCTCATTATCAATAAAAATATAAAACATCTCCCTCAATATAAACAACTAAGCAATCATTCGATTATTAATCTCTCATTTCATAATGTAGTGGTGTTTGACAATTCATAACGAAAAACACAAAAAAACAACTTAGTCAAACGTCACTATTTGTGATACAAATCCAAAGAAAAAAAAAAGATGGGTGTGAGTGCTAGATGAAGACACCTAGCGGCTAATTTGTTTGATGTACTGCATGGTTATCAAGTGTCAAACATGCAAACTCTCTTTACTTGTTTTTTTAATGAGTTAATGCAAAATGCTCAATGTATTAATTGGTACATTCACTCCCTCTTTCACACATCTTCATAATCTGTCCATCTTCTCTAATGGGTAATGACTTCCATCACCTTTGAATTCACCTTTAAAAACCAACCTTACCTCAAAATCCATGATGATGACACAATTAAACGGTGACCTATGGAATTAGAGTCATATGTGCCCCCATCTCCTAATCAAGATCCGTAAAACTGGTGTCTCGTCTAAAGACATCACCATCTCAGACAACCCCAACATCTCGGCTTGCCTTTACCTCTCATACATCCATCAAAACAAAACCTAAAAGCTCCCCATCTTGGTTTACTTTCATGGTGGAGCGTTCTGTGTGTTGTCTGCCTTTGGACTCTTCATTTAATTTTATTTTCCGAAAGCCTAAAACGATGTCGTTTTTTGCCTGGGTATAAACATAAAAAATAAAACCCTGCGCACAGGGGAGCTGCGTAGCAACATAGAGAATAGAAGAGCCACCGTCTTTTCCAGTTTCCGACCGAAGTAAAAGGGCTTAAGACTCGTTCCTGGCCTTGTTTTCTGGCGAGCGAGGGGGGCGGCCGCCCCCTCGCCCCTATGTGGCTTCGCCACTGCTTTGAAATGCTAAGGTGAACACGGGATACGCAGGTGAGTTTATGGTGTTATTTAAAATTATTGAGTTATAGCATGACTATATTTATGTTTTATGCAACTCCTACATTGTCGTACATGTTGCAATAATAGGCAACTCTGACACAGTCGTACAGGTTGCAATAATAATCAACTCCGACACTGTCGTACATGTTGCAATAATAGGCAACTCCGACATTGTCGTATAGGTTGCAATAGGCAACTCCTACACTGTCGTGCAGGTTGCAATAATAGGCAACTCCGACACTGTCATACAGGTTGTTTATGAGCCGTACAAGTTGCATTAGGCAACTCAGACTCGTGTGTCAGCATAGATTGATGAGCACCTGTTTTTATTAAGCTATTGCTGATATGTAGTGATCTGGAATATTGTTGATTTGCATTTGATTTCATACTTGTACGTATTATGATTTTCTAGAAACTATACAGGTTTTACAACAAGGGGTTATAATGTTTTCAAAAGGTTTTTATTAAAACTTTATTTTTAGGCCCACTCACCCTTGTTTTTCTCCCCACCAGGTTTTAATAGCTGAGTTTTCTTATCGATGAGGATTTGTGGCAAATCTTGGTATTGGAGATTACCTTCGATGGTATGATTCTCAATCCACTCTACTGTACTTTACTTATGCTCTGACGACACGTGTGAAATGGATTCATTCCCGCTCACAACGCACTCTTGTATTTAGACACTTTTAGGTTTAAATTCATTCACATTTTCCACATCACTACACTTTATGGCTTCGTCACCTTCCAGATGTCGGCCAACACAACTCGATTCGGAGTCCTAGTGGACAATCCGGGTCGGGATGTGTCAGAAATAGATTAAAAAAATATTATACTCAAAGAGCATAGGAGGAGCACTACAACCCTTCTCCTGATGTGGATTATACACAGTGGGCAGAGTTGGTGAGATATTGGGACAAAGAAAGAACGAAGTTAAACCTTTTATGATTTATTTTGTAATACCTTTTATATTTGTCTAGTTGTCTTATTTTTTAGGAGATAACCGAAAAGAATAAGCATAATCGAGAAATGAAAACAATGAACCATACAATTGGTTCAAAAACTTTTGCAAGAGTGCAGGAAGAATATGTATAGGTTTTACATTTTTAATAAATGTAGTTAATTTTAAATTTAATATATAATTGTTAGAAATTTCATTTTTAATGTGAAGTATGCTATATGTGTAATGGCGGATATAAATTTTTTTTAAAGAACCATTTCTTATGCTTCTACCCGACAATATATTTTGTATATTATATGTGTAATGGCAGATATAAAATGTTTGTTATGGTGGATAATTGTTAGTGTTTGGTATTAGTGTTTGTTTAGGCATATATATTAAATATGGTGTTAATTATTTTCTTGTAAACTTTTTTTAATTATTATTAGTCAAAAACAGGGACAGCTTTTATATATTTTTTATTAATGATTTGTGGTGTCGGTTATGGGCAACAATATAGTTGTTTATTTTATTTATCAAATAGTTAGGTGGTGTCAGTTATGGGTGACAATATAGTTGTTATTTTATTCATCAACTAGTTAGGTGGTGTCGGTTAGGGCCGACACTAAACTATTCTATCTGACAGTCTTTCTCAATATTTAATGTCACTTGTATCCGACGTGAGATTCAATGTCAGTTTTAACCAACACTACTATCCTTTTTTTTATTTTATATAGCCTGCCTTCTTCTTGGCGGATTAAGGGGACTAACCGACATCAAAAGCCTTTTCGTGACGCTAGCAATGGTGTCGGTTCTTTTATCCAACATTACATGAGTTTATGTCGGATTTTTACCTAATATCCGACATAACTTGGGTTTTATTGTCGGTTTTAAGACTGCCAGTTATAGGTAGTTTTGTAGTAGTGTAATATTGAGTACTAACTACTAAGTAGATGTTGATACAAATCTTATACAATGTACTATTTCTACATCTCTGCATAATCTCAAAACCACAGCTTCAAGCATTTTAGTTTTCCATGCACTATGTACATAAATAGCTTCTTATCAGAAAAAGAATTTTCAACATCATTAAGCTGTTGGGCGGCTAGAAAAAGCTGGTAGAACAAATTTAGCAAACTAAAACAATCAAAGCTTCAATCTTTTTCATCATCTACAAGCAAGAAACCACAAAATATGCTATAACATCTTGCTATACTTAATTAAATCAGTGTCATTTTCTTCTTAAAAAAAAAATTCACGATGTTATTTCAGATGAACAATGTATTTGGACTAAGACCTAACATTTGTTTCAAGCTTACGTGGACAATTTTAACTTGAAAAGTACCAAGAAGAATGGGGACGCAACTATGTGTGGATGTACAGTCTGTAATGCACGTGAACAATTCAATCATAGAGTGTATATGTAAACAAACTTAGAAGGCGAATAATTTCTAATTTTAATTTGCATAGTCTAATCAGGAAATTTTCAAGACAAAACGGTAAAATCTTATGGCAATTAAGCGTATGATGAGCTAGCTTACACCAACCTATAACCTTTTTCCATCCCGTTCGAATAACTCTTATGGTCATCAATTATTTTCGTAGTTCAGATAAGATTAGGACCACCACTTCACCAAAAGCCGAGATATAGAGGCAGACAGCATATATCAAGATAGACATATAATTTCTACAATGATTCATGCTGACGCCGACCATTTGCATCTATATATATATATATATATGTGTGTGTGTGTGTGTGTGTGTGTGTGTGTGTGTGTGTGTGTGTGTGTGTGTGTGCGAGTGTGTGTGTGTGTGTGTGTGTGTGTGTGTGTGCGAGTGTGTGTGCGAGTGTGTGTGTGTGTGTGTGTGTGTGTGTGTGTGTGTAAACCGCCTTGGACCTGAATTGTATCCACAGTAGTACACCTTCTTATCATTACCCAGCTAATGGCAAATCCTCAATCTCTTCTCCTTTGTGAAAAAACTGCCCTTAAAATCGATGCACTGCAGAAAACCCTAGAAATTGCAATTATGTTCCTCTTCGTCTGTGTCCTTGTTTATCGTCTCCTCTCTCTCAGAGACCATAGTTTTGTCTGGCTTCTTGCCTTCACGTGTGAGTCTTGGTTTTCTTTCAATTGGGTTCTTATTCTCATCACCCGATGGACTCCTGTTGAATACAAAACAAACCCTCATAACCTCTTGCAACAGTATGTCATGCATGTCCTTTTTAGTATTTTTAAATATAATTAATTTACATATGTTCATGTGTAGTCCTGTGCTCGCTTAATTCTTTAACCTTTGCTTACGCCCAATTGAAAAAAAAAATGTTCTTATGGTAATTAACATGTTGATTAATGTCTTATTGTGTATGCTTAATACGTAATTAGCATTTCGGAGCTTCCTCCGGTGGACATGTTTGTGACAACAGCAGATGCAAAGCTAGAGCCACCTATCATTACTGTGAACACAGTGCTCTCTCTTCTAGCCGTTGATTATCCAACTCACAAGCTAGCTTGCTATGTCTCAGATGATGGGTGTTCACCTCTCACTCTCTACACTCTCATTGAAGCCTCAAAATTTGCTAAGCTTTGGGTACCCTTTTGCAAAAAGTACCATGTTCAAGTTAGAGCACCATTCAGATACTTCTCTAACAATCCCATTTTGTCAAGTTATAATCCATCAGGATTCCATCAAGAATGGACAAAAATGAAGGTAGAATTTGGCCTTCTATATGCTTATTTGAATTTGTATATATGTATGATGTATCTATTTTAATCTTGTAGGATGAGTATGAAAAGATCTGCAAAAAAATTGAAGATGCTGTCCAAAATTTGGCAGCTCTTGATTTTTATAGAGACTATGTGGATTTTGCTCGCATAGACAGCCGGAACCATCCCACTATAATCAAGGTTTTTATTTTTATGTTTGGTAATTCACACTGCAAGAAAAAAAACCTCGCAATCAGTTCAGTATCATTGGTAAAGATACATTTATATGCATGATGATCTTTGTGGAGTGGCAAATAATAGCTCTTATTCAGATTTTCTAATTATACATGCTACAAAGTTGGTTGAACGACTAATAATATTGTGGTCGACCGACTTTTTACATTCTGCAACTATCCTTTAAGATTTTACTAATGAAACCTAAATAAACTTTATCATTAATTAATTTGAATTAATTTTTGTACAGGTGATATGGCATGCCAAAGAGAGGATTTCTAATGGTCTGCCACATTTGGTTTATGTAGCTAGGGAGAAGCGTCCAAATCACTCACATCATTACAAAGCTGGCGCTATGAACGCTTTGGTGAGAATTATTTGCTTGACTAAATAAAATGTTACCATCTCTCCTTCTAAATACATTTGTAAATTTAGTATATTACTGTTATACTTGGGCTTAATTAGCTAGTGTAATGTCCATGGTTTTACCTATTGTGACTAATTTTTTGAATTAATTTTGTGTACATAGACGAGGATCTCTGGTGTTATGACAAATGCTCCATTTATGTTGAACGTGGACTGCGACATGTATGCCAACAATCCAAAGATCGTGCTTCACGCGATGTGCCTACTGCTTGGTTTCAAGCATGAAAAAGAAGGTGCATTTGTTCAGTTTCCCCAAATGTTCTATGACACTTTGAAAGATGATCCATTTGGAAGTAACGTGGTTGAGGCTGTAAAAGTGCGTATATTAGTTTACAGTTACTTCTCTTTGACAAGAAGAATTTGCATGTCACATGTTCATATACCTCTTTGTCACGTGTTCATATCTCTTTAACATGCGATAGAATTAGAGATACAAACATGGGGTGGCTAAGTTTTTTTGGCTTGGCATACATGGACCAAGTTAATTAATGTAGAAGACTGTTAACTTTTTGTAGAAAATTTGGCCTGGGTTAGCTGGGATCCAAGGACCTATCTATGCAGGGACAGGATGCTTTCACAGACGTAAAGTTATCTATGGTTTATCTCTAACAGATAATGAAGGTATCTTAACATCCAAGATGTAGATTATGTGTATTATTGAACATAAATAATCAATCATTAGTGATTAATCAACTTATTAATGATTTTTAAAAAGGGAACTGGACGAGTGAGAGACTAAACAAAGAATGCTTTGGAAATTCTCCAGAGCTCATCCGATCAGCAACTCAAATTTTATTAGAGGAAAATATTGATCAACTGGAAGACCTTTCCTGTGCGGTCGAGATAGCATACCAAGTTGCTGGTTCTGAGTACGAAGATGATACATTATGGGGCAAAAAGGTAATTAATGAACAATATTTGTTTTTTTCCAATGTTAGAATAGGTCTCCGTTAATTGAAAAATGAAGAGTTAACGAGCTTGGGAGATGTTTTGACATTGTTAATTGGGCCGACCCGTTTTCAGGTGGGTTGGGTTTATGGGTCGGTATCAGAAGATGTCCTAACTGGGTTGAAGATCCATGCAAAAGGGTGGAAGTCTATCTTATGTATGCCAGAACCACCAGGGTTTCTGGGCACTGGACCCTCAACTACTCATGTTATGTTGATCCAGAGGAAGAGATGGATCACAGGGCTGCTAGAAATTTTGTTCAGCAAAAATTGTCCCATCTTTGCCACCCTCTATGCCGAGCTTGAGTTTAGGCAGTGCTTAGCTTACTTGCGGATACTAATTTGGGGACTACTCTCCGTTCCTGATCTATGCTATGCTCTTCTGCCAGCCTACTGTATCATTACCAACTCACATTTCTTGCCCAAGGTAAACAGAGTCATCGCCTAATTATAATGTGTTTTTAGTTTGGAATTGTTATTAGCATTTCAAAATAGTCACCCGACGCAAGCATGATGACTTTTTTGGAGTACCAATAATATCTGCTTTTAGATTCTGCCAAACTAAGTTTGGTTTAAACATTGTTAATGATGGAATTTCGAAGTCCACACTTCAAATTATTCTGTCACCAAATAGTGTGACAGTATATAAAGGACATAATAATTTAAATATCAATTAAATAATATCACATTCTTTTATGAATGAGATTTGGTGTCCCTACTCAAACTCGGTTGATTTTTGCTTTGCAGGTCGAAGAACCGGCTCTAATAATGTTTGCTGCTTTGTTTCTCATTAAACACTTATATACACTACATTCCTACCTTGATTCTGGCCGATCAATTAGGGCTTGGTGGAACCAATTGACAGTGGGACCATGGAGCAAAATAACCACTTTAACTGCATCATTATTTGGACTTGTAACTGTGGTATTTAAGCTTTTGGGCATATCTGAGGTGACATTTGAAGTCACACAAAAGGAGCAATATTCCTCTTCTAGTGACCAAGAAGCTACTTATGATGGTAATGCTGGTAGGTTTACTTTTGATGAGTCTCCAATATTTGTACCAGCCACAGCCCTCTTGTTTCTGCAATTCACAGCTCTGGCCACGGCCGCGTTGGGTTTACAACCACCGGCTTTTGGAGTGAATGGGGCGGGTATCGGGGAGATGATGTGTAGTGTGTGGGTGGTGCTATGTTTTTGGCCATTCGTTAAAGGTTTGTTTGGGAAGGGTAAATATGGGATTCCAATGGCCACTATAGTCAAGTCAGCTGTGTTGGCTTTGCTCTTCATGCACTTCTGCCCTAAGAACATTGCATCATGATCAAGTTTCTGATTAATATAAAAAATTACGAGATCAGATAAGACAGAGTTGTAATGTTACTGTCTTTCCTGATCGTATTAGTATGAGGGTGAATTTCATAATTGTCTCAAACTTTTGAGGTGTTTCCACTTGGTCCGACCTTTTATTGTCTCAAGTTCATCTCTAAATTTTATAAATATGTGTTTAAAAAGGACAAATTGGCTTTCGTTATAAAAGCTGATGAATAATACACGACCATTTTTTTTATGTGCATTTCAGTTACCCTTCTAATTTGACCAAAATGTGTTTCCACCAACTGCATGTGACTTATGTCTATAGAACAATTCTCGGATTAAAACACGAACAGAATTAAGCAAACTCAATCGGCCGTTCCGGTTTGTAGTTGTTGCTTATACATGATATTAAAATTGTTTGAACAAAAAAGACTAATTTTCACCTTCAATATACGAATATTGTTTTGGTAGATGTATGGCATGAGACATCTAGAGGTGATTTACTTTATTCTGAACTTTGCACGAAAGTGAATGGTAGTCTTTAACATAGAGTTGTACGGGATGAAAGTAATGATCTACGGAAGGGTCAAATATTATACTAGAGTACTTGGCTAGTAAATGGGGCTTTGGGCACTATAGTAGTGGATTTTCGTTATTGGATTGTTCCTTTTAGTCTATTATGCTGCGTTTGTTACACTGGACTATCTTAGATTGGATTAGCTTCAGAGACTAAGCTAGACTAGCTTCACATAGATTAAGCTAGACTAGCTTCACAAAGATTAAGCTAGACTGACTTAGTGAAGCATTTGATGCACTGTCGAACTAAGAAACAGAATAATAAAAATAGTATTGTCCTCAGTTTGCTGTTTGCTAAGACAATGACTAATTTATTGTCTTATTTTAATTTTTTTCTATAAAAAAAATATAATCAAAATTAATAAATATTGGATGAGAGTGAGAATCAATAAAAAAAATTACAAACCAAATTTATTGCTAGTGAAAGAAATATACAGGGTTCAAGAGTAGCATAATAATAGGTGACGCAATATTCTGCAACATACAGGATTCAAAAGACACCACATAATATAATCATTCGTTTGCTTTGTCGCTTAGAAACTTTTGGACTTTTTTTTTTTTTTTGAGTTGGGCATGTAATGACTTGTACACGTCCATATTTTGTGGTTTTTTCAAAATAAGATTTAATTCATTAATTTGATTAATAGGAGAAAGACCCATTTATTTAAGTTCTTCAGAAACGTCACTATGATTTGTATTACCTCGAACTATAGCTTCTATTACCATTTGGATGCTTTTCCCACATTCAACATAAAAATCTTTTAAGTCCATCAATAAGTACCTCAGTTCCATCACTTGAACTTCCCGTAGCTCATTTCCTCCTTCTTTGACTACTTGCAGGTTGTTTTCTTTGTTGGCTTTGTTGGTGCACTGTAGAAACATCATTTTCAGCTCTAATATCATTTGTATCAACTTCATTATGGCTTTGCTCCTCCACCATTTTAGCATAGTTTCGACTACATTACCCGTAGCACGATCATTGCCAAATATATATATATATATATATATATATGCAAATATTCTATTATAAAGTGGAAAATGTGTTTTTCTCCATTCTTCAACATCTTTATGTTTCTAAGATTAAATCAACATAGCAATACTAAAATTTAATGTGTGTCAATGCCGAGAATACTATAACTAATTAGTAAATAAAATATAAAAATTGAACCCGTACATAAATAAGCTTGTCATGTTGCATCATTGTCAACTTCAATGCACTTTTTGACGTCATCCATGTGTTCATCATGTTAATAAGTAACAAAACATCAAGAACGGATATCAATGTTTCTTTTCAAATGCCACCCTTTTAACATCTCTTTCTCTTCCACACCTAAATAACAAATATTTTTAAGTACTAAAACATTATAAACGAAAATTCAATGATTTTTAATTAAGTTCAAATTCATGATACATGCAACACTTCTAACCAATACAAATTGCAATCCAATCAATTTTCATAATATCCAGATAATGAAAATAAATAAATAAAAAAGTAACAAAAAGGGCTTGAAAACTTTAGCTTTTAACCAAAATGACAAAATAAAGATGTAAGTAAATAGTACTATGAGTGACTTTTTAGATTAAAAATGTTCTTAACGTTAAAAGTGAACAGTACTATAAATGTTTCATTAAAACTCTCAAATAAAAATGGAAAACTAAAATAAAATATTAACACATAACATATATAGCTAGTTTAGCTGGTGGTTCCTAATTGCTCCCCACTCATTATACATTTTATGAGCCATGGGGGAAATTTGGAAAAACAACCAAAATTTAGAATCCCTATAAAATTATAACCACCCTTTTAAGTTTATGATAATTGTAACCAAAATTTGATATAAAAGTACTAAAATACCCTTAATGACTAAAAACTTGCTCATTTGCTTAACTGGGTTATTTTTCCAAATGTTTTAATACCACAGCTTGCTATCTCTTCTTCTAAATCGGAATGTTGGGAAGCTTGAATTTAGATTATGATTTTAATTTTATTTTTGATTTTGTTGAAAAAAGGAAGAGCTATCGCTTCGATTACGAATTCTTTGAACGATTTCGATTTGAATTCCAGATAACCCCAGTCCCTCAAACTCAATCCTCCAGTACGTCCCTGAATTGCATATTTGTCTCACCTATATATACACACATATTTATACATAATTTTTTTTTTTTTGGAAAACTATTTATACATAATTTTTGTACTTAATTAATGGATCCATGGCAGGAGGTAGGCACACAGCCGACGGTGGTGGTGGGTTGGATAAAATCAATGGAGTTCATTTGTACCCAAGGTGGCCGCCAACGACCATAACCACATAATGTTTGCACAGATAGTGTCGGGATGAATCTTAAGCTTGCTTTTGATACTAGAATTCACGACACCATTGATATTGATTTGGTAATGCTAATTTAGTTTTCGAATGAATAGGTACAAAATGGGTGGGTGACTCTATAGCATGAGAAAAGGAAAGGGATGAGTGCGAGAGGGAATTAGTGTTTTAATTTAAGGATATTTTTGAAATTTCACAGGGACATATAGTTAAACTTGTAAGAAATAGGCTAAAATTCATTTTGTAGTACAAAAAGTGGCTAGTTATCAAACAATTCCCGAGCTACAAAGGTACCAATATTTTTCAGGATCTGCATCTGCTGGATCCAACTACATCTAACAACCAACATCAAAATTTTCAACATCCAATTCCCAAATCCACCACCAAAGTAGTGAAACTCCAATCGAAAAATCGATCTACAAAGCTAAATATAAGCATTCTTGGAGCAAAAAGGACCAATTCCTACCATAAAAGAAAAAAATTCCAGAAACCCAATTCAGAAATCAAAGAAACAATCACATTACATACACAAACTCGAGTTATATAGCAGAACCCCACTTGAAAAATAAAAACCCAATTCAGAGAATCAAAGAAAAAAAAAAATCCAGTCAAGAGGAAGACATCGCAACAGAAACATGGAGAAGTAGAAGAAGCCATCGCAACAGAAACCCAATTCAGAAAATAAAAATCAATGCAACCATCGCAACAGAAGAAGCACAAAAAGAATCCAGCCCATAATCAAACCCTAAACATGTAGAGATCGGCCAATCGATCCAAGAAAACAGAGAGAGAAACAAAACCCAAGAAATTGTGCTGAGGATTCGCTCGAGGGAGAGCACAACTAATTGATCCACGCTATCAAGTTTTGGCGAAGCGAAGCATACGAGATTGCTAGGGATGGTCTAAGCAGTCCCTCTACTTTTCAGGGGGGGTCTCGTTAAGATCGTCTGGCGAGCCATTCAATCGAGGCGAGTCCCTCCTAATCCAACTAAAGCTTGTCCTTGCAGGTAATAAACACAGGACTTCAGTAATCCTTACTTCAGTCCAATCTAGCAGCTCCAGCGGGAGAAATTGCTCGATGGACTGGCTTCAGCACAGGGCCTGATTGCCCGAGGGAGGAAGTCCAGCGTTGGCTGGCGAGGGAGCCCGAGCAGGCCCGAGCGCCAGGCCCGTGGATTCGTGCCGGCCCGAGCGCCTGAGGTGAATCTGACGTCTGTTTTAATTTTTTTTCTGGTGAAGTAGGGCAATAATCTCACCTGGGTTTGAGCAATGGAAGCTTGAAGCTCTCGGCTTCAATGGTGGATCACCCAAATAGTGCTCTGATGATGCATGCAAGGATATATTCGAGTTCCTCTCATCCAGGGGATTGAGATTTCGAAGTTGGTTAGTTTGATTTGCTTCGATTTCGAAGAAGAGGAAGGATGAGAGCTCTCGGACTGTAGAAAGAGAATGAGAGAGATTAAAGAGAGAGAGGTTTCAGAAAAGGGCGAACTGGGGAAAGGGGTTGCGTGGGTAGAGAGAGAGAGTATTGAGGAACAGAGAAGCAGAAAGGAAAACTTTATCTGAATGAATACTTTCTATTTCACACTTGTAAAAGATTACATCAGTGAGTATATATAGCCACAGCAGCTATGTACAAAAGAAGGATATTCTAACTAACATGTACATATAACACATCTCAGCACAACACAAAGTTAATTAAAAGAAAATGTGTGTCATGAATTGGCATCCTCATCTTTACACCCCCTCAAGCTGAGCTTGGAAGAGGTTGGGGTTCCAAGAGACAGCTTGGACCGAAGGAGAAGAAAACGATTCTTGGTTAATGGTTTGGTGTGGATATCTGCAATCTGGTCTTCAGTACACACATATTGAACATGAAGCAAGTTAGCAAGCACGAGCTCCCGGATGTAATGATAATCTATCTCCACATGTTTTGTCCGAGCATGAAAGACAGGGTTTGAAGCCAGAGAGATGGCAGATATGTTATCACACCAGATTGTGGGTTTGAGAGGTAGAGGAAAGCCAAAATCATGAAGAACTTTGCAGACCCAGGTAATCTCAGCTGCAGTATGTGCCAAGGATCGATACTCAGCTTCGGTTGAGGAGCGAGCCACTATAGGCTGCTTTTTAGCACTCCAGCTAATGAGATTGGTCCCAAGATAGACACAGAAGCCACTGGTTGATCGGCGATCATAAACACATCCAGCCCAATCGGCGTCAGAGAAAGCTGAGAGGGTAAGAGAGCTTTTCTTAAACCACAAACCATGATCCAATGTACCTTTGAGAAATCGAAGGATTCGTTTGGCAGCTTGCATATGTAAATCAGTAGGAGTATGCATGAATTGGCATACTTGGTTAACAGCAAAGGAAATATCAGGCCGGGTCCATGTTAGGTACTGTAAAGCACCTACCAATGATCTATAATCAGTGGGATTGGATAATGGAATGCCACTGTGATCCAATTTGGCAGTAGCAAGAGGGGTAGAGCAGGGCTTAGCACCTTCCATTTTTGACTTCTGGAGTAAGTCCATGAGATATTTTGTTTGATGAAGAAAGAGACCTTGGGAGGATCTGTTAACTTCTAATCCCAGAAAATAGTGAAGAGGACCTAAGTCCTTAACTGGAAAGAGAGACCCCAGTTGGTGAATAATCCGATTGCACACTGAAGAATCAGGACCACTGATTAAGATATCATCGACATACACTAAAACGATGACCAGAACAGGATCTTTTAGAACAAATAGAGATGCATCCGAACATGATTGAGTGAATCCAAATGACTTGAGAGCTTGGAAGAGCTTATCAAACCAGGCACGAGGAGCCTATTTGAGTCCATACAAGGACTTGTGAAGCTTACACACATGATTAGGCCGAGTAGAGTCAATCAACCCAGGAGGTTGTTCCATAAACACCTCTTCCTGTAAATCACCATGGAGGAATGCGTTGCTTATATCAAGCTGATGCAAAAACCAATTGTACTGAACTGCAAATGTCAACAAGATTCGAATGGTGACCGGTTTAGCCACAGGGCTAAACGTTTCTGTGTAATCCAAGCCAGCCTGTTGGTGAAACCCCTTGGCAACCAAACGGGCCTTATATCTTTCAACAGAACCATCAGGCTTTTTCTTTATGCGGAAAACCCATTTGCAACCGACTACATTTTGAGAATGGGAAGGAGGAACTAAAGACCAAGTCCCAGTGGTTTGAAGAGCATTGAACTCACTTTGCATAGCTAATCTCCATTCACTGTGTTTGGAAGCTTGGTTATAAGTAGTTGGAACAAAATCGAGAGTGGGAGATAGCGGGTGTTTAGTAGCAGAATAGGCTTTGGGCCGAAAAATCCCATTTTTCGATCGAGTAACCATAGGGTGATGGTTGGTGACTGAGGCAGGAGGAACAGGGGTAGTAGAAGAGGCAGAGAGTGAAGGAGATGAAGGAGAGGAACCAGGTGAGACATTAGAGGGAGAAGTAGTAAGACCAGGTGAAAGAGATGAAGTGGCAGGTGAATGGGAGAAGGAAGAGATAGGGAAGTGAAGATCAAAGATGGAGGAATGGGAATCAGTGGATGGAGATACTTGTGGAGTACGAACCTGGGAAAATGGAAAAGAAGTTTCATTGAACAGAACATGCCTAGAGATGTAGACACGACCTGTGAGATGATCCAAGCATCTGTAACCCTTATGCTGGAGACTGTAGCCAAGAAACACACATTCCTTGCTTTTACCATCCAGTTTAGAAGAGACATAGGGTTTTAACCACGGGAAGCAGCTACAACCAAAAACTTTAAGCCTAGAGTAATCAGGTGAAGTATGAAAGAGCAATTCCCATGGAGAATCAAGACGGCCAGAGATAGGCATGCGATTAATCAAATAGAGAGCAGTAGATATAGCTTCAACCCAATATATGTGTGGGACATGAGATGCAACCAAGAGTGTTCGAGCTGTCTCAACGAGATGCCGGTGTTTCCTTTCGACAGAGCCATTTTGCTCCGGGGTATGTGGACAGCTTAATTGATGCAAGATACCATGCTGTTTAAGAAAGGCTTGAAATAAAGAACTAACAAATTCACCCCCTGAATCTGAGCGAAGAACCTTGATTTTATTACCAACTGCATTTTCTACATAGGTCTTGAAGTTTACAAATATGGAATACACCTCAGATTTGGCTTTCAAAGGAAAGACCCAACTGTACTTAGTATGATCATCAACAATTAACAAGTAATATGAAAAACCACTAACTGAGGCAACAGGAGCAGGACCCCAAACGTCGCAATGAAGCAAGGCCAAGCTGTGAGATGTGGAGGAGCTGGCAGCTTTGAAGGGGAGCTTGTGGTTTTTGGCAATTGCACAATCAGAACAGAAGAAGCCTACAGAGGATGCACCTTGGACAGCAATGTGATTTCCAGAGATAACCTTGCGAAAAATAAGAGAAGAAGGATGGCCCAGACGACTATGCCATATTTTGACTGGAGCTTTAATACTGACCAGAGCAGATGCAGTAAATGAAAAAGGAACAATACCAGAAGCAGAAGAAGTAGTTGAGGTGGACGGCAGGGGATAAAAATCGTCTTTAACTGATCCCCGCAAAAGCATCTTCCCCGTAGAACGATCCTTAACAACGGATCCATCAGAATCAAGAGTTAATGAGCAATAATTGTCGCGAAGAAATTGAAACGCAGACAACAGATTATGCTTCATGTGAGGAACGTGAAGAACATTGTTCAGTTTAAAGCTAGTAAGAGGAGTACGAAATTGAGATGTACCAACATGAGAAATGGACAGACCTTTACCGTCACCAATGTATACTTTGTCTTCACCAGTGTATGGGGTGAGAGAAGTGATGTTGGAGATATCATTAGTGATATGCGAGGTAGCACCAGAATCAATCAACCAGGTAGGAGAGGGCTTGGCATTGTGCCGTGCACACATAGCTTGGAGTTTGGCAGGAGGAATGCGACCAGAGATCTCTGGGTTCATACGGTCAAAGCAATCAATTGCTTCATGACTTGTGTTGCCACAGATCTGGCAAGGAGCTCGAGGACCAGAGAAAGAACCACGAGATGAAGCTGGGGGATTTGTGCGATTAAAGCCAGTGTGGAAATGATTGCCTCGATAGTTACCACGATGTCCACGATTAGAGAAGCGATTGTTCCTTCCACGATTCGAGTTGTATCGGAAAGATTGCTGCAGTGGTTGATTCTGAACGGCATATGCTTGAGGTGGTGAGGGAAGGAGTGGGGGCTGTGCTTGAACCGAGAAGGCATGAAATGGTTCAGCCTGACTGGATGAAGAAGCTTTCTTGCGACGATTCATAGAGAGCTCTTTAGTGAGTAACAATCCATGCAATTCATCCAACGATGTGGAAGCTAATCGGAGCATGATTGAGTCAGTGAAGGACTCAAAATCATCAGGGAGACCAGCAAGAGTAGCGGCGATCAGATCGCGATCAGAAATTGGGGCTCCAGCAGCAAGGAGAGAATCGGAGATCTCTTTGAGCTCTTGCAGGTAGTCAGACATGGATTGCGAACCTTTTTGAATGCTTTGAAGTCGCGATCGGAGTTGATGAACATGTGCATCAGAAATACCCCCAAATCGTTGTTCGAGTTTGAGCCAGAGGTCGCGAGACGACGAAACTCCAACAGTGAAGGGAATCACTTCCTCAGATAGTGTGGAATTGAACCAGATCAAGAGATTTTGATCTTTCTCATACCAGATTTCGAACGCCGGATTCAGAGAACGATCAGGCATAAGAGGCGGTGGACAAGGTTCAGTGCCATCAACGATTCCAAGAAGCCGATATCGTCGAAGAATCGGAGCAAACAAAGCACGCCATGGCAGATAATTGGATCGTTTGAGCTTGATTGGCACCATGCTGCCAATGTTTTGGATCGTCAGAGAAGAATTAGGGTTTGCGATTGGTACCGATTCGGAAGGAGAGGAAGGCTCAGACGGAGAGGCCATGAGAGATCAAGAAGAGAGAGCAGATCTAGAAGCAGAGTGCAAACGTAGCAACGAAGCAATCGAATTCTGGTAGAGATCAGAGATTCGGAGCGGAAGAGAAGAGGATCGAGAGAAGCCGTGAGGCGGTTGACGATGATACCATATTGAGGAACAGAGAAGCAGAAAGGAAAACTTTATCTGAATGAATACTTTCTATTTCACACTTGTAAAAGATTACATCAGTGAGTATATATAGCCACAGCAGCTATGTACAAAAGAAGGATATTCTAACTAACATGTACATATAACACATCTCAGCACAACACAAAGTTAATTAAAAGAAAATGTGTGTCATGAATTGGCATCCTCATCTTTAGAGAGAGAGAGAGAGAGAGTGTGTAAGGGAAATGAGAGAGAAGGCTAGGTGAGGAACCGGTCAAAGTAAAAAAATCTCACAAGTAATTATATTTTGTATTATTTAAAAAAAAACAACTAATATTTTATTGCCTATTGTAAGGGGAAGGGCTCGAACGCTAGAGATGCAAATGATAATTATTGTTCATCAAGAGCAATTACTGTTCACTAGGTGGATTGAATAGTATATTGTCTGGGGGAGGGCTCTAAGGGTGGAGTTGCTCATGTCACCACAGTAAGTTACTCTTAATAGTTATTACTTCCAGATCTATGCTCGTCTGCGGTCTTGGACTAAACAAGATTGAATTTGAGTTCGACCAGTTCTAATATATGCGTGTCTAAAAAAATTTAACTAGTCCAGTCCCAACAAGCTCAATTTCAATTTCATCAAATATTGGCCGTCCTTTAGTCTAACTTAATTGAAATAGTCGAGTTTAGGAATGAGCCGGTAATTTTAAATAGGAATTGTAACATACAATGCGGTGGATGGTGGATCGTTCTCCACTTTAACTATTCATGTCTTGGCATTATAAGTTCACCAAACATCGAATGTCGTTTAATTTAATTAAAAAGATAATGTTAGAGAGATTAAATTTTAGGATATGTTATTCATACACCTTATTTTATTTCTCGCACATCTCTTGATAATTTCTATCCGTTGATATTTTTCAATTCATCTGATCTGACGACCGAAAATTATAAAAATGTGTGAAAAGTAAAATGGGGTGTGAATATCACTCCTAAATTTTTAGTCCAAGTCGAGCAAATAAGGAACATAAGTACATTTTTTACTTAATGTTTGAAATTTTTATCGCAGGGACGTTGACTACGTACAGAAAGTTGTGTCTTCCTAAGTCCTTGAAGGATCCTAAAGTCATTAACCTCACGCTATCGCTGTAAGTTCTTTGAATACATATATTTTTTTTTTTCGGATTGCTTCCCTTAACTAGGGCTGGTTCGGGTCGGGATCCCGAACCGAAACCCCCAACCCAAATTCCAAACCAAAACATTTCGGGATGAGATTTTATATCCCAAAACCGAATCGAAAATATGCAATTCCCGAAATTCAGGATACCCGAAACTGTTTTCCGTTCGCAATCTACAAAACACAACATTTCATTTCCGCTACTCTTTAAATTTTCCCTCAGTTTCTCAGTAACCAAATAAGCAGCATTCTTCACAATAAGACAGATACATACCGAGCTCTTTATGTCATACGCAAGCCAGACGGTGGAGAAGTGGCCCCACCCGAGCTTACTCTGCACCACATAGCAGCCATTCTTGAAGGAGTCCCCAATAGAGATGGTGTAGTAGCCACCCTTCTTGTAATCCTCGGTGCCTTCGTCTTCCAATGTGTAATCGCTGAGCTCATCCTGGTCATCTGCCATTGGAATTGAGGAATTAGGGTTAACTCTTCATTGAGAAAGCGCACTGAGGTGTACTGGAACAAAGACCAACAAAGAAAGTTGATTGAGAATGTGGGGGAATAGGAGTGACCTTGGCGGAGAGGAATTGGAGCAGACCATGGTGGCACTGACAAAATGGGTGCAACATCGGGAGAGTGAGAGTGAGCGACTGAGAGTCTGAGAGAGAGTATGAGGAAGTGAGGAATACAAAAGACCTAACTCACATGGATGGTTGGATTAGATCTTAACCAATCCAACGGTCCAAGTAATTTCTAATTATAAATTAAAAATAAATAAATAATATATATAATATTCGGTTCGGTTCGGGATTATTGAACACTCTCAAAGATGTGGCCGAATTTCAAACCGAAATTTTCGGGATCGGTTCGGTTTTGGGTACCAAATTTTTCGAGAAATTCGGTTTGGGTATTTTTCGGTCAAATTTAGGGACGGGTTCGAGATTTTCGGGAAAAATTCCCACCCCTACCCTCAACCCGTTTATTTTTTACTGAAACAGTTCTCCTTGATTTAATTTCCAGGACCACCCCCAACAGATGAGACGGCTTGTTTAGTGTCTTAGGCTATCTCCAACCGAAGGGTCCAGAGGGCCGAAAATAGCCCTAAAAACGTCTCCAACCGAGGGCTAGGCCAGAGGGCTCGGGAATCTGGGAGGGCCCCACGGAATTTCAAAGGGCCAAAGGGCTGGCTGCTTTCGGCCGGCCAGCCAGCCCCGGGCTGGCTATTTTTTTTTATAGTTTTCCTTTAATCGACAGCACTATGTAAGCAAGGCAAAAAAATTTTATTATTCACTATTAGTGTCGGTTATAACCGACACTAATAGTTTGAATTTTTTTTAATATAACGGCTAGCTGACCAGCTAGCCGTTGAGGTTTTTTTTTTTTTTTTATTTTATTTTATTTTTAATTTAAACATTTCTTTTCTTCTATAAATATGGTGAAGTTCTTTCAATTCTTCACTTCATTTGCAATATTTCCTTCAATATATTTCTCAATATTTCCTTCAATATATTTTCCAATATTTCCTTCATCTATAATATAAAGTGTTTTTCAATATTTCCAATATTTTCCAATATTTCCTTTATCTATAATATTTCCTCCAATATTTCTCAAAATTTAATTTGTCGTTTTTAAATTTAAGTTAATGTTGTTTTTAAATATAAGTTGTACTTTTTAAATTTAAGTTGTTGTTTTTAAATTTAAGTTGTTGTAGTTTTTACATTTAAATAATAAATTATGTTTGGCCCTATGGCCCTCGGTTGGAGACGGTTTTTTGTGACAGGGCTAAAACGAGCCCTCTGGCCCTCTGCCCTCGGTTGGAGACGGAGGCAAATATGGCCCTCTACTGTTTATTAAAATATTAATACCTTGGAGAATCTTGGAGGGCCAGAGGGCTCACCAGCCATCGGTTCGAGATGGCCTTACAGCTGCGAGAATGGCTCCTCCAACAGAGGCAAGCGCGGTCCTGTAGAGGTTGAAAATTGGCACTAGGAGAAGACTGAACAGGAGTAGCAATCGAGCCATGTTATCGTCACCCCAGTTGGTCAATCCCCACCAGAGATGAAAAACCAAAACCATGAAGACTGAAAACTCTTGTAATATGATGCTTTTAATGTGAAAGAAATTTTTCAGTGTGATCGGTACACTGGTTGGTACACCACGTGTCACTATGCAAATGGTAGGATATGTGTTAACTTAAAAAATAAAATTTCTCACCACTCCTATTAAAACACGTGGTATGTCACATCCCGACCCGGGGTCCACCACATCCCGGGCCCACTCCACCACCGTAGCACGATATTGTCCACTTTGGGCCTCGACTACGCCCTCACGGTTTTGTTTCTGGGAACTCACACGAGAACTTCCCAGTGGGTCACCCATCATGGGAGTGCTCTCGCTCGCTACTCGCTTAACTTCGAAGTTCCTACGGAACCCGACGCCAGTGAGCTCCCAAAAGGCCTCGCGCTAGGTAGGGATGGGAATATACATATAAGGATCACTCCCCTGGGCGATGCGGGATCTCACAATCCACCCCCCTTAGGGGCCCGACGTCCTCGTCGGCACATCACGGCCAAGGTTAGGCTCTGATACCAAATTGTCACATCCCGACCCGGGATCCACCACATCCCGGGCCCGCTCCACCACCGTAGCACAATATTGTCCGCTTTGGGCCCCGACTACGCTCTCACGGTTTTGTTTCTGGGAACTCACACGAGAACTTCCCAGTGGGTCACCCATCATGGGAGTGCTCTCGCGCGCTACTCGCTTAACTTCGAAGTTCCTACGGAACCCGAAGCCAGTGAGCTCCCAAAAGACTTCGCGCTAGGTAGGGATGGGAATATACATATAAGGATCACTCCCCTGGGCGATGTGGGATCTCACATGGTATACCACTTGTGTTCCCGTCACAATTAAAAAGTTCTCTTAACGTGTACTTTGTTTGCGTTGTTGTAATTTTACTTTTAATCTAATTCTCCACTCTTTCTTCCCCCACCCGATTTATGAGATTCATATCCGTCAATTATTGAAAATAAAATAAGTCAAGAATAAAAAATAAAAAATAAAATATTCTCTATAGAACAGATCCTGTTCAAGTAAGGTCGTCATAGAGGGAGAGCACAATGGCCTTATAAAAGCCCAAATCTCATTCTGTACACATCCTAATGATTTGTTAAGTTGCATGTTTTTTTAAATCTCAACGTATAATACACGTACTTGCGTACCTTTTACGTTTAGTACACGTTTTTTTTTAAATCCCATCAATATCATCATCGTTCATAAATTTTGTTTTCGTTTTTTCAATGCTTTTTATCACAATGTTCCGAAACTAATAACATATTGTTGGACTTATAGGCCCTACATGTTTGCCTAGTCAGTGCATTAACATAACACTTGATGGAATGTACACGGAATAAATAAATCATTGACTGTTGATATTTATCCAACACTATCTCCTGCAAACCAAAGTCTCTAACTTTGCTAAGTATTCAAGAAGCCCCACAAAATTAAGTTCAAAGTCTCTATGTTAACGAGAGGACAAATAAACCTCATTTCTAGCAAACAAACGATAGGCTGACAAAACTATAATTTCCCATTTAAATGATATGGTTTAGGGATGACAATTCTAATCATCATATCCGATAATTGAGGATAACCGCCCATATGATTGGATTTGGGTATGAAAATTAGGGTATTTTTGGGTTGGGGAAAAACCATGAATATTATTCGGTTTATGGTTCTGGATATGGTTATAGGGAAAAACCATGAATATTATTCGGTTTATGGTTCTAGATATGGTTATAGGAGTCCCCAATCCATATCCGCCCTTGAATCCGAACCGAATAATATATAATATAATTATATATAATATTAAAGTATTAAATAATATATATATACACACACAGGCCCTTTATGCAAAGGGATTCCCATTTTTTTCAAAAAATGGGGATTAGGTGTGGGGCTCACTTCACATCGAACTTTAACAATCCGAATCGTCTATTTTGTAAGTCTCGATTCATAGATCATCTATGCAAAAATTCAATTCAATCCAAAACTATTTGCCTATTTAATTATCAAGATAAAATTTCATTGTTTCTTAAATAATAAAGTATTCGTTAATTTCTTTGAACTCAATTAGATGTTTTAACATTTCCTTGACTAATATTTTGCAAGGATGATATATAAGGTGCAACTTGAAAAATAGACGGTTCAGATTGTTAAAGTTCGATGTGATGTGGATCCTACAACTATTCCCATTTCCATACATCATTTTATACTCGAAATTCGTAGGTGCTACCGATTTGTAGTCCATTTATTCAGCAACCATATTAGGGATGACAACAGTTCGGTCTGAGGACGGAAATGATATATTCATCCCCATAACCACGAAAATTAACCATATCCATAACCGCAAATTAACTATCGGGTATTATCCATAACCATACCTATCAGGTAACGAATTCTTCATCGGTTAACATTTATATCCATCTTTGTCAATACAAAAAAAAAATTTGTTCAATTAGCGCATGATAATTTAGTAAATATTAATTTAGTCATTAAATATTTGATGTATAAAATGATTTAATGAATGGATATAAATAGTATGAGCTAAAGGAGCCACCTTTGGCCATAAGCTAAAACAAGAAAAACAAAAAGAGGGGGGGAGTTCAAATAAAAGATGTCATTTCATGAAAAGATTACAAAAGGCTCAGTCTAACAACTTTACATATTCGGCCAAGGCAACTATTCTAGAGAAGTAAGTCTGCATGGTGGTAAAAATACGGCCTGGTTCTCCTAAACACATGTTACTATTCACCAGTTGGCTCTTGGAATCCTCAATCTCTTGAGAAATCTTTTCCATTTCTTCAACTTTTTGAGAAAGGTGGTCAGTGAGGGTCACTTTCTCGGCTTTAAGTGGAGACAACTGTTCCTCCAAGCGTTGGATCTTAGAATCAACCACTGCGATCCTATCTTCCATCACTGATCTCTCTTCCACCAATTGCCGATGGTTGGCTGTACTCTACACATGTTTCTCCTGAAAGCACTTCATTCTATTGGACGACCGCTCTGCCTTCTGATGCTGATCCCGTATTGCCCGCAGATTCTCGAAGAAAATCAGAAAAGATTGATATTGAGCCTTGGACAACAACTGAGCTTGGTAAAGTTCAATGACGGCCTTTTCTGCATCACAAAGAGCCTTGAGGCTAAAAGAAGCTGTGAAGTCCTTTTTCATCCAATCTTTGAAGATTTGACGAGCATGCTGAAATGAAGGGGGTTCAGAGGTTGTTGGAGGTAAGTGAAGTTTACTTTGGATTTGCCCGAACTTCTTCACCAAATTGGGCAAGTTTGGTGTTGAGGAAGCTAAAGGCGTGCCTCGAGTACTTTCAACTATGACAATAGGGACATCGTCAATCAGAGGAGTGGAAAGGATAGCAGGATCAGGAACCGGAGTGAATGTAGTTGTTGCAAAGGTCTTAGCTCGCTTACTCACAGGCTCAGGGACAGAGATTCCTAGTGGATCGGGAACCGGTGGAGGACGAGGAAGATCCCTCTTGCGCACTACACATAGGGGAGAGTTGCCTGAACCTTCCCCAGAACCCTGTTACAACCAAGACAGACGAATGTTATAAGGAAATCGTGTGAGTCAAAAGAAGGCAAGGAAAATCTACATGTGTTAAGCTCGGAGCCTTTGGAAGAGGTGGAGGGGGAGTTACTTCCCCTGATAACTGAAGATTGTCACGGCTTATTAATGAAGGAGAAACAGTGCCCGAACCTTCAACAGAGACCTACAAAGAGCAAGAATGAGGATGTAAGTCAGTGATTAACTCATGGAAAAGAAACAGAGGGTCTAAGTAATGATATACCTGAGGTGGGGACGCGGGCACTTTTGAGACTTCGGGTACATCAATAGGAGTTGCCCGAGAAGCCTGCGGACTAGTCATCTCTGAAACCATGGGAATTTCAGGAACTCTGGGATCCCCAAAAGCGGAAACTGGTGCTTGATGGAACTCATGTTCTCTAAAAGGCTGGAAAGAGTGGAAGATGATGAATACAAAGAAAATGGATTCTTGGTATGAGCGTTAAAAGTAGGCACTTACTGAGCCACTATCATCCTCTACATAGTGCATCATTTTCCCAGAAGAACGATCAAACTGAGAAATGGGAATCACCACCAAAGGAATGGATTTGGATCGAGAAAGAGAAACATGCCTCGATCGGGTTGAGGGAGGAGAAACCTAGGGCGATGAGACTGTTTCTCTCCGAATCTCCTGTTGCAGACAGTCAGGTGAGAGGGTTATTTAAAAGAAAATTTTCTTTAAGGAAATGACAGGATATGCCTCTATTTCTTCAAGGGTAGCATTTTGAAACTCTTTGGCCCTCCTCTGCATTTTTGCGCCTAAAGGTTCATCCTTTGAAACAAAAAAAAGGCTTTTTAGATACCGAGGGTCCTGAAATAAGAAAAAAAGAAGAGAAAAGTTGTTAGATTTCAAAAGTTAAATGAAAACACATGATTAAGGCAAGGAAACCAGGGATATCTCCTGAGAGTAGACGCTCCCCACTCCAAGTCTACCCGAGTCTTGCAAACTCTAAAAAAATAAAAGCAGGCAAACGTGGAATGATTTGTGGGAGGAGCTTCGGCTAGAATTCAGGCAGGGGCCACACCTTCAGGAAATTCTAGATTGGTTGCCCGAACCTCAGGGAAATACCATTGTAACCATAACTGGATCATCCAGATTGGTCCATTGAGGTTGGTCTCAAATGGTTCATCCCGAGTTATTTCAAAGAGGAGATGGTAGAAATGAGAAAGGAGGAACGGGCCTGTAGCGACATCGTCAAAATTATGAAGAGCTTATACCAATGGGATCCATTCAACCTTCACTCCTTTGGATTTGTTAGGGAAGACAAACTTGTAAGCCAGTACAAGAGGAAGTACATGTGCTCTTGATCTAAGTTGGCATTAGAGGAATCCACACCAAAGTTGTTCTTCACAAAAGGGATAAAATCCTTAAAGAATGTCTCATAACTCTTGAAAGTAGCAAATTTATATTCTAACTGAAGAAAGGAAGACGAGGTGCCCGAACTTGTGCCCGAATTCTCAACAATCGGGCGGGAAGGGGGAGCCTAGTCATGAGTCACATCCACAATCTTGCCCGATGGTCTTAAACCGAAGATTTGCGCCATACCTAGAATAGTCGGAGACATATGGCCCATCCTAAAATCAAAAGTGTTGGTGCCCAAATTCCAGAAAAGGAGAGCGGTGGTCAGTAATTCAGGCTTAGCAACCACAATGGTCTTTGAAAGCATTATCAGTTCATAAATACCATTGTTCATCCATTTCTTTTTAAAAAGAGGCTCGAGATCATTTACCCATTTAACCCAGGCTTCATAGTTCATTAGAGGAAAGCTGCGGCGATAATTTGACCACTTAGATGAAGAAATACCTGACTTGGCCAAAATCGGGTTCGGAGTGAACCAATTAGCCTTGGGCATGTTAGCCTCCACTGCATTTGGAACCTGAGAGGTCCATGCAAGTCCCAACAAGTACACCCCACCTTCTTCAAAAAGAAGTTTAGAATGCAGGCCTGCCCGAGGTCGATGAAGGGCATTAAGCAGACGACGAAGAGTTATAATACCCTCACCAGATTCATGAGATGATCGAGTTTGAGTGACTTTTGGGGTCATTGACCAAGCTTAGAAGATGAATAGAAGAGATAAAAGCCAGAATCAAGAAAATTTCTAGGAGCTCCAGAGATTCTGGGAAGTTCTGATTATTTAGGGATTTGAAATCGCTGAAGGTATTAAGGAGATTATGTAAATGGTTGATTAAGAGCAGAGATCGTGGGTTAGTGTAAATGACTCAGATAAGCACCGATTGCATTAAATGGCGCATGTCTCGAATACAGGCATGTGGTGGCTATTCAATCATTGTCAGCGCCTCGATTTGCAGGCTTAACAACGATTGAATGGGGCACTGTTTGGGTTAATATTTAAACTTTGGCCTTAAAGAAAGATAAGCGCAAAAAAGAGGTCAATAAGCACTGGTTTGCCCTAGGCCCAACACCAAGCCTAGGTCAGCCATCTCAAGATAAATGATGGCTCCCCATTAATGCAAAGGCTAGTTGCTTACACAGGAAGTGACAACCGATGGGAGTCAGCCTATTCCCAGCCCAAAAGTACTTTTTGAGGGGCAGAACATGTAAATAAAATGTTAATGGCTCATCACCTCCAGCTACTTTCGCGCAAAGGCAAAATGCTACAGTTGGGCTGATTCGTCTATAAAAGGAGGAAGAGAGCCCAGAGATAAAGACACTCAACCAATCAAACAAACAAACATACAACTTGCCTCTCAGTCAAGCCAAAGATCCAGAAAGCTGAGCTCTGCCCAGATTCTACACCTTTTTAGCCGTAGTTCCTTCCTAGAAAGACATTTTCTGTCTATGTAAAATCTCTGTTATCATTTCCTAAATGTTGTAGTATCGATTTCTCTTGTATAAACTCCTCACTAGTCATCCCCTTTAGTACTTAATCCTATTGTAACTACAAGGAGAAGTGATCGCAAGACGTTTAACCTTGCCTGACAAGGTGAAATCTTGCCCGAATCTCTTTGTTTCGTCTTTCAATCAATAGATCTGGTGTTATAATGCATTTGCTAGTTTATAATCAAGTCATTTCCATTCTTGTTATGATCCAAAGTTCCATCAGTTCTCAGATCTGGTTCATTTAAGTGGTTCTACTATTAGAAAATTAAACCAGGATTAAACTGATGACTTAGCCAGATTTGGACCTCCAACCTTCTAAGCATACAAGATAAACAAAAGTCCTTGATCTTAAGGTATAGAAAAGAACTTAATGTAGACTTAACCCATCTACGACAATCCTTTGATAATAAGAAGTCAGAATAACTTGGGGTGCAAATAATCAGCTTAAATACACTAGTTTTACATTTGCCATACAGAGATGGCAGTGGCACACCCTCGCACTTAGTTAGTTTTGATTGTGAGCCTCAAGGCCTACACTTAAGGCCCCACAAAGGCACATTTCAGGACTAATTTCGCCCTCCTCTTACAGCATCCCGACAAGCAGGAGCCCAACAACCAACCAAAGTGCTAACTCCTCGGGGAGCTGTGTGCTCGAGCCAGGGACCCTTCCCAGCGAAATTCCTGCCCGAACAGATGATATTAATATTCATGTGCAAGACTATGAGAATGTTGCAAGGCAATTAAAGGGTGAGGCACAAGACAATAAATTCGTGATTAACTCTATGTCGGTTACCGAAAAGAAATGAAGAAAGGAGAAGGCAAAGAAGAAGAAAAAGAAACGGCCAGCCAATACCATTTCAATATGGCATTAGGGCTTATCAATGACCATTATTCAGAGGGTTATGGGGATTGACATTGACATATTAACAATGGGTTGATGAATGACCATTATTCAAGAAGAATATGAAGGGAGGTTGGCTGCGGTAGCAGCTTATATAATCTCCGTTTGATTGTTTTCCATGGGTGGCCGGCTCTTTCATAATTTTAGACTTTTCTTTTTCTATTTAGTTTATGGAGAACTAATGTCCCTAGCTAAGGCTAGGGGAAACCTATATTACGATTATGTAGTTTTATTATTTCGATTCTATTTCAGAGTTTCAATGTCAATTTTACATTGTGGATTTTCAATGGAACTTCTTATTTATTCTATTTTTGGATTGATGAATGTTGGTTATGATTCATAAGTTCAATCATGTTTTTCTTATAGTTTTATTTCACATTCATGCTTTTAGTGAATTGGATAAATTAGTAGATTGGTACGATTTCGACGGAGTAATTTCTTAATATTTTGTTGCCATAGGGACAAATTATATTTGGGATTGTTTCTATAAGAGATTGAATGGGCGTTTTGTTTTGAATATCTACAATGAAAATCACTTTTCAAGAAGTTTTATATGAAGAAAACTTAATTGCTATATTTTCCTGTTGAGATCACTTGTTGTTGGTATCTCAGTTGAGTTATAAAAAGGAATCGAAACAGTGAAATTGCCTAGTTGTATGCGGGTGGAATCCTGATGCTTTAGTGTTTTTAATTGTTGAACTTTTCTTCTATAAGTTACACCTCATTCGATATTATTCTTTGTTTCAGTCTTTCATAATTTTGTTTTCTTTTCCAACGCTCTTTGAGGAATACGACACTCGGACTTCGAGTTTATACTGATACGCGAGACCTGCACTTGGGTTAAGCAAGCAAATTTTTGGCGCCGTTGCTAAGAGAGCGATTTGGCTAGGAACGCAAAAAAATTTCCCCACCGGGTACACTCTTTCCATTTATTTCTATTTTTTGGTTATTGTTTGCGTTGGTTTTAGCTTATTTTTAGTTTTTATTTTTTTTATTTTTTTTTATTTTTTTTCTTCTTTCTTAATTTTTCATGCGATATAGTGATCATCGAGGCAGATTTGCTAAGCGTCCAGAAACTAAAATTGAAACTTTGTTTGGAGATCTTTTTGATAGTGATAATGAATCTGTCAACATGGTTGACCGTGCAGTTATTGAAGGCGAGGGAAACCCTCCCCCTAGAACATTGAAAGACTATTTGCATCCAACTCGTGTTGCATCTCCTTCATGCATTGCTTTTCCTGCTAATATGCCAAATTATGAATTTAAATATGGAATGGTTCATCTTTTTCCTATTTTTCATGGTTTAGAAAATGAAGATCCTTATGTGCATGTTAGGGAATATGAGGATGTTGTTAGTACTTTTTATAATATTGCACATGATCAATTGGATGGAGTGAGATTAAAATTTTTTCCATTTTCTTTAAAAGACAAAGCAAAAAGTTGGTTGTATGCATTAAATGTTGGGTCTATTCGTTCGTGGTATGAAATGACTGATGAATTTTTTCAAATTTTTGTCAAAAGAAAAATTTCTACTTTCATAAGACTACGGCTTTAAAGCAACAAATTTCTACTTTTTGTCCAAAAGAGAGTGAATCATTGTATCAAACATGGCAAAGATTTAAGAATCTTTTGAATTTGTGCCCGCATCATGGTTTTGAAGACTGGCGTCTTGCTAGTTTCATCTACGAGGGTCTCCTCTCTTGAGATCGTCAATTTCTTGAGTCTATGTGTAATGGGGAATTTATGTCAAAAGAACCAGATGATGCTTTAGAGTTCTTACATCAAATTGCTAAAAAAACCCATCAATGGAAAGGTCCTAACCCACTTGAGAGCATTGATCGCTCTAAGCCTTCCACATCTTCTACTAGTAAAGGAATTTATCAATTGCAATTGAGGGAAGCAGATGAATTGAAAGTAAAATATGATAATCTTGCCAAAGAGGTAGCTGCATTAAAATTTGGAAAATCTAATATACCTCAACAAGTTTATCAGTCGGATGTTGATCAAATTTGTGATGTTTGTTGTGAGATTGGTCACTCCATTAAAAATTGTCAAATGTTGCAAGAAATGAAAGGAATTTATGAAGAATGATGTGCAACCATTGGAAGCTATCAGAAGCAGTATACTCCTTTTTCAGAGACATACAATCCGGCAACTAGAAATCATCCTAATTTACGTTGGAGGAATGACTCGTACCCTCAGGTAAGTGCTCCTAACCACCAATTTTCTGCTCCTAATTCGTTTCAACATAAACAATCATATGTAGATCCTGTTCAAGCATTAGGTCAAAAGTTTGATTCATTGTTTAGTCAACTTGTTGAGGAAAACAAAGAAATAAAGAGTCAACTTTCGAAATTAACTAATCCTAAAGGTGTTAATTCAATTGATACCGAATTTGAGCATGCTAAGTCTGTGATTACTCTTAGGAACGGTAAAATAATTGGTACGACACCTTTACTTAAGGAGGTTGAGAAAACTAAAAAGTAATGATAAACTTGACAAGCTCAAAGAATTTGAAAATGACAAGGAATATCTTGTGCCTGTACCTTTTTCGAAAGCTTTACAACCCTTAAAGAAAGTTGTTTATAACTCTGATATTCTTGAGCTTTTTAAGCAAGTAAGGATATTCCTTTGTTAGATGCTATTAACCAGGTTCCCGCTATGCTAAATTTTTGAAAGACTTGTGTACTTATAAAAGAAAGCATAATGTGAAGAAAACTGCGTTTTTAGCTGCCCACGTGAGTGCAGTATTGCAAAATAAAATTCCACCAAAATATAAAGATCCAGGAAGTCCTACTTTGTCTTGTGTCATTGGAAATAATTTTATTGATCGTGCTTTGCTTGACTTAGGCACTAGTGTAAACTTACTACCTTATTTAGTGTATTTGCAGCTAGGTCTTGGTGAATTAAAGCCGACACAGGTAAAATTGCAGTTGGCTGATCTTTCTATTAAAACTCCAAGAGGATTTATTGAGGATGTGTTAGTCCAAGTAGACAAGTTTTACTATCCTATTGATTTTATTGTTTTGGATACTGCACCTGTTCTAGACTCTGAAGATCACATTCCTGTAATTTTAGGACGTCCTTTCTTAGCTACATGTGATGCTAACATAAGTTGCAGGAGTGGGATAATGAAACTTTGTTTTGGAAATATGACAATGGAGGTTAACATTTTTAATGTTTTCAGGCAACCATATGGAGATGATGAATGTGAGGTTGTAAATTTCATTTCGACTGCAATGTATGGACAGTTTGAGAGGAGTCAAATTGAGGATGATTTAGAACTTTTTCTTTTGAATCATGATGCACAAACTGATACTAAAATAACTGAAATTGTTGATGTCTTTGATTCTTGTCAGGTACAAGAAGTGAATAGATGAAGACCTAAGTTTGAGGAGCTTCCACCACTATCAAAAGTCGCACCATCTAGTGTGAAGGTGCCCAAATTAGAGCTCAAGCCGTTACTGACAGGTCTTAAGCATGCATTTTTAGGGCCAGATGACACTTTCCCTATGGTAATCTCTTCTGAACTCAACCCTTCGTAGGAAGGTAAGTTAATTAAGGTTTTGACTGCCCATAAATCTGCCATTGGATGGACTCTTGCTGATATAAAAGGAATTAGTCCTCTTGAATGCACACACAAAATATTTTTGGAAGATGGTGCTAAACCATATCAGAACCCACAGCGTAGGTTGAACCCTAACATGAAAAAAGTTGTCAAAACAGAGGTTTTAAAATTGTGGGCTACGGGTATCATTTACCCAATTTCTGACAGTTAGTGGGTGAGTCCTACTCAAGTTGTTCTGAAAAAGTCTGGTCTCAATGTAGTTAAAAATGATAAAAATGAATTGGTTCCTACTAGAGCCATTTCTAGTTGGCGTATGTGTATTGACTACAGAAAACTGAATCTTGTGACTCGGAAGGATCATTTTCCTTTGCCTTTTATAGACCAGATTTTAAAGCGGGTGGCTGGGCATGCATTTTATTGCTTTTTGGATGGTTATTCAGGTTATTATCAAATTGAAATTGCCATTGAAGATCAAGATAAAACTACATTTACATGTCCTTTTGGTACTTTTGCTTTCCGTAGAATGCCGTTTGGATTGTGTAATGCTCCTACTACATTTGAAAGATGCATGCTTAGTATTTTTAGTGATATATGGTGGAGCAATTGCAAGTCTCTCAAGGATCGCGGAGGAGAAAGACTTGTAAATCACCGCACTCATCAACCGATTAGAGGCGTAGCATGACGAAAAAGTTGACCGTGACCCAAAGGTTGATCCACTAAAGAGAGAAGTTGATGAAGAAGAGGAGCCTCTGGTGGAGAAAATTGAAGAGAAGCCAGACCAAGCAATGGCACTCATAGGCTCTCTTTCCATACAGCATATCCAGGACATGATTGCCAACATCATCAGAACATAGGTGGGAGGCACTTCGCAGGATGCACTGCTATACTCAAAGCCATACACTAAGAGGATTGATAGCTTGTGGATGCCAACGGGGTACCAACCACCAAAGTTTATACAGTTTAATGGAAAGGGAAACCCAAAGCAACACGTCGCTCATTTCGTCGAGACTTGCAACAATGTGGGGACTGAAGGAGACTACATCACAAAGCAGTTTGTTCGCTCTCTGAATGGGAATGCGTTCGACTGGTACACAGACCTAGAGCATAAGTCCATCAACAGCTGGGAGTAGTTGGAGTGGGAATTCCTCAACCGCTTCTACAGCACTCACTGCACTGTAAGCATGCTGGAGCTCACAAATACAAAGCAGTGGAAGGATGAGCCAGTCGTTGACTACATCAACTGATGGCGCACCTAAGTCTCGACTGCAAAGACAGCCTCTCAGAGACCTCCTCGATCGAGATGTGTGTTCAAGGCATGCAGTGGGGATTACACTACATCCTTCAAGGCATCAAACCACGAACTTTCGAAGAGTTAGTCACCCGCGCTCATGACATGGAGTTAAGCATCGCCCATCATAGGAAGAAAGAATCGATCGCCGACTACAAGAACGACAAAGTTTTTTGGCCAAAGGTGGAGAAGGCTACGTGGAAACGCACCAAGGAAGTAATGACGGTCAACACAGCTCCCATCAAAATCTCTACACGAGGCAAGTGTCGTTTTTGTGTCATACCCGATATCTTAATGGGTCCTGTCGTGTAACACCCGTTAAAATAAATGGGTAAAATGACCTGACCCGAAATCGACCCGATAATATTAACAGGTAATATGACCCAACCCATTACCCTTTAAGGAAAATATATTTTAAACCAATAAATAATCAATGAAAAACATAATACTAAATAAGTATATAAATACCATATTATCACATCCAAAACATAAAAACGCAATTAAGTATATTTTCGCTTACCTAAAGTCTTTAATAGTTTTTTAAATAATGTAGAAGTACAAAAAAATATATAAACGCTCGTAATGACAAGTTCTACAACTTTCATGAAGAGCTTAACTTCGAAATTCGCCACTATACTCATATAAATCATAGATCAAAATTTAACCGTTGATTATTGTTTACATTTACGCTTCATTGTTCTCATCAAATTTTATTTTTTCAAATTTTATTTTTTGAAAACACGATCTATTAGAGGATGCAGGAAGATGAACGGTTTGGATCGTTGATATTATATTTAGAGTTTTACGGTTAGTGAAAATATTGCTTGATGTTTATAAAGTTTCTACAAACTACATGACATCGACTCATATTTCAGTTAACTTTAAATATCGAAACGTGATATCAAAGATCTGAACCGTGATATCAAAAAGGAAAATTTAAAAAATGAAATTCAGTAAGAAGAATAAAGCGTAAATGACAATCGACGGTTAAATATAAATTTAAGGTTTATGGATTATAGTGTTGGATTTCGAAGCTGACCTCTTCATGAAAGTTGTAAAAGCTTGTCACTATGAGTGATTGTATATTTATTTTACATTTTTTACACTTCTACAATAATTATTATTAATTTTATTAATTTTATTAATTTTTTCCTCAAATAAAAAACATTATTCATGAGGGTTTGGAGGATTTTAAAAATCTAAACGATAATGTAAGTGTAACCATTATCTACTCGTAGAGGAATAATGATGAATCACGAGTGTTTATATATTCTTTCACTTTTTTCGTACTTGTATGTATGTCTTCTTAGTTCTTGCCTATACAAATACTATACTAGTTTATTTTAATTGTGGACAACAACATGTTAAGTAAAATTTATCCTAGTAATGATAATAAGGAACTCTCATAATAAAAATAAATAATGACTAAAACTTTTTTTTTTTTAAACTTATATATAATAATAATACAAAACTATATATTTAATATAGAATATATTGTATATATTAATATGATTATTGTATTTTATAATAAATCTTTTAGTAATTAAACTTTAAAATTATCAAAATATTTTTTTTCTTAACGGGTCGAAACGGGTTACCCACGTGTTATCCGCGTGTATACCTGTTAAGAACCCGTTAACGGGTCACCCGATAATGACCCGATAAGTTATCGTGTTAACCCGAAACCCGTTATTTTCGTGTCGTTTTCATGTCGTGTCACCGTGTCATGTTAGAAACTGATGGGTCTATTCCTCCACCACTTTATTCTTATCCCCTCTCTAATCTCTTTTTTCTTTTTTTTCTGTCAATACTCCTCTAATCTCTTTTTTCTTTCTCTGTCTCCTCTTTGTTCACAACCCAATTCCCAATTCTCCTTCTTCACACATGAACACATGCCACAGAAATAACAGTAATCAGCAGAGGGCCCCAGTGACAAAAAAAAACTCAGTAAAATCTCAAAAGGGTAAGTGGAGAAAGGACAAAGAACAGGAACTGACTGGTGCGTCGGAAAAAAAAAATTGAAGATGTGAAAATTGAGATCCAGCAACACTACTATATATGAGAAATGATGAAACCCAACATCATTTTTATACGTAAATTGGAGTGTCAATAATAACATTTTAAGAGTTTATTTGGAAGTGCTTTTAAAATGATTTAAAACATTTTCGATGAAGTGCTTCCTGTAAAAAGCACATATCTGGTGTTTTTTGGAATTCAAAATCAATTTCCCCAAAAGTGCTTTTAGTCTTTTTTTTTATTTATTTTTTATAAGAAACGATATATAGTGTTTTCAGTCATTTTAAAAGCACATCAAACTAGCCCTAAATTTAAGTAAGTTTGGATACATTTAATGTAAGTTTAAGTGACGGATCATAGCCTAAACTGAACTCAAAAGAAATATACTCTTGATCATCTTGCCAAAACGAAAATTGAGGGAGAAGAGAATAATTTTTTTTTTTTTTTTTTTTACTCAAGACTTATTTTATTTTCAATAACGACGGATATAAATCTCATAAATTGTGTTGGGGGAACAAAGAGTTGAGAATTTGATTAAATAACTCTCTCAATCACACTCTAGGAACTAACTGAATCCATATGAATTAGTAAACACATGAATCAAAAATCGAAATAATTTCAATAGTTACGTGTATAGTTAGTAAATTCGGAGAAACGACAACAATCAGCATAGGGCTATGGTGATTAGAAAAGAAAAAAAAATCAGAAAAAAAAAAACATATATGAGAAATGATGCAACCCAACATCATTTTTGTCCATAAATGATTTGACCCATCTACGAAAATTGAAGAAAAAAATTATAGAAATGAAGGAAGAATATAAAACAAACAAAGTAGCTGGCAGACAGTGAGAAGAGAGAGTCAGCCATTCAAAGAGGTCCATGGATTTGAAATCCTAAGGAGTGAGGTAAGATTATATTTTTTGATGCGGGAGCAAGCATACACCTTAGAAATTGCTCACATGCATTGGAATTGGAATAATAATGACAGTGCACTTTTAATTACTTAGGAATTTGTTAAGTCCATTTAGAATATGGTGAGAGTCTTTTAGGAAGCTGTAATTCATTTATGTTCCTTTATCTTGAGTTCCTTTAAATATTGATGTATCAAAAGCCTTTGGGGCTGGACTTGAATGAATTAAAATATATTTGCTTAGTGCAATCAAAGTGAGTTGTTTCTCCTTCTAAAATCAAGCATTTGGCTTGGTCGTGTGAGCGAATCCACGATTAGCAACGTCGAGTGAGCTTCGTTGCCCCTGGTTGAGCGAATTCCCAAGTTATCTATCCCTCGTCTCCTCGAGACCCTTGGTACATCATGCATCAATTGGTTATCAGAGCAAAGCGTTCTTCTTGGGACCACGTTTTCCACCAATCACCCTAGAGCTCAATGGTTGGTCGACGTGGAGGTGGACGGGGTCAGAACAGACGTGATCCTCGCGATGCCGAGAATGAGGAATTGAGGAGACAATTCAAGCAATTGATAGAGCGTCTGGAACGGCTTGAAACCCGAAACCATCGCGGCGAAGGCCAAACCTCTGATGAAGATGACAATCCCTTTCACTTTCCGTTGCGTATGAAGATCATGGGTGAGATTTTCCATCCGTTTGAAAATCAATTGGTTGAAGAGACTAGCTCGGTCGATTGGAATTCCCCGCCAATTTATGACAAGTACGTTGATGACGACGAAGGAGTCAATGAGAACTTTGTTGATTGGAGTTCTACACCAATCTTTGACGAGAAAAATGTTTATTACAAGTATGTGATTAAGGTGGCTAATCAAGAGTGTTTTAAGCAGCTTGAGATCACTTGTTCTCCATATTGGGATTCTGCCCCAATTTTTGTTGACTGCCATGAAGACGCGGGTAAGAGTTCATGGGTTGAACAACGATGTGGACAACTTATAAAGAATGTGAAGTCTCTTGCATTATGTTTTCATGATTATATTTGG
Organism: Cotoneaster glaucophyllus; assembly: GCA_036320875.1. Classification (NCBI taxonomy): domain Eukaryota; kingdom Viridiplantae; phylum Streptophyta; class Magnoliopsida; order Rosales; family Rosaceae; genus Cotoneaster; species Cotoneaster glaucophyllus. Next base: position 6,313,346 of record CM070068.1, read on the forward strand.
GATGAATTCATTGATAGTGCTTTGGTTAAGAGAAAATGCTTGGATAAGGAACTACCTTTTGCTCATTATCGGAGTTTTCTTTCCTCGTTCATGAGTATTTACGGTCTCCCAGAAGCAATAAGTTTGGAAGCCTATATGCATCACAATTCTTTTGGAAGACAAAGGGGATCAGTCTATACACGATGGAAACAGAAAATATATTATGAATTTTGTGCTATTTGCAATGTTGTACGAATTGTGATTATCTTACTAAAATCTCTACTATGGGAAACATTGGTTGGGCATCCGAAAGATCGAGGAAAACCAAATGAAATTCGAGGACGAATTTTCTTCGAGAAAGGGAGAATGATGCGGGAGCAAGCATACACCTTAGAAATTGCTCACATGCATTGGAATTGGAATAATAATGACAGTGCACTTTTAATTACTTAGGAATTTGTTAAGTCCATTTAGAATATGGTGAGAGTCTTTTAGGTAGTTGTAATTCATTTATGTTCCTTTATCTTGAGTTCCTTTAAACATTGATGTATCAAAAGCCTTTGGGGCTGGACTTGAATGAATTAAAATATATTTGCTTAGTGCAATCGAAGTGAGTTGTTTCTCCTTCTAAAATCAAGCATTTGGCTTGGTCGTGTGAGCGAATCCACGATTAGCAACGTCGAGTGAGCTCCGTTGCCCCTGGTTGAGCAAATTCCTAGGTTATCTATCCCTCGTCTCCTCGAGACCCTTGGTACGTTCTGCATCATTTTTGGTCTTGGTTATATACACTTCTTGCTCTCAAATTCCACAAAATCCACAACTTAATGAAGTCCTACAAAATCTTTAGTTTTTTAATACACCTAGGTTTGGATGGATTAAAAATTACTATTAAAATCTCAATTCACTACTCTTAGATTTTTATGGATTCTAAAAATCCTTTAAAATCCTTGAGTTGACTGCACGAGGATTTTAAAGTCTTTTAAAATCATCTCTGATCTGAGTTTGACTACACCCCTTTATATAGTTTAAAAGAATTAATTATTTTGTATAATTCATGTGGCACCATTTTATTAAGTTTATTGTCGCATACATATGCTTGATCAGCAAACAAACAGAGTTATAACGGAAACGTAACGGAAGGATCAGAGTGGAAATTCAAACATAGAGACTACATTTATTGATTTTCATTGTTATGGACCAAACTAAGAACTTATACCAGTTTGAGAGACCATTTTGGCTAAAAATGCATCTAAAATATTCACCAAGTAAAGACTCATCCAAATGTGTGCTCCAACCTTTTAACCACGGGATTTCAACTCTTCAATTAGGGCATTCAAATCATAATGCGATGATCCTCATTTCTCAATAGCCCTATTTGCCTGCTCTGCAAGTTCCCAAGCTTTACTTCTCATTTCATCGGCTTCCTCACCCACCATAATCTTCCTTACAGCTTTATCAACAGCTTTCTTCTTAACGAAATTCTCAACAAGACTAACCCATTTCTGAGCACCCACTCCAACACCTATTTTCAGCACTTGGGTCATCAACTTCTCGTTGTAAAAGTGCTTCGCCGACACCGGCCATGTCACCATTGGCAACCCAGCCGCAATCCCTTCCAACGTCGAGTTTCACCCACAGTGAGTTACAAACCCGCCAACAACCCTATGATCAAGAATCAGAAGCTGCGAGGCGCACCCTCTTATTATTAGTCATTTCCCTTCCATTTTATGCTCAAACCCTTCTGGCAGCCAATCCTCTTTCTCCATGTCATCATCTTGTCATCTCCTTACTACCCAAATGAAGTCCTGCCTAGAAGCCTGAAGCTCTATTGCAATCTCCTTAAGCTGAGAGGCATTGAATTTAGCCATGCTTCCAAAACACACATAAACAACCGAATTTGGTTCTTTTGAATCAAGCCACTTCAAGCAATCGTGCTATTTATTGTGCCTCGCAAGGAGGTTTGTCCGCAAAAATAGGAGTTAAAGTTTCTGTGGGTGAAAACTAGGGTTTTGTGACTGTGCCTCGAAACTTAGGGTTCTGGACGATAGCGCCATCTGACAGATTTGCTGGCTGGAGAGTTGTGAAATTGTTGTTACGGGGTGGATCGTGGAACATGGGGAGCTCGGATACTAACGAGGTCGTGGAGGAATTAGGGCAGGTGCTGGGGACCAAACTTCTCCTTACTGATAAGGAGAAGAAGGGTGTGATCATTGGAAGGAAAGAGGTGGAAGAGGCGCTGCTAGGTTTTCACTATGTTCTTCTGGCAGAGGTATTAACTGAAAAAACTGTGAAAGCGGAGGCTTTCATCTATAGGTTTACATCATTATGGCGAGGGAAGGAAGGGGTCTCTATTCGGGTTGTAGGAGATCGGCGGTTTTGGTTAGATTTGTTGCTAAGCGGGATGTGCAGCGTGTTTTGACATCGGACTTCCCATGGACATTTAGACAAGAATTTGTAATGGTGGGGGATTGTACGAACAGGCGGGATGAACGATGGAAGAAACTGTCAATGGGTACAATGTGGGTACAGATTCACAACGTGCCGCCATTGAGTATGACGGTAGCAGTTGCTACAGCAATAGGGGAAAAGTTGGCATGGTGATCACTGTTGACAAATCTGCGAGCCACAATTGTATAGGAAGGTTTTTAAGGGATCGTATTCGTATAAATCTACAGGAACCCTTGATGCGTGGAATGGTGATTACGTTTCCAGATGAAGGACTGGTTTTGGTGCAATTCTGGTACGAATGAATGTCTAAGTATTGCCTTTATTGTGGAAAGCTGGGTCATGCTAGCAGGGTGTGTAGGGAACTGATATGTGGGGAGCATGGTGGGGAGAACAGTGAGGGATCATCGGTGCATACCATGGCTCTCCCTTATGAGGGTCTGGAGGCGAATAAGGATTTATGGGGGAATGATCTACGCACGCCATTGTGGTGGGTGGTGAGTCCGAGAAGGGGGGAAAGAAGTGGGAGAGTAGGGAGGGTAGGTAGTGAGGGTGACATGCATCACATAGGGATGCAGGAGGCTGTGTATACGAGGTCTTCAGAGGGAATAGGGGAGCAGGAAGGTGGACCAAATGGAGGTAGTCGGGAGGAAGAGGGGAATGCAAGTCGGGGGGGGGGGGGAATACAAAATCAAGGCTCTATCGACGAGGAGGCTAGAATGGCGAGATAGAGTGTTTGATGCAGGTTTAATTGGAAAGGGCGGGGTAGTTGCACCGGGAGTTGAGAATGTGGTCCTAGTTGATTTTGTTGAACAATAGACGACAATGGGTCCAGGTAGGGAAGAGAACCGACGGGGCATTCCGGTGGATTTGAACATTCCAGTGAATTTGGAGGATGAGAGTATCTCAGATGTGGTGCAACAAAGTGGGGAAATGGAGGAGATGTAGCTGGTACGGAAGGAGGTGCACGAGGAGGTGGCGGATGGGAGATGGTACCATGGGACACAAGATTCAGATCTATTTCAGTTAGGTCCTATAATTGAGGCCATTAGTCGAGATAGTAGGCGAAGGAAGAGGAGAATTGATGAAGTGGAGGTGGAAACTGATGGGACGGGTAGAGAAGTTGTTAGTTTTGGTAACAAGAGAGCTTTTGTTGTTTCTGAGGCGAATGAAACCAGCAGTGAAGGGTCTCCACGGTCGCCATGAAAACATTATATTGGAACTGTCAAGGAATTGGGGGTTCCTTGACAGTTAATGCCTTGGTGGAGCAGGTGAGGCTTCACAACCCCGAGGTAGTGATTATACTTGAGACGAAAAACAAAAGTGAACGGTACATGTATTTAGTTAAGTTGTTACGAATGGATTTTATGCAACCGGTGGAACTGAAAGGAATTGGTGGAGGGATGTGTGTGTTTTGGAAAGATGGGGCGAACATCTCTAGTATCGTGTGGAATAAATTTTATATTGAGGTAGGTGTGGGAATTGATCCTCTTCAGTTGGATTGGAAGTTGATTGTTGTCTATGCAAGTACAAATGATAAGCGAAGGAAAAGACAATGGGATGAGCTCAGTGAGCAGATTAGGAATTCTGGTGGAAACTGCTTGGTGATTGGAAACTTTAATGATATTGTGGATGATGAAGAAAATGAGGGTGGTAATTATCGTTCTATGGAAAGTACGCGAGACTTTCGGGATTTCCTAGCAAACAATGAGCTTCTTGACTTGGGCTTTGAAGGGTATCCTTTTACTTGGAGAAATAAGAGGGATGATGGTTTCATTCAACAAAGGCTTGATCGTGGTGTTGCAAATTCGGGATGGATGAGATTATTTCCTAATGCGAAAATTAAGCATGTGGTGTTGGAGGGCTCGGACCATTCCATGCTTAATTTGTCTCTTCATTCTACATCTCTTAAAGGGCCAAGGCGGTTTATTTATGACTCTAGGTGGGGGAAGAAGCCAGAGTGTGGTGTGATTGTAAAGGAGGCTTGGAAGCTTCGGGTGGAAGGGTCTTCGGGATTTAAAGTTTGTGAAAAACTGAAATGGACTCGGCACCAATTGGATAGGTGGGTGAAGACTACCAAACCAAACTCTAAGCGTCGTATTGAGGAACTACGGGATGAAATCAGGAAGGGAATGGTGGATGGGAGGGTGCGGCAGGATTATATTAGGGAGAAGGAAAAAGAATTGGTGGTGGCACTGAAGGAGGAAGAAATATACTGGAAAATGAAATCCCGGAATACATGGCTCCGTGAAGGTGACAAAAACACAAAGTTTTTCCATGCTCAAACGGTTCAATGGCGTAGATCAAATAGGATATTGTCATGCCCCCGGACCCGGGGTCGGCAATAAAAACTCGAACTCGAATCCGAAACGTGAGTTAAAAGCTTAATAAATAAAAGGAAATTGAAATGGGTTGGAAAATAAACTCCTCTTATTAAAAATAACTCTAAAATCCTTAAAGGGTGTACAAAAGTAATAAAACAATTAAAATCCTTAAACTTCTCCTTAATCACAACCTCAACTCTTCTAACATTTGTTAATCTTGTACCGAACCTCCAAGGTCTAAAATGTATAGGGTGAGCAAAATCACAGCTCAGTAGGGACATAACCTTATCACAGTAAATTGACGATATTAAATTAAGTGTTATGAAATCATATATCCAGATATCACATTATTATTGATAATAATGCATGAGTGCAATGCTTAATAATAATGCATGAGTGCAATGCAACCTCTTCGGTTACCCTCGTTAATTTATATAATAAAACATGCGGACCTGCACGTCCCATACCATGCATTTTACCCCCGCAGAGGTGGTTCAAATGTTCTATTATAGAAACTAACCCCCGTACGATATCCCAAGATAAACCCCTTTTGCTAGTCATCTTATCTAATTCATTGATCTCCAGCCCAAATCACCCACATCGACAATTCCCGTCAATATCCTATTCTACTGTGCACATTGGGCTCGCCTGGAACTGGTTTCACAATGAATAGATTCAACTACACAAAAGATCCTTTCCAACTACCCTCATTTCCTGAATTCCAATCTCAACACTGAAATTCCCGCCACATCAACATGAATGATGCACAAATAATATCATTTTATCTTTCACATGTATCACAGTATATTCTCAACGAATAACATTTCAGCAATAATTCTATAACCAATAACAAGTAAACACTTAACTGAAACAATTAACCAATTATTATCCAATCACATAAATCAACCAAAAAGATCAAGAATATTATAGCACTTCACGAAATTTAATAAAATCAATTTCCGTAAAGGTCTGCCTTATTTCCCCTACCTGGATTCCAAAGCTAAAACAAAGATCCTCGCCAATGGCTAAGCTCCACGTACTTATCCACATCACTACCGAAAAACCTCAGCTCCATGTATTTAAGCAAGTTCCTTGATCACTTTTAAATCATCATGTATTTCTTCTACTCTCTTTCATCTTCTAATTTCTCTCTCCAAAAATATATATTACGTACACACTACGTGAGCTCCAGAGCATGCATTGCATGCGAGCTCGACAGGAAAACAAATGGAGCTTAGCTCTTATTTATAGGAACCTAATGGCGGCATAACTTGATGAGTCGGCTAGTTTTAGTGGGTAAGATTTAACTAGAAAAATCTTTAATTGGTGGAGATGTAGCTACTACTTATCTTGGAGAATAAGTAATTTGGTTGGTCCAATCAGAAGAAGACCAACATACAGTAACAATGCATGTCTTGACTAGTGGCGTTGCAAGAAGAGTTAATACGTGTATGGCTGCAATCATCCCACCTCATGCTAAAGTTTCCAGCTCCATGCAATATAGCTTTGATAGCTCCAAGATTTATATATATAGTCATCACCAAAATGCTAAGGGGGAAGTCTATAGTCACTATATATTGCCACAACACCTCAACTGAATTATAGAAGTCTTCAGGAAGTTCTTAAAAGGATTTAATATATAAACTAAAGTAGATAGATTTGTTGAGTTAAACTAAGGTACTAATAACTATAAGGTTGTTTCGATACCACGTCGTATTTTTTTTTTAAAATAAGATCCTATTAACTCAAAAACACATACAAATACGTAAAATTAAACTCTTTTTAAATAATAATAGTAATAAACATATATTTCTAAAATACAGGGTCTCACAGATACAGGGCTGGAAGATAATCAAAGGATTTGGCACACGGAGTAGACACGTATGCAGACGATTGGGGTAGATTATTTTACCAATTTATTTCAGTCTGGGGGCACTTGGGGTGGTGGGTAGGTGGTGGCTTGTGTGGGGGGAAAGGTGGAGGGATTGCAGAATGCCGAGCTTATCCGGCCTTTTTTCAGTAGAGGAAATTCGAAAGGTCGTGTTTCAAATTCCTGCTACGAAATCTCCCGGTCCTGATGGATTCACGGCTGCTTTTTTTTAGGATCATTGGGAGGTAGTGGGGAACGATATTATTTTTATGGTGCAAGCTTTTTATCATTCGGGAAGGTTGTTACAGAAGATTAACCATACCCATATTGTCTTGATTCCAAAGGTGAAGGCTCCGCGGCGGATGACTCAGTTAAGGCCTATTTCCTTATGTAACGTCATGTATAAGGTAATTGCTAAGCTTTTGACAAAAAGACTTAAGGTTGTCATGGATCATATCATAAGTTATAATCAATTGGCGTTTGTACCGAGAAGACAGATTCATGATAACATCTTGGTTGTCCATGAGATTCTGCATTCTTTGAAGCAAGAGGTGGAGGGAGATGAGGGTCGAATGGAAATTAAATTGGATATGGCGAAAGCTTATGATCGGGTGGAATGGGGCTTTCTGTTAGAGGTGATGCATATGTTGGGCTTTCATTCTAAATTCTATGATTGGATCCGGGAATGCATTTCTACGGTGTCATATAGTGTGATGGTGAATGGTGTTCCATCGGGTTATTTTCAGCCGGAAATAGGGCTGCGACAGGGTGATCCTCTGTCTCTGTTTCTTTTTCTTATATGTGTCGAAGACCTTTCGGCTTATATTCAGCAAAAGGAAAGTGAGGGGATGATTAGTGGAGTGAGGGTGGCGTCGGGGGCTGCGGAAATTGCTAATCTGTTTTTTGCGGATGATTCTGTGGTTTTTTGTAAGGCGGATGAAACTGAGGCAGGAAACATCAATATTCTTTGGGAAGGGTTGTTTGAAGAGGAATAAAAAAAAGGGTTGTATCACGGATGCAAATTCAAGCTCGGGATGGATTTGGTAAGTACTTGGGCATTCAAGCTGATTTTGAGGCTTCGAAGAAGGCGGTTTTTGAATCGGTACGTCGGGGTATTGAAGGTTGTATTGATGGGTGGGCCGAGCAATTCTTGTCTCTGGCAGGGAAGGAAATTCTAATCAAATCCGTTGCAATGGCGATGCCGAACCATGCTATGGCGTGTTTTAAGTTGCCGGTTACTACATGCAAAGAATTGGAGCGAATCATAGCGCAATTTTGGTGGAGTCATTCGAAAATTATGGGGTGTCACTGAAGGAAAAATTTTGTCCTAGCTAAGAACATGTGAGAACATTTGAACACATATGCAAACTAATAACACTTTAAAGTAGGCATGCATTCAAAAACAATTCTAAAACCCATGACTTTCAAAGCCTAGTGAATGGTGAACCATAAGACTCTTTAACAACATTAAAGAGAAGGAAGGTTTTGAGATTCATTACCCTTGAAGCTCATCCTTGTTTACACAAGGGATTCACCCAAGTGGAGGGCCTTCAAGTCACCTCCTAGCTCCTTGAATCTTCCTTGTGATTTTCTTCCTTTTGAATGCTCCTCTTGCTCCTTGAAGATGTAAGGAAAGGATCTCCAAGAACACTAAAGATTTAGTGTCTCTAAGTCTCCACACCAAGGATGTAGTGTGAAGAGAAGATGGATGACTTAGAGAGATTTTGATGCTAGTGAAACTCTCCCTAAGTGGCCGGCCTCTTGATGAGAAAAGGAGAGAAAATGTTTCTCTTATTTTCCTCAAGAAAACCCTAATGAGGTTATGGCTATAAAGTTGCCTTTATACCACCTCACATGTGAGTGGCACACTTGCAATTAACCCAAGTTGGGTACCACTCACCCTAGGCCGGTTTTGACTTTGTTTTTGGGTTAATTTCCATTTAGTTTTAGTTGTCACACAACCTAAACTCAATGGGCCTTGTGGACCAAAAACCCTTTTGGGCCCCGAAACCCAAAACCAACTTAAAAGCCCAATACGAACCTTTCGTAAGATTAATTAACTAATTAATTAATCTTGACCATTCTCAATTAAACTATTTAATTGCTTATCCATCTCATTTATATTTCTTCACTTTCATCCTTACTCGGTGTACGATCCATTAGGTTCCAATTAGCGAGGCAGTGGGCGATTGTTACTCTTAACGATCGATTGCGAATTGAAACTACATTTCAATTCTCCCTTTGATGAAGATTAGTGTTAGCTAATCCTCAGGGCTTCCACAAACCATGAGTGACACCTAGCAGTATGTCATGGCTACCCAAGCTAAGTAGAAGTGGTTGGAGAACCTATCCAGTTACAATTACAATGCAATACGGTCCTTCTCTAATACAATACTCTTGATCACATTGTTTAAGTGATAGTTTATTTCATGTCTACTATCCAATGTGATACTTCTCTATATGATTCATTTGAATATGACTTGAAACATATTTCCTAAGTCATATTCGTATGCTTTGGCCAAAGACTCCTGAATCACATCTCAGAGTATTCTCCTTCCACCATGGAAGGTTAGAGATCCCTTGTTGTGCATTCATATGCCTACATGACTAGATAGCTTGACCCCAACAATGCCGTGGACACTCTTGATGGAATGCCTTTGACATGATCAAAGATCAAGGACCTAACCATTAGACATCTATGATGCCTCAGGTCAAAGGACTACTTTGCATATTGCAACTTACGAGTTCTTACATGACATGTATGTTCGAACTCTCTTTTGATCGTTGTTCAGTGTACTCGATTACCTTTCGAGCACCTATGTGTTTGTCTCAGTGTCCAACACTAAATGACTTGAGACTAGTCATACTCACGCTTGAGTTAACATAACACATACTAACCTTAGCGGATTGTCAATGCCCAATTGGCAATCCTATGGCTAAGAACGTTTTAGGAATGAACATAAGAGAAAGGTCTCGTTAATCTAACTTACTTAGATCACTTCTCTCTTAGACTAAATACATTCCTTGGATTCCCTTATTGCTTAAACATATAATCCAATAAATAATGATTAACAATAAGCTTTGCCCTTCATTAAACAATACAATAGTTTAACACAATAAGTATTCCAAAAGCTATTACATCAAATGAGTGGCTTTGTGGGCATACTTCCAACAGTCACTGGGTAGCATGGGAAAAATTGACTGCAAGTAAAAAGGTGGGAGGCTTGGGTTTTCGAGATCTGATGGGGTTTAATGTGGCTATGCTTGCTAAAATTTGTTGGAGGGTGTTGAGGACACCAGAGTCTTTGCTTAATAGGGTCTTAAAGGATAAATATTTTCCTAACACATCTTTCTTCGAGGCAAGTGGGAAGAATAAGTCATCTTGGGGGTGGAAAAGGTATTCTGTGGGGAAGACAAATTTTGATCAGAAGCTTACGGTGGAGGGTGGGGAATTGAGAGTTGATTCAGGTGGCGGACCCCTGGTTTTCCAAACCCCATTCATTTAAACCGGTGTTGAGGATGGGGGCTCCCAATCCCTTGGTGTCGGAATTGATCAGGCCTATTAAGATAGGGTGGAGGCTTGAGGAGGTTGCGGCATTGGTGTCTCAGGATGATTTGGCTTTGATACGGACTATACCGATTAGCAAGTTTGGGTGTGAGGATCAACGCATTTGGCACTACACAAAAAATGGTTTGTATTCTGTAAGGTCAGCGTATCATGTTTCGATGGATATGATGAAAAATGGTGAGCTTGGGAGGAAAGGAAGTAGGATGTCGAGCAGTTTAGATACAATGGGCGGGGTTTGGAAGAGGATTTGGTCTCTTATGGTGCCGCACAAACTACGCTTCTTTATTTGGAAGGCATGTAGGAAAGCGTTGGCAGTCAAACATAACCTGGAGCGTCGCCGGGTCTGGGTGGTGAATAAATGTGATTTCTGTGGAGCGAGAGATGAAACAGAGGCTCATCTGTTCTTTCATTGTGACTTCAGTCGGGTTTTTTGGTTCGGCACGTCCCTACAAATGAATATGGTGGGCATTGGAGCTAATGATTTCTTAGATGGATGGCAGCGGATCGTGCAGCGGGTGAAGAAGGAGGTGGATGCCGAGGATATGTTGCAATAGGTGGTATTTGGAAATGCAGGAATGAGTTTGTGTTTAAAGGGGTGCAGGTTTCACCTCAGGTGGCTGTAGATTTGTGGCAGCGGCATTTGGCAGAATTTAGAGACGCTATGGGGGACACGGGGGGGGGGGGGGGGGGGGGGGGGGGGGGGGAGGGAGGGAGGGAGGGGAGGATTTAAGGGTTAGGTTATCTGGGATGGGGAGGGGTTTCGGGGAGAGCCGAGGTGAGGTTTTGGCACGAGTAGGGAAGATAAAGGTTGTGGGAAGGGTACGGGAGGTGGTGCGGGGATTCAGGAGTGGACGGGAGGCAGGGAGGGTGTCGGGTGCGGGAGATTTAGCTGGGATGAGTTAGGACCTGAGTTTCTTTTTAATATTCTAGCAGAAGATGCGCATGTAACGATTCGTATTTAATTCAATAAATTCCTATCTTTCGAAAAAAAAAAACAATCGTGCTCTTTGATGGAAGATGTTTTTCCTCTAATTGCTTTTTCTTCATTGCTTCAATTGCACAGAGAAACTGGGCCTATATGCCAAGCCTTCCTCCCCACAACGTTTCTGTAATAATCTGCATAAACTGGTTCGAGCTCATAGAAAGTGTTCACAACAATTCCATAGCTTGCTGCTCAGATTCCTTGGCCCGTTTGAGCATCCGGGTGAAGTCATTTTCAATATTTTCCTTGTCAAAAGCAGGCACTTGGGCTTTTGTCATCGTAATCTCACCAGGAAAATTCGAAATCACGAAAGATTCCCAATCGGACGAACTGTTCTTGAAAGGCTCATACTTGCTCATATTATATGAGGCAGCCAAGGTGAAGAAATTAATGCCATGAAAAACCAACCTCGGAATATCAAACTTTGCAGCTGCATCAGTTGCCCATGGAAAACATATGTCAGCCAAAAGGAAACTAGGGTTTTCGTCGAGCAGAAGCTGCTGGAGCGGTTCTTGGAGCAAGCTTGTTGCTTTGAGGAAATTGGCGTATAATTCTGGTGAGGGGAGTGAGTCGAGAATCTCACAACCATCTGGCAGACCGGCTTCTACAGAAATTTTTTTATTTTTATTTTTGAAATAGAAGGAGAGAGGAAGAGAGTGATAGAGGAGAGATTTTTTAGTGTTCCCGTCACACGAGGCGGTACATCACGTGTCTTTATGTAAATAGTTGGATATGTGTGTTAAAAGATTAATAACTTAAAAATTAAAAAATTTCATCACTTTCATAAAAACACGTGGTGTACATTCGTGTTCCCGTCACAACTAAAAATTTTCCGTGATAGAGAATGTGGGAATGGGATTTTTTTTTTTTTTAATTAGAAATATGTTTAGATGGTGAGACTTTGGGGGTAAAAAAGCAAAATTTGATTGTGTAAAATTACATTTCTGCCTCATATTTCTTATTCATGTTTTGTTTTAATTAAAGGGTTAAACTGGTAACTTCATAAGATTTTGGTTAACAATGAGTGTTTTATTAATTAGTACTAGTCATATGGGCACACGTTATACGTGTGTAATTTAAATTTGTTATAAAAATATTTATATCACTTCTTAAAAAAAAACTTGTAAAAAAAAATTTGGGCATGGAACTTTGAAGAAGCGGTTAATGGGGTAATTTTAAAGTGGGAGACGTGGGTTTAAAGAAAAAAACCTCCTCCATTTTTTTTTTTTAAATAGGATATGTTATCTTTACCAAGCTGTGAGGTTCATTTAAAAAACTGAAAATTTGAGTGGTATGTAATTACTAAATTGTCATGTCTTTTAATTTTGTTTAGCTTTGATGAGAGGGTTAGAATAGTAATTTTATGGAGTTTTGGTTGACAAACAGAGTTTTATTAATTAGTAGAGATATAGATTATGAGCAATTATTGTGGATTTCTACAAGGTTAGGAGTGAAAACCGTCGTTGCTAATTCCGCCCCTATTGTCCGTTCTACCATGATGGCAATTACAAGAATAAATGCATATATGTCCGCCCCTACTGTATTTTATTTCTTTATAAATAAATATTAATCAGATAATGGACCATTAAAGCTAGGCTTATTTATCAATGCCCCACAAATTATTGAATGAACTTTACATACTTAATACACTCTACATTTATTTTTTCAATTAAAAATTATCTTAGTACACCCCGCATACTTTTTCATAACACCCTCACACCCCACATTTTCTCTACAACCCTTATTTCTCAAATCTTATAACACTCATTTTTAATTTTCAAGGACTGAATCTAAACATTTGAATGTTTAGTTTGCCGAATAATTTCAAATTGAATGATTTGAATAATGTTCAAATTCATTTGAATGTCTTTCAATAATAATAATAATAATAATAATAATAATAATTTCAAAGCTACCTTGTTGTTTCCATATTCTTGTGCATATTTTGGTCGAATCAAGTCGACTTGCAAGAAAGCATCTTAGTACAGTACAAGAAAGCATCTTATGAATGCCATTCACTCACTCTGCAATCAATTCTGGGCCATGGCTTAGAAAGCATCTTATGAACGCCATTCACTCACTTTGCAATCAATTCTGGGTCACTCACTCTACAATCAATTATGAGCCATGGCTTAGAAAGCATCTTATGAATGTCATTCACTCACTCTGCAATCAATTTTGGGCCATGGCTTTTAAATTATGAGATTCACAAGTGCTAAGTCTTGAATTATGAGATTGACAAAAGATGCCGCCTGGAATTTTCACAAAAGGTCAGCTGGGATTTAAAACATATGTGGATTTTTTCCAATTCGACCATTAAAACCTATATGCGTGTGTTTTTAGTATTTGGTGGTAATTTTAGGTGTTTAATTCTTCATATAATCTTTGTGATCTCTAAAAGATGTATACGAACATAGAAGCTTAAATAACGCAGCAAAAGCAAGATTAAATAATTATTGGTGTTATCAAAATCACTAAAACAATGAAAAATATGAAGTCCTACCTCATGTGAAGCTTTCAAAACATCAATTTCGTGTTTCGTTCGTCAAAAATAATTTTCTCAATCAACATATTAGTAGTTTCATTGGTCAGCTTTTTGTTCAACAATGGGGGGTGGGAGGGGTAATACGTTAAAAGCGATTTGGGGTATATTTAGATTTTTTTTTAACCTAATAAGGTCAAAATTGTCATTGCATAATAAGATAAATAAGTCATTTAATATTAAATTTTAATGTGAGTACATTCAACCTTTTGTCGGGTACTAATATAAAAAACCTTAAAGCAATTAATTTGTAAGGGAAAAAACATTTTCATTCCCCTATACAAAGTATAACTAAAGCAAGTAATTTGAAATAAAAAACGTTTTCATTCCCACTAGAAAATAATATTTGTTTTTTAATTATTTTTTGGTCAAATATATGTTCTTCAAAGAAGCAATATTATTATCTCAAATGTAACACATTCAGGGTCTCATTTGCATATAACATATGGACGATCAAAGATATTCTCAAAGGTAACACATTCAGGGTGTAGTTCGACTGGTAGACCAAAATACCGTCAGAACAATGCTTCAACTTCAAGTCAAGGCATAAACAAGTTTTCCTAAGATCTTTCATCTCAAATTCCGTCTTCAGGTGCGAGTCAGTTTTCTCAAGCTCTTTCGGAGTCTTAGTGAGATTCGTGTTAACGACAAAAATTGTAACTCTAGCAATTCAGAATAAGACTTCATAGTTTAACACGCAAGGGCATTCATTCATATCCCTGACTGATCAAATAATCACGTGGACGAGTATACCACATCCGTCAGATTTTTCAATCCATAAGTGAACTCCTCAAAACAAGTTAAGACGGTGTTCCGTGGTTTTGGAACTATTTGAACCAGTCCATGTAATTCTTCGAGAACTTACATGTAAATCTCTGTATCTATATCCCTATGATGAAACACATAATGCTGCTATCAATCATAGGACTTTTTGAGTGAAACCTTACGTCGTAAGGCGTGCATCATATCGCACTATTTCATTCATCTCATAACGCTTCCTTTCCCACTTGTAACATAACAGGGTTACCTTGGGCAGTGTAGGAACGACATGTCCAATACACACTTTGGTAAGGAATTTGACCTGGATTGTAACTTTAGTTGTCCAATCAGCTCTACGTTGTCACTTAACCAACGGAACACGGTTCGATATCGTCGTTTTTCATTTATGTCAGTAGCTACCATATAAGTGAAAACACCATCGATGATAATCTCATTTCAATTCCATTTAACTCATCCAAACTAGTATACTAGACCAAGAACTTCAAGTCTTGGGAGTAATCAGGATTAATCTCATAAGATGGA
Organism: Cotoneaster glaucophyllus; assembly: GCA_036320875.1. Taxonomy (NCBI): domain Eukaryota; kingdom Viridiplantae; phylum Streptophyta; class Magnoliopsida; order Rosales; family Rosaceae; genus Cotoneaster; species Cotoneaster glaucophyllus. The sequence continues at coordinate 6,328,358 of CM070068.1, forward strand.
AATGATTTGAGATAGCGATCGAGTTTAGATTCATTGTTGTGCCGTGTCTTCCTCTTCCAGGGAAGTGAATCCTACGAACCGAATGATATGTCGTGCTCCAAGACAAGATAGACTGATTGGCTATCCGCCGGTGTACCGGACCATCCAACAGAGGCGTCTAAACCATCCAACAGGGGCGGCACACCCTCTAGGGATGTTGACTCGATGTCCATTATGTACGTCTATCCTTGCAGGCATGTTCGCAGCTGGTATATGATCTCGTCACGTTAGCTAGATCAGAAGAATGCGTTTGGAGCAACATTCTGAAATCTAAAATTCATCGCACTTGCTTATCACACTTGTGCGATACAGAGATCGAGATGAGATATAGTGGGCAACGTCCACTCAAATTCGCGTCGTTCTACAAGAACGTTGACATTTTTATCTCCCCCTAACGGCAGGAAGATTGTCCCATTAAAGTGACAACCCGCAAAAGAGCAGAAAAGAGATCGCATGCAAAGGCTCGAAGAGAGCTAGTGTGAAGGAGAATCTGATCGACAAAAGATACACATCTTTCTTTGAGGACCCATGATGGTATGCTGCGGCGGCGTAACTTGGCACATGGAATGCACACCTAAATGCGTAAGTACAAAAATCGTCATGTTCGTACCCTGTAACCAACTGTAACGTCATATAAGTTGGGTGGCAATGGGCCTCAAGGTGGACCAACATAACTGCGTACAAGGATTGCATAGCCATAGGCAGAAATCGAGAACTTGGTACGTTTACCAAAATTCGGGAGATCATTTAAATTGTGCTTTATGATCACTAGGCGAGGCTATTTGGGGTGAACATGGGAATTCGATGTTCAATTATAAACCCAAAATACATGGAATACTTTATCGAAAACCGTCGATATAAACTCTCTGGCATTATCCAGTCTCCCGGAGCTTAAGGGATAAGTAGGGTGGTGAGCCCTTAATCGGCCAAGTGGTTTAGCAGTAATGTGTGTGGACAAACATGTGACCTAGTTTGTCGATTCATCAACCAAAACCATAAGTCTTTATATGGTCCGCATTTTGGTTGGATTATTCCACATATATTCCCTTGAATCTAGTGTGAAAAGAGAGCTGGTTCGTATCTTTGCAATGGATGATTTAGAAAATAAAATTTCACAAACGAGCAGACTTTGGCAAGTGTGCTTGTAGGCACAAGATCCTTACTTCGGGTAAGGAGATGTATCGTTGTGAAATCCCGTTCCTGAATTTCACTGTTATCATCTACATATTTGTATTATTGAGATTTTATATTATTTTTCAGGAATTTATATTAATTTAATTGAATTTTGATTTTAATTAAACTAGTTACGAAGATTGAAGTTTGAAAATTAATCTTTAAGATTCGTTCATCTTTCGAGGTCACAATTGATGTTTTCAAATAGATCTCTAAACAACGAACGCATAGGCGAAAGCCGTTTGCGAGTCCGAATTATAACGGCATAGTTACTGACGTTTGAAGTTGTAAAACTATAGATTGTGGGAATTATTTAATTTCCACATGTGGGGTTAAAGGTTAAATTAGTTAAAACAAAGGGGACCAATCAGATTTTTGGAGAAGGAAAAATGACCAATTAGGAGAGGAAAGAGAAGCTGAAATTTTTCCCCCCATTTTCGTCAGCCCGTGCACACCACCAACCCGGTTTCGACCTGGGTGATTGCCAACCAATTCCACCATTTTTTCCGATGAAACACACCCATTCATCACTTGCAACCTCTTTCACAACCTCCCATCTACCATTTCCACCCAAATTTGGGGATTTTTAAGCCCAAAACCTTGTAAAACCGTGAGGGGTGGCCGGAGGTGTTCCACGGCAATTCCGTCATTCCGGCGAGTTTCACCACCCATCTCTACCCCTAATCTACTCCCCTTGGACCTAGGAACAAAGCCCAAACAACCTTGGAGGCGTCTGAGCACCGGCGGTGACGATTCAAAGCACACCCATTCTAGGGTTCCGGCGGGTTCATGGAAAATTGAGGTTTTTCCAGGCCAAATTGGCCTTGGTCACAAGTATGAAACTTACTCTACTCATTGAGATCTTCATTCTGGTAAAATTTGAGAATTTTTTGAAATAGTTGAATTTTTCGGCGAGTCGGGGCGGCCGACCGCCACCCGCGGCGGCGCGTGGCCAGTGGGCCGATGATGTCTTTTAAGTACTATTAGATGCCCTGAGTTCATGTTAGATATCCGCATGACATAATTTGATTGTTTGGACTTAGTTGCATTACGATACCTTACTTGGTCAAAATATGAATCGACGATCCGACCGTTGGATCGTTACTAAACCTTAAGGCGTGATAGAACATAATATTTGAGGATCATAGTAACTTACGGATCAGGAATACGACGTACGAATCTTCCCTAATTGCATTTCTAAGTTTGTAAAATTAAATGTCGACAGCCCCTTGAATTTTAAATTGGCAGAGATCTGACCGTCGGATCGTGATGAGATTTTAGTATATTTTTATTTGAGCATAATGTGGACTATGGGTAGTTACGAATCCAAAATTTGATGTGTGGATCTTCCGGATTGAATTACGAAGAGTTATGGACCTTACCGTTGATCGAGAGTTGACTTTTGGTCAACATGTCTCGAAACATTCTAAATACTAAAATTAGTACTACGGGAGACTAATTGAAGTCTAGTGGGCCTACATTGGTTAGAGAGTGACTTCAATATATGTGATATGGTTATTACCTTAATTTCTTATATTAATATCATATTTGAATATGTCTTGGTCTTATAAATGTGACTTGTATTGAAATGTGATGTTTATATATTAGCCATAGACTTATGTTTATTAAACTTGATTTGGCTTATGTACTGATGATGATTAGTTGTACATGGTACATGTGAAATAGGTGATCATAGTTAATTGGATTCTGTTGAGTGGTCCAGAATCCTTGTTATTGCTCATTTCCATAAGGTTGGTCCAGAACCCTACATTCGTGTGAGTGAAAATTACCCACAATAGACCTTAAGAAGATAAATTAGAATTACCATGTTTATTACTTATAATTCAAGTAGGGAATTATAAAGAGTTCCTTAATTAAATTCGGGAAATTATATATTATTTCGTTGATTGATTAATGTAGTTAGATGTTAATATCGGGCATCTTTGATTCAGGGAAATGATTAACTGACATGATTGTGGAATGACGTTTGGGTATGATTGAGATTATTATGATAAGATTAGTTGATTAATGTGACTGGAGAATAACACTGGGCGTCGTTGGTCCTTTGATATGTTACATACTATGATTTGCGGTATTATGTGAAACAGAGTGATTTATATGATGGATGAATTGGAAAGCATCTATGTGAGAATGGCTTACCTGTGTGCATGGAAAGATGATAATTGTTGTTTGGCGTAAGGTTGATGGGTAGTATAGTGCTCTATGATTTTCTGTTAGAAGTATTTTATGGAAAGATTAGAATTTGATGAATGACGAACTACGAATGGCTTGATCCATATGGAAGGCACGTAGGCAGTCTAACGGGAGGTTAGATGCAGCCATAACGTGTACAAAAAAAAATTACTACGCCATTCGAGGCATGGGATGTACTTGGTACATATTCTAGAGGCGGGTATGTTAGATATATGGCTATTTGATGATGTCACGTGTCGATCCTGGACGTATGTCGGGATCGGGATGTGACAACTTTTGTGGTATCAGAGCTTAGGTATTAGATCCTCGTACCTTTACCTTAGTGTAGGAACGGTTTTTGAGTGACGTATTGTGTAACGTTGAAGGGACGTTACATAAGAATTTGACCTTGTTGGTTTGAAGCCTTGTGTTGTTTATGTGACATTGCTCCCTTGATAGTGCGTTGATTAAGTAGTTCAGTTAACTTTTATTTAATCTTAGAAAATATGATATGAAATTCACATGCATCATTACTACTTCAAGTAGTAGTTAGAATGCTTTTCTTTTAAATCTTGGATATGGATGATTGTGAAATAGTTGTGTTTGTATGATTTAATGGGAGAAGAAATTTTTTTTAAATGTCATTTTTCATGTTATAGCTTCAAGGATGAGCGCTTGATTAAAGTCTCGGATTAATCTTGAATTGGGTTTATATTATTTTATGCCTTATGAAAATTTTGAACGTTAAGATAATTTTACAATTATGATAAGTAGATGGAAAAGTCGTATTATACCTGTGCAATTGAGAAATGTTGAATTGGGCGGACAAGGCTTGTGAATGTTGATTTGGGCAAAAAGGCCGTGGAATGTGGAGGAATGTTGGTATGGGTAAAATGACCCATGAAATATGAGCAATGGATGAGTGGGCACAAAGACCCAATGTTTATGGGGAGAAGCTCCAATTGTGGGCTGCGAGAATGAATTATTCAAGTAATAAATATGTGTGTTGTATATTGGCCAGGTATATTACAATCTTTTCCAGTCTACTAGTAACTTATTGGGATAAAGGAAAAAGGTGATGAAATAGTTATTTTGCCAATTATAATTATTCTGCCAATAAATGTTGCTTGGAATCGAAATTTATGGGTGAGAATCAAGATGATTTTCGTTGATGTATTTATCTTGAGTTGAATAAACTCATAGGCTGAGGTTATGATTTTATTCACTATAAATGGAATGTTGGAGAAAGTTGTAATTACAAATTGGTTGGTTTGGTTACCATAATCATAAGTATTGGTGAATTCTTGTTAGTATTGACATTCTTTGTGCTTGTATAAAGATGGATATTGAGGTCGTGTTGAGATGATGATAATTGTATTTGTGAGTTATGGTTCGATATTGTCGAACTTGATTTTAGCTAAATTCGAGTGTAATTAAGGTGTGAATGCCATTTGTGCATCATTATCTATGGCTAGGTGGAATTAGCGGATATGGAAATTGATAATGAAATTTCAAGGACGAAATTTTTTTTTTTAGGGGGAAAGAATGTGAAATCCAGTTCCTGGATTTTACTGTTATCATCTACATATTTGTATTATTGAGATTTTATATTCTTTTTCAGGAATTATATTAATTTAATTGCATTTTGATTTTAATTAAAATGGTTACGAAGAGTGAAGTTTGAAAATTAATCTTTAAGATTCGTTGATCTTTCGAGGTCACAATTGATGTCTTCAAATAGATCTCTAAACAGCGAACGCATAGGCGAAAGCTGTTTACGAGTCCGAATTATAACGATATAGTTACGGACGTTTGAAGTTGAAAAACTATAGATTGTGGGAATTATTTAATTTCCACATGTGGGTTAAAAATTAAATTAGTTAAAATAAAGGGGACCGATCAGATTTTTGGAGAAGGAAAAATGACCAATTAGGAGAAGAGAGAAAAGATGAAATTCCCCCCCCCTCCCCCCCCAATTTTCGTCAACCCGATTTCGACCCGGGTGATTGCCGGCCAATTCCACCATTTTTTCCAATGAAACACACTCATTCATCACTTGCAACCTCTTTCACAACCTAACCTCTACCATTTCCACCCAAATTTGGGGATTTTTAAGCCCAAAACCTTCTAAAACCGTGAGGGGTGGCCGGAGGTGTTCCACAGCAATTCCGCCATTCCGGCGAGTTTCACCACCCATCACCACCCCTATTCTACTCCCCTTGGACCCAGGAACAAAACCCAAACAACCTTGGAGGCGTCGGAGCACCGGTGGCGACGATTCAAAGCACACCCATTCTAGGGTTCAGGCGGGTTCATGGAAAATTGAGGCTTTTTCAGGCCAAATTGGCCTTGGTCACAAATATGAAACTTACTCTACTCATTGAGATCTTTATTCTGGTAAAATTTGAGAATTTTTTAAAATAGTCGAATTTTCTGGCGAGTCGGGACGGCCTACCGCCACCTGCAGCGGCGCGTGGCCAGTGGGCCGATGATATTTTTTAAGTACTATTAGATGCCCTGAGTTCTTGTTTGATATCCGCATGACGTAATTTGATTGTTTGGACTTAGTTTCATTACGATACCTTACTTGGTCAAAATATGAATCGATGATCCGACCGTTGGATTGTCACCAAACCTTAATGCGTGATAGAACATAATATTTGAGGATCATAGAAACTTACGGATTGGGAATCCGACGTACGGATCTTCCCTAATTGGATTTCTAAGTTTGTAAAATTAAATGTCGACCGTCACTTGAATTTGAAATTGGCAGAGATCTGACAGTCGGATCGTGATGAGATTTTAGTGTGAGGTTATTTGAGCATAATATGGACTTTGGGAAGTTACGGATCTAAAATTTGATATGCGGATCTTCCGGATTGAATTACGAAGAGTTATGGACCTTACCGTTGATCGAGAGTTGACTTTTGGTCAACATGTCTCGAAACGTTCTAAATACTAAAATTAGTACTACGCGAGACTAATTGAAGTCTAGTGGGCCTACATTGGTTAGAGAGTGACTTCAATATATGTGGTATGGTTATTACCTTAATTTCTTATATAAATATCATATATGAATATGTCTTGGTCTTATAAATGTGATTTGTATTGAAATGTGATGTTTATATATTAGCCATAGACTTATGTTTATTAAACTTGATTTGGCTTATGTACTGATGATGATTAGTTGTGCATGGTAAATGTGAAATAGGTGATCATAATTAATTGGATTATGTTGAGTGGTCCAGAATCCTTGTTATTGCTCATTTCCATAAGGTTGGTATAGAACCCTACATTCGTATGAGTGGAAATTACCCACAATAAACCTTAAGAAGATAAATTAGAATTACCATGTTTATTACTTATAATTCAAGTAGGGAATTATAAAGAGTTCCTTAATTAAATTCGGGAAATTACATATTATTTCGTTGATTGATTAATGTAGTTAGATGTTAATATCGGGCATCTTTGATTCATGGAATTGATTAATTGACGTGATTGTGGAATGACGTTGGGTATGATTGAGATTATTATGATAAGATTAGTTGATTAATGTGATTAGAGAATAACACTGTGCTTCGTTGGTCCTTTGATATGTTACATACTATGATTTGCGGTATTATGTGAAACAAAGTGATTTATATGATGGATGCATTGGAAAGCATCTATGTGAGAATGGCTTACATGTGTGCATGGAAAGATGATAATTGTTGTTTGGCGTAAGGTTGATGGGTAGTATGGTGCTCTATGATTTTCTGTTAGAAGTATTTTATGGAAAGATTAGAATTTGACGAATGACGAACTACGAATGGCTTGATCCTTATGGAGGGTACATAGGCAGTCTAACAAGAGGTTAGATGCAGCCATAAAGTGTACAAAAAAAATTTACTACGCCATTCGATGCATAGGATGTACTTGGTAAATATTCTGGAGGCAGGTATGTTAGATATATGGTTATTTGATGATGTCACGTGTCGATCCTGGACGTATGGGAATGAATCATCCATAAGCATCAAAGTTAGAACATTCGAGTTCTAAGACATGGTTTTCATGAAAAAAAAACGTCGGGTTTTCATGGGTGTATTGTTTTATGAAAACTTCGGGTTTCAAAGGCACTAAATTTGAAATTACAGGTTCAATTTAGTTTATGAACGTTTAGTTCATAAAAGAGAGGTTCCTGCAAGAACACAGAATGCAATATACAACTAAGTGTAGTTGATTTGGGTTGCTTCAGGAACTCAAGTGTGAGTGCTTTGGGACTACGAAAGTAAGTCAACGATTCAAAGTATAAAAATAAATTATTGAATCGTTAATGTCCAAAAGTGATCTTCAGGTCAATAATTTTATATTCATTATCGAATTAATGGACTGCAAGTCACTTTTAATTAATTCAATAAAACGAGCCATACAGAGTCGATTGTAAAAGCAAAAATAATTATAACATTTGGGTTAAAATTATTTAAAAATGCTAAATAAGAGCATTGCTTCGAAAATACCATAGCCCAAAGTTTTGGGTTAGGTGCATTGAGTAAAAGGCACGGGGGTAGGCTGCAAAAGGCAGCCCACGAGGTGGCTGCAGGACACGGGTCTAGGTGAGCAAGCCCAGCCGTGAAGGCTGGTGTGTTGTGTCTAATGGGGGGCACGGGTTCAGGCCTAGTAGATTGCTGGCATGTGGGTTCAAGTGGGAAGCAAGCCCAGCTAAGCTGGTTTGCGGGTTTGAGTCACACGAGGCCCAGCTGAGGCTAGGGCTGAGTTTAGTGGACCGTGGCAGGGGCAAAACCCAGCAGACTGAGCTGTGGGTAACTGGCCGAGGCGTCATGGCATAAGCCCAGTGGACTAAGGACGAGCATGACATCGGGCTAAAGCTACAGGCTTTTGGTTTGGGTGAATGGACTGTAGGTCCATTAGTTAGGTTAGGCTCTAAAGCCTTGGGATGTCAGTGCAGCAAAACCCAAAGGGTGCTGTCGTGTGATCCACTCGACTGGGCTTCAGGCTAGCGGTGGTCCATGGTGCCACGGTGGGTGTTGCGGCGGTGGTGCCGCATAGTGTCTTATGCAAAAAGAAAATTTCCTTTTTTTCGACATAGGTAGGGTTTTACAAACCCTAGATTTGCTTCTAATTTATTTTATATACATTGACTCACAATTGCACATAGCAATTTATTTGCGTAATGCATGAAACAAATATATATATTGACAAATATATGAACATATACAATATATATATCGGAAGAAAAATCTAAACATAGGGGGGTTCATGCATCATGGGGAATGTTTTCATGCTTCAAGGTTGTTTCAAATATCTTACATTATTTTAAGCGTACCTAATTGGCAGAAAACAAATAAAAGCCTTTGAATTTGTAGAAGATTCATCTCGGAAAGCCGGAATTGCATCTCCAATGCGTTGTATCACGTTCAACACAAAAAAATTAAATTGAATGAATAGCATGTAGATCAATTCAAAATAATAAATTAATCACAAAAAGAATGATTAAAACGTAATACTCCCCTAATTGAAGATCAAACTCTCTTGTTAGCGCAGCATCAAGAATGTGCTGATAACGTGTTGATAACGTGTTGATAACGTGTTGTAGGCATAATTTACTGAACAATTATGGAGGCCATAGAGAGAGGTGCGGCAAGAGTAGAGAAGAAAGAGAGATGTGTAATTGTGGGTGTATGTTATTCCACCCCATTGTGCCTTTATTTATAGTAGTAGGGAAGGTTAATTCCTTACCTTTTAGGATTACAACATTTAATAGGTAATCTACTCCTAATAGGAATATAAGAGATATTCCAAGATATACTAGGATTTACACAATCACATTCCTAATCTAATAGGACTTCAACAAACCGATTTTAAGAAAACAAATCACACAAAAACAACACTCATAAAACCTACAAATGTTTGTCCAACAAAAAAAAAAAAAAAAAAAAAAAAAAAAAAAAAAAAAAAAAAACCTACAAATGAAAAATCAATGGATGGTATGACACACCCCGACCCGAAATGTCCATCTGGGCTTTGAATCGAGCTATATTGGCCGATACTAAAAATGGCAATTAAAATCTTTAGCTTTTTAATACATCTACATTTGGATGGACTTTAAAAATGACTATTAAAATCTCGACTGACTACACCTAGATTTTTATGGATTCTAAAAATCCTTTAGTTGACTACACTAGGATTTTAAAGTCTATTAAAATTCTCTCAAATTCGAGTTTGACTACACCTCCTTAAATAGTTTAAAAGAATTAATTATTTTGTATAATTAGTGTGAAAAACAAATAAACGTAGCCATCTAGCATTATGGCCTAGTGGTATTCTTCTTCACTTATAAGTGAGAGGTCTTAGATTCGAGTCTCACCAAATGCGAATTTGAACAACATTATTGCTAACCCCTTATGAGGCGTCGCCCACTCCTCCACCACTTAGTATAGATAATATTATCTGCTAAAAAAAATCAAATTAACGTGAAAACAGTTCATGAGAATCCATGGTTTCTTGATAGTTCAGTTTCCAATACTCATCCCTTTCAACTGACCTGACCCGTCACTACACTGCATCCGGGCGCCGATGGAGATACAGCGACCCCTGCTCACTTATCACTGTGCTCGGACCACACAGGGCACCACTTACGGGTAACACCCTAGCTTTAGCGCAATTTCGTTCAGGATTTATTATCATAAGAATTCAATGTAACCTATGAGTGTTAGTTGTCGACTACCTGACGCCCTCCCCCTTCTCCTTTATCCGGGCTTGAGACCGGCAATGTAAGATAAACTTACACAGGCAGAGTTTGACCTGACCCGTCATTGCAAAACAAAAAATCCTTGTCGACATTGGCATTTCGAACAAGCAGCCACAGTACAGCATCAACCATCACCACTGCCGTGCTCCCATGCTTGTGATGTACTAGGAAATTGCAGCGGTGAATAAGATATCCAACCCGAGTCTAACTCAGATCGAGCAGAAGTTGGGGATCCCACTACTGTGCATTTCGATCTTGTCAAGTCCATTGGTAAAGCTCGATCCAAAGTTGAGAGTCATGGTTCCATGTCGTTTCCCTCTTACTATGCTCCCCATTTCTTCTTCAGTTGTCTCGGTATTTTTGTTTATTTATTTTGTTTTTGAGAGAAAGAGTAGTCAAGTAAGAATTTAAGAGGATTTTAATAGATTTTGATAAGTGATTAAATTCATAAGATTATGTAGACTTCATGAAGATTTGACAAGATTTATATAACAGATTTCTATGAAATTTGGATAAATTTTGCAGCATCGTCAAATAAATCAAATAATGATAAATGTACCTAGATCATAAATCCAATTAAATGAAATTGCATTTGGTTCATGCTCTGCAGCTGCATCAGTTGGAGCCAAAAATAAAAATAAAAAAAATCAAGATTATCTCATAAACCCAACTCCTCAAAGTTCCCCAACTGCACTCCTTTCCAATCCTACTTCCTCCCCACCTTATTCTTATCCCTTTCCAATCTCAGCTAACCTCTCTTCTCTAATCTCTTTTTTTGTCAATACTCCTCTAATCTCTTTTTTCTGTCAATACTCCTCTAATCTCTTTGTTTTCTGACCCTTTCTCTCTCTCTTCTTCCTTCACAACCCAATTCCCAATTCTCCTTCTTCACATATGAACACATGCCACAGAAATAACAGTAATTAGCAGAGGGTCCCAGTGACGAAAAAAACTCAGTAAAATCTCAAAGGGTAAGTGGAGAAAAGGACAAAGAATAGGAATTGATTGGTGTGTCGAAAAAAAAAATTGAAGATGTGAAAATTGAGATCCAGCAACACTACCATATATGAGAAATGATGAAACCCAACATCATTTTTATACGTAAATTGGAGTGTCGATAATAACACTTTAAGAGCTTATATAAAAACATGTTTTTAAAATAACTAAAAGCATTTCCGATGAAGTGCTTCATGCAAAAAGCATATATCTTGTGCATTTTGGAATTCAAAATTCATTTCACCAAAAGTGTTTTCAGTCTTTTTTTTTTCTTTTTTTTTATATATATAAGAGACGATATATAGCGCTTTCAGTCATTTTAAGTGCACATCAAACTAGCCCTAAATTTAAATAAGTTTGGATACATAAGATTATAAGATTATGTAGACTTCATGAAGATTTGACAAGATTTATATAACAGATTTCTATGAAATTTGGATAAATTTTGCAGCATCCTCAAATAATGATAAATGTACCTAGATCATAAATTCAATCAAATGAAATTGCATTTGGTTCATGCTCTGCAGTTGCATCAGTTGGAGCAACAAAAAAAAATAAAAAATAAAGATTATCTCATAAACCCAACTCCTCAAAGATCCCCAACTGCACTCCTTTCCAATCCTACTTCCGCCCCACTTTATTCTTATCCCTTTCCAATCCCAGCTAACCTCTCTTCTCTAGTCTCTTTTTTCTGTCAATACTCCTCTAGTCTCTTTTTTCTGACTCTCTCTATCTCTCTCTCCTCTTCCTTCACAACCCAATTCCCAATTCTCCTTCTTCACACATGAACACATGCCACAGAAATAACAGTAATCAGCAGAGGGTCCCAGTGACGAAAAAAACTCAGTAAAATCTCAAAAGGGTAAATGGAGAAAAGGACAAAGAACATGAATTGATTGGTGCGTCTAAAAAAAAAAATTGAGGATGTGAAAATTGAGATCCAGCAACACTACTATATATGAGAAATGATGAAACCCAACATCATTTTTATTCGTAAATTGGAGTGTCAATAATAACACTTTAAGAGTTTATTTAGAAATATTTTTAAAATGACTAAAAGTATTTTCGATGAAGTGCTTCCTGCAAAAAGTATATATCTAGTGCATTTTGGAATTCAAAATCCATTTCACCAAAAGTGCTTTTAGTATTTTTTTTTATTATATAAAAGACGATATATAGTGCTTTCAATTATTTTAAATGCACATCAAACTAGCCCTAAATTTAAATAAGTTTGGATACATTTAATGTAAGTTTAGGTGACGGATCATAGCCTAAAATGAACTCAAAGGAAATATACTCTTGATCATCTTGCCAAAACCAAAATAAAAGGAGAAGAGAATAAATATTGTTTTTTTTGTTTTACTCTTGAATTATTTTATTTTCAACAATTGACGGATGTGAATCTCATAAATCATGTTGAGGGAAGAAAGAGATGAGAATTGGATTAAATAATTAGTTCTCCCAATCACACTCTGAGTACTAATTGATTGCATATGAATTAGTAAACGCATGAATCAAAAATCGAAATAATTTCAATAATTGCGTGCATAGTTAGTAAATTCACGTATAATACACATGTTATACATGAACCCATGCTGCAGAAACAACAACAATCGGCAGAGGGCCTCGGTGATTAGGGGAAAAAAAACTCAGAAAAATCTCAAAAGGGTAAGTGGAAAAAAAGGACAAAGAACAAGAAGTGATTGCTGCGTGAGAAAAAAAATTGAAGATGTGAAAAATTGTGACCCAACAGCACTACTACATATGAGAAAGGATGCAACCAACATCATTTTTATCTATAATGTTGCGACCCATCAACGAAAATCGAAGAAATTTTTTTTTGTAGAGATCAAGAAAGAAGATAAAGCAAACAAAGTGGCTGGTAGACAATGAGAGGAAGAGGGTCAGACATTCAAAGAGGTCCATTGATTTGAAATCCTAAGGTGTGAGGTAAGATTCTATTTAGTCTTGATGACATGTCATCAATAAAAAATAAGCTCATTAATCAACACTTAAGTAATAATCTTGATCATCAAAAGTTTTTTGGAATTCAAAATCAATTTCACCAATAGTGCTTTCAATCATTCTAAAAGCACATCAAACGAGTCTTCAATTTAACTAAGTTTGGATACATCTAATGTAAGTTTAGATGATGGACCTTAGCCTAAACAGAACTCAAAAGAAATATACTCTGGATCATCTTGCCAAAACCAAAATGGAGGGTGAAGAGAATAATTTTTTTTTTTAATCGACTTATTTTATTTTCAATAACGACGGATATGAATCTCATAAATTGTGTTGGGGAAAAAAGAGTTGAGAATTGGATTAAATAACTCTCCGAATCACACTTTAGGAACTAATTGAATCCATATGAATTAGTAAACACATGAATAAAAAATTTCAATAATTTCAATAATTACGTGTATAGTTAGTAAATTCGGAGAAACGGCAGCAATTAGCAGAGGGCTCTAGTGATTAGAAAGGAAAAAAATCAGAAAAAGGTTGAGGGAGTATTTTTGCTCACACCATAAACTATGGTGTATGCTCATCATACACCTAATCAATTGACACGTGTTATTTCACTTAATCTTGGTTAATTTTTTTTCAAAATTGAAAAACTAACATTTAATGTGAAACTTAACTAGAGTCATGTGAAATGACACGTGTCAATTGATTAGGTGCATGGTGAGCATACACTATAATTTATGGTGGTGAGCAAAAATGCTCCCAAAGGTTTAGAGGAAAAAAGGACAAATAAAAAGAAGTGATTGGCACGTGGAAAAAAAATTGAAGATGTGAAAGATGTGACCCAACAACATTACCTTATATGAGAAATGACGCAACCCAACATCCTTTTTGTCCATAAATGATGTGACCCATCTACGAAAATTGAAGAAAAAAATTGTAGAAATGAAGGAAGAAGATAAAATAGAAAAAGTAACTGGCAGTGAGAGTCAGCCATTCAAAGAAGTCCATGGATTTGAAATCCTAAGAAGTGTGGTAAGATTATATTTTTTATTTTTGTTATATATAGTTCTTACTTTCAAATCCCGTAAAATTCACAACTTAATGAAATCCTACAAAATATTTAGTTTTTTAATACACCTAGGTTTGGATGGATTAAAATGACCATTAAAATCTCAATTCACTACACTTGGATTTTTATGGATTCCTTTAGTTGACTGCATGAGGATTTTAAAATCTTTTAAAATCCTCTCTAATCCGAGTTTGACTACACCCCTTTATATAGTTTAAAAGAATTAATTATTTTGTATAATTCATGTGGCACCATTTTATTAAGTTCATAGTCGCATACATATGCAAGATCAGCAAACAAACAGAGTTATAACGAAAACGTAACGGAAGGATCAGAGTGGGAATTCAAACATAGAGACTACATTTATTGATTGTTATGGACCAAACTAAGAACTTATACTAGTCAGATACCATTTTGACTAAAAATGCATCTAAAATATTCACCAAGTAAAGCGTCATCCAAATGTGTTCTCCAACATTTTAACCACGGGATTTCAACTCTTCAATTAGGGCATTCAAATCAGAATGTGATGATCCTCCTTTCTCAATAGCCCTCTTTGCCTGCCCTGCAAGTTCCCAAGCTCTACTTCTCATTTCATCTGCTTCCTCACCCACCATAATCCTCCTTACAGCTTTATCAACAGCTTTCTTCTTAACTAACTCCCCAACAAGACTAACCCATTTCTGAGCACCCACTCCAACACCTATTTTCAGCACTTGGGTCACCAGCTTCTCGTTGTAAAACTGCTCCGCCGACACCGGCCACGTCACCATCGGCAACCCAGCCGCAATCCCTTCCAACGTCGAGTTCCACCCACAGTGAGTTACAAACCCGCCAACAGCCCTATGACCAAGAATCAGAAGCTGCGGGGCCCACCCTCTTATTATTAGCCCTTTCCCTTCCATTTTATGCTCAAACCCTTCTGGCAGCCAATCCTCTTTCTCCATGTCATCATCTTGTCCTCTCCTCACTACCCAAATGAAGTCCTGCCCCGAAGCCTGAAGCCCCGTTGCAATCTCCTTAAGCTGAGAGGCATTGAATTTAGCCATGCTTCCAAAACACACATAAACAACCGAATTGGGTTCTTTTGAATCAAGCCACTTCAAGCAATCGTGCTCGTTGATGGAAGATGCTTTTCCTCTAAGTGTTTTTTCTTCATTGCTTCTATTGCACAGAGAAACCGGGCCTATATGCCAAGCCTTCCTCCCCAAAACGTTTCTGGAATAATCTGCATAAACTGGTTCGAGCTCATAGAAAGTGTTCATAACAATTCCATAGCTCGTCTGCTCAGATTCCTTGACCCGTTTGAGCATCCGGCTGAAGTCATTTTCAATATTTTCCTTGTCAAAATCAGGCACTTGGGCTCTTGTCATCGTAATTTCACCAGGAAAATTCGGAATCACGAAAGGTTCCAAATCGGACGAACTGTTCTTGAAAGGCTCATACTTGCTCATATTATATGAGGCAGCCGAGGCGAAGAAACTAGTGCCATGAAAAACCAACCTCGGAATATCAAACTTTGCAGCTGCATCAGTTGCCCATGGAAAACATATGTCTGCCAAAAGGAAACTAGGGTTTTCGTCGAGCAGAAGCTGCTCGAGCGGTTCTTGGAGCAAGCTTGTTGCTTTGAAGAAATTGGTGGATAATTCTGGTGAGGGGGGTGAGTCGAGAATCTCATAACCATCGGGCAGACCAGCTTCTACAGAAGGGAACTTGATGATTTTGATTTCGACTTTGATGCTGCCGGAATTGGTTTTGCTTGATTGAGTGGCTTTGGAGAATGTTGAAGCGTTGAGAGGAGTTGTGACTATGGTTGTCTTCACTCCTTGCGCTGCGAATAGCTTGGCCATATCTGAGATCGGTATCATGTGGCCGTGACCCATGAAAGGAAACAAGAAGACGTGGAACTCACGGTTTTGGCTATCCATGATTGGGATTTAGAAATGAAGATGGAAGAAGTAAAGTATTAGGGTGATGGTTTGCGTTTGTGATGCAAGAATTGAGGGTCATATATAGAAGTCGACTAAGTAAACAAACTATGGAAGGCTTATCAACAATGCATGGGTTATAAACATCTTACCTTCTAATTTTACCATCTCTTTAATAAGGATGAAACCCACATGTGTTGCTCGGCTCCATCTCTATTAGATAAATGTTACAATTGATGGTACAGTGAGATGGTAAGTATAGCATTACTCAGTTACAAATCATCATCTATTAACCAAATATTGCTACGTCATTCTAAACAATTGATGCTGTCAGTAATCATGGAGACTATGAATTATGCCCTCACTCACTCATATAAATTATTTCACTTGAGTTACTGTTCTGAATCTCTTGTCATATCGTTTGGTCCGGAAATTATTTCACTTGAATTATTTCACGGTTTTGGCTATCCGTGATTGGGATTTAGAAATGAAGATGGAAGAAGTAAAGTATTAGGGTGATGGTCTGCGTTTGTGATGCAAGAATTGAGAATCATATATAGAGGTCGACTAAGTAAACAAACTATGGAAGGCTTATCAACAATGCATGGGTTATAAACATCTTACCTTCTAATTTTACCATCTCTTTAATAAGGATGAAACCCACATGTGTTGCTCGGCTCCATCTCTATTAGATAAATGTTACAATTGATGGTACAGTGAGATGGTAAGTATAGCATTACTCAGTTACAAATCATCATCTATTGACCAAATATTGCTACGTCATTCTAAACAATTGATGCTGTCAGTAATCATGGAGACTATGAATTATGCCCTCACTCACTCATATAAATTATTTCACTTGAGTTACTGTTCTGAATCTCTTGTCATATCGTTTGGTCCGGAAATTATTTCACTTGAATTATTTCACTTGAATTATTTCACTTGAATTATTTCACGGTTTTGGCTATCCATGATTGGGATTTAGAAATGAAGATGGAAGAAGTAAAGTATTAGGTTAATGGTTTGCGTTTGTGATGCAAGAATTGAGGGGTCATATATAGAGGTCGACTAAGTAAACAAACTATGGAAGGCTTATCAACAATGTATGGGTTATAAACATCTTACCTTCTAATTTTACCATCTCTTTAATAAGGATGAAACCCACATGTGTTGCTCGGCTCCATCTCTATTAGATAGATGTTACAATTGATGGTACAGTTAGATTGTAAGTATAGCATTTTCAATCCTTTTTTTATGATAATATTTTCTATGATTTTAATTATGATTATGCATAACTAATTCGTTTTGCTATAGCGAAGCCTTGAGCCTTAGCATGAATATGTAATTTTTATTTAATTGCTTATGATTGATTGCATGCATGATTTGAATTATTAATCATTGTTTCAAACTATCTAATTGTCTTAATGCTTGGCCACCATTAGGATCTTTAGAAAAGTAATTTGATGCAATTTTTGTCAGAAGGTTCCCTGACATTGATGCTGGCTACTTGTGGTTGTGATAAGATTTTTACCAACTACAAAAGTAGGGATAAAAACACTTAAAAATACTTGCAAGAGTACAAGGTTGTCGTAGTATAGCAGCTCAAGCAAAGTCGTTTTCCGCATGAATTGAATGAATAATTTATGTTTAAAACCAACTCTTAATTAATTAGTTAAAACAAAGTTTAGAAAATATTGATTTTGGAATTTAAAATAATAAAAACGAATTTAAATTAAAAAAATAATTAAATAAATTAACTAGAGAACAATTTAAAGAAAATCAATTTGTAAAAGCCCTAGGGTTTAGCCGTCACCTTAACAATCCTACGTAGATCTTCCAATTACTTATGAATTACACATGCATATTTTGAAGGTTAGGTTTTCCTAAAGTATGCCTTACTTGGAACCCCCAACATAGAACGTATATCTAACATACAACCCGTATATGGCGTCCAGATCGAATGTGAACATGCAAGACTCATTAAGTTTTGTGAGAACCTTTTGAAAAACCATATCACTAGTAAAATAAACACTTTGCGTGACGTAGGTCCTTCGTCGCGCAAAGTCAAAAAAAGGTCGTGCAAAAATTTGCCCGACGAACCTTCGTCGCCCGCCAGGCGTCGCGCCAAGCCTGTGAAAGCAGAGTTTGCGCGACGCACCCCCTACGTCATGCAGATTGTCTTTGCGCGACGCATTTCCCTAGGTCACGCAAAGTGTCTTTGCGCGACGCACAATCCTACGTCACGCAAACCCACTTTGCGTGACGCACGCCCCTACGTCACGCAAACTGTCTTTGTGCGACGCATTTCCCTACGTCACGCAAAGACACTTTGCGTGACCTGTGGAACTTCTTCGTCGCGCAAACTCTTTTTTTTTTTTTGACAAAAAATATTTTTTATCTAATTTTTAATAAATATTGTAATTCAGTTGTAAATAATAAATAATAAACCAAGAAAAAATATTTAATTATAAACTATATGAAAATGTACATACAATATGTCCGAACATAAAAAGAAAAAACTACAATAAGTAGTCTTCTAGGTTTGATACATCAAACTACTAGGTATCGGCTGGGCGAAATGGCTAGGAGGTCGAAGGTGGAGCAAGATCAGGTGCTGGCAGCTGGATTTGGAGACCAGACATCGGTAAGACTTATACAATCATACTCATCTCGGCCTTCATCTGCTCGCCCTCGGCCCTTATCTACTCGTTCTCGGCCCTCAACTGCTCGTTCTGGGACTTTATCTAAAGTAAAGTCATACAATGTCTTTGAGACTGGAGAGGCTGCACAAAATTGAATAATTTTCTAAAGTTAGAGAGAGTAAGGGAGTGGTGTGAAGAGAGCTTGAACATAATTTTTTTTACACGACCAAACTGCAAGCTAACCTTGTGGCATAAATTGTAGTCCTTCCAACCAGTTTCCCCAGAATGGTATGTATTGCAGTAAACTGAATTCTCGTACTCAACTCTGGAGTACACGCAATGCCATGACCAGCAACGGGAATATATTTAAACCAACAGGGGAAATATGTAAGTATTTATGAGTATACCAAAAAAAAAAAAAAAAAAAAAAACCAACCCTAATGATATGGCATGTTTACAACATAAAGTCTCAGCTATTAATGTGGGAGCAAACAAACAAATCAAAAGAGGATAATTCTTTCCACGATACTAACATCTGATATCAAGTAACTTCTGAAAGACTAATATCTAGTTCAAAAGAGAGTGAAGTCATCTGTTCCCATTAAACTTTCAATCCGTGTAAAAACGATAAAAATACAATTGCAAGTACTATAAAAGGCAAAATATTGTAACATCTGAAACAACAGCAACTGATAGGAAAACATAAGCACTCATGCCTACTACATTAAGATGAATATGGCTAAAGTTAGGTTCTACAAAGGTTAGCTGATATAATTTCGGCTCCAATTACTTGGGAATAAATAATTTCACAATTTTCTTATTCACACATAAATTAGCTGGACTATAAGGATAGCAAAAACTCAGAACACTATCAAAAATACTCTAAGGCAATAAAAAAGTAAACAATTTTCTTGTTCTTGCAATTTCTCCTTTACATCAAATAAATAAAAAGCTACTAGCTTTTTAGTATTTCTAATAATGATTTTAATTATTACCCGATTATATGTTGATCATCGACAATTCCGCTCATTCCTTCATGGCCGACGATAAAAATAGAAGCAGTTCATGAGCAATGCAACTAGTCCTAACCCATAATACACATAAAATCCAACGTCAAGAACCACAACCCATATTCCCATAATCAGTGATCAAGTGATCATGTGATCTTGCAACTATAAATTACTCGAGTCGCTATATATATATATATTGACTTGTGACAAAATATGAAATCATTTTGACGTTACTGTCATCTCTAAATCATCATTAATTTGGTATAATAGGGGCAGAATCAACAATTATAGAAGAGGAAAGAAAACAACTAAACACTTCGATTCAAGAAGTCGCAACATAAGATTCATAACCAATGAGAAGAGGAAAGAAAACTCCACAACCTCAGAATCAACAATTATTTGTCCCCACAGAATATACTAGCTTAAGTGTAGTCCAACAACCAAGATGCCTATAAGAGGCACGGAAATATAACGAACAACTATGATGCCAACGACAAGAGATTTCTGAATCCCTGACCCTCTCAAACCTAAAACAACAATGTGAAAGTTCTAAACTAAACCGACAATTTAAGTACGACACTAATAGGATTTGTATGAGTTATTACCTTGAAGTAGGTTTCCTCCTATTATCAAAGTGAGAGCTGGGATGGCTCCGTCTCTGCAATCATAAAGAACAGTCTCCTTAAGGGATGCCGAGTGAACTGTGGAGCCAAAAATAATCACAAGGCGACACGTGGACATTTTAGCAAAAATGACCAAACTATCCCTGAGGTACACCGGGATTTCTACACGCGAGCAGTAGACAATCATCCTTCAACAAATCAAAAATGCTCCAAAAAGAGGTAACCAAATCAAATCTATCTCATCAAATCCTTTTCTTGCAAAGTAACCTCCAAAATAATATTAATAGGTAAATTAATGGATTAATTACCCATTTAATCTATTAAATACCTATTAAAATTGTACAATTTAAACCACAAATTCGTAAAGGGCCGGCCATCCTTTCCACCATTCCCATCCACACCTTTTCCCATTTCTCCCCAAATTATTACCCAAATTAAAATAATCATTTATTTTCATAACCACCCATTCATTCTTTTCATATTTAATTAGCCATTGAATTGGCTAATTAAGCCAAAAAGTTGAATCCAAAAAACCCCGAAAAAATGGCCGGTCACTTTCTTAAAATTTGGGCAAAGCCTAACCCTATAAATAGGCACCCATTCTCACCAAAAAGCCATTCCAAATCTCTTGCAAAAAATCCTCAAATTCACTAAAAACTTCTCTCTCTAAAATTCTAACTTTGGCATCGGAGGTTCTTCGGCCAAAACGCCCCCCCCATTCATCGTGGGCGCGTGAGGCTCTTGGCCTTAACCTAAGGTGCTACTTGTTTTGTAGGTGCAAATTCGTCCAAGATCGAAGAGGAGAAAATTTGCATCCACATGAACAACAAGAATGATAAAAACACTTGGTATCAAAAGCACACTCGTATTTTGAGCCAAAAGTAAAAAACCATCTGATATGTTTTGTAAAGTTGGGATTAACACCAGACAAGTATTCTGCTTTTAGGCAAAATGAGACAAGAGCTGGTCCATCATCCTAATTCGAAACCAACACAGCTGCACCCACCCTAATTCGAAACCCACATAACCTCAAACCCTCACAAATCCGAAACCCTATCAAATCAGAATCAACATCCAATTTTATCTGGAGATTTCGACAAAGTACTCAAAAATCAACATGCAATTTGACCCTAAACCCTAAATAAATAAAAAAACCCATCAAAAATCAGAAACCCTTACCTTGATTTTGGGACTTTATTCGCGTCGGCTTCAAGATTCGTGTGGCTGCCCGTTGTTTAGAAGAAAAGGGAGAGAGACAACCGACAAAATAGTGGTGGTGAAGATTTGGGGATCAAGGTTGCGAAGAGGAGAGAGAGGTCTACGGGAAAGAGAGAGGGAGAGATGAGCGAGAGGGAAGAAAGAGGTCTATGGGAGGGAAAGATGCAGAATTATGGGAGATATACAGGAAGAGACAGAGAGATGAGCAAGAGAGGTCTATGGGAGGTATACGGGAAAGAAAAAAAGCGCCTATTTTTGAAGGTATACGGGAAAATTGAAAAAATGCGCCTATTTTTCACTATTCACTGCCAAAATTATCAACTGGCGCGACGCAGGTATACAATTTGACGTTTCGCAAAGTTTTTTTGCGTGACGACTGCATTAAAGCGTCGCGCAAGCTATCTTTTTTTTTAAAAAAAAATTATTAAAAAAATTACTGAAAATGTGACTTTACTCATTTTAAGTTCAAATTTGTTTTTACATAAACCCCACAATAATATATTTTTCTAACAAAAATCCATAATAATTTTTTTTACATATATATCACTCAATTTCTTAAGTGTTATATGTACAAAATAAATAAATTAAGATCTACTTAGTAAATATATATACCATTGAACTTGATGGGAAACGCATTGTACGAAACTAGTTTCAACGATCCAACCATCAAACTTGTTTTTGTATGCTTCGAGATCGTATACGCCAAAAATCGCAAAAAAAAACATGCAGAGATCAAGTAATGGGACAAAACTTTTCGACGGTTGTAAATAAAAAAATCACGATTTAACGGTTATTTTAACTCCGATTTTGATGATTTTTTACATATACATTCCTTGACCTTATATGAATACAATGAATGAATTTGATCTTCAATTTAAACTATTTACACAAGTGGATACCACAAAATCTTATGTTATACTTAATAAAAGTAGAATTAAATTCCAAGTGTTAGTAAATCTATTATTTTGATGGGAAATGCATTGTACGAAATTAGTTTCAACAATCCAACCTTCAAACTTGTTTTTGTATGCTTCGAGATTGTATACGCCAAAAATCGCAAAAAACAAACATGCAGAGATCAAGTAACGGGATAAAACTTTTCGACGGTTGTAAACAAAAAAATCACGATTTAACGGTTATTTTAACTCCGATTTTGATGATTTTTTACAGATACACTCATTGACCTTATATGAATACAATGAATTAATTCGATCTTCAATTTAAACTATTTACACAAGTGGATACCACAAAATCTTATGTTATACTTAATAAAAGTAGAATTAAATTCCAAGTGTTAGTAAATCTATTATTTTGATGGGAAATGCATTGTACGAAATTAGTTTCAACAATCCAACCGTCAAACTTGTTTTTGTATGCTTCGAGATTGTATACGCCAAAAATCGTAAAAAACAAACATGTAGAGATCAAGCAACGGGACAAAACTTTTCGACGGTTGTAAACAAAAAAAATCACGATTTAACGGTTATTTTAATTCCGATTTTGATGAAGATTTTTTAAAGATACACTCCTTGACCATATGTGAATACAATGAATGAATTCGATCTTCAATTTAAACTATTTACACAAGTGATTTTTTACAGATACACTCCTTGACCTTAAATGAATACAATGAATGAATTCGATCTTAATTTAAACTATTTACATAAGTGGATACCACGAAATCTTATGTTATACTTAGTAAAAGTAGAATTAAACTCTAAGTGTTGGTAAATCTATCGTTTTGATGGGAAACGCTTTGTACGAAATTAGTTTCAACGATTCAACCGTCAAACTTGTTTTTGTATGCTTCGAGATCGTATACGCCAAAAATCGCAAAAAACAAACTTGCAGAGATCAAGTAAAGGGACAAAACTTTTCGACGGTTGTAAACAAAAAAATTACGATTTAACGGTTATTTTAACTCCGATTTTGATGATTTTTTATAGATACACTCCTTGACCATATGTGAATACAATGAATCAATTCGATCTTCAATTTATACAATTTACACAAGTGGATACCACAAAATAATAACACTTTGCGTGACGCACGTGATGTCACGGAAAGACACTTTGTGTGACTCACTACCTACGTCACGCAAAGTTGGCTTGCTCGACAAGTATCTTTACGTCACGCAAACCATCTTTGCGTGACACACGTCCCTATGTCACGCAAAGGGTCTTTGAGTGAAGCACGTAGTCATGCAAAGACACTTTGCATGACGCATTGGCCCACTCTGGCGTCGCGCAAAGTTATATTTTTAAAAACTCAAAAAGTTTAACCAAAAGTCAAAAGAAAAAGATAGCCAAGTTGAATTGGTCAACAACAAATCACTTCTACTTAAATTACTTGGTGACTAAATATGAAAAAGACATCCATTTATCTGTGAATTGACCAACCGTTCTGCTTCTTTGTCTCTATTATCAATGATGTAGGATCTTGCTTAAAATAAAATTATACAGCTTAGATGCTAGACCTTGAGAATCTTTCAAAGCATGAAGTCCCTTCGATCTTTCCTCAATAGCGACAATTACAGCTGACCGATGTTTATTTATGAGCTCTTGTAATCTAGTTTCATTTACATTTTGGTAGAGCCAGCCAGTGATTGCAGAAGAGTGACTGCATCTCCAGCATCCTTAGTAGTAACCAGTGCAGGGCCACGCAACTGAGCCAAATTAAGTTTCATAAACCAGAGAAGCCTACAGGCCACATGGTAAAATAAATCAGAGAAGCTTCCAGCATCCATATTATATCCAAGGTTCTAAAAGACGCTAGGCGCTAGTCGGGAGGCGGGCTGGGGCCTAGCGCCTAGGCGGCTAGGCGGGGTCTAGGCGGGCGCCTAGGCGGACTAGGCGGATTTAAGTAAATACATTATATTTCGTGTAAATAAGTGTCTGTTTATACTTAAAATATATATAATTTCATCATAAACTACAAAATAGAATGACATATGTATTATGAAGTATTGGAACATAATGAAAACATGGGGAACAAGCATATAGTATGAGCTCATTTAAGTATTCAACAAGTCTCTTACAATTTATTAAAAAAATTAAATGCAAATTGAAAGTTATTTATTTTCTGTCTAAGTGAGTCGCAACCTAAGCAGGTGCCTAGGCGGTCTAGGCGGGGGTCTCAGCTGGTCTAGGCGCCCTTTCTATTTTTCAAACGCCTAGACATTAATCGGGGCGGTGACCAGCCGCCTAGCGCCTAGGCGGGGCCTAGGCGGCGCTAGGCGGAGATTTTTAGAACAGTGATTATATCACTACAACAAAACATTATACTCACCACGACAATTTTATCACGGGCTTTAGGAGCTCGTGATAGAAGGGAATCGATTATCACGGTCAAAGTCGGTCCGTGGTAGATATGATTAATTCACCACGGTCATATTCGCGCTCGTTGTTGAAATTAAAAATCACCACGTGTAATGCTTGCGGTGATTAACTAAAACCACCACACCGCCTTTCCAAATTTTACCACGTATCTTGACCGTGGTTGATATTTTTAATGTTTTTTTATTTTGTTTTTGTTAGCGCCTTGATAATATTTGGGGATATTAAAATTATTTGCTATTCCCCCGCGCGCGCCTTATTAGCTGTGTGATTTAAAAATTTTTCCCCAAATTGAGAGATAAAGGTCTTGAAAACTGAAAACTCTAACTGTTCATTTTCTTTTTCACCTTCAGTCCCGTGCTCAGGTTTCGTTTACCCTGTCTGCCAATTTCAGATCAGACGCCATCACCCAACTCTTCTCTCTCCCCTTCGTTCTCTTTGAGACGAACGTCCAACTCTCCTCTCTCACCTTAATTCTCTCTCTACCCCTTCTTCTATCCTCTCTCTTCCTCATTTTTTCACACAACAGCGATGTTGTCCACAGGTCATCAACAACCCTCAAATTAATCTCCAGGATGCTCTTCCAGTCCTGTTTCCAACCCCCAAGTTAGTTTCTACAAATTTGTAGCCGAATTTCCTCAATTTTAGATCCAAGAAATGGTGACCGTGGGGTTTTCTGCCAATTTCTGACCAAGCCTGCCAGAATTGGACCTCGACCCAACAGGTAAAAATGATCCTCTCCTCGTGGGCTATCATCCAGTGTAAGTGCATTTCCAAAATAAAAACTTTCAGTTTTGGGATTTCTATAAGTTTTCTAATTTGGTGTTAGTTCTTACTTATTTTTAGTGTTAGTTGATACAGATTTATTGTTAAGGCTGTCTTCGTGTTTGATTTGATGGGTTGCTTTAGTTTTCTTCTGGGTTTTCTGTTTTGCCCTTGTATTGGTGGTTTTTGCTGGTTCTGGTAAATATATAGCATATATGATGGAGTTGATTGTAGTAACAAAGTGCCCACCATGTGCTTGAAGGAATGCCAGAGTGGGTATCGGATAAAGGGCGTGTCTTGAATCTTAAATTGGTGATGGTGCTGGATATAAATATGTACTACTTTCTGTATGCTCTTGTGCACGCTTCTGTTGCTCGTGGCAAAAAACTTTTCGTGGATTGGGTTTCGGCTGAAGACCTTGAAGAAGCAACTGTAAAAGAGGTTATTATATCTTATATTCATTCGTAAAATTTATTTATTTCTTATATTCATTCGTAAAATTTATGTATGTCTTACCTTAGATAAAAACTTGACAAAAAAATGTGCATATTGCATAACCCTGATGCCTATAAAGCTGGATGGAAGTTATTGAAGGTTTTTATTGATGTTTAATAGCCTTCTTAAGTTGTAGTTGCTTTCTTTGTTACCCTTCTGACTGGCCTATATCTTCAGGGTGCAGATGGTATTCTTGTTCCTGGAGGGTTCGGTGACAGAGGAGTGGAAGGGAAAATTCTTGCTGCAAAATACTCCCGGGAAAAGAGAATTCCATTCCTTGGCATTTGTCTCGGAATGCAGGTTGCTGTGATTGAGGTTGCGCGATCTGTTCTCGGTCTGAAAGATGCTCATAGCACATAATTTGATCCTGACACTAAAAACCTCTGTGTTATATTCATGTCTGAAGTCTGTATTTCTTAAATTTTACAGCGAATGGAACTTAATCTTGTTTTTCCCATTATCTGATCTCCGTACCCTGTAAGCATGGCTCGAAAACACATATGGGAGGCACTATGCGTGTTGGATCCAGGAGAACGTATTTTCAGTCTGCAGACTGCAAATCAGCTAAACTGTGAGTACTAATTTGGAAGGAAATACACGCACTTGATTTTCACATATCACATTATTGTATCTTCACTCATTTTTCCATAAGAATCAAAGCTTCTGAGAAAATTTATTGATCTGCAAGGATCAATCAGTAACTTGATTTGACACACATAACAGCATGTTAAATGAGATGGCTATATTGGCTAATCTTTGCAATTTCCGTTTTGTTAGATATGGAAACAAACGCTTCCTGTTTGGAGGATTTTTTAATTCAAGTAAATAGTAGGAAAATGGGTTTTCCGTTTGAAGCTGAAAGAAGCTGGTAAATAGGGTCTTATTATTACTTTGGATGGTTGGTTGAGATCAAATGTATATTTCTACCTATACAATTACAAGATATTTTTCTTGATACATATGCTTATGTCCATGCAGATAGAGAGAGGCAACAATTGCTGAGGCTCAAGCATTAGGGGCAGTAGTTCGCTCTCAAGGTCCTTTGTTTGGAGGTGTTCAAAGAAATGTGAAGTCTTTAAAGTGACAATGTCCTTGTTTGTTGGAAGTCACTGGATGGTTTGGTATTTCTTTGTATATCTTATCGTTTTTTTGTTAGCTTTAGTTTAGTGTACGATTGTAATGTTTGAATATATGATTTTTTTATTTAATTGTTATATTGTAGTAAATGTGTAATTTTGTTTATAAATATTATATAATACATTTATTAAACAATTTTTTATTTTTTTTTATTTTTGGAAATATTTTTATAACAGGCATAAGCCGTGATCAATTTGTAATCCACAACGGTTATAGTGCACGTGGTGTTAGATCTGCTTCTACAACAGGCACAATACGTGGTTATAGAACAATTGACAACGGGCATGGCCCATGGTAGAATCTGTGACTTTCTATCACATCCACATTACTAACGGACATAGTGTCCGTGGTGGATTGCAATCTACCACGGGCATCGACTGTGATAGATGAGCTTTTTTCTACTAGTGTATGTAATCTTTTTCTTTGAAAAAATGGAAAATAAATCTGTTTTATCAGTACCATATAACTCCATCAAGGCAAGTGTTGTTCTGAACAGCATCACGCGGTTCCCCTCAAAAAGAAGAACGTCCTAGACCCGAAGAACTGAAGTCAATAAGAAGCAATCATATTAGAGGTAGGCTATAAGAAGTACCTATAAAAGAAAAGTTAGTTTTAATTACAAAGACACATATAAAACCTGACCACTTTCCCATGGAAGCATGTTCATGAAAAATACAGACCAACAACATCGTCGACTTTGCGTGACGCAGGGCCACTTAAGTCATGCAAAACATATTTGCGTGACGCTACCTACGTCGCAAAGATGTTTTGCTTGACGTAGGTAAACATGCTTCGCGCAAAGATGTTTTGCGTGACGTATGTGGCCCTGCGTCACGCAAAACCATTTTGCGCGACGCCATTCTTTGTCGCGCAAAGTGCCGTCATGCAAATATACTTTGCGGGACGAATTTGGCTGTGTCGCGCAAACATGTTTTTGTACTAGTGATATAACTCCTAGGATGTGTCGTCCATCCTAAGTAGCTACACATGTTAACCACAAGAAGCCTTAGTCAATTTTAGGCACAGCCTTTCGCCAAAACTGCATCAAGTTACTTTTCTAAATATCCTAATGGTCGCGAATCACTAAGACAAATAGATAGTTTAAAGCACAATGATTAATAATCCAAAACTTGCATGGATAATATCATGAGCAAATTGAAAAGAAGCTACATATTCTTACTAAGACTCGTGGCCTCACCTTAACAAAAGAAAATTAGTTACGCATAAACATAAAATAAAATATTATTAAGAACATGGATAGAAAACACCTTGAAAATAAACTTGAAAAACCCTCAATAGTGTGTGCGTTTCCTCCCCTTCAATGTTGCGTAGTGAACCCTAATGGCTAACAAGCCTTATTTATATACTCTAATTAAAATCTTCATAGTAAAAGGTCTTAGAATAAAACTAGGAAACCTAGTAAAATAATAAAACAGAAAATAAAAGGTTTCCTATTTAAACTAAAATTCGGAGTTCTCAGAAAATCAGTCTTTTAACAGATCAAATCAACTCTGATTTGGTCTCAAAATGTCTCTTTTGAAAGCTGAAGACGTCTCCTACAAATCCTTAGAAGGAATCTTCCTCAAAATATACCATTTTGACTTCCAAAATACCCAAAACGTCCAAAAACGTCGAAAATCGTCAATCTGGGAAAGCTGCGCGCTGGGCCTTCTTTTTATCGCCACAGTCAAACGGCTTGGTAGAAAAATCTGGAATTTTGATACAATCATCTTGAAAGGCACACAAACATCCTCCAATTAGAATCACTCCAAAATTCATCCGTTTGATCACTTTTTGCTCCAGAGGAATTTGAATGTCCTACATTGGAAATATATAACAAAGTATCAAAATTCTACCAAAATAACCAATAAATTAATACTAAGATTAGGGTAAAATATATAGTATAAAATCGCCTCATCAAATACCCCCAAACTTAGCTTTTTTGCTTGTCCTCAAGCAAAACAAAACTAAAAAACAAATATAAAAACTAACAAACTAAAAACTTAGACAAAAATTAACTAAGACACAAAAATTTCACCTTCAAGTTGCAATCCATAAAAAAAAGTTAAAAATTAGAACATCTTTTCAAAAGTTCCAACTAATCCCATTACAGAGTCTAAGCCATTTAGAATCAATTAGAAAAGAATTCATAAACTTCCTTTGGTGTAAAGTGAACCAACATAGTTAAGGAGACTCGACTAAAATCCCTACCCTTCGTCCTTTTTATTCCACACATACTAACTTTATATATTTTTTTTCTCTTTTTCTTTTTTTTCTTTTTATTTTTAATTAATTTTTTTTTCTTTTTCTTATTTTTTTCCAGTAACAGTAGTGGTCGTGCAATGTCAGTTCCCTTAAGCTTTCTATTCAACCCATGTAACGAGCTTTAGGTCAATGACTCCCAAACCATAAAGGCTTTAGGGCACTAGGTGTAGAACACCCCTAAGGACTTATTAACTCGAGCTGAAAAGGCTACGAAACCACCCTGCCCCATGCCAAGACTCTACTGTTTGACGCGAGAATCATTGTTGATCAGACAGGACTGGTCCGGTTACTAGGTAAAGCCTCGAGTGGAACAATTATTACTTTATTCATAACAATAACTAACTTTACTTTAAACAAAAATAAAAATTAAACTTAGACTAAAAGTAAGTATTTCAATCTCACTCCCCACAAACCATGTTGATGTGAATGTGCAAATTTTTAAAGTATAACTCATGAATTAGTGTCTAAACAATGATAAATAGAAAAGACTCTAATGTGGGATTAACCTTCACCATGTCCATTTGTTCTAACGTTTAAAATAATCTATGGATATTAACTTAAAAAGAATGAAAATTTTTATTTGACTCAAAAATTAAAAACCTAAAAATTCTTATTTCCCACCCCCAAACTTAAATCACACATTGTCCTCAAGGTGTGGAAAAATTAAAGAAACAAAGATGAGCAAAGACCTAAGACACAATAATTTAGACAAAATACAAAAATATAAACATAAAATAAAACACAACCAAACTAACAATAAAGAAAACAAAACAAATAACAAAAGAAGAGTAAATAAATAAAATGAACAGAAACATAAGGGAAAAGGAAAGATTGAACCTGGCATCAAACATGGGCCCTGGAAGCAATGGGAAAAACATGGGCAAGCCTACATGTGTGGCTAACCCTAAGATCTCTGTTTTAAGCTTTTAGCTTGCATTTGTCATTTCCAACCTAGAGCTGTTTGAGAGGCTCTCCCTCTTTCAAGAAATTGCACCTCGAGCCCAGAGCCACTCCATTTACATCTCTTTATTTCTCCAGACTCTTCCCATTTCGCATTTCTCTCTCCCACAACACAAACAAACACCCTCAGCCGCGCGTCACTCATCCACCATTTCTGCAACCCTCTGCCTTCAACAAAAACCTCAGACCTGAGCCCAGCTCACCTATTTCAGTCATCACAGTTTGCTGACACACAAAGGTAAAACGCATCGATCTCTTCTCCGTTCATTAATTTTATTATTTCCAGCACAAATGCAATAGTGAAATCTGAGTCTAATATATTTGCATGTCTGTGAGCTTGTGTTGCAGACGACGATCAGATACTATGGCGAACACGACAAGGAACAGTTGCATCGTCAAACTTACGATCCGCGGAAAAATGAGCAGCGGCAACCTCGATGTCCACAGATTTCAAAAATATAGGTATAAATCCTCAACCCAGAGAACTATTTTTCGATATAGATCTATTGAACGTAGTCCCTGGATTTGTGAAAGTCTGTGCGCTGGACCTCCGTGACTCAGTTTTTGGTGCATGCATCCCAGATGAATGCTAGGAGTTGAATTAGTTTCCCTACATCCAATGTGGTCTCTGTCCTACTAGACCCTTGATTTGCTTGCACAGTTGTGCTCCCTTCTGTGTTGCTTGGATCCCAACCCCCAAACTTATATGTAAAACAATATTCTAATGAAATGTGAGAGTAGGTGAGCTAAAAGGGTTTCCAAGAGACACATGAGTCTTCTCAGCAACCCCACTGTGAGTATCCCTGGACCTCAACTTTGTTTCTGTTTCTGTATTCCTTTGATTTCCGCACTGCTGAATCTCATGAATGTTGATGAATTCATGATGAAAGCTCAGATAAGTGTTGATGAATGGATGACTGATGAGTGCATTTTGAAATGAATGGATGTTGAACGCTGCTAAATGTCAGATTCAGTCGATTGTGCGCGTATGGTGGATGTTAAGGGCCGACTTTGAATCCGAATGTAACCTGCAAAGACCAGGAATTAGAAACCTGTTTGGACAAGGATAAAAACAAAAACAAAAATAATGCTCTTTTTTTTGGTGATAAAGGCTAAAAGAAAGAAAACAGAATGAACAAAAATAACAAGAAAAGAGTTTAGAAAAATTGGGTTGCTTCGCAATTAGCGTTATAGTTAATGTCTATAGCTAGACGGATTGGAATGAAATTGGCGATCACGTGATTTGCTCTTTTAGAATCAACCACTCTTTGACAGCATCAAGGGCTAACAGTAGATACTGAGTAATTTGATGGTTAACAACTGTGCATCTGAATTCATTGGTTGAGGCCTTGATGTCCACCCTTCCGTGTGAATGAATTTTTGTAAGCAAATAAGGTTCCTTCCAGCGAAACTTTTGTATCTGCCGAATTGATTTAAATCTTGTATTTAATACCCACAATTTCTGCATTGGGTGAATTTCTTTATTAGGAATTTGGCTGCCACAAAATGTCTTCTTCTTCTCGTATGCCTTAGCCTGCTTGATGGACCTGCACTCTATTTCTGCAATTATGATTGGCTTGCCGTGTGTGCTGGCAGTTTCAAAGCTTTCCTGCAGCTTTGTGGGTTGCATTGCAACCTCTTGGAAGAGAATGTGTGGTATATAGGTCTGGGTAGGAATGGGTTCTGGGGATATGATAAGATCAGCAGGTTCTGTTTCCTCCATTGTGCATGAGTCAAACCTTGATGGCTCTTTAATTTAAATATCTCCCAGCGTGTTATCATAAGTATTCACACATTCTAATGTACCAGTAGCCGAACCTTTCTCTGAACTTTGTGGCACATTAGGTTGCTCAAAAGGCTGTTGAGTACCTGCCCATCTGAAACTAGGATGCTTTTTCAAATATGGAGCGTAGTAATCAAATGTGGGATCATTCCAACGCCAAAGTGAGTCGTTCCTCATATTAATATGCTCTTCCACATAGTCTGGAAAATATTTCCTATTAGGGCATTGCAAAATTTCATGGGTTTTTAAACAACAAAGGGCACAAACTATAGGTTTAAATCCATAGAAACCCTGTTTTGCGAAAGAAACCCATAAAGGTGGTCCTCTGGGTTGTATATTGAACACAGGAGGAGGAACAAATTCCATTGTCGCACAAATTGTAACCTAAAAAATAAATAAAATAAAGTAAATAAAAGAGATATATACGAAATTAATTAACTAAGTGTTGATAAACACAATTTATTTAAAACAATCCCCGGTAACAGCGCCAATTTCTTGATAAGATTTTTACCAACTACAAAAGTAGGGATAAAAACACTTAAAAATACTTGCAAGAGTACAAGGTTGTCGTAGTACAGCAGCTCAAGCAAGGTCGTTTTCCGCAAGGAATGAATGAATAATTTATGCTTAAAACCAACTCTTAATTAATTATTTAAAACAAAGTTTAGAAAATATTGATTTTGGAATTTAAAATAATAAAAACGAATTTAAATTAAAAAAAACAATTAAATAAATTAACTAGAGAACAATTTAAAGAAAATCAATTTGTAAAAGCCCTAGGGTTTAGCTGTCACCTTAACAATGCTACGTAGATCTTCCAATTACTTATGAATTACACATGCATATTTTGAAGGTTAGGTTTTCCTAAAGTATGCCCTACTTGGAACCCCCAACATAGAACGTATATCTAACATGCAGCCCATCCGTGGCGTCCAGATCGAATGTGAACATGCAAGACTCATTAAGTTTTGTGAGAACCTTTTGAAAAACCATATAACTCCTAGGACGTGTCGTCCATCCTAAGTAGCTACACATGTTAACCACAAGAAGCCTTAGTCAATTTTAGGGACAGCCCTCCGCCAAAACTGCATCAAGTTACTTTTCTAAATATCATAATGATCGCGAATCACTAAGACAAATAGATAGTTTAAGGCACAGTGAATAACAATCCAAAACTTGCATGCACAATATCATAAGCAAATTGAAAAGAAACTACATATTCTTGCTAAGGCTCGTGGCCTCACCCTAGCAAAAGAAAATTAGTTACGCATAAACATAAAATAAAATATTATTAAGAACATGGATAGAAAACACTTTGAAAATAAACTTGAAAAACCCTCAATAGTGCGTGCGTTTCCTCCCCCTTCAATGTTGCGTAGTGAACCCTAATGGCTAATAAGCCTTATTTATACTACTCTAATTAAAATCCTCATAGTAAAAGGTCTTAGAATAAAACTAGGAAACCTAATAAAATAATAAAACAGAAAATAAAAGGTTTCCTATTTAAACTAAAATTCGGAGTTCTCAAAAAATCAGTTTTTTGACCAATCAAATCAACTCTGATTTGGTCCCAAAAGGTCTCTTTTGAAAGCTGAAGACATCTCCTACAAATCCTTGAAGGAATCTTACTCAAAATATGCCATCTTGACCTCTAAAATACCCAAAACGTCCAGAAATGTCAATCTAGGAAAGCTGCACGTTGGGCCTTCTTTTTATCGCCATGGTCAAACGACTTGGTAGAAAAATCTGGAATTTTGATACAATCATCTTGAAAGACACACGAACATCCTCCAATTGGAATCACTCCAAAATTCATCTGTTTGATCACTTTTTGCTCCAGATGAAGTCGAATGTCCTATATTGGAAATATATAACAAAGTATCAAAATTCTACCAAAATAACCAATAAATTAATACTAAGATTAGGGTAAAATATATAGTATAAAATTGTCTCGTCAGGTTGATAATTGTAATATCACTTAAGATGAACACCACGTCTTAAGGGTTGCATGATTTTTCAAAAGGGTTTTCATAAAGCATAATGAGTCTTTCATGTTCAGATTTGATTCGAACGTCCGGACAGGTTGCATGTTAGATATACGTTCTATGTTGGAGGTTCCAAGTAGAATATAAATTAGGAAAGGGGTTTTTAGATCTAGGTCCAAAAAGGTAGAGTGTTTTTAGAAGTGAGTCCAGTTATTTAATTATATGTTTTTATTTTTTTATACTCATTTTATATTTTCTAAAATATTAAAAATCAATTAAAATCTTCTAATATTATGCATTTTCGAACTCCAAAAAATATAATTAATATCTTATAACAAAAAAACTAATATACTAACATAAATTTATCTGCATAACATTCTACCCTAACTCAAGTAACAAATATATGAATGTATATTATACATATACGTGAGATATGAAACCTAATTAAAAGGTAGAAAAAACATAACATACCTACAAGTAAGACACATTAATTTGTGACGGGTTGATTATAAAAATAAATAAAAAATAAAAAATAAAAAAAAATAAAAAATAAAAAAAAATAAAAAATATATGTCATATAGGTAGATAAATATAATTAACCTGTGATATAGGTTGATTAAAAAAATTAAAAATTAAATCTATAAATAGGTTTAAAGTAGAAGGAAGAATGAGAAATAATAAAAAGATAAATAAAAAGAAATAAGTAAAGAGATAATTAGGAAGAAAATTGATTTTTATAATAAATCTTATTATTGAACAGATAACTATTGATAATTAAATAATTAAATATAACAAATTGGACTTATTTTAATAAGTTGGACTATTTCTACTATTAGCTCAAAAAATTGGACTTATATCAAGTTTCTCCATTAGGAAAACCCAACCTTCAAAGTGGCATGTGTAGATCATAAGTAATTTGTAAAGACTCATAGGATTGCTAGGTGATGGTGAAATCCTAGTGCTTTTATAAATTGGTATTTAAAACTCTTTTCTTTTATCATATTAGTTTTTAATTAAAATTCGTTTTTAATATTTCTAAATTCCAAAATCTCTTTTCTCAATTTTCAATTCTAAGTAGTTAATTAGGAATTATTTTTGCATAAATTATTCAAATAGTCCTTGAGGAAAACGACCTTGCATGAGTATCTATACTACAACATCCTTGTATTCTTGCAAGTATTTCATGTGATTTTAACCTTCTTTATGTAAGTGGGAAAAATCCTATCAAGAACCATAGTGTTTTACTTGCAAGCCTGAGTCTTTCACCTCATTCGGCACCATATTCGCCATTGACGATCCCATCACCATAGTGTTTTACTTGCAAGCCTGAATAGTATTTTTATTTATTTATTTATTTTATAAAAAGGGGACTTAATAGTTAACCTCTGTTTTTTTGGTTCATTTCTAAGAAATAATATGGACCTTTATGTTTTAACTTTCAGCAGAAAGAGAACTCAAATTATTCTTCTAGATAGAAAATGTCAAAGTAGTCAACACACACTACAAGAATTGTAAATGTTGAAGGCAATTATATTTGCATCTATTAGTATGCATTAGGGGCAATTATTGTGGATTTCTGCCTTTAAAGGTTAGGAGTAAAAACCATCGTTGCTAATTCCGCCCCTATTGTTCTTTCTACCATGATGGCAATCACAAGAATAAATGCATATGTTTCCGCCCCTACTGTATTTTATTTCTTTATAAATAAATATTAGTCAGATAATGGACCATTAAAGCAATTAATTTGAAAGAAGAAAAAACGTTTTCATTCCCCAATAGAAAGTATAACTAAAGCAATTAATTTGAAATAAAAAACGTTTACATTCCCACTAGAAAATATACTTAATTAATATTGTTTTTTAATTTATTTTTTTTGGTTCAAATATATGTTCTTCAAAGAAGCAATATTATTATCTGCCCAGACAAAAAAAAATACTATCATTACCAAGTATAATCAAATTTATTTCTCAATTAATTTAATATACAACATTTTTTACTCAAAAAAAATATATATATATAGATATACACACACACACACATAACATTCAAATGATACATCTTATAAAAAATATCAAATGAAACCACTATTGTTTCCTGTAAAAAAAGGTTGCATGGTAGTACTATAAACAAATACAGATTCAAAGATAACTCTAACAAAACTAAAATATAATCAAGTCTCAATCTTTTACTTCTGAGCATCCAAATGTGCAAAGGAAAAACAAGCATCTTCCATCCTGTAGATATATCAAATTTTGCATCTGTGAATGACTACTATGTCGCCCTTGTTATCATCATCTGCAATAAGAATGGAAAACTAATTTTGCTATAAAATTGTTTCCAATTAGAAATTTTCAGTAAAAATATTAACCAATTTTAAGAAAACAAATCACACAAAAACAACACTCATAAACCCTATAAATGAAAATCAATGGATGGTATGACACACCCCGACCCAGAATGTTCATCTGAACTTCAAATCGAGCTGTGTTGGCCGATACTATATAGGTGACGAAGCCATAAAATGTGATGATGTGGAAAATGTGAATAAATTTAAATCTAAAAGTGACTAAATGCAAGAGTGCTCCTGTGAGCGGGATTGAACTCATTTCACAAGTGATGTCAGAGCATAAGTAAACGTACTACCTAGAAAAATGTGCAAGGTGATAAAGAGTGATAAGGACTCAAACGTTCACATAGGATTTCTTACCTGTTAGGTGCATTTTCGTAATTTTTCAAGGTTAGGGAATAAAATATATTAATTTCGGAAGGGGATGTCACATGGTAGATGGAGTTACCATCAGGGCCGGTCCTGATATTTTTGAGGCCCGGGGCAATACCAAAAAAAGTACCCTAGTATAACTCCACGTCGGAAAAAAAAAAGTCAATTGTTTTAGTGTTCATATTTATGCATGCCAATGTAACTTTTCTTTGATAAAACGATAGCAGGATGTGAGGGATTATGCTAAGCAACAAGATGGGTTGGCCATAATTTGGTATCTAACTTGTCATTTAAAAGACTCAAACCTAAGACTTCTCACTTATAAGTGAAGAAAAAATAGATTTCACATCTAAGCCATAACATTAGTTTGTATTTAGATAAGGGTACACAAATATTTCACAAGCAAAAATCAATTAAAGTATGAAAGGTATTTTTGTATAAAACTTATAGTTATCAGATAATTTTCTAATTTACTGTCCCTTGGGGCCTCATAAGAATTGTCATATTTTTCTCTCTCTAATTTTTATATATAATGTTATAAACAATGAATGAACCAAAAAAAATTATCGAAAAACCAAATACCACATATATGTTATTAAAAATATAACTCATTTTTCTTGGATAAGAAATAAAAGTAACTCTAAACCCTAACATTATATTGAAACAGAACATCATTGCTAAAGAAAAAGGAAAATTAATGAAAAGAGCTTGAAAACTTTGAGTTTTAACGATAAAGACAAAATAAATGGTAAAGTAAATAGTACTAAGATTGACTTTTTAGTGTAAAAATGTGGTTTTTCGTTAAAGTGAACAGTACTGTGAGCTTTTCGTTAAAGTTCCCTAAAGAAAAATGTCCTCATTTTGATCTGAACTTGGGCGGCTACTATTATTGTTATTTGCCAAAGGGTGGTAATTAATTGACAATGAATTTGTAAAAACCACTTTCGTCAAAGGCACATATAGAAATATAGCTACTTATTTAAACCAAAGATGAAATAAATGCATAAAAAAAGGCTGTTTTGAGTTTCAAACCCGTGTTCCTTTCCATTGCAAAAAAACTGCGAAACACTGTTGCAAATGACAACTTATGATAAATATCCAGTTTTATATTTTTATATGCTTACTAGACATAACATTATAATAATAGAAATTAAAATTTTTTGGTGCCCTCGATTTTTTGAGGCCCTGTGCGGTCGCCCTTGCTGCTCTAGGCTAGGGCCGGGCCTGGTTACCATAGATATATGACATGAGTCTTAAATCTCTTTAAAACTATATTTGTTTGGGTATACCAAATGATTGGTTTCATATGAAAGTGGGAACCAGATGTGGGTTATTCAAATGTTCTCACATGTTGTCGAGATGGTAGCTAACGACGGTAGTGAATCATTCGGGCAGTAGATGATTGTTCTCAGCAATATCATCATCGTTTATAAATTTTGTTTTTGTTTTTTCGACGGTTTTTATCACAAATGTTCTAAAATTGAGAACATATGGTTAAACTCATAGGCCCTACATGTGTGCCTAGTCTGTACATCAACATAACACTTGACGAAATCTACAATGGATGAACAAGTCGATATGCAGTGGTCAATTTTAAAGACAACATTGATTAATTTTGAAATTAAAAGATCAAATGAAGATTTTGGACAATTTCACAAATTATTAGTTAAAAATAAAATGAAAAAAAAAGAGCATATTTCAAAGTTATCGGCCAGCCACAATTAAGGATTAACAAATCACACGTCTTTTTGTCATTTATGTTGGATAAAAGATACATACCTGTTTCTTCAAAAAAAGAAAAAAGATGCATACCTGTTGTACGTTAAAACTCAACATAAGGCGTCAAATTACCAGTGTTCTAAAAATCGGCCTAGGCGGCGCCTAGGCACTGGGCGGTGGCCAACCACCAGGATTAATGGAAAATCGGGAGCAAAATCGGGAATGAGATTAAGCGGGCGCCGAGGCGGCCTGAGCGGCCCTTGGGCGGCCTAGGCGGGCGACTGTGTGGCCTAGGCGGTCTGGGATTTAATTTTTTTCTGTGTTCGAACTTGAGAAAGGATGAATGCTTCTGGTCTTTGTTCTGGTTTATCAGTTCTGGACTTCAACTTCTGGTTTGTGTTCTTGCGAAGAGGAAGAAGATGAGAGAAAAGTAGTTTCTCTCTCTTCTTTCTACCCCCACGTGATCACTTTTTAACTATTTAATTTTTTTTTTTTTTTTTGTTTCTGTACATTCAATTTCGGACAGCTAACATCTTACTTTTCTTAAAGTAAAATGGCTGTCAGTTCATCCATCATCAAGTGCTATGAATAATTTTTTTCTCATTTAAAAAGGCATAGCTTGTCAGCCTATCAATTCATAGCATCTATCTAAGTTGTATTGATTTTTTGGACTTGTTAGATACACATTTTATTATTTTTTACTATCTTATTTAGGTATTTTATATAAGTATAATTTTTTGTAAATGTTAGTATACACTTATTTATAAGATATATAAAAAATTTACCTTAATCCGCCTAGACCGCCTAGGCGCCTGCCTAGACCCCGCCTAGCCGCCTAGGCGCTAGGCGCCAGTCCGCCGCCCGACTAGCGCCTAGCGTTTTTTAGAACCTTGCAAATTACACTTACCACATCAAAACTTGTCATTGGTGAATAAAAAATTGATTAAATTTAGGGAGTTGTTCTGCCTCTCCCAAAAAATCATTATGCGGTTATTTTGTACTTATCGTTAAAACTCAAAATTTTCAAGTCTTTTTCATTAGTTTTCATTTCTTTGGGAGTTTTAACGAAAAGCCCGCGGTACTGTTCACTATAACGAAAAACCACATTTTTACAGTAAAAAGTCAATCATGGTACTATTCACTTTACCCTTTATTTTGTACTTATCGTTAAAACTCAAAGTTTTCAAGTTTTTTCATTAGTTTTCCTTTCTTTATAGTGTTGTGTTTTTCTCAAACTTCTTTATGAAAGGAGTGCAGTTTAACTATTTTGGAATGTTAATAACATTTTAAGAACTTGTTTGGAAGTGATTTTAACATGACTGAAAATGTTTCTGGTGAAAATGTTTTTGAAACCAATCATTAATAAAAGCCTTAGGATGTGTTTGTTTGATTTCATTAGCCTTCATTGAACTAGACTGGACTACCTATCAGTCTAGTCCATTGTTTAGTACATGTTAGGACTTGGGGCGCGTTTACTAATCTGTAATCAAATTGAGAGGAATTGAATTGAGGAGGAATTGGATTGAGGAGGAATTGGATTGAGGTGGAATCAGAATCAGATTAATGTTGAAGTTGTTTACTAAAACTGTCTGGAATCGGAGTAGGAATGATGTTGAGTTCATATAAGTTGTTTACTAATTAACTTCAATCAGAATGAAAACTAGGTTGGTTACTATATTGCCCTTACATAAATAAATTATTTTCGTACTAATTAATTAAATTAAATTCTTAATTAATTTTATATAATAAAATTCATCTATATAAACATATATAAATAGATTTTATTTATTTATTACAAGATGGCAAGAATGATGTTGAGTCCATATAAGTTGTTTACTAATTCACTTCAATCGAAATGAAAACTAGGTTAATTACCAAATTGCCCTTACATAAATAAATTATTTTCATACTAATTAATTAAATTAAATTCTTAATTAAATTTATATAATAAAATTATCTATATAA
Organism: Cotoneaster glaucophyllus; assembly: GCA_036320875.1. Taxonomy (NCBI): domain Eukaryota; kingdom Viridiplantae; phylum Streptophyta; class Magnoliopsida; order Rosales; family Rosaceae; genus Cotoneaster; species Cotoneaster glaucophyllus. The sequence goes on from CM070068.1 coordinate 6,369,093, forward strand.
AAATATATAAATAAGTTTTATTTATTTATTAAAAGATGGCATAATGAGTGTCAAATGAAGGGCAATGTTGGGATAATAAGAAACAAGTAAGGGCATAATAGGAATAAAAGATGCATTCCCGATTCCCTTACCTCAGGGAATTCAAATACCTCACAAAACTAGGGAATCCCGTTCCTCCAATTTCAGGAATTGGATTCATTGTTTCGTGTGGACTCTCTTAACAGTAGAGATGAATTCCATAGAAATCAAGAAATATATTGGAGAAGAAGCCAAAAGAATATCACAATATATTTCTCTAATCTGTTTTCAGATATTACAAATGAATTACAAGAATAAAGGAAGGAAAAGCTATTTATACTATCTTATCCAGTAACAGTAAGCCATAAGTGCACATGTTTTTCACAGTGTGGTGGTACTATATACTCATCCAATACCCCCCCCCCCCCCAGAATCTTAGCTAGGGTACCCAAGCTTAAGATTGAAACAATGGCGTAAAAAATCTGGTCCATGCAGTCCCTTTGTCAACACATCAGCAATTTGATCCTTAGTACACAAATACTCCACTGACAAATCTCCTTTTTGAACTCATTCATGGACGAAATGAAAATCAGTCTCTGAGTGTTTGATCCGAGAGTGCTGAGCTGGATTTAAACTCAATGCTATAGCAGATTGATTATCACAATAGAGGACTGGATGAGAGGGCACAAATTCGTGTAAATCCTTGAGGATAAACCGAATCCAAGCAATATCAGCAGTGGTATGTGCTAAGGCACGATATGCGGTCTCAGTTGAACTCCGAGAAACAGATGACTGCTTTTTAGACTGCCAGGAAACAGGATTCTGCCCAAGATAAACAACATACCCAGTTATAGATCTTCAAGTGTTCAAATCAGCTGCCCAATCGGAGTCACTATAAGCAGTGACTGTAACTGGACCTCCAGAAATATACGTTAAACCACAATGGAGACTACGTTGGAGATATCGGAGTATTCTTTTAACCATAGCAAAATGAATGTCAGTGGGAGCATTCATATATTGACACACATTATTCACAACAAATGCAATATCAGGACGTGTAAAGGTGAGGTATTGTAAGGCCCCAACCAAGCTACGATATAATGTGGGATCTGATAATAAGGTACCTTCATCAGACAGAACTTGATTATGAGGCTTGCAGGGTGTGGAACATGGTTTACAGTCATCCATTCCAGCCTTGTGAAGCAAATCTTTAGTGTACTTGGCTTGATTAATAAACAGGTCCCCATTAGACTTATATGTAATCTGAAGCTCGAAGAAATAAGCCAATCGTCCCATATCATTAAGATCAAAGGCTGCATTGAGAGTTGTGATCATAGACTGAATCATTTGAGAATTAGAACCTGTAATGATAATGTCATCTACGTAAAGAAGTAGAATGACAACATCAGCTCCAGCAGTTCGGACAAATAAACTAGAATCTGACATAGAGGCTTCAAAACCAATTACTTGCAGATAACTAGTAAATTTATCATTCCAAGTTCGTGGAGCTTGTTTTAAACCATAAAGGGACTTAACCAATTTGCATACATGCTTAGGAAATTGAGGATGAACAAAGCCTTGAGGTTGCTTCATATAGACTTCTTCCTGCAATTCTCCATGAAGAAATGCATTCTTCACATCAAGTTGTCTAAGTTCCCAGTGATGTGTTGCAGCCAGAGCTAAAATCAAACACACTGTAGTATGGCGAACAACTGGACTGAATGTTTCTGTATAATCCAGCCCATTTTCTTGGTTAAACCCTTAAGCCACTAGCCGAGCTTTATATCGTGATATAGAACCATCACTATTTCTTTTAATTTTATACACCCATTTGCTGCCAATCACATTCTTATCACAAGAATTAGGAACAAGAGTCCATGTACCTTGAGTTTGAAGAGCGTCAAACTCTTCTTGCATTGCTGATTGCCACTGAGGAATATGAGAAGCTTGTTTGAAAGTAGATGGTTCAGAAGCATCCAAAATATCAGCAATAAATGTGAAACCCCTTGAAAAGTGAGCATCATCGTCGAGAGTTAAGGACGCCACTTTTGGAAAGACAGCAGTCAAAGCTGAGTAGTCCTTTCTGGTAATTGCACATGTTCTTAATCTGGTCTAAATAGGGTGGAGGACAGGCAACATAGAATGAGGGCTAGAAAGAATAGCAGGTGAGATAAAGTCCTGTGCATTTTCCAAAGATCCGGAAGAAACAGAACTGGGATGCCGTGATGTAGAGCTGGGAGATTGTGAAACTGAAATATTCTAGGAAACCTGATTATGATCATCATTAACAGATTGGTCCATTGGAACTGACAGCTGAACAATAATAGGTCTCAAATTACTAGTTGAACCAGAAGAAGTTGTAGTATCATCAACTATATGAACACCATTCTCATAAGGAAACACAGTCTCATCATGATAAACATGCCGAGAAATGAGAACTTTCCCAGTTAACAAATTATAACAAATGGCACCTTTATAACCTTGTGGATATCCCAAGAAAACACACTGAGTAGATCTGGATTGCAACTTATTAGCATTATATGGTCGGAGGTACGAATAGATTGCAGAACCAAAAACCTTTAAGTTAGAGAGGTCAAGTTGCTTGCCAAACAGTTTTCCAAATAGGGAGTCCATATGAAGAGTCTTGCAGGGCATTCTATTAATTAGAAAGGCAACATGTGCTACGTTATAGGACCAAAACTTATGAGGTAACTTAGCAACAGATAACAATGTAATTGCTGTCTCAATTAGGTGTCTATGCTTCCTCTCAGCTAGACCATTCTGCTAGGGTGTGTATGGGCATGTAATATGATGTAAAATGCCATGTGTGGCCAAGTATTCCTTAAATGCATTGTTGAGAAACTCTCCACCACCATCAGATTGTAACATTTTAATTCTAGACTGAAATTGGTTCTCAACATAAGCACAGAATTTGACAAATGAACTAAAAACCTCTGATTTATTCATTATAGGAAAAATCCATACAAACCTAGTAGCTTCATCTATAAATGAGACATAATAGCGAAACCCCTCAATTGAAACAACTGGAGAAAGTCCCCATACATCACTATGAATCTTATGAAAATGTATGTCTACTGTATCAACTCTACCGGGAAATGGAAGTCGACTCATTTTTCCCTCAAGACAATGTGAACAAACTTTACTAATTTCATCAGAAGAACAAGCTATATTTGAATTCCTAAGCATAGTTGCTAAAACTGCATTTGAAGGGTGACCACATCTCTGATGCCACAGAGAAAATATTGCACTGTATGTCCCAGATAAGCAGAAGAAATTGCACCTTTATTCAACAATGTTGGAAAAATATGCACAGGTACTCTGAACAACTCATTATTGCTACTCTTTCCGTGGTGGAGGATTGCCCCTGTTGCCTTGTCCTGCACAAAAAAATTGAAAATCATCACATATGAACCAACTGTGATTATCTTTGGATAGTTTCTTAACAGATAAAAGATTAACAGTTAGCATCGGCACATGTAAAACACTCTTAAGATGCAAAATATGAGATAGAGTTTGCAGAGTTCCATGGCCAATATTCTTTACAGCCAAACCTTCACCATTACCAACTATTATCTTCTCAGTGCCTTCATATGGTGTAGAATGAGCAAGGACTGTTAAATCTGGGGTCATGTGATAAGAAACACCGGTATCAAGAATCCAAGACTCTCCATTTGAAGTAGCAGCAGAAGTTTGAGCATTCATAGCTGGAAAACCAGTAGAAGAGGATGGCACAGGTTGAGAAATGAATGAATGAGTCTGAGTAACATTCACAAACTGAGGAGATTGGTTACTGTTGACAAACTGTGACGAAGTAGGAAACATTCTCATATCAACTGTGTGAGGAGACATAGGAAAACCTTGATATGCAAAATTGGCAAATAAGGAAGGAGGTGGCTAAGCTCATTGATAGGCATAATTGCTCTGATGCCTACAGTTCAAGGCAATATGACCCCGTTTCCCACAGATTTGACATTCTTGTACAGTTGAACCATTATCATCCCTAAAAAGACATGTAACTGCTACATTACCCTTTCTTGAGCATATTTGGCACTCAGGAATAAACTCAAACCGATTGGATGTATTTCCTGACCACTGCTGCCAAGTATTTCCAGATCTCGACCCATTAAATCTCTGCTTATATCCTCCATTTTCCCTTGGTCGATAATTATTTCCATTGAATGATTTGCCAGTCATATTATTTCCTAAGTAGCCATTAGATTGAAATTGATTAGTATGATAACTAGTAACAGATGAAGAACTTCCAGAAAATCCAGAACCAACAGTTGGAGAAAACTGTGCGTTAGACGAACTGCCTGATGAACCTGAAGATGCAGGGATCTAAGAAGAAGAACTCCCAGTATGATCATTGGAAGCATGAGCATTGACATACATGGCAGACATACTCTGAACCAAATACTGCATTCTAGTTTCAATTGTCTTCTCTGCACCAAGTAATTGAGCCCTAAATTCTTTAAGTGTAATCGGTGACTCTCTAGCCAATATAACAGTCTAAATCATATCGTAATCAGAAGGTAAGCCAGTGAGGGCAGCAATGATGAGATCATTGTCAGAAAATTTCTCTCCAGCAGCCTGTAATTGATCTTTAATAGTCTTTAATCTCAGTAGATATTTATCAATAGTGTCCCCCCTTTCTGCAGAGTATGTAATTCCGCTTTGAGATGATTGACACTAGCTTTAGATACAGACATATATTTATCTTGTAAAGCAGTTCATGCCTCATGAGAGGTCTTACATCCTACCATATATTTTATAGCATCATCACTGGGTGTAGCAATTAACAAGCTTAGCAATGACATATCAATCTTAACCCATTCTTTATAAGCTGCATTTATCTCATTAGTAACCCCTAATTCAGAAGTGATAACAAACTTGGGAGGGCACACAGAATCCCCAGTAAAATGATCAAAGAAATCATAGCCACGAAGAACCGAGCCAAATTGGTAACTCCATTTAATGAAATTATCATCATTCAGTTTAATAGTGAGCATACCCAACAAGCTTTCAATCCGCACTTGATTTGCCATGATATGAAAACAAAGAGAAGCAAGCAGAACTATGTCGGTGTGAAAATACCTAGAAAAACCCAGAATCAAGATGAGTCGATGGATAACTCCAGATGAAAAAGAATTGCAGATCTGATTTCCAACTACAAATACAATCACTATACGTTCGCAGAGAAGCAAAATTCACATATAAACTTCAAAAATGGCAATCGGCCTTGAATCAATTCAATTACTTCAAGAAATTGAAAAATCACAACAAATTTTGGCATCGGCCTTTCATCAAATCAATATATAACTCTTCAATTAATCAGAAACTATGGCATCGGCCTTCAATTCAAACAAAATTTCAGAAGGAAAACAATGCTTTAGGGTTTTCGACTCAAAGAACAGAACTTCCAGAGACAAATTACAGAAGCAATATCACCTGACTAACAGTCGAATCAACGGAAACGATGAACCAGTACCATTGCGCAAGCAAGATTGGCTCTGGATACCATCTTAACAATAGAGATGAATTCCATAGAAATCAAGAAATATACTGGAGAAGAAGCCAAAAGAATATCACAATATATTTCTCTAATCTGTTTTCAGATATTACAAATGAATTACAAGAATAAAGGAAGGAAAAGCTATTTATACTATCTTATCCAGTAAGCCATAAGTGCACATGTTTTTCATGTATGGTGGTACTATATACTCATCCAATAGGCTCCACCACTTTTTTTATTCTTTAATATTTAGTAAACACCAGAATACTCTGGAATTGGAATTCAATTCCCTTTCTTTATTCCGATTACCCTTACATAAACGTGCCATTGGTTTAAAGAGACTAGAAGGGACTCGGGTGGACTATCTCCCTTGCTAGGTCGTCTTAGCGAAGCCCCTCGAAAGCCATGGGACTGCTAAGACCTGCTTCGTCTCCTTTGTGCCGCGTCGCGTCCTCCCTCTGCGAAGACCTTGCTTCGTCTGCATTACGTCCTCTCTCCGACGAGATCATAGCACCACACCACCATCATTCCCTCGTTTCGAATCCGAGAGAACTACGGCGATATTCTCGGCGTCCCGACCAAATTGCAGCTTCATAGAGCTCCGACAATGACTTCTGTGCTGCAAACCTCCGAGGAAGGTCTTGCTCTCGCCATTGTTGATTAATCTGAGCTCGCCTGGGCCCTCTCCTTTAGACAAAGAAAGAGAGCTTGATAGATTCAAATTTTCCGAGTACTCAAATCCCCAAATTCAATTAAAACATGCAAATTTGCAGAAGAATCTTCAATTCTTGGATGAAAATAAAAAGGTGAGAAAAACTCGGAAAAATCACCTGAAATTCTATTAGTTCGTTTCACTTGATTCTAAATTGTGAATATTGATTTGGGATGGTTGATGGTGTTGATTGAGATTATAATATATATATATATATGTGGGAATTGGGATAGCAATTTTAATTCGTCCTATATATGGGTTTGAATGAATTATATGTTAATATATATATCAAATCGTTGCTCAAATGTCGTGGTTGCCGTCGAGGTTGCAGACTTAGATGGGTTTGCACCATTCCATATCTGTGAGATGATCAGATGCTCAAAGTTCATGTAACATAATGCAGCAATGGATATCGTCTCTGAAAATATTTGATTGTGGTTTGCTTGCTGCTGACTACGTTCTGTTTCTGCTGGGTTGAATTTTCAGTTATGTGGGGTATTTGCGTTCTCTTGATTCATTGGAAAGATTCAATTTTGGGTTGTAAAATGTAATTTGAGGTTTTCAAATTGATTTTTCGGTCATGCACATACAAGTGAAAATTTTGATTTTTCCGGAGTGGTGATTGTCTAGTTATGATTTTTCTGGAATTTGGAGGTAGGAGTTGGATTTTGCTGAAAAAGTTGACGTTGGGTTTCAATTTCTTTGTATTTGTATAAAATTTTGTCATTATCCTGCTTTTTATCTGACACTGCATCAAATACTTCACTAAGTTAATCCAGCTTAGTCTAGTCTAAAGCAGTCCAACTTAGTCCTTGAAGTTAATCTAGTCCGAAATAGTCTGGTGCAACAAACGCACCAGTGGATACTGGAAAGGTACTTGAAGTGCTTTTTGAAAAAGCACATACCAGTGCTTCTTCCATAAAGCACTTTAAGTTTTTTTGGAACTCAAAATCAATTTCACCATAAATGCTTTCGATAATTTTAAAAGCAATTCAAATGAGCTCTAAATTTAATTAAGTTTGGATACATTTAATGGAAGTTTAGATGACGGATCTTAGCGTAAACTGACCAAAAGAGAAATATACTCTTAATCATCTTGCCAAAACCAAAATAGAGGGAGAAGAGAATAAAATGTTTTATTTTATTTATTCTTGACTTATTTTATTTTCACTAATTGACGAATATGAATCTCATAAATCGGATTGGGAAAGAAAGAGTTGAGAATTGGATTAAATAACTCTCCTAATCACACTCACATGCATGGTTATTAAATTCGCGTATAATATATGTGCATAGTTAGTAAATTCACGTATAATACACGTGCAAAACCAACAGCGATCATCAAAGGGCCCTGTGATTAGAAAAAAACTCATAAAAGTCTCAAAAGGGTAAGTGGAAAAGAGGACAAAGAACAAGAAGTGATTGCTGCGTGGAAAAAAAAAATTGAAGATGTGAAAATTGTGACCCAACAGCACTACTATATATGAGAAACTAGCCTTCATGCACACGCTTACGCGTGTGCAGAAGGTATTTTTTGAATCATGACGTGCTATGCGCGACTTACACATTTTAAATGTATTTATATTCGTAAATTGACAAAAGGAAAGTCAAATATTTGAAGTAAATGTATAATCTTATATCATGCTAGAAGAAATTCCTCATAAACCAATTAAAGCAACTGAATTCATATAATAAAATCGGTCTCTATAGAATTTACATTAAAAATAGAGAAAATCATATTTAATAAACAATTTATTGAATCACATTATTGCTAGCTCATTGTGAGGCTAAGTTCACCCCCTCCCCCTTAGTGACACACCCCGACCCGGAAGGTCCACTAGGATTCCGAATCGAGCTGTGCTGGCCGACACCTGGAAGGTGACGAAGCCATAAAGTGTGTCGATGTGTAAAATGTGAGTAAATTTGAATCTAATTGTGTCTAAATATCAGAGTGAGCTGTGAGCAGGTATGAACCCAATTCACACTCGTTGGCAGAGCATAAGATTAGTGCAGTAAGATAGAGTGAGAATTATACCATCAAAAGTATCAACTACACCCCGATTTGCCACGGCTCCTCGTCGATGTGAAAACTCAGCTACTAATACCTGGAGGGGCGCAAAACAGAAAATGTGAGTGGGCGAAAATAAAGATTTTCGAAAACATTTCTTTTTCTCAAAAGGTTATAACCCCTCGCTGTAAAACCTATATAGTTTCACAGAAAATAGTATATACATATACTCAATCTCAACTGATAACATCATGATCAAAATACAAAAACAAATCATGAATATGCCATGCCACATAATTCAAATCACCAGGTAAGTAATCCAAATGCAATAATAATTGCAATATCACATCAACTGAACTCTAGCTCATAAATCATGCTTGCACACGAGTCGAACCCACTTATAGTGGTTTATACGACAGGACTGGGTGTAAACAATACGCTCTAGCACTACAATCACGTGAAAATTGTACGAATGATCGCGGGCCACCTACGAGTCGAATACACTAAAAGTGGTCTATACGACAGGACTGTGCTCCTAACTTGGATCCAAGATGAGCGTGTGGTGCGAGAGGTGAACATCACGTGAAAGACTATGCCCCTAACCATGGGCGGGAGCACTAACACCGCGGTGCAGGTTAATGAGCTCTCAATGCATCTCATCATAATTATCATAATACAACTCCTCATCATCAACACATAAACTTACCTGGAACTTACCTGAGCACCCTCAGCGTCAACAACCATGTATATACAATTCATAATGCATATTCAATAGTATAAATACATTGGCATGGAAATTCATTGATAAAGTCATTAAAAAATGCATTTCTGGGAAAAACACAATGCATATATACATATATAGAAAACCAAAATGCCCACTAACCTGGAGTCCGCGCTACGACTTCCTAACACAATCATCGAGGCGTCCCAAAACAATCGGCGCCTAAAACAATTATCAAACTACAACTTAGAACTCTTAACCATAGAATACGTAACTCGTATAAAACATATCCTAAAGGATATTCTAGAATCTTTTGAGACCCTTAATCAAAGGTTAACCGTCGATCTTTGATCGACGGTAGGGTCCACAGCCCCACAAACTCGATCTGGAAGATCCGTAACCCAAATCTCTGATCCCTAACTTCCCAAAATGCACATTATGCTTCTAGAGCAACCTACTAAAATTTCGGTACGATCCAACGGTCGGATCTTCGCCAATTGCCAAAACCAAGTGCCGGTTAACATTTTATTTTATGAACTTACAAACTCAATTCGGGAAGATCCGTACATCGGATTCCCGATCCGTAAGTTCCTACAATCTTCAAATATTACGTAATACCATGTACCAAAGTTTGGTGACGATCCAACGATCGGATCATCGATTCATACTTCCACCTATTCACGTATCGTAATGAACTTAGGTTCAATTACGCAATATACGTCAATCAATTATCAAAAATGAACCTAGAACGTTAAACACAACCTAAGAATGACATTGGCGGCCCACTGGCCATGGACCTCCGCACGCGCCGCCACGGGTGGCGGTCGGCCGCCCCGGCTCACCGGAAAAATTCAACTATTTTTAAAAATTCTCAAAAAAAAATACAGAAATGAAGATCTCAAAGAGTAGAGCAAACTTTATACTTGCGGCCAAGTCCAATTTGGCCTAGAAAGGCTCCAATCCCGCCAAAACCGTACGAAACCCTTGATTTTGGGTGTCTTCGATCCATCTCCAAAACAGCTCCGCCGCTCCCAAACTTGTTTGGGTTTTGTTCTAGGCCTTAAGAAGAAGCTTGGAGTGGTAGTGATTGGAAGAAATTTTTTCACAATCGACGGAAATCAAGCAAAGAAAGCCGCGCACCCTCGGGTGCGGGTTTGAATAAATCTAAGGTAATTTTCTAACTTTTGGGGTGAAATAGATAGAGGGATCGAAAGGTCTTGAGCTAAGGATCATTTTGGTACCAACATCGCCGTCCAAGGTGGTCGGAGGTGGAAAATATAGGCGGGTTGGGTCACGGGTCATGTGACCCGACCGTTCCCCCGTGCCTTTTTTCCTCTCCTTTCTCTCATGTTCTCTTTTTCTGATTGGGTATTCAATCCTCTCTCTCCCTCTAACTGGGCAGTGCCCAAGCCTTTAACTCCCCTTTCCTTTTCATCTGTACCGTCCATTTTAAACTCCCTTTAATCTAGGCCATCCAAATGGCACACCAGATTTTATAAATAAAAACTCCAAAATGCCCAAACTTCAAACATTAATATCTTTTTCGTTATGGCTCCAAATCACGAATTGTATGCGCCCATGCGTCCGTAGCGACGAGTACTACAATGATATGCCAAGAAAATAAATCTTAGGTGACACGACACCGCGATTAACCTCAGTCAATACACGTGCCTCGAAGGGCATTTTTGTAAAAACACTTATTAAAAATTTATAAAATCGTAAAATCAGGGACGGCCTGTCACACTTAGTGTAGATAATATCGTTTGTTAAAAAAAACAATCATTTGACAACTAATTTAATCACATTATTATCGGCGTACGAAAGACCTTTTGTATAACCGGCATTACACACCTCTTAAGATGTTTTCAACGTGTTTAAAAAGAGAGAAAATAATATATTAATAAACAACTAATTGAATCACATTATTGCTAGCCCATTGTGAGCCTAAATCCACCCCCTCCCCCTTAGTGTAGATAATATCATTTTTTAAAAATAAAATAAAAAATCATTTGACAACTAATTTAATCACATTATTATCCGCGTGCAAATGACCTTTTTTATAACCGACATTACACGCCTCTTAAGATGTTTTGAACATGTTGAAAAATAGAAAAATGGAATCACATTATTGATAGCCTATTGTGAGGTAATAATTTTTAAAATAAAAAAAATAAAAAAATAAACAAACAAACAAACCACAAAAAATTAATTATTAAAAAAATACTATTAAAATAGCGAAAATGCCCTTACCTTATTTGATGCATTATTTTGAGATACCTTTGAAGTTTTTGGTCTTGGGGGCATTTTTGTCCAAATATTTTTGTTTAAGATTGGTGACATCAAAATCACTATTCACCTTTCCATTGGCTTTATATATAGACTAGCCTTCATGCACGTGTACACGCGCGTGCATAAGGTATTTTTTGAATCACGGCATGCTACTCACAACTTATATGTTTTAAATGTATTTATATGCGTAAATTGATAAAAGAAAAGTCAAATATTTGAAGTAAATGAATAATTTTAGACCATGCTAGAAGAAATCCCTCATAAACCAATTAAAACAGCTGAATTTACATAATAAAATTGATCTCTATAGAATTTAAATTAAGAATGGAGAAAATAATATTTAGTAAACAATTGATTGAATCATATTATTGCTAGCCTATTGTGAGGCTAAGTCCACCCCCTCGCCCTTAGTGTAGATAATATCGTTTATTTAAAAAAAATCATTTGACAATTAATTTAATCACATTATTATCCGTGTGCGAAAGACTTTTTTTTATAACAGGCATTACACGCCTCTTAAGATATTTTGAACGTGTTTAAAAATTGAGAAAATAATATTTAATAAATAACTGATTGAATCACATTATTGCTAGCTCATTGTGAGGCTAAGCCCACCCCCTTCATTTTTAAGATGTTTTGAACATGTTTAAAAATAAAGAAATTGAATCACATTATTGCTAGCTTATTATGAGGTATTAATTAAAAACAAAAAAGCACCAAAAAGTAAATTATTAAAGAAATACTATTAAAATGATGAAAATGCCCCCACCTTATTTTATGTATTATTTTGGAATGCCTTTGAAGTTTATTCTTTTTGACACACCCCGATCGAGATTGAGGCATGTTGGCCGTCACGTGAGCGTGACGTAGCCATGTGCATAGTGCGGAAGCAAAAATATAAAAAGAAATACGAATGAATAAAACCAATCTTCAACAGAGTGTTAGAACGAAATTAAGTGAGAAAACACAATCAGAGCATAATTAGTCTAGGTGTGGTCAAGCATAAGAAGTACTTAATTAAACAACACCCATAGGGGTCCTACATAAGTGATGGTCTGTCAGAATCACTGCTGCAGCCTCGGAAGCCACCAACAAACGCTACCTAGAACATGGAGGGGCGCAAAACAAAAGCATGAGTGGGCAAAAACAAAGTTTTTCGAAAACCATTTCAAAACAACAGTTATATCCCCTCGCCGTAAAACCTGTACACTTTCCCAGAAAATAGTATATACATATACTAAATCTCAACTGAAATCATCATCATCAAAATATGTAAACAAATCATGAATATGCCATGCCATATAAACCAAATCACCAGGTAAGTAATTCAAATGCAATAATAACTGTAACAGCTCGTTAGCTGAACTCTAGCTCATAAATCATGTCTGCACACAAGTCGAACCCACTTATTGTGGTCTATACGACAGGACTGGGTGCAAAACAATACGCTCTAGTGCTATAATCACGTGAAAACTGTGCAAATGATCGTGGGTCACCTACGAGTCGAACCCACTGAAAGTGGTCTATACGGCAAGACTATGCACCTAACTTGGATCCAAGATGAGCGTGTGGTGCGGGAGGTGAACATCACGTGAAAGACTATGCCCCTAACCATGGGTGGGAGCACTAACACCGGGGTGCAGGTTAATGAGCTCTCGATGCATCTTATCATAACCAACATAACACAACTCTTCACTATCAACACATAAACTTACCTGGAACTTACCTGAGCACCCACAGCGTCGACAATCATATATAAACATTTCATAAATGCATAGTCAAAAGTATGTATGCATTGGCATGGCTATTCATTAATAAAAGCATTTAAAATGCAAATTTCTGGGAAAAATACTTTGTATATAGGTATATACGGAAAACCAAAAGCCCACTCACTGATATGTAGACGGGTTGTAACCTCCGTGCCTAGCCTGGCTACGCTCGTCCTCCGGATAGGTCTCGCCTATGTGAGAAACAACTATAAATGCGTTATTTTAAAGCACATAAACGAAACTAGGTAATAACTTCTCATACATTGCTCAATTGAGGTGTGTGAATATACCAAAATGATCTACATAACCTCAGGAACATCCCCATATTTTTAGAAAAAAATTTCAAGACCCCACACGCCGGCCAAGGCACGGCCAGACGCGCCACCCACGCGCAGGCACGTGCCTGGCACACGGACGGAAACCCTAATGGCGTTAGGGAATATTCCGTCAGAAATACAGAATATTCCGTCTAATTTAACTGACACCGTCCACTGCCGTTATTCTCTCCGCATAAACGAGAGATCATGCATCTGTGACTTTATTCTCTCCGCATCGTCAGATTTTGACCCTGCTCTTACGCTGGAAACATCTCCGCCCTCCACCACATCTTGGGATGTTTTTCCATCGTTAGTGCTTGCATCAGCCAACCTAAACACGCAACAGAAAGAGGAGTTAACATAGGTTCTCTAAAGAACGAGCACAAGCATTTTCCATGAACCTTCACGTATTACATTATTGAAAACGGCAAATTAGCATTCCACGGTGATTCGAAACAGGATTCTGCAGCTATAATAGCCCCGATAAACGTTGGCTTATACACGCACCTGTCTGATACAGAAGGCTCTGGCTGCACTCTGTCCACTACAGTTGAACCGTTGGAACTGTTAAATGCTCCTGCGGAGAAATCTGGTTGCAAAAGGCTACCAAAATCCAAGTCACCGGAGCTGCTACTGCCAAACAAATTTATTTCTGAAGTGTGGTCAACAGATGTTGTCTGATTAATACTATGTTTTACGGAATTATCTGCAAGATTTGATGCATTCTTGGAGCTAGCAAAATCATTCCAAGCATCGAATGAATCACCATCCGCATCAGTAGTCTTATTATCAAGAGCCTTGTTGCTAGTGGTCTGCAATTGGTTGTCTTGAACCCAATCCACACCACTTTGTTTAACAGAACTATCCACAAGATTTGGTGCATTACTCGAGCTTGCGAAATCATTCCAAGCATCAAACGAATCATCATTCTCCACAGTCATCTTACTATCAAGATCCTTGTTGCTAGTGATCTGCAACTGGTTGTCTTGAACCCCAGCAAGGATTTCCAACCGTTCAGGCCCTCCAGAAAACCCAGGGTTGGAAACGCCCAACAGATCATCTTGAAACCAGTCGGAGGACATGGATGCAGACCCAGTCACACCATGGTTTGATTTTTCATTCGTTGAGTTCTCTACAGATCCAAATACTGTGCCCATGTGGGCAGAAAGGTCCACCGTGGAACCCACAAAGGGGTCAAGGGATTTTGATTCTTGGGGAAAGCTTTGAGAAGCTTGAGGGAGGTTTTCAGAAGCTCGAGGAAGGATTTCAGAAGCTCGAGGAAGGATTTCAGAAGCTTGAGGAAGGTTTTCAGAAGCTAGAGGAAGGGTTTCAGAAGCTTGAGGAAGGTTTCCAGAAGCTTGTGATTCAGAAGCAGCAAACTGAAAACTTGCCGCCCAACCAGAATCACCACTCTCTCCTTCAGTAGTCTGCACAACTGTCTCAGAAGGCTTTACATTCTCAAACAACCTAAGAGTTTCATGACCGTGGAAACTCTCTTTACCGACAATCTGTGTGCTAGACCCGAACAACTCTTCGGAATTACTCGAAGCACCATCTTTCTTTCCTTCAAACAAAAAGTTGTCGAGATTGACTCCAGCCAAATCTGGTAATTTGAGCAGATTGGGGATCTCATTTGGGAGATCAGTCTCAATTTTCTCTGGCTTAGAGGTCCATTTTATTTCAAGATTTAAGAGATCAGACAGACTTAACTCATCCTTCCGCGCAGTCTGTGCTCTGTTTAATTCATTTGCTCCAACAGGTAAATCCACTATCTCCTGCAAACCAAAGTCTCAAACTTTACCAAGCATTCAAGAAGCCCCACAAAATTAATTTCAAAGTCTCTACATTGACGAGAGGACAATAAACCTCATTTCTAGCAAACAAACGATAGGCAGACAAAACTATAATTTCCCACTTAGATGGTATGGTTGCTGAACAAATGGACTATAATATCGAGTACTAAGTAGATGTTGATACACATCATATACTATGTACTATTTCTACATCTCTGCATAATCTCAAAATCACCTTCAACCATTTTCATTTTCCATGCACTATAGATTAACATAAATAGCTTCGAATCAGATAAAGAATTTTCGACATCATTACGCAGTTGGGCGGCTAGAATAAGCTGGTAAAACAAATTTAGCAAACTAAAGCAATCAAAGCTTCAATCTTTTTCATCATCCACAAGCAAGAAAGCATATAATTTGTTAAACTGGTGATCTTTCTTGAATAAACGCATTGAGAATTCAAATTATCTTTCTTTCAAGTTTTCCCATCAACCAAACACAACAAAAGGAATCCCCATTTTATTTCCCCATCTTAATCTCAACTTTCTCATCAACCAAACAAAAGATAGAAAATCAAGTCGCATACCGATCCACTTAAGCTCAGGTACTGGAGCAGCCAACGGTACCCAGAAGTATCCCGGAAATTGATGGGGTCGGGAGGGAGGTCCTTGCAGTGTTCTCTGCCGCAGAAGACGCAGGTCAGCGTCTGCACGCCCCTCATCAGCCGCCCTTTGCAATGCTTGCACCTCAGGTACGGCAGGGATGGATCCAACTCCGCTAGTGCTTCTTCGACGGAAGGTAGATTCGGCAGCAGCGTGTCGACTGGGTCGTACGACGACAGCTCCGCTTCTTTCCGAAGCGAGATCTGCACCTGCTTTATCACATCCATCGGGATTTCCATCGCCATTATCAGAGTTGGTGGCCGTCGATGCGTGTGTTGGAATGGGGCGGTTGAGTGATGAGGGGCAGAGAGTCACTCAATCGCCATGTTTCCCACCAGTTTCTGTTCGACTCTCATTACTCGGAATACGGTGGTAAATCCATAAAAAATAATTTCAATTTAATTTATTTTATTAATCTACCTGTTTTTTTCGTGATCAACGAAATTTGAACTTAATATCACTATATTGTATCATTTTAGCACCAAATGTTAGAGAATTCATTTTTACAAAACGATATTTTTACTTTAAACTAAGATGGAAATATTTGAACCCAAAAAAATATTAAATTGAAAAAAAATACATAACTATTAGATACATCCACTACTTGCTGAGAACTTTTAATCATACATCACCATGCCCACAAATATCAAACACACTAGTTTCAAAAGTTGGCTAAAATAATGAATTTACAAATTTCAAAAATTATTCAAAACCAACGTAATTTCGATCGATTACGTTTTAGGCTCCGTAAGTGGATAAATTTGCACATTCATTTTAAAGTAGACAACATTGCTTATTGGGTTTGCGTACACTATTGAAGATGCTCTTAAAATACTTTCAAATTGTCTAAAATAATTTTTTCGAGTGTGCATGCATAAGATTTTGCAAGACTCAACAATCGCATTGTCTACAACAGTTTTTTACTCAAATTTTACTAGCAAATCATGGAAAAATTCTACAAAATCCACATAGTCTGACCAACTTGTCTTTTTATTTTATTTTATTCTTGGGTCGGATTACACTCTCAAAAGTCAAAACAGTGTAATTTAAATTTAAAAATAAAAAATAAAATCACCTTCACAGCCTCTCACAGATGAGAAAGCACCCATCTTTGATCTCCACAAGTCCCAACTAAACACCGGCAGTCGAACTGTTGAGAATCGACGTCGCCGACTCCCATTTCCGCTACTTCCGATTCGATTTCAGAAGCTGAGGAAAAAGCCGAGATTAAGAGAGAGAGAGAGAGAGAGAGATGGCGACGAGTCCGGCGGTGCTGAAGGCGGGGCTGGTGATAGTTGGGATGTGCATAGCTGGGTACATAGTGGGCCCACCTCTATACTGGCACTTCATGGAGGGCTTAGCCGCCGTCTCCCACTCTTCTTCTTCTTCCTCCTCTTTCGCTTGCCCTCCCTGCACCTGCGATTGCTCTTCTCAGCCTCTCCTCTCCATTCCCATTGGTAATTTACTCTTCTTTCTTCCCTTGCCCGTGATCCATTTTTACCAGATCTGACTAAATCTCTTGCATTTTTTCATGTTTTATTTTGTTGGGTCTTACACATTTTGTGCTGATTTGATGCCAATAAGCTCAAATTTCCATTGGATTCACTGATTTCAATCCATCATTTTTCTGGGTTGGTGTTGAATTCAGCATCCAGGTCATAAAGTTTGGACTTTAAAGCTACAGTTAGTTGATTTGCATTACTATCAGATGTATACTTATATTGGTTCTTCTTTCTTCTGCAGGACTCAGCAACATTTCATTTGCAGGTTAGTTTCTTTCATGTAGAAGTTTATCTGCACTTATTGGGTAGTAATATAATTGATTGCTTTATATCTCTATGTGTTTATATATATGCGTATGTGTGTGTGTGTGTGATGTTGTAGATTGAAGGGTTTGTGAGATTACTGACATAAAGCTTCTCCTCGCCATAAAGCAGCATGCTTTCTCATGTTTATGTTGGATAATAATGTGGCAAATATATCATTCAATCCCAGTAATATTATCTCAAAATATGTCACTTTTAGATGTTCCCCAATAGACAAATTTTCACTTTGAACTCGTCACCTCAAATCCCTTTTGTAAGCACGTATTCTGTTTTTCTGCATAATGTGAGATGTTTTTCTGAGTTGTGTGTGGTTTCTCCTCATTACAATATTTGAAGTTAAGACTGCATCAAATGCTCGTGGACGAGTAGTTTTCTTTTGTGGGACTGTCACTGGATCTGGCCTTTGATTTCCGTGTGCAATTACCATTGTTTACAAATGAACTCAACTCCCCTTTTTTCTTCCTCTCAATATTTCTTCTAAAGTTGTTGATTTCGCTCTGAAGGATGGATTTCTGTCATTGATACTTATTTGTTTGTTTCTTATTTTGTGTGAACCAACCTTCCAATATGGAGTATGGAGGTTAAGTTGAAACTCAAAATTACACAATGCATATCTTTTTTCTTTAAAAGAAAAAGTTTAATTTTAGGGATTTAAGTAGCATTTACTTGCAAAGTGGGGGATGTGATTGATTGCCTACATGAAGGTTTCAGATTCTTTTTTTATTCTTATATGCCTTGCATTGTCTATAACTGCATTTATTTATTTGGCATGTATTATGCAGACTGTGCAAAGCATGACCCGGAGGTGAACGAGGACACTGAAAAGAACTTTGTGGATCTTTTGACTGAGGAGTTGAAGCTTCGGGAAGCTGAAGCTTTGGAAAGTCAGCAACGAGCTGATATGGCTCTGCTGGAGGCTAAGAAGATTGCATCCCAGTATCAAAAGGAAGCAGACAAGTGCAGTTCAGGGATGGAAACATGTGAACAAGCAAGGGAGAAGGCTGAAGCAACGTTAGAGGCACAGCGGAAACAGACTGCACTATGGGAGCTTAGGGCTCGTCAGAGAGGGTGGAAAGAAGGGCTTACAAGGTCTAACACTCAGACGCAAGGAAATGTCCAGACCGTGTAAAAAGCTCCGTAGCATTTTGGGAACAGCCAAAGGCTAATCTTCTTCAACATGGTACTTCCTCTCTTGGTTAGCGATAAACTATTACTAGGTTATTCTTTTCACCTTAAATCCGGCATGATATGCAATCAATTTCATTTACCAAACTGAATTATTTGTATTTACAGTTTAAAAGTATAGAGAATGTTCCACTTGTAAGACTGAAACCGTAAATTCTTCAGTAAATGTCAGTATCGATGGTTTTCTAAATCCTATCTTGAGCTTGATTGATTTATGTTGAATTCTTTTGGTATTTGATCTAGGAACTTTTCACTTCCTGAGCTTCTTCTATGTAGGTGCTTCCAAGTGAGTAACTCTATAGTAACCACTATTAAAAATGCTCCGCGCGTTGCCACGGGTTTGAAACCGTAACCACAATTTAACACACTCATCTCCAAATAATTTAGAAACCGATCAAAATAATTTAGAAACTGATCAAAGCAGATGAACCTAAATGGTAGAAATAAGTCTTCAGTTTGCATGTATATTCTATTGAATTTACATTAAGAGCTTATTTACAGTTAAAATTGCGGCTTTCTAAGTACAAATCACAGAGTAAATAAATTGTTCACATCATCAATTTGAACCTAAATTACACTAACTTTATATTAACAGCCTATGTACAGCAAAAATGATTCACATGCTTTATTTCTCCGGACTTAATTTCTTAAGTCACTGTTCTTGGGGCTCATCACATTCTTCTCTTGTCCTGCATTCGGAAACACTTTGAAACTTCCTTTCAAAACTGTAAAGACACAAGCTTATCGATTAAATACAAATATATTGAAACACTGCCAACTAGAAACAATATTGAGAAATAAAGAGTTCATGGAAAGATTAAACAGTGAACAAATCATGAATCTTTTTATTTAGAAAACATACTAACAAATAACTAAATGAGTACCGATTACTGATTAAACCTTAAACCCTAAACCCTAAACCATATCTCAAGTAAATAAAACAGAGCAATCAAACCCCAATATCTGATCTCCTTTTGACCAAAACCCATAACTTAGAACATAAAACCCATCATTGACCTGGGAAAGTCTCGTTTTTTAATTTTTCCTTCTTATTACTCATTTACAAAATATAGTAAAATTCATACAAACTTGCAACAAACAAAATATATATTTTTTATGCAAACATGTGAAGTTTCTTGGTTCAATCACACAAAACAAAATTATAATTTCAAAACAAAAAAATATTACAAATTAAAGAGAAGAAATAGGAAGAATAAAGAAAGATGAGCGTGCCTACTGCGGACGGAGGAGAGTGGAGGAGTAGGGACGAGGAGAGGAGGCCTGAAAGGAATCGAGGGACCCGAAGATTCATGTGGGAAATTGAAATTGAAAGATTATAGTATGATGCAACAGTTGTACCCCTCAAAGGTGATTCTGCCGATTTCAATTTCCCTGAATTGGATGAAGCAATTCCCCGATCGGACTCCCTGTTTCCCATGGACTCGTGGTTGCAGCTTCGGCTTCTGAGCAAAATTGGTGTGAATTTAACAAATTAAATCGCCATCAAATCATCACGGATTTAAATAAAGGGATTTTTAACGAAAAGTCTGCGGGACTGTTCACTTTAACGAAAAATCATATTTTTACACTAAAAAGTCAAACCTGACACTATTCACTTTACCCTTTATTTTGTCTTTATCGTTAAAACTCAAAGTTTTCAAACCTTTTTCATTAGTTTTCCTTTAAATGAAAATATCATAACTGCAATACTACCAACAAAAGTCATGCATTGTACTAGATTGAATGTTTAACTCAACCCTCATCCTTTACCCAAAAAAAAAACCTCAACCCTCACCCTACCAGTCTAGGAGGTTAATAATGAGTGTTAAAATCATTACACTTAGTACTACAATTTAATAGTTTTTTTTTCTTTTATAAATGAGAAGTTTTATGTTCAATTCTCGTCAAAAGATAAATTTGAACCACATTATTGCTAGTTTATTGTAAGACTTAACTCACTTCCCTACTTCTTTAATTTAGATAATATCATTTATTTAGGAAAAAAAAATCACTAACATTTAATTTTCACAAAAAGCTACAAGATCAGTTTCCCAAAAAAAAAAAACAAACAAAAAAAAAAAGGCTACAAGATCTATGGGCCAAGTAATTGAAAAACAAAGAGGGACTTAAATTCACTACTATAATCCTTCATTTTTGAATTGGGGCATGCACGATTGTAATTTTTTTAAGGAGTTTTAATGAAACACTTCTGATACGGTTTATTTTTAACAAAAAATTATATTTTTATTTTTTTCTGATACTATTTACTACACTTTTATTTGTTATTTTTCATTAAAACTAAATTTTTTTTTTCTGACTTTTCGTTAGTTTCCCTATTTTTTATGGTTCGCAGCAGCACTGATTGGTCTGGAAAATAAACAAAAAAAAATTCACATATGAAGATGTAAGATCTTACGTAAACACACATAACACTAACGCAATGTGAAGACATTTGTGTCAAATCATACCAAAAAAAAGTCAAGGAAGTGGTGTCGGCAAGACCCATGGGCCATGACCCACGACCCACGATCCAACCCACACTACAAGCCATCATCCACTATAAATTCCTTCAATTTCAACTTCACTTTATTTAATTGAATCTGGCCACCCAAGGTTAGGCCTTTTACCTCAAATATCTGTCCTTCCCTACTTAATTACCCACAAACCCCTACACAGGCATCAAATTTCCGAAAAACCACATGATCCATCACGTACACATTTCAACGGCTACGATCGCCCCACTCTCTCACTTGGCCTTCTCAAGGGCTGTGATTGAAGTACCGGTTCCTGTGATTGAATCATATCTTTGAAATGCATACGCGACAAGCAAAACAGCAGTGAGGGTCACATAGTCCTTTGCAGCGCACTGCTTGTTGGACTCACTTGGTGAACCGGTCTGCGGTCCGTTGGACCAGTACAAGTAGTTCAGTAACTCTTTGTTCTTCATGAACCGGTCCGGTTTAAACATGTCCGGTTCATCGAAGACCTTCTCATCCCTCATGACCTGTTGTTGAAACCCACAGAGCAACTCACCCTTCTTGATGTCAAAGATTGAGTCGTGTGAACTCAGTTGGAAGTCCTTTCTAGCCCGAGCAAATTGGAGTGGAACCGGTGGGTTGAACCGGAGGGCTTCGCACACTACGGACTGAACCAGTTGCAAGTTTTTCACCGAGTCGAAGCTCAAAGTTGAACCGGCGTTTTCTCTGACTTCTTTGACTATTTTGGCCTGTAAACCGGTGGTGTCGCTTGCTATTGTGCCTAACAAACTTGGCAGAAAGACAGAAAACCCACCAAACGCATTGAAACCAAGTACAAAGAGAAGGTTGTGAATTGTTTCTTCTTTCGTCAGTCCGAAATCGGTTTCACCTCTCTTTACTACTTCTTTACCTGTAAACAAGTCCATTTGTATTCACGAACACATAAAACAAAGGAATGGATGTCATTAAACTTGTCAAGTAACGTGATTTGTACCACATTTATTGATCACACCTCTAATAGCGTGTATTATATTGGCGACTCCTATAGGACAGTATGGTAATGCCATCTTACTAATCTTTTGTTGACATACAAACATTTATGTTGTTTGTGAATCTAGACCGCACATCAAACAATAATCAACTTGATCAATAGTTTAAATATACAGCCTGAGAAGAAAACTTTAATGTGGAGATGTCGTTTGTAGTATGTTAATGAATGCAAGTAGAAAAAAGTTTTGAATTCAAATATATTTCGAAGGGCATGAGATTAATAGGTTGTTTAACAAAAAGTAACTTACCATGTTCTTCTATAAACTGGTAAAGCTGGTTGTAGTCTCCACTGACAAGAAGAGAAGGGTATGCAAAAGAATGGAGGAAAATCTCCTCCAGGGGCTGAAGCACACCAATCTTGACAGTGGGGAGGATCTGGAGGGCGAGCCACCGGTCGAGCATGGCGTAGCCAGACTCAGCTATCTTGGGCGAGCTTGCCGGGTCAGCTCCAACTAAGCATTTAGTGAAAAACTTGAAGATGAACTTCTGGAGTGGGATCAAATAGCTGGCACTCCCATCTTTGGAAACATCCGCTTCTATTGTGTCCCAGAAGGTTGAGAGGTTGGCAGTGAGCTCAGGCACCCATGTCTTGGAGCTTCTTTTCAAGATGTCCAAGGCAAAGTTTTTGATCTGTAAAGAAGATATTAAGATGGTATTGGTAAGTTGATAGTAATTAAACTTACCAAAAGACGGGAAAAATCGAGTAAAATCACATCCTATACGGTAGATTTCATATCTTGCGAGATGAAAACGTTTTTCACTTCAATCAAATTAAGCACACCCTAAGAACTCAAGTTAACAAAATAAATTTTGCCACTAATAGGTGGCTACCAGATGACCTAAACCCTCAAGAGATGAAAACCTTTTTCATGAATTGTATTTTCATACTATTGAACCCCTTTTGATCTTTTTGCACAGCGCATCACATATCGACAAAAAGAGAAAAAGCTATTGCACAACCTTCCAATTATGTTCGGGAATTTCTTGCACGACATGTTAATCCACTACAAAATGACACGAAAATAACAGGTGTCAAATCAATCTGTTGACAAGTCGAGTTACTATCGGGTTACCTGTTAACGAGTCTAGTCGTTATCAGGACCTAATAAGATATTGTATGTTAAATTTAGGCATTCGGCACACCCAACATGAACGTTAATGAATCGGATCCTTATCGGATAACCTATTAAAAATCCGTTAATATAAGATTGACACGACTCGCCAGGTCAATTTCCAACCCAAGGTTTGTGATAACATTTTGAACCAACGGGGGTCCTACTTGTACAATTTTGGGCTGCAACGTAGTGGAGTGGATGAGCATCTAGTCTTTACAAAGTCATTTCAAATATCATGAAGGACAGGTAAGAGGAAAACCGTAAAATAACAGTCGTTAATTTATCTTAAAAATTTCTATGTGGTTTCAAGTCTCGTTCCCTAGTTTTACAGTCTCATTTCGATTAAAAATTAAGAGTGTGAAAGTCACCGTCGAAGAAAAAAAATACTCCGAAAAGAGAGGGAGAGAGAAACCGTAGGAAATTAATCCCATGTATCTCATTTCCCAGACTCAACTGCAACTAAAAATCACCACCATCCAATTGTTGTAATGGATGAGGATTCTATTTGGATCCTCTTTCTGAGGATCCCGGAGAATCGTATATGTTTATCATACATTAGGACCAGTTTCCGTCAGGTACTGTTTGTAATCAATTTTAAATAAAAAAATTCAAAATGATTTCTGACCGTAAGATGATAGATGAACAGACACAATGAAATGATCATCGGAATCCTCACAAAGAGAATCCGAATAACATCCTATTCCAGTTGTAATGGTCCCCCATCGCATACATTTTGTACTGATTTGTCCCTAAAGCATGACTCCTGTGATATACATTTGGACCATCTGGGACTTTTCTAAGGAACACAGAAAACACAAACCATTCTTTTCTTCCGGCCAAAATATGCAACCAATCACTCTTCTGAAAATCTACTTCTGGTTCAGCAACAACTGAAAACAAGAAATATCTTCAAATGCTCAGCACAATTCTTTCTTTCTAAAGACTTGGGTGACCTTTTTTTGCTAGACTGTGAATCTAAATTGTACACTTTAATTTTTAACAAAGATATACTAAATTAACCATCCGAACAATACGCTGCGACAAATTATAGATCCATCGTGTTATCCTAATAAATTCATCATTTAATTCTAATATACATATTTCTTTTCATTTTTTATTTTTTTTTTTGAGATCGGTTAGTTTAGCACTTCGATGTTGTAAAATCATTAAAACAACTAAATTTCCTAACTATTTTGTAGATCTATGCGTAGTTAAATTAGCTAGAGTTTATGTACTTTCACTCTCTAGAAATCTCACTTCCGCTCCCGTAATTTAGATTAGCTTAGAGTAAGAGATCGGTAAAAAATATAAAAGAAATCTACACGAACCCAATATTTGCAAAAAAATAAAGAAAAATATGTACCTTAGAGTGTTGGGGTTCAGATGTATCAAGATAAGCGCAGGTCCTCAAGTCGCCGGTGAACTTGACACTGGGCATGAAGTCGCCGACAAGAACATTCTTCTTCTCGACCAACTCCATGTCGAACATGTACGAGAAGGACTTGCAGTCGAGGACGGCGACGACGTTGGGGTTGACGTTCAGGAACAGCGGGAAGCTGGGAGGAACATTCGTACGGAACACCGTGCTCTTGTACTTCTCCGTCCGCTTTTTGAAGAATGTTTCGGGACCTTGGAACCAGAAGTAGTCCAGGCGGTCCGAGACGGGGCCCAGCAGCGGCCAGCCGTAGGCTCCGGGGATTGTACGGACTGGCAGAGATGCTGGCGGTTGTGGTTGAGAGAGCGGTTGCGATGACGGTGACGGTGACGGTGACGATGGGATGCCTGGGGTCATGCTCATCATGAAAGCCATGATTTTTTTTTTTTTTTTTTGGTTGGATTTTGAGATTTTGTATAGTGAAATGAGAGGAGATTGTGGTTTGGTCTTTCCAGTTGTGAACCAGGTGCTTTGGCTGTAAAAGTACAGAAAATATATGACTTGCTATATACCAGAAATTTTTTGGCTTTCTATCCAAAATGCCTCCTATAATTTATGACTTTGATTTTTGAAATTTAAAATTGATAAAAATTATTGTCTACAATCAATCATTTTGGTTCTTCTATAAAAAAATATCATTAAATAATAAGAAAATGACACATCTACCTCAATTTTGTCAAATTGTTTTGGTCGATTGATTATTAAACTGAGGGTGTTTTGTCATCTTATTACTTATTTAACAGAAGTTTTCCACGAAATAACTAAATGATTGACGATAAATAAACTCATGGATCACTTCTATCTCTTCAAAATCTCAGGAATCAATTTGAGGAGTTATATCAATCTCATTGGTCAATTTGACTAAAAAGCCGAATTTTTTATAAGTAATTGAAACATGTATTTGTATTGTACTATTTCATGTGTTACAGTAAAAATAAATAAGATGATTGATGTCTTATCTACACGATAAACTTACACAGAACATATTCACCATATTGTGACGTCTTGTTTGATTATGCGTAATATTAAAATAAATGTATTTAATGAATCAAATTTTATTGAGAAATAAATAAAATACAAATGATTTATCATAAGGAAAACTAATGAAAAGGGCTTGAAAATTTTGAGTTTTAACGATAAGGACAAAATAAAGGGTAAAATGAATAATACCAGGTTTGACTTTTTAGTGTAAAAATGTGGTTTTTCGTTAAAGTGAACAGTAACACGGACTTTTCGTTAAAACTCCCATCATTATAATGGTAAAGAGTGTATTAATGTTTCGAATGTGATGGGTGAACAAGAAAACCCGTGTTTCGTATTGGTTTATTAGAAACGAGGTTTTTTTTTTTTGTAGAGTAATATTAGAGGTGCTAAATTTTTAATTTCGTGATTAAGTGGCCAATAAATTTAAGTGGAATTTTGTTTGTTTGATTGTTTAAGGGGGGAGAATAACATGCGTTTCCAAGTAAAGACAAAAAATGTGAAAAGGATGTTTCATTGGGTGGATGATTCTAACACGTTCTTCATGAATTGAAGCATTATATAACTACATGTTAGTCGCTTTCAAAAAAAAAAAAAAAGGAGCATATTTTTAAAGGAAAACTAATGAAAAATTCAAAAAAACTTCCCTTAGTGTCAGGTAAAGGTAAAAATGTGGTTTTTCGTTAAAAGTGAACAGTGTCGGGAGTATTTTGTTAAAACTCTTTATTTTTAATGATTAGTCATAGTTTAACCATGATATAATGGTATTATACGTTATTAGCTAACCAACAGGATCCTCTCCATATCCTTTTGGTGAGGATCAGGTGATCCATAAATTGTATCCATTCACATCGTACGATCAGTTTTTGTTAGGTACTATTTGTATTTAATTTTAAATAAAAATATTTAAAATAATTTCTGACTGAACAATGTACGATAAACGGATATGATTTTGCAGATTCCCGGGATCCTCACAAAGAGGATCCGGTGAGGATCCAGATTCCTTAATATCAATTTTTTACATTTTGTTTTGTAAGTATACTTGTCGAGAAATGTTAACGAGACTCTTTTTTAAAAGTGGGATTATCTGCCACTTCATAATTTATCGTTAACTTTCATACCAACATTATAAAATATTGTATCATAAGAAAACTCTTTTAAAGTAGAATTCTCCGTAAACTTTCACCTGAAAATTTAATGTTAAGTCCCAACAATATAAAATATTGTGCCATAAGAAGACTCTCAAACGATAGAATATCTATGTTAAATTACTGGAGCGGGAGATTGAACACGATACTTAGGATGTAAAGATGAATGCTCTTGATAAATTGAGCTACAAAGCACTTGTCTTTATTTACAATCTTTAAATCTAACAAAAATATTATACAAAATTAAACAAAATTGCGTTAGAGGAGAAAAATGTGATTGTGTGGAAAAAAATTTGCCTTGTACAAAACAAATACTAGTCTATTAGAATGAAAATGTCAGACTATGATGAATTCTTATTCTTGTTGAACGAAATAGGCCATTGAAATGATTAAGGAAAGAGGGTTATCTTCGGATTCATTTTGTGAGGATCTTAGGAATCTTCATGTTCTAACCGTTTATCGTACATCGGTAAGTTTTCGTCAAAAAATATTTATGTTTAATTTTAAATAAAAAATTAAATAATTTATGATCGCACGATACACGATAAATAACTAAAATATGAAGATCTCTAGGATCACCACAAAATGAATCTGGATGGAATCCAAATCCATGATTAAGAGGTTTTATTGAAGCGCTTGGTTGGTGCGTTAGAAGAAACACATGCAATGTATTTTTAATGCAAGATAATGACCCAATAGAATCCTCTCTAGATCATCTTTAGAAGGGTTTCGAGAATCATTTAATTATGTGTGTTTATCGTATATCATATAATAAAAAATATATTCATTTATCGTTTATCATATTATCAGTTTTTTAATTACACAATATACGATAAATAGATACAATTAAATTTTTTTTGAATCCTAACAAAATGGATGGAAGAGAATCCTCATTGATAATGAAAAGTAAGGAACTCGTCAGGAAGCCAAGGTGAGTGACATCACTGACAGATACAGTGACATGTAGGTAGTTGATTGAAATCATTGTTTACTTTCTTCTCTTGAAGTTTTAACGAAACACTTCGATACTGTTCATTTTTAAACATTTTTACATACTATTTAATATACATTTAAAAAAAAATTCGTTAAAAAGGAAATTTTTTTTAACTTTTCATTAGAGCACTTCCACCCCACAAAAATCTGCCCAGCACCTAGTGAAAAAATTGCCCAGCACCCTATTTTTGAGCTCCAGCCCGCCCACTTGCCTGGCACCCAGTCCATGCCAGGCAAGAGCCCAGCCCAAATTTGACAGACCATTTGACTGGGCATTACCACGGCGCGTGCAGCACAATCGCTCGGGTGGGAGAGTAGCCGACAGGCTACTGCGCTTCGGGCCCACCTGTCGGGCCAACTTTTCAGACGCCCGTGAGGGGCTTTCGTGGCTCACCTCCTGCCGTTGGATTTCCAACGGTAAAAAAAGTTTGAATTTTGTTTTTAACGTGGACCGTTGATCTGTGATCCAACGGTCCACAGTTTGTCAGGCAAAAAAAAAAAAAAAAAAAAAAGAAAAGTCCCAACGGTCAGAAATATGACCGTTGGACAAGTGGCTCAATATGGGCTGTTGGATTTCAAATCCAACGGTCCAGATTAATTATAACATTAAAATTAATTAAAAATTCTTTAAAAATACATCAAAAATACAAAAAAAATTTAAAAAAATACAGAATTTTTTTTTATAAATACCTACCAGTTTGTACACTTTCTACACCACATTTCATTATTTTCTACACTTGGCGCGTCGAGATTGGTTGAAAATCTTATCAGAAATCTATCCAAAAAATAGTACGTTCGGATAATGACACGTGGCGTGACAAGATTGGTTGAAAATCTTAGCGGAAATCTATTCACAAAATAGTACGTTCGGATAATGACATGTGGCGTGACGAGATTGGTTAAAAATCATATCCGAAATTAAAACTATTTTTTTATTATTATTTTATAAAAAATATATTTGAAATGCGCTGGGTGCCAGCACATTTTGTAGGGATGGAGATCGTTTGGGCCAGCGCATTTTTAGACTAGGTGCCAGCGCATTTTTTTTAGGGGTGGAGATGCCTTGGCCTATTACTGTTCATTGGAGTCTGTTACTGTTCATTTGAGTGGATAAATGCGCTGAGCGCTGGCACCCAGTCTTAGGGGTGGAAGTGCTCTTAGTTTTCTTTCTTTTTATCCTCTCCAGATTCGCTCATCGGGATCCTGGGGATCTCCTTCCGTCACTCACCTCTCCCTCACACTTCCACCCAATCATCACGGCATATTTCCCCGACCTTCAACCCCGGTCCCCTCTCATTCTCTATTTTTCTTCTTTCTTCTCTGTGGTTCCGCTTCGTCAATCGCCACCGGAGAAGAAGGAAAAAATGTTAAGAAGAAGGAGAGAGTGTGAAAGTTGAAAAGAAAGAATGATTCAGCCGCATGATTTTACGAAAATGGCTGAGCTATTTGGTCGTTAGGATTTAATTGGAAGGGATCCGGATTACAATCCTTCTCTCTGTTCATCAAGGGAAACGTGGCCTATTGTTTTGTCGTACTTTCAAAACTTTGCAAGCTTGTAGGTCGGCCTGGCCCACATTCTATTTATGTGGCATTGTCATTTGACTGAATAATTGAATGTTATGTTACTAGTGTGACTGTAGCGACTGTGTGGACACTAGTTTTTGTTAATTTATTTTTTGTTGAAAAGTTTTTGTTCATTCTTAAAATATTTTAAGTTTTGCTACTATCAATATTTACTACAAAAGATATTCAATATTATTCTATCAATTTAAAAGGATTTGAAATCGAAATGCAATGGATTAAAGAAAAAGTTTTGATCACCTAGATAATGCAACCCACAACTTACAAGTAACTATATTAGTTATGTGCAAAACTGTTAATGCATTGTAGAATTCATTTGCATCAACGACTCACAAGTTACTAGTGTATTTGTGAGCATTGCTCTAGTTTAGTATTTTCTAACCTGCAGTAAAATTCACTTGCATTGACAACCCGTAAGTCACACCTATATTCTTAACATCACTCTAGGCTTTCACACTCATTTTCACCTTTTACGTATCCTTTAATTTTTTGTTTAATCTTCTTTAATTCATTCGATTTGATAACAAAAAATTGAGATCGTGTGTGACAATTAAAAATGACTGTGTGAATAACACTAATCTTTTGTTACGTGCATCATTAGAAGGGAAGGAATTTGAACATGTAGGATTTCGCGTGCAAAAATTTACATTCTTAAATTTAACCACTTAAGCTAATTATCATTTTGAAAATTAATTTAATGGGTAAATTGTCATTTGATCCCTTGAATTATTACTCCAGTTGAAATTGACCCCCTGAACTATTTTTTTGGTAAATTAACCCCATAAACTATTTGAAATAAACCAATTGACCCCTTGTCGGAAGATTCCATCCACTATATTGTCAACTTCAAAGGAAAATTAGTTTTTTCTTCATTAATTCTTACTTATCAACTATAACTAACAATGAAATTATGACATGTAAAAACAAAATAATGTGTAATAATAATATAAGATGCTCCGTAAACATTTGGTTTTTTATGTTTTCTCATTATGCTATATAATTTTGAATTATTTTGTGTCCATGTATAAATTTTTTATTAGTGGTTATAACTGACAAGTAACAATTAGTGATGAAATAACTAACTTGCCCTTGAATTTGGTGGATTTGATTCCGCAATCAAATGACAAAGGGTTAATTAACTAATTTTAAATAGTTTGGGGGATTAATTTACCAAAAAAAAAAATAGTTTAGGGAGTCAATTTCAACTGGGATGATAGTTCAAGGTGTCAAACCGTAATTTACCCTAATTAAAAGGAAAACCGATAGATTAAATATAAAACCTTGTAAAGTACACTTTCAGACACATTTTCCATTTTCTATTCAAATAATAACAGTAGAGTACAAAAACATTACAGCTGAGAAAATGCTCCCAAAATTTTTCAGGTAAGGTGATTGCTGAGATCATCCAAATTGGGGGAGCCCAGGATCCTCAAACCATGCTTATTGGCTAAATGTAAAGGGCAGATGAAACACAGATGAGGGGAGATGTCATTGATAGTTGCAGCCGCCCTGCAATCACTTGGAAATTTACCCAAAATTTGCTGGAACGACACCAATTGCTCTTCACCCTTTTTCAAGTTTAGAAATATCAATAATTAATCCGAATTTACACCTAAAGAAAAATGTAATATCAAATACGAAACAGTAGGATGGTAGATGCAGAAATTCCATTTCGAAATACTTCTTTATGATGCACTTATACTAATAAGCGCTTTTACAGGAACCAAATATAAGTGCTTCCTGAAACAATATTTCAGTACCTCTCGAAACCAGTGCAGGCATTTTTATAACCCATAAATAATTTTTAACTTTTTTCTATACATTGTCAGAAACGCTTTTAGCTATCTAAAAGGGATTTGGATCCTCGCCGGATCCCCTCCATGGGGATCCTAGGGATCAATGCACGTGGGCCGTTGATAAAAAATCGTGCGGTTTCAATTAAATGCTTTTTATATTTTTAAAAGTAAAATAATCTCGTTTTGCGTGAAAAATATAAAAAAAGAAAAAACTGTGGCCGCAAGATTTTCGATCAACGGTCCAGATTCGTTGATCCCTAGGATCCCCATGGAGGGGATCCGGCGAGGATCTTCGTCCATCTAAAAGCACTTTCAAACAGTGTTGAAGTAATAGAAGTTCCTAAATATCATTCACTTGTTGATTTTCAATGGTATAAAATATATCATCTAGTGGGATGTACACAATACAAGACAAAGGTATTTATGTATTTCTGTTGATAGATCACATCGTACACCATTCCAAGTGGCACGCTGAAATTGCCACAATTCATGATGGCACGCTGAAATTGCCACAATTCATGTTTCCATGATCTCCACATGTTAGCAGGTAACGAGTAAGTTTCAGAGACAGTTTGATTGCAGCATGAAGAAAAAAGAGGATACCACTCAATCGGAAATCATACATCAAATAAATCTATGGGCTTGTATCAGCATATGAATAAGTCCCCAATCAAGCTTTCTTATGTAATTTAACTTCTTTTTTTTTAATAAAGATGGTTTCCTACATGTTTATTGCCTAAGAACACTGAAAACCTGAAAAATATATAAATAAATAACTTAGCAGACCTGGATCGACGTATGAACAGATTCTTGTACATGGTTCCAAAGGGTTTCTTTCAAAGCCTGCACAACCACTTGTTTGGAAGCCTTGTCGTAGTGCACTTCAATTTTGTTAACCTGTATTGTTTAGATGTAGGAAGCAAACCGTAATAAAAAAAACTGCACATATTTGTTTTAATGGATTTTGAATTACATACTAAAAGTGTAAAACTATTCATAAATCATAATATTGCAATCCTTATCATCTCTGGGATGAACATCTATAAAAATAGACGTAATCCAACTATAAACCTTTAAACTAAATGATTTGAAATCAAGTTCGTAAAACCACCACAACTCATGCCATAGGCCATATGACACTAAGATTCCGACTTGTGGAGCTAACTGAAATTACGTCAAGCTGAAAAGTTTGGAACCAACCCGGCGATGCTGAGAATCAAGTGTGCTAATGTCCTCCACATCAATACGGATATTTTGGTCATCATATTGTCCATTTCATCTTCGTAATATGGAAATTGCTTATCATAGTTACATTTTTGCCTTGATTCATCTGATAACACACCAAGTACTCTATATAAATTACTTGCACATTTCATCAGTAATAAAATAAATAAATAAAAGGATTGAGAAAACAAATGGACGTTCCAAAAAATTAATTATTGGTATATCTATTTGTTATCAGCGAGAAATAATTTATTACCTGAGGACTTCCTGCGTCTCCTTCCAAGGCACTACAGCAAAAAAGAGCATATCATGAAATAGAAAGAGTACACCAAAAAAATATGTGGTTTGATTGTTGAGACACGTTACCTTTACTTGAGGTAGAAGAAATAGCTTTATAAGCTCTTCTGGTTGATAGTAGCAATCCTCAGGAAGTTTTGTAATTACAGGGTGCTCTATTTGGCAGGAAGCAATAAGGATTTTGGATTTTTGGGAGGAGCAAAAATATCTGAGAACTCTTCTTCCAAGGATTTTGTGAAATCAAGATCCTGCTGTGCTTTGGTCTTCTTTTGTTTTAAGTGTTACTGGTTGTTCTGCACGACGATCGTTCTCTGAAACTGAAAAATCAGATTGTGTGATGTGTTACCATACTATTGAACCACAAGAAATACACATACACATATTAGTTGATGACATGATCACTGAACCTGACCTTTAATTTTTTATACTTCCAATGATCAGGACCTGCCCAAGCATTTTGTTTTGAAGTAAATCCAAGACTTAAGAACAAATACCCATCAACTTTCTCAAGTCTCTCATCCATATCAAGCTCATGGTAAGCACCCAGTTCATTTTCCTACAAAAGTTGAAAATTATCAGGGAATGAAGTCATTCTTCAATTATTCATAAAACTAAAATGAAAAACCAATGGAACAAATTTACGATTCAAACTTAATATGAATAGTATATCCGGAAAAAACCTCATGATAACTAGGGAAATTTGAACTTTCACAGTTAAGGCCCTCTTTCACAAATCACAACGCTTGTTTGGTCATCATGATCATAATCCCAGTTCCCACAATTCTCAGATACATCACAATCAAAATTAGCTTCATTGTTATAGCCTTATAGGCAGCATCAACTTGCTCTGCTGATTCTTGATCACATGTATATATATCTGGTGGTCTTCTGTTATCCTCATCAAATCGATCAACCAAACTCCAGAGAGTTGGTGAAATTTCATCTTTGATTCGCATGTTCGATACCATCTGTTCTAATATAAAAGATCAAGAAAAAGTTAATCTTAGTAAACCACATCATTCTCATTTGGAGAAAATGGGAAAATGAGATTTACGAAGAACTCAATAGAATACCAAAAACACAACTCACCACCAGCAAAAGAAAGATCAATGGTATCTGATTTATCAAGTCGATTATCAGGTGCTATGCACTTCCCTGGTACTTCCGAAGAGTCAAAGAGCACTCTGCATCCACCATATACTCCAAGATTATTCATTAAAAGACCCTTGACCCCGCCTTCATCAAATTGTGCAGACGTTGGATGATAGAGGGGATCAACTACAAATGCAACTGAAAATACAAACAAAATTGTGTTACAAACTTGGCCTCGCATCTCACACTATAAAACTAGTATAAGGACAGCACTGGATGAGTGATCACCGTCAAACTTTTTTACATTTAGAGCCTCAAAATGGATTTATGTCAGTGTTTAGTATATGGGAGTTCAATAAATCACTGTAGTGAGTCAGAAAACAGTCAACCTTCTTCTGCGTCTCATTCTTGGAATTGGCCGCATCTTTTCCATTGTCAGCATTGGGATCCTCTGACTGGTATCTAAAATTACAACAGCAACGAGATAATAACAAGATCAATGGATAAAAAATCCAATGTGAAAGAAATCACTATTACAGACGAGCTGCTTAAAGATAACTATACCCACATAGTCATCATTCCGATAAACTGTAAAAAAATCACATTGCTTTTGCCAGGAAAGGTCATTGATTGTATGTTCTCTAATTCGTTGTATAGGTTTATAAATGCAAAGGTTAATACAGCAACACTATCGATTTTATCTACCTTGAAACGGTATAATGACTAATATGCCAAGAACGCAACTTTCACAAAATTTACTTTGTCTGCAGGTTAGAAAATTGTTCTGAATCAAGTACGGTACCACTTTTAAAATCAATATACTTCTTTTTGTCTTGCAAGTGAAAACACTTGGGTAAAAAGCGAATGGGCAAAGTTACAGCCGATAGCAAACCCAACCTTGTTTGTCTTCTTGGCCTGCTCTATTCATCCCACCAAGGACCTTATATGCCTCAGGAGTGTACTGGATCCACCCTCATTGAGTAAAGTGTGACTCCAGCTTCAAGAGTGCAGCTTGCCTGCACAGATAGAGAAGTGATACATATTTAAGCAAACATAGCGTATCCAATCAAATATGTGAACATTCTGCCATTCACTTCAAAAGTGGTTTTACCAAAATCTTTGTCTTGATAGATTTCAAACTCCAAAACTAATCCAAAACATCGTAGTATCAATAGGAAAAATTCCTTTTGAAAATTCTCTGCATCGTTTTCCTCTTAAACCTTAATAGTCTCCGTTAAATGGTCAATCAAATTCAGCTCCCATGTATTTTTCTGATTAATTTTCTGCGCACCCGACAGATCAAAATCGAACATTTAAGAAAAATTTCACAAGAAACATCAAAATCTAATACAGTTGAAAGGGCTCACTCATTTGACGAATAAAATACTAGAAAAATTGAAATTTTTTGTTTAAAAAAATTAATTTCAAGACTTTAAATTACTTGAAAAATCCATACTGACATTTTCACTGGCGAGTTTGATGCAATTCTGGAACAGCTCCAGGATCTGTGCTTTAACAAGGCCGGGATCGGGGTCTCCCTGCTGTGGCAGCTGATTGAGCGCAACGGACTTCCTTCGAATCGCGGCGGCGTGTGCTGCGCGAGCCTGCGCATGATCGCGGTGGTCGTCGTTGGAGCAGAGGAAGAAGGGGCAGGTTGGAGACTGGAGACGAGCGGCCATTGGGAGCCTCTGCTTCTGGGTTGCCGGATTAGGGATCAGAGTGACAGCCATTGCAATCGGGAAAATCGAATTGGGAAATTAGGGTTTGGAATTGGGAAATTTATGAGGACGGATACTGATGGGATGAACAGGATGCCCTCCATTTGATATGTTTGAAATTTTTGTGGGGGTTTTGAGGTATAATACGCTGCTTTCGTGCATATGATATAAACATTCATTTTCTTTTGTTGACCAATCTATGACCGTCAATTTTACATTTGTGATTGGGAACTGTCAAGCTGACATTTTAAAAAAGTCATCATTCAATCTAATCAGCATTAGAATGTATACACATAATTATCTTTCGTTACTGCAGTAAAATGTTACATGCTAAAAAAAATGAATGCAACACGAAGGCGAGATATTCAAACACGTACATTAATGTCTTATCATTACAATGTCTTTCATTACAACCAATGCATTTGCTTTTATTATATAGGATCCAAACAACAGTTCATTACAAGCTTCAAAAAAAAAAAAAACTGTAGTAACTCCAAATCTAATAAGCATCATTTATAATCACGTTAACACGCGGCCAAATAGGGACAATATTTTTTTTTCCTCTGAAACATTTTAGTATAAAAGATTAACTCAAGAACGAAAGGAAGTTGCGTCAACTCGTAACATGCAACTGGTAAGGCTGACAATAAAGTAACTAGAAGAGTAATAGATGATTTTCCATTAAGCATAATGGAAAGGGATGAAGAAAAAGCCATCATCATCGTAGCGATAGCTAAAAAAAGGGTGATACGACCTAATATCATTTTAGTCGGCAATGATTTGAGAAAATCATTTTCGGCATAAGGTGATGTAAGAATTCCTAAAAATATCAATATCGAAATTGAGGAAGAACAGAGTGATATAGCATCTAAAACCATAAAAACTATGAAGTCGTTTTTGCTTAAGAATATAGGAAGACCTGTATCTTGATTATTTCCACCAGGAACCGTAAATGCTGCAGCAAACATGATAGTAACAATAAGAGCCCCGACGATTGTACAAGATTTTGCTGTATCTTTCATTGCCTTTTCACCCTCTTTCACCAATTCCTTATGACCCTTGGTAAATAATTCACGTGATGTCATCTTATCTGTATGATTTATTTCTTGAAGATCTATGGCACTTGAAATACGCTCCACCTCCTGCCATGTAATTCAACAAAAACTTAGAAGGGATGTGACTATATATACATCAGAAGAGTAATTATGATCTCTTGGTACAAATCCTTATGGCTATCTCTCAAGGAATTTAGTTCAACTTATGAAGGAATGGACCACAAATATATAAAATAACTTTTGATTTCCTAGTAAATTTCAATTATATACAAGAAAGAAGACAATGAATAGGAGAAATGAGGGAGGTTTAATCATCAATTTTCACGAATATGATTAGTAGTCATTTATATAATAAAATAGATTTTATAAGTATATAGATATAATTAATTCTATAGATATGTAATCACCTTGAACCATCGCAGTTCTCTTTGCATTTTCAAAGCTGCATCTCGAATATGATTAATCTGTGCGACGGAGGAAATAGTTCCTACTACATGCAGCATGTTATTGCCCAACTTGTCTTTCCTACTTACATGACTTCTGAGGTTTTCATCATCTACTAGTCCACATAATAGATTAAAAACTTCAAGTCGACGACATTTAGCGGCAAATTGAAAGATGCCCATGCCTTCTTCATTCACGATGTATTGGAGATCACCATTTGCTCTGAATAAATGTTTAATATACTCCACATGCCCTCTTTCTATTGCTAGGAACATTGCTTTTTCCAAGCCTTGCAATTCTTTGACATCTTTATTTTTCGTCACTTCACACATGCGTCGTAAAAATTCACGGGCCAATTTCATTTGACATATACGAGTGTATCCTATGTTAACATTCAAATCAAATTAAAAAGAATGCGTGAAAATCAATTTCAAAGAAAATTAATTCACAATGTAGCGTACCCGAATGTTTATAAAAAGTCTTCGCAACTAGTACACTTAAACTTGTATCTGCATTGAAATTCCAAATTGTCAGCAAAGTCTTCAATGAATATGTTTCCAATTAGTTATATCCCGTTTAAACCACATAACATGGCACAAAATATATGATTGTCTTAGCATTACTCAATATGATACAAAAATGGGGTTGAGTTTCTTTAAAATCAAAATCAATAATACGTACATAGCCTCCTCATGCATACACATTTGTACTACTATTGGAGTTGAATTTCTTTAAAATCAAAATCAACAACTCTAACCTACATATGAAATGCCTAATAAGTGGTGGATTATCTTGGTAGTTAAGCATTCTTCTTCAACTCACTCCCTCCCAAATTTAAACTCTCTATTTCCCCTTGGTTTAGATTAATGTAAAATATCGATTTTAATAAAAAGATAAAAAGGTTCCAAACTCCATAAATATTTCAAATAATTCCAAAACAAATACAATAATCAAACTTTTTAGTACCACTAAGTATGGTAGCTTTGACCAATGTTCTAAAAGCTGCTAGTTAGACGACGAGGGTTAGGTGGTTTTTCATAAATTTAATTAAATTATTATATGACTTATAAGTAAGTGCCTACGTGTAATATCAATGAGGATTCTTACAATTTATTAAAAACAAAAAATGAAAAATGAAAGTTATCTAATTTTTATTTAGGTGATAGTTTGCAACCCAAAACCATTTTATTAATTAAGAAAAAGAAGAAGTCATAAGGCTGCCCACCCCGCTTAGACCCGCATAAGTTCGCATAGGTGGGGGCTTATTAGGCCTATTGCAATGGGCGTCTAGCCTGTCTAGACGCTCTTTCTTATTTTTTAAACGCTAGGCATTAATCTAGGTAATGGTTGGCCATCTACCACTTAACTGAAGCCTAAGCGAAGCCTTCGACAGTGTGGTGGGTGATTTTTTACCCCATCTCGATCAATTTTTTCTTATTAGACGAGGATTTTGATAGATTTATAAGGTGTTTCTTTTGTTAATTGATTTAGAAGTTTTAATCTTATTTTCTTGCGAAATAGTTTTTAGTCTCAAATGATTGAGACAGAAGGAAGATAGGGAAATTGAAAGATAAGAATATGAATCTCACATCGGAGAAAAAAAGTGATCTTTTATGTGTTTATAAGTAGTTGAATTATTCTTGATATTGTCAATTTATTTTATAGTAAAATCTTAACTATATGTTCTGGTATAAGAATAGGTTGGTTCACAAGCATTGTGTTGTTCTTGTGTTAGACTTCAAATAAATATATGAGAATATATATAGAGAAAGAATAAACTTTGTATGTGATTATAAACAATATTTAAAATATCGATGAATATATCGATATTGATAATCCCTTATATTCTAGTGAAGTACAATGTAAAACTTATACTTTAGGGAATTATTATTGGTACTTCAAAATTCTCTTTCTACACTCCAAACTTTCTATATTTAAAAAGAAAAATAAGTTTGTAAAGAATGTAAAGTGCCAATAACACTTTCCATACTTTATTATTAATTTACGAAAAAAATCCACTTTCCAGAACCCACGGGTCACCCTTTCAAATTTTCTATTCACTTCGTTCTTTCCGTTCAGCAATCTCTTTCTCCACCTCTGCTCTCTTTCTCTCCCATCACTCATCGCCCGCTCTCTAATTCTTATTACAGAAACCGGCCCCTCCCCTCGCTTGGTCTCGAGGTAGCATTCCTCTCTTTCTCTCTAGTTGTGTTTAATTTGTGATATTATAGTTGTTTTAGCTGGCTTTGACCATCTGGGTTTTTCAAACCACCTCAGATCTATTTTTTGTTCTTTTCGATTTGAGTTCATATGTTTTGAGATCCGAACGCATGGGTCTTCAAGATTAGAGTTTTGAATTTTTTATTTTTTTTTGTTAATAATTGTCTCCAAGTGCAATTATTTGTTAATTCGTATGATGGATTGATTTTCTGCATTGATGAGTATCTATCTTCATTTTCGTTTTTCTTATGCTGATTAAAAACTACGTTTTGGTTGCTCTTGCAATTAATTTATGATGTTGATTTGATGCGTTGTTAACATTTTACGGTTTAATAATCGATTTGGTCAGAGATGAATGAAGAGTTTAATCAGGGGTTAATTATTTCAACTTTGTATAATTAACATTTTTTTTTAAAATTTATAATTTGCATTGTACGTCAGCAGATTGTTGAAGAACACTACCAATAGAAGATGGAGACTTGGAGGACTTGATTGCAAAAAGTAAAGTTTGTGTGACAAAAGCAAATGTAACATACGTACCTGAGGAAATGAGATGCCTTTGCCCTTGATTATTTTGGTCGCCATTTTCCGGTTTTTGAACGTTTATACAAACATCATCAGTGGTGGGAGGCATTGGTTTTATTTGTATGTCTATCAAGATGAAAACACAAGCCCAGTTACATATTAATAAACTAGTTCCTTGAAGCAAGATTTTTCTATTGCTGCGTCTAATAAGAATAAAAGAAAATAGAAAGCATTACTAACTATCATAAATCATTTGCTTCCACCGCCCGAGCGGGCTTCCACTTAAGAATGCATAATGCAGACCAGCTAGTTGATTTAAAGGTGTTCCCCCGTAGTAGTCTTTACCAATGGCTAACTCCGGAAAGCGCTGAAGTAAATCCCATGCAATATCTACATATTGTGGAGTGAAATAAGAATAAAATTGTTTAGAAATAATCTCTATGAGAGAGAGAGAGAGAGAGAGAGAGAGAGAGGGAGGGAAAAAAAAAGTATTTATAGAAGGAATAAAAAAAGTATTTTAAGGCGCCACTAATAATAACTATCATCTGAATGTTGATCTTACCCAAACTTTTTGATTTAAAACCGAAGCTAATAAGTGTAGCGCAATCGTAACGGTCCAGGGTTTCAGGTGGAGGGGCATAATAGAGGTATTGAGCCATTTTTACTGCTCCAAGAACCGCAGCCTCGACTAGTGGGAGCCTTTTTGTGTCAGGAAAGGCAATACTGAGTAACTTCTTGTTCTTTTCAACCATGCATTTTGCTAGTTTGACGCTTTCTGGAATATTGTGTATAACACTATGAAGAGCGGTAAGACCCATAGAGTTTCGTATTTCCAAGTCTTTTGGTCTCATTAAGTGCACCAATTCTTTTGCAATGTCCACCTTCTTAAAAAAGACTGCCCAGTGAAGAATCGTCCCACCTCCACTAATTCTTACAGTTGCTGCCTGGGGATGTCGCTTAAGAAGCTCCATTGCAACACCCCAATCACCCCTGATCACGAAATCCGTAATAGTTTGATTAACGTGGTTGTCTTCTTCTCCTGCCAAGCTAGCGAACGTTACATATAATCCCCATAATGTACGTAACATATAGTTGTTACCCTCGTCACCAAAACAAAAACATATAGACTATATACTTCTTACACATTTTTCTTATTCTTCTTCATTTTATTGTATATATTGACTACTTTTGTTCTGTTTTACCATTAAATACCGTCTTTTTTTCTTTGTATATTGCAACTGTTAATAGGAATTTAAAGTCGATGGCATTATGCATTTTAGTTTTCTCCTTGAAAAAAGAAAAGTAAATGACTATTTTAGAGTGCAAATAATGATGTAGAATTTGAAAAGAATCTTTGTAAGAATCGAGACATAATACCTTCATGGGGCGATTCTTCTATTGCATCATTCTCTGGCTCTACCTCAACAATTTTTGGGTT
Source organism: Cotoneaster glaucophyllus (assembly GCA_036320875.1). NCBI lineage: Eukaryota > Viridiplantae > Streptophyta > Magnoliopsida > Rosales > Rosaceae > Cotoneaster > Cotoneaster glaucophyllus. The sequence goes on from CM070068.1 coordinate 6,410,515, forward strand.
GTTATTCGAGTGATCATCGGATGTCTCTCCTGAAAAATGGAATCATTTATGTTTATATCCCTTCATTCTCTATTGGGAAATATATTTCTCCCTTTTCCTATATTATTTTTGTTGTAGTTTAAATTGCACTATTCTATTAAGGATAAATCTAATTCATCTGAAAAGAGCCAGGCCGAAGCCAAAACTGACACTACTCACACAATTGATGTCTCCCTTTTTATTGACAAAAAAAAAAAAGAAAAAAAAAAGAAAAGACGTCTCTCTTTTTAATGAATACTAGCATATGGGCACACTTTGTGTGTATGAAGACATTTTTTTTTAAAATGAGAAGAAGAGAGGGAAAGAGAGAGAATGTGGGGGGAGTGAGAGGTTTTTGGTTTTTTTTTTTTTTTTTTTTTTTTTAAATATTGGAGGTATTTTAACCTCACATGTAGGTGAGGCTTCAATAAAAAACTGTAAAATTTGGACCTGTGAAATTACATTATTGCCCATCTTTTTTTTTGTGTGATAGAAGACTAATTTGTCTTTTCACCTTCTTTTGGTTGACAAAGAAGATTTCATTAATTAGTAGAGATGAAAAAGAAATGTCAAATATCAGTGGCCTTTACTTTTGGAAGGCCAAATAAATTGGGCTCACTACGCTCTGTATACAGTGCGACAAAAAAGGCAAAAGAGGTATGTTTGGCACCTCAAATGAGAGTTCCTTATAAAAAAATAAAAAATAAAGAAAACTTCGTGATAGATTCACAGTTCGTAATTATGATATAAATCGTTCAAATTATAAATCATTCAATAAAAATCATCTTTATAGAAAATCAATTAATTCTAAAGTTGTTTAGTCAATCAATTGTAGCAAATAGATATATATGGTTTGTAAAACTTGTATTGAATTTAACCATATGTTTTTAGACAGTTCAATGACTAAATGATCTCATATATTATTAATTTTACAAAAAAGAATCTTTACCAAGTGATTTATAACATTAATAATTTTGATCACAAGCATAAAATTCTGTAAATCGGTCACAAAGTATTTTGATAATGAACTTCTCCTCGTCATGTGAGGATCCAAGTTAATTCCAAAGACAAATGCCTAATTATATGGAAAAGGCGAAGGTGCACATACCGGTTCCTGTGGCTTGGGATGCTTCAGCTGGCTTCAACTTTTCTGCCAAAATATCCCAGGCAATTTTGGCTCTACGGGTGCCCCCAATTAAAGAAAAAGTGTCGGCCCCACAAGAAACCTGGATGGAGTGCAAAGCCTCGGCATTACTCTTCCTCCAAGCTTTAAATTCAACTTCACCGTCTTCTCGTTTAGGAGGCTCAGTGGTGGCTTCCACAACTTCCCAAAGACCTTTTGCCAACAGGTAGGTTTCAACGCGCAAACTCCATTCTTCGTAGTTATCTTGGTTTAGAAGTTCATGAACAATTGGACTTGGAACAACTGTGTCTGTCATCTTCAATCTGTAAATTTATGAAACCTGAATTTATATCGATCGAGCAAATGTTAGAACAAACTAGTAAGAAAAAACTAATACTCACAGATTGAATTTTTGGGCAATGTATTAAGCTATGTGCACATAGTGCAGCCAAAGTTCATATTTGTGTATGTTCGTTTATGATAACAAATCAGCCACTTAAAAAGACTCGAGGCATCCCTATTATTTGTATTACAGCACTGAAGACAAAAAAAACAAAGGGATTGAGCTTCACCGGGACAAAAAAAAAAAAAAAAGAGTTCTGGAAAAAGAAAAAGGAAAAGAAAAAAAGAAAAAAGAAAAAAAAAGAAAAAGAAAAGGAAAAGAGAATTAATTATTATTATTTTTATATTCCTGTTCCTTGTTTCATACTATCCCAAATGCTTCACTAAATCGGTCCAGCTTAGTCTAGTCTAAACCAGTTCAGCTTAGATCCTGAAACTAGGTCAGTTTGAGATAGTTCGGTGCAACAAATGCATTCTAAACACTTAGTTATGCCCAAATCGGCCCCTGGTAAAACCATTTCAAGTTTAGTAGAAGGTTTTTTAATTAAAATGGTTTCTGAGATTTAACATAACTCCTCACTTTGGTCCATGTGATTTGAAATCGATAGAAGTGGTTCCTAAGTTTGTCCACCATCAATCATTCCGGTCATTCTAACTAATGGAGATTTTTTATTCACATGATTGATGATGGACAAACGTGGTGGAATACGAAGACGGCATTGCACGAGCATTAAGCATTCTCTTCGAGTCCCATCATATTGCTTTGTACCTTAAAAACACTCACATCACTCAATTTCACACCAATTTGACACTAAAGTTTCCTAATTTAATTTCAAATTGGAAAATAAATGTGAACTTGTACCGACCAGGTGGTGAAGAGCCTGAGGAACTGAGCGAGAGTGTATGGGAGGAATGCAGCGAGGAGAGCGAGGTTGGATGGGATCGACGGCGAAGGCGACGTTGTCGCATCTACAGCCGTCATCACCTCGTCCATTCTCTCTCACGAGCAAGACTGTGGAAACCAGAAAAGAGGGGAAAATGAGGAGTATGAATAAATTGGGCCCCGTATCCGAGTTCAATAAGGAGAAAGTGGCTGCTGGATTTTTTCTTTGTATATTTTTCTTTTTTATGAATGCGGTGGATTTAGTAAGAAGCAAGAAATATAGAATTTTGGAATTTTGATTCACGATGGAAGAAGCAAAGTAATTTCCATGGAACAAGAAATTCTCTTCATCCTTCACAAGTAAAGTGCTTCTTCTATCCCTTCTTCGATACATTACACATAACTCAAAAGTTTTAAGGTCAATTTTGCATTCTGACTCTCTCTCAGAGGTTTTAAGTTTTATTAAATAATGATCAAAATGACAAAATACCCTCAATTTAATAAACAATTAGCTAAAATGATTTGACATAAATTGAAGCTATTTTTGTCATTTTATTCTTATTTAATGGAGATTTTTTACCAAAATGATTGATGGTGGACAACATGGCGGAAAGCGACGATGACATTCTGCAGGAATCGAGCATTCTTTTCGAGTCCCATCTCCTTTCTTTGTACCTTAAAAACACTCACTTCACTCAATTTCACACCAATTTGACACTAAAATTTCCTAGTTTAATTTCAAATTGGAAAATTGAGCTGCAGAAATGCGACACTGTATGGACCAGATACTGAAGTGCTTAAGGAACTGAGCGAGAGTGCAAATGAGGTTCAGTGGGATAGATGTCGCCGTTGACGAAGAAGACAACGTCGTCGCATCCACAACCGTCATCACCTCGTCCATCCTCTCTCACGAGTCAAGTAGACCTGGCAGTTTCTGACACGACACGAAAACGACATGAAAATAACGGGTTTCAGGTCAACACGATAACTTATCGGGTCATTATCGGGTGACCTATTAAGAACCCGTTATTAATGGGTTCTTAACAGGTATACACGTGGGTGACCCGTTTCGACCCGTTAAGAAAAAAAATTATTTTGATAATTTTAAAGTTTAATTACTAAAAAAATTATAATAAAATACAATAGCTGTATTAATATATACAATATATTCTATATTAAATATATAGTTTTGTATTATTATTCTATATAAGTTAAAAAAAAAAAGTTTTATTCATTATTTATTTTTATTGTGAGAGTTCTTTATTATCATTACTAGGATAATAAATTTTACTTAACATGTTCTTGTCCAAAATTAAAATAAACAAGTATAGTATTTGTATAGGCAAAAATTAAGAAGACATACATACAAGTATGAAAAATGTGAAAGAATATATAAACACTTGTGGTTCATCATTACTCCTCTACGAGTAGATAATGGTTACACTTACATTATCGTTTAGATTTTTAAAATCCTCCAAACCCTTATAAATAATGTTTTTTATTTGAGTGCAAAATTAATAATAATTATTATAGAAGTGTAAAAAATGTAAAAAAAATATCCAATCACTCATAATGACAAGCTTTACAACTTTCATGAAGGGGTCAGCTTTGAAATCCAACACTATAATCCATAAACCTTAAATTTATATTTAACCGTCGATTGTCATTTACCCTTTATTCTTGTTACTGAATTTCATTTTTAAAATTTTCTTTTTTGAAAACATAATCATCTGGCGAATGTAAGAAGATGAACGGTTCAGATATTTGATATCACGTTTCGATATTTACGGTTAACTGAAATATGAGTCGATGTCATATAGTTTGTAGAAACTTTATAAACATCAAGCAATATTTTCACTAATCGTAAAACTCTGAACATAATATCAACGATCCAAACCGTTCATCTTCTTGCATCCTCTAATAGATCATGTTTTCAAAAAAGAAAATCTGAAAAAAAAAAAAAATTTGATGAGAAAAATGAAGCGTAAATGTAAACAGTAATCAACGGTTAAATTTTGATATATGATTTATATGATTATAGTGACGAATTTCGAAGTTAAGCTCTTCACGAAAGTTGTAAAGCTTGTTATTACGAGCGTTTATATATTTTTTCTATATTTTTTATACTTCTACATTGAAGGGTTTGATTGGAAGAAAATGTGCAAGATGTTCTAATATTCCAATGTCCTTAAGTTTGCAAATCTTTTGAACATTTGATATTTTATAATGTTCTAATGTTTTTTTTTATTATTCTCTTATTTTGGATATGTAAATATACACTTAAAAAATGCGTTTTTATGTTTTGGATGTGACAATACTTAAAACAAAATTGTGTTTTCACTCAAAAAAAGTATTATGTTTTTTATTTAATTATTTATTGGTTTAAAATATATTTTCCTTAACGGGTAACGGGTCGGGTCATATTACCCGTTAATATTATCGGGTCGATTTCGGGTCGGGTCATTTTACCCGTTTATTTTAACGGGTGTTACACGACACGACCCGTTAAGATATCGGGTATGATACGAAAATGACACGAACACGAGAAACACGACACGAATGCCAGGTCTAGAGTCAAGACCGGTGAAAACTAGAAAAAAGGGAAAGATGAGTATGAGTCAACTGGCCCCCACAATGGAGTCCAATTAGGAGAAAGGGCTCTTGGGTTTTTTTTTCTCTTCATTTTTTTATAACTGTGTTTTTTTTATGAATGCGGTGGATTTGGTAAGAAGTAAGAAATATAGAATTTTGGAATTTTGATTCACTATGGAAGAAAATGTTTAAGTGTATTATTGAAAATATGTCTAAATAAAGTGTATCAAATGTAAAAAAATATGCAAGTACGTGTATAATAAGTGTGTCATACGTCGGAATTTTAAAACATGTGCAATTTAATAAAATAATAAGACATGTATGAAAAACAAAAGTATTTTTTAAAAATACTTATGTATGTCTAAAATACACATCTTATACGCGAATTTACTAACCATGCATATGAGTATTGAAATTATTTCGATTTTTAATTTTATGTGTTTATTTCGATTTTTAAAATACTGTTATGGACACTCCAAAATAGTTAAGTTGTACTCCTTTCATGAAGAAATTGAAAAAAGAAAAAACATAACACATTAAACAACTGCATAAATATTTTTTTGGGAGGGGCAGAACCACTCCCTAAATTTAATCAATTTATGATTCACCAATGACAAGTTTTGATGTGGTAAGTATAATCCATCAAATTGTGTTGAGTTTTAAAGTACAATAGGTATTTATCTTTTAATTCACATAAACGACAAAGACACATATATGATGAGTTTAATCCTAAATTGCATAACTTTGAAAGAAAAAAAATGTCTTTATATAACCAATGGGCTTTGAAATGAACCAAAGTCTTTATTTTGATCTTTTAATTTTATAATGAATTCATATCATCCTTAAAATTGAACACCACACATCAATTGAGTTCTTTCCATTAATTTCTATCAAGTGTTACGTAAATTTACTGATTAGACACACACGGCCTATAAGTCCAAAATATGTTACTATCGATTTTTGCAAAACTTTTTGTAATAAAAAAGGGAAAACAAAATTCATGAACGATGATTTCATGATATCGATGGAGCCTTGAGACTTTCATGGTCCCGTAAGCCAAACATAATCCACAAAAATTATAAAAAAAAAAAGTTGGGAAGTGGGGAGGGTCTGTCAGACAACCGTGTGACCACCCCAGCCAGCTGAAGAGATGGCTGAGAACGATCATCTACTGCCCGAATGATACCTAGGGTCACAAGGCTGTTGATCACGTTCTGATCACACGGCCATTATTCATCCACCAGATTGAGGTTCCTGTCTCCCTAAAAATCAAGGATACAGAGGTACAACCTATAGAACAGATTCTGTTCAAGTAAGGTCGTGAACGGCAAGTCAGGAAAAGACGATATAAAGGCTATTGTCATTTTGTGCAGCGTCGATGTGGGACTAATGTTGTTGTGCTTTGTGTATTTTGCAGCTCACAACTATCTGCAAGGTTTTGCCTTCAATTCAACCACATTGAAGCCAACTACTGTAAAAAGCAAAGAATTCCAATTCAGAAAGAGTAAACCTTTATTAATAGTTGGCTCGAAGCCGTAAGAACATCTAATTGGCTGAAAAATCAACCCTGCCAACAAAATCAAAGAACTTTCAGTTTTTGCTCACAAAATCAAAGAGTTTAAACAAAATTGAAAAAATGTACCGCTAACGAAACAAAGAGTTAGAACGCACTCTTAAGGGATCATCTTCTGAGTATCGTCCTCGGGTATGGATGCTGATGAAGAAGAACCGCTATATTTGCTGGGCATTGGTGTATTCCTTCGAGAACTGCGTTTTGTTAGGACAACTGCGGGCTCTTTCTCAAATTCCTGGGCAGGTGCATCGTTCTCGCTGTCATCTTCAGCCTTGAAAACTGGGTGGATGTACGCATTTTGAAGGAAGCCTTTCATGTTCAGATTCGGCTCTCTTGTGCGTTCTAATGTATCTTTCATCATTGCTTCCTGCAATCCACCATAAGAAAATGTTCATCACAGTCAAATCACTTCAACCAGCACAACGAAGAACAAGGTCAACCAATAGTGAATGCAACAAACCTGCAAGGGATGTCTGATGAAAGCAGGTTCGTAACGGCCTTTGCAGAATCTATGGAACCATATGGTCAACACTGGGAGTGTGATGAGCAGTGGAGTTGACTGAGCAGCTTCTTTTGAACTTAACAATCCCATCAGCAGCAGTTGTGAGACAATTAGTGCCGTTATGATGCGCCCGTGGACATCAGGCCAGAATGCCGCAGCACTTTCATACTCTTGATTATAGACGTTTATAATCTAGAATCGACCAACGAAATGCATTAGAATTTAGCAGAATTACTTAGTCAAGAAATGAATATCTCAACCAAAAAATAACTAAACCCTTCTCTTGGAAAATGTCGCAACTTACCTGATGACGATAAACAACATATGCCAGGGCAAAGAATACTATTATGAACGGAAGTAGGATTGGTGACCAAGGGTTCCGGGATCCATGGCCTCTTCCCTATCCTTTTCAGTCTTCACCAAGAAGAAGTTTTTCAGGTGATATATAATCAAGGGTTTCAACCTTAGAATCTCACCAGCAATTCCGGCCCACTCAGTCAACCATATAGTTGGGTTTCTGGATTGTTGAGTTTGTGCACAAACAGCGGCACCCCATCGAGTTCTGAAGGAAACAAAAGCTGCTGGCATGATAGATTTAGGGCTACTTGTAATCTTATCTCTCTCCAAGGATATCTGTCAACAATAAATTTGATTTGAAAAAGAAAGAACATAAGTGTTCCTGTAATGATTGATCTATAAAAGACAAAGAAGTAGTCAATCAGGACTTGAGCTAACTCCGAAGCTTTCCTTGTCCAGTGTCAAATAGAAGCAACAGTGAGCAACACTGGTGGAACAAATTTTAGAGTAGTTAAGGGATACTTACTTCTTTTGATAGCCTCTCAATCTCAGATGTATAAAAATCAATTGCATCCACCCGTTTGCCCCAAAGACCAAGAAATCCAGTCTGCTCACAAGACGTTGTTAATGGAAATGAGAAATAGCATGATGAAAAGAAAAGGGAAGGAAACAAAATGAAAAAAAAAAAGGAATAAAGAAATCAGAATAATAATGCAAAATACCTTCTTAGATGGTCTTTTAGATGAATTTCTAGAAAATTTAAGTTGATAGTAGTCAAGCCAATTCTGAATTTTCTTCTTCTCATTGACTAATTCAGAGAGTTTGCTTGCATTGTAAACAACCTGCATGCGAATAGTTCAGTAAGAAATTAAACATATAACCGAAATACATGGAAGAAGAGCACAGGTGTAAATCCCTTTTCACGGTAATCATTACAACAGTTAACATACTGACGTGTTTGCATGTTTATTACTATAGAACAACCCTACTTTATTTAGACCCCTCTATATTTGTGGAAAGCAGGGCAGGGACTGTTGAAATTGAATTTTTTTTTTATAACTTGAACGCCCGTGTCTGTGTGAATCAGTATTAAGGATGTAAAGAAAAGCAAAAGGACCAAACCTGATGAGTGAGATAGTGGTCTGGATGGTTGACCAGAAAAAAATGTTCCACGAGCTGACTAACTGTTTCATCAGGATCTGGTGGCACATTTCTAACCAGTACCTACACTTCACAACAGTTAGATCCACAACAGTGAAAATAAATGTTTAAAGAACACCAATTTTATAGTTTTCCCACTCAATAATGTAACTGGATAGTGCATAGGAGTAGGAATACATCATGTAGAAAGATAAACGAGAAAACAAGACTCGGTATATAAACATGTTGAACATTTACAATTTAATGATGTAAATTTAACTGCTTGACCCACAGCCCTTGCTAGTGGCTGTTAATGTTATGTCCCGACTACTGTGCTTCAATGTCAATTTATTTGTCACATAAGCTTAAGAATAATCAAGTTGATCTTATTGTGAACTGATCAGGGCGCCGCCGTTCTGATCAGGGCTCCTTCTCGTACTCTGTTTTCAATATGTAGCATGTCCAAATTGTAAAAGCATAGGCCATTGCTAAATCAGTCCAAAATCTGCATCAGATGTTAAACAATCAGGGAAGGTAAATTTCCTTGAAATGCAAACAAGTTTCAATGCACCGTAGCATATAAATGAGTCCCATCAAAAGTACATGATCACCGGAAGGATATAAACTAGGCAATTCTCAATTTAGATTAAATCTTGCATATTAACCTAGAATGCTAATTACCCTCAGTTGAGAAAATTAAGAAAATTAATTCCTCAAAGGTCAGATTTTTAAATAATTAGGAACTGCGTGTGCAAGAAATTAAAAGTCGGACTTGAGGAAAAAAAATAGCAAACCTTAAAGGAAAGTGAGGCAATAGTAGAGCTTAGTGAAGAAAGTATTGCATACCTATGAGATCCAAGAGGAACATTTGAGATAGAGGAACATTTTTTAATAATTATTTTGTACTTTGTCAATAGACTTGCAAACCAACTCTTAATTCTTATTTCATCACATAATCCTTGTGGAATGAAGGACATTTACCCAGATCAGTGAAGGTAGAAGATAGGGATAGGGATAGATATCGTGGAAGGGATGATGGGGTTAAAGATAAACAAGAGATGGCATGTGTTTGACATTTACTTGATATTGCCATCCTGATTCTAAAACCAACAACCCCAAAACGAATTATCTAATAATATTTTTATGGTTTTCTACTTACTTGTCTTGACTTGTAGGGTTATTTTCTTAAGCCTTTCTTTGGCGGCCAGGAAATGAAGAGAAAATGCATAATTGTTATGTATATTCCTTTTTGCATCGTTATTGTCATGTCTTTGTAATTTTATAGCAATCTCTGGTCACTCATGAGTCATGACTTGTTTAGTTGCACTTACAATAAGTCTTATATGGAGGAAGCTTCTATTCTGTCGCAAAAGATAGCATCTGTACACATGAAGGCGTCTTATATTTCTATCAACGATGAAATGGTCTAAATCTAATATGCTTTATATAAAGCGTGTGAAAACTAATAGAAGTAGTTTGACAAAATGATGATGCTTTCAGGTGTTAGACGTATATAAGTTAAAGTTGGTCCCATATACGCTTTACCTCACAGTTTATCTCATCGATTGGTTTCTCTGTCACAATTACATTGAGAGGAACAGACTTCAATTGCTTAGCTCTTTTTTCTTGGTGAGAATTGGAGTTTTCGAGTTGGGTTGATTTCTATCACTTCATGGTTGGAATGTTTCAGTTTTTTTGATAGTATAACAGTGTTGCTTACTAATGGATTGTCATTTAACATTGTGTTGGTGTTTTTTTTTCTTTTTCTTTTTCTTCAGGTCAAGAATGGGAATCTGTTTCGATAAGGTTCAATGTTGTGAAGCCAGGTATCTTGAATAATGTCAATAGTCTTGAAGCTTGATTCGATTTACTTCTCTAAGAGAGAAAAAAAAGCATTTTTTAAATTGATGTCATTTTCCTTATGGAAGTCTTCTGGTTGTTTTTTTTTTTTTTTTTTTATTGCGCATATCTTTTGTGATGATTATGGTTGAAATTTTAATTTGTTCTATGCTTTTGTTTGGTTTTATGATGTTGACATATTGTCACTGACTTCCTTCTATTTATTTAATTGATGAGATCTTGTTCTAATCACTCGATGTGCCTTTTTTGGCCAGTACATTCAATGATGCAGGGGAAGAATAAACTTGAGCCAAAGGATCTGTGGTTGGAACCATTAGTTTCTTCTATTTCTTGGAAACCTTGTGCCGACCAACGGGTTAGATTATCAGGTGCAACGGATGGAGAGAACTGAAGGTATGTCATTGTTAGTTCTTATTTCAATAGACATGATTGATTATCAGGAGTTTATTATATACTGATGCAATCGACGGAGAGAACTGAAGATAACCTTTTAGCATATTCCTATAATTCAAAATATGTATGTGAATGACAAATCCTGTGTTGAATTTGGGTTGGGTTTTGTTTTTTTGTTTATTTTAGTGATGACGAGCCAATCAAATCACATGGTTTTTTTTCTTCTTTTGCATCTGTTTCTTCATCACCACCTTTAATGTTATTTGAATATTTCTTTTTGCTTGCTGTTGTTGTTGTTGCTGCTGCCAATATCAGGAGACTAATGCTGATTGAGTTCTTCATTTTTTTTGTTTATTGACTGACTAACCAATGTATATTTCTTTTAGTTGTCCCTTTTTGCTGACTTGGTGCCACTACCAAAGACATTTGCATTAAAAAGGATATGTGTTGTATGCAACCTTATATAATCAGTTTTAGAAGACGTATTTGAATGCATGATGATTTGGTGTTCAAATAATTTAGTATTCGGAACCATAAACCGACAAGAACCGAATCGAAACCGGTGTAGACCGAACTGTACGGTTCTAGTAATAAATTTAAGCAGAACCGTACCGAACCAAACCGTTAATATTTTTTGGTTTCGATTCCAGTTTAGGAGTGGAACAGCACCAAATCGTACCGTGTCCACCCCTGATCAAGAGACCAATGCATATTTTCTTTAATGCTATTTGAATATTTCATTTTGCTTGCTGTTGCTGCTGCCAATATCAGGAGACCAATTTCAGGAGACTAATGCTGATTGAGTTCTTCATTTTTTTGTTTGTTGACTGACTAACCAATGTATATTTCTTTTAGTTGTCTCTTTTTGTTGATTTGGTGCCACTACCAAAGACATTTTCATTAAAAGGATATGTATTGTATGCAACTTTATATAATCAGTTTTAGAAGATATATTTGAATGCATGATGATTTGGTGTTCAAATAATTTAGTATTCGAAACCGTAAACCGGCAAGAACCAAATTGGAACCGGTGTAGACCGAGCTGTACGATTCTAGCAATAAATTTAAGCAGAACCGTACCAAACCGAACTGTTAATATTTTATGGTTCTGATTTAGGGATGGAACTGCACCGAACCGCACCGTGCCCACCCCTAGTAGTTACTTTCTTATGTAGTTTAACTTTTTTTTTTATTTTTTTAATAAAGATGGTTTCCTATATGTTATAGGGAGATTATATTCAAACACCCCAAATTACTTCTCTCACACCCTTTTAATTTTTTAATATTTTTCTATCAAGTGTTAGTGGTGTGTAGAAAATATTAAAAAATTAAAAAGGTGTGGGAGAAGTAATTTGAGGCGTGTGAATATAATCTCTCTATGTTATATTGCCTAATAAAACAGAAAACCTGAATAATATAAAAGCAAATGACTTAGCAGACCTGGGTCAACGTTTGAACAGATTCTTGTACATGGTTCAAAGAGTTTCTTTCAAAGCCTGCACATCGACTTGTGTTGGAAGTCTTGTCGTAGTGGACTTCAATTTTGTTAACCTGTATTGTTTAGAATCAGGAAGCAAACCGTAAAGCAAAAAACTGCACAGATTTGTTTTAACGGATTTGAATTACATACTAAAAGTGTAAAACTATTCATAAAACTAGACATAATCCAACTGTAAACCTTTAAACCACATGAGTTGAAATCAAGTTGGTAAAACCACCACAACTCATGTCATAGGCCATATGACACTAAGTACCAGTTTGGTACTGCTTAATTTTTTTTTTAAAAGTAGGGGTGAAAAAAATCTGGCCTAAAAATTGTGTTTGGTAATAGAGCAAAAGAGCGCTTATTTCCGAAGTTACGGTCATAAAAAGCTGAAATATGGAAGCAGCTATTTGCTGCTTTGAAAAATCGGCTATTTTTTCTTGAAAACACGGGTGAACAGTGTGTTTAATAAAAGTTTGTAAATGGCGATCCTACCCTCTATTTGTCTCTCCATCACAATGAGATACATCACACCGATAAAAAATTTCATCTTCCTTGCTCAGGTCGCGTCGTCCTCTTCCTTGCTTTGGTCGGCAACTCCAGTTTTAGCAATTATTCAGAACCAGCTAAATCTATCATATTCTGCACCCATCAATTAAAATTTAAAGACGAACACTCATAGAGGAAGTAAATAATTAAAATATTGTAAGGCAACAAATCATTTGGAACTATTATCACACTTTGATAGAGAACGGCAGAAAGAATACGAACCTGAAAATTCATTCCCTTTGCTTACATGGTAGGAGAGAAAGATTCGAGAGTCCAACCCCTTTGTGTTTTTTTTTTTTTTTTTTTTTTTTTTTTATCAAAAGCACTTTTATGAAAAAAGTTTATCAAACACTAACTGCTTTAATTTACAACTACTTATTCTTACAGCACAGCATAAACAGTTTTTTTTTAAAAGCACATCAATACCAAACTAGCCCTAAGATCCCGACTCGTGAAGCTAACTCAAATAACATCAAGCTGAAAAGTTTGGAACCAACCTGGCGAGGCTGAGAAACAAGTGTGCTAAAGTCATTTCACATCACTATGGATATTTCCATCGTCATATTGTCCCCCAAGTCCACTTTCATCATCCTAGTATGGAAATTGCCCATCCTCGTCACATTGTTGCCTTGATTCATCTGATACAACAAGCAGTCTATATAAACTACTTGAACATTTCATCAGTAATAAAATAAATAAATAAATAAATAAAAGGGTTGAGAAAACAAATGGACGTTCCAAAAAATTAATTATTGGTATATCTATTTGTAATCGAGAAAGAATTTATTACCTGAGGACTTCCTGCGTCGCCTTCCAAGGCACTACAGCAAAAAAGAGCATATCATGAAATAGAAAGAGTACACCAAATAATATGTGGTATGTGTTAACTACATTGTAAAAGATGAAGAATTGGTACAGAGGAAGATGAAGATGATAGAGAGAAACAAGAGTGATTCTAGAGAGAGTTCAGAGAGAGAAATAGGATTTGTATTAACTAACTAAAATGAAGATTACACATACTGTTTTTATAAGAGAAATCCTAACTACTTTAACCAAATACTAACAACCTTACTAACTATATTACTAACTGTATTTCTAACTGTATTACACTTGTACCCTTAATACTTCCCCTCAATCTCAACTGGGGTATCCCAGTTTGAGATTGCATCAAAGTCTCGAATAGCAAACACTGAAATATGGACAAATGGACACACTACAGATTACAGCAATTGAGCTTGCTTTTGCTCCTCATGTCCTTCTCCAAAGAGTTTATCATTTACTGTCTCTGTAAATGCATTTCAATCCAGTTTGCATAAGTTTCCGGGATATCTTTAATGGCCAAGTGCAACTAGTTTTAATGCAACTTCTTTTGTTCTTCTTCCCACAAAGTACACTAGTGCATTCCGAACACTTATTAAAAGCATGCTGCTGAAAAACCCAGAACTCAGGCTAAGTGTTGCCGAGAGGTTTGCTCACCCATTCCTTCAACCTCATGTTCACAAGGTTCATCTCAAACTCAATAACCCGAGACATGGAACTTTAGCGATCAACTAGCACACCTGTTACTTGAAGAAAACAAAATTTTCAGAGCCATAAGATGTTCCTTTCTCCACTCCCCATTATCAGGAGAAGCGGCATACATTTAGCAATGATAGGACTTTAAATCCTAGTATATATGGAGGACATTCTGTTGGTGGTATTGGCACCTATAGAAAAGCAGCCATACGCAAGCAACCAATTGCTTCCAAAACTTCAAATATCGTCAACAGTCGAGTTACTCTAGCAAAAGCATCTACCACTCCCAAGAGATTTATGGAGCCAAAGAATCATGCATCGCTTCCTGTTTCACACACTCCGCAGAAGATAGTGAGTATAACTTGCAGAGCATCATTGCCATTAGCAAGAGCTGCAACTCAACAGACCCCCAAAAATCATACTACTTCAGTCAACTTCCCAAAGAATTTCAGCCCCTCAAACTGATTTCTACACCTCTGTACCTGTTGTTTTCTTTCAACATACTCACAAGATTATGAAACCATTTTGTATGCAAAAGCCTCTGTTTCCAATAGAATACAGAATCAAAGAATAGCCTTTTATAAAGTTGTAACACACCCTTTTGCTGGTTATAACAATTCCTTGCGGGATTACCCTTCGTGGGATTTACCGTCATCAACTTCATTTACCATTGGCATCGGCCTTTAAAATAGAAAATGAACAAACTATAGTGTGGCATCAACCTTAACTATAGTACCACGGGGTCGCCCTTTATGGATTTTACCAAAAATAACTACTCTTAACAATGGCATTGGCCTTCACAATTTCAACAACAAAAAATCAACATCTATGTAAGATTACCCTTTGTGGGATTTACCTACTCACATCACGGAATTACCCTTTGTGAGATTTACCGTTTAACAACTTCTTCTACCCTTCGTGGGATTTACCTATTCACATCACGGAATTACCCTTCGTGAGATTTACCGTTTAACAACTTCTTCAAACTTCATCGTATAACCGGACTTACTGTAGATTCATGTGAACAACTGAATTGGTTAGACTCGACATTATCGGCTTTGATAAGAAAACATACTGCACAAACTCCTCAATCAACTCCTAAACAATCTTCCATTCATCAGTCAACATAATCTATGCGTCAAATAGAAGAAAAAACAAACCAGTGATTCATCAAGTGCACATCTACGTCGAGACTTGAGAAACCATAAGGGAAGCAGTGGAGAAGCTCTCTGTTATGAATCGCCCTGATGGAAACTATCCATTGTGTTTGTGCCCTTTGGTCCTAGAAAATGAGCAGAAAAATGCTTTGCCATTTATGAAGTTGATGTCTTGTTTCCATTGCTTGCATAGTGAGTGCATTATTAGGTGGTGGAGTTGGCTTCAAACAGAAGAAATTTTGACAATACTTCACAAAGAAAAAAAAAATCTTGAGCTGTCATTTCGTCGAACATGTAGATTGCACAAATTGTGAACTTTTCTCCGCACTAGAAAACCAATCTCCCACCAAGAAACCAATTCCCAAGAAACCAATTCGTCGAAGACATAAAGTGCAAGAATGCACTACACAACTGCTTCCAATTCATCGCTTCATCTGGACTGCAGCGAACAAGAAGCATAGGATTTTGGGGAAACAACACCACATTCTGAGGAAAACCCCAATTCAAAGAAAACACCAAATCTGGATGAGATGAAGATATTCCACTGGACCCAAGAAGTTGCTTGAAACTCCCACACAACCACTCTGAGAGAGTCTCTTCTTTCCTCTCGATTTGGATTTCACACGGACGCACTCTCGCTTTCTCACTTCGCAACCATCGCAAGTCTCAATCAATTCGAAAATCTCCATCTCCGGTTCTTAAAGCTTGATTCTACAATCTTGAACCATGACTACGAAGGTTTTCTCGCAGCCCAACGGCATCGTCGCAAACGGCGAACAGAACGGAGCACCGAAAATCAACCCAACAATCGCAACCGTGATCCTAACAATCGCAGAAAAATCAACCCAAGAATCTACTGGAAATTTGAAGAGAAACTAAACTAGAAAGAAAAAGAAAATGTAAACTACCACGAAGAGAAACCACCATAATCCATGGCGTAAGCCTGGTGGCTCTAATACCATGTTAGCTACATTGTAAAAGATGAAGAATTGGTGCAGAGGAAGATGAAGATGATAGAGAGATTCTAGAGAGAGAAATAGGATTTGTATTAACTAACTAAAATGAAGATTACAAATACTGTTTTTATAAGAGAAATTCTAACTACTTTAACCAAATACTAACAACCTTACAAACTATATTACTAACTGTATTTCTAACTGTATTACACTTGACCCTTAATAGTATGATTGTTGACAGTTGACACACATTACCTTTACTTGAGGTAGAAGAAATAGCTTTATAAGCTCGTCTGGTTAGTCAGGAAGTTTTGTATTGCAGGGTGCTCCACTTGCAGGGAGCAGTAAGGATTTTGGATTTTTGGGAGGAACAAAAAATATATGAGAACTCTTCTTCCAGGGATTTTGTGAAATCAAGATCCTGCTGTGCTTTGGTCTTCTTTTGTTTAACTGTTACTGGTTGTTCTGCAGGACGATCGTTCTCTGAAACTGAAAAAACAGATTGTGTGATGTGTTACCTTACTATTGAACCACAAAAGATACACATACACATTAGTTGATGACATGATCAATGAACCTGACCTTTAATTTTTCGATGCTTCCAATGATCAGGACCTACCCATGCATTTTGCTTTGAAGTAAATCCAAGACTTAAGAACAAAAACCCATCAACTTTCTCAAGCCTCTTATCCATATCAAGCTCATGGTAAGCACCCGTTTCATTATTCTACAAAAGTTGAAAATTATCAGGGAATGAAGTCATTCTTAAATTTTTCATAAAACTAAAATGAAAAACCAATGGAACAAATATTTACGATTCAAACTTAATATGAATAGTATGTTCGAAAAACCTCATGATAACTAGGGAAATTTGAACTTTCACAGTTAGGGTCCTCCTCCACAACGCTTGTTTGGTCATCATGATCATAATCCCAGTTCCCGCAATTCTCAGATACATCACAATCAAAATCAGCTCCATTGTTATAAGGAGCATCAACTTACTCTGCTGATTCTTGATCACGTGTATATATATCTGGTGGCCTTCTGTTATCTTCATCAAATCGATCAACTAAACTCCTGAGAATTGGTGAAATTTCACCTTTGATTTCGCATGTTCAGTACCATCTGTTCTACATATTCTATAAAAGATTAAAGAAAAAGTTAATCTTAGTAAACCACATCATTCTCATTTGGAAAAAAATGGGAAGATGAGATTTCGAAGAACTCAATAGAATACCGAAAACGCAACTCACCACCAACAAAAGAAAGATCAATGGTATCTGATTTATCAAGTTGATTATCAGATGCTATGCGCTTCCCTGGTACCTCCGAAGAGTCAAAGACCACTCTGCATCCACCATATAATCCAAGATTATTCATTAAAAGACCCTTGGCCCCACCTTCATCAAATTGTGCAGACGTCTGTGTTAGAGGGGATCAACTGCAAATGCAACTGAAATTACAAACAAAATTGTAGCACTGGATGAGTGATCACCGCCACACTTTTTTACATTTAGAACCTCAAAAGATGATTCCAACGTTGATAAGGGGGATATCTGCATGTATGGATTTATGTCAGCATTTAGTATACGGGAGTTCAATAAATCACTGTAGTGAGTCAGAGAACAGTCAACCTTCTTCTGCGTCTCTTTCTTGGAACTAGCCGTATCTTTTCCATTGTCAGCATTGCATCCTTTACTCTGGTATCTAAAATTACAACAGTATCAAGATACTAACAAGATCAATGGAGCACAAGTCCAATGTGAAAGAAATTACTATTACAATTTACAGATGAGCTGCTTAAAGATAACTATACCACATATTCATCATTCCGATAAACCATAAAAAAATCACATTGCTTCTGCCAGGAAAGGTCATTGATTGTATGTTCTCTAATTCATTGTATAGGTTATAAATGCAAAGGTTAATACAGCAAAGCTATCGATTTTATCTACCTTGAAACGGTATAATGACTAATATAATAAGGGTAAAAGTGTAACTAGATAAGTTTTTTTATAACAACCCTTGTAATTGGCTAATGTTTAGTGTGATAATGATGTAATTAGTTGATAGCACAAATGGGTGTGTTATTAGTATATATATACCTGAAGGATGTAATCTTATTGTTTAAGAAATGAAAGTATAACATTTCTATTTCTATCATGGTATCTCTCGCCTAAGTCTCACGACCCTCGATCCTTCTCTCTTTGCTTCTGCTTCTCGCGCTTCTTCTTGGCGATCAAAACCCTAGATCTTTCAGCTATGGCGACCTCTGGCTCTCCTTCTTCTCAATCTGAATCTCCTATTCATCCTGTTCCAACGAATGCGGGCCCTAATTCTTCACCATCCTCGGCAATTTCTTCTATCACGATCCAGAATATTGGATCTTTGGTTCCGATTAAGCTCACAACGACGAACTATCTTACCTGGAGTGCATTGTTCGCTCCGATCTTCCGCTGATACAATCTCACCAGTATCATTGACGGCACGATACCTGCTCCGCTAAAATTTCTTCTTGATTCTTTTGGTAATCGCACCTCTACTCTGAATCCTCAATATACTGCTTGGTTTGAAAATGATCAGAATATTTTGATCTGGATTAATTCTACGCTCTCGAATGCTCTTATTCCATATACTGTTGGTGTTAATTCAGCTCATGAGCTCTGGTCGAAATTGGAATCACGTCTTGCAACTGCATTGCAATCGCACATTCATGAACTTCGTTCTCGTCTTCGTACCGTCACAAAGGGGGATTCCACAGCTGCGGTCTATCTTCAACAAATTGAAGAAATTTATGATGCCCTAGCCAATGTCGGTGCTCCAATTGAAGAATCTGAGTTGATTTCTGTGCTTCTACATGGTTTGCCCTCTGAGTATGAATCGTTTATTGATGTTGTTCAGTTTCGACTTGGTTCCACTACTATTGATGAACTTCATGGTCTTCTTTTGAGCAAGGAGCTTCAACTAACTGCTCGCAAGAAAATCTCTTTACCAGCACCAATTCAAGCTTTCAATTCCTCTGCTGGTCTTCTTCCAACTCCAACTGGTGATTCTGGTTCACAGGCATTTTTTTACTCAGAATGGCTCCAATCTACATTCCTATGGTTCTTCCAATCGTGGCAATGGTTCTCATCCAAGGAATTACAACAGTCGTGGTACTCAGAGGAATTACCAAGGTTTTCAGGGCAATCCAAAATTTCATCGAGGCAATCAGGGCAATTACAGAAATAATCGTGGTTCTCGTGCCAACTATAACATGTCTACCAGAAAGATCTATTGCCAAATCTGTCGCCAAATGGATCATGAAGCTGCAGAGTGTCCATAACGCATGAATCCACATTTTGGTACCAAGACCTCTCAACTGCATACAATGCAACTACCACTCCTACATGGCTACTTGACTCTAGTGCTAGTTCGCACATGACCAACTCTTACACCAATCTGCAAAATCCTGAGTTATACAATGGATCTGAACAAGTATATGTTGGTGATGGCAAAGGTTTGCCCATACTTAACTCTGGTTCATCTACTCTTAATACTGCCTCTCATTGTTTTGATCTAAAAAATGTGTTGCATGTTCCTCATCTTAAGCAAGATTTGATTTCTGCAAATCGGTTCATACTTGATAATTGGTGTTCTATTCACTTGTATCCTTTTCACTTCATTGTGAAGGATCTGTCTTCGGAGAAAACGCTCTTTAAAGGTCCTGTGAGAGCTGGATTTTATCCATTTCATGCATCTCCATTCTTTAGTACTCCTCAGGCATTTGCAACATATGCTAAAGCTTCGCAGAACCGCACCAAACCGAACTGTTAATATTTTATGGTTCTGATTTAGGGATGGAACTGCACCGAACCGCACCGTGCCCACCCCTAGTAGTTACTTTCTTATGTAGTTTAACTTTTTTTTTTATTTTTTTAATAAAGATGGTTTCCTATATGTTATAGGGAGATTATATTCAAACACCCCAAATTACTTCTCTCACACCCTTTTAATTTTTTAATATTTTTCTATCAAGTGTTAGTGGTGTGTAGAAAATATTAAAATATTAAAAAGGTGTGGGAGAAGTAATTTGAGGCGTGTGGATATAATCTCTCTATGTTATATTGCCTAATAAAACAGAAAACCTGAATAATATAAAAGCAAATGACTTAGCAGACCTGGGTCAACGTTTGAACAGATTCTTGTACATGGTTCAAAGAGTTTCTTTCAAAGCCTGCACATCGACTTGTGTTGGAAGTCTTGTCGTAGTGGACTTCAATTTTGTTAACCTGTATTGTTTAGAATCAGGAAGCAAACCGTAAAGCAAAAAACTGCACAGATTTGTTTTAACGGATTTGAATTACATACTAAAAGTGTAAAACTATTCATAAAACTAGACATAATCCAACTGTAAACCTTTAAACCACATGAGTTGAAATCAAGTTGGTAAAACCACCACAACTCATGTCATAGGCCATATGACACTAAGTACCAGTTTGGTACTGCTTAATTTTTTTTTTAAAAGTAGGGGTGAAAAAAATCTGGCCTAAAAATTGTGTTTGGTAATAGAGCAAAAGAGCGCTTATTTCCGAAGTTACGGTCATAAAAAGCTGAAATATGGAAGCAGCTATTTGCTGCTTTGAAAAATCGGCTATTTTTTCTTGAAAACACGGGTGAACAGTGTGTTTAATAAAAGTTTGTAAATGGCGATCCTACCCTCTATTTGTCTCTCCATCACAATGAGATACATCACACCGATAAAAAATTTCATCTTCCTTGCTCAGGTCGCGTCGTCCTCTTCCTTGCTTTGGTCGGCAACTCCAGTTTTAGCAATTATTCAGAACCAGCTAAATCTATCATATTCTGCACCCATCAATTAAAATTTAAAGACGAACACTCATAGAGGAAGTAAATAATTAAAATATTGTAAGGCAACAAATCATTTGGAACTATTATCACACTTTGATAGAGAACGGCAGAAAGAATACGAACCTGAAAATTCATTCCCTTTGCTTACATGGTAGGAGAGAAAGATTCGAGAGTCCAACCCCTTTGTGTTTTTTTTTTTTTTTTTTATCAAAAGCACTTTTATGAAAAAAGTTTATCAAACACTAACTGCTTTAATTTACAACTACTTATTCTTACAGCACAGCATAAACAATTTTTTTTTTAAAAGCACATCAATACCAAACTAGCCCTAAGATCCCGACTCGTGAAGCTAACTCAAATAACATCAAGCTGAAAAGTTTGGAACCAACCTGGCGAGGCTGAGAAACAAGTGTGCTAAAGTCATTTCACATCACTATGGATATTTCCATCGTCATATTGTCCCCCAAGTCCACTTTCATCATCGTAGTATGGAAATTGCCCATAAACCATAAAAAAATCATTGACGGCACGATACCTGCTCCGCTGAAATTTCTTCTTGATTCTTTTGGTAATCGCACCTCTACTCTGAATCCTCAATATACTGCTTGGTTTGAAAATGATCAGAATATTTTGATCTGGATTAATTCTACGCTCTCGAATGCTCTTATTCCATATACTGTTGGTGTTAATTCAGCTCATGAGCTCTGGTCGAAATTGGAATCACGTCTTGCAACTGCATCGCAATCGCACATTCATGAACTTCGTTCTCGTCTTCGTACCGTCACAAAGGGGGATTCCACAGCTGCGGTCTATCTTCAACAAATTGAAGAAATTTATGATGCCCTAGCCAATGTCGATGCTCCAATTGAAGAATCTGAGTTGATTTCTGTGCTTCTACATGGTTTGCCCTCTGAGTATGAATCGTTTATTGATGTTGTTCAGTTTCGACTTGGTTCCACTACTATTGATGAACTTCATGTCTTCTTTTGAGCAAGGAGCTTCAACTAACTGCTCGCAAGAAAATCTCTTTACCAGCACCAATTCAAGCTTTTAATTCCTCTGCTGGTCTTCTTCCAACTCCAACGGGTGATTCTGGTTCACAGGCATTTTTTTACTTAGAATGGCTCCAATCTACATTCCTATGGTTCTTCCAATCGTGGCAATGGTTCTCATCCAAGGAATTACAACAGTCGTGGTACTCAGAGGAATTACCAAGGTTTTCAAGGCAATCCAAAATTTCATCGAGGCAATCAGGGCAATTACAGAAATAATCGTGGTTCTCGTGCCAACTATAACATGTCTACCAGAAAGATCTATTGCCAAATCTGTCGCCAAATGGATCATGAAGCTGCAGAGTGTCCATAACGCATGAATCCACATTTTGGTACCAAGACCTCTCAACTGCATACAATGCAACTACCACTCCTACATGGCTACTTAACTCTAGTGCTAGTTCGCACATGACCAACTCTTACACCAATCTGCAAAATCCTGAGTTATACAATGGATCTGAACAAGTATATGTTGGTGATGGCAAAGGTTTGCCCATACTTAACTCTGGTTCATCTACTCTTAATACTGCCTCTCATTGTTTTGATCTAAAAAATGTGTTGCATGTTCCTCATCTTAAGCAAGATTTGATTTCTGCAAATCGGTTCATACTTGATAATTGGTGTTCTATTCACTTGTATCCTTTTCACTTCATTATGAAGGATCTGTCTTCGGAGAAAACGCTCTTTAAAGGTCCTGTGAGAGCTGGATTTTATCCATTTCATGCATCTCCATTCTTTAGTACTCCTCAGGCATTTGCAACATATGCTAAAGCTTCGCAGGATACATGGCATCAACGATTGGGCCATTCTACATTCAAAATACTAAATAAGCTAGCATCTAAGTCCTGTATTTCTGTTTCCAGTTCTTTAAATAAAGCTGTGTGCTCTAGTTGTGCTCTAGGAAAATGTTCCAAGCTGTCTTTTGCTGCTGTATCTTGCACATCCAGTAAGCCTCTTGAGCTTTTGCACACTGATGTAAGGGGTCCTACACCACTTCTCTCTATCGATGGATATCGATATTACATCATATTTGTTGATGACTATACAAAATACACTTGGTTATTTCCACTTAAATCCAAGTCTGATGTCTTTGATACTTTTGTGCACTTCTAAGCTTTGGTTGAAAACTTACTTAAGTCTAAGATTGTGACTCTACGATCTGACTCTGGTGGGGAATTTCTGAGTTCCAAATTTATCCATCACCTTCAAGTGCATGGTATTTCACACCAATTGAGCTGTCCTCACACACCAAAACAAAATGGTTGTGCTGAGCGCAAGCACAGACACCTAGTTGAAACTGCTTGGACTCTTCTCGCAGCATCCAAGGTCCCTCACTCTTACTGGGATGAAGCATTTGCTACAGCCATCTATCAGATTAACAGGATGCCAACAGTCACCAAATCTTCTCCATGGGAATTATTATTTGGTAAAGCTCCAGATTATACATCTCTGAAACTTTTTGGGTACAAATGCTTTCCATGGCTGAAGCCTTACACCACCTCCAAGTTTGATCCAAAGAGCAAGAAATGTATCTTCTTGGGTTACAGTTTAAACCACAAAGGCTATAAGTGCCTTGATCCTCTCGCTGGTCGTTTATACATCTCGAGACATGTGATCTTTGATGAAGCCACATTTCCTTTTGCTCAAAAGGATTTTCATCACCCATCTCAGCCCAACTCCAGTTTTTCAACATTGCAGAGTTAGAACCTCATTCCCAATTCCTTAACCTTGCCCAATATCTCTTCTTCATCCAATTTTACTCCTCCTGATAAAACTCTTCCCTCACATTCCCCTATTGCTACATCCTCCTCACTACTAATCTCATCTTTAGTGCCTAATCGTGTTTCTGTCTCCAGTCACATTCCCTTACCTACAAACTCTCATTCAATGCAAACCAGATCCAAATCTGGTATTTTTAAACCTAAGGCTCTTTTGGCAACAAAACACCCTCTGCCTCCTGATATATCTACTAATTATACACCAACTACTTATCTTCAGGCATCTAAATTCCCTCACTGGAGGAAAGCAATGCAGGAAGAATTCAATGCCCTTATTCAAACTGGCACTTGGTCTCTAGTCCCTGCTACTTCTTCTCAAAACTTAGTTGGTGCAAAATGGGTTTTTCAGATCAAACACAAATCTGATGGTACTGTTGACAGGTACAAAGCCCGGCTTGTTGCCAAGGGGTTTCATCAGCAACAAGGACTGGATTACATTGAGACTTTTAGTCCAGTTGCCAAGCTTGCCACCATCAGGCTTATACTCACCTTGGCTGCCAAATTTGATTGGTTTCTAAATCAACTTGATGTTAGTAATGCATTCTTACATGGCAACCTAACTGAATCTGTGTTTATGATCTAACCACCTGGGTTTGAAGATCCTACTAAGCCTCATCATGTCTGCAAGTTACACAAATCTTTGTATGGGTTAAAGCAAGCCCCTAGGGCTTGGTATGATAAGTTGACTACTGCCTTAAAGTCACTTGGCTTCTCCAGTTCACAGAATGATTACTCTTTATTTGTCAAAAAGGATCCAGCCTTAGTTTTCATACTGGTCTATGTTGATGATATTATTGTCACTGGTCTTAATGCTTAACTATGTCAAGACATCATTTCTCAACTCAGTGGTTTATTTCCTGTTAAGGATCTTGGTCCACTTCATTACTTCCTTGGTATCGAAGCTCATCGATCCTCCTCTGGCATATTCCTATCTCAGCACAAGTATATTGTAGATCTTCTCACCAAAGTTCACATGGAAGGCTCCAAGCCTTGTGTTACACCTCTTAGCACAACTAAGTTGGATCATGAGTCTCCCCTGTTGGCTAATCCTGCAGAATATAGGTCTTTAGTTGGTGGACTCCAGTACTTAACCTGGACTAGGCCTGATCTATCCTTTGCAGTGAACTTGGTGTGCCAATTCATGCAGCATCCACGACATTCTCATCTTCAGGCAGTCAAACGTATTCTCCGCTATATACTTCAGTAAAAAAACAAAGGACCTTATATGCCTCAGAGTGTACTGAATCCACCCTCATTGAGTAAATTTTGACTCCAGCTTCAAGAGTGCAGCTTGCCTGCACATATAGAGAAGTGATACATATTTAAGCAAACATAACGTATCAATCGAATGTGTGAACTTTCGGCCACTCACTTCAAAAGTGGTTTTGCCAAAATCTTGGTCTTGATGGATTTCAAACTCCAAAACTTATCCGAAACATCCTAATATCAATAGGCGGAATTTACCTTTTGAAAATTCGTCTCTGCATCCTTTTCCTCTTCAACGTTAATAATGTCTGTTAAATGGTCAATCAAATTCAGCTCCCATGTATTTTTTCTGATTAATTTTCTGCGCACCCAACAGATAAATCGAACATTTGAGAAAAATTTCACAACAAACATCAAAATCTAATTCAGTAAAAATGGCTCACTCATTTGACAAATAAAATACTAAAAAAACTGAATTGGGAAAATTGGCCATTGCAATCGGGAAAATCGAATTGGGAAATTAGATTTGGGAAAGCGTATGAGGATGGATACTGATGGAACGAACAGGTTTCCCTCCATTTGATTTGTTTGAAATTTGGGGGGTGGGGTTTGAAAAAAGTATAGGATGGAGTGCCAATTTAGTCCTTGAACTATTACATTAGTGAAAATAAGATTTCTGAATTAGATTTTTGGTAAAATAAGTCTCTAAATTCATTAAAAATTGCTAATTTTATCTCTACTATTATATTCAAAGCTATTTTATCCAATTTTTCATCAACTTAAGTCACTTGACACACTTAGAGTGTAATACCGTTATTTTCTCGCCTATAAACCCTGAATATTTCATATAGGTTGTAGATCTAACGTCTAATTTACCCTCTAAAGTTAACCCCATACACTTTTTTTATGTAAAATTACCAATTTACCCTCCAATATGTATTACATGCAAGTAATGTGACTTAAATTAATGAAAAATTGAATATAGTAACTTCGAATCAAATAATAGGGATGTAATTGGCAGATTTTTATAATGGGATTCAATGACTGATTTTTCTGGAAAAAAAAAAAAGTTTAGGGACCTAATTTTCACTCAAGTGATAATTTAGAGACTAAATTGATAATTCACCCAAAGGTATAGTACGTTGCTGCTCGTGCATATGATATAAATATCCATTTTCTTTTGTTGACCAATCTATTACCGTCAATTTTACATTTGTGTGTTGGGAGCTCCCAAGCTAGCATTTCAAAAAAGTCATCATTCATTCTAACCAGCACCAGAATGCATAGATATAATTACTTTTCGTTGCTGCGGTAAAATGTCACATGCAAAAGAAGAAGGGATACAACTCGAAGACTAAATGTTCAAACACGTACATTAATGTCTTTTCATTACAGCCAGGGTGGATTTGGTTTTATTATACAGGATCCAAACAACTTTTTATTAGACTTTAAAAAAAAATTGTAGGAATCCAAAACTAAAAAGCATCATTTATAATAACATTAACACGAGCCCGAGTATTTAGGGTCTTTATAAGGCCAATGTTTTATTTCCCTATCAAACACGCCTGCTCCATAAGTAGAAATGACTAACTCAAGAAGGAGGGGAAATTGCATCCATATGAAAGATGCAACTGGAACACTTGCAAGCAAAGTAACTAGAATTGCAATAGATGATTTTCCATGAAGCATAATGGAAAGGGCTGAAGAAAAAGCTATCATCATTGCGACGATAGATAAAAAAAGGGTGATAAGGCCTAATATCATTTTTGTTGGCAATTATTTGAGGAAATCATCTTTGGCATAACGCGATGTGAGGATTCCCAAAAATATCATTACTGAAGTTGTGGAAGAAAAGAGCGATATAACATCTGAAACTATAGAAGTTATGAATGCCCTCTTACTTAAGAATATAGGAAGACATGTATCTTGTTTATTTCCATCAGGAACCGTAAACGCTGCACCAAGCATGATAGTAACGATGAGAGCCCTTACGACTGTACAAGATGTTGCTGTATCTTTCATTGCCCTTTCACTCTCTTTCACCAAGTCCTTGTGACCCTTAGTAAATAATTCACGTGGTGTCATCTCATCCGTTTTATTTATTACTTCATTATCTACAGGCTGTGCAAAACGTTCCACCTCCTGCATGTCATTCAACAAAAACTTAGAAGAGATGTGACCATATACATCCGAAGAGTAATTCTGAAATCTTCGTACAAATCCTTATGGCTAAGTCTCAAGGTATTTTCAGTTCAAGTTATGAAGGAATGAACCACAAATATATAAAATAACTTCTGATTTCCTTATAAATTTCAACTATATACAAGAGAGAAGATGGTGAATAGGAGAAAGGAGGGGGTTCCATCATCAATTTTCACGAATATGATTAAGTAGTCTCTTATATAATAACATAGATTTTATAAGTATAATATATAATTAATTCTATAGATAAGTAGTCACCTTGAACCATTGCAGTTCCCTTTGCATTTGCAAAGCTGCACCTCGAGTAAGATTAATCTGTGCGGCGGAGGAAATAGTTCCTACCACATGCAGCATGTTATTCCTCGACTTATCTTTACTACCTACGAACCGTCCCCAGGAAAGTTGATCATCTAGTCCATATAATAGACTAAAAGCTTTATGTTGACGACATTCAGCTGCAAATTGAAAGATGTTCCGGCCTTTTTCATTGGTGACGTTACGGAGTTTATAATTTGCTCTGCATAAATGAGTAATATACTCCACATGCCCCTTTTTTATTGCTAGGAACATTGCTGTTTCCAAGCCTTGCAATTCTTTGACATCTTTATTTTTCGTCACTTCACACATGCGAGGTAGAAATTCAAGGATCCGAACATGGGCCAATTTCATTTGATATATACCATTGAATCCTATGTTGACATTCAAAACAAATCAAACAATATACCCTTAATTCTGTATATAGAATTAGTAAATAATAAAAAATAAAAAGAAAGTAATTAAAAATTCTTAAGACAATAAATAGGAAAAAAGAAGAAAAGAAAAGTGATTTTTACATACCCTTTTAAGTTTTTCAGATTGAATAAAACAAATAGAATCAGCGACCAAAGTTAAACAAATGTGTGTAAGAGACTATAATAAAAGACTAAAAAGAATGTGTGAAATGAATTTCCATAGAAATCAATTCATAATGTAGCGTACCCAAAAGTTTACCGAAGGTCTTGACAACTAGTCCGCGAAATAAACTTGTACCTGCATTGAAATTCCAAATTGTCAGCAAAGTCTTCAATTAATTAGGGAGGAGGATTGTCTGCCCTCTCACTTCCGGTGCCCTCCTGTTTTGTGTGGTCACGGTTAAGCCACGTCAACATTTTATATTGTTTTTTCAAAAATGAATAGTAATATAAAATATTGACGTGGCTTAACCGTGACCACACAAACAGGAGGGCACGGGAGGGCACCGGAAGTGGGAGGGTAGACAATCCTCCTCCATTAATTAGTTATATCCCCTTTTTATCAAAAAAAATAAACAAATTATATCCCCGTTTAAACCATATAATATGGTACAAAAATTTAATCTCTTTAACATATATGGTACAAAATGCGGTGAGTTTCTTCAAAATCAAAATCAATAATGCATACATAGCCTCTTTGTGCATGCACATTTTTACAGTTGTTGGAGGTGAGTTTCTTTGAAACCAAAATCAACAACTCTAACCCACATATAAAAGACCCAGTAGATGGTGGATTGTTCTGGTGGTTAGACCTTTTTCTTTAATCCACTCAGTCCTAGGTTTAAACTCTCTTTTTTCTCTTAGTTTAGATACGTGTAGAATACCGATTTTAATAAAAAGGAAAAAAGATTCCAAACACCATAAATATTTCAAATAATTCCAAAACAAACAAAATAATCCAACTTTAGTACCACTAGATTTGATAGCTTTGACCCATGATCTAAAAGCCCCGCTAGTCGGACTGCGAGGCCTAAGCGGTTTTATTCAAATTTGATTAAATTATTAGATAACTTATAAATAAGTGTCTACTTATAAAACATAATTATACTGGAAAACATAAATTACAACATAAAATGATATATTAATTAGAGGATTTTGAACTTTGATCTTTGAAGATTAAAATTTAATAAAAACCTTGTGTTAGATTGGATATTGATTTTGGTCCCTTAATGTGTACTTAATTCAAATTTATATTATATTTTTGTTTTAATATTTAATAGATATCTTATTTAATGTCATTACACTAAATTTTAAATTTATTATTATACACATTTTAATTCATTAATTTTATTTAACTTCCTCTAATTAGTGTACCTAAACGTCTGTACCATAATATGTTTTACTAATTTAGTGTAACGAAATATTCGTACCTAAATATATTGTAGTAAATTAGTGGCACATAAGAAAATTATGCAAAAATATAAGTGTACCGAAAGTTTCGTACCTAACTATATGCAAGCCGATCCCAGACAACCTTGTCGACCTCTACACGACGTCACTGTCGAAGTCAACCTTCCAGAAACTTGTCCGAGGAATTAGTATGCCCAACTATTGTATGCAATGCTTGTAGTTCTCATTTGGAAGTTATGTCAAACTCAAGGGGAATATCCATAAATATACTCACTTGATCTTAATGTACTATTTTCCCCTACGATTAGGAGCATTTTTCCCACTTGATTTTTGCTACCTAACTAGGTTTTGATAAGGCACCCATCCTAGGATGATCATACTCTTGTGAGCTCTTCTACTTGCGTCCAAAAGATGTATAGTTTTGACTTAATGGAACTTCTCACTTTTCTCCTTAGTCTATGAATTTTTCCCTCACCTTGGGTTTTACCATAACGAGGTTTTGTGAGTTTCACTTTTTATGCATTCTTCCGTTGATTTGAGACTTACATTCACTCATTGTGTCGACGACTTCATCAACTGTACTTACTTCCATCGCTGAAGACCTGATGCGCCATTTACTTGAGTATTTACACACTCAAGGGGGAGTGTTGCAGTCCTGTTAGATTAGGAATGTGATTGTGTAAATCCTAATGTATCTAGGAATATCTCTTATATTCCTATTAGGAGTTGATTACCTATTAAGAGTTGTAATCCTAAAAAGGTAAGGAATTAACCTTCCCTACTACTATAAATAAAGGCACAATGGGGTAGAATAGAACACACCCACAATTACACATCTCTCTTCTCTCTCTTTTTGGCTGCCATAATTGTTCAATAAATTATGTCTACAACAGAACCTATTATTTAATTTTTACAAAACTAATGTACCTAAAAAAATAATTTACTTATTGTTTAATTTTAGCAAAAATAATTTACCTAATGTGTATAGTTTGTGAAACTAATATTTGCTCTTCACGATACTTCTTGGGAGCTCAA
This sequence comes from Cotoneaster glaucophyllus, assembly GCA_036320875.1. Lineage (NCBI taxonomy): Eukaryota > Viridiplantae > Streptophyta > Magnoliopsida > Rosales > Rosaceae > Cotoneaster > Cotoneaster glaucophyllus. The sequence continues at coordinate 6,441,163 of CM070068.1, forward strand.
CAACGAAATTACCTTAGAGTTTTGCCAAGAGTTGTAACTCCACATCAAACATAAATCAGTACAACTGGACAAAAGAAACAACGAGGTAATTAATGGATGAAGTCGACAAAGCACAAAGCAGGAAAAAAATAAACAATCAACTGTCAGTGGCTCTGTTGTACTTTTAATGGTAAGCAAACGAAAATTCATAAATCAGTCTCTATGTTATTTTAAAAAGAAATGCAAATTGTAATCAAAATATTTTCTTTGTCTACAGTGATCACACCAACATCATCAAACCAAAAACGAGAAAGGAGAAAAGCTTACCAACAACAGTCAAGTAGGATTTGTCAGTTCTGCATAATAAAATTCTTAGAGACAAATAAAAATTTAGAGGTAAAAATGATTTTGCATGTACTCGGTGTGTGACGCGCAAGTAAAGAGAACAATATCAACTGGAACATCAAGAATTTCACATGGGGGATGTCTTTTATTTAGTGAATTTAACTTCTGTATATATACACAACAAGAATAATGTTGAAATCCCATCAAAAAATAGTCCCCCAACATTTGGGTGGAGGCCTCTATTCCCTAAACATTACGTTACAGGCTTTCAGTAAATTTGGAGCTCATCTTACATCAGCTCTTTCTCCGTCCTTGCCAAAGCTATTGCAGCTGGTTAACAGTCCATTAGTATGAACCTCAAAGATCCAATAGTCGGTCGTAAAGCTATCTTATTTGGTGTTACTCATTAGATAAGCTAGTAGGCATCCCAACACAGCTCCGGCAGCAACTTGAGACTTGACGATTAATCAACAAATATCTCGCTGAAAAGGCTTCTTGCCCTCGACAAAGCTGTAATAATGGTTACTGCAGAAGATCACTTAACTACATTGTATGGATATTTTTGCCCGTATTCTTCTGAACCAAAACCTTGTTATTGTTTCATACTGAAAATTATTGATCAGAGCAATGTACATGACGGTTATGAAATTAAGTGTTGGACCCTCAAGTATGAGCAAATTAGACTTGTGAAGAAGGTCAACCATAAATATAAAAGGAAAGGTACATCAATACAGCATGTATAAACTACAACATTTCCAAATTGTGAGAACGGGTCATTTAACCCTCTAGGCTTTAACTGGCTCTACTAATGTGAATTTTTGTCATCGAGTATATGTTAAAACAAACTAGTAAGAAAAAACTAATACTCACAGATTGAATTTTTGGGCAGTCTTCAGAATAAGCTATGTGCACATAGTGCAGCCAAAGTTCATATTTGTGGGAAAGGAGTCCTCTCCGGATCCCTTCCACCAAATCCTACCAATCAACAAATCTGGACCCTTGAAATTTGATCCAACGGCTAAAAACAAGGGGTCCCTTTAAAAGTTATAATAACTTTAGCCGTTTGATCAAATTTCAAGGGTACAGCTTTGTTGATTGGTAGGATTTGGTGGAAGGGATCTAGAGAGGATCCCTTTCCATATTTGTGTATGTTCATTTATGATAACAAATCAGCCACTGTAAAAAGACTCATGACAACCCTATTATTTGTATTACAGTACTGAAGACAAAAAACAAAGGGATTCAGCTTTCTTAACCTTCATGAAAGAATTGCAAAATTGCAGAATTGCAGAGCACAGAGAAGCGTAGAGGAGAAGAAGGATATATTTCTGATATCTCTAAAAGTTATTACAGCAAAGCTTATCTAATACAAGGAGATAATACTCTATATATGCGGTTCACCATATAATGGTCTACATACTAAGCTACTGCTAACGTGGCAGTGTTTAATGACCTAGTATACATTCAGTACACCTGTCATAATCTCCAATACAAATATCCAATACACCTGGTGTTGGAGTGAAATTTCTCACAAGAAGAAATACCTCCACAGATTTGTTGACCGCGACCCTCACGTTGCCGAATCCTACATCGTAAATGTCTCCGAACAGTCTTCCTGCGTAGCTTCCAGGGTCAGCACCTGCAAGAGATACTCCGACGCTCAAGTCAGAATTGATTTTTCTCTGGATTCTTTTAGGTTCTTCTCCCGTACCTGGTTCTTTAGCTCCTCCCCCTATTTATAGGGTTGTGCGTTTGGGGACCAAGTACCATGACCAATCCTCCTCCCCACTCCCTTAGTGGTCATCCATTATATGACCGCAAGCTATGGGAACAACTGCCATGTCCTCCTCTCCCACTTCTCCTTCGTAGTGGCCTCCTCCACTTCTCCTCCGTAGCGGAGTAGTTTTCTAGGCACGTTCTCCATTGTGTCTGTAAGGGAAGTTATCTTGGCCCGTTCCCCTTAAGTCCGTATGTTCCTTGTGGGCTTTTGTCTTGTACAACACTTTCTCCTTAAATGTTCGGTATTGGCCCATGAGTCGAGACTGGATTTTATCCTCCCACACCTGGCATATATATCCAATACCCCCCTAATCTTAGCTGGGATAGGCGAGCTTAAGATTGAAACAATGGTGAAGAAAATCAGGACCATGAAGACCTTTCGTGAGGACATCTGCAACCTGGTTTTTTGTTGAAACATATTGAATCACTAAGTCACCCTTTTGTACCCTATCTCGAACAAAATGAAAGTCAGTTTCCAAATGTTTGATCCGAGAATGCTGAACTGGATTCAAGCTAAGTGCGATGGCTGACTGATTATCACAATGAATTACGGGAGGTAAAGATAGGAACTGGTGGACATCTCGAAGAATAAGTCTGATCCATGCTATATCAGCAACTGTATGTGCAAGAGCCCTATACTCTGCCTCGGTAGAACTCCTTGAAACTGAAGTTTGCTTCTTGGATTGCCAAGATACAGGATTTTCCCCCAAATAAACAACATAACCTATGACAGACCGTCGAGTGTTGAGATCGGCAGCCCAGTCGGAATCACTGAATGCACACAATGCCATGGAAGTTCCTGAAGTATATGTAAGACCACAACGGAGAGTCCCTTGTAGAAATCGTAAAATACGTTTAACCATACCAAAATGGAAATCTGTTGGTGAGTTCATGTATTGACAAACAGTGTTAACAGCAAATGCAATATCTGGCCTAGTGAAGGTTAGATATTGCAATGCTCCAATAGTGTGTGGGATCAGGAAGAAGAGTACCCTCAATGGTAAGAACTTGATTGTGAGGTTTGCAAGGTGTTGAACAAGGCTTGCAATCATCCATCCCAGCCTTATGTATAAGATCCTTAACATACTTGGCTTGGTTAACAAATATATCACCATTAGTCTTATATTCCACTTGAAGTCCAAAAAAATAGGCCAAATTTCCCATGTCTTTGAGATCAAAGACTGCACCTAATGTGTCTATCACAGATTGAACCAGTGTAGAGCTAGATCCTGTGATGATTATATCATCAACATACAACAAAAGAATAACCACATCATCACCACTCTTCTTTACAAACAAACTGGAATCTGAAAGTGATGCTTGAAACCCCACTGCTGGTAAGTAACTGGTGAATTTATCATTCCAAGCCCGAGGGGCTTGTTTAAGCCCATATAGAGACTTGACTAACTTACAAACATGTGTAGGGTAATCAGGATGCACAAAACCTCTAGGTTGTGTCATATAAACCTCCTCTTGCAAGTCGCCGTTAAGAAATGCATTTTTTACATGCAGACCTAAGATCCCACTTATGTGTTGCAGCTAAAGCTAAGATCAATCGCACAGTGGTGTGCCTAACCACTGGACTAAAAGTCTCTGTGTAGTCCAAACCTTTTTGTTGACTAAAACCCTGAGCAACAAGCCTAGCCTTGTATCGAGATATCATACCATCAGAGTTCCTTTTAATTTTATAGACCCACTTACTGCTTATAACATTTTTACCAGAAGAAGAATGGATAAGAACCCAAGTACCTTGAGTTTGTAGTGCATCAAATTCTTCTTACATAGCAACCTGCCATTGAGGAATCTGGGAAGCCTGTTTAAATGTTGTAGGTTCTGATGCATCAACAATGTCAGCAACAAATGTAAACCCTCCAGAAAAATGACTATCTTCACTTAAAGTTAAGGACTGCACTTCAGGAAAAATGACAGTGAGAGCTGAATAGTCCTGTCTTGAAATTGTACCAGTTTTCAATCTAGTTTGAATGCCCTGTGGTAGAGAATCAGATTGTGAAGGAATTGCAATTGGAGAATGAAGACTTGGTAAAACAACCTGAAGCTGGCTAGATTGGAGGACAAGCAACATTGGGGTAGGATTGGAAAGAGTAGCATTTGAACTATTTGTAGCATTGGACCTGTGAGAACTAACAGTATATGAGGTTGATGTAGATGAATGATGCATTCCAGAGCTATTGCACTGATTTGAAGATGCGGTCTGATGTATAGCTGCTGGAAAAGGCAGTGTAACAACTATAGGCATTGAACTCTGTACATCAGTAGACTGAGATTGAATAGAACTCTTGACAGGCTCCAAATCCTTATAAGGGAAACAATTTTCATCATATAATACATGCCTTGAAATAATCACTTTTCCAGTCACTATATTGTAGCAAAGAGCACCTTTGTATCCTGAAGAATAACCTAGAAATACACATTGTGTGGACCTAGGTTGTAACTTATGAATATTATAAGGCCTCAAGTAAGGATAAATGGCAGAACCAAATACTCTCAGTGATCCTAACTCAGGTTGCTGACCAAACAACTTACAAAAAGGAGAGTCCATCTTGAGTATCTTACATGACATTCGATTGATGAGAAAGACAGCATGTGCAACCGCATAAAACCAAAACTTGTGTGGAAGCTTAGCAACAGATAAAAGAGTAATTGCTGTTTCAATGAGATGTCGATGTTTCCTTTCAGCCAATCCATTCTGCTGAGGTGTATATGGACAAGATATATGATGTAGTATTCCATTATTGTCCAAATAAGTCTTAAACACATTGCTCATAAACTCACCACCACCATCAGTTTGTAAAACTTGAATTCTGGCATGAAACTGATTTTCAACATAAGCACAAAATTTGAGAAATGTACCCAAAACTTCAGCTTTATTTATTAATGGGAATATCCATACAAACCTAGTGGCTTCATCTATAAAGGACACATAATATCTATAGCCTTCCAGAGAAATAGTAGGAGAAGGTCCCCAAACATCACTCTGAACTTTGTAAAACGGGATATCAACTTTATCAATCTTATCTAAGAAAGGTAATCTACTCATTTTCCCACTTATACAATGTGAACAGATTGTAGCATTATCATCAATAGTACAAGAAATATTAGAATGCTTAAGCATAGTAGCTAAAATGTCATTGGATGGATGACCCAATCGTTGATGCCACAAAGATGATTTTACTGTATGTCCCAAGAAAGCAGAAGCTGGAGAAATAGCACCTGAGCTCATCACTGATGGAAAAACATGGACTGGAATCTTGAATAGTTCATTATTGCTACTTTTTCCGTGATGTAGAAGCACAGCCTTGTCTTGCACAAAAAATTGTGATTCATCACAAATAAACCAACTGTGATTATCGGCACAAAGCTTCTTGACAGAAAGTAAGTTAACAGTTAACATAGGGACATGTAGGATATTTTTGAGATGTAACATATGAGACAGAGTTTGTAAAGTGCCATGACCAATGTGTTTGACTTCCAGACCTTCACCATTGCCTACAACAATCTTCTCAATGCCTTCATAGGGAGCAGCTCGAGTTAGGACAGTTACATCAGGACTCATATGATGAGATGTTCCTGTGTCTACAATCCAAGAGTCACCTCCTGCAGACTCATTGGAATTCTGAGCTGTCATTGCTGGAAAGAAAGGTTGATGAGAAGTCAAATTACCCTGAGGCATTATTTGAGATGAATATGGAACTGCAGCATTCTGAGTTGAATACTGAGTAAATTGAAGGAAATTGTTTGGAGAGATATACTGGGACGCAGTGGGAAATAATGGAACATGAGATGGATTCTGAGGATGAAACCCTTGATTGGCATAATTGGCAGATAATGAAGCTGAAGGTGGAGTGCCCTTATATGCATAGTTACTTCGATGTCTGCAATTAAGAGCAATATGCCTTTTCTTACCACATATTTGACACTCTTGTATTGGCTGTCCATTATCGTTTCTGTACAAACATGTAACTACAACATGACCTTTTTCTGGAGCAAATTTGACATTCTGGAATCACATCAAATCTGTTTGAAGTGTTTCCTGACCAAGATTGCCAAGAATTACCTCTATTAGATCCATTGAACCTCTGTTTATAACCCTTATTTCCTTTAGGCTTGTTTGAGTTAGAGCTAGTACCAAACTACCTCTGCCCTTGATTACTACGACTATCAGAATTAGATGAAAAGCCATTTCCAGCAATAGGACCATTACCATTCGATTGATATCCTCCTGGAGAAGATGACTGAGACAAAGTCTGAGAATTAGAACCAGTAAAACCATAACCAAAGCTCGGAGAAGATGAATTTGATGAACTGGATGAATTCATACCAACACCAAGTGGAGAATTGCCATTTACATACATGGCAGCCATACTGTGAACTAAAGATTGAACTCTAGTTTCAATATTATTTTCTACACCAATCAACTGTGCTCGGAATTCCTTGAAAGTAATAGGACTTTCCCTTGCCAATATGACAGTTCGAATCATATCATAGTCAAGAGGTAAACCAGTAAGGGCAGAAATTATGAGATCATTATTAGACACATTTTCACCTGCTGCTTGTAACTGATCCTTAATACCTTTTAATCTCAGCAAGTATTTATCTATAGAATCACCACCCTTCTGGATAGTATGCAACTCTGCTTTCAAATGATTCACACTGGCTTTAGAAACAAACATATATCTATCGTGCAAAGCTGTCCAGGCCTCAGATGAGGTTTTACATCCCACTACATGTTCAATTGCATCATCACTTAGAGTAACAATAAGAAGACTGAGCAATGCCGTATCTGTCTTAACCCATTGTTTATAAGCATCACTAATTTCATTTGTAACACCACGATCAGAATCAAGAACAAACTTAGGAGGACAAACTGATTCACCAGTGAAATGATCAAGAAGATCATATCCACGAGACACAGAGCAAAATTGAAAACTCCACTTGATAAAATTCTCATCATTCAGCTTAATAGTAAGCATTCCCAATAAACTTTCAATCTTCACAGAAGTCGACATGATTACAAACAGCAAAATCTTTCGAAAGATTTAATCAGGATAACAGACTATACCCAGATGAAATTTCACAACAGAGAGAAAACCCAGATGAACAATAGTCAAATTACACTCAATCCCAAACTATAACAATCTGTAAAACGTCAAGAATCAACAAAATATGACATCGGCCTTCATCAAAGAATCAAGAAAATGACAATAACTCTTCGTTCTTGGCATCGACCTTGTGAACTACTCAACAATTAACAAAATATGGCATCAGCCTTCATCAAAGAATCAGAAAATAACAGCTGCTTCGTTCTTGGCATCGGCCTTGGAACTACTCAACAATCAACAAAAATATTGTATCGACAAATCAAAGAAAAAAAACAAAATCACCTTCAAAACCAATTGAGCAGCGAAACCTGAACCCAGCAAAATCCAATTGAGCAGCGAAAAATGAACCCAGCATCAAGAGCGCAAGCGATTCATGGCTCGTGATACCATCTTCACCTTCATGAAAGAATTGCAGAATTGCAGAATTGCAGAGCACAGAGAAGCGTAGAGGAGAAGAAGGATATATTTATGATATCTCTAAAAGTTATTACAGCAAAGCTTATCTAATACAAGGAGATAATACTCTATATATGCGGTTCACCATATAATGGTCTACATACTAAGCTACTGCTAACGTGGCAGTGTTTAATGACCTAGTATACATCCAGTACACCTGTCATAATCTCCAATACAAATATCCAATACACCTAGCATATATATCCAATAAGCTTCTCCGGGACAAAAAAAAGAGAATTAATTATTATTATTTTTATATTTCTGTTTCTTAGTCTGATATTACCCCAAATGATTAATTAGGTCAGTTCAGTTTAGTCTGGTCTAAACCAGTCCAGCTTAATCCTTAAAACTAGTCTAGTCCGAGATAGTTTGGTACAATAAATGCACCTAACCACTTAGTTATGCCCAAGTTTGCCCTGGTAAATCCATTTAAAGTTTAAAACAAGGTTTTTTTAGTCAAAATGGTTCTTGAGATTGATATAACTCTTCACTTTGGTCTCTGAGATTTGAAATAGATAGAAGTGGTTTTTGAGTTTGTCCACCGTCAATTATTTTGATTATTCCGTGAAAAATCTCTATGAAGTCAGAATAAAATGACAAAAATACCTTCAATTTATGTCAAATCATTTTGGCCAATTATTTATTAAATTGAAGGTATTTTGGTCTTTGTATAATATAATTTTTCACGAAAAAACCGAAATGATTGATGGTGGACAAACTGAGGCACCACTTATATACTGAAAGAGTCGTCATCATGGTGGAATGTGACTGCTATTCTCTTCGAGTCTCATCTCCTTTCTTTGTACCTGAGAAACAGTGACATCACTCAATTTCACACCAATTTGACCCTAAAATTTTCTAATTTAATTTCAAATTAGAAAATTGAGATGCGGAAATGCGAAATTGTAAGGACCAGGTGGTGAAGAGCTCGAGGAACTGAGCGAGAGTGCACACTAGGAATGTAGCAAGGAGAGCGAGGTTTAATGGGATCCACGCCGCCGTCCACGACAAAGACCATGTCGTCGCATCCGCAGTCGTCATCACCTCATCCATTCTTTCTCAGGAATCGAGACTGGAAACTGGAAAAGGAAAGAGGAGGAGTATGAGTCGAATGGGCATCACAGCCGAGTTCAACCCGCCAATCAGAGATGAGTTGGAATGGATTGTCACTGTCCAATCAAGAGAAATGGCTGGATTTTTTTTTTCTCTTACTTTCTTTTTTATTAATTTTTTTTTTTTATGAATGCGGTGGATTTGGTAAAAAGCAAGAAATATAGAATTTGAGAATTTTGGTTCACTCTGGAAGAAGCAAAGTAATTTCCTTGGGACAAGAAATTATCTTCATCCTTCGCAAGTAAAGTGCTTCTTCTATCCCTTCTTTGGTACGGGGCATTACACCTAACTCAGAAGTTTTAAGGTCATTTTACATTCATATTCTCTCTCCTTCTATTCCCAATCCCTCATATCCCCACCTTGCATTCACAGCGGGTAAAACAAATTTTAACCTTTGAATTAGCGTGGAATTGTTTTGAATGGCTATGAATGAAAGAAAGAGATAGGAGGGAAGATAATCTGGATCCGTCAATTTTAGAGTAGGTGGGACATGACATAGTAAGGCTCGCTATTGGTGTTATGCCGCACAAAACACCTTGTCCGACAGGCCATATCTTAGAATACCACCTCGCATTAGGTTGGATCAGTGTGTTCAAGTGGAACCAAAAATACAAGAGGTCACTTAGTTGTATGAGGTACCCTATAAATGGCGTGGTAGAGCAGCACGATCAAAGCTTTTCATGGACAACAAAAAGGGCATTCACAACAAGAGGTTCGACAGGATTGCCACATTTATGTGAATAAGAATACTTACCACTACACCCGCAGAATAGTGGTATTGTGTTCGAAGCCGACCTAAAATCTAAAATTGAAAGGCCTTTTTTTTTTCTTCCTTGATTATTTTTCTCTACACAATGAAGATCCTAATAACTCTCTCTACAATTATTTTACAACCTCCGAAGCCAAAAATGTACAGCTAACTTTTTTTTTTTTTGTCAACAAAAAAAAAATTGTACAGCTAACAAAACAAAGAGTTACAACACGCTCTTAAGGGATTTTCTGAGTATCGTCCTCGAGTATGGATGCTGATGAAGAAGCATGGCTATATTTGCTGGGCAATGGTGTATTCCTTCGAGAACTGCGTTTTCATAGGACAACTGTGGGCTCCTTCTCAAATTCCTGGGCAGGTGCATCGTTCTCGCTGTCATCTTCACCCTTGAAAACAGGGTGGATGTACGCATTTTTAAGGAAGCCTTCCATGTTCAGATTCGGCTCTCTTGTGCGTTCTAAGGTATCTTTCATCATTGCTTCCTGCAAATCCACCATAAGAAAATGTTCATCACAGTCAAATCACTTCGACCAACACAGCCAAGAACTGGGTTAACCAATAGTGAATGCAACAAACCTGCAAGGGATGTCCGATGAAAGTGTTGGGAAAAAAACTTAAGAGTACACAACTCTAACACAAGTGTTGGAGAGACAACACAAGTAAACAAATTACTTGTATTACACTCACAAAATATTACAACACTCAAGAACACTCTTTAGAAGCTATGACACTCACTCTTTCTAGAGACACACTCTAGACCACTCACACTCCTACAAGACTACTCTTACTTGGTTGCCTACTTCTTCTTGGTTGGTTGTTTGTTTGTTACACCACACCCATATTTATAGGTGAGGGCTAGGCATTCTACTAGTTTCTAGTTCTTTCTACAAACTAGAACTAGTTTCTAGTTTCTAGAATATTCTACAAATCTCTACCTTAGATAATTCTAGAATAGCCAACTTACTTTACATGCTAGAATTGTTTAGCATATTCAAGCATGTACCGGTCACCTCTAATATTACATGCTAGAATCTTCTAGAATGATTCCATGCATGTTTGAACTAGAACAATCTAGTTCCCTTATACCGACTAATCTTAATGGGCTGGTGTTGATCTTTAACAGAAAGCACGATCGTAACGGCCTTTGCAGAATCTATGGAACCATATGATCAACACTGGGAGTGTGATGAACATTGGAGTTGATTAAGCAGCTTCTTTTGTGCTTAACAATCCCATAAGCAGCACTTGTAAAACAATTAGTGCCGTTATGATACGCCCGTGGACATCAGGCCGGAATGCTGTAACACTTTCATACTCTTGATTATAGACGTTTATAATCTAGAATCAACCAATTAAATGCATTAGAATTTAGTAGAAGTACTCAGTCAAGAAATGAATATTTCAACCAAAAATAACTAAACCCTTCTCTTGGAAAATGTAGCAACTTACCTGATGACGATAAACAACATACGCCAAGGCAAAGAATATTATTATGAAAGGGAGTAGGATTGGTGACACCACAGACTGGCGAGTTTGATGTAATTCTGGAACAGATTAAGGATTTGCTCCTTTCCGAGGCCAGGATCGGGGTCTCCTTGATGTGGCAGTAGATTGAGCGCAACGGACTTGCTTCTAATTGCGGCGGCGTGTGCTATGCGAGCTTGCGTACTCTCGCGGTGGTTGGAGACTCGAGAAACAAGGGGCTGGTTGGAGACTCGAGAAGAGCTGTTAGGACCATATTATTTAGGCCTTTTTGCTCTTTCTTCCAGCCCATGCTTGCTAGCCTTCAACTAAGTTTTGCTCAAAGCCCAGCCGGTTTGGTGCTAGGGTTCCCTTTTTAGATTGTATATAAATAAAGTGTTGTAATCTGAGAAAGGCATGATGAATGAAATTTACTCTCTTTCCTTTTTAGTTTCTTTTCTCTTCTTATCCTTATTTCCTGCTTTGTTTTGTTCAATTTCTGCTTTCTCTGTTTGTGGATCGATTGGGCGTATCAAACAGGTATCAAAGCCCGTCGCTCGATGGGCAAGAACACCTAGTCTACTACCTCCTCAGACCCAGACGCAGTGGCTGCCGCGATGGACTCTTGCCATGAGCACCTCCGCTCACAGGTAGAGGGCACTTGTGACTCCCTTGCGACTCTTGAAAACAACAAACCACCCTTCAAAAATCTTTCAACAGCATGAATAGCTCGACCTCGGCCTTTAAGAATACAATGGCATCCTAGTTAGCAGTTTTCCAATCCTTGATGCTCGACGAGCTTCATCTTCTAAAATCGAGCCTCCCCAAACCACCGCCCCACCCACCACAACCCCAACCCCCGTGTCCATTCGACCCTCCACAAACACCCCCACAACTTCATTTCGCGCCCTGTTCTCACCCCTAACCTTCTATTCTCCCTGTTCTCACCCCTAACCTCCTATTCTCAGGTCTCGGCCTCTCCAACCCTCATTCACTGAGCCTCGCCCCATTTCCTTTTTTGTTTTTGTCATCCACCCACACCACCCCATCTCCCACAACCATCACCAGCCGCTCGACCCACCACCAACCCCAAACCGTATGTTTTTCTTTGTTTTACCCAAACCCTCACTCGCCCACACCCACCCAACCACATTCCTTTCATGTCCTACCCTCCACAGCGCCACCTCACATAGCCCCTACCCCGTATCATCAACCTTCCAATTTTAAGACCATTAAGATGGAATTACCTCGATTTAAAGGTGATGACCCATATGGCTGGCTAACAATGGCTGAAAGGTACCTAGACTATTATGAGGTACCACCACATCAGAGGGTTCTGGTCGCGGCTTGTAACTTTGGGGCCGATGCATCTATTTAGATGCGTGGATTCGAACAACGCTATGGTCGAGAGAAGTGGAGTTTATAAGTTGATTTATTACTGCAACAATTTAGGGGAGGTGATTGAGAAAATATCGAATCTCAACTCACTCATATCTAACAAAAAGGCTCAGTCAATGATTATATAGCTGAATTCACAAAACTTTCTTGTCAAGTGATTGATTGAACTGAAAACCAACTCAAACATGTCTTCCTTGGTGGCTTATGTGATGATATCTATTATCACGTCTTGGCTCTCGAACCTGAGTCTCTGCATCAAGCCTAGAAACTAGCCAAAATTTTTGAAACCAAAAACTAAGCCAAACGTTCCTTTCGTCCTAGCTTTTCTCGACAGCTCCACCCACAACCTTCATCCCGCCCCAACTTTCCCACCTCCAATTTGCCAGCCAACTTTCCTCCCCCACCACCCCCACAGCCTCAATACCCCCTTTAAATGCCTAACCCCTACTGAGGTCCAAGAAAAAAAGAGTGTTTCCATTTCACTGAACCATATGCTCCTGGCCACAAATGTAAGACTCATATGATTGTGCTATTGGATGTTGACACCCTGGATGATGACCACCATGAATTCCATGACTGCGATAAAGGGGAGAAACAACCATTGACACATTTTGCCACATGTTGGAGTTGTTTTCCATTCCGGGTTGCAATATTGTTCTCCCTATGAGTTTGACTGGCTCAATCAATCGACTTGACACCCATCAGATTTTAATCAATTCCAGAGCCGCTTGCAATCTATTGAGGGTTGACATAGCACAGCAGTTGGGCTTACATATTGAGCAGATCAACTCTGTGCCATTTACAAACTGCATCTCATAAACAAGTCATAGCCATCATGAAAGCCCACAACGTGACCATAAAGCTCCAGGACTACACCCTTACTAGATTCACTCATATTAAACATTCCTGACTATGATTTAATATTGGGAGCTGAATGGCTTGAATCTCTCGGATACATTTGGTGGTATTTCAGAAATAAAACCATGCTCTTCAAGGTGCAAGGAACAACCTACACCCTCCAATGCCTCATTACAGCCCAACCAACATTTCATCCTTGCCACTCAACCCAATATACATCTCCCTTTACCACACCACAACCTGCACCCATCTACATCACAGAAACCTACCCTTACCCACCGCCAACTTATCACACCAACAACTCTTTTACCCCACAGCCCATTTCCTCCACTGATAACATCATTACCTTCATTCCCAATTCAACAACCGACATCGACATCACCCCACCACCAAATACGCATCCCGTTATTACCTCTCTTTTGTCTTAATACTTCTACCTTTTCACTATCCCAATCGGCCTTCCCCCACAGCGCTAAGTTGACCACAAAATTCCTTTGCTACCTAATACCAAACCCATAAACGTATGCCCATATCGATATCCACATTCACAAAAGGCAGAAATTGAAAGACAAATGCATGAATTGCTTACCTCCTACGTCATTCGCAATAGCAACAGCCTATTTTCGTCACCCGTTCTTTTGGTCAAAAAGAAAGACGAGTCATGGCACCTTTGTACTGATTACAAGGCCCTTAATGCTGTCATCATCAAGCATCGTTTTCCAATCCCGTGGTTGATGAATTGTTGGATGAGCTATGTGGTGCGTGTATATTTTCCTAAATTGATCTCCGATCAGGTTACCACTAGATCAGAATGTGCACAGAAGACAAAGCCAAGACAACCTTTCATACACATGACGGTCACTTCTAATTCATGGTAATGTCGTTTGGCCTATCAAATGCTCCATTTACTTTTCAAGCTCTAATGAACTCAATTTTCCATCCGTACTTACATAAGTTCGTCTTAGTTTTTTTTTTTATATTTATTTTTTATGATATACTTGTGTATAATCAGTATTTACACACTCACGTCTCCCATTTGGAGCTTGTTTTCCAACTTCTGTCAACAAATAGCATGAAGGTGAAGCTCAGTAAATGCTCATTCGGACAACCTAAGATTGATTACTTAGGTCACTCCATCTCAGGCCAAGGTGTTTCAGTGGACACTTCCAAAATCCAGGCAATCATAGATTGGCCCTAACCAACTTCAATCAAAAACCTTCGAGGATTTTTGGGACTGACGGGTTACTACCGTAAGTTTGTACATCATTACGCGTTGATAGGAAAGTCGTTGACAACAATGTTGCAGCAGGGCAATTTTTCTTGCCCACCTGAATCCATTGCTGCCTTTGAGAAACTTAAACAAGCATTGGCATCCACTCCAGTTCAGATTTCACTAAGCAATTTGTTGTGGAAACCGACGCTTCAGGAATTGGCATTGAGGTAGTGTTAAGCCAGGAAGGCCACCAAATTGCTTATCTCAGTAAAGCATTATCAGGACGAAATCTTGCTCTTTCTACCTACGACAAAGAGTTGTTAGCTATCGTCTTTGCCGTCCAACATTGGAGACCATATATGATAGGCCAACAATTTTGAATCATTATAGATCACAAGCGAATCAAATAATTTATGGAGCAACGTATTACGATTCCACATCAAGAACAGTGGCTTGTCAAACTTTTGGGGTATAACTATTCAGTGGATATCAGTGGATATAGACCGGGGTCTCAAAATAGCGCTCCAGATACCCTTTCCTGCAAGGCCGAGTCGCTGCCACTTTTGGGACTTTCCTATCCAATCTTTGAATGCATCCCTGCCTTCCAACAAGCTTACGCCACGGACCCCACTGTACAAGATATATGGCTTGCTTTGCTTAACTCTCCAGATACAACACTGCGTGGGATTTCCATCCTTAATGGCATCATTCACTATAAGCAAATGATATTTGTCCCCCTACTTCACAATGGCGTCAAAGGGTACTTTAAGAATTTCATTCTTCTCTACTGGGAGGTCACTCTGGTTTCCTTAGGACTTATCATCGCACGAAGAGATGTGAAAACATTTGTTGCCCACTGCGCCGAATGCTAGAGACAAAATCACTAAAACATCCACCCACATGATCTCTGGCAGCCCTTACCAATTCCAAGTGGCATTTGGCAAGACATTGCTTTTAATTTTGTTGATGGGTTACCTTTATCCAATGGCTACACGGTAATATTGGTAATGGTAGATCACTTAACCAAATATGGTCACTTCATTCCACTCAAACATCCATACATTTCAGCTTCAATTGCGGATACCTTCATCAAAGAAATCTTTCGTCTACACGGCATGCCGAAGTCCATAGTCTCTGATCGTGATCCAGCCTTTCTCAGTAACTTCTGGAAGGAATTTTTTTAAACACCAAGGAAGCAAACTTTGTCATACCTCGGCATATCACCCTCAATCAGATGTACAAACTGAAGTTCTCAACTGTACTTTGGAGCATTACCTTCGTTGTTTTTTTGTCGATAAACCAAGCCAGTGGTCGTCTCTCCTGCCATGGGCCGAATGGTGGTACAACACCACCTTTCAATCCGCCATCAAGATGTCGCCATTCCAAGAACTTTACGAGGTCTCTCCTCCATCCGTTCACACATACTTACCTGGAACAACTGTAGTCCAATCTGTGGATGCAACTTTACAAGACTGTGATGGATTGCTTCGTTTCTTACGAACCAACTTGCCGCTTGCTCAAAACCGAATGAAACGGGTTTATGATAAAGGTCGAACCGAGCGTGAGTTCATGGTGGGTGATTGGGTCTTCCTCAAGCTGCAACCATATCGACAACACTGCGTCGCTATGCGTCATTCGAACAAACTTGCACCCAAGTTTTATGGACCATTTCAGATTCAAAAACGTGTTGGCTCTATGGCTTATCGTCTTCATCTCCGAATCCTACCCTTCCACCATTCGACTCCATCAGTTTCCTCCATTGGCAACCTGGACAAATATTGGACAGAGGCATGTTCAAAAAGAAAAATACTGCAGTGACCAAGTGGCTAATCAAATGGGCAAGTCTGGCAACTGAAGATGCAACATAGGAGGACTCCAACGACATCATTGCCTGCTATCCTGACTTCCAGACCTGAGGACAGGTCTCGGCTTAAGGGGGGAGTTGTTAGGACCATATTGTTTGGGCCTTTTAGCTCTTTCTTCCAGCCCATGCTTGCTAGCCTTCAACTAAGTTTTGCTCAAAGCCCAGCCTGTTTGGTGCTAGGGTTCCCTTTTCAGATTGTATATAAATAAAATGTTGTAATCTGAGAAAGGCATGATGAATGAAATTTACTCTTTTTCCTTTTCAGTCTCTTTTCTCTTCGTCTCCTTCTTTAAAATTCATGCTCTGTTTTGTTCAAATTATGTTTTCTCTATTTGTGGATCGATTGGGTGTCACGAGCAGCCATTGGGAGCCTCTGCTTCTGGGTTGCAGGATTAGGTCTCAGAGCGTCAACCATTGCAATCGGGAAAATCGAATTGGGAAATTAGGGTTTGGAATTGGGAAAGTTTATGAGAGTGGGGGAGCGTTGAGAAGGATAATGATGGGACAAACAGGTTTCCGCCCATTTGATATGTGAGAGATTTTTAATACGCTGCTTCTCGTGCATATGATATAAACATTTACTTTTGTTGACCAATCTATGATCGTCAATTTTACATTTGTGTTTGGGAGCTGCCAAGCTAGCATTTCAAAAAAGTCATCATTCAGTGTAACTAACACCAGAATATATGTACATAATTCCTTTTCGCTACTGCAGTAAAATGTCACATGCAAAAGAAGGAGGGATGCAATACGAAAACTAAATATTCAAACACGTACATTAATGTCTTTTCATTACAATCAGGGTACATTTGCTTTTATTATACATGATCCAAACAACATTCATTACAAGCTTAAAAAAAATTATAGCAACTCCAAAATTAATAAGCATCATTTATAATAACGTTAACACGTGGCCGACTATTTAGGGTCTTCACGAGGCCAATTTTTTATTTTCTTCTCAAACACTCCTGCCCCATAAGTAGAAATGACTAACTCACAAAGGAGGGGAAATTGCATCAGTATGAAAGATGCAACTGTTACAATTGCAAGCAAAATAACTAGAATAGCAATAGATGATTTTCCATGAAGCATAATGAAAAGGGCTGAAGAAAAAGCTATCATCATTGTGACGATAGATAAAAAAAGGGTGATAAGGCCCAATATCATTTTTGTTGGCAATGATTTGAGGAAATCATTTTCGGCATAGCGCGATGTGAGGATTCCCAAAAATATCATTACTGAAGTTGTTGAAAAAAAGAGCGATATAGCATCTGCAACTATAAAAGTTATGAATGCGCTCTTACTTAAGAATATAGGAAGACCTGTATCTTGATGAGTTCCACCAGGAACTGTAAACGCCGCAGCAAACATGATAGTAACGACGAGAGCCCCTACGACTGTACAAGATGTTGCTGTTTCTTTCATTTCCTTTTCACCCCCTTTCACCAATTCCTTGTGACCCTTGGTAAATAATTCATGTGGTGTCATCTTATCTGGCAGATTTATTACTTCAGGAGCTATGTTATTTGAAATACGCTCCACCTCCTGCATGTCATTCAACAAAAACTTAGAAGGGATGTGACTATACATCCGAAGAGTAATTCTGATTTCTTGGTACAAATTCTTATGGCTCAGTATCAAGGATTTCAGTTCAAATTATGAATGAATGGACCACAAATATATAAAATAGCTTCTGATTTCCTTATAAATTTCAATTATACAGAAGAAAGAAAACGGTGAATAGGAGAAAAGAGGGGGGGTTCGATCATCAATTTTCACTATATGATTAAGTAGTCTCTTAAATAATAACATAGATTTTATGAGTATATATATAATTAATTCTATAAATAAGTAGTCACCTTGAACCATTGTAGTTCTCTTTGCATTTGCAAAGCTGCACCTCGAATATGATCAATCTGTGCGACGGAAGAAATAGTTCCTACTAAATGCAGCGTGTTATTCCTCGAGTTATCTATCCTATTTACTAACCATCTCCGGGTCTCTTCATTATCTACCCCATTTACTAGACTAAAAACTTTATGTTGACGACATTCAGCTGCAAATTGAAAGATGTTCCGGCCCTTTTCATTGGTGATCTCTTGGAGTTTATAATTTGCTCTGCATAAATGAGTAATATACTCCACATGCCCTTTTTTTATTGCTAGGAACATTGCGTTTTCCAAGCCTTGCAATTTGTTGACATCTTTCTTTTTAATCACTTCGCACATGCGAGGTAGAAATTCAAGAATCCGAACATGGGCCAGTTTCATTTTATATATATCATCGAATGTGCATCCTATGTTGACATTCAAAACAGATTAAACAATATACCATTAGAACTGTATATAGAATTAGAAAATAATTAAAAATTAAAAATTAAAAGGAAAATAATTAAAAATTACTAAGACAGTAAATAGGAAAAGAAAAAAAATGTGATTTTCACATACCCTTTTAAGTTTCTTACACACCTCTATTTATTTATGGTCATGAGATTGAATAAAACAAATAGAATAAATGACCAAATTAAATAAGGGAGTGTAAAAAACAGTAATAAGAGGCTAAAAAGAATACGTGAAAATCAATTTTCAAAGAAAATTAATTCACAATGTAGCGTACCCAAAAGTTTACTGAAAGTCTTGACATCTAGTCCAAGAAATAAACTTGTACCTGCATTGAAATTCCAAATTGTCAGCTAAGTCTTCAATGAATATGTTACCAATTAGTTATATCCCGTTTAAACCACATAATATGCCATAATATGGTACAAAAATATTGTCATTTTAGCATTACTCAATATGGTATAAAAATGCGGTGAGTTTTTTCGAATCAATAATCCCTACATAGCCTCCTTGTGCCTACACATTTTACTTTTGTTGGAGATGAGTTTCTTTGAAATCAAAATCAACAACTCTAACCCACATATGAAAGACCTAGTAGGTGGTAGATTGTCCTGGTAATTAAGTCTTATTCAACTCATCCCGTTCCAAATTTTAACTCTTTTCTTTCCTTTTAGTGTAAATTTGTGTAGAACATCAATTTTAATAAAAAGATAAAAAAAAGTTCCAAACTCCATAAATATTTCAAATAATTCCAAAACAAACGCAACAATCAAACTTTAGTACCACTAGATTTGATAGCTTTGACCAATATTGTTCTAAAAGCCACTAGTCGGACGGCGCGACTTAGGCGGTTTTTTTTCTAAATTTATTAAATTATTATGACTTACAAATAAATGTCTACATATAATACATTGTTGTATTGGAAACATAAATTGCAACATAGAATAATAAATAAATTAAAAGTTACTAGAACATATTGTGAACACAGGAAACAAGCATATAATGTGTTCATCCAATCATCTAACAAGTCTCTTATAATTTATTAAAAACATAAAATGTAAACTAGAACTTATCTAATTTTTACTTGGAAGAGAGTTGCGACCCTAAACCATTTTCTCAATAAAAATAAATAAATAAAAGTCGTAAAACTGCCATCCCGCCTAGATCCACTTAGGCTCGCCTAGGTGGGGGCTTAGGCCTACCTAGGCAGGCGCCAAATCTGTCCAGATGTCCTTTCTTATTTTTTCAATTATACCCAAGGTATTAAATATCGGTAATATCGGAAATATCGGTAGTCCGAAAACACGGAAATATCGATGGAAATATCGATAAAATATCGATATCGATAAAATTTCCATGGAAACCACGGAAATTGTAAGAAAAACTTGGAAATTTTTATTGAAACTTTGCAGGATGTTTATTTAGTCAATTATCTATTAGTTTATCACAAAAAATTGGAAGGAAATGCATTGCATGATGAATTTAACTGATTTAAGTTGATTATATAGCGAGCTGGCAAACATTGTGAGTGTAAAAAACATGTAGTAATTAATTAATGAATTAGGCCATTTTTATAACTTATTAAATCACAAAACTTATACTCTGCAAAGTCTGAATAATATTATGCAATTAAACTAAATGATCTCATTCTTCTACCAAGATAGTAATTAATATGAATTAGGCCATTTTTAAAACTTATTAAATCACAAAACTTATACTCTGCAAAGTCTGAATAATATTATGCAATTAAACTAAATGATCTCATTCTTCTACCAAGATAGTAATTAATATGAATTAGACTCGCTCCCTTAGAGTCTGTCTCCTTCTCTCTCCCTCACAAGAACAGACTCGCTCCCTTCTCTCTCCTTCTCTCCGTCTTCGTCCTCACGACGAGTCACTCACTCACAAACAAATTAGAGAGTCACAACAATCAGAGAGAACAGACTGTCTCCTTCTCTCTCCCTCGCAAGAAATCACAGAGAGAACAGACTCAGTGACTCGGTCTTCGTCTCCGTCCTCAAGAGTCGCAACAAATCAGAGAGAACAAATCAGATCTCCTCTGTATTGCACCATCAGTGACTCGGTCTTCGTTTCCGTTAATGGATTCTTCTCCGCCTCGGTCTCTCCGTCTCGGTCTCTCTCTCGGTCTCTCCGTCCGTCTCCTTCTCTCCCTCCGTTAATGAATCGCTGTAATCGTGCCAGCAGATGAGCATGGTGACGCAGCGCCTCACGATGTAGAACCGAGCTCTTTGCTCCTTCACCAACCTCGCACACTTTCTGGAAAACGAGCACCGTCGATTCGACCGCCGCCACCACCTCATCGTAGTCTCCGTCCGCGGCGATTTTGAAGTTTTCTGCGGAGAAAAGTCCGAGATCTACCTCATCCTTCAGCTTCGAGGCCCCGGGCGAGACCTTCCGGAAGACGATGGCGTCGGAGATCGCGAGATCGGCCGGAGCCGGCGTTCTTCTCCGATTCGCGATCCAAAATATCGATATTTCCAAAATATCTCGATAATTTCGTAAATATCGCGATATTATCGATATTATCGATAATATCGCGATATTTGGACGAAAACCATTTGGATACCTATTAAAATATCGGTTCCCTTAAAAACCGATAATATCGGCGATATATCGCCGATATTATCGGCATTTCGGACCATGATTATACCTAGCACTAATTTGGGCAGTGGCAGGCCATTTAACATCTAGGTGGGAGCCTAAGCGGCCTTAGATGCCTTTGATTGTGTGGTGGGTGATGTTTTTTTTCCCTATCTCGATCAATTTGTTTTTTTCCCTATCTCGATCAAATTTTTTTTTTTTTTTATTAGACGAGGGTTTGGATAGATTTATAAGTTTTTTTTTGTTAATTGATTTAGAAGTTTTAATCTTATTTTCTTGCGAAATAGTTTTTAATCTCAAACGATTGAGACAGAAGGAGGATACGGAATTTGAAAGAGAAGAATATGTTGGGAGTATGAATCCCACATCGAAAAAAAAAGTGATCTTTCATGTGCTTATAAGTAGTTGAATTACTCCCGATATTGCCAATTTATTTTTTTGGTAAAACTTCAACCATATGTTCATGGTATGGAGTAGGTTGCCTCATGCGAGAGTGACCCCAACAGTCATACGGGCTCCATGTCACCAAATTTGTGTGGTTCTTGTGTTAGGCTTAAAAATTTACCACGTGAAAGCAAGTGTTGAGAGTATGAATTCCATACAGAAAAAGAAAGGACCTTGCATGTAGTTATAAGTAGTGTTTAAAATATTGATATAAGTGAACATATGTAGATGCAACTTTATGGAATTTCGATGGATATATCGATATGGTTGCATTCAACGAAATTTAGTCGAAATTAAGAAAAAAAATCATAAGTTTGTAATCTGCAATGGATTCCGGCAAAATTTCTAAATATCAAAGATATTCATTGATTTTCCTATATCTTGTGGATATAGATTAATTTTGCATTTGTTTTTTTCTGAATTTGTTTATTTGGTCAGCTATACATTTGTTTTTCTAAATTTATTTTATGTTGAACAAAAGAGTAAACATTCAAATAATTTAAGGGTAAATTACGTTTTACTATCTAAGGTTTGAGGTCTATTGCAACCTTATACAATATCTTTAAAACATTTTACTTTCATACCTCATGTACTATTTTATTTTATTTTAATATAATACCTCCGTTACATTTTCCATTTATTGGTTCGTTAAGAGCTGATTTTACTGTCACATTTGTATCACGATGCTAAACATTTAATAAAAAAGTTTAAATAATTTAAATAATTAATTAAAAAAAACAAAACAAAAACAGAACCCAGAAAGCCATTCCACCACCCACCTCCCTCTCCTCCACTCTCTTCACCTCACCTCCCCGGTGGTTGCTCCCACCATTCATCGTCTTCTCCGACGATTCCCGACACACCAAGACGACTCCAACTACGACTTCACCGTCGTTCCCCATCGATATGAGACCACCACCATGACCCAATGTTTCTCGTGGAACAAACACAAGTCTGTGCTTGGTGATTTTCAAACCCCAAGCCCTCGAATCGAAGAGCCCCATCTCGGACTCGACTTCCCTCGGCGAAGTTCTCGTCGTTTTCGACAATAGTAAGCCTCGAGGGCCACAGAGGCTCCAACGGCATTTGCACATTCGTCCCCGACGCCTCTCGTTCTTCAATTTGTTCAAACATTGGGACCCCAATTTCAGGGACCTCCATAACACCATCTTCAGTTAACAAGCCTCTTAGGTGGAGAAGAAGATGTGGGAGCGAGAGAGAGATGAAGGGAGGAAGAAGAAGGAGAGACCTATGAGAGCGAGGGACCGCTCAATGGCGGAAGAAGAAAAAGAGGCAGTGGGGGTGGGTTTTTGGATGGGAGGGGAGGTGAAGAGAGTGGAGAACAGGAAGGTGGGTCGGGGAAGATGGGAATCTGGGTTTGTTCTTTTTTTTTAATAGGGTAAATTATTATAATACTTTAAATGCATAAAAAAATGCCATGTGGCACACATTTAGCAGTCACGTCAGTACAAATGTGGATCCTATATTTGCCACGTTATCATTTAACGATATACTTAACAAAATTTCTAACGGATGTATGAAGTTGAAATAAAATGATAAGTAAATGTATGAAATTGAAATGTTTTAAAGATATTATAAGAAATTGAAATCGATCCCAAACCTGAGAGGGTAAAATGTAATTTACCCATAATTTAAAGTTGTTTTTTATGCATCTTCCAGTGATAGAAGTATAACACTAATTAAAAAAATGATAGAAGATCAATATGCATATATAGTTGTGGTACCTTTATGAAAGAGCTCATTAAACATTAACAAAAACAAATGGCACTCTGTTATGTAACATACATACCTGAGGAAATGAGATGCCTTTGATTACTTTGGTCATCATTTTCCGGTTCTTGAACGTTTATACAAGTATCATCGGTGGTAGGAATAGGCTTCTCTTCTTTATCAATGGTAGGCATTGGTTTTATTTGTATGCCTTTGAAGATAAGAACACAAGCCCAGTTATTTATTAATACTAGATATAATAAACTAGTTCCTTGAAGCAAGATTTTTTTATTGTTGTGTCTATTAAAATAAAAGATAGAAAGCTCAATTAGGACAAAATTAAAAATGAAGAGAAAATAGAAAGCATTACTAACCATCATAAATCCATTGTTTCCAAAAACTGAGCGAGCTTCCACTTACGAATGCCGAATGCATACCAGCTAGTTGATTTAAAGGTGTTTTCTTGGAGTCGTATTCAATAATGGCTAACTCTGGGTTGCTCTTAATCAAATCCCATGCAATATCTATATATTGTGGAGCGAAAGAAGAATAAAATTGTTTAGAAACAACCTCTATATATCTAGTTATATAAATTAGTTTAGTCTCAACATTATTAATATACAGCGGTTGTATAGTATTTACAGAAGGAAAAAAATAATTTAAGGCGCCACTAATAATAATTATTATTTGAATGTTGATCTTACCAAATCTTTTTAACTTAAAACCGGCAATAATAAGTGTAGCGCAATGGGAATCGGTCAGGGTTTCGCGCGGAGTAACAGAATAGAGGTATTGGGCCATTTTTTCTCCTTCTTCAATATACTGAGCCCTGACAACTAGGGGTTGTTTTTTGTGAGGAAAGACAATATTGAGTAACTCCTTGTTCTTTTCAACCATGCATTGTGCTAGTTCGACTTGATTTGGAGTTCTGATTATAACGTGATGAAGAGCGGTAAAACCCCACTCGCTTTTTATTTCCAAGTCTTCTGGTCTCATTAAGTGCACCACATTTTTTGCAATGTCCACCTTCCTACCCAAGACTGCCTTGTGAAGAATTGTCTCATTGTGTGTAAGTCTTGCAGTTACTGCCTCGGGATGGTCGATAAGAAACTTCTTTGCAGCATCCCAATCATCATTCTTCATTAAATCGACGAAGGTTCGATTAACGTGGTTGTCTTCGTGTCCTGCGATGCTAGCTAACGTTACATATATATATCCCCATAATGTACGTAACCTATAGTTGTTGCCCTGATCGCAAAAAGAAAAACATATAGACTATATACTTGTTATGGATTTTTCTTTGTAAATTGCAACTGTTAATAGGAATCTGAAATTGATATCATCATGCATTTTAGTTTTCTCCTTGTAAAAAGCAAAATAAACGACTATTTTAGAATGAAAATAACAATGTAGAATTTGAAAGGAATATGATTAATAAATATTGAACAAAAATCTTTTTGAGAATCGAGACATAATACCTTCATCGAACGATTCTTCTATTGCCAACCCTTCCTCTGGCTCTGTATCAACAATGGTTGGGTTGCTCTCCTCTGAAAAATGGAATCATTAATATTTATATCGTATTATTCTCTATTGGAAAATATATTTCTCCATTTTCCTTTCTTAATTTTGTTGTTGTTTAAGTTGAACTATTCTACTAAGAATATATCTGATTCAACTGAAAAGAGCCAGGCCGAAGCCAAAATTGACACTACTCACACAATTGACGTCTCTTTTTTTTATTGACACAAAAAAAAATAAAAAATAAAAAATAAAAAAAAAACCTCTTTCTTTTTAATGAATATGCAACCCAAAAAATTGTCAAATATTAGTGGCTTTTCGTTTTGGCCTTCATGCCAAATAAATTGGGCTAATCACTCTTTAGAGAGTGATTTATAATATTAACAATTTCGATTATAAACACAAAATTCTGTAGATTAGTCACGAAGTATTTTGAGGAGGAACTTCTCCTCATCTTCATCCTGTGAGGATCCAAGTTAATTCCAAAGACAAATGCCTAATTATATCTAAAAGGCAAAGATGCACATACCGATTCCTGTGGCTTGGGATGCTTTAGCTGGCTTGAACTTTTCTGCCAAAATATCCCAGGCAACTTTGGCTGTGCTGGTGCCACTAATAAAAGAAAAAGTATCAGCCCCACAGGAAATTTGGATCGAGTGCAAAGCCTTGGCATTACTCTTCCTCCAAGCTTTAAATCCAACTTCACCATCTTCTCGTTTAGGAGGCGCAGTGGTGGCTTCCACAACATCCCAAAGATCTTCTGCCAACAGGTAAGTTTTAACTCGCAAACTCCATTCTTCATAGTTATTTTGGTTTAAAAGTTCATGAACAATTAAACTTGGGACAACTGTGTCTTTCATCTTGAATCTGTAAATTTATGAAATCTGAATTTATGTCGATCGAGCATATGTTAGAACAAACTAGTAAGAAAAAACTAATACTCACAGATTGAATTTTTGGGCAATCTTCAGATTAAGCTATGTGCACATAGTGCAGCCAATTTTCATATTTGGGTATGCTCGTATATGATAACAAATCAGCCATTAAAAAAAGACTCAAATCCAAAGGGATCCAACTCAAGTTTTGATACCGCAATTCTAGCTTCCTCCGCTACCAACAGCTCCCTTGCCAGACCGTCTCCTTTGAGACAAAACAAAACAAATTCAAAGTTTCAAACTTTGAAGAAGAAGAAGAAAGCTAGAGTAATTTGAGTGAAACGGGAGAAAAAGAGGGAGAGGGGAGAGAGACAGTGGTCAGAGAAAAGGAGGAAGAAACAAGGGTGAAAAGAGGAAGAGGGGAGCGAGAGAGCGGGACACAGAAAAAGAGGAAGAGGATGGGGGATATATATAGAAAATAAAATAATAATAAATATTAATAGATATTGATTAAATAATATAACGATAATTACATAAAACAACTTTAATTATGAGTCGGATTACAATCTCATACCTCATATTTTAAACATTATTTTTTTTTATCAAACTATAGATATGTTAGATTAGGAAGCCGACGGTGTTCGAATCCAAGTCGTGGTGTGAGAGCTACACTCCTTCCCACCATTGTGGTAGAGGACCAACACTACACCAAACGCTTCACTAAATCAATCTAGCTTAATCTATTTTATGTCAATCCAGTTTAAGGCTAGTTTGCTATAGTTGCACAATTCGGTTCGGTGCGGTTTTGAGTGAAACTGAAATCTAAACCGAAAATTTTTACGATTTGGTTTGGTGCAGTTTTGAAGCCAAAACCAAAATGAAACCAAAAAGTTTAGTTCGGTTCGGTGTTGTTTCAAACGGTTTCGGTTGGTTTCACCATTTACATACAAAATGAAAAAAACTTTTTGTTGTCTTCCACTTTCTATCTCCTCCTCTCTCTCAACACCATTAGTATTCTTTAAGAAAAAAACATACAGTTGAAACCATTTTCAAACATTTCTTGGATGCAAGGTCAAGGTGCATATTCAAACCTTCAAGGAACTTCGCACCTCCAACAAGGCAGCAAAATCCTTCTCATTCTGATAATATCACTCTAGGGCAGTAAATACCTGCGGCAAAACCTACAACAATTGCACAACTACTAAAATTGTGACAATATCCCATGCTTCAGCAAATGCCTTGCATCAATGGGTTTGATATACTTCTATCATTTTGCGTCAGTGGGTTCGAGGATGAGATGATTTTGAACTTTTGAGAGTGAGACTGATTTGAGATCGAGAGCATCGTTGAGCAGGAAAGTGATGAAATTCTCTATAATTGAGTCCAAACCAAATGTCTGGACTCTTAACAAACAACCAATTAGAACATAACATCTAATATGGATATTTAGTTAAATGTTTTTTTTAAATATTTGTGGTGTGGTTAGGTTTCGGTGCGGTTTTCAAAAGTCAAAACTGAAACCAAATAGTTTCCCTACATTGCGGTTCCGTTTCAAACCGAAACTGTTTCAAAACCGCAAAACCAAACCATTTGGTATGGTTCGATTTGCTTCGTGTTTCAATTTCGATTTTCAATTCCAAGTGCCCACCCCTATTACTGTGCTTTTTTTAAATTATTGCTTGAGCAGTGCTATGAGAATAAACAGCTGTAAAATAAAATTGTTGTGTGTTTGGTAAACTTTTACATAAAATTGATGTGAATATGTTAAATGACAAATATATATATATATATATATATATATATATATATATATAAATCATTTCACAAGAGGGATCTTCATTTTTCTAAAAAAATAGGAATACCCTTTTGACCGTTGGTTTTGACTTTTAAAATAGGAATTAATACGACCCTATATCATTGCAATCGAGGTTCTTTTAAAATATGGTCTAAATGTCAATCTGATTGCATGAAACACTCATGAGTAAACATGTACCGTAATTTTCGATAACCAAATTATATATTGTACTCAGTTTATTATTTGCAATTATATTATCTAAACTACATATTAATAGAACCCTCTTTGTCAACCAAAAGAGTGTCAAAAGACTGGACTATTTAATCTTTTATGACAACAAAAATGTTAAGGGTAGTAACGTTATTTCACCAAACAAATTTTTTCTGTTTATTGTTTAAACCTCACATACGGTGATTTAACATCTCTAATTTTTTAAAACAAAAAATAAGGTAAAAAATAAACCTCTTCGAGCTAAGCCGATGTCCAAACCCAGCAGATCGAAATGACATCATTTTGATATGTCATCCTTTAAGACGTCCTTGATGAAAAACGCAACTTCGGTCTTAAGATTGAAGGGGCCTGAGGCGAACCAAATGAAAAGAGGCCCCGGAATAATTTTATGAAAATATGACTCTAGCCTCTGAAATTTAATTTTCTCCACATAAAACTCATCATAGTTTTTTACTCAAATAAAACTCATTAACTAGGTTCCACATTAGCAAATTCATTAATTATAATTGACTTTACACATTTAAAAAATTTTGATTCCCAAAACACGCATATTTGAATGTTTGATGTACACAATTAGTTCCATATAGATTGTGAGAGAGAATTAATGATTTTACGAAAATAATAAATAATAAATAATAAATTTATTGCCTAATATATAATAACAACAAAACATGCCTAATATATGTAATAATACATGCTTAGTTATGTCAACAAATTATATTTTACATATAAATGTATGTAAATTATTTCACACACATATATATAACAAAAAAATGCCTAGTATACATAAAAAATCATGCAAAATAATTTACCTACAAAAAATATTATTTGATTCAGTGCACCTACTATTCGAATTTTAAAATGTTAGATTGCTTAAAAAAAAAGCAAAATAATTTCCCCATTATATGTAAAATACATACAAAATAATTTACTTACATAATAAAACAAAGGGAGTTTTAAAGAAACACTCCCGGTACTATTCACTTTTAACAAAAATTCACATTTTTACCTTTACTTGACACTATTCACTATACCTTTAAAAATGGCTTTTCATTAAAAGGAAAGTTTTTTTGGACTTTTCATTAGTTTTCCTTAAAACAAACCCAATGTATGTAAAATACATGCAAAATAATGTACCTACATAAAAAAATATTATGATTCTATTCAATACTATTTTACCTATTCTTTTGTACATATAATAATAAAATGTGCCCAATATATATGATGATACCTACAAAATATATGTTATTTGCTCAACATAAATTTACATATAGGTAGATTAATTAGTATAATATGTTTGATCATATATGTAGTATTGTGCATATACATACATACATACATACATACATACATACATATATATATATATATATATATTTGAACATATAGTAGTACTGTATATATATTGGTAAACTATATATATTGAGCTTATGGTAGTACTATATACATTTGAACGTATATATGTATATATATATGTGTGTGTTATGGGTAATAATATGCAATAAATTATTTATTCATTGGCACTAAATATTTATTAAGGTGAGTAATAATATTTATTGATTTATTTTGAATATTGTGGTACAAGTTGTAAATATTTTGTATTAATAGGTCAATTACTTTCCTACATGTCCATCACTTTTAAATTTGAATTTTATTTAGATGTTTATAATTAGATGGGTTTTTATATAGAAAATAAGAATTGTAAGGATCTATATCTAAAGAACCAGATCGAGCTCATCCAGGACAAATTAATTGATAGAGTAAGCCCAGAAGATGAGATAGAAAAACGTGCTACAATAGAGAGATGCAATTAAAAAGACTAAAGTGATGACTTACAATTAAAAAAGACTAAAGTGATGACCTACAATTTAAAAAGACTAAAGTGATGACCTACAATTTAAAAAGACTAAAGTGATGACTTATTCTGGCATTTGCTAGGTAAGAAAATGGATGTATAAGTTGACGCCAGTTGTAAATTATAACTTAATTTTCATTGCAATTATTTAGCCAACATTGCGCTATCATAGTGTGAGTATTAGAAGATGGAGCAAATAATGAGAACGGTTATGGAAAAAAAGAATCGAAATCCTCTTCAAATCTCCAAGTCTAGAGCTGCGTGCCACAAAATACGGGTGATTCAAGGGGAACAAAGTTTTGAGCCCATATTTTATGTGAGATGAGCTAATAAAACGAACAAATGGAGACCGTATGATTATAAACAATTGGTTCAGATCTATAAGTCTGCAAGCTCTAACACAATAATTCGAAGATGATCTCAATTCGAAGAGAAAGAACCAGAAGGGATAATAAATGTATTAGTTGACTAAAATGAGGACTTACTCTGCAATCGAGAAATGCAGAGTAAAAGAAGCAGATGACGTGGTACAATCGAGAAATGCAATTTGAAAAAGACTAAAATGAGGACTTACTCTGGCATTTGTTGGGTAAGAAAATGGATGTATTAGTTGACGTCAATTGCAAATTATAACTTAATTTTCATGGCAATTATTTTAAGCAGACGCACCTATTAATATTGCAAGTTGGAGTAGTGTCTTCATCCATGATATATTATAGCATGAGCTATATTTTAGGGAGCTGTTATTTGTACTTCAAAAGTGTTATTTTGCATTCATTCATGGCGTTAAAACTTTAAATAATGATTCTCTTAATTTCAATAACGTACCAATTTGAACAAAAATAAAATTACAACCCAAAGTGAATGGAATATTATGAGCACATCCGATTTTTCAACAAATTTCATACTCATCACTTAACAAATTTGGGGTGCTCCGATCGTCTCCACTTGGTCCCTCTTCCTTGCATGCCTCCTTCGCATAACTTCCGCTCGTTCTTGTCTTAAAAAAAATTTAAAAAAAATTTAAAAAAAATGGGGATACATTCCTTCAAGAAACTTTGACATAATTTGACAAACTTTCTCAATCATTATTTCTTGCCTAAGGCCATCTCCAATGGAGAGGGCTAAAGGTTTAAAAGCAAAAAAATGACTTGATTTGTCCAAAAATTCATCTCCAACCGATGACTGAGCTATAATTTTATGGAACCCACCATACCATTATTTGGCTAAAGGAACATCAGGATGGCCAAATGTAGCCCCATTCTTAGCCCCTTTTTTGGCGCCCAACTCCTCACTTGCAATAATTGATTCAAATTCAATGGTTAGATTTGAAAACATCTAAATTAACCAATAAATTGAAAGTATAAACGTAAAACTAATACATTATAGAGGGGCCTATGTTTAGCCCATTCAGTTCGAAATAGTGCATGAGTATGGCCGAACAGTGTTCATTTTGAAAATAATTTTTTGTAGGGCTATAATTATAGACGAGTCTATGTTTAACCTTTTTAGGAGGACATGGCCTAAGTAGCTCTCTTACTTCTTCTTAGCTTCAACTCTAGCCATTTTCTGCTCCAAACTCAATGCACCGTGGTGAGTAATTTTGTATTTGTGTAATCAGTCTTGGAAGGACCTTTTTTTTTATTCGCAGCCTGATAACGCGGTATGATAGAGAAATGCAATCAAAAAAAGACTAAAGTGATGACTTGCAATTAAAAAAAGACTAAAGTGCAAGTGACCCAATGGTAAGGGCGCATATTACAGCTCCTTAATAAACAAAAAATGTAGGAGGTTCCGAGTTCGATGCTCCGAGCTAGTGAGTCTGTTTGATTGTGACCACGATTAAGGTGAAATTCCCCATAGTCTCTCTAGGCCCGAAAAAAAATGGATAACCGTGACTTGTCACCAGTTGTCCTTTTTTTCGAAAAAAAAATAAAGATAAAAAGGGGACTAATTGTAGCATTTGGTAGGTAAGAAAATTGATGTACTAGTAAAAAAGACTGAAGTGAGTACTTATTATGGCGTTTGCTAGGTAAGAACACGGACCACATGGTTGTATTAGTTGACGTCAAATTTAAATTATAACTTATTTTTCATGGCAATTATTTAGCACTTTGGCTTGGGAATCTACACCAACTTACAAAGTAACAATATTTGATATAAGTCTACGAAATTTATGTTCACAAACATAAGTAATATGGTATATATGGGGCATATCAATTAACACTTAAGTTCTATCATTAACAATCACGTCACATGATTTTTAGTTTAAAGAGATAGTCTAACAATATCGTAATTTAATGTGAATATTAGAAGATGGAGCAAATAATGAGAAGGGCCATGGGAAGAACTCTCTTAGCTGAAGAAAGATGAGATAATGAATGCAAGAGAGACCTGGCAACTTTTTTTACGACATGTTAACTCAATCTAAAATGACATTAAAATAACGAATTTCGAGTCAACTCGCTAACTAATCGGGTCGTTATCGGATCCATACGTTAAAAAAAAACCCGTTAATAACAGATTTATCTATGGGTAACCCATTTTAACCCACTAAAAAAAATTAGGTTGATAATGTTAAACTACTATAAAAACCTTACTACAATAGCCAATGTTAAAAGTATTTAAATTTTACTGAAAATATGACTTTAGCTCCTGAAATTTAATTTTTTTCCACATAAAACCTATCATAAGTTTTTTACTTAAATAAAACCCACTGACAATATTCCACATCAGCAAATTCATTAATTATATTTGACTTTACACATTTAAAAATTTTGATGCCCAAAACACCCCTATTTGAATGTTTAATGTACACATTTAGTTCCATACAGATTGTAAGGGAGAATTAATAATTTTATGAAAATAATAAATAATAAATTCATTGCCTAATATATAAGAACAACAAAACATGCCTAATATATGTAATAATACATGCTTAGTTAAGTCAACAAATTATATTTTACATATAAATGTAGGTAAATTATTTCACACACACACACACATAGATATATAACAATAAAAAAAAATGCCAGGTACACGTAAAAATTCATGCAAAATAACTTACCTACAAAAATTGTTATTTGATTCAGTGCACCTACTATTCGAATTTTAAAATGTTAGATTGCTTAAAAAAAAAAAAAAATTTCCCCACTATATGTAAAATACATGCGAAATAATTTACCTACATAATAAAGCAAACCTGTAAGATCCCACATCGCCCAGGGGTGTGGATCATGTAAGCCTTATACGTATATTCTCATCCCTATCTAGCACGAGGCCTTTTGGGAGCTCACTGGCTTCGGGTTCCGTAGGAACTCTGAAGTTAAGCGAGTTCGCGTGAGAGCAATCCCATGATGGGTGACCCATTGGGAAGTTCCCTTGTGAGTTCTCAGAAACAAAACCGTGAGGGCATGGCTGGGGCCCAAAGCGGACAATATCGTGCTACGGCGGAGTCAAGCCTGGGATGTGGTGGGGGCCTGAGCTGGGGATGTGACAATTTGGTATCAGAGCCAATCCCTAGCCGGATGTGTGCCGACGAGGACATCGGGCAGCTAAGGGGGATGGATTGTAAGATCCCACATCGCCTAGGGGTATGGATCATGTAAGCCTTATATGTATATTTTCATCTCTACCTAGCACGAGGCCTTTTGGGAGCTCATTGACTTCGGATTCCATCGAAACTCCGAACTTAAGCGAGTTCACGCGAGAGCAATCCCATGATGGGTGACCCATTGGGAAGTTGTTCGTGAGTTCCCAAAAATAAAACCGTGAGGGCGTGGTCGGGGCCCAAAGCGGACAATATCGTGCTACGGGGAGTTGAGCCCAGGATGTGGTGGGGCCCGGGCCGGGATGTGACAA
Organism: Cotoneaster glaucophyllus; assembly: GCA_036320875.1. Taxonomy (NCBI): domain Eukaryota; kingdom Viridiplantae; phylum Streptophyta; class Magnoliopsida; order Rosales; family Rosaceae; genus Cotoneaster; species Cotoneaster glaucophyllus. Next base: position 6,474,792 of record CM070068.1, read on the forward strand.
TTTGGTATCAGAGCCAATCCCTGGTCGGAAGTGTGCCGACGAGGACATCGAACCCCTAATGGAAGGTGGATTGTAAGATCCCACATCGCCCAGGGGTGTGGATTATGTAAGCCTTATATGTATATTCACATATCTACCTAGCACAAGGCCTTTTAGGAGCTCACTGGCTTCGGGTTCCGTAGGAACTCCGAAGTTAAGCGAGTTCGTGTGAGAGCAATCCCATGATGGGTGACCCACTGGGAAGTTCTCGTGTGAGTTCCCAGAAACAAAACCGTGAGGGCGTGACCGGGGTTAAAACCCAATTTATTCAAAATACATGCAAAATAATGTACCTACATAAAAAATTATTATTATTTTATTCATACTTATAACTACCCGTTTTCAATTTTATGGCTTTTTTTATAATTTTAATAAGTGAATGTACGAAAATGCCCTTTGAGGCAAATGCGTTGATTTTATTTGACCGCCTTGTCGTGTCATGTAAGATCTATTTTCTTGACGTATCCTCATAGTATTCGTCATTACAAACACGTGGGCGCAATCGGAACGTAATTTGGAGTTATAACAAAGGAGATATTAACGTTTAAAGTTAGGGATATTTTGGTAATTTTAACCTTTTTTAGAAGGCTCTAGAAAATATGAAGCCATGTGAAATGCCATGTGTGTGGCTGGGATAAAAGGAAAAGAAAAGGGAAGGAAGAAATGGACAGCTAGGATGAGAAAGAGAAAAGAGAAATGAGAGAAATGACGGAGGGAACCGACCAATCAGGAGGAAAGGATATGAGGGAGAAAAGAAAGAGAGAATCAGACCCTCCCCTTAACCCATGACCTGACCCATTTCCGGGAGATTTTCCGACAGTGAATTGTCCGTTTTTCCGGCGAATTTCATCAAATCACCACTTGGAAAACTCTTCATGACCTTCCCCCTTCCTATTACACCCTAAAAATCAAGGGATTTGGCCTTGAAATTGGGAGAACCTGCACAGTGGGGTGCGGTGGTTTTGGGTTCGAATCACCAAAATTTGAGTCTAATCATGTTGAACACCATCACCAATATAATCCCCTCAACCCCAGGAACAAAGCCCAAGCAATCGCTGAGGCGTCAAAGCTTGTTTGGAGTCAAATGAAGAACACCCATTTCAAGGGTTTCCAACGGATCAATGTGGATTTCAGGTGTTTCCCGACCAAATTAGACTTGGCCACAGGTATGAAAATTGTTCCCCTTACTGAGATCTACTTGTTTGTAAAATTTGGTAATTTTTGGAAATAGTTGATTTTTCAGGCGAGTTGGGGCGGCCAACCGCCACCTACGGCGGCGCGTGGGCCGAGACATCCCCTGACCTTCCTAGGTGAAATTTGAATACCCTGATTCCATTTGTGAAGTCCGATTGACAAATTTCTGTTGTTTGAACGTAGTTCCATTAAGGTTCGCCACTTGATTAGAATAGTAATCGACGATCCGACCATTGGATCGTCAGCAAACTTTAATACATTATAGTACGTAATATTTGAGGACATAGGAATTTACGGATCAGAAATCCGACGTACGGGTATTTTCGAATTGGATTTGTAATTTCGTAAAATAAAACGTCGGCTGCCATTTGGTTTTGGCTATTGGCGGAGATCCAATCGTTGGATCGTAATGAAACTTTAGTATGATGTTTTAGAAGCATAATATGGATATTTGGATGTTATGGATCAGAAATCTGAGGTGCGGATCTTCGAGATCGAGTTAAGTAGGGTTGTAGACCCTACCGTCGATCTTTGACCGAAGATTGACTTTTGGTCAATGGGTCTCAAATCATTCTAGAACGTCCTTGGGGATGTGTTTTATGTATGTTACATGCTTTATTGATAAGGATTCCGAGATGTGGTTTGATAATTGTTCTAGGCGTCGATCGTTCGTGACGTCTTGATGTTTGTGTTAGGGAGTTGTAGTGCGGACTCCAGGTGAGTGGGTCTTCTTTCTTTTTATAGTGTGTGTGTGTGTGTGTGTGTGTGTGTGTGTGTGTGTGTGTGTGTGTGTGTGTGTGTGCGAGCGCGCGTGTGTGTGTGTATGCTTTACGGTTTCCAGAAACGTTTTTATATGAACTATGCTTTGAATGCCATGTCGTGAATGAATTATATTTTTAGTAGTTCATTATTATTGTTATGCATTATATGGAATAATGTTGCGGAGGCTTAGGTAAACTTCAGGTGAGTTAGTATGTGAATGATTGGTTACATTACATTGTTATGCATAGATATACTTAGAGCTCATTATCCTACACCCCGGTGTTAGTGCTCCCGTCCGAGGCCAGGGCACAGCCTTCACGTGATCATTCACCTCCTGCACTGCACGCTCACCTTGGATCCACGTTTGTTGCTAGCCTGTCGTACAAACCATAATAGGTGGTTCCGACTTGTAGGTGACCAGCGAATCATCGCACAACCTTCACGTGATCGTAGAACTTAAGCGTACTTATTTACACCCAGCATGTCGTACAAACCACATTAGGTGGTTCCGACTTGTGTGTAGGCATAGGTTGATGAGCTATAGGTTCAACATATTGGTCACGTTAGTTGACTCCGGGTGGCATATTATTTGACCTTGATTTTTACACCTGACTTACATATTTCAGTGTTGAAATGATTTGACATGGCATACTTGGTTTTTACTATCTTTGTGCATTGTTTTACGTATATACGTAGTATTATTTTCTGGAAACTATATGGGTTTTACAGCGAGGAGTTATAACTTTTTCAAAAGGTTTTTATTAAAACTTTATTTTCAAGCCCACTCACACTTGTTTTTTCGCCCCTCCAGGTTTTAGCCACTGAAAGTTCGTATGGACGAGGATTCTTGGCTAATCTCAGTATAGGTGGCTACCTCTGAGGGTATGATCCTTACCCACACTACTGTACTTTACTTATCCTCTGATGTCGCATATGAAATGGGTTCAATCTCGCTCACAGTGCACTCTTGTCTTTAGGCACTTTTAGGTTTAAATTTATTCACATTTTCCACATCACTATACTTTATGGCTTCGTCACCTTCTAGGTGTTGGCCAACACAGCTCGATTCGGAGTCTTAGTGGATATTCTGGGTTGAGGTGTGTCAATTTGGTATCAGAGCATAAGTTAGTATTCGTTCATCACACGCGTGATGTAAGCATTCTTGATTCTTGAACCTAAATGTCGAATCTTGCCACCTCGTCAAATACGAAAAATGTATTAGCTTTTTTCTAAGTCTTGAGTGACTTAGTCGACTTATCGACATTTTAGAAAATTATTTTGGCGAACACCTCTAAATTATAAGTGAAGGGCTACTATATCGACAGTTGTGCATCATGGGAGAATTACCTACCAGTTCCACTATTAACTAGTCATTTCGTCCAACCTATTGAGTTAGGAAACCATAAATAGTCTTGATTCCTTGGCAGTACCCGCTAGTGTATCACCTATTAGAATCCCTACAAAGTTTTAGTTTTCGTCGAAATTTCCAGAATTATCTTAAGTGACAGTGGGGTGCTAAAAAGGTAGCACTTGACGTAAGAACATCAGGGGGACAATCACTTTTGGTCCCTGATAGCACTAATCTTTCCAAACGCACTAATGATTATTCCTGATCTTCAGGGGGAAGATCGACTTCTGTCTAAGTTTGTCCTAAAGTAGATTATTAGAAAATTGTTTTTCAGCCTTAGGACATTCCAGGCAACGCTAGTACTTAAGTTTTCTTTTGGTGACATACTCGTCATTTTGACAAGCATAGGCACCAGTATACGAGTTGTTATACCTATAGTTAGTAGAAATCCCTAAAGCAGTAAGTATTTTCTGTAGAATTAATGAAACCACCTCACCGGGCCAATTCTTTACCAATTGTCCAAAACCAATTATCCGAGTGGGCTCTAGCCTGTAATCAGCCTATGATGGCGCTATTAATTGACGATACTGCCTGATATCCAGGAATTGTTGTCACATCCCGGCCCGGGCCGCCACCACATCCCAGGCTCGACTCCACCGAAGCACGATATTGTCCGCTTTGGGCCCCGACCACGCCCTCATGGTTTTGTTTCTGGGAACTCACGAGCAACTTCCCAGTGGGTCACCCATCGTGGGATTTCTCTCCGTGAACTCGCTTAACTTCGGAGTTCCTATGGAACCCGAAGCCAGTGAGCTCCCAAAAAGCCTCGTGCTAGGTAGAGATGGGAATATACATATAAGGCTTAGATGATCCACACCCCTAAGCGATGTGGGATCTTACAATCCACCCCTCTTAGGGGCCCGACGTCCTCGTCGGCACACTTCCGGCCAGGGATTGGCTCTGATACCGAATTGTCACATCCCGGCCCGGCCCAGGCCGCCACCACATCCTGGGCTCGACTCCACCGTAGCACGATATTGTCCGCTTTGGGCCCCGACCACGCCCTCACGGTTTTGTTTCTGGGAACTCACGAGCAACTTCCCAGTGGGTCACTCATCCTGGAAATGCTCTGGCCCAATCTTGCTTAACTTCGGAGTTCCTACGGAACCACCCGAAGCCAGTGAGCTCCCAAAATGCCTCGTGCTAGGTAGAAATGAGAATATACATATAAGGCTTACATGATCCACACCTCTGGGTGATGTGGGATCTTACAACTGTCAACTAGTATTCCGGTGGTATAACTTCTGGTACTCGACACAAGCTAGTATCTGGGAGTGATACCCTTATGCCAGGACGCGGTTTAAAGTTTCAGGGTAGTGAATAATATCAAAATATCTTATATGCATTAATTAGCGGCGTGACTGGTAGACTAATTAACAGTGACTACTTGAGCCGAAGAAACTAAATTGTGGAAACTTAGGAGTAAACCTTGTATTAAGACAGTAAACTCACGATTATGTTAACCATATTACCTATTTAGGTAATCAAAACCTCTTCGACTAGCAACTTCTCGATCACTTTCACAGGTTAACAGTAGGATCAAAATATGAAATGACATCTCACTGTTACAATGTTTAGAGTGTTGAGAAAATTGTGACGACCTTTTAGTTCGTGTCATAGAGTTGGTTAATAGTTTAGCACGGTTCAAGGAGGTATGCTTTTAGCATCATTTCTCAAAATTCTACTTGGGATGTCACCGAATGCAAGAAGTGGAATACACCAGTGATTTACCTTGTTAACACCACATTTATTCACCTTATTTCTTATCGAACAACTCCCATACCAGTTTTCTTTGTGACTTTTCGAATAAGTCCTACTTTATTAAGAGAACTTAGTCAGTAAAGCTTACCGATTAGGGAATTACCCAACCAAACACTTTATCTAGGGAATTTTAAACCTATTTGCGAAGGCAAAAGACTGAACCTTAGGTTTGTACCTAGACTTTAGCAACTTGATTGGGTGATGAAAAAAAAAAACCATTATTCCCTACTTCGAGTTGATGGTCTAACCGACCAACCATTGTAACCTGAGCTTGCCTCCATGGTCTGATGAATTCATAGAGGTCTTATCGACTACCTTCTTATCTACCTCGGCAGTGAGACCAAATTTTCTGAGCTTTGTTAGTTAACTTTATACCATAGTCCTCGACTGTAAACCTTGATTAAATTAATACTCTTCTTGGGAGACATGATCTCAATGGACGAGATTCTTTTCTTTTTCTCAAAAGATTGTAGCGGAAGAAAATGGGAATTCTCACAAAGTACTGTGAATTTCAAGATATCTTTAGTCTTGTCGATTTTATCGACAATTGGTTAGAGATTTTCGGCTATAGTGTTTTTCCTCACTCACAACCGAGGAAATTTAATTTAGCTGTGATGTTAGTATGAATAAAGTTCTGCAACTAAATTGTTGTCTTAATCTACCTTTGTTTTACACCTTTCGATGACATTGATCATTTTGGAAATCCACAATAATGTGTTATTTGGATGTTTTGACTCTATAGATGCAGCATGATGGAGTATCATTTATATTTCCTAATGGTTAAAACCGTTCGAAATGAACCATCTTATTCATGACTTAGAGTCAATTGTTGTTATCTTCATTTGAAATATTGGATGAGTCAATTGTTGTTATCTTCATTTGAAATATTGGATGACACTTCTCAGTGAGAAATGTGTCTAAAACCCTTACCAACTTTAGATTTCTCAAAGACATCTTCATTTGAGATAAGCTAAAATTTCTGATAACGACATTGAAAGGACCAAATCAACGCCTACGATTACACTATCGTGTATTACCCCGGTGGTGCAAACGTAGTTACTGAGCACCTTTAGCTTGTCCTATCCCACCTCAACTGGAATTCAAAAGTATTGTTTTGACGTTACTTGTGAGATATCAATAAATTGTTTAGACGGTTATAATCATTTCTTGTACTTGTATAAGGATGGGAAATAACACCAGAAGCTTCCGATACGAGGTATCATGTACATGAGGAATTTTCCAACTGTTGTATCTTGTATCTTGTATCTTGAACGTGTTGCGTTTTATTCGTTATGCATACTTGCTAAGTTTGTAGCAAACATTTATTTTTATTAGGGTTGTCTGTAACTGTGGTTACACATTTGATTTTTGGGTGTGACACAGTTTAAGACATTGTATATAGACTTTATGTACATGCATAATTGGCAGGTGAGTATTGCGAACAGGTATCTGAATGTTTGAGATTGCGATATTGAAAATTTTATATTATCGACGATATTGCCCGATGGGGTAGTTCGCAAGCACGATCAAGGCTTTGACCAGACGATTTATGTGTATTTCTCAATTGGGGGGGCATGATGGTAATATTGCAGCCTTGGAATTTTGTTACTTACTTATCGGGACAATAGTGAGTTGTTGGTATTGCGGGCTGTAGACTGTAATATTGATAACTTATTTGTTGAACTCGTTGAGTAAGTGGACATTTAGATCCGTTTACGTTAGTATTTTAGTTATTTATACGTATAGTTAGTTATTATTTGGGCTCAATCCAAAGATACTACATACATACCTTCGGAGTACGATACGCTACAAGTGCGTTGGTAAAATTTTTCTATGCTCATTTTTTATTTCAGTACAACTATTTCTACGGTATTACGGATACGTATTTGGACATTATGCTTTTATATGTCCATTTTTGACCCTATATTTTTATAAAAGTATTAGATTTTAGTATTGTGCTAATGGAGAAGGATAGTATGAACTTGGAGGCATGAAAGAGGAATAATTGCAATCCGATCACGACATAATGACATTCTCTTTTATGCAGCCGCTCTAACTCACTACTACAAAAGGGCATAACACTGGCGGTGAAAAACCGACAAGAAATCCTAATTAATGTCTGATTTTTGGTAAAAATCCAACATTAAACCGTGCAATGTCACATAGAAAAAGCGACACTAATACTACCGTCACAAATGGGTAATGACATCGCTTAACCTCCTTAATCCGCCACCAAGAAGCAAAGTAATATAAAATATAAATGAACAACAGCGTTGCTTAAAAGCGACATCGGCTCTTACGTCGCTTAAGAGCAACATGACAATCTAACATAATGGCGGTCCAAACCGACATTACATAACATATAGACACATAAAATAATTATCATGTTGTCGCCCATAAGCGACACCAAATATATTAATAATAATAAAAAAAACCTTTTTCGTTTTTAATTAATAATAATTAAAAAAATTATATAAAAATAAATCCCACCATATGTCAATGAAAAAACAAACAATTTTAAGCAAACTTCATATTAAAAATAAAATTTCTACCAACTATATATTAAATTTAAAATTAACTACAATTCTTAAAAATGTACAACTCATACAAATTCTTCCCGAACTCTTGCAAAAGATTTTGAACCAGTTGTGTAGTTCATAGCTTTCAACTGTCGATTATGCTTATTTTTTTTCGGCAATCTCCTAAAAAATCAAAGAATTTATTAGACAAATTTCAAGGTATGATAAAATAAATCATGAAATGTTTACCTTTCTTTTTTCTTTATTCCAGTATGCCACCATCGGAATATTTCTGTAATCTCTAACTTTTGCCGCTACATGTTTCGAAAACGCACTAGAATTATCACTAATGCAATTTTCCAGACGAATCAAATGAACAAGGTTGCTCTTTCCAATTCGGAAATGAGGGTCCGCGCATCCGTTGAGTTACTTCTTATAAATACAGAAAAAACAATTAAAAACCAAGAAACAAAAATAAATTTTCAATTTAAGCATAAAACTAGTTAAAATACAAAACAGAAACTAAAATTAATAATCATAATAATTTAAAAATGAACCACCTTCGAGCTGTTCCTCTTCGAATTGGAGTTCCTCAGAATGTTGATCTTCAAAATGGTGATCCATAGCAAATCGGGAAGGAGAAGAGGAAAAACTGAAAAGGAGGAAGAAATGGACGCACGGATGAAATGGGGAAGGAGAAAAAGAAAGACTGAAATTGGGGGAGAAATGAAAGCATGGATGAAATGGAAAACAAAGGGATTTAAATATGGGTACTTAGTTGGCGTCGGTTTAAATCGACATGGATTGACTGACGTCGAATTAAAAGCCAATGGTGTCGAAATAAATGTGCATGGCGTCAGTTAACGCCAACCTGCCAAACTTTACTGATATTCACGTCACTTTCTGACACTCTTTATTGAAAATACAGCGTCGGTTTAAATTAATGTTGGTGACACCAACTTCTGAACACTTTTTGAAGTTCACATAACCTCGTTTAATGAAACTTGCGTCGAATTAAAGATTATAGCGTCGATTAAAACCGACACTAAGTTTAACCCAAATTTCACTTGCAAAACAAGAGGGATATTTCCCGCCTGATATTTCAAGAGTTCCATCCATTTCCCGCCTAATGTTTGGGAAATTTCCAGCCTAATATTTCAAGATATCCATCCATTTCCCACCTAATATTTAACCCAAAGAAAAAAAATAACTTGTTTTTATTTTTTGTGTGTTATCTCTTATAACATTTTAAGATTTTAATAAATAAAATTTAACTTGAATAAAATACGTAATAAAAAACATAAATATAATTTTATTATAAAATATCATCACATACTAATTGAAACATAGTCTAATTAACACTTAGAGTTTATTTATACTTGATGAAAGTATAAATAAACTCTAAGTGTTAGTGAATCTTATCGTAGAATGTTTGTTTTTTTTCAATTTTTGGTGTATGCGATCTGGAAGTATATACAAACATATTTGACGGTTGGATCGTTGAAACTAGTATCGTAGAATGCGTATCTCATCAAAACAATAGATTCACTAACACTTAAGAGTTTATTCATACTTTCATTAAGTATAACATAAGATTTTGTGGTATCCACTAGTGTAAATATTTTAAATTGAAAATCGAGTTCATTCATTGTATTCATATAAGGTCAAGGAGTGTAGCTGTAAAAAATCATCAAAATCGGAGTTAAAATAACCGTAAAATCGTGATTTTTCGTTTATAACTGTTGAAAAGTTTTGTCCCGTTACTTGATCTCTGAATTTTTTTTTTGCGATTTTTTGGCGTATGCGATCTCGAAGCATATACAAACAAGTTTGACAGTTAGATCGTTGAAATTAGTTTTGTAAAATTCGTATCGCATCTAGTTCAATGGTATATATATATACGCCAAACTTGTTTTGATGGGATACGCATTCTATGAAACTAATTTCAACGATCCAACCGTCAAACTTGTTTATATATGCTTCGAGATCGCATAGACCAAAAATTACAAAAAAATAAACATTCAGAGATCAAGTAACGGGACAAAACTTTTCGACGGTTATAAACGAAAAATTACGATTTAACGGTTATTTTAACTCCGATTTTGATGATTTTTTACAGCTACACTCCTTGACCTTATATGAATACAATGAATGAACACGATCTTCAATTTAAAATATTTACACTAGTGGATACCACAAAATCTTATGTTATACTTAATGAAAGTATGAATAAACTCTTTAGTGTTGGTGAATCTATTGTTTTGATGGGATACACATTCTACGATACTAGTTTCAACGATCCAATCGTCAAACATGTTTGTATATACTTCCAGATCGCATACACCAAAAATTGCAAAAAAAAAACATTCAAAGATCAAGTAACGGGACAAAACTTTTCGACGATTATAAACAAAAAATCATGATTTAACGGTTATTTTAACTCCGATTTTGACGATTTTTTACAGCTGCACTCCTTGACCCTATATGAATACAATGAATGAATTTGATCTTCAATTTAAAATATTTACACTAGTGGATACCACAAAATCTTATGTTATACTTAATGAAAGTATGTTTTTCGACGATTATAAACAAAAAATCATGATTTAACGGTTATTTTAACTCCGATTTTGATGATTTTTTATAGCTATACTCCTTGACCCTATATGAATACAATGAATGAATTCGATCTTCAATTTAAAATATTTACACTAGTGGATACCACAAAATCTTATGTTATACTTAATGAAAGTATAAATAAAGTGAATATATCGTTTTGATGGGATACGCATTCTACGAAACTAATTTCAATGATCCAACCGTCAAACTTGTTTATATATGCTTCGAGATCGCATGTACCAAAAGTTGCAAAAAACAAACATTCAGAGATCTAGTAACGAGACAAAACTTTTCGACGGTTATAAACGAAAAATCACAATTTAACGGTTATTTTAACTCTGATTTTGATGATTTTTTACACCTACACTCCTTGGTCCTATATGAATACAATGAACTAATTTAATCGTCAATGTAAAATATTTACAAAAGTGGATACTACAAAATCTTTTGTTATGATGATCGATGAAAATTGAGGATTTTGTAGAAGGAATAACATGAAAGCTTTGAGTTCCATTGGCAAGGTTTAAACTTTTGAGAAAAACTTCACAACCTTGAAAACAAAAACTTTTTCATTTTGCATATCCTTGCACATTTAACATTTTGTAATAGAGTAGTAGTGTATGGATGTTTGTTTATTAGGCTCTTATTTTCGAGTGTAGATGTAGTACTTAAACAACAAATGTGTCACATCCCGGGCCCGCTCCACCACCGTAGCACGATATTGTCCGCTTTGGGCCCCGACTATGCCCTCATGGTTTTGTTTATGGGAACTCACACGAGAACTTCCCAGTGGGTCACCCATCATGGGAGTGCTCTTGCGGGCTACTCGCTTAACTTCGGAGTTCACATGGAACTCGAAGCCAGTGAGCTCCCAAAAGGCCTTGCGCTAGGTAGAGATGAGAATATACATATAAGGCTTACAGGATCCACACCCCTGGGAGATGTGGGATGTCACAAAATGTGTTTTAATGTTTTGAAGTAAGATTTATGTGGCAGTGTGAGGGATGTGCAAATTTAAGAAAAAAAAAATATTTTTCTTAACGGGTCATAACGAGTCGCATGTTAAGGACTCGTTAAGATAATGGGTAAGACACGACACGACCTGTTAAGATAACAGGTGTTACACAAAAACGATAAACACAACCCGTTTGCCAGGCCTAGTTGCGTGCCACCTCAAAAACTCATCCTTAAGAAAGATGCAAGAGAGGAAGAAGAAAACACGGGGGATAGTATATAAAGACCATCAATCTGTCGCTTACAACCGACACTGGGTTTCAAAATATTAAAAAAATAAAATCTATGTCGATCACAACCGACACAGGTTTTAAAATATTTAAAAACAATAATTAGTGTCGGATATAAGTGACACCAATACTTTATGTCGCTTAAAAGCGACACCATTATTTAAAAATTGTTAAAATGTATGTCGGTTATAAGCAACATTAAATGTTTACGTCGGTTAAAAGCAACATAGACATTTTATGACGCTTACAAGCGACAGTAAATCCGACATCATGTTCAGTAGGTGTCGCAAATGTCTTATCCACCACTATATTATATTAAAGTGACATCACCTAGCGACACAATAAGTCCATTTTGTAGTAGTGACTTGATTTCTCCTTGTATATATATTTGTATACATATTTTCTCCTTATTTTTGAGGATTTTACATTTAACAAGTTATTTTAAATATCGGGGACGAAATTTTTCTTAAGGGGGGTAGATTGTAACGACTCGTTTCCAATTTTACGGTTTTTTTATGTATAATTTTAGTAAGTGAATGTACAAAAATGCCCTTCAAGGCAAATGCATTGATTTTGTTTGACCACCTTGTCGTGTCATGTAAGATCTATTTTCTTGACGTATCCTCATAGTATTTGTCTTTACGAACGCATAGGGGCAACCGGAACGTAATTTGAAGTTATAACAAAGGAGATATTAACGTTTAAAGTTAGGGATATTTTGGTAATTTTAACCTTCCTTAGAAGGCTCTAGAAAATCTGAAGCCATGTGAATTGCCACGTGTGTAGCTAGAATGAAAGGAAAAGAAAAGGGAAGGAAGAAATGGACGGTTGGGATGAGAAGGAGAGCACAGAAATGAGAGAAATGAGGGAGGGAATCGGCCAATCAAGAGGAAAGGAAAGGAGGGGAAATGAGGGAGAAAAGAAAGAGAGAATCGGACCCTCCCCTTAACCCGTGACCCGACCCATTTCTGAGAGATTTTTTGGACAGTGAATCGTTCGTTTTTTCGGCGAATTTCATCAAACCACCACTTGGAAAACCCTTCATGACCTTCCCTCTTCCTATTATGATGGGGTGCCGCGGTTTTGGGTTCGAATCACCAAAATTTGAAGCTAATCCCGTCGATCACCACCACCAATAGACTCCCCTCAACCCTAGGAACAAAGCCCAAGCAATGGTTGAGGCGTTGGAGCTTGTTTGGAATTCGGAAAATTTTCAAGTAATTAAGAGCTGACCATCCAGCCAGGGAACTTTCAAACAAAGATATATTATATAGAAAGAAAATACACACACTTCAATAATGGGCTTTAGGAAGGGGACTGCTTTCTCAATACCCTCAATGTTTGCAAGGGACTGTACAAATGCAATGGGGATCATAAAAAAGAAAGTGAGGAAGAAGAATGCAACGGCAACTACAAGCCTCCTAATTGTCAATGTAACATAGGGGATAGCCAAGTTATCCCAATGAACATCACGGGGTTCTGGAGCCCACTCAGTCAACCATATAGTTGGGTTTCTGGATTGTTGAGTTTGTGCACAAACAGCGGCACCCCATCGAGTTCTGAAGGAAACAAAAGCTGCTGGCATGACAGATTTAGGGCTACTTGTAATCTTATCTCTCTCCAAGGATATCTGTCAACAATAAATTTGATTTGAAAAAGAAAGAACATAAGTGTTCCTGTAATGATTGATCTATAAAAGACAAATAAGTAGTCAATCAGGACTTGAGCTAACTCGAAGCTTTCCTTGTCCAGTGTCAAATAGAAGCAACAGTGAGCAAGATTAGTGGAACAAATTTTAGAGTAGTTAATGGATACTTACTTCTTTTGATAGCCTCTCAATCTCAGATGTATAAAAATCAATTGCATCCACCCGTTTGCCCCAAAGACCAAGAAATCCAGTCTGCTCACAAGACGTTGTTAATAGAAATGAGAAATGAGAAATAGCATGATGAAAAGAAAAGGGAAGGAAACAAAATGAAAAAAAAAAAACGAATAAAGAAATCAGAATAATAATGCAAAATACCTTCTTAGATGGTCTTTTAGATGAATTTCTAGAAAATTTAAGTTGATAGTAGTCAAGCCAATTCTGAATTTTCTTCTTCTCATTGACTAATTCAGAGAGTTTGCTTGCATTGTAAACAACCTGCATGCGAATAGTTCAGTAAGAAATTAAACATATAACCGAAATACATGGAAGAAGAGCACAGGTGTAAATCCCTTTTCACGGTAATCATTACAACAGTTAACATACTGACGTGTTTGCATGTTTATTACTATAGAACAACCCTACTTTATTTAGACCCCTCTATATTTGTGGAAAGCAGGGCAGGGACTGTTGAAATTGAATTTTTTTTTATAACTTGAACGCCCGTGTCTGTGTGAATCGGTATTAAGGATGTAAAGAAAGGAATTGGATCCCCTCCTAAGCAAATGATGAGGATCCTCATGACCCACTAACAGAGAACGTTGGATTTCGATCCAACGGCAACAATTATTATAACTTTTAGAGGGACCCCCTATTTGTAGTCGTTGGATCAAAATCCAACGGCCTCTGTTAGTGGATCATGAGGATCCCCACTATTTGCTTAGGAGGGGATCCAATTCCGTAAAGAAAAGCAAAAGGACCAAACCTGATGAGTGAGATAGTGGTCTGGATGGTTGACCAGAAAAAAATGTTCCACGAGCTGACTAACTGTTTCATCAGGATCTGGTGGCACATTTCTAACCAGTACCTATTCCATATTTACGTATTTCACAACAGTTAGATCCACAACAGTGAAAAGAAATGTTTAAAGAACACCAATTTTATAGTTTTCCCACTCAGTAATGTAACCGGATAGTGCATAGGAGTAGGAATACATCATGTAGAAAGAAAAACGAGAAAACAAGACTCGCTATATAAACATATTGAACATTGACAATTTAATGGTGTAAATTTAACTGCTTGACCCCAGCCCTTGCTAGTGGCTGTTAATGTTATATCCCGACTACTGTGCTTCAATGTCAATTTATTTGTCACATAAGCTTAAGAATAATCTAGTTGATCTTACTGTGAACTGATCAGGGCGCCGCCGTTCTGATGCAAGAAAATGCAACCTCATTGTTGCAACCTTCTTGTACTCTGTTTTCAATATGTAGCATGTCCAAATTGTAAAAGCATAGGCCATTACTAAATGAGTCCAAAATCTGCATCAGATGTTAAATAATCATGGGAAGGTAAATTTCCTTGAAATGCAAACAAACAATTCTTTAGGGTGCTATTAGTCCAATTGACTGGAACCATGACTGCATAGGCTAGGAATGCGATCGGAACAAAAAAATTTAGCCTGCACTTTAAGGGGCCAAAATCTCGTAATCGGTCGAAGAAGGCAAACATTACAAATCACATCTAGAAAGAAGAGAAGTATTCAGTTGACATATTACATTCCGCCATTTTAGCATTACAATCTGATGGCTGGGGCCATCTTTGATTTGTGAGGTCCGCCGTAGTTTTGATTTTGTGATGATGGTAGAGAAATGAAGTTGAGATGGGCTAAGGTTTGAGAGCAAGATGGTGAAAGCCCTCACGGCTCTTGGCTCTTGGCTCGAACAGCTCCAAGTTTTGGGTGAGAACTAGTACTTAGTGTATATATGAAGCTGCTATGGTTCCGATTGTTAAGGATAGTAATCCAATGGTAGAGTATGGTGACACTTATCAAAAGATTAGGAAGGTTGTTAGAGTTAGTTACATTGTGACTTAGACAATAAGTTTCATAGTATATAGTCTTGACATTGTAAGAATGTAAACAGTCAGAAAATATAAATGAAAAGTTACTTCTCTCTCTAAATCTTTCTTTGCCTTTCTATCTTCTTTCTTCTTCTTCGTATCTTTCACAAATATTATACATCTCATTCTTCTCTTAGATTACAGTTTGGTTAACATGGTATCGTCGCCGGAATAGCTAATCGCTCGGTTGGATATCTTCGATCTTGACCTGCTTCCGCTCATCATTTCTGATCTCATTATTGCCATTTCTGATTTCTTGGTGTTCTTCATCTCTTCTCTATCAGTTTTCTTGGGGTTTGTTGGCTGTGCACATCAAGTGTTCGATAAAAGTCCTCAGTTGGTATCCTTCTTCAAAGATTTCAGATTTTCTTAAAAAATGGTTACTGCTTAACAGCTCCAGATTATTCAGTCTCCAATTACATCTCTCATATCTACTGTTACAACGTCTGTGACAGTAAAGCTTGATGAGACCAATTACTTGGTATGAAATTTTCAGATGCAGCTTCTTCTTGAAGGGCATGGACTCATGGGTTTCGTGGATGGATCCGCACCTTGCCCAGTTGAATTCGTCAGGGTTACATCTGATGGAGTTACTTCTAAAACAGTATCTGATGACTACAAGATCTGGAAGATGCACGATCGTGCATTGATGCAGTTGATTACTGCAACACTCTCATCAACTGCCATATCTTGTGCTATAGGCAGTGCCAGTGCTCAGGATCTATGGACTCGCCTCAAGGAACAATTCTCAACTGTTAAAAGAACAAGTATTTTCCAGATGAAGTCAGAGTTACAGAATATCAAGAAGGGTAATGATTCTATCTCTCTTTATTTGCAAAGGATTAAAGAGGCTAGAGACTATCTTTCTGCCGCTGGGGTTAAGTTTGATGATGATGATATAGTAATTCTTACTCTTAATGGCCTTTCATCCGAATATAATACAATTAGATCAATCATTAGAGGCAGGGAACATGTTATTTCTCTTAAAGATTTGAGATCTCAATTGCTTGCTGAAGAAGCAATGCTTGAGAGTGCTTCTGCAACTCCTTTTCTTACTGCGATGGCTGCTGATAACAGTGGTTTTCAGACACGTTTCAATGGGAAATCTGGCCAGCAGTCTTCTTACAAACCATTCTGAAGGGTCCTATGGAACTCAATATGGTTCTCAATACAAACCATTCTACAACAAGAGTAAAGGTAAAGGGAAGTTCCAGTATGGTTCCAAATTTGGAAACAACAAACCTTTTTATCCCAATCCTGCTCGTGGGGTTCTTGGAACTTCACCACATCAGTCTCCTTCGGGAACTTCATGTCAAATATGTGGCAAATATGGTCACCTTGCTGATACATGCCGATTTCGAAACACTGACTGTGCAATAGCTGAAGGATGTCAAATATGTGGAAGAAAGAACCACAGTGCACAATTCTGTCATTTCAGAAATGCCAACTTTAACTCTACTTCTGGACCAATGAATGCTATGCATGTTAATGCACCTGCACCTCCAATGGACTCACCTATTTCTCTACAAGTTTGGCTTATAGATTCAGGTGCAACAAACCACATGACTGCCGATTTGAAGAATCTGTCATTGGCAACTTTTTTGCCTTCTACTGAGATGATTCAAACTGCTAGTGGTGAAGGTTTGAAAGTCTCTCATAAAGGATCTTCCATATTGCAGACTCCATTTCATACTCTAAAATTAAATTCAGTTCTATATGTGCCCAAAATATCTCAGAATTTACTCTCTGTGCATAAAATCTGTCTTGACAATAATTGCTGGCTAATATTTGATGCTTGGTGTTTTTGGATTCAGGACAAAGCCACAGGGAGAATATTGTTCAAAGGTCTCTGCAATGATGGATTGTATCCCATCCCTTTCGTGTCATCTTCATCTCATACTTCCAAAGCCTTCTCTGCTGCTGCTTATATTGGTAGACCAGTCACTTCTAGTCTTTGGCACCATAGGCTAGGCCATCCGTCCGACAAAGTTGTCTCTCTTATGCTTAAGAAATCAAATGTATCTAGCATTTCTGATTCTATACCTGTGATGTGTTCCAGTTGTATTGAGGGTAAAATTAGCAAACTACCCTTTGATTCTGCTCCCTATAAATCTGTCCAACCTTTTGATATTGTACACAGTGATGTCTGGGGTCCTGCTCCATGTCTGTCTATAGAAGGATTTAAGTACTATGTTACTTTCATATATCAATGTACTCGATTTTGTTGGATTTTTCCACTTATCAATAAAGCTGATGTTTGTCCCACATTTATTACATTCTACCAGTTTGTCCTTAATCATTTTTCAGTGTCTATTAAAACCCTACAAAGTGATGGAGGGGGTGAGTATATAGGGAACAAACTACAAACTTTTCTTGTTGCCAAAGGTATTAGTCACCAATTATCCTGTCCATACACACCAGGACAAAATGGCTTGGCCGAGAGAAAACATCGTCACATTATTGAAACTACAATTACCCTTCTTCAAACATCTCACTTACCTACCTCATTTTGGTCTTTTGCTTCTCAAACATCAGTTTACCTTGTTAATCGAATGCCATCCCAAACACTGAATCAGAAATCACCATTTGAAATGCTATATGGTTCTGTTCCTGATATAAGTCACCTCAAAGTCTTCGGTTGCTCTTGTTATCCACTCTTAAGACCTTTAACTACTACAAAGCTACAACCTAGAACAATTAAGTGCATCTTTCTGGGTTATGCGTCAAAGTACAAGGGTTACCTATGTTATGAAGTCCTCAACAAGAAAGTCTATATTTCCAGACACGTTTTGTTTGATGAATCTGAATTTCCCTATTCAGTTCTTGTATCCACACTTGCACCACGTTTTCATACATCACAAGTGTCTAAACTAGGTTTCCAACCATCAATGCCTAACCTTGATAATGTGCTTGTCTCACCTATGTCCACTGATCCTAATCTACTCGTTTGTCCACAATCCATCAATGCAAGTGAACATATCCCTGTGGCTCCTGAGGTTGTGGCTACTGAAGTTATAGTTCCTGAGGTTGTGACTCCTGAGGTTCAAATTGAGGACTCTATGGTCTCATTTCAACCTGACAGCATTCAAGCAGTGTTATCTATTCCTTCATTCAATTTGCATCCAATGCAAACCAGATCAAAGAGTGGTATTTCCAAAAAGAAGGCACTCCTTACTACAGTTTAGGAAAGTAGGGTTGTTGATCTCTCTACTGTTGAACCTGCAACATATAAATCTGCACTAAAGTGTAAAGTTTGGGTTGATGCAATGAAAGAAGAATTAGATGCACTCTATACTCAGTCTACATGGAGTCTAGTTCCTCTTCCTGCCCAGAAAAACCTTGTTGGTTGTAAATGGGTGTTTAAAATTAAAAAGAATGCTGATGGGTCCATAGGGAGATATAAGGCTAGGTTGGTGGCAAAAGAATTTAATCAAGAGGAAGGTATCGACTATGGGGAAACATTTAGTCCTGTTATTAAGCCCACAACTGTGAGGCTTGTGTTGGCTATGACAGCTCATTTTGGTTGGAATTTGCGCCAACTTGATGTTAAGAATGTTTTTTTGCATGGAGTACTGCAGGAAGAGGTGTACATGACACAACCTCCAGGTTTCAGTGATCCTCAACACTCTGACTATGTTTGCAGACTTCACAAGTCTCTATATGGGTTAAAACAGGCTCCTAGAGTCTGGAATGACATGTTTACAAGTTTTTTGCCGTCTCTTGGTTTTCAAACAACTCCTGCAGATCCATCTTTGTTTGTAAAACAGGTTGATTCTTCTGTTGTGTTACTGATTCTCTATGTGGACGACATTATCATTACTGGTAATGCTCCAAGTTTGATTCATGATGTGATTGTTGCCTTGACAAGGGAGTTCGATATCAAAGATTTAGGCCCTCTCCATTTCTTTTTGGGAATTCAGGTTATCTCACAGAATGATGGGCTGTTTTTATCCCAGGAGAAGTATGTTAAGGATCTCCTCACAAAGACTGAAATGCTTGATTCCAAGCCTTGCTCAACTCCCTGTCTACCTTATAATCGATTAGTTCTTGATGATGGGAAACCTTATAACAATCCAGCCCTTTATCGAAGTGTGGTTGGTGCTTTGCAGTATCTCACATTCACTAGGCCAGATATAGCCTTTGCCGTGCATCAAGTATGTCAGTTCATGCAAACTCCCATGGAATCTCATTTTAGTGCAGTTAAGAGGATTCTCAGATACCTCAAAGGTACTGTCTGTTTGGGTATCAGGTATGTTCGAGGAGGATTAGACGTTAACTCAGATACTGTAAGAGCTTTTTCTGATGCTGATTGGGCTGGAGACCCTAATGACAGAAGGTCTACTACTGGATTTGTGATATTTTTGGGTTCTAATCCGATCTCGTGGTCTTCGAAAAAGCAACAAACAGTATCTAGGTCGTCCACTGAAGCTAAGTACAGAGCACTCGCTGCTACTGCAGCTGAACTGGATTGGATTAAGCAATTATTGGCTTTTGTGCATCTTGATATTCCTAGTTCACCAGTTTTATATTGTGATAATATGTCTGCGATTGCATTAACATCAAATCTGGTTCTTCATCAAAGGACTAAACACATAGAAGTCGATATCCATTTTGTCCGAGAACGAGTTGCAAAGAAGCAGTTGCATGTGTAGTTTGTGTCTTCCAGTGAGCAATATGCAGACATACTGACCAAGGGATTATCAGCTCCTCTCTTTCACACTCATTGTCGCAATCTCAATCTCGATTTCACTTCTCCTGCGCTTGAGGGGGGATGTTAAGGATAGTAATCCAATGGTAGAGTATGGTGACACTTGTCAAAAGATTAAGAAGGTTGTTAGAGTTAGTTACATTGTGACTTAGACAATAAGTTTCATAGTATATAGTCTTGACATTGTAAGAATGTAAACAGTCAGAAAATATAAATGAAAAGTTACTTCTCTCTCTAAATCTTTCTCTGCCTTTCTATCTTCTTTCTTCTTCTTCGTATCTTTCACAAATATTATACATCTCATTCTTCTCTTAGATTACAGTTTGGTTAACACCAATCAGCACGTGTGGTCCGTGTGAAGAGGCTCAGCGTCTCATGTTGGACCAGCAGGTCACGAGCTCCACACTGCATGATGGTGTTTTCTTATTACATTTTCAGCATTTTTATCTCTTTTTGGTTCTGGGCATGCTTCCGAGATTGAACTTCAACAAACAAATGGGTTGGTCAGGCTTGTGCTGACCTCGATCATTCCTAGCCCAATAGTTCACATCAATCCATCAAGCACGAGGTCATCCCTTCGAATCCAGGTGTGTCCAATTCCCTCTCATTTCTTTTATTTTCCGTTTTGTTTATTATTATTTTTTTTTCTTCTAATTTTCATTTTTGTCTTTTCTTTTTTGTAAAATGGGATCTTTCTTTATTTTTCTTTTTGTTGTTTTAAGTTTCTTATTACTTTTATTTTATTATCCACACCTTGAGGGCAAAGTGTGAAATAAGTTTGGGGGTGGGAAGTACAAACTTTTAGGTTTTTAATTTTTGAGTCAGTTTAAAAAAATTTCATTATTTTTAAGTTAATATCCATAGATGATGTTAAACGTTAGAAGAAATAGACATGGTGAAGGTTAATCCCATATTAGAGTCTTTTTTATTTATCGTTGCTTAGACACGAATTCATGAGTTATACTTTGAAAATTTGCACATCCACATCAACATGGTTTGTGGGTAGTGAGACTGAAACACTTACTTTTAGGCTTTTTTTTTATATTAATTTTGTTCTAAATAATGTAAAGTATAGTTTTTGTTATAATTAAAGTAATAATTGTTCCACCCGAGGCTTTACTTAGTAACCAGATCATTCTTGCCTAATCAGCTCGAGTTAATAAGTAGGGGTGTTCTACACCTAGTGCCCTAAAGCCTTAATGGTTTGGTAGTCATTGACTTAAAACTCGCTACATGGGTTGGATCAGAAACTTAAGTGAACTAACATAGTTTAGAGAATGCGGATCATAACCTCCTCTGGAGCGTTATAGAGCTTGGATTTTAATCTCCACTTCTGGGAGTTGAGTCATTGGAACCTATACATCTATCATGCTTCATGTATGAGACATCAACATTCCCATGTCCGCGAATTGTCCTTTATGGGATGTGTATCCATGCGGCAACTGTCATGCTTCCAGCATGTAACAGTTATGCTTCGGGAATGCAATAGTTCAGTAGTGCCATATTCTTCTTCTTTCGAATGACTGACCATTTTGAGTCTGAGGGTTTGCCACGCTTCAGGCGTGCAACAGATAAATTATTTACTGCCTCATTATATTGTCCAACAGGGACATCAATTCTTGTAGGCACTTTTGCATCAAGTATATGTGATTTCATCACTTTCGTTGCATCATTCAATTATTCTCACTTCATTTTTATATTGATTGCTCTGTGAATCAAAATAAGACAAAATTCTCTTCGTTCTTCTGGAACGGTCTTTTCTCATCATTCTTCTGGAATGATATTTTCTCATCGTTCTTCTGGAACGATGTTATTTTCTCCCCCTAATGGTGGGAAAGCTGTCTTATCAAAATGACAATCCGCAAACCACGCGATAAACATATCCCTAGTCAAGGGTTCTAAATATTGAATGATAGATGGTGTTTAACAACAATGCCCAATCGACGATGATGCCTTATTTTAGTACGTTGTGGTAGTGCAATAGGCACATAGATAACACAACCAAAAACTCGTAAATGTATAATGTTTGGTTGGTTCCTTAACTCGAGTTGTACTGAGAAGTATTGATGGTTGATAACAAATTTCAACCGAACTAATACTGCATCATGCAAAATAGCATGTACCCATGTAAAAATTGGCAATTTTGTTTTCATAAGCAGAGCGCGGGTAATTAATTTCATCCGCTTAATAAATGCTTCTGCTAAACTATTTTGAGTATGGACATAAGGAACTTCTGGTCCTTATTTAATAGTATGTAGGCTGAGACTCTTATGGCTTTAATTATAATTAAGTTGAGGCATTGCGGCACTTCAAACTTACAGTACTCGTCAAGGAACTTCATGTCCTGATTTTGAGGATCAAGGGACATCATGCCCAATCTTTTTGTATGATGTAACTTCAGGTCCAATCATTTTTATATGATGAGGATCAAGAAACTACAGGTTCTGATCTGATCAAAGAACTTCAGGTCCTGTGTATACTAATAGTAACAAAAGATAAGTACAACAAATAAATTAAAGCAATAGGCAGTAATTCTAGCCATAGTAAATAAATTGCATTTAAGTAAATAAAGTTTGTGACAAGGGCTTTAATTCAGCACCATTCACATAAATCAAAATTTAAAGCAGTAGGCGGTAATACCGTCCATGATAAATAAATTGCTTTTAAAGTAAATAGAACTTGTGAAAGTGTTTTAAGCCAACACCAATTCACATAAATAACAAGAAGTTTCAGACCCCCTTTTATTTATTATTTTTCTTTCTTTTGTCAGTACTTATTCAAACCTTGTTATTATTACTTTTCTTATTTATGTAGCATGGTGCCATGCCCCATTCAAATCCCTTTATTATTTTATTATTATTTTATTTGTTTTCTTTCTTGGTTTCCAGATGGTCCCGGATGCACCATTATTTTTCCTTTTATTTTATTATTTTGTTTTATGCTTTTTCAAAAGGTGTTGATGCACTATTGGCTTTTTCAGATGGTGCCATGCATATTTCATAAACTTCCCCCTTTTTCTTTCTTTGTCTGTCTTTACCAGTCTCGAAACCCAGGACCAGCTGGATTGTTACAAATTCAATCCACAAGGCTACCAGAGACTGGCGTTGTTCTTGCATGTCCCAGAGAACATGGCATCGCGAAGTAAAAACCTTGACAGTGGGGATGGTGGAGGCACAAGAGAGAGAGGCATGTGTGGAGTCAGTCATGCCATCACCATCTCAAACAACCGAGTATTCATGGGAGTTCTCGATGTCCGTAAAAAACGACGTGGTCTGGGTTCCCAAGTCTGATGAGATACTTCTGGATCTTTGGAAACCAGTTATCAGGTACGAGTTTTCTTATCTCGTGACGACTACAGGTCGTTGTAAATTTCAATTCTCATCGGAATTCGGTGGGGCGCTTCTGGCGCGGTGGGAAAGACGGAAAATGGACATACCTTTTGTTCTGTGAGATTTTAGCTGACGGAGGTGAGAGGTAGATAGTGCTTCACCGGAATTATGGCGATGTGCTTTCCACTGACATGAGAGCTTCTCGTGCTGATAATGTGTTGTAAAATCGACGGTGTGTGCAGTGGAATAAATAAAACACAAAATTTATGAGGTTCCTCTACAGTCGATGTGACTGGAGTACGTCCTCGGGGCAGCAGTGATGCTTTCCATTTATAATCTAGAATCATAAAAATACAAAGATGACTCTCTCTATTATCTCTCTATTCCTCCTCTCTTCTCAGTTGTTTGGCTTCTCTTCTCAGCCGTCATTTGTATCTCTCTTCCTTCTTCACCTCTCATTCATTTTATAAGCAAAAGATAACACTATTCACTTTACAAAATTTCCACAATGAATAGTGAAAATACTATGCATAAATAGTAACAAACTATTCATATGGGCCATCCACATATTATTCACAACATAATTCTTATTCTTGTTGAACGAAATAGGCCTTTGACATGATTAAGGAAAGAGGGTTATCTTTGGATTCACTTTGTGGGGATCTTAGGAATCCTCATATTTTAACCGTTTATCATACATCGGTAAGTTTTCGTCAAATACTATTTGTGCTTAATTTTAAATAAAAAATCAAATAATTTATGATCGAACGATACACGATAAATAATTAAAATATGAAGATCTCTAGGATCACCACAAAATGAATCTGGATGGAATTCAAATCCATGATTAAGAGGTTTTATTGAAGCGTTTGGTTGGTGTGTCAAAAGAAACACATGCAATGTATTTTTAACGCAAGATAATGACCCAATAGAATCCTCTCTGGATCATCTTTAGTGTTAACTACATTGTAGTGTTTGGGAATTGCAGAGAAAATCAAGAAGAAAGATGAAGAGAAGACAGATGAACACAGAGAGTTGAGAGAGAGAAAGATTTAGAAAGAGGAATATGCTATTGTATTAAATTGACTGAATGAAGATTACACACAGTTTTTATAAGAGAAATCCTAACTACTTTAACCAAATACTAACAACCTTACTAACTGTACTGTATTACATTTGTACCCTTAATACTCCCCCTCAATCTCAACTAGGGTAACCCAGTTTGAGATTGGAAAAACATCTACAATCACTGAACATAATGTTGAACCATCTGCAATCTTGCAATCCCACATGAGCAACTCTGTTGACACACCAAATTCCTTATTGAAAACCTTGGTCCCGCTAGCCACAGCCACTTCCAAAGCAGCAACCCTCTGTGAAATTATCAACCTAGGCTATGACTTCAGCAATTGCATGAGAATCTTTTGACATCACATTGCTTTTGCCTCCAACCTGTCCATCATTGTTTAGCATCTCTTTGCTATTGACTCCAACTTCTCCAGCATTGTTTAGAAACACTAAACTGCGCAATTTCATAGTGGTTCTTTCCAAAGAATTTCAGTCCCACAAACTGATGTCTACACCTCTGTAGCTACTGCAAACCAAATAGAAGAGCAGCCTCTTATAAAATTGTAACACATCCTCAGGCCGGTTATAACAATTTCTTACGGAATTACCCTTTGTGGGATTTACCGTCAACAACTTCTTTTAACAATGGCTTCGTGCCCACAATCAAAACTAATTACTAATGGCTTCGTGCCAACAAATTTCAACTTCTAATGGCTTCCTGCCAACAATCTTCAAGTACTAACTTTCTGCCAATACTAAACTACACTACACTAATGTCCACGGGATCGCCCTTTGTGGATTTACCAATTCACAACACTACCTATTCATAACATGGAATTACCCTTCGTGGGATTTACCATTAACAACTTCTTCTACCCTTCGTGGGATTTACCTAATCACATCACGGAATTACCCTTCGTGGGATTTACCGTTAGCAACTTCTTCAACCTTCATTGTATAACCGGACTTACTGTAGATTCATGCTAACAATTGAGTTGGTTAGACTCGACATTATAGGCTGTGACAAGAAAACATACTGCACAAACTCCTCAATTAACTCCTGAACAATCTTCCATTCATCAGTCAACACAATATATGCTTCAGCAGCATCCACAGTCAGTTGTCGGGGGTCCAATTTTAGGATCCTTCAGTTTCCTATTCTTTGGCATCACCTTTGCAGGTCTTAATCTCCACCATTCAAGACAGAATTGCTGGAACAGTAAGGGAACACTATATTTTGCAATAAATCCAAAACCTACAGAGAGTAAATTACCAAGTCTGTTCCTTCTTCATCGATTTCCAAAACATTATGAGCAATGGGAAAGAGAAAGTCATCAGCAAAACCGCCTTCTAAGAAGCGGAATGACAAGCTTGATACCATCTTCAACTGTCCATTCTACAGCCATAACACTAGTGTTGAATGCCGCATTGACATGAAGAACTTGATTGGGAAAACTTCTTGTAGAATATGCCAAGAAAGCTTCAGCACCACCATCACAGCTTTATCTGAACCAATAGACGTCTACAGCGAATGGATTGATGAAAGCGAAGTAGGTGCAGTCACAGCACCAAGCCAAATATCTCAAATATCACAAACACTGATCTTGAAGCAATGACCAATCTTGAAGAGAAATATTAACCATGTTTGAGTTTTGCACCACCAGGCAGTAAGTCAAGTTTAGTGAAGGAATTGAAATAACCAAGGATTCAGATTTATCAAGGAGTGCCTTGCAGAGAATGAGAGACATGGAGTCTTCACTATCTAAAACCAGCCGTACATACCCAGATTGCTCTACCATGTCCACAAAGCTCCGTGCTATGTCTCAAAATGCTGAAGAGCAAGTTATGTTGCAGAAGAAGCAAGTCTCTTCTTAATTGGACCTTGCTGCAAGCACAACCCCAAAAAGCCTACACTGTCTTTCTAAGCATCTGACTGCAGAATACTTTGCTCTCAAGATTGTTTTCCATGTGATTGCTGATGCAATAAATTTTCTTAATTTGGATGAAAACAAATGATTGTCACATCCCAGAAGTAATTGCAGTAAGAAATCATTCCAATTCTCCAAAGAATTCAGGGAAAGTGATTGGAAACATAACCTTCACAAAAATCTTGAGCTGTCATTTTGTCGAACATGTGGACTACACAAATTTTGAAGATATCACCTCAGAAGATCCCATATCACAAGGCAGACACAACAGAGAATCAAGAAACTGACAAAATCCTAAATCTGCAAGGTCTCTCCACACCAGAGAAGCGAACACGGAGCAGTGGAAAATATAGAACCCAAGAGAGCTGATCTCCAAACACCACTAAGAAGAAAGAAATAGACCAATAATCTTGCACTATCTTACACCAAGAAACCAACAAAATCACTCTTTGACATTTCGTCAAACAGATAATGTGCAAAAATGCACTTGCCAATTGAGGATGACATTTGACAAAGTTCTTGAAGTCGAATTTGATGCAGAGTCCATCATCATAAATTGGTGACCCAGATGTGATTACGACATTGTTGGGTGATCGTAAATTGGACACTAGAGGGCATTTAGTGTTCGAAGTCAGGAAGTTGATGATTGGAAACGGGACGAGTAGCATCAGACACAGTTGAATCTCCTCCATAACAACATTCCAAAGAAAAACCAGCGCGAATGGCTTCCCTGACTACGATCTGTGATCTGACATCTCAGTTCACAGCCCAGAAAAACCTTATCAGAATATATTGTTCACAACCCAGAAGTTACGGAACGATTGCGGAAGCACTAAGGAAATTATCGGGGAAAAAAATGAAACTAATGAGAAGTAGAACCACCAGAATCCATGGCGTGAGCCTGGTGGCTCTGATACCATGTTAACTACATTGTAGTGTTTGGGAATTGCAGAGAAAATCAAGAAGAAAGATGAAGAGAAGACAGATGAACACAGAGAGTTGAGAGAGAGAAAGATTTAGAAAGAGGAATATGCTATTGTATTAAATTGACTGAATGAAGATTACACACAGTTTTTATAAGAGAAATCCTAACTACTTTAACCAAATACTAACAACCTTACTAACTGTACTGTATTACATTTGTACCCTTAATATTTATAAGGGTTTCGAGAATCATTTAATTATGTGCGTTTATCGTACATCATGTGATAAAAAATATGTTCATTTATCGTATATCATACTATCAGTTTTTTAATCACACAATTAAAATTTTTTTGAATCCTAACAAAATGGATTGAAGAGAATCCTCATTCATAATGAAAAGCAAGGAACTCGTCAGGAAGCCAAGGTGACATCACTGGCAGATACAGTGACATGTAGGTAGTTGATTGAAGTCATTGTTTACTTTCTTTTTATCCTCTCCAGATTCGCTC
The DNA here is from genome assembly GCA_036320875.1 of Cotoneaster glaucophyllus. Lineage (NCBI taxonomy): Eukaryota > Viridiplantae > Streptophyta > Magnoliopsida > Rosales > Rosaceae > Cotoneaster > Cotoneaster glaucophyllus. The sequence goes on from CM070068.1 coordinate 6,502,570, forward strand.
ATCAGGATCCTGAGGATCTCCTTCTGTCACTCACCTCTCCCTCACACTTCCACCCAATCATCACGGCATATTTCCCCGACCTTCAACCCCAGTCCCCTCTCATTCTCTCTTTTTCTTCTTTCTTCTCTACGGTTCCGCTTCGTCGATCGCCACCGGTTAAGAAGGCAAAAATATTAAGAAGAAAGAGAGAGAGTGTGAAAGTTGAAAAGAAAGAATGATTCAGCCGCATGATTTTACGAAAATGGTTGAGCTATTTGGTCGTTAGGATTTAATTGGAAGGGATCCGGATTACAATCCTTCTCTCTGTTCATCAAGGGAAACGTGGCCTATTGTTTTGTCGTACTTTCAAAACTTTGCAAGCTTGTAGGTCGGCGTGGCCCACATTCTATTTATGTGACATTGTCATTTGACTGAATAATTGAATGTTATGTTACTAGTGTACTGTAGAGACTGTGTGTACCCTAGTTTTCGTTAATTTCTTTTTTGTTGAAAAGTTTTTGTTCATTCTTTAATAATATTTTAAGTTATGCTACTATCAATATTTATCACAAAAGATGTTCAATATATTTCTATCAATTTAAAAAGATTTAGGGTAAAAGACTGTTTATTACCCTCATGTTTTATGGTTTTTAACATTTAGTACATCAAGTTTTTTTCATCCCAGAGTCATACCTAAAGTGTTAATTTTGGGACAGTCTCATACATCCGTTAGTCAAACTGTTAATTCTCTGTTAAGTGATGACGTGGCGCCCATGTGGACAATGACTGGACGCCATGTGTCATTAAAAATATTAAAATAATTAATTAAATAAAAGCTAAAAAAAATTAAAAAACAAAATGTGCATCGTTGGAAGTAAAAGAAGGAAGTAGAAGAAGGAAAAAGAAGGAAGGAAAAAGAAGGAAGAAGGGGAAGAAGGAGAAGAAAAAAAAAACGAATCTGCAACCCAGAAGAAGGAAGAAGAAGGCGTTCGCGGTCGCGGGGCGGGGGAGGGGGGAGGCAGGTGGGTCGCGGGGGGGACGAACTGGGTTTGTAGATTCGGTTTTTTTTTTTCTTTCCTTTTTCTTCTTCTTCTGGGTTGCAGATTGATTTTTTTTCTTCTTCTTTCTCCTTCCTCCAACGCTGCACATTTTTTTTTATTCTTCTTCCTCTTCTTCCTTCTTCTTCCTTCTTCTTCCTTCTTCTTCTTCCTTCTTCTTCTTCCAATGCGGCAGATTCTTTTTTCTTTTTTTTTTGTTCTTCTTACCCAAATCTTCCATCCCACCCCACCTCGACCTCTTCACAACACCCCCCGCCCCCAAAAAAAACCCAAAAAGTACGAAACCTGCAAAAAAAAAAAAAAAATCCCCAGTTGTCGACGGCGTAGACGGTGATGGTAGTGTGGTCATGATGTCGGCGGCAAGGTGGGTGAGGGTGAGGTTCTGGTTGAAGCTCAAGAACTGGGGGATTTTGGGGTTCGAGAGAGAGAGAGAGTGGAGGTGGTTTCGCACCACACTCCCCCACACCAACTTCCTTCTTCCTTCCTGCAGATTCTGTTTTTTTTTTTTTTTTTATAACTTTTATTTAATTAATTATTTTAATATTTTTAATGATACGTGGCGCCCAGTCATTGTCCACACGGGCGCCACGTCATCACTTAACGGGAGAATTAACAGTTTGGCTAACGGATGTATGAGACTGTCCCAAAATTAACACTTTAGGTATGACTCTGGGATGAAAAAAACCTGATGTACTAAATGTTGAAAACCACGAAACATGAGGGTAGTAAACAGTCTTTTACCCAAAGATTTAAAATTGAAACGCAATGGATTGAAGAAAAAGTCTTGATCACCTGGATAATACAACTCACAACTTACTAGTAACAATATTAGTTATGTGCAAAACCATTGATGCATTGTAGGATTTATTTGCATCAACGGCTCACAAATTACTTGTGTATTTGTGAGCATTGCTCTAGTTTAGTATTTTCTAACTTGCAGTAAAATTCACTTGCATTAACAACCCATAAGTCACTCCTATATTCTTAGCCTCACTATAGTTTTTCACTCATTTTTACCTTTTACACATTTTTATTAATTTTTTGCTATTAATCTTTTTTAATTTATTCGATTCGATAATTAAAAATTGAGATCGTGTGTAACAATTAAAAATGATTGTGTGAATAGCACTATTTTTTTTTGTTACGTGCAACATTAGAAGGGAAGGAATTTGAACATGTAGGATTTCGCGTGCAAAAATTTACATTCTTAAATTTAACCACTTCAGCTAATTGTCATTTTGAACATTATTTTAATTGGTAAATTGTCATTTGATCGCTTGAACTATTACTCCAGTTGAAATTGATCCCCTGAACTATTTTTTTGGTAAATTAACCCCCTGAACTATTTGAAATAAGCCAATTGACCCCTTGTTGGTAGATTCCATCCACTATTTTGTCAAATTCAAAGGAAAATTAGTCTTTCCTTCATTAATTCTTATTTATCAACTATAACCAACAATGTAATTATGACATGTAAAAATAAAATAATGTGTAATGACAATGTAAGATGGTCCATTATGTAAACGTTTGGTTTTTTATGTTTTCTCATTATACTATATAATTTTGAATTATTTTGTCCATGTGTCAATTTTATTAGTGGTTATAACTGAAAAATAACAATTAATGATGAAATGACTAACTTGCCCTTAAATTTGACTGAATTGATTCCGCAATCTAACGACAAGAAGTTAATTGACTGATTTTAAATAGTTTGGGGGATTAATTTACCAAAAAAATAGTTTAGGAAGTCAATATCAACTGGAGTGATAGTTCGAGGTGTCAAACCGTAATTTACCCTAATCGAAAGGAAAACCGATAGATTAAATATAAAACCTTGTAAAGTACAATTTCAGACACATTTTCCATTTTCTATTCAAATAATAATTGTAGAGTACAAAAACATTACAGCTGAGAAAATGCTCCCAAACTTTTTCAGGTAAGGTGATTGCTGAGATCATCCAGATTGGGGGAGCCCAGGATCCTCAAACCATGCTCACTGGCTAGATGTAAAGGGCAGATGAAATACAGATGAGGGGAGATGTCATTGATAGTTTCAGCTGCCCTGCAATCACTTGGAAAGTTACCCAAAATTTGCTGGAACGACACCAATTGCTCTTCACCCTTTTTCAAGTTCAGAAATATCAATAATTAATCAGAATTTACACCTAAAGAAAAATGTAATATCAAATACGAAACAGTGGGATGGTAGATGCAGAAATTCCGTTTCAAAATACTTCTTTATGATGCACTTATACTAATAAGCGTTTTTACAGGAACCAAATATAAGTGCTTCCTGAAACAATATTTCAGTACCTCTCAAAACCAGTGCAGGCATTTTTATAACCCATAAATACTTTTTAACTTTTTTCTATACATTGTCAGAAACGCTTTTAGCTATCTAAAAGCACTTTCAAACAGTGCTGGAGTAATAGAAGTTCCTAAATATCATTCACTTGTTGATTTTCTATGGTAAAAATATATCATCTAGTGGGATGTACACAATACAAGACAAAGGTATTTACGTATTTCTGTTGATAGATCATATCGTACACCATTCCAAGTGGCACGCTGAAATTGCCACAATTCATGTTCCATGATCTCCACATGTTAGCAGGTAACGAGTAAGTTTCACAGACAGTTTGATTGCAGCATGAAGAAAAAAGAGGATACCACTCAATCAGAAATCATACATCAAATAAATCTATAGGCTTGTATCAGCAGATGAATAAGTCCCTAATCAAGCTTTCTTATGTAATTTAACTTCTTTTTTTAATAAAGATGGTTTCCTACATGTTTATTGCCTAAGAACACTGAAAACCTGAAAAATATATAAATAAATAACTTAGCAGACCTGGATCGACGTATGAACAGATTCTTGTACATGGTTCCAAAGGGTTTCTTTCAAAGCCTGCACATCCACTTGTTTGGAAGTCTTGTCGTAGTGGACTTCAATTTTGTTAACCTGTATTGTTTAGAAGTAGGAAGCAAACCGTAATAAAAAAACTTCACAGATTTGTTCTAATGGATTTTGAATTACATACTATTCATACATCATAATATTGCAATCCTTATCATCTCCGGGATGAACATCTATAAAACTAGACGTAATCCAACTATAAACCTTTAAACTAAATGAGTTGAAATCAAGTTCGTAAAACCACCACAACTCATGTCACAGGACATATGACAATAAGATTCCGACTCGTAGAGCTAACTCAAATTACGTCAAGCTGAAAAGTTTGGAACCAACCCGGCGAGGCTGAGAAACAAGTGTGCTAAAGTCCTCCACATCACTACGGATATTTTGGTCATCATATTAGCCCCCAAGTCCAATTTCATCTTAGTAGTATGGAAATTGCTCATCATCGTCACATTTTTGCCTTGATTCATCTGATAACACACCAATTACTCTATATAAATTACTTGCACATTTTATCAGTAATAAAATAAATAAATAAATAAATAAAAGGATTGAGAAAACAAATGGACGTTCCAAAAAATTAATTATTGATATATCTATTTGTTATCAGCGAGAAAGAATTTATTACCTGAGGACTTCCTGCGTCGCCTTCCAAGGCACTACAGCAAAAAAGAGCATATCATGAAATAGAAAGAGTACACCAAAAAATATGTGGTTTGATTATTGACACACATTACCTTTACTCGAGGTAGAAGAAATAGCTTTATAAGCTGTTCTGGTTGATAGTGGCAATCCTCAGGAAGTTTTGTAATTATAGGGTGCTCTATTTTGCAGGGAGCAGTAAGGATTTTGGATTTTTGGGAGGAGCAAAAATATCTGAGAACTCTTCTTCCAAGGATTTTGTGAAATCAAGATCCTGCCGTGCTTTGGTCTTCTTTTGTTTAACTGTCACTGGTTGTTCTGCTGGAGGATCATTCTCTGAAACTGAAAAAACAGATTGAACCACAAGAAATACACACACATATTAGTTGATGATATGATCACTGAACCTCATCTTTAATTTTTCGATACTTCCAATGATCAGTCAGGACCTGCCCAAGCATTTTTTTTTTTAAGTAAATCCAAGACTTAAGAACAAATACCCAAAAACTTTCTCAAGTCTCTCATCCATATCAAGCTCATGGTAAGCACCCAGTTCATTTTCCTACAAAAGTTGAAAATTATCAGGGAATGAAGTCATTCTTCAATTTTTCATAAAACTAAAATGAAAAACCAATGGAACAAATTTACGATTCAAACTTAATATGAATAGTATGTCCGAAAAAAACCTCATGATAACTAGGGAAATTTGAACTTTCACAGTTAAGGCCCTCCTCCTCAACGCTTGTTTGGTCATCATGATCATAATCCCAGTTCCCACATTTCTCGGATACATCACAATCAAAATTAGCTTCATTGTTATAGCCTTATAGGCAGCATCAACTTGCTCCGCTGATTCTTGATCACATATATATATATATCTGGTGGCCTTCTGTTATCCTCACCAAATCGATCAACTAAACTCCTGAGAGTTGGTGAAATTTCATCTTTGATTCGCATGTTCAATACCATCTGTTCTACATTTATATAAAAGATCAAGAAAAGTTAATCTTAGTAAACCACATCATTCTCATTTGGAAAAAATGGGAAAATGAGATTTATGAAGAACTCAATAGAATACCAAAAACACAACTCACCACCAGCAAAAGAAAGATCAATGGTATCTGATTTATCAAGTCGATTATCAGGTGCTATGCACTTCCCTGGTACTTCCGAAGAGTCAAAGAGCACTCTGCATCCACCATATACTCCAAGATTATTCATTAAAAGACCCTTGGCCCCGCCTTCTTCAAATTGTGCAGATGTCTGATGATAGAGGGGATCAACTACAAATGCAACTGAAAATACAAACAAAATTGTGTTACAAACTTGGCCTCGCATCTCACACTAACAAACTAGTATAAGGACAGCATTGGATGAGTGATCACCGTCAAACTTTTTTACATTTAGAGCCTCAAAAGATGATTCCAGCGTTGATAAGGGAGATATCTGCATGTATGGATTTATGTCAGTATTTAGTATAAGGGAGTTCAGTAATTAACTGTAGTGAGTCAGAGAACAGTCAACCTTCTTCTGCGTCTCATTCTTGGAATTACCCGCATCTTTTCCATTGTCATCATTGGCATCCTCTGACTGGTATCTAAAATTACAACAGTAACAAGATAATAACAAGATCAATGGATCAAAAATCCAATGTGAAAGAAATCACTATTACAGATGAGCTGCTTAAAGATAACTATACCACATAGTCATCATTCCGATAAACTGTAAAAAAATCACGTTGCTTTTTCCAGGAAAGGTCATTGATTGTATGTTCTCTAATTCATTGTATAGGTTATAAATGCAAAGGTTAGTACAGCAACACTATCAATGTTATCTACCTTGAAACGGTATAATGACTAATATGCCGAGAACGCAACTTTCACCAAATTCTTTGTCCACAGTTTAGAAAATTGTTCTGAATCAAGTACGGTACCACTTTTAAAATCAATATACTTCTTTTTGGCTTGCAAGTGAATACATTTCGGTAAAAAGCGAAAGGGCAAAGTTACAGCCGATAGCAAACCCAACCTTGTTTGTCTTCTTGGCCTGCTCTATTCATCCCACCTTATATGCCTCAGGAGTGTACTGGATCCACCCTCATTGAGTAAAGTTTGACTCCAGCTTCAAGAGTGTAGCTTGCCTGCACAGATAGAGAAGTGATACATATTTAAGCAAACATAGCGTATCCAATCAAATATGTGAACATTCTGCCATTCACTTCAAAAGTGGTTTTACCAAAATCTAGGTCTTGATAGATTTCAAACTCTAAAACATCGTAGTATCAATGGGCAAAATTTACAGTAAAAAGGGCTCACTCATTTGACGAATAAAATACTAGAAAAATTGAAACTTTTTATTTAAAAAAATTAATTTCAAGACTTTAAGAGCATGTTTGGTACTCTACTTGAATCCAACTTTTTAAACTAAAAAACAATTTTCATGTTTTAGGCCTTAAAAACTTATTTGATAGGACTATTTTCAAATACTGAACTCAAGACCAACTTAAAAATATAGTCTATTCTCTAAAAACACAAAAAGTGAGTTTTTAGAGTTTTTGAACTTAAGCTCACTCATTTCTTTTCTCTCGCTCCTCCCCTCTCACTCCAAATCTCTCTCTCTTTTATTCTTTCTCTCTCGCCCTTCTCTAATTTATTATTATTTTTTTTTACCTTTTTCGCCTCTCCTCCAATCCGTTCTCTTCATTCTCTCGGTTCTTTTTCTTACTCCTCTTCATTTCTATCTCTTTCGATCCTCTCACTTCTTTCTCTTTCCTCCAATATCTCTTACTTTTTTCCTCATCTATCCTCTTTCTCTCTCAATCCCCTCTTTTTTGATCTCTTTGTCTAGTTTAATTTAAGTTGTAAGATTTAGAATTTCTAAATCGCATACCAAACAAGTTTTTGAGTTTTAAAGAAAATTGTTTTCAAGAAAAATTCTTAAGAAATGTTTTGAGAAATTATAAAAAAATTTAAATAAGATACCAAACAAGCCCTAAATTACTTGAAAAATCCATACTGGCATTTTCACTGGCGAGTTTGATGCAATTCTGGAACAGCTCCAGGATCTGTGTTTTTCCAAGGGCGGGATCGGGGTCTCCCTGCTGTGGCAGCTGATTGAGCGCAACTGACTTCCTTCGAACCGCGGTGGCGTGTGCTGCGCGAGCCTGCGCACGCTCGCGGTGGTCGTCGTTGGAGCAGAGGAAGAAGGGGCTGGTTGGAGACTGGAGACGAGCGGCCATTGGGAGCCTCTGCTTCTGGGTTGCCGGATTAGGGCTCAGAGTGTCGGCCATTGCAATCGGGAAAATCGAATTGTGAAATTTATGAGGATGGATACTGATGGTGATGGGATGAACAGGATTCCCTCCATTTGATGTGTTTGAAATTTTTGGGGGGGAGGGGGTGGGGGGTTTTGAGAGGTATAATACTCTGCTTCTCGTGCATATCATATAAACATCCATTTTCTTTTGTTGACCAATCTATGACTGTCAATTTTACATTTGTGTTTGGGAGCTGCCAAGCTGGCATTTTAAAAAGTCATCATTCAATCTAATTAGTACTAAAATGTATACACATAATCACTTTTCGCTACTGCAGTAAAATGTCACATGCAAAAGAAAGAAAAATGTAACACGAAGACTAAATATTCAAACACTTACATCAATGTCTTTTCATTACAATGTCTTTCATTACAACCAGGGTGCATTTGCTTTTATAATATAGGATACAAACAACAGTTCATTACAAGCTTAAAAAAAATTGTAGCAACTCCAAAGCTAATAAGCATCATTTATAATCACGTTAACACGAGGCCAATTAAGGCCAATGTTTTATTTTCCTGTTAAACACTCCTGGTCCAAAAGTAGAAATGTATAACTCAAGAAGCATGGGATATTGCATCCATATGAAAGATGTAACTGGAACACTTGCCAATAAAGTAAGTGGCAAAGCAATAAATGATTTTTCATGAAGCATAATGTGAAGGGTCGTAGAAAAAGCTAACAACATCATGGAGATGGATATAAAAAGAGTGGAAAGGCCTATTATCATTTTTGTTGGCAATATTTTGAGGAAATCATCTTCGGAATAACGGGATGTGAAGATTCCTAGAAATATCATTATTGAAGTTATGGAAGAAAATAGCGATATAGCATCTGAAACTACAAAGGTTATGAATTCCCTCTTACTTAAGAATATAGGAAGACCTGTATCTTGATTATTTCCACCAGGAACCGTAAACGCTGCAGCAAACATGATAGTGGCAACGAGAGTCCCAAAGACTGTACAAGATGTTGCTGTATCTTTCATTGCTTTTTCACCCTCTTTCACCAATTCCTTGTGACCCTTGGTAAATAATTCACGTGGTGTCATGTAATCTGTATGATTTATTTCTTCAAGATCTAGAGCACTTGCAATACGCTCCAACTCCTGCCATGTCATTCAACAAAAACTTGGAAGGGATGTGACTATATACATCAGAAGAGTAATTATGATCTCTTGGTACAAATCCTTATGGCCAACTCTCAAGGAATTTAGTTCAAGTTATGAAGGAATGGACCACAAGTATATAAAATAACTTTTGATTTCCTTATAAATTTCAATTATATAGAAGAGAGAAGACAATGAATAGGAGAAATGAGGGAGTTTAATCATCAATTTTCAAGAATATGATTAGTAGTCATTTATATAATAAAATAGATTTTATAAGTATATATATATAATTAATTCTATAGATAAGTAGCCACCTTGAACCATTGCAATTCCCTTTGCATTTGCAAAGCTGGACCTTGAATACGATTAATCTGAGCGACGGGGGAAATAGTTCCTACTACATGCAGCATGTTATTGCCCCACTTGTCTTTCCTACTTACACGACTTCTCAGGAGGTTTTGATCATCTAGTCCATATAATAGATTAAAAACTTTATGTTGACGACATTTAGCGGCAAATTGAAAGATGTCCATGCCTTTTTCATTCATGATGTATTGGAGATCACCTTTTGCTCTGCATAAATGAGCAATATACTCCACATGCCCTTTTTTTATTGCCAAGAACATTGCTGTTTTCAAGCCTTGCAATTCGTTGACAGCTTTATTTTTTGTCACTTCACACATGCGAGGTAGAAATTCAAGGATCCGAACATGGGCCAATTTCATTTGATATATACGATTGAATCCTATGTTGACATTCAGAACAATTTAAAAAGAATGTGTGAAAATCAATTTCAAAGAAAATTAATTCACAATGTAGCGTACCCAAAAGTTCATAGAAAGTCTTCACAACTAGTCCACGTTGTAAACTTGTACCTGCATTGAAATTCCAAATTGTCAGCAAAGTCTTCAATGAATATGTTTCCAATTACTTATATCCCGTTTAAACAACATAATATGGCACAAAATATATAATCTTCTTAGTATTACTCAATATGATACAAAAATGCAATTGAGTTTCTTTAAAATCAATAATGCGTACATAGCCTCCTCATGCATACACATTTTTACTGCTTTTGGAGTTGAGTTTTTTTAAAATCAAAATCAACAACTCTAACACCATATATGAAATGCCCAATAAGTGATGAATTGCCTTGGTGGTTAAGTCTTATTCTTCAATTCATTCCCTCCCAGATTTAAACTCTCTCTTTCCTCTTAATTTAAATTAGCGTAGAATATCGATTTTAATACAAAGATAAAAAGGTTCCAAACTCCATTAATATTTCAAATAATTCCAAAACAAATACAATAATCAAACTTTTTAGTACCACTAAATTTGATAGCTTTGACCAATTTTCTAAATTTAATTAAATCATGATATGATTTATAAGTAAGTGTCTACGTTGTAATCCTCTTCGGATCCTCTTTGTGAGGATCCTCTAAGGATTATTAAATTGTGTCCGTTCATCGTACATCATGAGGCCAAAAATCATTTTAAATACTTTTATTTAAAATTAAATATGAATAGTACATGACGGAAACTGGTTGCACGATGTACGATGAACGGACACGATTTGAGGATCTCTAGGATTCTCACAAAAATGATCCTCATTCATGTAATACATTATTGTAGGGGAAACATAAATTGAAACATAAATTGAAACATAAAATGATATATAAATTACAAAGTATTAGAAGATATTGTGAACATAGGAAACAAACATATAATGTGTTTATCCAAGTATCCAACAAGTCTCTTACAATTTATTAAAAAAATAAAATGAAAAATGAAGTTATCTAATTTTTATTTGGGAGAGAGTTGTGACCCAAAACCATTTTCTTAATAAAAAAAAAAGCAAAAAAAAAAAGTCATAAGACTGCCTACTCCGCCAACACCCACCTAAGCTTGCTTAGGCGGGGGCTTATTATGCCTATTGCAGTTCGCGCCTAGTCCGTCTAGATGCTCTTTCTTATTTTTTAAACGTTAGGCATTAATTTAGGCAATGGTTGGCTGTCTAGCACTTAAATAGAGCCTAAACTGGCCCAAAGCGAAGCCTTCGACAGTGTGGTCACTGCTGGGTGATTTTTTGCCCCATCTCGATCAATTTTTTCTTATTAGACGAGGATTTGGATAGATTTATAAGGTTTTTTTTTTGTTAGTTGATTTAGAAGTTTTAATCTTATTTTCTTGCGAAATAGTTTTTAATAAAAGATGATTGAGACAGAAGGAGGATAGGGAAATTGAAAGATAAGAATATGAATCTAACATCAGAGAAAAAAATGATTTTTTATGTACTTATAAGTAGTTGAGTTATTTTTTATATTGTCAATTTATTTTATGGTATAATTTCAACTATATATTCTAACAAGAGTAGGTTGGCTCAAGCGCATTATGTTATCCTTGTATTAAACTTGAAATAAATATATAAGAATATAAATTCTATGCAAAGAAAGAATGAACTTTACATGTGATTATAAATTATATTTAAAATATTGATGAATATACCGATATCGATATTTATTATCTTCTACGAAAGTTATGAAAGATGGAAAACATATTTTATTATTAATTTAAGATTAAAATCCACTTTTCTAGACTCCATGTCTCCATCCATCACCCTTACATTTTTTTTTTCACTTCGTTCCTTCCGTTCAGCACTCTTTCTCCACCTCTGCTCTCTTTCTCTCCCCGTGCCTCATCGCTCGCTCTCTAATTCTTATTACAGAAACCGGCCCCTCCCCTCGCTCGGTCTTTCCGCCACTCCCACTCCAGTTCTCCAGGTAGAATTCCTCTCCTTCTCTCTAGTTCTGTTTAATTTGTGATTTTATAGTTGTTTTAGTTGGATTTTATCAGTCGGACGGCCAGAATTTTTTTATCCGACGTTTTGACTCTCCGCCCCTATATCTCACCGCCCCAGCATCTGGGTTTTTCCAAACCACCTCAGATGTAAATTTTGTTTTTCTTTTTGATTTGAGTTCATATTTTTTTAGATCTGAACGCATGGGCCTTCATGGATTAGTGTTTTGATTTTTTTTTTCTTATTCATATGATGGATTGATTTTCTGCATTGATGAGTATCTATCTTCATTTTCGCATTTCTTATGCTGATTAAAAACTACGTTTTGGTTGCTCTTACCATGTCCAATGGTGGGCTAAAAGTCAAATTACCTTCCAAAATTTCCCCCCAAACTCAATCCAATTCTATTTGGGCTAAATGCTAAATGCTAAACAAATAGCAGATTCCTTCCGGAATTTAGCCTAGAAATCGATGTTGGCTCTACCAAACCGAGTGAAAATATTTATCGAAATTTAAATTTTATTAGATAAAAATATTCATAAAATTAATTAATGATAGTTTATATATTTATTAAAAAAAATAGTCTAAATTTATTCTTTAATAATCCAGGGCTTAAATTTTAAGCTAGAACGATGGAATATAAAAACTATTTTTGGACTAAAAATTAAAATTTTCGGACTAAAATATTTGGTTTTTAACCCAACTATTGGGATGATCTAAGTAATTTATGATGTTGATTTGATGCGTTGTTAACATTTTACGGTTTAATAATCGATTTGGTCAGAGATGAAAGAAGAGTCTAATCAGGGGTTATTATTTCGACTTTGTAGAAGTAACATGTTAATATATTACAAGTTTTTTATTTTATTTTATAATTTGCATTGTACTTTTGCAGATTGTTGAAGAACACTACCAATAGAAGATGGAGACTTGGTGACTTGATTGCAAAAAGTAAAGTTTGTGTGACAAAAGCAAATGGCACGTCTGTCAAGTAACATGCGTACCTGACCAAATGAGATGCCTTTGCCTTTTATTACTCTGCTCGCCATCTCCCGGTTTTTGAACGTTTATACAAACATCATCATCAGTGGTAGGAATAGGTTCCTCAATGGTAGGCATTGGTTTTATTTGTATGCCTATCAAGATAAGAACACAAGCCCACATATATATATATTAATACGCGATATAATCTAGTTCCTTGAACCTAGAATTTTCTATTGCTGCGTCTAATAAGAATAAAAGAAAATAGAAAGCTTAACTAGGACAAAATTTAAAATGAAGAGAAAATGAAAAGCATTACTAACCGTAATAAATAAATTTTTCCCATAAATTGAGTGAGCTTCCACTTAAGAATGTAGAACTCATGCCAGCTAGTGCATTCAAAGGTGTTCTTTCGAAAAAATCTTTAGCAATGGCTAATTCCGGACGGCGTTGAATTAAATCCCACGCAATATCTACATATTATGAAGTGTTTAGAAATAATCTCTATATATCTAGTTATAAAATTAGCTTAGTCTCAAAATTATTAATATATAGCGGTTTCATAGTATTTACACAAGGAAAATAAAAATTAAGGCACCACTAATAATAATTATCATTTGAATGTTGATCTTACCAAATCTTTTTAATGTAAGACCCTGGATAATAAGCATAGCGCATTCGGTATCATTTAGGGTTTCGAGCGGAGTGACGGAATAAAGGTATTGAGCCATTTTTTCTCCTCCATGACTAAGACCATGAGCCTGAATAAGTGGGGTAATTTTGCCGTCCAAAAGTGGGATGGTTTCCTCGGGAGGAAGGACAATATTGAGTAACTTCTTGTTCTTTTCAATCATGCATTTTGCTAGTTCGACGCTTTCTGGAATATCGATTATAACACGATGAAGAGCGGTATGACCCCCAGAGTCTTGTATTTCTAAGTCTTCTGGTCTCATTAAGTGCACCAATTCTTTTGCAATGTCCACCTTCCTAAAAAAGACTGCCCGGTGAAGAAGTGTCCCACCTACACGAAGTCTTGCAGTTACTGCCTTGGGATGTTGTTTAAGATGCTCCATTGCAGCATCCCAATCACCACTATCCACGAAATCCATAATAGTTTGATTAACGTGGTTGTCTTCGTGTCCTGCCAAGCTAGCTAACGTTACGTAACATATAGATGTTACCCTCATCACCAAAAGAAAAACATATAGACTAAATAGTTGTTATGGATTTTTCTTATTCTTCTTAATTTTATTGTATATATAGAGTACTTTTGTTCTGTTTTACTATTGAATAGCGTATCTTTTTCTTTGTAAATTGCAACTGTTAATAAGAATCCAAGGTCTACAACATCATGTATTTTTGTTTTCTCCTTGTAAAAAGCAAAATAAACGATTATTTTAGAATGCAAATAACAATGTAGAGTTTGAAGAGAGTTTAACTAATATATATTAAACGGAAATAATTGTGAGAATCCAGACATAATACCTTCATTGGGTGATTCTTCTATTGCCGACCCATTCTTTAGCTCCGCATCAACAATGGTTGGGTTATTCGTGTGGTTGTCGGATATCTCATCTGAAAAACGAAATCCTCTGTGTATATATCGCATCATTCTCTATTGGAAAAATATTTCTCCCTTTTCTTTTCTTACTTTTGTTGTTGTTTAAATTGAACTATTCTACTAAGGATATATCTGATTCAACTGAAAAGAGTGAAGCCAAAATTGACACTACTCACACAATTTACGCCTCTCTTTTAATTAACCAAAAAAAAAAACGTCTCTCTTTTTAATGGATATGCAACCAAAAAAATGTCAAGTATTAGTGGCTTTTTTTTTTTTTTTTTTTTTTCCAAAGATAAGCTTCAATTAAAACCGAATATTAATGTTTACATCCTTGGCTAGAATATTAAACAGAAAATCGGGCCCAATACAGTCCCAAACAAAGTCACGTCCCTGCTTGAAGACATACTTAGCAACTGAGTGGGCAGCGATGTTACACTCCCTAGACACGAAGTCAAACGAAACGGACGTTAGACCACGAGCAAGAACCTCAATGTCACCGAGTATGCACTCCAGGCTAAAGTCCGTGGGGACTTCATTCCTTATCATCTGAACAATAACCTTCGCATCGGACTCGACAATAACCTTGTCAAACCCGTGAGAAGTGCAAGCCATCAACGCGTCTCTGATGGCGAAAGCTTCTGCCGCCAGCGCAGAGTTGCAGAGACCCGAACCCGATCCTCCCGCCGCTTGAAGAATCCCGGCAAAATCTCTGCACACCCAGCCCACACCCATGCGGTTTGAATACCTGCACCAGGCCGCATCCGTATTAATCTTCAGGACCCCGAAACGCGGCTTCGACCAACAGTCAGGCATCCTGTTTCCAGGCTGCGACCGAGCCATTATGTTCTCAGGGTCATCCACCTGCTCCATGACCAAAGCCTCGCGGATATGCCTAATATTGTCCCGCCATATTTCCACCATCTCCACGGGATTCCTACAGACCCCCTTGAAAACAGAATCGTTCCTGTTCTTCCACAAGCACCACAACCCGACAGCAAATTCCTGAATCAGTTCATCAGCTTTGTCTCTATCTTTAACTCTTTTGCAGAATTCCTCCCACGTAGACACGAAATCCGCGCCTGCAAGCTCCAAAGAGTTCAATTGTAGGGAAGAACAAAACCAGAACAAGTGGCTGAGCTCACAACTAAAAAGAAGGTGGATTTGCGTCTCGTCCATCGAACCACAAACCCCGCAGATGTTGTCCACTCTCATACGTCTCTTTTTAAGATTGTGTCTAACAGCCAATGCATTGTTGCAACACCTCCAAATGAAGAGTTTAATCTTATTTGGAACCTTAATTTTCCAAATCAAATTCCAAACCTGATTTGATTTTTGATTCCCGCTGGAGGTACCCTGCCCTCTTCTTCCCAAAGCTCCATTATCCATCATCTTTACAGCCTCCCCATAACCGGTACGGACAGAATACTCACCATTAACTGTGTGGTGCCATACTAGTCTATCCCTGCACCTAGATCTGCTGACGGGAATACAAAGAATAGGAGTCACAACCTCCGGGTTGAAACTAACCTTCACCAGCTCGCTCCTCCAAGATTTGGTAATCGGATCGATCAAATCGCTAACCAACGTAGCTTGCAAGTTAGCCCGAGGAAAAACTTTGAAGGTAGAAGGCTTTGGGAACCAAGGGTCTTTTCTAATGTTAATGCAGGAACCATCTCCCACTCTCCACCTTAGCCCACACCGAAGCACCTGACAAGCTTCAAAGATGCCTTTCCAGCCCCAGGAGGTTTTCCTTCCCCTACTCGCCTCCAATAAGTGTTTTCCCGGAAAGTATTTATCTCTTAAGACAGTAGCAAGGAGGGACCTCGGATAATGAATGATTCGCCATCCCAGTTTGGCAAGAAGAGCCAGGTTGAAACATTGTAATTAGTGGCTTTTCCATTTGGTCTTCGTGCCAAATAAATTGGCTCACTATACTTTCTATGCAAAGTACAGTACAACAAAAAGGCAAAGAGGAAAGTTTGGCTCCTCAAAGTTGAGAAGTTCCTCGTTAAATACTGTGGCTGATTCGCAAATTTTCGTGCTTATAATTAAGATTCAAAATTATCAAATTAGAAAATTTTTATTTGAATTCATGTAACTTTTTTACACCTAATTTATTATTTGCATCCAAATTATTCTTTACACCCATATAGTTTTTAATTAAACTATCAATATCTCTTTAAACCCAACTTTACTGCCTAAACTATCCTCATAAACTCAATTCAATATCTAAATTCATCTTTACACCCATTTTAAAAATAAAAACCCAAAATAGTGTTCTACAACTTGTTGATTGAGGGTGTAATGTCCTTACATATATGGAGTCGTGTTTGATGAATTGATCAAACAAGCAATCTAGAATTGGAAAGTTATGTGAGCAGACAAGATTAGATGAAGTAATTAAACTCATTTGTTACATTTTTTGTGTGCTTTCCAATATGCTTATTCCTCTTACAATAGAAGTCGAGTTGGTTTTCATCCTTGTGTGCTTTATCTGAATTGGATTCCCTTTATCCCATTGCCGCTTCATAAACAAATGTAGTAGCGTTTTTCAAATGCTTTAATCTCAAGTTTTTACGTCGGTTTTAAGATTATGTGTATTGGGGTGGTGGAATTGTAAGATGTATATCCATATTCTTAGACATCACTTGGGTTTTAGCCACAGTAATTCAAATCTACATGAATTATAGGACTCAAAATCATTTTATACACACACACACACAATAGTAATAATAATTAACTCAATCCCTTCGTTGTCATTGGAATCGGCAATGTGTATATTGATTAATTAGTGGGTTTATTGATAAATTTTAGTTTTATCTTTGATTTCATTATATATTTGATGATAATTATACAATCGGGTAAAATTGACAATTCACATTTTAAATTTAATTTGGGTGTAGAGCAAGGTTATATGGGTTAAAATAAAATTTCCCTTCAAATTATGAAGTCCTAAAAAATATCATCAATGTAAAATAACAATTAAAACTAAGGTTGTTTAGTCAATAACCTATAGCAAATATATATAAATGATTTGTAATTAATAATTTTACCAAATTTAACCATCTATTTTTAGACAGTTCAATGAATAAATGATCTCATATTTTATTGATTTAAAAAAAAATATATTTACAAAATAATTTATAACATTAACAGTTTTGATCATAAGCACAAAGTTCCGTAAATCGATTACGAAGTATCTTGAAGAGGAACTTCTCCTGATCATGTAAGGATCGAGGTTAACTCCAAAAACAAATGCTAATTATATCGAAAAGGTGGAGATGCACATACCGGTTCCTGTGGCTTGGGATGCTTCAGTTGACTTCAATTTTTCTGCCAAAATATCCCAGGCAACTTTGGCTATACTGGTGCCCCTAATCAAAGAGAAAGTGTCGTCTCCACAAGAAATCTGGATGGAGTGCAAAGCCTCGGCATTACTCTTCCTCCAAGCTTTATATTCAACTTCACCATCTTCTCGTATGGAAGGCTCAGTGGTGGCTTCCACAACGTCCCAAAGGTCTTTTGCCAATATGTAGGTTTTAACACGCAAACTCCAATCTTCATAGTTATTTTGGTTTAGAAGTTTATGAACAATTAAACCTGGGACAACTGTGTCTGTCATTTCAATCTGCAAAATTTATGAAATCTGAGTTCATGTCCATCGAGCATATGTTAGAAACTAGTACGAAAAAACTAATACTCACAGATTGAATTTTTGGGCAGTCTTCAGGTAAAGCTATCTATGCAGAGTGTAGCCAAAGTTCATATTTATGATAACAAATCAGCCGTTAAAAAAAGACTCAAGAGAGTCATATTATTTATTACAGGACATGAGAGCACATACTAAAGACAAAAAAAACAAAGGGATCCAGCTCAACCGGGACAAATTAATTGATAGAGTAAGCCCTGAAGATGAGAGAAAAAAAGGTGCTACAATAGAGAGATGCAAGTAAAAAGACTAGAGTGATGACTTACAATTAAAAAAGACTAAAGTGATGACTTATTCTGGCATTTGCTAGGTAAGAAAATGGATTTATAACATGTCCCACCTTCTTACTAGAATTCTCCACAACAGTGATAGTTGTCATGTCCCACCTTTTTTTTTAAACGATATAGGCACCACTAGAATTCGGACCTGGATTGTCTGCCTTCCCCATCCAATTTTCTCATATTTATGTGGTCACGGTTAAATCACGTTAATATTTTATATTAATTTTTTTTATAAAAACAATAAGAAAAAAAAAACAATGGGAATATAAAATATTAACATGGTTTAACCGTGACCACAGAAATAGAAAATGATGAGAAACAGATAAGATGGGGAGGACAGACAATCCATCTCCCTAGAATTCTCCACAATGAAAGCTATCATGTCCCACCTTCTTTTTTAAACGTTATAGGCACCATTAGAATTCTCCACAAGAGTCATCAGAAATTGTCTTCTTTCGTACACACTTTATGGTGCAAACTTTGCGACCGCAAACGCAGGTAATATGGTTGATTGAGTCGGTGGTAAGCTTAAAAATCATAAATTCATACGGCCATAGCAATGAAAAAAGAACGAGTCAATTTTGGGAAGCCTCATCAACAGTGGCGAAGCCAGGATTTCTCGGGGGAGGGGCGAACTTAAAAGAGTGCAAGGTTAAAGAAAAATGGCAACAACTAAATCTTTTTATATAGTAATGTCTTTCTTTATTAATCAATACAAACAAATTACAATTGTTGCCGACGAGGTTTCATGTCATGAAAACGTCGCATAATAGGCTCATTATCAATAAAAGCAAATACATCTCTCTCAATGTAAACAATCATGCTATCACTCAACCATTGATCTCCCATTTTGTTACGCAATGGTGTTTTCACAATCTTCATAGCAGAAAAAGCTCTCTCCACCGAAGCGGTTGCAACCGGTAACACCAAAGCTAATGTAAGAAGCTTATACACTAACATATAGCTTTCACACCTCCCGGTCTTCACTAACTCTTTTGCAAGATCACCAATTCCTCTCAATGATGAAAACTCACTATGCATTTTCATATCATGAATGTAATTATCAAGTTGAATTGGAAGATTCATGAGGTCCATACGACCAAAATCTTGAGGATAAAGATGAGCTAAACGAACAATTTTTGCTTTGTCAAAAGATGCAAAATTATTCACCGGACTCAAACATGCCATACAAAGAAGTAACTCGGTGTTTACCTCATTGAAGCGATCATTCAATTCCTTTAGTTGCATATCAAGGACTTGAAAATAGAGGTCCACACGATAGTAATGGAAGTTTGTGATTTTTGGAGCTTTACGCCTTGATTTGCCAGGTACGAAATGCAAATCCTCCATGTTAGGAACGATAATATCATGCTCCTCACAAAACTTTTCTACATCATCAAGCAAGTCCCCAAAGTCATCATCTCTCAAGGATTGTAGTCTTTGCTTGCATACTTCCACTAACGCCATCGCATTCACAATATCTTGATCTTTCTTTTGCAATGCTTGTGATAACTCGTTTGTAATTCCCAATACAAGTCTCATCAAGAAAAGGTGAAATGCAAAATCAAAAGTTTGTATGTCTTTGAATAACCTAGTTGCTTCACCGAGATTATCTTGGTTGCGATCACTTTTGATCCATTCAACCACCTCCACTACGGCTTCAAACATAACAATAATACTAACTATAGTACCATAATGCGAGTTCCACTGTGTATCACATGGACGCATGAGACTACTTTCTTGATTTAACCCTCTACCTGTTTCAAGATTACCAAGATCAAGAGCTTTCTGAATTTGTTCTTGTTGTTTCTCTCTAAATGCATCACGACGCTTACACGATGATCCAATAAGATTTACCAAACTACTAGCATTGATGAAGAAATTGGCAACATCCTCATTTTCCTTTGCCACAAATACAAGAGCTAGTTGGAGTTGGTGTGCAAAACAATGAATATAAAATGTTTGAGGGTACTTGTTCAAAATCTTTGTTTTAAGACCATTTAACTCACCTTTCATATTACTAGCTCCATCATAGCCTTGTCCTCGTAACTTGGACATACCCAAATTTGTTGTAGCAAACAATCTCTCAATAGCCTCTTCAAGCGAGCTACTAGTTGTAGAGGAGACATGTTGAACACCCAAAAACTTTTCAATTGCTTCTCATTTTTTGTTCACATAACTCAATACCACCGCCATTTGCTCTTTAGTTGAAGAATCACGAGCTCCATCAACCAAAAGAGAAAAAAATGCACCTTCCATATCTTTAGTGATTGCATCTACAGTTTCAATAGCGCAAGCACGGACAAGATCTTTTTGAATATCGGAAGAAGTATACTTAAGATTCTTAGGAGCATTCTCAAACACAACCTTCCTAACTTGTTCATTATGTTTGGAAAGAAATTGCATAAGCTCCAAATAATTACCCCTATTGCTTGATTTCAACGATTCATCGTGACCACGAAAAGGCAAACCTTGTCCCAACAACCATCTTGTGCATTCAAGTGAGGCACTCAATAGAGTACGATAATTAATGCGAGCTTCATCTGTTTGCTTAATCACAAATGTTTCAATATGTTGTTTTTGTGTCATCAAATCTCTAGCTTGTTGTACAGCTTTATTATGAAGACTTCCAACACCTCCCTCATGGACTCGAAGATTTTCGGGTCCTTTCTTCCAATTTGTAAACCCTATCTCAGTGAAGACATCACTTCCAGTGCTACCCATTTGATCAAAATCACATTTGAAAAGATAACAATAACGACAAAATGCAGCATTTTTTGATATACTATACTCCAACCACTTAAACTTATCAAACCAACTGATAATAAAACATCGATTGTCGCTAACTTTTCTTGGCATGATGTGGTCTCTAGGTTGACAAGGATCATTTTGGAGATAGTGTCTACGAATTGCTTCACGATAATTAGGTGGATAATCAAGCATTCGACGTCTATGTGCAGGGTCTGCAGGAAGATTAGCCAATATTTCATGTTAATGTTATTGTACAGGCTGTGCAACACGTTCCACCTCCTGCATGTCACTCAACAAAAACTTAGAAGAGAAAGAGATGTGACTATATACATCCGAAGAGTAATTCTGATCTCTTGGTACAAATCCTTATGGCTAAGTCTAAAGGTATTTTCAGTTCTAAGTTATGAAAGAATGGACCACAAATATATCAAATAACTTCTGATTTCTTTATAAATTTCAATTATATACAAGAGAGAAGATGCTGAATAAGAGAAAGGAGGGGGTTCCTCCATCATCAATTTTCACGAATATGATTAAGTTGTCTCTTATATAATAACATAGATTTTACAAGTATGATATATAATTAATTCTATAGATAAGTAGTCACCTTGAACCATTGCAGTTCCCTTTGCATTTGCAAAGCTGCACCTCGAATAAGATTAATCTGTGCGGCCGAGGAAATAGTTCCTACCACATGCAGCATGTTATTGCTCGACTTATCTTTCCCACCTACGAACCATTCCTGTTCGCGTTGATCATCTCGTCCATATAATAGACTAAAAACTTTATGTTGACGACATTCAACGGCATATTGAAAGATGTTCCGGCCTTTTTCATTGGTGATGTCATGGAGTTCATAAATTGCTCTGCATAAACGAGTAATATACTCCACATGTCCTTTTTTAATTGCTAGGAACATTGCTTTTTTCAAGCCTCGCAATTCTTTGACATTTTTATTTTTCGTCACTTCACACATGCGATTCAGAAATTCAAGGATCCGAACATGGGCCAATTTCATTTGATATGTACGATTGAATCCTATGTTGACATTCAAAACAAATCAAACAATATACCCTTAATTCTGTATATAGAATTAGAAAATAATTGAAAATAAAAAATAAAAAATATATTTAAAAATTATTAAGGCAATAAATAGGAAAAGAAAAGAAAAGTGATTTTTACACACTCTTTTAAGTTTTTCACACACCTCTATTTATATATGGACATTAGATCAAATAAAATAAACAGAATCAACGATCAAAATTAAACAAAGGTGTGTAAGAGATTATAATAAACGACTAAAAAGAATGTGTGAAATGAATTTCCATAGTAATCAATTCATAATGTAGCGTACCCAAAAGTTTACCGAAGGTCTTGACAACTAATCCACGAAATAAACTTGCACCTGCATTGAAATTCCAAATTGTCAGTAAAGTCTTCAATTACCAATTAGTTATATCCCCTTTTTATCACAAAAAAAGGGTTATATCCCCGTTTAAACTATATAAAATGGTATAAAAATTTGATCTTTTTAGCATTACTTAATATGGTACAAAAATACGGGGAGTTTCTTTGAAATCAAAATCAATAATGCGTACATAGCCTCCTTGTGCCTGCACATTTGGAGGTGAGTCTCTTTGAAACCAAAATCAACAACTCTAACCCACATATAAAAGACCTAGTAGGTGGTGGATTGCTTTGGTGGTTAGACATTTTTCTTTAATCCACTTAGTCCCAGGTTTAAGCTCTCTTTTTTCTCCTTCGTTTAGATGAGTGTAGAATATTGATTTTAATAAAAGGGCAAAAAGGTTCCAAACTCCATAAATATTTCAAATAATTCCAAAACAAACACAATAATCAAATTTAGTACCACTAGATTTGATAGCTTTGACCAATGTTCTAAAAGCCGCTAGTCGGACTGCGGGACCTAAGAGGTTTTATTCAAATTTGATTAAAATTATTATATGTTTTATAAATAAGTTTCTACTTATGAAGTTATGATACATAGTTGTACTGGAAAACATAAATTGCAACATAAAATGATATATTAATCAATAGGTTGCAATGGATAAAAATATAAGACGAAGACTTGATATGTATGTTGATAGAAGATAAGCCCCACCATGATTTGAATCCAAGTTAGAAAAGAGGTAAATATGAAGAAGATGACCTCCTACATATCCATTGTCGAGGTAGATACCATAGTCGTAGGAGTGTAGGAGTGAAAAAAAAAGAGGAAGCATCCAAATGCTTCTATAAATCAAGTTAAATAAAAAGGGAAAATAAAAATGATATATACAGAACCAATAGGGAGATTGACCTTGCCAATTTCACTTCAAGAATAAAGGCTTCTCCTAAAATATGGTCACGTCTGTCATGTAACATGCGTACCTGAGCAAATGAGATGCCTTTGCCTTTTATTACTCTGGTCGCCATCTTCCGGTTTTTGAACGTCTATACAAACATCATCATCAGTGGTAGGAATGGTAGGCATTGGTTTTATTTGTATGCCTATCAAGATAAGAACACAAGCCCACTTATATATTAATACGCGATATAAACTGGTTCCTTGAACCAAGAATTTTCTATTGCTGCGTCTAATAAGAATAAAAGAAAATAGAAAGCTTAATTAGGACAAAATTTAAAATGAAGAGAAAATGGAAAGCATTACTAACCATCATAAATCCATTGTTCCCAGAAATTGAGCGAGCTTCCACTTAAGAATGCAGAACGCATACGAGCTAGTTCATTTAAAGGTGTTCTCCCATAAAAATCTTTAGTAATGACTGACTCCGGACGGCGCTGAATTAAATCCCACGCAATATCTACATATTGTGGAGTGTTTAGAAATAACCTCTATAGATCTAGTTATAAAATTAGCTTAGTCTCAACATTATTAATATACAGTGGTTTTATGGTATTTACACAAGGAAAAAAAAATTAAGGCGCCACTAATAATAATTATCATTTGAATGTTGATCTTACCAAATTTTTTTAACATAAGACCCTTGGTAATAAGCATAGCGCATTCGGAATCTTTCAAGGTTTCGTGCGGAGTGACGGAATAAAGGTATAGAGCCATTTTTTCTAGTTCTTCACCACCATGCCAATAAGCCATAAAAAGTGGGGTAATTTTGCCGACCAAAAGTGGGTTGTTTGGACGGGAATGAAGGACAATACTGAGTAACTTCTTGTTCTTTTCAACCATGCATTTTGCTAGTTCGATGCTTTCTGGAATAATTTGTATAACACGATGAAGAGCGGTAAAACCCATATCGTCTTGTATTTCCAAGTCTTTTGGTCTCATTAAGTGCACCAATTCTTTTGCAATGTCCACCCGCTTACAACAGACTGCCCAGTGAAGAATTGTCCCACCGTTCATAATTCTTACAGTTACTGCCTTGGGATGTCGCTTAAGAAGCTCCATTGCAGCATCCCAATCACCCCCCGTCACGAAATCCATAATAGTTTGATTAACGTGGTTGTCTTCGTCTCCTGCCAAGCTAGCTAATGTTAGATATTTATCCCCATAACGTATGTAACATATATTTGTTACCCTCATCACCAAAACAAAAACATATAGACTGTACTTCTTACGCATTTTTCTTATTCTTCTTCATTTTATTGTAGATATAGACTGTTCTATTTTACTATTAAATACCGTCTTTTTTTCTTTGTAAATTGCAATTGTTAATAGGAATTCAAAGTCAATGTCATTATGCATTTTAGTTTTCTCCTTGAAAAAAGCAAAATAAATAACTATTTTAGAGTGTAAATAACGATGTAGAATTTAGGAGTTTAATCAATAAATATTGAACGGAAATCCTTGTGAGAATTGAGACATAATACCTTCATGGGGCGATTCTTCTATGGCATCATTCTCTGGCTTTGCCTCATCAATGTTTGGGTTATTATTCGTGTGATCGTCGGATATCTCTCCTGAAAAATGGAATCATTTATGTTTATATCCCATCATTCTCTATTGGGAAATATATTTCTTCATTTTCCTATCTTATTTTTGCTGTAGTTTAAATTGAAGTATTCTATTAAGGACAGATTTAATTCAACATAAAAGAATCTGGCAGAAGCCAAAAATGACACTACTCACACAATTGACGTCTCTCTTTTTAATGAATATGAAGAAAAAAAATGTCAAATGTTAGTGGCTTTACCTTTTGGAAGGCCAAATAAATTGGGCTCACTACACTTTGTATACGGTACGACAAAAAGGCAAAGAGTATGTTTGGCACGTCAAAGTTGAGGAGTTCTTCATTAAAAAAATAAAAAAGAAAAAGAAAAAACACTTCATGATTGATTCACAGTTCGTGCTTATGATAAAAATCGTTCAAATTATAAATAATTCAATAAAAATCATCTTTGTAAAAAAATCAATTGTAGCAAATAGATGTTTGTAACACTTATAGTAAATAGATATAGATGGTTTGTAACACTTGCATTAAATCTAACCATCTGTTTTTAGACAGGTTCAACGACTGAATGATCTCATATTTTACTAATTTTATAAAAAAAATCTTTACCAAGTGATTTATAACATTAACAATTTTAATTACAAACATAAAATTCTGTAAATTGGTCAAAAAGTTTTTTTGATAATGAACTTCTCCTCGTCCTGTGAGGATCCAAGTTAATTCCAAAGACAAATGCCTAATTATATGGAAAAGACGAAGGTGCGCATACCGGTTCCTGTGGCTTGGGTTGCTTCAGCTGGCTTCAACTTTTCTGCCAAAATATCCCAGGCAACTTTGGCTGTGCTGGCACCCATAATAAAAGAAAAAGTATCGACCCCACAAGAAATCTGGATGGAGTGCAAAGCCTTGGCATTACTCTTCCTCCAAGCTTTAAATTCAACTTCATCATCTTCTTGTTCAGGGGGCTCAGTGGTAGCTTCTACAACGTCCCAAAGATCTTCTGCCAACAGATAGGTTTTAACTTGCAAACTCCATTCTTCATAGTTATTTTTGTTTAGAAGTTCATGAACAATTGGATTAGGGACAACTGTGTGTGTCATCTTCAATCTGTAAATTTATGAAATCTAAATTTATGTCGATCAAGCAAATGTTAGATCAAACTAGTAAGAAAAAATTAATACTCACGGATTGAATTTTTGGGCAATCTTCATATTAACGAATCAGCCACTTAAAAAGACTCGAGGCATCCCTATTATTTGTATATTTGTATTACAGCACTGAAGACAAAAAAACAAAGGGATTCAGCTTCACCAGGACAAAAAAAGAAAAGAGTTCTGGAAAAAGAAAAAGGAAAAGAAAAAAAGAAAAAAAAAGAAAAAAAAAGAAAAAAAAAAGAAAAGGAAAAGAGAATTAATTATTATTATTTTTATATTCCTGTTTCTTTGTTTGATACTATCCCAAACGCTTCACTAAATCAGTCCAGCTTAGCCTAGTCTAAACCAGTTCAGCTTAGATCCTGAAACTAGTCCAGTTTGAGATAGTTCGGTGCAACAAATGTACCCTAAACACTTAGTTATGCCCAAATCGGCCCCTGGTAAAACCATTTCAAGTTTAATAGAAGATTTTTTAATTAAAATGGTCTCTGAGATTTAACATAACTCCTCACTTTGGTCCATGTGATTTGAAATCGATAGAAGTGGTCCCTGAGTTTGTCCACCATCAATCATTGCGGTCATTCTAACTAATGGAGATTTTTTACTAACATGATTGATGGTGGACAAACGTGATGGAATACGACGACGGCATTGCGCGAGAATTGAGCATTCTCTTCGAGTCCCATCACGTTGCTTTGTACCTTAAAAACACTCACATCACTCAATTTCACACCAATTTGACACTAAAGTTTCCTAATTTAATTTCAAATTGGAAAATAAATGCGAAATTGTACCGACCAGGTGGTGAAGAGCCTGAGGAACTGAGCGAGAGCGTATGGGAGGAACACAGCGAGGAGAGCGAGGTTCAATGGGATCGACGGCGAAGGTGACGTTGTCGCATCTACAACTGTCATCACCTCGTCCATTCTCTCTCACGAGCAAGACTGTGGAAACTAGAAGAGAGGGAAAGAGGAGGAGTATGAGTCAATTGGGCCCCATATCCAAGTTCAATAAGGAGAAAGTGGCTATTGGATTTTTTCTTTATATATTTTTCTTTTTTATGAATGCGGTGGATTTGGTAAGAAGTAAGAAATATAGAATTTTGGAATTTTGATTCACGGTGGAAGAAGCAAAGTAATTTCCATGGAACAAGAAATTCTCTTCATCCTTCACAAGTAAAGTGCTTCTTCTATCCCTTCTTTGATACATTACACATAACTCAAAAGTTTTAAGGTCAATTTTGCATTCTGACTCTCTCTCTGAAGTTTTAAGTTTTATTAAATAAGGATCAAAATGACAAAATACCCTCAATTTAATAAACAATGAGCTAAAATGATTTGACATAAATTGAAGCTATTTTTGTCATTTTATTCTTATTTAATGGAGATTTTTTACCAAAATGATTGATGGTGGACAAACATGGCGGAATGCGACGATGACATTCTACAGGAATCGAGCATTCTTTTCGAGTCCCATCTCCTTTCTTTGTACCTTAAAAACACTCACTTCACTCAATTTCACACCAATTTGACACTAAAATTTCCTAGTTTAATTTCAAATTGGAAAATTGAGCTGCAGAAATGCGAAACTGTATGGACCAGATACTGAAGTGCTTAAGGAACTGAGCGAGAGTGCAAATGAGGTTCAGTGGGATAGATGTCGCCGTCGACGAAGAAGACAACGTCGTCGCATCCACAGCCGTCATCACCTCGTCCATTCTCTCTCACGAGTCAAGACCGGTGAAAACTAGAAAAAAGGGAAAGATGAGTATGAGTCAACTGGCCCCCACAACGGAGTCCAATTAGGAGAAAGGGCTCTTGGGTTTTTTTTTCTCTTAATTTTTTTATAACTGTGTTTTTTTTATGAATGCGGTGGATTTGGTAAGAAGCAAGAAATATAGAATTTTGGAATTTTGATTCACTATGGAAGAAAATGTTTAAGTGTATTATTGAAAATATGTCTAAATAAAGTGTATCAAATGTAAAAAAATATGCAAGTACGTGTATAATAAGTGTGTCATACGTCGGAATTTTATAACATGTGCAATTTAATAAAACAATAAGACATGTATGAAAAACAAAAGTATTTTTTAAAAATACTTATGTATGTCAAAAATACGCATCTTATACGTGAATTTACTAACCATGCATGTGAGTATTGAAATTATTTCGATTTTTAATTTTATGTGTTTATTTTGATTTTTAAAATACTGTTATGGACACTCCAAAATAATTAAGCTGTATTCCTTTCATGAAGAAATTGAAAAAAGAAAAAACATAACACATTAAACAACTGCATAATTATTTTTTTGGGAGGGGCAGAACCACTCCCTAAATTTAATCAATTTATGATTCACCAGTGACAAGTATTGATGTGGTAAGTATAATCCATCAAATTGTGTTGAGTTAAAGTACAATAGGTATTTATCTTTTAATTCACATAAATGACAAAGACACATATATGATGAGTTTAATCCTAAATTGCTTAACTTTGAAAGAAAAAAAAGTTCTTTATAACCAATGGGCTTTGAAATGAACCAAAGTCTTTATTTTGATCTTTTAATTTCAAAATGAATTCATATCATCCTTAAAATTGAACATCACACATCAATTGAGTTCTTTCCATTAATTTCTATCAAGTGTTACGTAAATTTACTAATTAGGCACACACGGCCTATAAGTCCAAAATATGTTACTATCGATTTTTGCAAAACATTTTGTAATAAAAAAGGGAAAACAAAATTCATGAACGATGATTTCATGATAATCGATGGAGCCTTGAGACTTTCATGGTCCTGTAAGCCAAACATAATCCACAAAAATTATAAAAAAAACTTGGGGAGGGTCTGTCAGACAACCGTGTGACCACCCCAGCCAGCTGAAGAGATGGCTGAGAACGATCATCTACTGCCCGAATGATCCGGTCGATGGAGCCTTGAGACTTTCATGGTCCTGTAAGCCAAACATAATCCACAAAAATTATAAAAAAAACTTGGGGAGGGTCTGTCAGACAACCGTGTGACCACCCCAGCCAGCTGAAGAAATGGCTGAGAACGATCATCTACTGCCCGAATGATCCGGAGGGTCACAAGGCTGTTAATCACGCTCTGATCACACGGCCATTGTTCATCCACCAGACTGAGGTTCCTGTCTCCTTAGAAATCAAGGATACAGAGGTACAACCTATAGAACAGATCCTGTTCAAGTAAGGTCGTGAACGTTGAGTCCGGAAAAGACCATATAAAGGCTATTTCCATTTTGTGCAGCGTCGATGTGGGACTAATGTTGTTGTGCTTTGTGTATTTTGCAGCTCACAACTATCTGCAAGGTTTTGCCTTCAATTCAACCACATTGAAGCCAACTACTGTAAAAAGCAAAGAATTCCAATTCAGAAAGAGTAAACCTTTATTAATAGTTGGCTCGAAGCTGTAAGAACATCTAATTGGCTGAAAAATCAACCCTGCCAACAAAATCAAAGAACTTTCAGTTTTTGCTCACAAAATCAAAGAGTTTAAACAAAATTGAAAGAGGTCTAAGCCTTATGAGTCACCGTGTAATTGTATAGCTTGTGGGGTTGTGTAGGAATTTGATTTTAACATTTGTACGGTTAAAACATATCAATTGCAATGAGTGGACAAGGAGGAGCACTCACAAGGTGGACGCAAATATTATCCGTCATTATTACTTTTAGATAAATATGTATTTACTTGAAATTAGTTGGACTGACTTCTCTGCATTTACTAACACATATGAAATATAAAAAAATTATGTATGTGAGTATGTATAGTTGATTCTATCCTCATTCATTCTCTTCCTTATTTATGTCTTCATGGATTCATGACTTTTCTCAAATTTCAAAAACTCGTTGAGAATTAATTAGTCCGTTTTGTTTGGTTGATTATTCGCAAGCTTTGCAGATAATTAAACAAAGATGAGGCACATATCTTCTCAAGTCTCGAGGGTTGATTAAAAATTACATACCAAAAGTATCTGATACAAAAAGTTTCATCCAATTTTTTATTCATTTTGATCACGCGGACAACACATGACAACTATATGGGGGCAAAAA
Source organism: Cotoneaster glaucophyllus (assembly GCA_036320875.1). Lineage (NCBI taxonomy): Eukaryota > Viridiplantae > Streptophyta > Magnoliopsida > Rosales > Rosaceae > Cotoneaster > Cotoneaster glaucophyllus. Next base: position 6,532,830 of record CM070068.1, read on the forward strand.
GAATGGAAAATTGGATGGATGAAAATTGGATGAAAAAAATCTTATGCTGGGGGGATTGGCTAGGTATAAAATTTTAGAGGGGTAATCGGCTAAAGTTAAAGTTAAGGAGGGAAATTGGCTAATTATAAAAGTTCAGGGAGGTAATTGGCTAAAATTAAAGGCAGGGGAAATTGGTACCTTTATACAAGTTCAGGGGGCAAACCAACAAATACATCTTGTTTTTTCTCTTACTTATCTTATTATTATTTTTTTTCTAATGAATGCAGTGGATTTGATAAGAAGCAAGAAATATAGAATTTTGGAATTTTGATTCACTGTGGAAGAAGCAAAGTAATTTCCATGGAACAAGAAATTCTCTTCATCATTCACAAGTAAACTGCTTCTTCTATCCCTTCTTCGGTACATTACACATAACTCAGAAATTTTAAGGTCAATCTTGCATTCTGGTTCTCTCTCCTCCTATTTCCCAATCCCTCGTATCCTCACCCTTCATTCATAGCGTGTAAAACAAATCTTCAGCTTTGAATTAGCTTGGAATTGTTTTGAATGGCAGTGAATGAAAGGAAGGGATAAGAGGGAAGAGAATTTGGATCCGTCAATTTTAGGGTAGGTGGGAGACCTGTAAACGGGTCGGGTTTATTGGGTTTGGATAGGGTTCAATCCGACCCGTTAAGCTAATGGCTCATCCGTTTCACCCATTAACACCCATTAAAAATTATTATTTTTTTTTTCTTCATAGAGTTTATTTTTTGTTGTTAAGACTTTAATGACATTACTAAAACATCATCAACTAACGGATGCTAACGGGTCTAACGGGTTGACCCAAAATGACTTGTTATTTAACGGGTTGTTAACAGGTTCACCCGTTAGCAACCCGACCCGTTATGCATCCACCCAAATACTAATATTAACGTGTCGGGTCAGGTTAACGGATCGGATCCAAAATGCCAGGTCTAGGTGGGACATGACTTAGTAGGGCTCGCTATTGGTGCCGCACAAAACACCCGGTCCGACAGGCAGTATGTTAGAATACCACCTCGCATTAGGTTGGATCAGTGTGTTCAGGTGGAACCAAAGATACAAGAGGTCTCATAATTGTATGGACGGTGCCCTATAAATGGCGTGCTAGGGCAACCCTCAGAACATAACAAACCTGTTAAATTTAATTTCACTACCAATAAAATTAAGCATTGACCTCAAATCTAAAACCGAAAGGCCTTTTTTTTTCTTCCTCGATTGTTTCTTTACACAATGAAGATCCGAATAACTCTCTCCCTCTACAATTCCTTTACAACCTCCGAAGCCAAAAATATACAGCTAACTTTCTATTTTTTTCGTCGAAAAAATGTACAGCTAACTAAACACAGAGTTACAACGCACTCTTAAGGGATCATCTTCTGAGTATCGTCCTCGGGTATGGATGCTGATGAAGAAGAACCGCTATATTTGCTGGGCATTGGTGTATTCCTTCGAGAACTGCGTTTTGTTAGGACAACTGCGGGCTCTTTCTCAAATTCCTGGGCAGGTGCATCGTTCTTGCTGTCATCTTCACCCTTGAAAACTGGGTGGATGTACGCATTTTGAAGGAAGCCTTTCATGTTCAGATTCGGCTCTCTTGTGCGTTCTAATGTATCTTTCATCATTGCTTCCTGCAATCCACCATTAGAAAATGTTCATCACAGTCAAATCACTTCAACCAGCACAACGAAGAACAAGGTCAACCAATAGTGAATGCAACAAACCTGCAAGGGATGTCTGATGAAAGCAGGTTCGTAACGGCCTTTGCAGAATCTATGGAACCATATGGTCAACACTGGGAGTGTGATGAGCAGTGGAGTTGACTGAGCAGCTTCTTTTGAACTTAACAATCCCATCAGCAGCAGTTGTGAGACAATTAGTGCCGTTATGATGCGCCCGTGGACATCAGGCCAGAATGCCGCAGCACTTTCATACTCTTGATTATAGACGTTAATAATCTAGAATCGACCAACGAAATGCATTAGAATTTAGCAGAATTACTTAGTCAAGAAATGAATATCTCAACCAAAAAATAACTAAACCCTTCTCTTGGAAAATGTCGCAACTTACCTGATGTCGATAAACAACATATGCCAGGGCAAAGAACACTATTATGAACGGAAGTAGGATTGGTGACACCACAGCATAAACAAGGCCAAGTAAGAAATATAGTTGTATTTGAGGTTCACCGGTGTTGAAACCAAGGGTTCCGGGATCCATGGCCTCTTCCCTATCCTTTTCAGTCTTCACCAAGAAGAAATTTTTCAGGTGATATATAATCAAGGGTTTCAACCTTAGAATCTCACCAGCAATTCCGGCCCACCCATCAACCATTATATAAGTGATAAAGAAGGTTGCCTTCATTGGAATTGAAACACCAATTGTCTTCGGGATCCTGCAAATAGCCAATTAATTATCAAAACTTTTTGCATCAAGCAGCACTGTCGATATCAGATACAGAGCAGACGAAGCTTATATTCATTGCAGTCTATCAATTTATGCACACAAGAGATGATGTCAAAACTTGATTGACTTGCTTTCTTCCACGATCTCACATTAGTGTATTTTTATGAAATGAAAAAGCACATTCCATATAACTAACCATCAGGATACTGCAAACTAAAAGGAGTTGAGGTGCAAATATAAGGACATACTCATTGGCAGATTGGTGGATGAATTCATCTAGTTGTTGAAATGCAGTTCCAGTGATTATGCTCCCAAGAAATACATTGACAAATTGGAAAATATAATATCTAGTAGCTGATCTCCTCTCTAGAGCTGATACGCTACTGAAACCTTCAAATTTGGACATTACCATCAATATAGAGGGAAGGAATATAAGAAAAATCTTCAAAGCAATTCCAGGCAGGAAACCTTGGATAAATGATTTTACGAATTTCCTGCATGAAAAATGGGATGTTGTTATAGCAAAACGACAGTAAAAAAAAGTAATTAAGAACTGACCATCCAGACAGGGAACATTCAAACAAGGATATATTATATATAAAGAAAATACTCACAATTCAATAATGGGCTTTAGGAAGGGAACTGCTTTCTCAATACCCTCAATGTTTGCAAGGGACTGTACAAATGCAATGGGGATCATAAAAAAGAAGGTGAGGAAGAAGAAAGCAACAGCAACTACAAGCCTCCTAATTGTCAATGTAACATAGGGGATAGCCAAGTTATCCCAATAAACATCACGGGGTTCTGGAGCCCACTCGGTCAACCATATAGTTGGGTTTCTGGATTGTTGAGTTTGTGCACAAACAGCGGCACCCCATCGAGTTCTGAAGGAAACAAAAGCTGCTGGCATGATAGATTTAGGGCTACTTGTAACCTTATCTCTCTCCAAGGATATCTGTCAACAATAAATTTGATTTGAAAAAAAAAGAACATAAGTGTTCCTGTAATGATTGATCTATAAAAGACAAAGAAGTAGTCAATCAGGACTTGAGCTAACTCCGAAGCTTTCCTTGTCCAGTGTCAAATAGAAGCAACAGTGAGCAAGACTGGTGGAACAAATTTTAGAGTAGTTAAGGGATATTTACTTCTTTTGATAGCCTCTCAATCTCAGATGTATAAAAATCAATTGCATCCACCCGTTTGCCCCAAAGACCAAGAAATCCAGTCTGCTCACAAGACATTGTTAATGGAAATGAGAAATAACATGATGAAAAGAAAAGGGAAGGAAACAAAAAGAAAAAAAAACGAAGAAAGAAATCAGAAGAATAATGCAAATACCTTCTTAGATGGTCTTTTAGATGAATTTCTAGAAAATTTAAGCTGATAGTAGTCAAGCCAATTCTGAATTTTCTTCTTCTCATTGACTAATTCAGAAAGTTTGCTTGCATTGTAAACAACCTGCATGCAAATAGTTCAGTAAGAAATTAAACATATAACCGAAATACATGGAAGAAGAGCACAGGTGTAAATCCCTTTTCACAGTAATCATTACAACAGTTAACATACTGACGTGTTTGCACGTTTATTACTATAGAACAACCCTACTTTATTTAGACCCCTCATATTTGTGGAAAGCAGGGCAGGGACTGTTGAAATTGAACTTGAACGCCCGTTTCTGTGTGAATCAGTATTAAGGATGTAAAGAAAAGCAAGAGGACCAAACCTGATGAGTGAGATAGTGGTCTGGATGGTTGACCAGAAAAAAATGTTCCACGAGCTGACTAACTGTTTCATCAGGATCTGGTGGCACATTTCTAACCAGTACCTACACCAAATTTATGTATTTCACAACAGTTAGATCCACAACAGTGAAAAGAAATGTGACACCAATTTTATAGTTTTCCCACTCAATAATGTAACTGGATAGGGCATAGGAGTAGGAATACATCATGTAGAAAGATAAACGAGAAAACAAGACTCGGTATATACTATATAAACATATTGAACATTTACAATTTAATGATGTAAATTTAACTGCTTGACCCCAGTCCTTGCTACTGGCTGTTAATGTTATGTCCCGACTACTGTGCTTTAATGTCAATTTATTTATCACATAAGCTTAAGAATAATCAAGTTGATCTTACTGTGAACTGATCAGGGCGCCGCCGTTCTGATGCAAGAAAATGCAACCTCATTGTTGCAACCTTCTCGTACTCTGTTTTCAATATGTAGCATGTCCAAATTGTAAAAGCATAGGCCATTACTAAATGAGTCCAAAATCTGCAGCAGATGTTAAATAATCATGGGAAGGTAAATTTCCTTGAAATGCAAACAAGTTTCAATGCACAGTAGCATATAAATGAGTACCATCAAAAGTAAATGATCACCAGAAGGCAATTCTCAATGTAGATTAAATCTTGCATATTAACCTAGAATGCTAATTACCCTCAGTTAAGAAAATTAAGAAAATTAATTCCTCAAAGGTCAGATTTTTAAATAATTAGGAATTGCGTTTGCAAGAAATTAAAAGTTGGACTTGAGGAAAAAAAAAGAAAAAAAAGAAAAGGAAAGTGATGCAATAGTAGAGCTTAGTGAAGAAAGTATTGCATACCTATGAGATCCAAGAGGAACATTTGAGATAGAGAGCTCATCTATGTTGCTGTATACTACAGTTGAATTCTTTAGGGTGCTATTAGTCCAATTGACTGGAACCATCACTGCATAGGCTAGGAATGCGATGGGAACAAAAATCTTTAGCCTGCACTTTAAGGGGCCAAAATCTCGTAATCAGTCGAAGAAGGCAAACATTACAAATCACATATAGAAAGAAGAGAAGTGTTCAGTTGACATATTACATTCCACCATTGTAGAAAAGCATTTTATGCAAGGAGAAGAGTTGCAGAGAGGATATAGGTTTGACAATACACATGAAACACTTGCAATATGCCAATAAAATTATCTTTACTTATGTCAAAATATAAGGGGACACAGTCTTAGCAAATGCGAAAACTCTCCGTTTAAAAGTTCTGTGTCTGTTATGTACCACAACATACATTGTACTCATGTCTTAATTATGAGAAGTTGTACACACATCACATATATAGATGCTAATTAGTTACATAATCAAAGAAACGTTAACATTTACACTGTCAAAAGCAACGACTAAAACGAAAAATATGATTTACCAAAGCATACCCTGTCAAGTAGATCCTCAAGTAAACTGCAGAGTCCAACCCTGCATGGTCAACTAGCTCAGGTTCTGGCATTTGTAATGCAGCAGGCATCCAATTCAAGAATTTCGCATACGATCTGAAGTCCAGATTCACAAACTTGCTTACTCCGCCAAACGGACTACACCTTAACCCTTTAAGATACCATTTTGGAAAGTAGACCCTATCATTGACGGGTTGAATCCGAAGTATGGCAAACGCCACAAAGAAAGCAAATGCAGTGAGAATATTGATAGCTGCCGCAACTGCGATATCATTCAGTGTCGCCATCTCTTGCTTCAAAGTAATATATGTGAATGATTCTCCTGTAAAGTTGGAGAAAACAAAAGGAAAGCTTTATACACTCTCAATAAATAATTTACACCAGGATAAGAAAAAAATGGCGAGGGTGGTTTGCAAACAGCACCGTTTAGTATTACTGAGAACAAAGAAAAGAGTGATTTTATGATGATTTTTACCAAGGAATTATGGAGTTAGTAAAATCCTATTGCATTATAAGAGGAAGAGAACCTATTGCATTATAAGAGGAAGAGAAGAGCCTTGGAGTTAGTGGTTCACTGGAAAACAACGTCCCTTTATGGGAATATCAATTGGCTCAAACTTCAGGCCTCTACTTATATAAAACCTTTGTGGTTTTAAGTTATAGAAAAAGGCCAAATGGCAAAATTGTAATTTCACAAATAACTTTGATAGTTCCCAATCCCATCAGTATTAACCCATAACTATGATGCTACTAAAACTACGGTCTAGTAGTATTCCTCAGCGTAAGTGGAAGGTTAAGTTCGTTTTTCATGACGATACCAAATAAAAAGGAAAAAAAAGATAACATGACGGTTATTACAAATAAACAAAATAAAAATAAATATAAATGTATCCAAAAGGAAAAGGAACACATGGGGTTCCCTTTAAATAGGCCTAAAGATCTGAATTTTACCCAATTACAGAAGCAAAGTGTTATATGGTTTAGTGCATCAAAGTATGCTTTTTGCATCACCCCAAAATATAAAGCAGAATTAAGTTTCTGAACAAAAACAAATCTTAAGAGGGGGAGATATTAACTCGTAGATTTAACCCTAAACAATTTCAGTAATTCAGATGCCAACAGTAAGATTTTTTTTAACAGTGTTACAGCAGTAAAACGAATCCCTCAAATCTAGCAGCAATAAACAGGTAATTTGGTTGAATAATCTCAACTCCTTTGAATTGAAAGGTCGATTAGAAGTTAGAACTTAAAACACAAAATTTCGGGGAAAGAGAAACATATTTGTCAACAAAAACCGAAATTTTTCTCTCACATTTTCTCAGCATCCAAACAAGCAGTAAAGCCTTTTTAGTATTTGCCAGAACAACCAAGCAAACTATTTATCAAACTTCTCATCGATCCAGAACTAAAACATCCATTGGAAAATGGATTGAAGAGTACATTTTATCGGCAACCAAACAACGAACAAAAGTTAAAGATTTTACACTTACAAAAAACCAAATCAAGTAAAGGTTGAGTATTTCATAATTTTCTCGGCAACCAAACAAACATTAAAGTTCAAAATCCGAAAGCAGCAGAACTAGTCTTTACCTGTATTTCGCCGTACGAACTGCTCTCCTTCCTGAGCTACCTCCCTCCCCCAGGTCCTTGAAACGCAGCGTTTTCAGTTCAACTGGAAAGCATGGAAAAACGATCGAAAGTCGCAGGCGGGGAACGACAGCGTGGCTCGTGCTAAAATGCGCCTGCTCCGGTAAGAAAGAGACGCAATCTTTTGTTTAAAAACTCAAAAGGCGTGAGTCGAATGATGATGATATTGATATTACTAACAGTCGCTTCAGTGGATCTCCAAAAAAAAAAACAGCCGCTTCCGTTACGTTTTTCTCCTTTTAAATTTTTAATTTTCATTCAATGGAGAATCAATATATATTTGTAAAGTAATTTTCATACTCGTGTTTTCTATATTTTTTTTGTTTTTCTCTAAGCATTTAGATTAAATAAATTAATAGAAAATTATGAAATCACTTATGAAATCAGTACATATAAAAAAAAAAAAAAGGAACGGGAATTCGGAAATTATTTGTAAACTATGAAAGAAAAATTAGATTATAAAAGATGAAAATTACATTCTCTGTGGAGAGTGTGACTGTATTGGGATCAAATTTTAAGAGCGAAAGTGAATGTGATTCTAAAAATAGTTTGACACATATTAAATTTATAATAATAAAATTAAAAAAAATTAAATTTATAAATACGTGTTAATCAATAATTAAGAACGTAGAAAAATCACACTCAAGGATGGAAAACTTGGTCTCGACTGTATTTCGGGATTCAGCAAATTGAATGCAAAATAATAAGTGGGTCCAATAGGATTTGGTTGTCTGCATGCGGGAAGGTGAGTTCAGTGTCGCTTTATGCCTGCCGCTGAATTAGTTATAAAAAGGTAGACTCTGAGATTCAAACGGCTACTATTTTATGTGATTTGACCGTTGGATGTTGACACGTGCCCCATGGCATATGATCCGAGTTCTAAAAGCACAGGACAAAGACCAGCATCTGTCGTCTGAATCTGAATGAATAGAAAGGGTAAAAGTTGGAAGAAAATAGTGGGATTTGGTAGGGGTCCTTTTCCGTTTTTCGTCGGAGCAGATCGGCATTCCATTCATGATCCGCACCGGCACCAGCGAGTGTGCGCACATATTTCTTATATAAATATGTCAAACTTTCCCACTTGTTTGTCACTGAGAGCAAGTTCACTCCGCTAAAGCAACAATTGCTCCGCCAATTAAGTAAAGACAATTGTTACCTCATTTTTTTTCCCTCCCCTCTTCGCTTCTCCACCGCTTGCTCTCTCACCAAACCAAACATTTCCTCCATCACCGCCCCAATCTCTCGCCACTCGCTTTCCTCGCTGATTCTCGGACAACCCATCTCCGGCTCAAACATTGCTAGTCGGAGACGAGAGCAAATTAAATGCAAAATCTGAGTGCGAATTAGAAAGTAAAAAGGAATAATTTTATAAAAGTTGGGTCCAATAGGATTTGGTTATTTGCAAGTGGGAAGGTTGAAAAGAAGAACTGAGATTCTCTTCTCTCCTCTTTCTATCCCCTTTCATTCTCTTTTTTCACATTCTTTTATTTTATTTTTTTTTACTATAAAAAAAATTAATATAAGATGTTAATATGATTTAACTATGACCGTTCAATTAGAAATAGAGAAAAAATGAAGGAAAGAAAAAAAAGGAGAGAATCCTAGTCCTGAAAAGAGTTCGGCACATTCCCTCACTCTCGGACGCAAACGGCTACTTTCTGTGCTTTGACCGTTGGTCGTTGACACGCGGCCCATGTCGTATGATCCGACACGTGGTCAATCTGTGATCTGAATGAAAAGAAAAGGTAAGAGAAGGAAGAAAATTGTGGGATTTGGTAGGGGGTCCCTTTTGCTGTTTTTCTTCGGTGCAGGTCGGCATTCATGATCCGCAACTACTGGGTATAGGTATACATTTATACCGTAACTTAATATATGATTTATTAGTATTTCTCTTTACTTGTAAGTGTTTAAGTTTGATTCTCGTCAAAAACAAATTTGAATCATATTACTGATAGCATGTTATGACGCTAAGTTCACCATTTCTCTTTAATGTAAATAATATCATTTATTTAAATAAATATATCAAATATTCCCACTTGTTTGACACAGATTCATTGTCACATGCACAAAGGATACAATTTGATTTGATTTAATGACCCCCCAAAAAGGAGAGACAATCTGAACAATCATTCAAGTAATACAATCATATCTTTGGTTCTCTCTCTCCCCTTTTATTCTTCTTCTTCTTCTTCTCTCTCTCTCAGGTCAATTTGATCAATACACAGAGAGCATCATACTTCGTATTTTACAAGGACACAATGCAAACACACAAGCAAGCTTTGGCAATGCTGCTGGGAAACTTGAAATACTCACGTGTGGCGTTTTTAGTTCTTTTGATGCACGGCAACCCGGTGGATGTCCATCTCCTTCAACATGACAGAACGCCCGCACGAGTCGCACGGGGCAGTTCTCGATCCGCACGCACTCTCATGCTCAGACAATCCTCTCATTCTGTCCCGAACATCTATAGCGGAGCTTCCAGCTTGAACCATGTCCCCACAGAATCGGCACGCAATAAGGCGAAGGGGGCAAACTGAGGCTTGGTGTTGCACCTGCACACAAGGACAGAAAGTTTCAGCCGTTAGGCGCGTTACAAGAAATTCATACAAAAAAAGGTTTAATTTAAATGGGAAAATTTTACCAATGAAATGAAATGAAAATGGAATGATTCAATACGGAAAGGGGTAGAAAATATTGCTTACCATCTCTTCCTTCTCAAGCACAATTCCGCAGGGGCAGTGAAGTGGTTCATGGAACACTTTCATGTGCTTTTCCATTTCCCCATGATGAAAAGCTTGCTCACATTTCGGACAATGAACATGATTCTTGGCCTCCTCAACCCTGAGAACAACTCCGCAACCAGCATGCTGACAAACAACATTATGTCTGCTACAATAGGCTTCATGAAGTCCTATAGTCCGACTGGGTATATAACGTTTACAATTCTTACACTCTACAGTATCCATGTCCATTGGTGATGAGGACGAGGCGGCCTGCTGACCTACTGTCCGATTATTGTCACCTTGAACATTCACAGATACTTGGTACTTAGTTATTCCCTTAAATCCGTACACACCAACACTGTAAGTTCCTGCTTCCAAGCTCTTGTCTTTTGAGCTAAGGATCAATACCTTCGAACCAATGTCATGGGAAGACCATTCATGCTGGTGCCTTGTTGGGAATATGAGAGGATGCTTGGAGATGTAAATATCAGTATCCCCAGAATTTGGCTCCGCTTCTATCCTCACCTCAACTTTGGCATCTCCCGAAGCAATTTTCTCCCAAGTATCATTATCTATGGAGAACTTGTAATACGAGTAGTGCCCTTCATCAACCGTTCCAGATTCTGATGTTCCAAATGTAAGTGGCTTAAGGACATTCTCATGAGTCTTTTCCGAATCAGTATCAGCACCAACTATGTCAACTTCAATATCTGTTTCTAGAACAGATACACTTGAAGAGGGTTTTAACTCAAGGACCTGTAACTTATAGACCAGCTCCCCGTAGTGGACTGTAAATATATCATCTTCAGAAAGGGTCGCATGCTGACGAAGGCTTGTTTCGAGGATGGCCTTGTGATTGGGCAAGTCTGAAAAACCTACCCTAAGAGGTTGAAGTTTTGCATAAGTCCCTTTAGGAAGCCATACATAGCGAACTTCTATCAAAGGAATATTTGGTGTATCTACCGGAAATAAGTTCTGCCATACATGAGGAGGTAGCCCAACAAAACCTTCGTCTGCAGTGAACTCCAAAACACCCGAATGGGTGCTCCTGCCCTTCCCCTTATCAGCATCAATCATTTCTGAAGAACCCTCTTGATGAACTGTTGACAATTTAAAGTACAAGGGTCCCTGATCAAACGCGTTTTGATCTTGCAATTCGTTGAAGCAGGAAGCTGGCAACTTGATCTTATCTCCACTACCCTGGCAACGTACAGCTTCTAATACGCGGTAAAACATGATTCCCCGTCCGACAAGTAAACTTTCTTGCATTTGTTGATCAACCTGAAGAAATATAGTTGGAGTTATCAAAAAAGCAATTAATCTAAGGCAAAAAAATTGAATCTCCCATTGAACTGATTCACTTTTACATCACTACCCTAATAACAAAGATAAAAGACGGGGTTTTTAGGTAATGTAGATTAATGGAGCATGTCCATACTGATTCGGACACTATGTATTTGGTACGTTTAAGACTGGAGTAGTAAATCAACAGCCGTTAAGGTTTACGCGGGTTGAAATCGTAGGCATGTGCTCTGCAAAAATAAGGATGACATCTGGGACTAGCTATTCAATTGCAACGACATTGAATGCCAAGGCATTGTGTGTTCAAAAATTTCCAGGGATTAACGAAAAAAAAGGAGAATTTGCAATCAGTAAAGTCATAAACGTTCAAAGAAATACTTAATTTTATACGAATTAAGTCATAAACATTCAAAGAACTAGGCGATTTTCTACAAAGAAATTCAGGAATTTTCGAAGAACTACGCGATTTTCTACCATTAAAGTCACAAAATTTCAAAGCCCTACGCTATTTCGAACACTATTCCCAAATAATTGGAGCAATCAATGTACAAAACAAGTTTAAATTCAAGGAAAAAAGGGGCCAATTTCAACAATCAAAAGCAATCGGGTAACTGATGGGATTTGATAAACGGACCTTGAGTTGGGCTTGGGCGGCATCGAAGAGGCGTCGGGATCGCTCGGCGTCAATGGCTTCTCTCTGCTTCTTAGCTTCTTCTTTCGCCTTCCTCTCCCTTTCCAATTTCTGCCTCGCCCTCTGCTTCCTCTCCTTCTGCTCCTTGTCCAGCTTCTCTCTCGCTCTTCTCAGCTCGAAATCCATCTCTCTCTCCTGTTTCTCTCTCTACCTCTCTCTGCTCGTTGGTCGTATTTGGAAGCTTTTTGTAGTTCTGAGAAATCAGAGTCGGAGTTCGTGTTGGGGAAGAAACCACCAAATAGGAAGAGAAATTGGTTTTCTTTCTGGTCGTTGGAATTCCAATTTTGTTGGCTCCGGCCTTCCAAGAACTTTCTTTCACATTTGGATTTTTGGATTCCAGAAGGATCTGGGCCCTTCGTTTAGGAATGCGTCCATGTTGGACTACTTCATGGGCCTACAAGCCCAAATGGAATTATATAAAGAGGTTCTAGCATATGTCTGCATATTTTATGTATAAACATTTTTTTTTTTGTTTTTAAAATCGGAAGGAGAGAGGGAGAGAGCGGAACGGGTGGGAGTGGGAGGTTTTTATTTTTTTTATTCTTTTTAATAGTGATATACCTTAATATTATTGGTAGGTGAAGCTTCAATAAGAAATACTAAAATTTAGATATGTGAAATTATATTATTGTCCATCATTTTTTTTTTGTGATAGAAGACTAATAGTCTTCTCACTGTCTTTCGATTGACAATGAGAGTTCTATTAATAGGTAGTTTAGATTATAAAATCAAAATATTTCTTTTTTCACAAATGAAAATTGGGGGGAATGGGGGATTCAAATCCTCCACGTTTTATTTACTTGGAAGTTGGAATGAGTTCAAAATAGCTTTTGAAAAATTTTATTTGAATCCATATAACCTCACTCTACACCCAATTTAAATTTTAAATGTTAATTGTCTTTTTTTATCCTATTGCATAATTACCATTAAGTATAAGATGAAATTAATAATAAAACTAAAAGTTATCAATAAACCCATACTCAATAATCAAACTCTACCATCATTCAATTTTTATCCTACGTTCATTCTGACCGATGATGATTTTGAAGTTCCGAATCTTCCAACTAAGATATAATTAAATCGAGTTATGCAAGTTTTTTTCATTTGATTTTAATTTTTTGAGAGTTTAAAAGTATATTGCTTGCAAAGGTCTTTGTTATCCCGTGAATAAATTTCTCTATAGGACTCATAACTCTTCCAAATGGCATTGGGAATTCAAAACTGCCACCAACTGAAACATAAAAATAATGAAGCTAAAACACTAGTAAATAGCTTGGCATATACATAACAAAACAGACAAGGTAAAAAACAACTGAAGTGAAGACATGTACTTTTTGAAGTTCTTGAAAGCAGCAGTGTCATCCATCAACCAATGCGAAAGGGTTCATCTCCAAAAGTGAAGTCCAAATCCGGAACATAGTGATCATTAGCAAAATTGTTCTTACTTCTAACAACTTGAAATCCAGCAAACACGGCTTTGATAAAGTTGTAAACACAGAAAATTCCTGAAACGAACGAGACAAGAACAACGTGTACAAAATAATATTTTGTATTAATTTTGGGGTTACAATCTCTTTTACAATTTGATCCTCTGATTCTATCTTCGTGAGGTATAGATTTGTGGATGGGATGTTGATCCAAAGGGCCGTCGGGGCTTGAGCTTAGGATGAACGAGGATGTGGATTTGTTTATGTTGTTGATCCAAAGGGCCGTCGGGGCTTGATCTTAGGATGAACGAGTGATGAACGATGAACACTTTCTTCAAGGGCCGTCGGGGCTTGATCTTGAAGGTGGATTTTACGAAGAACGAAGAGAGCTTTCTCGATCCTTCGGAATTCTTGGGAGTTTGGGAGGTTTGGTGCTTGAAAGCTTTTAGTGTTTCAAAGCTTTCAAGGATTTGAGGGAGTTCTCTTCCAATTTGGGAGTAGAGAAAATGTGTATGTGAATTGGTCCCTTGAAATGGATGAAATAGCCTTGTATTTATAGAATTTTTCAAGGCCTAACTTTGAATATAATATTCAGATGAAATAAATCATTTCTGCCACTTGTTGACACGTGTCTTATTTGGTGACTTTTCTGATTTCTTTCGATTTTTCTTTGAGTCACGCACTACATGTAAAATTTATGTGATATGTGGGCGTTGAAATTTTAATTTATCGGCTAACATTTATTTCACCGAAATTTCGATGTCTACAAAAGTCCTTGAGTTTTGCTTTGATATATATTCAAGAATAATAATTGTCAATGATTTCCAACATAAATTGATGAACATGAACTCGACAGATAGCATATGATTGATGCATTAAGCAAATATGGTTTTTGCGTGGCACTAAAACAGAAGAAGATTGGGACATTGATGAAAATATTTATTATCCGTCCTATACAAATGAGAACAATATATATCATTGTGATTATATTTTTGACTCTAGCGAGAAAAAAGAGAAGAGGATTACCATCCTGCATGGGCACTTTCTTCATGAGAAATATTGGAGTAGCAGGTTCGCACACTAAAGAATCAGATATGAAAATAGTTTCAAAAACAGAGTTGTCTCCAACTGATTTTGGGTTTATTTTCTAAATGGGTGTAAAGATAAATTTATATATTGAATTGGGTTCTTGAGGGTAATTTAGGTAGATAATTGGGTTTAAAGAGATATTGATAGTTTAATTGAAATTAATATGGGTGTAGAGAGTAAGTTGGGTGTAGAAACAGATTATATGGGTTTAAATAAAATTTCCCATATCTTTTTTGTTATTTGGCAAATGAGTTAAAATGGAAACAATAATTATTTTGTTTATTAACATGTGAGCATAATTAGTAAAATACGAAATAAGTATAGTACGTGAAAAATATGTACATGTATTATTCGGTAATTTTGTTTGAGAAATATTTTGAAAAATATTTGTACTTATCTTTGTCTTTGATAATATTTTAGCAAACGTATAGAATACATAAATGTAAGATCCCACATCGCCCAGGGGTATGGATCCTGTAAGCCTTATATGTATATTCTCATCTCTACCTAGCACGAGGCCTTTTGGGAGCTCACTGGCTTCGGATTCCATCGGAACTCCGAAGTTAAGCGAGTTCGCACGAGAGCATTCCCATGATGGATGACCCACTGGGAAGTTCTCGTGTGAGTTCCCAGAAACAAAACCGTGAAGGCGTGACCGGAGCCCAAAGCGGACAATATCGTGCTACGGCGGAGTCGAGCCCGAGATATAATGGGGGCCCAGGCCGGGATGTGACATAAATGTTTAAGTGTATTAATGAAAATATGTCTAAATAAAGTGTATCAAATGTAAAAAATATGCAAGTACGTGTATAATAAGTGTCATACGTCGGAATTTTAAAACACGTGCAATTTAATAAAACAATAAGAAGTGTATGACAAAACTGAAGTATTTTTAAAAAATACTTATGTATGAAAAACAATAAACCATGCATGTGAGTATTGAAATTATTTCGATTTTTTATTTTATGTGTTTATTTCAATTTTTAAAGTACTGTTATCAACACTCCAAAATAGTAAATTTGTACTCCTTTCATGAAGAAATTGAAAAAAATAAAAATAACACGTTAAAGAACTGCATAATGATTTTTTTGGGAGGGGCAGAACCACTTCCTAAATTTAATCAATTTATGATTCACCAATGACAGGTATTGATGTGGTAAGTATAATCCATCAAATTGTGTTGAGTTTTAAAGTACAATAGGTATTTATCTTTTAATTCACATAAATGACAAAGACACATATATGATGAGTTTAATCCTAAATTGCATAACTTTGAAAAGAAAAAAAAGGTTTTTATAACCAATGGGCTTTGAACTGGACCAAAGTCTTTATTTTGGTCTTTTAACTTCAAAATGAATCCATATCACCTTTAAAATTGAGCACCATACATTAATTGAGTTCTTTCCTTTAATTTCTATCAATTGTTACGTAAATTTATTGACTAGGCACTTATGTACGGCCTATAAGTCGAAAATATGTTACTAACGATTTTAAGAAACATTTGTGATAAAAACCGTTAGAAAAATGGAAAACAAAATTCATGAATGATGATGATATCATTACATTGATGAAAGCCTTGAGACTTTCGTCGTCCTGTAAGCCAAACATAATCCACGAAAATTATAAAAAACGGTTAGGAGGGTCTGTCAGACAACCGTGTGACCACCCCAGCCCAGCTGAAGAGATGGCCGAGAACGATCATCAACTGCCCGAATGATCGGAGGGTCACAAGGCTATTAATCACGCTCTGATCACACGGTCATGGTTCATCCACCAGACTGAGGTTCCTGTCTTCTTACAAATCAAGGATACAAATGTACAACCTATAGAACAGATCCTGTTCAAGTAAGGTCGTGAACAATGAGTGCGGAAAAGACCATATAAAGGCTATTGCCGTTTTGTGCAGCGTCGATGTGGGACTAATGTTGTTGTGCTTATTTTGCAGCTCTCAACTATCTGCCAAGGTTTTGCCTTCAATTCAACCACACATTAAAAGTGAAGAATTCCAATTCAGAAAGAGTATACCTTTATTAATAGGTGGCTCGAAGCTGTATGAACATCTAATTGGCTGAAAAGCAACACTGCCAACAAAATCAAAGAGTTGAAACAAAATTGAAAGAGGCCTAAGCCTTATAGGTCACCCACCGTGTAGTAGCTTGTAGGGTTGCGTAGGATTTTGATTTTAACATTTGTACGGTTAAAACATATCAATTGCAATGAGTGAACAAGGAGGAGCACTCACAAGGTGGACACAAATATTGTCCATTATTTTTACCCTTTGATAAATATGTATTTAGTTGGAATTAGTTGGACTGACTTCTCTGCGTTTACTAACACATATGAAATAAAAAAGAAATTATATGTGAGTATGTATAGTTGATTCTATCCTCATTCATTCTCTTCCTTATTTATGTCTTCATGGATTCATGACTTTTCTCAAATTTCAAAAACTCATTGAGAATAAATTAGTCCGTTTTGTTCGGTTGATTATTCGCAGGTTTTGCAGATAATTAAACAAAGATGAGGCACATATCTTCTCAAGCCTCAAAGGTTGATTAAAAATTACAAACCAAAACTATCTGGTACAAAAAAATAAAAAATAAAAAAATAAAAAAAATAACAGCAAGTACACTACATATATATGTAGTGTGAGTTCATATGAGCTTCGATTGTTTGGTATCATACTCGCCATTTAAAAGAGTAAAATCTAAAACCTCTTACGTATTTTAGATTGCGAAAAAAAGATCACTAGATGATAGTACTAATCGTGAGAGACGAGCATAATGAGATGCATGTGGGCTTAAGACGTATTCACTTGGGTGTGAGTCTTAAGATATGTGTTTTTGTGGCACGCTAGCACAAAGGCTTGCTTGCTAGCTTCAGGATCAGCGTATGGAAAAGTGCTTGCCCTTACTAAAGGTCCAATTTATTTCTGAGAACATTGAACCATAAAAGACAGAGGTTAACATCAAGTACTATTGAGAAGCAACCTAATAGTGCACCGGACGACTGAGTAGGAGGTCTTATTATCATAAAACACTGTCTCAAGAGTAGCATAACCCCTTGCATATCTGAATGATGCAGTGCCTGAAACCACTGAGACCTCTTTAACCCTCTCAAACTGGCGGCTGGTGCCTTGTAGCTCAAGGCTGCTGCCATCGTACTGCCTATTGGTGAATGCAAGTGACATTGACACATGCACATTGGAGCCAGACAAGGACGAGGCCACTAGAATGCCTTGAGCTCGACCGACTTGGGTCGATCTCTTATCGGGAGTTTCGGTGATGGGATCGTCAATGGCGAAAATGGTGCCGAATGAGGTGAAAGACTGAGGCTTGCCTTGGATGCCTGTGATGGGGACAACAGTGGCATTGGGTCCAGACGCCAAGTCTTGCAAGTAAAACACTATGGTGGTTTCTCTAGGACTTTGAGCTTTGGCAAGAGATATGAGCATGGCTAGAAGCAATGTTGACAAAACCGACATGAGTTTGGAGGGTCTTGAAAAGGAACTCAATGCCATTAGTGAAAATAACAACAAATTAAGCAGGAGAAGAATTTGAGTGAATATTGGAATTTTCTTTTTGCAACTGGGTTTGTTCATGCAATGGTTTCAATTTATGGATGAGATGGAGACGGTTAAAGTTGTCAATTTTCTGCTAGAAAACAGACGTTATGTAAGATATGAACACAAGATTCTTGCTAGTTTGGGACGTTTAAAAAGTAGCGACGGCTTGATGGGTGTCTCATGTGAGACTGCTGAACTTAGAGCATGCTAGTGGAGGTTCAAATTTAGGTTCAAAATTCAAGCATAGAGAAGAACAAAATCATACATGTACATATATATACGTGAATCCAAGAAAATGCAATGCAATAGCACATATAGGTCTCGTTTAGTGTCTAGGATTGGCTTGGATTGAATAAACTTTAATTAAATGCACGTTGAGCAAAAACGTGGATGTCAACTTATATATATATATATAGTTTGTCCAATTAGTTTTCTTCATGAAAATTATCTTCTACCTTCAATTAAGGTTTGAGCGGTCATATCACAAATTGATTAAAATAGAAAGGAAGGCATATATAAGCATTATATTATATATCATTTCAACTTTCATAACCTACATAAGTAAAAATAAACACCTCTCTGTCATTCTTTCATGGATATTAGATATGCCGGTTTGAAGAAAGTTCTTGAATGATAAACACATATAAACAGAGAAGCAAATATTGCATTTTTTTTTAACCAAACCAAATTTGGTACTATGTAATTAATTTTTACTCTCACTCATCTTCGCTTCTTATGTTTCTTTGCTTCTCACTTTAATTGGCAAACATCATCGTCGTCCCTATGGTATCAACCGTATCATGGGTTGACAGAGAGTCGTGTCACAAGTGATGTGTGCCAAATAGAAAAGAGGACCAAGAGTTTTAAGAGAAGATTGCTAGAGAACAAAGGCTACTACAAAATTTACTAACTGAGGGTGTTTTAGTATTTTTACATCAAGTTTTTGTTAGAAAGAGAACAGGTTGGCTAAGTTTTTATACAAAGAGAAAATTTTGCCAGTTTTTCTAGTTTCTTGCGGAAAATCAGGTGAGACTAGAGGTCTAGAACACGAATAGATTTTTCAGGAAAAAAAAGGGGGGGGAATTTGACGTAGTTAATGAAATTATAAATTTTAATTGCTGAAGTGGTCACTTTTAGGGATTTTGTCGACATGTTGCTAATATTCAATTGGAAAATTACTCAATACGTGATTGATATATGGTCGTTTGAGCATATCCAACATTAATGCTTATACTTATGTTGTTTATCCACACCTTCCGATAATACTAGTTATTTTTTACATAACTTTTAAAGTTTGGGAGATCTTATTTGTACTTCAAGAAAAATATTTTTGCACTCATCATAAGTATATTTTTCTTTCTACGTATTGAAAGTTTGGTGGGTGGAATGATTTTTTTTAGAATGTCAATAACAGCATCCTAAATTGTTATTATTGTTTTACACAAACAACCCAAGGGGTTGGCCACAATATAGTCATTACCTGACGGTCATATCAGATCTACCACCATCATTTCAAGTCAGATCTCATCTCATCTCTTGTTGATTCATCATCATCCTCTGTTGAATAGGGGTTACATGTACAACTATAATATATAAGTTTAAGTATCCAGTTAATTTCTCTCTCCTCCTTCATAAATCTAGCGAGCAATTGACTAGAATATAAAACAACAAGCCAGATAGCTAATATTTTAGAGCCATTTTTTTTTCTTCTGAGCCTTGCTAAATTTTGCCTTAAAATAGCCAAACAAGTCTCTTTTAACATGTTGTTGGAGATGCTATAATAAGTTAGCCTTAGAGTTTCGAGAAAAAGCATTCAAGACTCAATCAGCCACCTGCTCTTCACATTTGGAAGGATTTTGGAGACATGACACGGTAAGTAAATCATTGCATTCATATATGAGATTAAGATTAATTCTTTTCATACCTTTAGGACTGTGATATTAATTTGATTGCTGGATTTAGGATATAAAATTAGATTGCTTGAGGATTAAGTTAATATCAATTTATACTTAATTATAAGTCATTTAATTGGGAAACACTTCTCTTATAAGTTGCTGGTTTTTGTGTGTTCGTTCTCACTTCGCATATGCATAGTATTGAGCGTGAAAACAATTTCAAGCACAGGTAGTTTATCTGAGTGTTAGATTATCAGAGATATGTTAGTGAAACTGTTTGGGCCGAGACAGGTTGACCTAAGGACCACGGTTATCGACCCAATAAGTATCCTTCAAGACAGTGGACTTTTAGCCCACGAATAGGATAAGTTCGACCGAGTCATTGTGAAGGGAGGATTGTGAAGAGATTAAGTATAAGGTGGCTCGGTCAAATCCTAGACAAATTGAAATTGTCAAATATCAGAATGTGCCTTGGATAAATATGAATTATCCCAAGGACTAGAATGTTTGCGTAGTAGGGCTAGGTTCAAAGTCTTGGTGAGAATTAAAGAGGTCGAGACTAGACGAAGATGAAGTTTCAGCTGAAAAGGATAAAGGAATATTCAGGCAAATGCTGAGCAAGTACTATCTCAACAGTCTTGTTTATCATGGATGTCTTGCTTTATAAATAGAAGAGACTCTACAACATTGGAAAGCTCATTCAACTCAACAAACAAACCAAACGCTCTACGTAAAAGCCATCGGTCTACGTGAAACATTTCTCACACCCTTGAGAAAAACACTAAATATCATAACTTCCCTGCCAACACCATCTTTAGTTTGGATAAGTGAACAACACTATGTTGGTAACCCACAACACCTTCAGTTCGGATAAGTGAACAACAATGGAGCCGTAGAACCAAGCAATTTAGGATCATCTTTAGTTCGAACAAGTGAACAACACTGTTTTTGGTTGATTGGTTATCTATCTAAATCTCGGCCAGTGAAGAGTTTTTATCTTTCACTAAAAGATGTCACTTCATCAGCTTCCCAGCTAAGTAAAGTGTTCTATGATTGGTTACTCTCAGGTGCATTTTGCAGTTCGACATTCAAATGGTCGAACCACGTTCATCATAAAAACACTTGTCTCATTCGCCTACCTATGTGCTTATAGCTTGATATTGATTCAATGCACCTATATTTTCACAAATATAGTCTAGGTGGCTAGATCTGATGTAGGCGATCATGAACTTGACAGTGATCTAGGCAACCTTGTCTTCAGGCTCTCGAACCCAAGATTGAGACGTGTTTCTTTTGTAACTGCTTATGTGACACCACCACCACCACCACCACATCTATTCTACTCACCCGACCGAGCTCGATAGCTAGTTGGCACACCCGTTGTTACAAGAAGGACATAGTTAGCTCATAATTACTGGCTTACGCCCCACGCAGGCACTGTAATTTCTAGGGCCAACAAAAACACTAAGAATCTAGCATATCATATCTTTCGTCTATGATAAGCTATGTTCTGAGGTGATTACATCCACGTTCAGATGTGTGCGACCAAGAGGAGACGAAGAGGAGACAACTAGCAAGAACGAGAGTACAAGATAGTCTTCGAGTTTAGTAAGTCATCTCTAGTTCAGGTATGATTTGTCTCCATTTTTTCCTTGAATTATTTTTCTTGAGTGTGTGCACGAGGATTTTTTCCATGTGTTAGGGTTTTACCTGGTTAAATAAATCTCTATTTACTCATTTATTTTTCTTTGCTGATTTTCAAGTGGTGGATAGGATTTCTGCCTTTGGTTGCTCTATTCATTTATTGGGTTACTTGATGGCACTATTACACTCAATGCCCAACTAACAGAAAAATGTTTAAGCAGAACGCTTGACCCCTCAACATATCACCCCACTCCCCTCCCGGAGGGAGCGGTGGACTACCCCCTGCACACTAGAGCCCATTGGGCATGCGAGTAAGAGGGGAGGGTTCCCAAGAATTTCTAGATAAGGTCCAACACTTCCTCCATGACTACACGATAAAGACTACTTCTTTCTTGAAGAGTCCAAGATAAAATAAGAGATCTCCAGATGTTTCATGCTACGCATCTACCCAAATAGTATTCCTCTATCAACAGAGGAGATGACACCACACGTCATTTTGCAATGCAGACGATTGTTGGCCATCACCCTTATATATAGCCCAAGTCATTTATTAAATCGATAATTTAGAACTCTCTATAAACTTTGGAGGCAGATTGTCTGCCCTCCTGTTACCTTACCTTTTTCATCCCCTTCTATTTGTGCTGTCACGGTTAAGTCACGTCAAAATTTTATATTCCTATTATTTTTTGTCTTATTATCTCTATAAAAAAATCAATATAAAATGTTGACGTGGCTTAACCGTGACCGCACAAATAGAAGGGGATGAGAAAGGCACGGTAACAGGAGGGTAGACAATCTGCCTCCATAAACATTTCAGTTTATTTGGAAATATTTTTAGGAGTGTGATATCCACACATCTCATTTTACTTCTCACACTCCTTTTTAATTTTCGACCATCGGATCGGATGAATTGAAGAAGATCAACAGATAAAAATTATCAAAAAATATGTGAAAATTAAAATGAGGTGTGTGGATAGCATACCCTTATTTTTAACTTAGGGGTCGAAGGCCATTTGGCTATCACCAGACCGTTGTTAGACATTGACCTTGGTGTCTGGTGTCATCTTTCTTGGAAGCTTTCGGTCAATCCGCTTTAACGAAAATTTACATCCACAACAGTGGAATTAATAGGGTCCAAAATCTTGAAAGTAAACCACTATGGTGGTTTTTGTAGGACTTTGAACCCTTGGCTAGACATATGAGCATGGTGAGCATTAATGTTGATGAAAATGACATGAGTTTGGAGGGTCTTGAAAATAGAGTAGGATTTTCTTCACTCCTATTCGTATTCCTTTTTCACCACTCCTCTCGTACTTTGTTTTTTGTCTTATTGTCTTTACAAAAAATCAATATAAGATGTTGATATGATTTAACCATAACCGTTCAAGTAGGAGGGGAAGGAAGGGGAGAGATTAGGAGGGGAGAATGGGCTTAATTACTGACATTAGTGAACAAGAACAAATTGAGCAGAATGAATAATATTTTTGTTTATAAAACCAAGTTTGTGCGTGCAATGGTTTTAATATATGAATGAGAAAGAGACGGTTAAAGTTGGCATATTTTCTGTAGGAAAACCAACGTTACGTAAGATTTGAACACAACACAAGAGTCATGTTGCTATTTTGGGACGTTACAAAGTAGTGCTGGGTGTATCATGTGAGAGCATGTCAGTGGAAATTCACGTTTAGGATCAACTTTCAAACAAATATAAAGGTAAAGCAGAGAAAAAAACAAATATCATACCTGTAGAGAGAATATATGTGGCATGTGGATCCAAGATCATGCAACGCAACGCAAGGCAAGACATATAGATCTCGTTTAGTGTTTAGGATAGGTTTGGATCAGATACTTCCCTCAGTTCAGTGCAGTTTAGTGTTTAGGATAGGTAATCAGATAATTCCCTCAGTTCAGTGCATTTTGACTGAAAATGCAGATGTCAATTTGCATAGTTTGTCTAATTAATTTTCTTCAAAAAAATTTATCTTCTAGCTTCAATTAAGGGTTTGAGCATTCATATCTCCAATCGATTAAAATGAAACCGAAGGCACACAAACATTAGATTATGTATTAGCCAATTTTCCACCAACATTTTACACTAATAGGGATCAGATAATTCCCTTAGTCCAGTGCATGTTGAGTGAAAACTTTGATGTCAATTTGCATAGTTTGTCTAATTAGTTTTCTTCACTAAAACGTACCTTCTAACTTCAATTATTAGGGGTTCGAGTGGTCATATCTCAAATCGATTAAAATAAAACAGAAGATCACACTCATTAGATTATATATTAGCCAATTTTTCGACAACATTTTAAACTAATATGAAGAACAACACTACAAATTACAGATATTGAGTACATAAAAATTACCTCATATTATTAATTAATCCTCCAATTGACCATTGTCTACTTGATGGTCTTGAACTTTGTCTTTCTCCTGACCTATTACATTCCACATGTTGTCAAATGCATCTTTTGCTGCTCTATTTTGTGCAACTTCCTTCTTGAGACTGTAAGTGCCTCTTCCAACAATTTGATCGTTTATAAAAACCTCAACCGTGTGTTTCTCCTCCCACAGATCGACAAATCGGAGTTTCAGATTGTTTTTTTGACACACTTCATGAAGTTGTGACACCGGATGCATCTTTATCCTCTTCGGATCTATTATAGGCTCCAACAAATTCTTGAACACCTAGTTTTCGAAACGAAAAACAGTACTAGTCACAGTATTGAAACAAATATGTGCAAAGATAATAATGAGCGACATGAAATTATATTACCTTCCACACAATGTCAATTGACTTGCAGTCCATGAAAACTGCACCGATTGTGGACTCAACAATGTCCGCAAGGTTCTTTGGAGCATCAATGAGACCATTGGAATGCAGTGGATAGTCAGAAATTGCTCGCGTAAATTCTCGAATCTGTGTACATTTCCAACAGAAATTTTGATCATAACAAATTCAAACAGTTATTTCTTTTTAACTTCTTAAAAAAAACTCCTTTAATAAATTCATAAGTCAAATTTAGTTCTGTGAAAACTGACTTTCGCCAAATCTTTTTCTCTCTCTCTTCCTTAAAATGATTCAATTTCATTAACCAAATTTTGGGTTGCCCTACTGGAGATGCTGCTTGGATACGAAGTTGTATAACCAAAGCAATGCGCCGTAAAATCCAACAATCCAAAAAAACCTAATTTGTTGAAAACTATACTAATCAGCAATCAAATCACTTGAACAAACACATTAAGTGCAAATAAACAATGTTAAACTTACAGGTTATCAAAATTGACTTCAATTATCATCTAACACATGTTTCAAGCTCAACCCTAAACAGAAACCACACCCAGTGCAAAATATGATTCAAAAAGTTTTAAGCAGCTTTAAATCTCTATCACTTACTTGTTCTTCAAGCAAGGGTTTCCTATGCCGCAGGTACCGGTACAACCCATGCTTGACCGCCACACGCGCAAGCTTCTCCGTATCCACATTGGCTGCCCGGAGCCGTGTCAACGGCCCAGGTGCCAAGTCGGGGTACAAAAGGTACTGTTCTCTGCTGAACATCAAATTTAGCACCGCGTCTCCGACGTACTCCAGACGCTCGTAGGACGAGCCAGACCACTCGGCGGGGACGAAGGAAGAATGTGTGAAAGCCTCCTGCAGCAAAACCTTGTTCTCGAATTTGTACCCTATAATCTTCTCCACTTCTTCAAGATTTAGATGATGCTCGTGATCAGTCAACGACGTTGACTTATCAACGGATGGCAAGGTTGGTTTGACATCGTCCAGACGTAGGGATGTGATTATTTCTTCTTCTGTAGCTTGGACTGCTTCCATGTTTGGGATGGAAGCAAAAAACATAAGTCGTGAGAGAAAGGAGATATAGAAGAAGCGTGGAGACAACTGCTTTTTATTTATTTACAAATATTTATACATGGTCGGCACGCCTAATTAATTATGTAATATAATTTGGAAGATAAATGCTAAAAGACTCTTTTAAAAGTGTTACTTTCCGTTGAATCTCTGCTACTTCACATTTTTAGCACAATATTTTATAATATTGGCATAATAATTGACATTAAACTGTGATATGACAAATAGCCTAGAGAGAATCCAACTTTAAGAGAGTCTCCCTAGCATAAGGCCAAATTTTAAAATCAAATTTGCAAATCAATACATTTAATTAATAACCAAATTATCTGCAACTACATCATTTAATTTGCAAATTACAAATTTGATTTAAAAAATTTGGTCTTCCTCCCTAGTATTACCCTTTGGAAATAATCAAGGATTTATTAACAAATTTGGGAAGAGAATTTTGTTTTGGTTGAACAAACGATATTATCAGCACTAAAGGGAAGGGTTAAGCCTTACAATGGGCTAGCAATAATGTGGTTCAAATTCGTCTTGGGCGAAAATCGAACCTAAGACCTCTCACTTACAAGTGAAGAAGAATATCACTAGATCATAATACTAAGTGGCAAATTTGGGAAGAGAATTAGTGTGTGTGTGTGTGTGTATATATATATAATAGAAGGGTTAGGGGGAGGAGGGCAGGTAGGTGCTAACAAGGAAATATCTTAGGTGGTTTTTGGCAATATAGTGAATTATAGGTGCTAAAAGATAATTTGCACCGATTTGTTGGATTCTGATTATTGGAAAATATTGGGGAAATTAGGTCAAGGAGAAAAAATGGTTTTGCTGGACGGCAGAAGAGGAAACTGAAATTTGGCTACTTTTATCTTGAAAAATAGAATGAGATGGCAACTACTAAAGGACTCCTAATATCTTAAAAGTTGGGATCTTTAGAAAAATGTATCGATATCGATTTAGTTATATCGCTTTCATCACGTCATCGTTTTGGTTGAAGTAATTTTCTTTGCTTAATAGCGTTAGTTTATGCCTACACATAACCAGCATATGCAATATATTTTCTTCTAAATGCCGTATACAAATGCGCAGGAGTTCACATTTATTTAAGACAAAACTGTTTTATATATCGATGAAAACGATTTTAATTAATTTCCCAATAATGTAAAGGTTGCAACACTTTCTATTATAGAACTTTGAGTAGTCAAGTAAAGACATATGATCTAACAATTTTAGGCTACATGTAAAGCAAAATCAATAATACAATCGCTATTCGATCGCTTGGTTGGAGTTTTCATTATGTGTTGTATGTCAATCGTGCTTGGATATTTTTAGTATTTTACATTCTTTAATTGATTTAAGGGTAATGTTGGAAGACCATCTATTTAAATCATGTTTTTTTAATTGAAATGTCGATATTATTAAATTCGAATAAAAACATTGAAAATTGAAGCCAAAATGTTAAACAACCACTTTGGTTCAAGGGATCCCCCCCATACGAATGAAGCCATTGGATGCGTTGTCCTATTACAATTCCAGGGAGCATACATAAACTTTACTGACCTCAATTGCATTTGCAAACACTTGATATGACGTGGCTGTTGATAATTAGAATATTACTTAAGCTATGATTAATGTACTTATTTTCTATTGACGTGGCTTGCAAATTTGATATAATTAGGTGTGCTTATTTTCTATTGATGATGTGGCTGTCTAGACGGGTGCATAGATAAGTCTATGAGCCATTTCTTAATTTTTAAATGCCTAGAGATTAATCAAAACGTTAAATTTTTTGAAATAACATCGTTTAGTGTATGAGACTAGGTTATTTTAATAGGTGAATCACATTCATTGTTTTTGGTAAACAAACTTGGAATTATGACATTATCAAGCTAGATATTACATGGATTCATTGCCCCAGGATTGTTTAAATAAATTAAAGTCGGCTGGATTAATGGTTAAATCACACAAAATGTCCCAGGATATGCCAGCAAGTCAGATATAGCACGGTTGGAAAATTATATGGCTAAATCACACCAAATGATAATACTAAAAGACTAAAATTTTAAATTAAATAATGTGTCATCAATAAGAGACAAGTATGTTAATTGACGTTTAATTAATAATCCAATCATAATTTTCGTACCAACATTATAAATTATTATGCAAAAAAATATGAAGAAGCAGACCGTCTATAGAAAGTTTTATTTTAAAAAAATTCTTGGTAGCATTTCTCTTTTTGATTTATCGGCCACAAGAAAATAAATTTTTTTTTGTTCAAACAAGAAAATAGTCTGTAGCACTGGAAGTATACAAAAAGAGCAAAATCGATGGCCATTGGCCTCATGTCGTCGGTCAAATCGGAAGTCTTGTGGCACAAGAAAATAAAATTTTCCTGAATTTTCCACTGACATTGTTGCGTGGCATGTTTTTCTAGAGTTTATGTTTTTTCTAGAATTCCCAGTGGAAAATTCTAGAAAAATATATAGAAAAAAATTCTCGAAAGAACATCAAGTTGCTTGGAGCCAAAGATTGTTTATTCATCGATTTTGGTGTGTGTCTTGGGAAGTCAAAGACATCATTATGCAGGTTGCTTCTGGAAAATCGATCGATTTTGTCCTTTTAACTTTTGCTTTTCAACCTAGCATTTGGTTTGAACACCGCGTGGTTGTATAACTTGTATTGGAAAATCCACAGAAAAAATCTATTATGTTACAGAATCCAACAAAGAAGAGAATAGATTGCGGCGAGTATAACCTTCACATCACGTAACATTGACAATTTTCCATTTTTGAAATTAAACTGAATTGGTATAATACGTGTCATGATAGAAGTGAAACGCAAAATATATTTCTTAATGTTTTTTTACTTGTATTATGACATGTGTTGTATCGTCTCGTGTTTCGGGACATTGAAAAATCTCTTTGTTGTAGATTAAATCAAGCATTGGTAAAAAAATATTATGTTAGGAAGACTAATTTTTTAAACCAAATTTTATAAACAATATAATGTTATTGTTGATGATTGAATTATTATTTAGTTTTGATTAACGTACTTATTTTCTATTAATAACACATCATATGATTACAAGTTTAGTTAAAAATTTAAACTATTTAACATTACTAAAATTTCACTCACTTGTTTTATTATTTGTATTTAATATTTATATTATTAACTTTTGATTCGTTGAATCTAAAATTTGTAAGTCTGTAACATAATATTTATATATTGTCTTTCATTTCTTCTAATTTAAACTCACCCAACTAGCATCAAAGACAACTTAAAAAAAAAACCTAAATATCAAGGGCATAGCATGCAGAGGTACACACACAAATATCCTCGAAGCACCAAAAAGATAAAAAAGAAAAAACAAACCCTACAACCATTAACAAGAAAAAGTTATTTGATTTCGTCTAAAAACAATCTTGGTTTCCCAGGATCTGATGGTTTTCATATCTTTCTTTGGCACACAACAGGCAAAGGCGAAAGTTCTATATATACTAGTTTAACTTAATAGGGGTGAATAGACTTCAAATTAAAAATTCAATTTTCACATCTTCATTACAATTTACATATCGAACTATTCTACACATGCAGTTAAAAAAATAAATAAAACGTGCACGTATGATGTAGGATTTAACGAGACAAAACTCACTATTGAAAAATCTTCAGACTCGCAAGCCCACGCTAAGAGAAATGAGTACAGAAAGACTTACAAAACTCATCAACTAGACACACATACTGGTACAAAGTTTTTTTTCCGTGTTTTGCTGCTCAATTTCTCTTCAGTATTCGAGTAGAAGTGGCGCAACACTAACTCAGTCGTTAATTACTTCTTTCTTGAACTTTGAAACATACTAACGAGATCATGTAGAATGTATCAAATGAAATATTTTTTAAAAATCAATCAATTACAAAAATGATGCATTTTTATAAGGGAGGTTTAATGAAAAGGTCCCGGTACTGTTCACTTTTAACGAAAAACCACTTTTTTACCTTTAACTGACACTATTAACTATACCTTTAAAAAAGACTTTTCGTTAAAAGTGAAGTTTTTTTGGACTTTTCATTAGTTTTCCTTTTTTATAATGGCTTGCTATCAGAATTTTCTTTCAATATACACGTACACTCAATGCATGGGATAGCTACAAAGTGATAAACTCATACTCTATGTATGCGACTGCTCTAAGCTATTATATATATTCAAAGCTAAATGCACAATAACAGCAAAAGAGTATTGAAAAGACTGAACCTAGATGGCCACAAATCTCCCACACAAATATTTTGACTCCTCAATATCCCTCGTGCAGTAGCAGCACCAAACCCTACTGTATATAAGACAGGTACATCCAGATAAGCATGCAAAAACAAAAAGAATTAAAAACGTTGATTACAATTAAGATAAACCCTAATCACATGAACAGATGAGTTATGATAAGGGTTAAACCCCATTAGACATTGTCAATCATGCGGCAAAATTAGGGTTTTATGTTTACTTAAAATTATGGCTTTAACTAAAGCATAATTAGTTATACAAATAAGACCAACGCTCGTCTTAATAAAAAATACGACTCAATATTTAACCCAAAACTAAATAGTCTATTGAAGAAAAACTTAGCTTAACTTACTTGAGTAAATGTCTTTGAAATGTTTGATATTTTTGAGATCGAGAACACGTAAAACAAACTTGGACTTAATAGCTACAACCGAAAACATGTACTAGTCTAAGACATCAGACTTGGACATTATGTTAAAAATTGCCAATTTTACACTAACAATCAAAAAATGAGTGATCCATTTTTTCCCCTTTCGTTCTGCTTTCTTTGATGTCCCTATCTAACCAATCACACAATTCTTGAAGTGGAAATTGATGCAAAAATTATCGCTTTTAAAAAAGTTATCATACACTTTTATTTATTTATTTATTAAAGAAGAGTGCATGATGACTTTTTAAACTGTGAATTGCAATTTTTCTTATTATATATAATTCATGATTCGATTACAAATTTATATATAATTCATGATTTTCTATGAGTGCTATTAAGCCCATCTACCTCATTCACATTTATCACGAACATTTACACTAGTGGAAAGAAGTGGAGAAATACGACAAGTGGGTAGGGACGGAGAATTTCAAACCCGAAAAGCATGGAAATCCAATATGCTATCCACTAGAACCCAAGATGCATAGATAGAAACTCAATACGCCTATCACTTTGTTTGATACACTAATTGATATTTATATATACGCATACAATTTACACGACTCCCCCAATGCTCAATTATACGACATGTACAATGTCTTTAATGTCTTCATGTTCGGTATGATCACAACAAAAGAAAATTGACGTCGCACATTTTGCACTCGCCCGATTTTACCTTCCGGACATCAGATTGACAAGAGCTTGATTTTCATAGAAAGATCCGACATCCCAATCCTCGGTTGAGGATGAAAGCGTCATCAACGCCACCACGATCGATCGCATACTTGGACGGAGATCTTTGTTTTCGTGCGTGCATGCTTTGGCGAGTTGGGCCATCTGCACCAAAAAAAACCCACCATACCTATGTTTAGAGTGATATCTTGAGATATATCATATTGTGTTTTGGTCTCAGAAGTTTTTTCACCTTGCGCACTGAATCAAGCGGATAGTTGTCTCCAAGGTTAGGGTCAACCAATTTTCTAAGGTCTTCGGCATCGGGCTGATTAAGGACCTCCTCAAACTGCGAAAAATAAAATTATAATAAAAGTATGATCGAGTGCTTTCCGAGAGGCTGTTGTGTAATGGCAAGATAGAAACCCAACATAAACTTGATGAAAGCAAAAATTGGCTTATTTAAGTAGAAAGATGGTGAAGAAAACCAACCAAACTAACAAGGCCTCTTGATTCGGAACTAGAGGAATCCGCTTTTACACAAGCTTCCTTGGCAGAAATCAATTCATAAATGACAACTCCGAAAGCATAGACATCATTTTTGGGAGAAACTTCGCCATATTGAGCATATCTGCACACGACCAGGTTAGGAGTTAATCCATATGCACAAAGACAAAATATTCAGGCCCCTTCCGCCATCAGCTTATTGGTTGGGATGATGGCTAAATAAGTTATGCAATCAACTTATTGAGTTTACAATAGGTCCTTCCAGCAGGATGCAACAAAGGTTAATCTGTTATTGGTAGCCAAGTAATAGATAAAATGCTAAAGGCAATAATTTGAAAAAAAATACTTACTCCGGCGGCATATATCCAAATGTTCCCAAAAGACTTACGGGGAGTGATTTACTTCCAACTTCAGTCAGTATAGTTAACCCAAAACCTGCAACCTGCATTGAAAAGAGGGGAATTTCATTGGAACAATACAAGATTTCAATGGTTCATATTGGAAACAGAGGCACTAAAGTAACCTTGGCATGGAAATTCTTGTTTATCAATATATTGGCTGATTTGATATCGCGGTGGATATAAACAGGAACAGTATGTTCATGAATGTATTCAAGACCTCTTGCTGAATCTAGGGCAATCTGCACTCTATTAGACCACGGTAGCGGGTCCCTCCCTGGATAAATTAAAGTGTTATTACCAATCTCTTGTATATGGAAGTACTTAAATATTCATCAAGCACAGCCTAACCTGAACCGCGCAGATGTTGGCTTAAGTTTCCATTCTCAATGTATTCATAGACTAGGAAAAGAGAGCCTTCAACACAATAACCAATCAAGCGCACCTGCATTGATCGTTCAGAAGCTTAGAGATAATTACGCATCTTAGAGATAGTTGCTCAATGGTTACAAATACAAAATAGTACAAAGTACTCTATTACTGGTAGATCCTCACGACTAGATTATAGAGACAGCTAAAACATGAACATTCTTCTCAGGGAACATTAAATCTATGGGTGCTATTATTGGCACTCCAAAAAAGTCATCGTGCACTCCAAACTTTCTATATTTAAAAACGAAAATACACTTGCAAAGAGTGCAGATGACTTTTTTGGAGCACCAATAACATCTCCCCAAATTCATTCATAATAGTATCTCTATGAATTCATAGCAGGAGTTAGGTATACCCGTATAAATAACAAAACATATTCATCCCGGCACGTATGTACTGAAACGCTTACCTTATAACATCCTGTTTCTTAGTGCAGATGTCTTTCTAGTAATTACATAAAATAAAAATCTTTAATCGCATGCTTAAGTAGCCCTACTGGCCTAGTAACTCTATCTCAGAAAAGTAGACATGAACAATGGCCCTTCTGGTTGATTCCCGAAATTCATTAGAAAATATGCTAAGATAATATGTGGAGGAAATTGTTAATGAAAAGAAAACATCAGTTACTTTATAGTTCTTAATCAAAATTCATATATATTGTCAGTGTCGAAAAGATAAGTTCATTACCAGATTCAAGTGATGGACGCGTGTCAAAACATTTAACTCGGCCAAAAAATTTTTTGATGCTTTCTTATCCATCTTCTTGATTGCAGCTTTCTGCACAGAGAGAATTATAGGAGTGAGATTTCTAGAAGAAGAAATAAATTATTACAAAATAAACCAAAGCATGGTCTGGAAACACTTAAACACTAATGCAGCTGGACGATAAAATCACTTAAACGTCATTTGGTTGAAGGACAGAAAGGTCAGAAAAGAGAATGGAAGCATGGAAATCATGAAAATGTTAAAGAAAACGAACCTCGCCTCTCAATTCTGCATAGTAAACAGCCCCGAAACCTCCTTGTCCAATCTTATTAGCCAGGCTGAAGTTATCAGTAGCCCTCGCAAGTTCTTCATATGAGAACTCCATTGATTTGTCCACAGAAATGCCTGTTAGGCCTCGACCAGCAGCATTTGACTCTTCAGGTTTATCAGGGGTAATCCCGAGAGCTAGACCAAGAAGAAAATATGAAGTCATGTCAAATATCCATTTGGTGCAAAAATCTTAGATCATTTGAGGGCAAGAACTAGTAAAATACAATGAATGTTCAAATCAGTGCAAGAAAGAGCGAAAATATATGGCAGTTTTGTGACACTTCACAACAGTTATTATTAACAAAATAGAGCAACAAAATGACCAGGGCTGGATCAATGGGATTTCCAAGAGCAAATTATCGGTGGTACTGATATGAGACAGAAAAATTTCCAATTTCAACAACATTGAACAACTAACAATTATATTAGCAGCAGTCATTTCGAAAAGTACTGAAGAAACCTTTTTTATTTTGTGGGGAGAGGAAAAAAGGGGGGGGGGGGGGGGGGGGGGGGGAGGGGGGGGGGAAGCTGGAGGGTAGAAGGAAAGTTTGGAAATAATAATGCTAAATGAGAAGGATAAATCTTAAAGTAAGGATCTTAGTACTGGCAAAGAATCAAGGTGAAAAGATTCAAAAGTTAAAACCCAAAAAGTCTGGAACTCTTCCATTCACAAATATCTGGAATAAAAAACGAGGGGAGTAACTTACCACACCCATTTTGAGAAGATTGATCTTCAGATCTTGCTAGGAGCAAATTCGTATCCACCTTGTTCTTTCGGAAATAACTAAAATATACACCACCAGCCAATAGCAGCACTCCAGCAATTACTCCCACAGATATGCCAGCAATGGCTCCAACTTTTAGTCCCGCTTATACAAAAGAAAAATATGAGCTCCAAGTAGCGGTGAGTTTTGAATCACCATCACACACTCGCATCTGAACATGAAATCATATCACCTGAACTGCAAAAAGAAAAAAAGAAAGAAATAAAACTCATAAATATTAACAATTTTCAGAAGACACAAAAAGTGAAAACAAGATGGAATGTTAGTTTAACTAACGTATTGAGTTAGTAGAAGCTACCTTGACGTCAAAGACAAATAGTTTCCGTTTTGATCTGCAAGACAAAAAAGAACCAAGGACTTTGGTGAGGATAGTTGAAATATAGCCTCCTATAAAACTATATTGAGAAAGTAGAGCGATGCTTCATAATACCCTAAAAACTGGATATCCAATAAAGATTCATGATATTTCATTTATTACCACGGGAAAAACTCAGAAACAACATAGAATTGAAACAATGCATTGTCCTCGCTAGCATTTTCGCACATGCTTCAAGGAATATCAATAACAGAAATGGACAATAAAATAGTAAAACAAGATGATGATTCATCTAAAAAGTTTATCGTTAATTGATATCTTAAAAGAAGATAGTTAATTATTGTTCACTTGACCAGTTCAGTGCACTGCCTAGCACTTTATAAACATTGTAACATACACTAACAAGTATTATGAATAACAACTAAACATGTCGTGTTGAAATTACAGAGAATCAATTATCTGGCCTATGCTGGTATCCAGAAAAAAATCTGCAAAATCCCACATTCTTAAGTTCAACACGAACTTTTTCCTGTAGGATTTCAACTTCACTATTGAAGCTTCCTTTTCCACTAATTTACGTCTGTCACTTCCTAAACAAGAACCTTCTAATTCAATTTATGCAACCTTTCCTTCTGGTTGCATCATTCCAGCTGTAGTCATTAACATTGCAATATGGATCAAAGCATTTAAACTTGGTAATAAAATGCAATCACTAATCCACAACATGCTCAAATTAGTACTCACTAACACATACATAAGCTTCTACCAAATCAATAACGAGATGCTCAACTCCAAAACAATTAAATGCCTTCCATTTTACCAATTCTGCATATTAAGTTAGATACATGTAAGCATCGAAACTCTCATCTTGGTCGAAAAATGGTTCCTTTCCCCAGATATATACATGAAACTACTCCCTTATTAGTATTCAATAGCATATACATTCCTTCATAAGCCTCTACCTAATCAAATAACAAGATTTCAACTCTTGAACAAGATGCATTTGATTTTAACAACTATGCAAATTCAGCAAGATACTTAAATGTCTGCGTCAGTTCTTATTTCTTAACAATTCAAACTTCAAAGCACAAACAATCCCATCAAGAACAAAAGCCCAAACCTTTGCCCGGAATATACACGAAACCGCTCCCTTGACTAAAATTCACAGAGGGAAACCAGCACCAAGAACCCTTACCCGATTCGAAATCCCATCTGGGTCGATCCGAAATCGAAACCGATTTTATGAACTGGGTTTTTGGTTTCGGATCGGAATTGTACAGGAATTGTATGAACAGAGAGAAAGAGGGAAGCTTTGAGGGGGATTTTGGACCGTTGACTCAGTCGTTGGAAGTTTTGATTGGACTAGCTGCTGGAAAAGAAATTTGAAAGATTTTAAAGGATTTATAAATCCAAGAATTTTTATAGAGTTTAATTGAATTTCATACTAAATTTTGATTCAATTTTTTCAAAATCTTATGGGAATGTGAGATTTATGGATGCTTAAAATACACTACGAAATCTCTTCAATTCCCTTTAATTCCTCAACTTTCTCAAATTCTTTAAAATCAATTTCTATTTGAATAATGTTATAAACTTCTCTAAAATCCTAATTGAATAACTATCTTAAAATTCTAATTGAATACACCATGAATTTCAGCGAATCACTTCAAATCCTAATTGAATATCTCCAGATTCATTAAAAGAATTAAAATCTCTTAAAATCATAATTGAATATACCCCTAAAAATTAACTTGGATGAAACAATTGTGGTAGTTAGCTTCTGTGACTTTGCTTAACAGTGAAAGTGAAAAGGTTCCCACGGTATTGAGTTGATCGTTTCTGGAGAGAGTGATTGACGACTGAGTCAGATGACCGTGGAGAACACGGCCTCCGAGTTTACTGCGATGGCGGCAGTCCGATAAATGAGAAGCTGCTACGACGCTGTGGGACTTGTCGTTTGTGAAAGAATCCAGCAATGTTTTCCCTGATGACATGCTGGCATGAACATAAATAATGTCTCTAATGCTTGACAACCCAATTACATCCATCCCAAAATGATTAAATTTATAAACTTTAATACAATCGTATACAAAAACTGCAACCATTTTAGTTTGAGCGATTAAGAATGTTTATTCATGCAACTTAATATGTTGTATTGAAGTATGTTTTGTCAATATTGTTTGTATTTATGTACTTTATGGAAAGAACCAATCTAAACATACATGGTTGGGTTCGCAAGAAGAGGTATGTGAGTAAAGTTACTCTAGATTTATTTTTTAGGGTAAATTACAAAAAACTATTTCAACTATTGGGGTCACGACAGTTTCATACCTCATCTTTTAAAATTGACAATGTCACATCTTACGAATTTGTGGCAATGTCATACATCCGTCAATTTTTTTGTTAAGTGCTGACGTGACTTGATTCAGAGCCCACTTTCTATTAAAAAATTATTAAAAACTAAAAAAAATATTTAATATTTTTTAAATATTAAAATAATAAATAAAAGTAAAAAAAAAAAAAAAAACCCTCAGTTGTCCCTTCCCCCTTCTCTCTCTTCCCCATCTTCATCTTCTTCCTTGATAACACAAAAAAAAAAATTAAAAACCCAACCCCACCCCCCCCCCCCCCGGGAGAAGAGAAGGAGGAGGAAGAAGAAGAGGAGGAAGAAAAATGGAAACTGCAACCTAGAAAAAAAAACCCAGAAGAAGGAAGGAGAAGGAGAAGAAGAAGAAGGAAGGAGAAGGAGGAAGAGGAAGAGGAAGAAGAAAACCCATCAACTCAACCCCCCTCCCGGCCCGCTCGCGGAAGAAGAAGAAGGAGGAGAAGAGGAAGAAGAAGAGGAGGAAAAAAAAAACCCAAAAGAAGGAAGAAGGAAGGAGGAAGAAGAAGAAAAAATTAAACCCCCTCCTACGGAAGAAGAAGAAGAAGAAGAAGGAGAAAACAAAAAAAATAAACCCCCCCTCCCGGCCCGCCCGCGGAAGAAGAAGAAGAAGAAGAAGAAGCCCCCCGCCAACGGAACAACAAGAAGAAGGAGGAGAAGAGGAAGAAGAAGAGGAGGGAAAGAAAAAAAAGCCAAACTGCAACCCAGAAGAAGGAAGAAGGAAGGAGGAAGAAGAAGAAAAAAAATTGAACCCCCTCCTGCAGAAGAAGAAGAAGGAGAAAAGAAAAAAATAAACCCCACCCCCTTCTTTTTTTCCCTCAACCTGCAACCCAGATACAAAAAAAATAAAAATAAAATAAAATAAATAAAAATTGGAACCCAATTTCGGCCCAAGAAGAAGAAGAAAAAGAGAGAAGAAGAAAAAAAAAAGTGACTTTCGGGAAGGGGATGCCGCACCCCTAGAAATTTTTTTTTGTTTTTTTATTCTTAATTTTTAAATATTTAATTATTAAAAATATATTTAATTATTTTTTAATCCAGCTAGATTAGTGAGTGGTCCCCGTCTCTAGCCACGTCAGCACTTAACAGAAAAACTAACAGAAAAATTGACAGAGGTATGACATTGTCACAAATTCGTAAGATGCGGTATGACATTGTCAATTTTAAAAGATGAGGTATGAAACTGTCGTGACTCTAATAGTTGAGGTAGTTTTGTGTAATTTACCCTATTTTTTAATGAAAAATTCAACTTTTTCATCAATCATGCAAGTTTTCATGATTCCAAACAATTCCTAAAACAATAAAGAATACTAAAGAAAAATGTTAGTCTAAATAACGTTATTGTCCGAGGCAATGCAAATCATGTGAGGTCAATAAGACAAAGTTATGTCTTTTCTTTAACTTTCACCTCTTGTGCCTCAATCACCATTGACACTTCTAACGTCGGTTTGAGAGTACATGACATGCTTTCTCTGCATTCATGGTCGTCTTTTTCTCTTTGTTACCTTCCTCCTCACCTATTGTTTTTCAAGCCCAAATCCTAAATTTAAAGCTCCCTACTCCTAGCCACAATCTCTCCTCCCCCATCAACTTCCCATTTCCATCTTACTCCCTTGCTTTCCTCCAAATCCCCTTCTGCCAACCATAATGTAGATCTCCGAATTGGTAACTAAGCACACAATTAGGGATGGGCAACGGTTATGGCGAACGGATAACCGCGGTTATTTATCCATAACCGTTTATTCTCATACCTATATAACCGTTTACCTGTTGGGTAATTGCCTAAACGGTTGTACCGATACCCATAACCGTTTATAAACGGTTAACCATACCCATAACCGCGTACCCATTTAACCGTAACCGTTTAATACCCGTTTACCCATTTATCATTTTTAACCCGTTTATCCTTTTTTTTTTTTTTTACCATTTACTCATTTTTCACCCGTCTACATGTTTTTTTAATAACTTGAAAATTAAAAAAGAAAAAATTGTCATAATTTTCTTTTTCTAACAATTAAACACCGTTATAGGTACATTCATCATACATTTCCACATTTTAATTTTTTAAGTCCTTATATCATTCTAATAATTGAAATACTATTTTACGGACGATATTTTTAACTGTTAACAATGAAGGTAATATAAAATTGGCTTGGTATTCTTGGGTTACGAAAATTATTAAAAGACAGTATTCTTTGGTTATTTAACTCGGAATGTAAAGTATTAACATAATATATATAATGGACCATGAAATAATGCACTATAGTCAATAGCATTGATCTAAGTTTTGTCCGATAGGGAATATGGTTTGTGTTAATTTTACCCGATAGGGAATAATTGGGTAAACAGTTACTTGTTTATAACCGCGGTTAATACCCATAACCGCCCATTTAAATTTCGCGGGTAAACGGTTATACCTATAACCGTTTATTTATGTAAACGGTTACCCATAACCGTAACCGTTTAATTTAAATGGACGGGTAACCGAGGTTACCCATAACCAATGGGTATTTGCCCATTCCTACACACAGCTTACTCCTCCATGTATGTTTTATGTCATGCCGCAAATTTTGGGAGAAGTAGTCTACAACTTTCACTGCAGTAAGAGTGTTTTACACACTTTTTTGCACTCACTCTACTGAGCTTATTGTAATTGTAGTGATTTGATGTTCTCTTTGCATGTGGAGTTATTAGTGAAATGAATCAAGGTGGTTTATCAGTTTCAGTACTCTAAGATTTTACTTCTGTTTTCGAGCGTATTTTTTGTTTTTGGCTTGTATGTGGGGTTAGATGTTTATGAAATTGGGATAAAAACAACCAAGCAAAAGTTGGTCTAACTAAACACCTCATAAACTATATTTAACTATGTATAATTATATTGCGTATATAACTCAAATACCCAATTGGCCCTACGATTGACATTTGGTTAAAGTTTTGATGGGATTTTTTGGTTCAAGACAAATATGAATGATGGCATAGGTTAAAACTACATGCAGCTTATGCCGTATTATTGAAAAACGCAAGAGGCCCGTAGTGGCTCGAGGTCAATTTTTGGTACCACAATCAGTAGGCTTTGAGGTAATAATTTATGGTGAACAAATAGACCAGCAATCAAGTCCAGTTAGACCAGAAATGATCCACTCTACCAATTAACCTGGAGATATTTACAATTTTTGTTTGTTTGATATGTGGATAAGTTTCTCCTCCTATTCTTTGTCCTCGAGCAATCCAAAGTTGGTATACATTATTAAAAAAAAAAACATACAGAACTTTGATCACATAAATCGGCCTTACAACTCGTGCGACAGTTAAAAGCTCAACTCTTTTGAAGTTCATAGAGATTCAGACTTGGATTGCTTCTATTGTCGCACTTCCAAGTTCCAAACAAACTAATCTCTTTTGGTTTAAGAGATTCATTACAAAGTTAGTTTAGTAATTTTATATATAGCTTATACAAAATTTTGAAATAAACCAGCTGGGAATGATAGCCGCTCATCATAGTAGTGGCTGGTGGCCCATTTTATTTCTGCATTTTAAGCCCGCTAATCTAAATTGCAGATAAAGAAAGAGTCCAGATTTCAGTCTTGATTAGCAACACAAGTTTGGCCATGGATCTGCTGTCTTCAACTACGTGTCTCTTTTATGTCTTCTTTATACTTAACCAAAACTTAACACTGTTAAATTTTATTATTTTGTGTTGAAAAAAAAATAGACCAGTTATATTATCTCTTCCCCCATCTTCTTACTGACGACCAAGGTACCCACCCTTCCGCCATCTTCTCATCGACGCCGGCGTCCCTTCATCTCCTCCTCTTCCTTCGTCTCCCTTTGCTCCTCCATCCGTCTCTATTTTAGCCCAAACAATTGCTCTCTCCAACTAAAATCAATGACACCGACTCCAATTCGAAGGCATACATACCTGATTATATGAATCCCTACTGGATCCATTACAGAGTGGAACTTATAATTGTTGACCTTCATCGCCAGATTCAAGGTGGTACAGATTATGTAAAGCATGGTGGTAAGATCCTTGCAACTAATATCGTTGCATCTGGTGGCTATGTAGATGATTTGGATAATTCAAATTCCTTGATTATACAGGCCAAGTAGGAAATGTGATGAATACTGATTTGGAACCTGAAGATTAAAAGCTTGAACTGGGAAACCTTGCTTTGAAGAATAAGTCTGGATGAAAAAGAATGGAGAAAAGATTGGAAGAAATCAAGAGCCACACGGAAAAAAAATGAAGAATTCTGGATTTAATAACCGAACTGTCGGTCTGATTATTTTGGTTTTTTTTTCTTTTTACTTTTAAATATTAAATAAAAAGTTAACAGAATTATATCTATGTTTAGTGATATGACATGTGTCAAAATATTAACAAAAAGACACAAATGACATAGAAAAAGGGACAACAAACCTGGAGCCCAAAAGTTTTCACCATATAAAGTCCAAGGACTTTTGATTGGCCATCGTCCAAAAAGCAACATGTAAAGTAGCTTTTCTTTTCCCACTTCTCTTCTTAGATTTAAACCAAATTTGTAAATCATGTAATGTGTTACCAATAAAAAATAAGCACGTTAATCAACAATAATCAACAACTATGTCATATTAGGGTTATATATAATATATACTTTGGTTCTATTAACGTGTTTGTGGAGCCAAAAATAATCATAAGGCGACACGTGAATTTTTGGGTAAAAGAGGGCAAAAATACTCTTTAGGCATACTGTGATTCCTACACGTGAGCAGCGGTCAATCATCCCTCAACCAAGTCAAAAGTGCCCAAAGAAGGTAACAAATTCAAAGTTATCTCATTCATCCTCATCTTAGGTAATTATTTCATAACCTACAAATTATAAATGGAGATTAATTGGCTACCAATTAAATCACCCATTTAACACCCAAAACCAACCCAATGGCCGGCCATCCCCATCCAAAAAAGGGTCAACCATGTTTCCCATCTTTTTCTATATTTTCTCCCTTTCAATTACCCTAATTAAGTTAGCCAATTAATTCTATAACCCCCCATTTATTTCCTTTATGTTTAATTAGCCAATAAATTGGCTAATTAAACCAAAAATTCAACCAAAAACCCACTTAATGGCCGGTCACTTTCTCTCCAAAGTGGACCGGCCTAACCCTATAAATAGGCTCCCATTTTCACCAAACACTCATTCCAACTCTGTTGCAAAAATCCCAAAATTCTCTAAACACTCTTTCTCTCTAAATTCTAACTTTGGCATCGGAGGTTCTTCGGCCAAAGTCCCCCCCCCCCAATTCATCATGGGTGCGTGAGACTCTTGGCCTTGACCTAAGGTGTTAATTGTTTTGTAGGTCCAAAATTGTCCAAGATCAAGAAGGAAGAAATTTGCATCCACATTCTTTGTATCTTTAGGTTTTTGTATTTTATTAAAAACTTGTAACTAGTTTCATTTAAGCTCGATCTCTCTCCTGAATGAACCAAGATAAAGTGTGAACTGGAATAAATGAGCTTGCCCCACCACCTATGAGTGCATACTTCATAGTAGCCTCAAAGACAGTACATATTTCTTGGTATATCCGGATAATAGGTAGGAGCATAAAAAATTCCTCG
Organism: Cotoneaster glaucophyllus; assembly: GCA_036320875.1. Lineage (NCBI taxonomy): Eukaryota > Viridiplantae > Streptophyta > Magnoliopsida > Rosales > Rosaceae > Cotoneaster > Cotoneaster glaucophyllus. Next base: position 6,575,142 of record CM070068.1, read on the forward strand.
ATTCTAGAGTAATACGAATAATAGAAACTCTGTTATAGCCATTTATTGTACTCTACAGATAGAGGAATACATAGAGTTGAACATAGTAAAATGAGAGATTGAAAGATTTCATTAAAACTACTTGTTTGGAAACTTTTCAAAATACTATAGTAGATTCTTCTTTCCATCGGAACTAAATGGCCATTATGCTTATTACTACACTTATTGAAGAGATGAAATATATTCAAGGATATTTTCTTGTTCAGAGATTGAATCGATTATCAAAAGAGAAATTGTGCCAGAAATTCGGATATATTATAGGAAAGTAAAACTTCGATTGAAGAGAAAGCAGATGAAAGGCTTCTTTGGGTATATTTTCATTTTTTTTCTTCAATAATAAAACTAAAATTGTTCGCGTAAATTCTCGAATCTGTGAGACCATTGGAATGCAATGGTCTCAAAACAACAATGTCTGAAAGGTTCTTTGGAGCATCAATGAGACCATTGGAATGCAGTGGATAGTCAGAAATTCCTCGCGTAAATTCTCGAATTTGTGTACATTTTCAACAGAACTTTTGATCATAACAAATTCAAACAGTTATTTCTTTTTACCTTCTGAAAGAAAACTCCTTTAATAAATTCATAAGTCAAATTTAAATCTGCGAAAACTGACTTTCACCAAATCTTTTTCTTTCTCTCTTCCTTAAAACGATTCAATTTCATTAACCAAATTTTGGGTTGCCCTACAGGAGATGCTGCTTGGATACAAAGTTGTATAACCAAAGCAATGCGCCGTAAAATCCAACAATCCAAAAAAAACCTAATTCGTTGAAAACTATACTAATCAGCAATCAAATCAATTGAACAAACACATTAAGTGCAAATAAACAATGTTAAACTTACAGGTTATCAAAATTGACTTCAATTATCATCCAACACATGTTTCAAGCTCAACCCTATACAGAAACCACACCCAGTGCAAAATATGATTCAAAAAGTTTTAAGCAGCTTTAAATCTCTATCACTTACTTGTTCTTCAAGCAAGGGTTTCTTATGCCGCAGGTACCGGTACAACCCATGCTTGACCGCCACACGCGCAAGCTTCTCCGTATCCACATTGGCTGCCCGGAGCCGTGTCAACGGCCCAGGTGCCAAGTCGGGGTACAAAGGGTACTGTTCTCTGCTGAACATCAAATTTAGCACCGCGTCTCCGACGTACTCCAGACGCTCGTAGGACGAGCCAGACCACTCGGCGGGGACGAAGGAAGAATGTGTGAAAGCCTCCTGCAGCAAAACCTTGTTCTCGAATTTGTACCCTATAATCTTCTCCACTTCTTCAAGATTTAGATGATGCTCGTGATCAGTCAACGACGTTGACTTATCAACAGATGGCAAGGTTGGTTTGACATCGTCCAGACGTAGGGTTGTGATTATTTCTTCTTCTGTAGCTTGGACTGCTTCCATGGTTGGGATGGAAGCAAAAAACATAAGTCGTGAGAGAAAGGAGATATAGAAGAAGCGTGGAGACAACTGCTTGGTTTTTATTTATTTACAAATATTTATACATGGTCGGCACGCCTAATTAATTATGTAATATAATTTGGAAGATAAATGCTAAAAGACTCTTTTAAAAGTGTTACTTTCCCTTGAATCTCTGCTGCTTCACATTTTTAGTACAATGTTTTATAATATTGGCATAATAATTGACGTTAAACTGTGATATGACAAATAGTCTAGAGAATCTGACTTTAAGAGAGCCTCCTTAGCATAAGACCAAATTTTTAAACCAAATTTGCAAATCAAATGATGTGTCGAAACAAACACGTTAGTCGATATTTAATTAATAACCAAATTATCTACAACCACATCATTTAGTTTGCAAATTACAAATTAGATTTAAAAAATTTGGTCTCCCTCCCTAGTATTACCCTTTGGAAATAATCAAGGATTTATTAACAAATTTGGGAAGAGAATTTTGTTTTGGTTGAACAAACTTTAGCGAAAATTGAACTTAAGACCTCTCATTTACAAGTGAAGAAGAATATCACTAAATCATATTATTAAGTGGAAAATTTGGGAAGAGAATTAATGTGTGTGTATATATTTAATAGAAGGGTTAGGGGGAGGAGGGTAGGTAGGTGCTAACAAGGAAATATCTTAGGTGGCTTTGGCAATATAGTGAATTATAGGTGCTAAAAGATAATTTGCACCGATTTGTTGGATTCTGATTATTGGAAAATATTGGGGAAATTAGGTCAAGGAGAAAAAATGGTTTTGCTGGACGGCAGAAAGAGGAAACTGAAATTTGGCTACTTTTATCTTGAAAAATAGAATGAGATGGCAATTACTAAAGGACTCCTAATATCTTAAAATTTGGGATTTTTAAGAAAAATGTACTATATCGATTTAGTTATATCGCTTTCATCAGGTCATCGTTTTGGTTGAAGTAATTTTCTTTGCTTAATAGCGTTAGTTTACGCCTATACATAACCAGCATATGCAATATTTTTTCTTCTAAATGCCGTATACAAATGCGCAGGAGTTCACATTTATTTAAGACAAAACTGTTTTATACATCGATGAAAACGATTTTAATTAATTTCCTAATAATGTAAAGGTTGCAACACTTTCTATTATAGAACTTTGAGTAGTCAAGTAAAGACATATGATCCAACAATTTTAGGCTAAATGTAAAGCAAAATCAATAATACAATCGCTATTCGATCGCTTGGTTGGAGTTTTCATTATGTGTTGTCTGTCAATCGTGTGTAGATATTTTTAGTATTTTACATTCTTTAATTGATTTAAGGGTAAGTTGGAAGACCATCTATTTAAATCATGTTTTTTTATTGAAAAGTCGATATTATTAAATTCGAATAAAAACATTGACAATTGAAGTCAAAATGTTAAACAACCACTTTGGTTCGAGAGATCCCCCCATACAAGAGATACGAACGAAGTCACTAGATGCGTTGTCCTATTACAATTTCGGGGAGCATACATAAACTTTACTGACCTCAATTGCATTTGCAAACACTTGATATGACGTGGATGTTGATGATTAGTTTACCACTTAAGCTATGATTAATAAGCTTATTTTCTATTGACGTGGCTTGCAAATTTGATATAATTAGGTGTGCTTATTTCCTATTGATGATGTGGCTGGCTAGACGGATGCCTAGACAAGTCTATGAGTTGTTTCTTAATTTTTAAATGCCTAGAGATTAATCAAAACGGTGGTCAGCTGTTTAACACCATAAATTTTTTGAAATAACATCGTCTAGTGTATGAGACTAGGTTATTTTAATAGGTGAATCACATTCATTGTTTTTGGTAACCAAACTTGGAATTTTGACATTATCAAGCTGGATATTACATGAATTCATTGCCCCAAAATTGTTTAAATAAATTTAAGTCGGCTGGATTAATGGTTAAATCACACAAAATGTCCCAGGATATGCCAACAAGTCAGATATAGCACAGTTGGAAAATTATATGCCTAAATCACACAAAATTATAAAATATTATGCAAAAAAATATGAAGGAGCAAACCGTCTATAAAAAATTTTACTTTTAAAAAAAATTCTTGGTAGCATTTCCCTTTTTGATTTATCGGCCACAAGAAAATAGTTTTTTTTTTTTTTTTCGTTCAAACAAGAAAATAGTCTGGAGCACAGGAAGTATACAAAAAGAGCAAAATCGATTGTCATTGGCCTCATGTCGTCGGTCAAATCAGAAGTCTTGTGGCACAAGAAAATAAAATTTTCTGGAATTTTCCACTGACGTTGTTGCGTGGCATGTTTTTCTAGAGTTTATGTTTTTTCTAGAATTCCCAGTGGAAAATTCTAGAAAAATTATATAGAAAAAAATTCTCGAAAGAACATCAAAGTTGCTTGCAGCCAAAGATTGTTCATTCATCGATTTTGATGTGTGTCTTGGGAAGTCCAAGTCCATATTATGCAGGTTGCTTCTGGAAAATCGATCGATTTTGTCCTTTTAACTTTTGCTTTTCAGCCTAGCATTTGGTTTGAACACCGCGTGGTTATATAACTTGTATTGGTATACTACGTGTTATGATACAAGTGAAACGCGAAATATATATTTTTAGTGTTTTTTTTACTTGTATTATGATATGTGTTGTACTGTCTTGTGTTCTGAGACATTGAAAGATCTCTTTGTTGTAGATTAAATCAAGCATTGGTAAAAAAAAAATTATGCTAGGAAGACTAATTATTTTAAACCAAATTTTATAAAAAAGATGATGTTATTGTTGATGATTGATTATTATTTAGTTTTGATTAACGTACTTATTTTCTTTTAATAACACATCATATGATTACAAATTTAGTTAAAAATTTAAACTATTTAACATTACTAAAATTTCATGCACTTGTTTTATTATTTGTATTTAATATTTATATTATTAACTTTTGATTCGTTCAATCTAAAATTTGTAAGTCTGTAACATAATATTTATATATTGTCTTTCATTTCTTCTAATTTAAACTCACCCAACTAGCATCAAAGCCAACTTAAAAAAGAAAAAACCTAAATATCAAAGGGGAAAATTAGGTTCACATCCTTCTTTTTGTTACTCCATTGATTAAAATCCTATTCATTTTCAATTTTTGATCAAGGTCCTTGGGTATTAATAACATCATTAATTATTTGAATAATAAATTATTTTTATTTTTAAATATATTCCTTTAGTGTTAAAAATGTTACAATTAGTATATTTATATTTATGGCTAAATTTTTTATCATATATTTTTATTTTTAGTTTGTACCTATTTTTAATTTGCAAATATTTTTTAATTTGTACCAATTTTCTTTTCATTTTTAATTTGTACCCATATATTAGTTTCTTTTTGTGCCCATATTTTTTAAAGTTTTATTTGTGTTTGTACCCATGTGTATATCGCCACGTGACATTGTATATTTAATCAATAATAGAAAAATTACATATGGTATATTTATGTTTTATGCCTAAACTTTGTATCATATATTTATATTTTTAGTTTGTACCCACTTTTAATTTGCAACATTTTTTTTTAATTTGTAGTATTTTCTTTTTAGTTTTATTTTGTACCCATGTATTAATTTCTTTTAGCGCCTATATTTTTAAAAAATTATTTGTACTCATAATTTTTAATCTTTTATCTGTACCCTAATTTATTTATAATGTACCCATTCTTCTTTATTAATGTTCCACTTTGTTATATGTGAAATGTACCCATATTTTTTGTAAAATGTACCAATTTTTTAACACTATGGATACATTCTTTTGCCATTTATTATTTCTTATTTTTACATAGTTTTTATCCATTTATTCAATCAAAATGTTTGAATTTTTTTATTATAACCGTTTCTAATAGTATTATAATGAGGGATTTTAAATTTATAGGATTATAAATCTCATAAAATATCAAACAATTAATATAATGAGGTGTACAAAGTCAAGGGACCTTGATCAAACTTTGAATACTATTAAGGTTTTAATCAAAGAATGTTAAGGATTAGAGATCGCATCAAAAGTATCCCATATCAAAGGCATAGCATGCAGAGGTGTACACACAAATATCCTCGAAGCACCAAAAAGAAAAAGAAAAAAACAAACAAACAAACAAACCCTACAACCATTAACAAGAAAAAGTTATTTGATTTGGTCTAAAAACAATCTTGGTTTCCCAGGATCTGATGGTTTTCATATCTTTCTTTGGCACACAACAGGCAAAGGCGAAAGTTCTATATATACTAGTTTTGGTCATTTTACCATGAAAAATTGGTTCTCTAACATTTTTTAAAGTTAATTTGGACGGAATACTAACAGAAGGACTACATTGATTCATGAGGTTAAAATTCAGGGACTACATTGATCGATTTTCAATTTCAGGGACCATCATGATTGATAGGGTCAATTTCAGGGACCATTTGTGATATAAACCCTTTAACTTAATAGGGGGTGAATAGACTTCAAATTAAAAATTCAATTTAAATTTAATTTTCACATCTACATTACAATTTACATATCGAACTATTCTACACATGCAATTAAAAAAATAAATAAAACGTGCATGTATGATGTAGGATTTAACGAGACAAAACTCACTATTGAAAAATCTTCAGACTCGCAAGCCCATGCTAAGAGAAATGAGTGCAGAAAGACTTACCAAACTCATCAACTAGACACAAATACTGGTACATAGTTTTGTTTCCGTGTTTTGCTACTCAATCTCTCTTCAGTTTTCGAGTAGAAGTGGCACAACACTAACTCAGTCGTCAATTACTTCTTTCTCGAACTTTGCAACATACTAACGAGATCATGTAGAATGTATCAAATGAAATATTTTTTGAAAGTCAATCAATTACGAAAATGATGCATTTTTATAATGGCTTGCTATCAGAATTTTCTTTCAATATACACGTACACTCAATGCATGGGATAGCTACAAAGTGATAAACTCATACTCTATGTATGCGGCTGCTCTAAGCTATTATATATATTCAAAGCTAAATGCACAATAATAACAGCAAAAGAGTATTGAAAAGACTGAACCTAGATGGCCACAGATCTCCCACACAAATATATTTTGACGCCTCAATCCCTCGTGCAGTAGCAGCACCAAACCCTACTGTATATAAGACAGGTACATCCAGATAAGCATGCAAAAACAAAAAGAATTAAAAACGTTGATAAAATTAAGATAAACCCTAATCACATGAACAGATGAGTTATGATAAGGGTTAAACCCCATTAGACATTGTCAATCATGCGGCAAAATTAGGGTTTTATGTTTACTTAAAATTATGGCTTTAACTAAAGCATAATTAGTTATACAAATAAGACCAAAGCTCTTGTCTTAATAAAAAATACGACTCAATATTTAACCCAAAACTAAATAGTCTATTGAAGAAAAACTTAGCTGAACTTACTTGAGTAAATGTCTCTAAAATGTTTGATATTTTTGTGACCGAGAACACGTAAAACAAACTTGGACTTAATAGCTACAACTGAAAACATGTACTAGTCTAAGACATTACAGACTCGGACATTATGTTAAAAATTACCAATTTTACACTAACAATCGGAAAATGAGTGATCCATTTTTTCCCCTTTCGTTCTGCTTTCTTTGATGCCCTTATCTAGAACCAATCACACAATTCTTGAAGTGGAAATTGATGCAAAAATTATTGCTTTTAAAAAAGTTATCACACACTTCTTTTTTATTTATTTATTTTTATTAAAGAAGAGTGCATGATGACTTTTTAAACTGTGAATTGCATTTTTTCTTATTATATATAATTCATGATTCGATAACAAATTTATATATAATTCATGATTTTCCATGAGTACTATTAAGCCCATCTACCTCATTTGCATTTATCACGAACATTTACACTAGAAGAAAGAAGTGGAGAAATATGACAAGTGGGTAGGGACGGAGAATTTCGAACCCGAAAAGCATGGAAATCCAATACGCTATCCACTAGAACTCAAGATGCATAGATAGAAACCCAATACGCCTATCACTTCGTTTGATACACTAATTGATATTTATATATACGCATAAAATTTACACGACTCCCCCAATGCTCAATTATACGACATGTACAATGTCTTTAATGTCTTCATGTTCGGTATGATCACAACAAAAGAAAATTGACGTCGCACATTTTGCACTCGCCCGATTCTACCTTCCGGACATCAGATTGACAAGAGCTTGACGTCGCACATTTTTCATCACTCCTCTCGTACTTTGCTTTTTATCTTATTGTCTTTACAAACAATCAATATAATATGTTGATATGATTTAACCGTAACCGTTCAAGTAGGAGGAGAGAGATTAGGTGGGGAGAATGGGCTTAATTACCGACATTAGTGAACAAGAACAAATTGAGCAGAATGAATAATATTTTTGTTTATAAAACCAGGTTTGTGCATGCAATGGTTTTAATATATGAATGAGAAACAGACGGTTAAAGTTGGCATATTTTCTGTAGGAAAACCGACGTTACGTAAGATTTGAATACAACACAAGAGTCATGTTTGCTATTTTGGGACGTTACAAAGTAGTGCTGGGTGTATCATGTGAGAGCATGTCAGTGGAAATTCACGTTTAGGATCAACTTTCAAACAAATATAAAGGTAAAGCAGAGAAAAAAAACAAATATCATACCTGTAGAGAGAATATATGTGGCATGTGGATCCAAGAACATGCAAGGCAAGGCAAGGCAAGACATATAGATCTCGTTTAGTGTTTAGGATAGGTTTGGATCAGATACTTCCCTCAGTTCAGTGCAGTTTAGTGTTTAGGATAGGTATCAGATACTTCCCTCAGTTCAGTGCATTTTGACTGAAATTGCAGATGTCAATTTGCATAGTTTGTCTAATTAATTTTCTTCAAAAAAATTTTGCTTCAATTAAGGGTTTGAGCATTCATATCTCCAATCGATTAAAATGAAACAGAAGGCACACAAACATTAGATTATGTATTAGCCAATTTTCCATCAACATTTTACACTAATATGGATCAGATAATTCCCTTAGTCCAGTGCATGTTGAGTGAAAACTTTGATGTCAATTTGCATAGTTTGTCTAATTAGTTTTCTTCACTAAAACGTACCTTCTAACTTCAATTATTAGGGGTTCGAGTGGTCATATCTCAAATCGATTAAAATAAAACAGAAGATCACACTCATTAGAATATATATTAGCCAATTTTTCGACAACATTTTAAACTTATATGAAGAACAACACTACAAACTACAGATATTGAGTACATAAAAATTACCTCATATTATTAATTAATCCTCCAATTGACCATTGTCTACTTGATGGTCTTGAACTTTGTCTTTCTCCTGACCTATTACATTCCACATGTTGTCAAATGCATCTTTTGCTGCTCTATTTTGTGCAACTTCCTTCTTGAGACTGTAAGTGCCTCTTCCAACAATTTGATCATTTATAAAAACCTCAACCGTGTGTTTCTCCTCCCACAGATCGACAAATCGGAGTTTCAGATTGTTTTTTTGACACACTTCATGAAGTTGTGACACCGGATGCATCTTTATCGTCTTCGGATCTATTATAGGCTCCAACAAATTCTTGAACACCTAGTTTTCGAAACGAAAAACAGTACAAGTCACAGTATTGAAACAAATATGTGCAAACATAATAATGAGCGACATAAAATTACATTACCTTCCACACAATGTCAATTGACTTGCAGTCCATGAAAACTGCACCGATTGTGGACTCAACAATGTCCGCAAGGTTCTTTGGAGAATCAATGAGACCATTGGAATGAAGTGGATAGTCAGAAATTGCTCGCATAAATTCTCGAATCTGTATACATTTCCAATAGAATTTTTTATCATAACAAATTCAAACAGTTATTTCTTTTTACCTTCTGAAAGAAAACTCCTTTAATAAATTCGTAAGTCAAATTTAGTTCTGCGAAAACTGACTTTCGCCAAATCTTTTTTTTTTCTCTTTCTTCCTTAAAACGATTCAATTTCATTAACCAAATTTTGGGTTGCCCTACAGGAGATGCTGCTTGGATACGAAGTTGTATAACCAAAGCAATACGCCGTAAAATCCAACAATCCAAAAAAACCTAATTCGTTGAAAACTATACTAATCAGCAATCAAATCAATTGAACAAACACATTAAGTGCAAATAAACAATGTTAAACTTACAGGTTATCAAAATTGACTTCAATTATCATTTAACACATGTTTCAAGCTCAACCCTAAACAGAAACCACACCCAGTGCAAAATATGATTCAAAAAGTTTTAAGCAGCTTTAAATCTCTATTACTTACTTGTTCTTCAAGCAAGGGTTTCTTATGCCGCAGGTACCGGTACAACCCATGCTTGACCGCCACACGCGCAAGCTTCTCCTTATCCACATTGGCTGCCCGGAGCCGTGTCAACGGCCCAGGTGCCAAGTCGGGGTACAAAAGGTACTGTTCTCTGCTGAACATCAAATTTAGCACAGCGTCTCCGACGTACTCCAGACGCTCGTAGGACGAGCCAGACCACTCGGCGGGGACGAAGGAAGGATGTGTGAAAGCCTCCTGCAGCAAAACCTTGTTCTCGAATTTGTACCCTATAATCTTCTCCACTTCTTCAAGATTTAGATGATGATCGTGATTAGTCAACGACGTTGACTTATCAACAGATGGCAAGGTTGGTTTGACATCGTCCAGACGTAGGGCTGTGATTATTTCTTCTTCTGTAGCTTGGACTGCTTCCATGGTTGGGGATGGAAGCAAAAAACATAAGTCGTGAGAGAAAGGAGATATAGAAGAAGCGTGGAGACAACTGCTTGGTTTTTATTTATTTACAAATATTTATACATGGTCGGCACGCCTAATTAATTATGTAATATAATTTGGAAGATAAATGCTAAAAGACTCTTTTAAAAGTGTTACTTTCCGTTGAATCTCTGTTACTTCATATTTTTAGCATAATATTTTATAATATTGGCATAATAATTGACGTTAAGCTGTGATGTGGCAAATAGTCTAGAGAGAATCCGACTTTAAGAGAGTCTCCTTAGCATAAGACCAAATTTTTAAACTAAATTTGCAAATCAAATGATGCGTCATCAATAAGAAACAAACACGTTAGTCGACATTTACTTAATAATCAAATTATCTGCAACCACATCATTTAGTTTGCAAATTACAAATTTGATTTAAAAAATTTGGTCTCCCTCCCTAGTATTACCCTTTGGAAATAATCAAGGATTTATTAACAAATTTGGGAAGAGAATTTTATTTTGGTTGAACAAATGATATTATCAGCACTAAAGGGGAGGGCTAAGACTTAGTAATAATGTGGTTCAAATTCGTCTTTGGCAAAAATCGAACCTAAGACCTCGTACTTACAAGTGAAGAAGAATATTACTAAGTGACAATTTTGGGAAGATAATTAGTGTGTGTATCCCATATTAGGGAAAATTAGAATCCCGTACCGTTTTTCCATATCATTTAGATTAAACATCTATACCTTTTTAAAATTTGATTAAAGTGATTTGAATTTATCATTTTATCTGTAAGATATGCACTTTTCCTTATTTAGTGGATATTAGCAATTAAACTATATTTTTTCTTCTTTCAGATATGTTTTTTCGATCACTTTTTTTTTTTGTTATGCAAACATTTAATATTATTTCTTTTTCCAAATGGTTTTTTTTTCTTCAAATAGTTGGTGATCAACATAAAAGCTCTATGTAATTTTTTCAATTTTTTGGTGAAATTATATTTTTTTTCTTTTTTTTAACTATAGTTGTTGACGAATTATTATTAGGTACAATACATTATGTATATATTTTCTGCTGGTACGTTTTGAATTTACAAAAATAATTAATTGGTATGTTTTTTCGCAATTTTGGTACGTTTGATTTGATACATATTGTTAATATTTGTACATTATTTTTATTTTGGTACGTTTTATTTTCTACACATTATGTATTGGTACGTTTATATTATTCTCAATCCTATTTTCTCTTAACGTACTAAAAGAAAAACTTATTTCGGTACTTTTGATTTTGTAGGATTTAAAAATATTTTAAATCGTACATAATTATTGCTAAATTGTAGCATTATTGTGAAAATCAATTGAATCTAACTAACTTTTTTTTTTAAACAATTATTTCTAACGGAGGAGAGTGTAATCAAAAGGCTAGATTATAGGAAATTTGTTACAATATAATGTGCATATAGCACCAAAATTATGGCAAAAAAAAGTTTAATCAAATCACTAAAGGACATGGATGTTTAATCTAAAAAATTCAAAACTGAGGCGCCTATATCAAAGGATCCCATATATAGAAGGGTTAGGGGGAGGAGGGCAGGTAGGTGCTAACAAGGAGATATCTTAGGTGGCTTTTGGCAATATAGTGAATTATAGGTGCTAAAAGATAATTTGCACCGATTTGTTGGATTCTGATTATTGGAACATATTGGTGAAATTAGGTCAAGGAGAAAAAATGGTTTTGCTGGACGGCAGAAAGAGGAAACTGAAATTTGGCTACATTTATCTTGAAAAATAGAATGAGATGGCAATTACTAAAGGACTCCTAATATCTTAAAAATTGGGATTTTTAAGAAAAATGTATCGATATCGATTTAGTTACTATCGCTTTCATCAGGTCATCGTTTTGGTTGAAGTAATTTTCTTTGCTTAATAGCGTTAGTTTATGCCTATACATAACCAGCATATGCAATATGTTTTCTTCTAAATGCCGTATACAAATGCGCAGGAGTTCACATTTATTTAAGACAAAACTGTTTTATACATCGATGAAAACGATTTTAATTAATTTCCCAATAATGTAAAGGTTACAACACTTTCTATTATAGAACTTTGAGTAGTCAAGTAAAGACATATGATCTAACAATTTTAGGCTAAATGTAAAGCAAAATCAATAATACAATCGCTATTCGTTCGCTTGGTTGGAGTTTTCATTATGTGTTGTATGCCAATCGTGTGTAGATATTTTTAGTATTTTACATTCTTTAATTGATTTAAGGGTAAGTTGGAAGACCATCTATTTAAATCATGTTTTTTTTTATTGAAATGTCGATATTATTAAATTCGAATAAAAACATTGACAATTGAAGCCAAAATGTTAAACAATCACTTTGGTTCGAGAGGTCTCCCCATACAAGAGATATGAACGAAGCCATTAGATGCGTTATCCTATTACAATTCCGGAGAGCATACATAAACTTTACTAACTTCAATTGCATTTGCAAACACTTGATATGACGTGGCTGTCGATAATTAAATTACTACTTAAGGTATGATTAATGTTCTTATTTTCTATTGACGTGGCTTGCAAATTTGATATAATTAGGTGTGCTTATTTTCTATTGATGATGTCTCTGGCTACACGGGTGCCTAAACAAATCCAGGAGCCATTTCTTAATTTTTAAATGCCTAGAGATTAATCAAAACGGCGGTCAGCAGTCTAACGCTAGAATTTTTTTGAAATAACATCGTCTAGTGTATGAGACTAGGTTATTTTAATAGGTAAATCACATTCATTGTTTTTGGTAACCAAACTTGGAATTATGACATTATCAAGCTGGATATTACATGGATTCATTGCCCCAGAATTGTTTAAATAAATTTAAGTCGGCTGGATTAATGGTTAAATCACACAAAATGTCCCAGGATATGCCAGCAAGTCAGATATAGCACGGTTGGAAAATTATATGGCTAAATCACACAAAATGATAATACTAAAGACGAAAATTTTAATTTAATTTGTAATTAAATGATGTGTCATCAATAATAGATAAGTACGTTAATTGACACTTAATTAATAATTCAATCATCTACAACCATATTATTTAGTTTTAAAAAATTGGTATAACATTACCTACATAAAAAGTTCCAAAATTTTAATTTTCATACTAACATTATATATTATTATACAAATAAATATGAAGAAGCAGACCGTCTATAGAAAGTTTTATTTTAAAAAAATTCTTGGTAGCATTTCTCTTTTTGATTTATCGGCCACAAGAAAATAGTTTTTTTTTTTTTTTTGTTCAGACAAGAAAATAGTCTGTAGCACTGGAAGTATACAAAAAGAGCAAAATCGATGGTCATTGGCCTTATGTCGTCGGTCAAATCAGAAGTCTTGTGGCACAAGAAAATAAAATTTTCTAGAATTTTCCACTGACATTGTTGCGTGGCATGTTTTTCTAGAGTTTATGTTTTTTCTAGAATTCCCAGTGGAAAATTCTATTAAAAATTTCTCGAAAGAACATCAAGTTGCTTGGAGCCAAAGATTGTTTATTTATCGATTTTGATGTGTGTCTTGGGAAGTCAAAGACATCATTATGCAGGTTGCTTCTGGAAAATCGATCAATTTTGTCCTTTTATAACTTTAAGAAAACTAATGAAAAGAGTTTGAAAACTTTGAGTTTTAACAATAAGGACAAAATAAAGGGTAAAGTGAATAGTATCAGGTTTGACTTTTTAGTGTAAAATTGTGATTTTTCGTTAAAGTAAACAGTACCACGAATTTTTCGTTAAAACTCCTTTTAACTTTTGCTTTTCAGCCTAGCATTTGGTTTGAACACCGTGTGGTTGTATAACTTGTATTGGAAAATCCACAGAAAAAATCTACTATGTTACAGAATCCAACAAAGAAGAGAATAGATTGCGGCGAGTACAACCATCACATCATGTAACATTAACATTTTTTATTTTTGAAATTAAACTGAATTGGTATACTACGTGTCATGATACAAGGTAAACGCGAAATATATTTCTTAATGTTTTTTTACTTGTATTATGACATGTGTTATACCGTCTCGTGTTCCGGAACATTGAAAATTCTCTTTGTTGTAGATTAAATCAAGCATTGGTAAAAAAAAAATTTATGCTGGAAAACTAATTTTTTAAACCAAATGATGTTATTGTTGATGATTGAATTATTATTTAATTTTGATTAATGTACTTATTTTCTATTAATAACACATCATATGATTACAAATTTAGTTAAAAATTTAAACTATTTAACATTACTAAAATTTCACGCACTTGTTTTATTATTTGTATTTAATATTTATATTATTAACTTTTGATTCGTTCAATCTAAAATTTGTAAGTCTGTAACATAATATTTATATATTGTCTTTCATTTCTTCTAATTTAAACTCACCCAACTAGCATCAAAGACAACTTAAAAGAAAAAATGACCTAAATATCAAAGGCATAGTATGCAGAGGTACACACACAAATATCCTCGAAGAACCAAAAAGAAAAGAAAAAAAACAAACCCTACAACCATTAACAAGAAAAAGTTATTTGATTTCGTCTAAAAACAATCTTGGTTTCCCAGGATCTGATGGTTTTCATATCTTTCTTTGGCACACAACAGGCAAAGGCGAAAGTTCTATATATACTAGTTTAACTTAATAGGGGTGAATAGACTTCAAATTAAAAATTCAATTTAAATTTAATTTTTCAATTTAATTTTCACATCTACATTACAATTTACATATCGAACTATTCTACACATGCAGTTAAAAAAATAAATAAAACATGCACGCATGATGTAGAATTTAACAAGACAAAATTCACTATTGAAAAATCTTCAGACTCGCAAGCCCACGCTAAGAGAAATGAGTACAGAAAGACTTACAAAACTCATCAACTAGACACACATACTGGTACATAGTTTTGTTTCCATGTTTTGCTGCTCAATTTCTCTTCAGTTTTCGAGTAGAAGTGGCACAACACTAACTCAATCGTCAATCACTTCTTTCTCGAACTTTGCAACATACTAACGAGATCATGTAGAATGTATCAAATGAAATATTTTTTGAAAAACAATCAATTACGAAAATGATGCATTTTTATAATGGCTTGCTACCAGAATTTTCTTTCAATATACACATACACTCAATGCATGGGATAGCTACAAAGTAATAAACTCATACTCAATGTATGCGGCTGCTCTAAGCTATTATATATATTCAAAGCTAAATGCACAATAACAGCAAAAGAGTATTGAAAAGATTGAACCTAGATGGCCACAAATCTCACACACAAATATATTTTGACGCCTCAATCCCTCGTGCAGTAGCAGCACCAAACCCTACTGTATATAAGACAGGTACATCCGGATAAGCATGCCAAAACAAAAAGAATTAAAAACGTTGATTAAAATTAAGATAAACCCTAATCACATGAACAAATGAGTTATGATAAGGGTTAAACCCCATTAGACATTGTCAATCATGCGGCAAAATTAGGGTTTTAGTTTACTTAAAATTATGGCTTTAACTACAGCATAATTAGTTATACAAATAAGACCAACGCTCTTGTCTTAATAAAAAATACGACTCAATATTTAACCCAAAACTAAATAGTCTATTGAAGAAAAACTTAGCTGAACTTACTTGAGTAAATGTCTCTGAAATGTTTGATATTTTTGTGACCGAGAACACGTAAAACAAACTTGGACTTAATAGCTACAACCGAAAACATGTACTAGTCTAAGACATCACAGACTCGGACATTATGTTAAAAATTGCCAATTTTACACTAACAATCCGAAAATGAGTGATCCATTTGTTCCCCTTTCGTTCTGCTTTCTTTGATGTCCCTATCTAGAACCAATCACAATTCTTGAAGTGGAAATTGATGCAAAAATTATCTCTTTTAAAAAAGTTATCATACAGTTCTTTTTTATTTAGTTATTTTATTAAAGAAGAGTGCATAATGACTTTTTAAACTGTGAATTGCAATTTTTCTTATTATATATAATTTATTATTCGATAACAAATTTATATATAATTCATGATTTTCCATGAGTGCTATTAAGCCCATCTACCTCATTCGCATTTATCACGAACATTTACACTAGTGGAAAGAAGTGGAGAAATACGACAAGTGGGTAGGGACGGAGAATTTCAAATCCAAAAAGCATGGAAATCCAATATGCTATCCACTGGAACCCAAGATGCATGGATAGAAACCCAAAACGCCTATCACTTAGTTTGATACACTAATTGATATTTATATATACGCATACAATTTACACGAATCCCACAATGCTCAATTATTCTTTAATGTCTTTATGTTCGGTATGATCACAACAAAAGAAACTTGACGTCGCACATTTTGCACTCGCCCGATTCTACCTTCCGGACATCAGATTGACAAGAGCTTGATTTTCATAGAAAGATCCGACATCCCAATCCTCGGTTGAGGATGAAAGTGTCATCAACGCCACCACGATCGATCGCATACTTGGACGGAGATCTTTGTTTTCGTGCGTGCATGCTTTGGCGAGTTGGGCCATCTGCACCAAAAAAAACCCACCATACATATGTTTAGAGTGATATCTTGAGATGTATCATAATGTGTTTTGGTCTCAGAAGTTTGTTCACCTTGCGCACTGAATCAAGCGGATAGTTGTCTCCAAGGTTAGGGTCAACCAATTTTCGAAGGTCTTCGGCATCGGGCTGATTAAGGACCTCCTCAAACTGCGAAAAATAAAATTATAATAAAAGTATGCTCGAGTGCTTTCCGAGAGGCTGTTGTGTAATGGCAAGATAGAAACCCAACATAAACTTGATGAAAGCAAAAATTGACTTATTTAAGTAGAAAGATGGTGAGAAAACCAACCAAACCAACAAGGCCTCTTGATTCGGAACTAGAGGCATCCGCTTTTACAACAGCTTCCTTGGCAGAGATCAATTCATAAATGACAACTCCGAAAGCATAGACATCTACTTTGGGAGAAACTTCGCCATATTGAGCATATCTGCACACGACCATGTTAGGAGTTAATCCATATGCACAAAGACAAAATATTCAGGCCCCTTCCGCCATCAGCTTATTGGTCGGGATGATGGCTAAATAAATTATGCAATCAACTTATTGAGCTTACAATAGGTCCTTCCAGCAGGATGCAACAAAGGTTAATCTGTTATTGGTAGCCAAGTAACAGATAAAATGCCAAAAGCAATAATTTGAAAAAATACTTACTCCGGCGGCATATATCCAAATGTTCCCACAAGACGTGTGGGGAGTGATGTACTTCCAACTTCAGTCAGTTTAGTTAACCCAAAATCTGCAACCTGCATTGAAAAGAGGGGAATTTATTGGAACAATACAAGATTTCAATGGTTCATATTGGAAACAGAGGCACTAAAGTAACCTTGGCATGGAAATTCTTGTCTATCAATATATTGGCTGATTTGATATCGCGGTGGATATAAACAGGAACAGTATGTTCATGAATGTATTCAAGACCTCTTGCTGAATCTAGGGCAATCTGCACTCTATTAGACCACGGTAGCGGGTCCCTCCCTGGATAAATTAAAGTGTTATTACCAATCTCTTGCATACGGAAGTACTTAAATATTCATCAAGCACAGCCTAACCTGAACCGCGCAGATGTTGGCTTAAGTTTCCATTCTCAATGAATTCATAGACTAGGAAAAGAGAGCCTTCAACACAATAACCAATCAAGCGCACCTGCATTGATCGTTCAGAAGCTTAGAGATAATTACGCATCTTAGAGATCAGTTGCTCAATGGTTACAAATACAAACTAGTACAAAGTACTCTATTACTTGTAGATCCTCACGACTAGATTATAGAGACAGTTAAAACATGAACATTCTTCTCAGGGAACATTAAATCTATGGGTGCTGTTATTGGCACTCCAAAAAAGTCATCGTGCACTCCAAACTTTCTATATTTAGAAACGAAAATACACTTGCAAAGAGTGCACATGACTTTTTTGGAGCACCAATAACATCTCCCCAAATTCATTCATAATAGTATCTCTATGAATTCAAAGTACGAGTTAGGTATACCCGTATAAAGAACAAAACATATTCATCCCGGCACTTATGTACTGAAACACTCATCTTAATAACATCCTGTTTCTTAGTGCAGATGTCTTTCTAGTAATTACATAAAATAAAATTCTTTAATCGCATGCTTAAGTAGGCCTACTGGCCTAGTAACTCTATCTCAGAAAAGTAGACATGAACAATGGCCCTTCTGGTTGATTCCCAAAATTCATTCGAAAATATGCTAAGATAATATGTGGAGGAAATTGTTAATGAAAAGAAAACATCAGTTACTTTATAGTTCTTAATCAAAATTCATATATATTGTCAGTGTCGAAAAGATAAGTTCATTACCAGATTCAAGTGATGGACACGTGTCAAAACATTTAACTCGGCCAAAAATTCTTTTGATGCTTGCATATCCATCTTCTTGATTGCAGCTTTCTGCACAGAGAGAATTATAGGAGTGAGATTTCTAGAAGAAGAAATAAATAATTACAAAATAAACCAAAGCATGGTCTGCAAACACTAAACACTAATGCAGCTGGACGATAAAATAACTCAAACTTCATTTGGTTGAAGGACAGAAAGGTCAGAAAAGAGAAGGGAAGCATGGAAATCATGAAAATGTTAAAGAAAACGAACCTCGCCTCTCAATTCTGCATAGTAAACAGCCCCGAAACCTCCTTGTCCAATCTTATTAGCCAGGCTGAAGTTATCAGTAGCCCTCGCAAGTTCTTCATATGAGAACTCCACTGATTTGTCCACAGAAATGCCTGTTAGGCCTCGACCAGCAGCATTTGACTCTTCAGGCTTATCAGGGGTAATCCCAAGAGCTAGACCAAGAAGAAAATATCAATGAAGTCATGTCAAATATCCATTTGGTGCAAAAATCTTAGATCATTTGAGGGCAAGAACTAGTAAAATACAATGAATGATCAAATATGTGCAAGAAAGAGCGGAAAATACATGGCAGTTTTGTGACACTTTACGAGAGTTATTATTAACAAAATAGAGCAACAAAATGACCACTGGATCAATGGGATTTCCAAGAGCAAATTATCGGTGGTACTGATATGAGACAGAAAAATTTCCAATTTCATATCAGCAGCAGTCGTTTGGAAAAGTGCTGAAGAAACCTTTTTTATTTTGTGGGGAGAGAAAAAAAGGAAGAGGGAGGGAAGGGGGGGGGGGGGTGGTTGGAGGGTAGAAGGAAAACCCTCCTGTTTGGAAATAATAATGCTAAATGAGAAGGAAAAATCTTAAAGTAAGGATCTTAGTCAGCTATCTAACAGGTGTTACGGCAAAGAATCAAGGTGAAAAGATTTAAAAGTCTGGAACTCTTCCGTTCACAAATATCTGGAATAAAAATCAAGGGGAGTAACTTACCACGCCCATTTTGAGAAGATTGATCTTCAGATCTTGCTAGGAGCAAATTCGTATCCACCTTGTTCTTTCGGAAATAACCAAAATATACACCACCAGCCAATAGCAGCACTCCAGCAATTACTCCCACAGATATGCCAGCAATGGCTCCAACTTTTACTCCTGCTTATACAAAAGAAAAATATGAGCTCCAAGAAGCGTTGAGTTTTGAATCACCATCACACACTCGCATCTGAACATGAAACCAATTTTAGGGGACGGCCATATCACCTGAACTGCAAAAAGAAATAAAACTCATAAATATTAACAATTTTCAGAAGACACAAAAAGTGAAAACAAGATGGAATGTTAGTTTAACTAACGTATTGAGTTAGTAGAAGCTACCTTGACGTCAAAGACAAATAGTTTCCGTTTTGATCTGCATGACGAAAAAGAAACAAGGACTTAGGTGAGGAAAGTTAAAAAATATAGCCTCCTCTAAAACTATATTGAAAAAGTAGAGTGATGCTTCATAATACCCTAAAAAACTGGATATCCAATAAAGATTTGTGATATTTCATTTATTACCACGGGAAAAACTCAGAAACAACATAGAATTGAAACAACGCATTGTCTTCGATAGCATTTTTGCACATGCTTCCAGGAATATCAAGAACAGAAATGGACAATAAAATACTAAAACAAGATGATGATTCATCTAGAAAGTTTATCGTTAATTGATATCTTAAAAGAAGATAGTTACTGTATTATTGTTCACTTGACCAGTTCAGTACATCACTCACAAGATGCCCCCCCGGGTCCATAACGACAGGAAAGGCATTGCGCTGCCTAGCACTTTATAAACATTGTAACATACACTAACAAGTATTATGAATAACAACTAAACATGTCTTGTTGAAATTACAGAGAATCAATTATCTGGCCTATGCTGGTATCCAGAAAAAAATCTGCAAAATCCCACATTCTTAAGTTCAACACGAACTTTTTCCTGTAGGATTTCAACTTCACTATTGAAGCTTCCTTTTCCACAAATTACGTCTGTCACTTCCTAAACAAGAACCTTCTAATTCAATTTATGAACCTTTCCTTCTGGTGGCATCATACCAGCTGTAGTCATTAACATTGCAATATGGATCAAAGCATCTAAACTTGGTAATAAAATGCAATTACTAATCCACAACATGCTCAAATTAGTACTCACTAACACATACATAAGCTTCTACCAAATCAATAACGAGATGTTCAACTCCAAAACAACTAAATGCCTTCCATTTTACCAATTCTGCATATTAAGTTAGACACATGTAAGCATCGAAACTCTCATCTTGGTCGAAAAATGGTTCCTTTCCCCGGATATATACACGAAACTACTCCCTTATTAGTATTCATTAGCATATACATTCCTTCAAAAGCCTCTACCTAATCAAATAACAAGATTTCAACTCTTGAACAATATGCATTTGATTTTAACAACTATGCAAATTCAGCAAGATACTTAAATGTCTGCGTCAGTTCTTATTTCTTAACAATTCAAACTTCAAAGCACAAACAATCCCATCAAGAACAAAAGCCCAAACCTTTGCCCGGAATATACACGAAACCGCTCCCTTGACTAAAATCCACACCAGGATTATATCTCTGCAACAAATCCTGATCCAGCTGCTCCGTCTGCGCAATCGAAGCCAAACTGTCGTTCTCACGCAGAGGATAAGTAATAAACAAACCATAATTCTTCGAAACCGTGCTATCCCCACACGTACAATTCACAGTAGCATTCACTCTACCATTATCGGGTATATTATTAGGATCATAGAAATTGAACCACTCCATGTCCTCCACCGTCGTCAAATTAGAATAGTATGTCTTCGCAATCAGGTCGTACGTGTCGCCTTTATGGACGTCCCACTGGAACATATGGCCATGGAAGTCGCCATTGATGCAGCAGGTGAATGGAACATTGACCCTGATGCCCCATCGGACGCTGTCTTGGCTGGTAACGCTGCCCTTGTTGTAGTTGGCGATGATGACGGGGGTCGTACCCATGACTTCGCCGATGAAAGTGAGATTAGATTCCTGCCATACGTAGTAAGAAGCTAGAGCATCGCAGCTCTTGCTGCACTGGGATTTCACCGTAAAACAGAGGGAAACCAGCACCAAGAACCCTAACCCGATTCGAAATCCCATCTGGGTCGATCCGAAATCGAAAACCCAAGACGCAGAAACCAGTTTTATGAACTGGGTTTTTGGTTTCTAATCGGAATTGTACAGGAATTGTATGAACAGAGAGAAAGATGGAAGCTTTGAGGGGGGTTTTGGACCGTTGACTCAGTCATTTGAAGTTTTGATTGGATTAGCTGCTGGGAAATGATTAGGCGGATGATTAGTTTAAGATTAAAATTAACTTGGATGAAATAATTGTCGTACTTAGCGTCTGTGACTTTGCTTAACGGTGAAAGTGAAAAGGTTCCCGCGGTTTTGAGTTGATTGTTTCTGGAGAGTGTGAACGACTGAGTCAAACGACCGTGGAGAACACGGCCTCCGAGTTTACTGCGACGGCGGTAGTCCGATAAATGAGAAGCTGCTACGACGCTGTGGGATTTGTCGTTTGTGAAAGAATCCTCAAACGCATTGTCGTACAATTCTACTTCTTGCTCTTACCTTTTCCTTAAAAACTGCAAAATTCCAGCAGTGTTTTCCCTGATGACATGCTGGCATGAACATAAATAATGTCTCTAATGCTTGACAACCCAAATACATCCATCCCAAAATGATTAAATTTATAAACTTTAATACAATTGTATACAAAAACTGCAACCATTTTAGTTTGAGCGATTAAGAATATTTATTCATGTATCTTAATGTGTTGTATTGAAGTATGTTTTGTCAATATTGTTTGTATTTATGTACTTTATGAAAAGAATCAATCTAAACACACATGGTTGGGTTCGCAAGAAGAGGAATATGAGTAAAGTTACTCTAGATTTATTTTTTAATGAAAAATTCAACTTTTTCATCAATCATGCGAGTTTCATAATTCCGAACAATTTCAAGGAATACTAAAGAAAAATGTTAGTCTAAATAACGTTATTGTCCGAGGCAATGCAAATCATGTGAGGTCAATAAGACAAAGTTATGTCTTTTCTTTAACTTTCACCTCTTGTGCCTCAATCACCATTGACGCTTCTAACGTCGGTTTGAGAGTACATGACATGCTTTCTCGGCATTCATGGTTGTCTTTTTCTCTTTGTTACCTTCCTCCTAACCTATTGTTTTTTCAAGCCCAAATCCTAAATTTAAAGCTCCCTACTCCTAGCCACAATCTCTCCTCCCCCATCAACTTCCCATTTCCATCTTACTCCCTTGCTTTCCTCCAAATCCCCTTCTGCCAACCATAATGTAGATCTCCGAATTGGTAACTAAGCACACAACTTACTCCTCCATGCATGTTTTATGTCATGCCGCAAATTTTGGGAGAAGTAGTCTACAACTTTCACTGGAGTAAGAGTGTTTTACACACTTTTTGGCACTCACTCTACTGAGCTTATTGTAATTGTAGTGATTTGGTGTTCGCTTTGCATGTGGAGTTATTAGTGAAATGAATTGGTTTATCAGTTTCAGTACTCTAAGATTTTACTTCTGTTTTCGAGCGTATTTTTTGTTTTTGGCTTGTATGTGGTTAGATGTTTATGAAATTGGGATAAAAACAACCAAGCAAAAGTTGGTCTAACTAAACACCTCATATACTATATTTAACTATTGGTCTAACTAAACACCTCATATACTATATTTAACTATGTATAATTATATTGCGTATATAACTCAAATACCCAATTGGCCCTACGATTGACATTTGGTTAAAGTTTTGATGGGATTTTTGGTTCAAGACAAATATGAATGATGGCATAGGTTAAAACTACATGCAGCTTATGCCGTATTATTGTAAAATGCAAGAGGCCCTTAGTGGCTCGAGGTCAATTTTTGGTACCGCAATCAGTAGGCTTTGAGGTAATAATTTATGGTGAACAAATAGACCAGCAATCAAGTCCAGTTAGATCAGAAATGGTCCACTCTACCAATTAGCCTAGAGATATTTACAATTATTGTTTGTTTGATATGTGGATAAGTTTCTCCTCCTATTCTTTGTCCTCGAGCAATCCAAAGTTGGTGTACATTATAAAAAATAAAAAATACAGAACTTTGGTCACATAAATCGGCCTTACAACTCGTGCGACAGTTAAAAGCTCAACTCTTTTGAAGTTCATTGAGATTCAGACTTGGATTGCTTCTATTGTCGCACTTCCAAGTTCCAAACAAACTAATCTCTTTTGGTTTAAGAGATTCATTACAAAGTTAGTTTAGTAATTTTATATATAGCTAATACAAAATTTTGAAATAAACCAGCTGGGAATGGTAGCCGCTCATCATAGTAGTGGCTGGTGGCCCATTTTATTTCTGCATTTTAAGCCCGCTAATCTAAATTGCAGATAAAGAAAGAGTCCAGATTTCAGTCTTGATTAGCAACACAAGTTTTCACTATATAAAGTCCAAGGACTTTTGATTGGCCATCGTCCAAAAAGCAACATGTAAAGTAGCTTTTCTTTTGCCTTTTCTCTTCTTAGATTTAAACCAAATTTGCAAATCATGCAATGTGTCACCAATAAAAAATAAGCACGTTAATCAACAGTTAAGTAATAATCAACAACCATGTCATATTAGGGTTATATATAATATATACTTTGGTTCTATTAACGTCTTTGTATCTTTAGGGTTTTGTATTTTATTAAAAACTTGTAACTAGTTCCATTTAAGCTGGATCTCTCTCTTGAATGAATCATATAAGCCAAGATAAAGTGTGAACTGGAATAAATGAGCTTGCCCCACCACCTATGAGTGCATACTTCATAGTAGTCTCAGAGATCGTTCATATTTCTTGGTATATCCGGATAATAAGTAGGAGCATAAAAAATTCCTCGATTCTAGAGTAATACGAATAATAGAAACTCTGTATAGCCATTTATTGTACTCTACAGATAAAGGAATACATAGAGTTGAACATAGTAAAATGAGATATTGAAAGATTTCATTAAAACTGCTTGTTTGGAAACTTTTCAAAATACTATAGTAGATTCTTCTTTCCCTCGGAACTATACGGCCATTATGCTTATTACTACACTTATTGAAGAGATGAAATATAATCAAGGATATTTTCTTGTTCAGAAATTGAATCGATTATCAAAAGAAGAATTGTGCCAGAAATTCGGATATATTATAGGAAAGTAAAACTTCGATTGAAGAGACAACAGATGAAAGGCTTCTTTGGGTATATTTTCATTTTTTTTCTTCAATAATAAAACTAAAATTTTCAAGTAACCTAGAAGGGTCCAACCTTAGGGTGGGTTTGAAAATTGGTGACATTTTTACCACCAAATGGAAAAGTGTGCCTTATATATATGGAACTTTTCTTCTTTTTTTTTTTTTTTTTTTTTTTTTTTTTTTTTGTAAACAATGGAACTTTTCTTTAGGCCAAAAGGTTTATATATCAAACTTTGATTTCGTGGGCATGCGTTGAAGTGGCATAAGACATATTCTCGTTGACTTTCATTTTAAGAACTTTGTTGTGTCTCATCAATTGCAGCAAAGTCTCATCCCAATATGGCATAATTAGAAGGATAGAACTTCGCTGCTAAAGAATTCAGCAGCAGCTGCTGCTTGCACCCAATTTCGGCTGGACACGTATCCAGTCGGGATTGGGTGTAAGCAGCAACTGCAGCTGAATTTGCAGCAGCCAAATCCAGTTCTAATTAGAATTCACGGAAAATGAAATTTGCATATACCACTAACTTCTATATACAGAATAAATGTTTCAAGCATTTTCACAACACTTGCTCAGTAAAAGATTATCTTTTATCACCAATTCACCACTTAACAAGCGTTCATTAAGCCAATAATTTACTTTTCAAACACTTAACAAGTATCTATTAAACGAGTACAAAACTTTTCCCCAGCTCAGTGCCTTAAACCTATAGCATAAATTTGTAAAATGGTTGACTAGTATGTGGCACGCCCTCAACCTGAGCTAACAGAAAAACTTAAGAAAATAAAAAATGGTGGTGGAAGTGGGTTGACCAATTGTGGTCTCTATGGCATTCAAATTGGCGAAAAATCAAATTAAAAAAGTATTAGTATTATAAAGGGAAGGGACAAGTCACTCGAGCGATTTTTAGACAATCAGCATTTAGCAACACAAAGTAAAAGATTCCTTTGGGGTCTCTTGGATTTGATTTGATGCCATAAACGAAACCTTATACACAACATCTCCTACTTTTTCCTCCCACAAATTTCCAAAATGCTGGATTTGATGCCACACCTGACACCACCCATAACCAACTTCTCACTTGACTAAAATAAAGAATGTCTGCAATTTCTAGCTTAAGTGATAATATTGCACATACGTACGCATAGCTAAAAAAACGTTTTTGACTGTTCAAACAATGTTCTTATGCCATATGTACGCGCTTGTATCACAAATAATAAGTTTTAAATGGTACATACATTTCTTTTATTCTACGCGCATTTGACTAAATCTAATACATACATGAGCAGTCAAGAGCTAACCAGTTAGTACTTAATATGGTGCTACTCGCACATTCGGTTCACTCTACAATATTTCTCACACTAAACCAATCATTTTTTAGTTTATCATTGAATGGTCATCAATCTCTGCAAAAGTTCAATGAAATCGAAAACCACTCAGTTATCTTGTTGTGACTAGATGGATATACGAATACAATGTTGTCCATAAACAATAAAATGTTCACATTAATTAAAGGCCCATCACTTTGTTATTTGAGTGAAGTTTCACAATGATGAACGGTTTGGATTGTGATATTACTTTGAGGAGCGGAATTGAATAAGTGATTAGCGCCGTATTAAATTACTAATTGATCAGTGTTTGAGCGTTGCTATACATATTTGTGTGCCATGCAAATTATCTATTTATGTGTGAGAGGAATGCATGTTTGTAATTGTAAATGCATACCGGCGATCTACACAACAATTGCTCACCCATATTGCTGCCTGCTTTTTGAGGACTCTTGACATTTAAAATGATAAGTAACAGCAAAACCATGAACAAGACGAGTGGACAACGTGCATTCCTCACTTGAGTTTTATGTGAGAAATTTGGTGATCCGTGAATAGCAATTAGCTACATTAATCAATATTAGTTTAACTCATCACCTTTCATCAAATCAAATTTAGATCGATGTCAAGAGTAATGACTATATACAGGATATGAGTAGAAATGCAAGGATGCTTTTTAGTTTGGTGGGCTACATAAATGGCTGGAATGTCAAAGTTTTGATGCCACAGTGGGAACTCAAGGAGCTCATAAAGCATTAAAATTCAAGACGAATTAATCACTTATTTCCATCCTTCATTTCATATCAAATCTTCCTCCACTCATTGAATCCCATCAACTTTCATTAGTCATGGTTTAATATGAACTTGAAGCGAAGTTCTGAAGATGGTGGATGTGTACAGTGGTGGGGTTTTGTGGTTGGTGACAGCCTGACTGAGGCGAAGGTGGAAACTTGGAAAGTGATTAATGATTACAATTAATGACTCCAAATAGGTTTCTGGCATTCTAATAGTAAAGATTATAATGAATGTTTTCCTACCATATATAGAATGCTGATGAAAATTTTATTTGATTTATCGTTGCATTCGAATATTATTTCATCTAATCAATGGCTATGATTCATATATGGTCTATCAATGGCTAGGATAATATTTGTGGTAACATTAGGGTGTCGTCGTCATGCACTTCTCTCTATATGCATTGTTTTTTGTGTTCTTATAAGTTTGAAGCACATGCTAATTTTTTTTAGAATGTCAATATGTATTTATAATTAATTTGATCAATCAGATGAAAATTGACGACTTTTGAAAAGTGGAGAAAATAAAAATGTTGCACCAAATTAATTATGTGGTATACAGGCAAGCATAAAAAAAACTTTTGACATATAACAGAGATGAAATGATTAAGTTGAAAACAAACGTTCTATACATAATACACGTAGAGAAAATTATCCAACGGCAAAACGCTCGAGGGGTTATTAGGGTTTTGCCTTAATTACTGAATAAATTTCAATGATCCATTTGATTGTAATTAAGACTTCAAATTCTAAGCGGACGTTGAAAAGGACAAGTGACAAAAAAATCTGAATTTGAAGGTATGGTGATTTCTACAATAGAAACCCTAGTTATTCCGAATTCATCAATGAGAAAGGTAGAGAGAGTAGAATTGAATAATTTATCAGAAGAACAGGTAGCACCATCAACGCACGTGACCATCAAACCAATACATCAATGGAAGATGCAGGCAACATCAATTTGCTGTTCCTCAACTTAAATCCCTAATTGGTTATATAATGAACACAACTTTGAAAGTAAACATCGATGTGGGTGAACCGCGGAAAATCTGTCTTACCACCCATAGTATTTATTGTGGATGCAAATTTATTCCTCCTTAATCTTAGATAAAATTGCACCTACAAAACAATAAACACATTTGGTCAAAGCCAAGAGCCTCACGCACCCACGATGAATGGGGGGGGCTTTGGCCGAAGAACCTCCGATGCCAAAGTTAGAATTTAGAGAGAAAGTGTTTAAGAATTTTGGAGAATCTTAGAAAGAGAATTGGAAGTAGTTTTTTTTGGAGATTATGGAGAGCTATTTATAGGGATATGGCCGGCCCTATTAGGATAATACGGACCGGCCATTTGGGGTATTTTTTGGGTGTAATTTGTAGTTAATTAGCCATTAATAGATTAATTAGGTAATAAATCCATTAATTGACTAATTAACATAATTTGAAAGAGATAATTTGGGAGTTACCTTGTGGGGAAGATTTGATGAGGATGGATGAAATAGATTTTGAATTGTTACCTATTTTGGGCATTTTTGACTTGGTTGAGGGATGATTGTCCACTGCTCGCCGTAGGAATCCCGGTGTGCCTCAAGGGTAATTTTGTTCTTTTTACCCAAAAATTCACGTGTCGCTTTGTGATTATTTTTGGCTCCACAAATGCACCCACACCTGTTGGGCTGCTCGTAGGAAAGGGCAGCAGGTGTAGAGATCTTCTTGCTTTAGGAAACATAGGCTTGTTTCCTATTTTGATGTAGATTCCCTCTTTAATTAGAAATTAGGTCCTTCTAGGAAAGAGAAATAAATTTCTCTCAAAGCCTATTTAAGTCCACCTGTGGGTTATTAAATCAACTTTAGAGAGCGATTTATTCTACCCTCCAAGATAGAGAGAGCTTAGAGGATATTTATTCCCCCTCCTCTAGCAATCTTCTACATTTTGCTCGTGCAAATGACCGTCTTTCGTTGCTTTTTTCGTCTTCTCCGTGCCGCACCGAGGTAAGAAAATTTAATTTTTCCTATCTTCTTCTTAGATAGTGCTGTCGCGGGGCAGCCGTCGGGGTGGTGCGGCAAGTCGGCTAGCAGGGGCCAGGAGTCGACTCGGCATGGGCCGAAGAGGTGTTGTGGCAAAGGCCACTGCTTCGGTTGCTTGGCTTGGCTACAGCCAAGAGCAGCTTGAGCGGCTAGGGCCGTAGACTGAGGCGCTGGGGGGCAGTGTTAGGCGAGCCGCATGGTTCATGTCTTTTGGACTCTTGGACCTGACACGGGCCAAGTCAGCGATTGAGAGAAATGAGGAGGTCGCGGACCTCATAGGCCGCTGGAATGCTGGGCAGGCAGGCTTCCTGCCTGCTGGAATGCTGAGTTGAGCTCCCCTGCTGAGTACCGTGAATGACATTAGCTGCTTAGTTCTCTTCGCTGGGAGAAATGTGGGCTGCTCCCAAAATAGGAGGTAAAGAGGATTAAGGCGGATGTATTGGCTCGTCTGATCGCTGTCGTGGAGCTTACTATGAATGAAGGTGGAAAAAAAAAAATCTTCCCCGCCTGCTTAAGAGATGTCGGTTGAGAAAAAATTGAAGACTTTATCCGCTGTTCGTGAGGATCCGCCTGCTGCCGAAAGGTCTGTGATTAGCATGACTTTTTCCAATGCAAAGAAAAATGAGGCTGCTAGATCTGAGCTTGTGGCGCCTGCCATGTCGAGAATGGCTAGTACGATTGCTGATAGGATTGCCCAGCGTATAGGTCCTATCATGCTCCCAGTGCCGAAGTCTGTACCAAGACATCCATTGAGAGCTAAGTCCGGTTCACTTTTGGATATGAAGAGCGAGAAGGTGGACTCTGCTGCTAAAGTGGCACCAAGGCCTACTCCCCCTGTTGCTGAGACTGATTCGCCTGTTGGGAAGGAAGAGACTGCTCTCGTGGGCAGCTGTGAGAAATCCACTAAACCTGCTTCTAGGGAGGCTATTGATATCTATGTGCTTTTGAAACCAGATCTGCTTGAAGACATGGACGTTTGTGCCAAGTTTGTCGATGACGTTAGAAATGTTGTTTACCCAAGTTCATTTGCGAAGCATACAATTGAGTATAGGAAGACTGCTTTACTTGCAATGATGCAGAAGACGGCTATTCCGACAGCTGAGTATGTGCTCATTGACCAAGAGGATACAAAGGCTGCCAAGGAGGTGGCAAAGGTTATGGTAGCCGAGCTTATTCTTCTGCCGATAAGATCAAAAGGTTGGAATCTGAGCTCGTCGCTTTGAAGGGGTCTAATATCTCTGCCCCTACTTCTCTGCAGCTTAAGACCGCTCACCAAGAGATTGTTGACTTGAAGACTAGGCTTGACGTGATTCAAGTTAAGTATGAAAGTGTAGAGAAAGAGATCATATGTTACATACCTCAGATTCAAGATCTTGAGCGTGTTGTTTCTGAGCTTCGTTCCGCTTCTTATGCAAAGTATGAAGAGTTGACTGCTGCTTATAACCGAGTGATCCACTTCAAGAAAGTCGTTGATAGGCTTGAACCCCAAGTGTTGAAACTCCAAGGTGTGCTGAAGATCAACAAAAGTTTGAAGTAAGAAGTGGATGAGCTGCAGCGCGTCCATGTTGGTCTGCTCGAGGAGAACGAGCAGCTGAAAGTGAAAAGGCTAGGCTTGTGGCTTCTCTTGTTCAGAGTCAGGCCGATTTCTACAAGCTGGGTTATGTAGATCATCTCTTTCGTAGGCCGTCTGACTTCGAGTTTGTTGAGAAAGACTTCGAAACCTTTTCTATTTCTCCAGAAGACTTGTTCGCCTTTACTTTTGAGGCCTCCATTGGTGAAGTAGTTGGAGATGTTGGTGCCCAGGATGGAGCAGCCGAAAATGAAGTGTCGGATGGTGCCGCTACTGGGAATGTCGCGGCTGCTGAAGGTGTGGCGACCGAGCAGTCGTGGAGTGTCCAAGCTACTAAAGAGTAGTCTTCTAGGTAATCTTTAGGATTTTCTTTGTTTCCTTTGTTGCTTTTTGCTTTGCTTAAACTCTTTCGGTCTTTGCTAGTTGTTTATCAATTTTGCTAGAAAATTTAATAAACTTGTTTCCTTCGCTTTTCTCCATCTTCACTTCTTTTGTTCATGCCCTAACCTTTAGACTATATAGACCAGTGGCAGGTGTGCTACTTTTTTATAAGCAAACAGGCTGCGTAGCCTATGCAGCTATAGGTGTTGGTGTAGAACTTTGCAAAGTTGCTAGACGCCTTACTTATAGAAGCAGACAAGTTTGCGTGACCATTAGGCTGTTAACCTTGGTTTTCTCCAATTTCGTAGGTTGCGTAACAAGTATCACAACACTTTAGGACTTGGTGTAGGTCTTTCCGCGCTTAACAGATGTGAAGCTTATCGACTACGTAGCATGTCGGCAGTGGATAAAGCTTCGTATATGCACACTGGCATGTTTAACCTTTCACAAGAATGTGCGGTTGTATAAGTCTAGCGCGGCTTTACTGCTCGAAGGGCAAGCCGTAGGTAGTCTTTCGGAAACCGTAGACTACCTTAGTACACTCAGTAGCAGCTTTAGGTTTCCAGGGCAGCCGTCCATAGGGCGTACTGCGTAATGTGCCCTCTCTATCTCTAAGGCCCGGTTCCCCGCGAATTAAGCCAAAAGATCCAAAATCCTTCAGCTAGCTAAGCCTTGAAAAAGACCATTGTGGCTACTTCTAGGAATCCCGGCGCAAGTCATTGTGCATCTAGTTATACTAGGGCAGTCAGGCTCATCCACGTCTGGATATTCGAAGTGTAGAGTTTATCCTTCCGCTTTGGAAAGCAGACCCATGTGGATGTTGGGGAATTAGTTTACCCTCTCGCATTGGAGAGCATGGTTGGTCCCTCTGGGGACGCAATTCTTGCGGTGAGTCCCTAAGAAGGGCGCAGTCTTCTTTTGAAGTGCATGAGTGATCAGTTGTTGTAAACATGTAGCCAAGCCAAGTTGTGATTACTTTTGAATTCCTCATTGAAAAACGAGTGAAACAAACGAGAACTTAGATGTAAGGTAGGAACTGCATAACAACTAGATAGTCATCGGCTTGTGAGGTGGTGCCATTTGAGCTGCTTGAGTATTCGGGCTTTGATGTAGCGGGATGTTACACATGGTACTTCCTCAGACTGTAGGCGTTCTGCTGCTTTTTGATCTTTTTGTCGTTTCATGGTGGCGAGGTTGTAATTACTTTTGCCGCCTACTCTGCTGATCTTGGACGGACCTTCCTATATGGGATTCATCTTTTTGGAGCCTTCTATGTGGATAATGATGAAGGTTTTTCTTTGGACTAAATCTCCAGGCTGGAATTGTCGGATCTTGGCCCTTTTGTTTTAGCTGGAAAAGAGCTGTTGTTGGTAGGCTGTGATGCGAGTGATGGTATGTTCGCGCTTCTTCTTTGCCAGATCTAAGCTTGTGGCCATCTCTTTTCTGTTCTACTCAATGTTTGGCAGTAGAGTGCTGATACATGGCACGATGACATTGGGATGAATGATTGCTTCTGAACCAAATGCCAAAGAGAAAAGAGCTTCACTGGTTGCTCGTCTTTTGGTGGTGCGATATGCCCATAGACATCCGGGGAATTTGTCTAGCCATTTTACCTTCTTGTCGATGAGGGATTTCTTGAGGCAGTCGAGGATCATCTTGTTGGATGCTTCAGCTCGCCTATTGCCTTAAGGATATCTTGGCGTGGACATGTACTGCTTGATGCCATATTTTTGGAAGAATTTAGCCAAATAGTTGCCTATAAATTGCGAGCTGTTGTCGGTGACGATGGACTGAGGGATGCCAAATCGACTAATGATTTTCCTCCATACGAAGCGATCTATGTATGTCTGGGTCATGGTTGTCATAGGCTCTGCTTCTACCCATTTGGTGAGGTAGTCGGTTGCCACGATCATCATGCCTCTGCCCTCAGTAGCAAGTTTCATAGGTCCTACCAGGTTGATTACCCGTTGTACGAACAGCCAAGGACTCATCTATGGGTGTAGCTCGCTAGCAGGCAGTGCTGGTACCGGCTTGTAACGTTGGCAGCAGTCACACTTTTGTACTAACTCATTATCATCTTGGTGCATGGTAAGTCAGTAGTAGCCTGCGTTAAGAGCCTTCTGTGCTAAGGATCGGCCTCCGAAATGATTTCCTCAATTGCCTTCATGGATTGAGCTTAGAACCTTCAAGTCATCGAGAGACGTTAGGCAACAGAGATATGGTCCAGTGTAGGATCTTCGGATGAGAATGCCATTCCTCGTGTAGTAGCGTGTTGCCCTTATTTAGAGCTTTCTAGACTCCAATCTTTCCATGGGGAATGTGCCATTGACTAGGTAGTCTATAGTGGAATCTTGTCAATTTGGAGTTGTACTAAACTGTGACATTTCGACTGCTGGCTTCGTTTCTATGCTTGGCTTGTCTAGATACTCTACCGAAATAGAGCATTTGAGTTGATGGTCTAGGGCGGAGCCTAAGCCGGCTAGCGCATCTATGTGGGCGCTGTCTGCCCGTGGAACTTGAGTGAGAACGTAAGTCTGAAATGCTTCAAGTTGCTTGCGTACCTTCTCTAGGTATTGTGTCATCCTTGGATGTTTCGCCATGTACTCCCAAGTAGTCTAGCTGGTGATCAGCTGGGAATCGAAATGAATTGCAAGCTTATTCACCTCCAAGTCTTTTGTCATTCGGAGGCCTGCTACTAGGCCTCGTACTCTGCTTCATTGTTGGATGCTTTGAAGCTTAGAATGATCGACTGCTTAAGCATTGAGCCATCTGAGGTGACAAAGACTACGCCTGCCCCCGAGCCTTTGTAGTTGGATGTGCCGTCGACATGCAAATGCTAGAAATCTCCATTGAGGGAGCAGGTGCGACTAAGGTGTGCTCGGTTGCCTCCAAGGCGTCGTTGGGCCGTTCTGTTGCGTTGCCTAGTCTAGGCGTGAAGGGGTAGTAGGGAGCCGTGGAGCTGGGACCATGTTACACGCAGCAGGAGATGCTCAAATGTTGGTATTGGGCCACTTTAGAGTTAAATTATAGAGTAAAGGTCGGCTGAGGCCGTGCGACACATAGCAGGAGGTAGTGCTCAACTGCTGGTACATGATGCTCCTATGTAGAACCTTTTGAGGCGACGAGGAAAAAACTTGTTTCCGAGTACGTCATTCTAATGTTCGTTTGCCCTTGGCGTGCCTTTTGAGTTGAGTTGTTGCATTTGTAAAAAAACTTTGCACCGTCAGTGTCTGCGCCTTTATCGTTGTGAGTCTGGATTGGGTGGAATAGCGCGTCATGAGGGTGACTACGTGCGTCTGGAGGTATAATTTAAGCTTCCAGGTTGTAACAACTATCGCCAAAGTTAGCTTTTGAATTTCTGGTAGCTAATTTTCGCATCGAGAAAAGCTTTTGAACTGTGGAATACAGGTAGTGGGGCCCCCAGCTCCTCTCGTATGATGGTAGAGCTTATTGTTGCTTCAAATACCGTCAAACATGCGAATAAGTCCTCTACTGCTTCCGATTTGGATAGTAGGGAGGTGATGTCGGGTACTTCTTTAAGTCCTTGAATGTGCATCAGCGAGCCTCGTCCCAAAGTGTATGCTTCTCTACCAGAGCGAATGAGTCTGCCAGAGTTAGATCTTCTTTTATGATCAATTTTCCAAACAACGGGTGGTCTGCTGGAAGTCCTTTTTGGAAGGCTGCTCTAGCTATTGAGTCGTTGCATCCGACTATCCTTGCCTTCTCTGCTTTGAACCTCTTCACATAGTCACGAAGCAACTCATTTGGGTTCTTCTTGACGTTGAACAAATAGTCAAACTTCTTCTTGATCGAGCGGTATGATGAATATTCTTTGGTGAAAACCAAAGAAAGTTCGTTGAAACTCTGGATAGATTGTGGCGGTAGTGTGTAGAACCAATCTTACGCCTCGCCTTTTAGAGTGGTGGCGAATATCTTGCACATGAGATCGTCGTTGTTTCAATAGAGGATCATTGTGCTTCGGTAGTGCTTCAAGTGTCTCTCCGGGTTTCCATCTCGTTTGAAATATGTGAAATATGACATGCTAAACCTGCATAGAGGCTCTGTCTGGTCGATCTCGTCCGTGAAGGGTGACCTGCTTATATTGGTCATGTCCCGTCGTGGTGCCTCGTTGGTTACATCGTTGCATTGGAAATCGTGCAATCACTTGGTCAATAATCTCTCTACTTCTTCCTGATTTTACATTTGTTGGGGTAGCGGAGCTCTTGGCTACCCCCAGTCGTGACCTATGGGTCTAGGCTGCTCTTCTACATGCTCGGTTCATCTATGTCGCGGCTGTGGTGCATGTGGTTCATTCCTAGCAGGAGAGGGAATTCTTCGCAGACTGCTGGTTGAGCTTGAGCCGGATTGAGTAACTGCTTCTATCTGCCCATCGTGCTGCCTACTCCGATGTGATGTGGAGGATGCTCTTTACGGGCTTAACCGCGAATGAAAACTTCGCTTGGAAAGCTTGTCACATCCCAGCCCCGGCCTCCACCACATCCCGGGCTCAACTCCGTCGTAGCACGATATTGTTCGCTTTGGGCCCCGACAACGCCCTCACGGTTTTGTTTCTGGGAACTCACGCGAGCAGAACTTCCCAGTGGATCACCCATCCTAGGAATGCTCTAGCCTATTCTCGCTTAACTTCAGAGTTCCTACGGAACCCGAAGCCAGTGAGCTCTCAAAAGGCATCGTGCTAGGTATAGATGGGAATATACATATAAGGCTTACAAGATCCACACCCTTGGGCGATGTGGAATCTTACAATCCACCCCCCTTAGGGGCCCGACGTCCTCGTCAGCACACTTCCGACCAGGGATTGGCTCTGATACCAAATTGTCACATCCTGGCCCGGGCTCCACCACATCTCAGGCTTGACTCAGCCGTAGCACGATATTGTCCGCTTTGGGCCCCGGCCACACCCTCACGGTTTTGTTTTTGGGAACTTACGCGAGCAAAACTTCTCAGTGGGTCACCTATCCTGGGAATGCTCTGGCCCATTCTCACTTAACTTCGGAGTTCATACAGAACCCGAAGCCAATGAGCTCCCAAAAGGCCTCGTGCTAGGTAGGGTGGGAATGTACATATAAGGCTTACATGATCCACACCCCTGGGCGATGTGGGATCTTACAAAGCTGCTCATGTTGTTCACCATTTGGATTGGAAAAGCTTGGAATGAATGTGCCTCCTTGAGCAGTGGAAGGGTGGTAGACTCCGGGCGTGGGATTTGAGTTGGGAAATGTCAAATCCTTGAAGAAATATGGTGAGAATGCCCCCGGCTCGATGGTTGGTCTGGATGGTTGAGATAGTCTTGGGCCGACTTGGGTTGCTTGAAAGGTCACGGGAGCAGGCTGGGCCACATGAGTGGGCTGCTCGGTGGAAGCAGGCTGGGCCACAAGAGTGGGCTACTCGACGTGTAGTGCACGTGGGTGCGAGGCTAGGGCTTAGCTTGGCAACGCGTTGGGCTTGGAGTGACATGGCTTGGGTCGTGGTGGTGACATCATGGACCTCACTACGGGTGGCCACCGCGGTGGTTTCCGTGGTGGAAACTCGTAGTGGTGGTGCCGCTCCACTTATGGTCACATTTAGCCTCGTGGATCACCGCGGTCTCATCTCTTGAATATTGGAATTTTCACTTGTTGAATTTTCTAAATTTCTAGCCATTGTACTTCTCTTTTACGTTTTATCAAAGAATTTTTGCAAATAAAAATCTACAAATGGACAAGAAAATAGAAAAAAACATTGGATGAGAGAGTCTTCTACGAGTGTGGGACTCAACTCTCAATGAGAGCACCAATTTGTGGATACAAATTTCTTCCTCCTTGATCTTGGACAAAATTGCACCTACAAAACAATTAACACATTTGGTCAAGGCCAAGAGCCTCACGCGCCCACGATGAATTGGGGGGGGGGGGGTGGGCTTTGGTCGAAGAACCTCCGATGCCAAAGTTAGAATTTAGAGAGAAAGGCGTTTGAGAATTTTGGAGAATTTTAGCAAGAGAATTGGAAGTATTTTTTGGAGAGAATGGAGAGCTATTTACAGGGAGAATATGGACCGGTCATTTGAGGTATTTTTTGGGTGTAATTTGTAGTTAATTAGCCATTAATAGATTAATTAGGTAATAAATCCATTAATTGACTAATTAACATAATTTGAAAGAAATAATTTGGGAGTTACCTTGTGGGGAAGATTTGATGAGGATGGATGAAATAGGTTTTGAATTGTTACCTATTTTGGGCATTTTTGACTTAGTTGAGGGATGATTGTCCATTGCTCGCACGTAGGAATCCCGGTGTGCCTCGAGGGTTATTTTGTTCTTTTTACCCAAAAATCCACGTATAGCCTTGTGATTATTTTTTGCTCCACATTTATATAAATATATAATATGGTTAGGTTGAAAAAAAATAAAAATGTAATCACCTGATTCAACTCTAATTTGATCTTGTCGAGATCGAATATGATGCGGAGTCTATCATCTAAATGGTGAATCGGAAAATTGCAGCTGATGCATCAATTGAGAGTATTCTTCATGACATCTGGGATTTAGCTTAGAACTAGGAGGTCAGTTGTGTTTTTGTTTGTCCTCGAGATAGTAATCGGGCAATACACTAGCTAAATGGTGTTTTTGTTGGTCTCGACTTTCTTTTCAATATTTTGACGGAGGATGTAAACATTACCATTAGAATCTAATAAAGTCTTATTATTTTGAAGGAAAAAAAACCCAATTTCAAATGCCGTACAATATGGAAAGTGAATACCTTGACCTCTCTATTATTATGTTATTTAACTCTGATCATGAATAATGAATATACTTGTAATATACGTTTCCTCCACTTCTCTCATATAATTAGCTTATAATAAAGTTTTCAGTAGTTATGATGATGAATTGCTAGATTTGCCTCTTTATTTTGTTTGGTGTTGATCGATCTTTTATACATTCATAGGTATATTCAACGTATTATTCTTAAATAATCATGCATGTTGTCTAGGTCAAGTTTTTCTTTGTTGCCGACTCATTCTTGTAGGACCCTTTTTGGCCAACAATATTTTTATAGGTCTTGAATATCGAAAATTCTAAAGTAGTATGTTGTGCAACATATACGCTATAAAATTTAGCGGTAACATATGAGCCGTTGAGTGTGAAAATTGAGTATAGTAGAGATGAGAATGTTTCGTTAGATGTGTGGTCACATAAAAAAGAATAGGATTAAGAATAAGGAAATCCGAAGTAAAGTAAGAGTAGCTACAATTGAAGATAAGATGAGAAAAAATTGGTTAAGGTGGTTTGGACACGTGCACGGAAGACCAACAACTGCTCCGGTTAGAAGATGCAACTATAAGATGGAGGCTCAGGGCAAAAGGAGTAGAGGAAGACTTAGAAAGATTTGCAAATAAACTTTAAGAAAATATATGGAGTACTTTGAGCTAATATAATACATACCACAAAGCCGAGCGCAAAGACTTCACTTAATGGGATAAGCTTGATTGTTGTAGTTGGATGTAATCCACTTAAAATGCAACGTATATTAGACATTGATCATTGATGTACAGAGTACAGTAGAGGAACTCCTTGAATATATATGCTTCAAAGTTTCAAACTAAACCACATTGCTAGCTAGTTTTGAACAGTAATATCATAAACTGCTTATAAGGGTTCTCACCTATGCAAAAAGAATGAAAATGGTATGTGGGTCTTGGTCGAGGGGGCCAGAATATCATGCTTATGGGATAAAGGAATTTGATGGGAAAAAGCAGGAACTTTTTGCTGCCTATAAAAGTTCATATTTTGATGGTGCACCTAAAAAGTTCATATATTTTTGGTTAATTAACTATGATATTTCTTCAACTTTTATATTACAAAAAGTAGCATTCAAAGTTACATCATTTGGGACAAGAACATTTCACAAACTTGAAAAAAGAGAGAAAGAGAAACCCACTTATCGTTAAATTTGACATATAATTGGTTGTTTGGAATTTTTCTTAACATAAACAAACATACAGAAAGGTTAAGCCTTGCAGCAGAAAGTCTTTCTTAGAAGCATTCTATAAGGGGAGAGGATCTTTGCCGGATCCTCTTTGTGAGAATTTTTGAAATTCTTAAATCACATCTGTTTATCGTACATTGTACGGGCATAAATTATTGTAAATTTTGTATTTAAAATTAAATATAAACAGTACCTGACCAACAATAAATAATGAACGGATGTAATTGGAAGATTTTCGGAATCCTCACAAAGAAAATCCGGCAAGAATCCTCTCTTTTCCATAATAAGGAGAGAGGATCCTCGCGTTGAAAATTTGTCCAATGCTAAAAACAACGTGATCTATCTGTACTTTTTTAGGGCTTATTTGTCTCTCTCTTGAAGCAGCACTAAAATTTCAATTTTCAAGATCTATCTACCTTATATTTCAGTATAATCATCTTGTATTTGATTATTATTATCATTTAAAACTATTTACATCATTACATTTACAGGGTGATCACATTTTTTTACAGACATGATTCATTGAGAAATTGTTTTACTCAGAAACCAAAACCAAATCACTCATTGTTAAACTGTATAGTTCAATTCAGCTTGAGCTAAAATAAGTTGAAAAACCAAACTAAACCAACATGAGTGTAGGATCACTTTAATTTAAGTTAATGTAAACTCACTTATAAATTAATACATGTATAAACATATAGAAAACGCGATATTCATATACGCACCTCTTTTCTTTCAAGTAGACTAATCAAAAGAGTCGGCATTAGACCTTTGACTTTTTAATGACCTTAAAGCCCCTACCTTGCTTAGTGCACATCAACATTTCAAGTATTATATTGGCAAATTTGTTGAAATCAATGTGAAATCAGCAGTAGGCATTTTAGTCCTTCCAAGAGTTGAGGTACCGTTTGGTACGCAGACGGGACGGGACGGGACAGGACGGAACGGATGATGTAAATATTGAAAAAGATAAGGAGAAATTTTGTCTTAAAATGTTATAAATTTGTGTTTCACATATGTGGAACGGGTCGTTCCAGGGAGGAGAGGTGGAACGAAAAATCAACCAAATTTCGTCTCATGGGACAACCCGTTCCACAGTTTTTAAGCGCACCAAACGACGAGCCGTTCCGTCCCGTCCCGTCCCTTCCCACGTACCAAACGGTACCTGAAAGTTACTTCAAAGTCGCAGTAGCAACCTCCCTTCCCCTCCAAGATTTTCACATACAAGTTTGTGTGGCTAGCTAGGTCTTATTTGCTATGTGTCACTGTCTAATTGAAGGGGCTCCTAATTGAATTATGATCCCACCACCGCCCCTAACCGTCATTGTAGTCCTCATTTGATCCCATAATTGTATCACCAGTGGATGATCATCACCAAACGGACGGTTGTAGTAGCATGTATGATCTATGCACTGAGATTCTTGACTTTACATCCAACCGTTCATTCACCTGACTTGTTCTATAATTTTCTTGTATTTTGATAAAAAAAAAAGTCGCCCCATACTTCAGATTGTAATTGTTACTTTGCGTAAAAATACATCAAGTACAGAACAAGAATAAAAGGACAAACCATGTCCATGTATAAATATAAATTGACCACCTGGCCATGCCATTTCACCGTGCCTTTTCTCATC
This sequence comes from Cotoneaster glaucophyllus, assembly GCA_036320875.1. Classification (NCBI taxonomy): domain Eukaryota; kingdom Viridiplantae; phylum Streptophyta; class Magnoliopsida; order Rosales; family Rosaceae; genus Cotoneaster; species Cotoneaster glaucophyllus. The sequence goes on from CM070068.1 coordinate 6,615,880, forward strand.
ACTCTCTCTCACATTTTTCTTCAAATATTCACAGCATGAATCGCTTTCAAATCTGCCTCCTTTTCGCTCTGCTGATCCTCTTCTTTGCTCCGGGAACTCATGCCATTCGGACAAGCTTCCCGAGCCCGTCTTCGGCAAGAAGCCAACAAGTTTTCAGGCCATCAGTGACCAGTGCTCCCTCTACCAGAGATCATCAAGCCAGAGATTTCGAGTCCGAGAAGCGAAAGGTTCCGACGGGATCAAACCCTTTACACAACAAGCGATGATCTTTCAAGTTTTTTAAGAACTCCCATTTCCAGATAAACGCAAATATTTATCTAGCTAGCTTGTTTAATTAATTTGTGTTTACAAAAGATATATGCTTCATGATGTGTAGTTAATTAGTAGTTAGCTTGAACATATATATACCAAATGATGATCATATCACAGCAGGCCTTGAATTTTGAAGCTCCATTTGTAGAGATATTGTACAGAAGGTGATTGTGAAGGTTTTGAAGAAAACCATGTAAGAGTTTGATTCATATAGTGTTGTTCGATTATTATTTGTTTTTCTTTTCTTTCAGATTGTATTTTCTTATGAATTATTTAATTAATTAATTTTTCTTTTGGCTTGTTTTAGCTCTACCTGAAATAGCTACTGCATGCATATATAATTTCATGTTTGCATTTTGGGAACTTAAATTTGATGCAGCTTTGGCCTGCCAAAATCTGATGCAATGAGAAGAATTTGGTTTCACAAGTCCATCCATCTTTGGAAAACGCAGACTACTTGAGTGACTTCCACACCCATAACTATAGAATATTCAAATTTCCATCTTATTCAATCTTCAGGGTTTTCGTGGTAATTGCACCACACCAAATATAAGGCTTCATATGAAGCAAGCATATTCTTTTAGTGATCTTAAGTATGTACTGATGACATAGTGATTTTTTCACTCTTGTTCTTCTTCTTGTTTTTTTAGCATTTGACTGAATAAATCAAACAATTTAACACAGAAACAATGATACGAATACAGAAAGAGAAAACAAGTGTGAAAATCAATATATATATATATATATATATATACACGTGTGTGTGTGTACCTATGCATGCCAGGATCACCATTGGAATTTGAGCATATGCACAAAATACAAGATGATATTATAAAATGGGTATGGTCTAATTGAGTGTGCCTGCTGTGCTGGCTGTTTCTGAGCTGTTTTTAGAACCCAAATTTGAATGCAGAGTGTAAATACCCATTACTTCATACAACTACCATACAATTAAGAAGAGGGATACCCCTTACTAACCCCTCCTTGCAGATGTAATGGAATATATGTTGAATCTTTAGGTCCACAAACCCTATATAACTCAGGTGCACCAAATGCAGTAGAGGGTTATCTATTTACAGCCTTGTCAAGTTGTCATAGTAGTACTTTAGAAATCTCAAATCTCAAATCCGATATGATGTTTAATGTTAATAGCGCGCTCGAAACCCCTCAACCAGTGCTCGAACCTCCTCAAAAGCCGATAAACTAGGTTAAATTGAACATACAGGTCCAAAATTTCCGAATTTAACTGTCCTAACCATGAATGTAGAAGTGTAATGTTTTTTATCTTCAAAATATAATTGACACCAATGCTCAAGCCCTCCTGAGACCCCTCTATCAGTGCTCGAGCCTCCATGGAAGCCGAAAACTAGGTTATAACTTATAAGTCTTAAACACGTTCAAATTCGGTCTAGTTTTCAAGATTTCCCGAATTCAATTATTTTCTAACCGTGAATGTAGAAATTCGCTGGACTCTTTGGACTTAATTAATTAAATGCAGACGGAGGAATAGCGTAGGTGAGGCAGCTTGTGGGAGGTGGGTGTGGTCCACGGTGCGTAAGTGCACCAACTGGCTACGCATAAGGCATCCCCACCAGAGCCTTTATGTACTACAGTGTATATATATGAATCTGGTGTATGTGCGCGTGTAAAATTTGCACTAATTTTTTAGTTGAGGAAATTATTACTTAGTTGAAAAAATTAGCCTAACATGATGGATTTCAAGTGAAAAGGAAAATCCAGCAAATACTTGACGTCCCACGCACCAACTGTTTGGCTTTTGTGTATTTGGGAGATGTAAAACCTCAGAAACCCTATTACTGGGTCTAATACATATGTATACATACACACACACACACACACACACGCACACAGAGGGGGGATGAACTAATTTCTTGAATTGTTACCAGATCATATCTAGATTCTTCATCGTAAATAGACGATTTCTGCAACTTCAACTAGGCCACATCTGCTATCAACTTTCTGCAGTCCAAAATAAACAAGAAGTAAAAATAAGGAATTAGAAACACAAAAAGAGATATTTAACGTCTACCGATCCAGATCTTGGTGGACCGGTCAGGAGTGTGAGTTTAACGACCACCTCTCTAGTCGTCGGCGCCAGATCTATATAAACCATTGAGGATGAGAGAGAGACTATTTGTTTTAGAAATAATGGCATGGCCATCTGAAAAAGCAGTCGGAAAGACTCAAGGACTTAAAAGTTCCCTGTGCTTTTTGCTTCTAGAAAAGAAAATTAGAACAAATTATCTAAGACAACAAAAAGATTGAAAAGGGCATAACAAGTGCAAGACTGCAAGTTAAAAGTTAAAATATACAAGGTATTAAAGTAAAATCAACTTGAATAGTTGTGAAGTATAGCAGCTGAATATATCAAAATATAGCCATGTGAACTGCACGAGCGTCACCGCGTTTAGCTTTGGCTCCGTTAAAAACAAAATAATTATCATTATCTAGGATTATAATAGTTAAATTTTAGTTTGTAAATTACGTTGGTGACACCGTTTTTCAGTGGGACAAGTTTGGAGGCCACCCCATGTACACATGTATATGTGTGTGTTAAGGAAACGCACGTTCCCAGACTCCAACGAGTCCAACCTCAGAAACCCTATTACTGGACGTTTTGTTCTAGTACAGTTTTAGTAACTACATGTGAGTAAACGAAACTCTGTAGATACTGGAGTATGGAAAAGTCCGCAAGATCTTGATAGTATGCATGAGTGAATACGCTCTTAACTATTTGAGCTAGTTATAAGCTCATTTCAATTATTATGTATACGTTTCAATGATTTGATTTCTCGATAAGATTATAAATAGATAACAATCATTATTTTTCTTGAAACAATTAAAGACGATCGTATGTGGAATATTTTTTCTACTTTTTTCAATTACTTAATAATAATGTGTGTGGAATATTTTTTTTCTACTTTTTTCAATTACTTAATAATAATGCAAAAGACACAATCTTCTCCCCCAAGAAAGAAAGACTGAATGAGGAGATATTTGTTTATCTGCTTGCTGTGAAGAAGAATGCTGTAATGATCTGGTCAATGGATGGGATAGAAAAAACATTCCTATAATTTATTCAAAAGTAGCCGCTACACTTGACCATCTTCTTGTTTCAATGTTCAAGTTTTAACCTTATGAAATTGATCTTATATATAATACATATATAATTCAACTTATACATAATTACTGTCCATAATTTTGTAAGGCTATGACAAAAAGTGGTAGATCCAGAATTACAACTTTGAGTTATCCTGGTATAGACAAGTTAAGGATTTTGTAAATAGAAATAGTGGGCAATGGGCAAATTTTTATCTATTTTTTAAAATAAAACATTTCGTTGAGCACTTTATATGTATGTAAACGACCTTTGTTTTGTTCTTTAGAGATTAAAAACCTTGCTAAAATATGTCAATTTTTCTTAACAACTAGTAAATTAAAAGGTCTTCGTTGATAAAAGGTAAATTGAAAGGTCATTTTTTCTTCTAAGATACTAGCAACTTGAACGGTTTTCTTTCTTGTGAGATATTAATCATCATGAGGTGAAGAGATATTAGTAATTCAAAAGGTTGAAAAATATATTTAGCATATAATATTTTGCAAGGGATAGAAAAATGGGTCAAACAGCAATAAAAATATTAGATCGAAGATGGTAGGTCCAAAGTTGAAAAATGGAATAGAAAAAGGGCAAAACGACAACGTTTTGGTAAAATACAAAAGTAGGGCAACCCATCTTCTTCATTTAGACGCCGGTTCAGCAACTCAAATTTTCAAACTCCCCTGAATAAACCAGCCAACGGTGGCTCTTCTACCAACTAGAACACTAATTATTATTTTTCATAATAATTTATCCATCCAGTCCTTCATAGAGCTCCGTCTAGAGTTTAGGGTGGTCCTCCGAAGTACACTACAAGCGTTTCTCCCAATCTTCGGAGGGTCTCAGAACCACCACAGTCCCTATATAGATCCGCTCCTAACAAATGTATATTCTCTCTCCAATTTTATTCTTCTTCATTTTCTTCCAAGTATGCAGATAGCCATAGGCATGCAAGAATTGCAGAATTAAGGGGAGCTAGCTAGTAACCCAACAGGGCCAACACCATTAAACAAACCATCCCTTCTCATACACACAAGACTTTACATGACAACATAAGAATAAAAATAGCCCGTTAATTAAAAAAAAAAAATTATGTTACACGAACGAAATTTGACAAAGATTGATTCATATTGATAAATGGGTTTTTGATCCGTAAAAACTATACAAATTACCCTTATGCGCAACACGAATCTTTAGACTTTTACAATGATTATATGAGTTTGATTTATTTCACATTGATATATGAGTTTTTTTTTTTTGTTTGAATAAACAATATTATTTACAATAAGGTACCATTTGATACGTGAGACGAGACGGAACGTAGTGGGACGATGCGTTCCGTCCCACGTTTGGTGTGCCTAAAAACCGTGGAACGGGTTGTCTCATGGGACGAAATTTGGCTGATTTTTCGTTCTACCTCCTCCCCCTAGAACGACCGGTTCCACATCCGTGGAACGCAAATTTTTAATATTTTAAAACAAAATTGCCCCTTATTTTTTTCAATATTTACACCATCCGTTCCGTCCCGTCCCGTCCCTTCTGCTTACCAAACGGTATCTAAAGGAGATGAGGTGGACTTAGCTTCACTATGAGCTAGTAATAATGTGGTTCAAACTCGTATTTGGCGAGAATCGAACCTAAAACCTCTTACTTACAAATGAAGATGAATATCACTAAATTAACCGTTGCAAGATTCATATTCTATAAGAATGAAACTCATGAGACCTTTTATTACACTCGATAATTGAGGTTGCATTTATTGGACTCAAAATTTTCAACATATTGTGTGAATTTGATATCATCAATTTATAAAAATCCAACTCAAAATTTTCAACCTAGTGTTTTGGATAAAAAAAAAGTATCTCAAACTCAAGAGATATTCAACTTTGTTTCCTCTAAATAAAAGGTATTATAATGGAGATTTATGACCAAAGGCAACAGATTAATTTTTAATTAGTAACCTTAAACTTGATTAGCAAGCAAAAACCAAACTATATGATAAAAATTAGAAACCCAGCATGACATATTACATGCCCGAGTGAACTGTATAAGAAATGAGCTTTCTCGCGGGAAGATTAGCCGGGAAAGAGGGGGCCTATTTTCTCCAGGAATCGAAACAGGCGGTGGGCCGCCTCGTATCCCAGAAGAAGAAGCTCCCATCATCGCCGTCCGAAGCTTCCTCCGCCGCGACAGAGCACGAATCGCAAGCCGACGTGCTTCCGGAGGTCCTGAGGCACTCTCTGCCCTCCAAGATCTTCCACCAACCTTCCGAAACGACGTCGTCTCTGGACACGGCCTCCAAATGGGTTCTTGAATCCGATTCCAAGAACGGCCATTTCGTGTCCGCCGAGGCTCTCAACCCTCTGAGGGCTTACCTGTCGCTGCCCCGGGTCACTTTTGGCCCCAAAAGGTTTGCCCTTTTGTTTTAACTTCTCAATTGTTCAATTTTGTGTTTGTTCTCTGGGAAAATGTGGGAAATTGAAGATTCCTGGACTTGTTTGGTGGATTTGACTTTGTTGGTTTGTTACAGAATGCTCTTTAATTTTGTTATGAATTCGCAAAATTTGGAAGCTTTATTGTGCATATTCACGTGGGAATTGGAATACCAAGTACTGTGTCCGGAAGGAATGCATATGAAGGGGCATTTAGTATATACTATATTGGGTGTTGAATTTGAGAGGAATTGTCCAATGGTGAATAGTTCTAGCTTATATAATGTATGGCATTACTGAATGCAGGTGGCAACTGCCGGAATCAGAAAGCTCGGTGTCAGCCTCAACGGCTAATGAGTTGCGTCGAGACAGGCATACTACCTACATTAATCCTGAAAAGTTGAAGGATGCAGCCGAAGGGTTTACACAAAGTAAGTCCATTTTCATTTATAGATGTGTATGTTACCTGATACTTTATAAACAGGGATTATGGCCATGTCGGATTAAGGCATAAGGAATAATGATCAATCAAGATAGTATAGGAAAGGAAAGAAGGATAATGATCAATCAAGATAGTACAGGAAAGGAAAGAAGTTTTCTTGCTGATTAAAAATATCTATTTCTTAATGCTCAATGCCATTTGACATATAAATCGGTCTTACTAATAACAACCCTTTATATGCATCTATAAATGTCATTCTTTGGATGTTATCTTGGGAACTTATTGTGAGTTGTCAATTTTGATGTTGTGTTTGTATTTCCTGTGCTCCACTGCTTGTCTTAGCACCCTGAAATGCAACCCTAAGCTCATATTTTCATATCTTTGTAAGAATCAAGAGTTTTTCTTGGTTTCTGTCTAAAGTCCTAATGTGCTGTGTTTTCTGCTTCTCTGTAGTTGGTAAGGCATTTGCTGTTGCAACTGCAGTAATATTTGGTGGTGCCACCTTGCTATTAGGAATGGCCGTCTCAAAATTACAGTTGCAAAATGTAAGTACAAATGTATTCACTTGATCACCAAATTTTGTAATTACCGTGTGGGATCCTAGCCGTGATGCGTTGATGAAAGTTGCAACGACAGTCTTACTATTTGTGACAATTTCACATCAAGTTGTGATTTATATTAACAGAGAGAAGACGTCCGAACAAAAGGGAGAGACCTTATGGAGCCAAAACTGGAGATGATTCAGGAGCAACTAGCTCCCTTAAGAGCTTGGGTACGTCAAGTCTTAACATTCGAATGGGATTTCCTTTTCTCTTTCCTAATTCTGCTTGAATCTTTCACTTGCACATGAACTAACGTGGAGCTTCTAAATGCAGGCTGAAAAAACGTCAAAGAAATGGCACTTGGAAAGGGAGGAAAATATAAAAGAGAAGCCAATTATTAAGGCGCTTACTAAAATGTTGGGTCCAAAGACGTCCAATTAACAACATTATTGCTTATTTTTTGGTTTGAATCTATGTAAATAGTTCCCATTGGTTGTGTTTATTGCTGTGGCTACGAAGTTTTAAAATGATAGAAATAGGTGTTGTCTGAATAATATCTGCCTTCCCTTTTGGGGGCATGTTGTTGTATTGGTAAATATTGTTATCATGCTCGAGTAAATTACAGTCATTGTGAATAATGTGTCTTATAATTTTCATTATCTTCTTTGTTCCACGCCGGTTTGTTGTTTCTGGCCGAATATGTTAGCAGAATTTTGGCAGGAATCCATCCGTCCTCCATCTGCAGGCTCCGAACTGAAAAAACCAGGTACTCGTCCAAATGCAGCTGCTCCTTGTTTGCTGTTACCTCATGACTTGTAATCTAAACCGGCGCCATATTTCCAAGCCTCAAGACGTCGCTTCCACGCGTAATTCGCTTGGGAGGGTAAGTGTACTAAAAAAAAGACCTTGTGAAGAATGCTACAAGTGACAGTGAGATATGCATTATGATGACATATTTACCATGTCCATACAAAAATATTTACCTTGCTACAGGGTCAGCAAAAGTTGAGAGCAAAGTATTTAGTATCCCAGCATGAAAAAATGTTGTTTAGTAAGGGAGGGACGTCCTGCACTGATACTTTATGAACGTATAGTTCTCTTCTGTTCATAAATTATTCTGGCTTTCAAAACAGCATGAAGAGAACCATATGTTCATAAAGTATCAGTGCAGGACGTCTGCCCTTTACTAAACAACAAAACGTGCATATTGTCAAAGGGATGGGAATTCCTACATTTTTGTCAATCACAATTTGACGTGTGAAGAAAAAAAAAAAAAAGTTCTTTATGTGTTTTTGATGAAATTCTTGCTAATGTTTCAAACTGTGATTTGCAGAAACAAAGAATGACTCATTCAAGCGGTGTCCTCATAAAGAAAAACATGTCAATATGTTTTGTTCACGATTATAAATTTGATGGATGAGTGACAACATATTCACATTGCATTGCTTAATATAGAATAAACTAGATATTAGGCCCGTGCGTTGCTACGGGAACCAGCTTTTTCAGACGTAATCGGATGGATAAAACACATTTAAGTTGAATCAATTCAAGGCAATTATGAATAACTAGAGGAATACATAAGTGAATGAGGCCGTTAAGATAAGTAGTTTTGCCTTTATACACATATAAGTGAGTTGGCACATATACATATTTTGTCCCTGCGATTAAGACGGCAAAATATATGTTTAGCAACCTACATACCTTACTGAGCAGTTAGCAAAACACAGGAAAAGTGGTCTTTAAGCAAGCAAGTTGTCAACCATAGATGTTAAAACAAAAAAATATACAACATGGTGTGCAGCATTCGATTACGCAGAGTATGGCTGTTTACTTTTTCTGGGACCGGACATCTTCGCCACTATAGCAAAAAACATGAATCATAATGTAAGAAAGGCAACCATTATGAACAGTAACCAAGGATGTGTGCAAAAAACAAATTGTAATTTACCTATCTTTGCTTTTTTTTGGGTTGAGTTTTTGTCTTGAGGGTGGCAATTGGAACTTTGTCAGCAGGTTCGATCTTGGGAACAACCAGATTGTGGAATTCTGCAGCAATTTTGGCAGCATTTGTTGTGGTTGTTTGCTCGGTGTGAGGTTTTTTGCTGTGAATGAAGCCAAAATTCATTAGGGTCAAGATAAACGTGATAGTTATGGAAAAGAGTGTGAAAGAGCGGTTTACACCTTTTCATGATTGCAAACATATAACTAAGAGAAGCAAGAATGATTAATAAGATTGATAGATTAGAGCATTAATCGGAAGGAAAAGTTAATCTGGCAGATGTGTTTGGTTGATCAGGGAACAACGTTCTTTTTGAAGTCCTAGCCGCTGGAATTTATCGGGGTTGTTGATGCCTAACAACGTTTGATAAAAAATTAAGAACAGAGGGTTAAATCAGAATCACAAAAACAGTAAGAAATTATCAAAAAAATAACAGAATTTCATAGACATTATTTAAACCCAAAAAAATAAAGTACTATCTTAAAAAAGTCTAAAATTGCACCGGTTGAAACCAAAAGCACAGGGAAACAATGTATCGAAGTTGAGGACATACCAAAGGCTTGATCGAAATGTATGGCTCAGAACTCCTAGATTGAAGGCAGCAGCAAAACCAAATTATGATCTACGATGCGAGCCCGATCTAACCTGCAAAAAAGCAGTGACACTGAGATTAAGAAATTGGAGTGGAAACAAATAGATCCAACAAAATAACTTAAATTGTGATGGTATAATGGACTCAATCTGTGAAAGTGTAGCAAACAAAGGGTAAATCTCAAAACATCAACTATAACATCGTTGCCTACATTTGACCAAAGATAAATGCACAAATTTCCAGAGAAAGCAAAACCCAAAATGAAAACGAATAGCATGGAACATATAATTTAGTTTTGTTATTAGATTCTGTAAATCCCCAATTTAAATCCATTGTAAAAATAATACCTCCGATCAAGGCTGGCAATAACAGAAATGAAAACCAAGTATAACCAAAATACATTAAGAATCCTCCATAGTTAAGTTGATTAAGCACTCCGAAGATCAACGCACAAATTTCCAAACAAAGAAAAAATATAATGCGATTGTATCTTAGTTCTACTGTATTTTATGTATTGTTGTGTTATGAAAACTAATTAAAGTTCATATAATGTGATTGTATTTTAGTCCTGCTGCATTCTATGTCCAATAGGATTTTAATTGCCCTTCTATGCCATGGAGGGGTGCTGAAAGATCATCTTATGGAGTCACTGATGTAAGATTAAGAAAATACTTGTGGTGTTTTCTGTAATAGGAGTGCAGCAGCCAAAGGTAAGCTGATATTTCTTTGTTTTCAAATGGCTGTCATATTATTGTTTTTATACATGTCCATGGATTATATAACTGCCAATCAAATTGATTTTCCCTTTAACTATTTCTAGTTCCTTGATGGGCTTCGGTCCTTCTTGTCTTGTATTTGCAGTTTGTTTCACTATGTTTAAGAAGATGTCCTCTTATATTCCTTTAGAAGAATCATATTTGCAACATCGTTTGTCATTCGTTAAGATAGAGGAAAATACCAGTCTTAAAAAAGGAAAAAAATTCTAGTGCCAAGAGTTACATGTTGATGGGGAGTACTGATCGAATAGGGATTTTGGGAAAGGATAAAATACATGTCAAATGTTCAAGTACTTGTTCACGTAGCTAACTTCCGAAGCACAAACGTTCAAAGCAAAAAAATATGCCGAAAGCTTTCTTCCAAATGATATAAGTTCTAAAAAATGGTATTTCGCACCAACAATAGGACATTAATTAGTCATGACTTATGCTTAGGCATACAATGCCTTAGTTGACTCAATAGGAACAAATACATGCTCATGTCTTTCTTGGTACAGATATCTATATTGTGCTTAATTAGCATCACACATCATGATATTAAATTTTAAATCATGTTAGACCCATGCCATCCAGCTTATGCATTCAACTTAATACCATAACATCACAGGAAAAATTTATTGATATTATAAAGAAGTTGAAACTTCACCAAAGCAGCAGGGCAACGGTTGCAAAAGTCACAGTCAAAAGCCTTCACTTTGTTTCGATCTGGATAACACCAAAAAGACATTCACAATCAAGGAAAGAAAACACATTTTATCAAAGAATGCACTTCAGCCTTTATCTAATTGTCAACCGAGAGAAATGTACAAAACTATAAACATTTACACAGACAAAGTCTATTATTTTTAGCAGCTCCTGGTACGAAAACCAAAACCCCTATACAAAATCACCGAAAACAAACCCAATCCACTCACCATAACAAAACATAGCAGCAAAATAAACCTGAGGAACAGATGGTGCTGACAATACATCGAATCTAATACAACCAAAAGTAAAGATGGTTACAGAAGTGAAATAACCAGAACCGAGAATGCTCATTTTCGGTCCACCTGTGTTTGTAATGGATTAGAGAATAACTATCCTTGTCCTAACGACCCTAACCCCAACCAAATAAAATTATAGAAAATTAAACATAAAAAAGAAAACCCAAAATTCCATTGATCCAAATAAAAAAAGGAAAATAGAATTAAACATAAGTGGAGCCACAGAAAGCATACCCAAACAAATACCAGCGTGGCAAGCCCTGTGATTTGACAAACTTCTCAGTGGAGGAAGGGAAACACAAAATACGGCCTAGCCCAATTTCTCACCAAGCAACCTGAGAGTAAGTATACAGTGCAGACATCAAGCATTGATCGAAATTCAAAAGGGTACAAAGCTAAAGAACAACCGAACGAAATAAAATCACCAATTTCCAATTTATCAAATTTAAACTAACAGAACAAACCCCACCACCCAACTGAGCTTAACCCAGCTTCTCATCTAAGACCCCAAGTACTGAGTCCTTCACATTATTCAGCACAAAACAACGCAGCCAACATAAACTTATTGGTTTCAAAGACCAAGACACATTTCAAACCATTAGTTGTACTCCCAACCAAAAGGTGGAGAACCGAACCACAGCAATCAAACCAGAAAAACAGAGAGAAACACATTCTCAGTTCTTTTACGGGTAAGAAGACAGACACCGTTTTTTTTTTTAAAAGAAGCCAATCTTCACTCTGTATCAATTAATCAACAGCCTAAAGTCTGAAGAAAAATAAAAGAAAGATTTGAAAGCCTTTCTTAGGAACTTAACAACGCATCAACACAGACATCATGATAGCGATGATGCTATCCATGAAACCCCAAGCTGCAAACAAATACTGCCTCTGGAAATTTTCAATACAAATGGATTTGCAAACCAGCCACTAATGAAACATAGTTAATATTAATTAGACACAACCAGAAACATGTCAAGGAAATATACATTGAAAATGAAAACTTTAAAAACATGTCAAGGACCATAAATACATTATCATTTGAGTGTAACTAAGAAGGAATCTGCAGAATCAACTTCTATGATGATTTATCTAGAAACCTTTAGCATTTAATGATTTGAAACCCAAAAGGAGCAATATCCAGCCCATGCATCACTGCATGGTTTAGGTATTGAAAAAGTAAGATGATGGTTGGCACATCCTTTACACATTTTGAAATGTAAACTTTTCAGTTTCACAATCAAGGAAAGAAAACACATTTTATTAAAGAATGCACTTCAGCCATTATCAAAATGTCAACCAAGCGAAACGTATATAACTATAAACATTTATATACACAAACTCTTATTCTTTTTAGCAGCTCCTGGTACAAAAACCAAAACCCCTATACAAAATCACCGAAAACAAACCCAATCCACTCACCATAACAAAACATAGCAGCAAAATAAACGAAAACAGGACAGAAATCTGCATAAGTGATAGAAGGAAATGAATATGCATTGTATGAGTGATATATAAGACTTATAAGTTGCTTTATCTGACATTTGCAGATTGAGTGGCTTTCGTAGGACCTTTTGGTGTCCATGGAATCAATTTATTAATAGCTTATGGAGTCGATTCATCTTTTGAAATCCAAAATTTTAAATGTTGAATGGCACACTTCAACTTCTGAGGAACAGGTGGTGCTGACAGTACATTGGAACAAAACATGCAAACTGATCTATAGAACCTGTGTCTGCTGACCAGTGATGGAAACAAAACCACACCTTAGATCGGAACTCAACTGATCTATTTGACAACCAATCCCAACCTTGGTTTTCACCTCACTTGAAACTGGTGGACAGATCATACCCATCACAAAATATGTCCACTCCATAAATTTTTTATAAATGGGCTACACGGGACGAAACAATCTAAACAATAGAACATTGAGCTGCTTAGGCTCCACTCCAAACTCAAAAGTTTGTCTAAAAGACTGAATTTAGATTTTTTTTGTAACAATTTTCCTGTAAACAAATGACCGAAGGCACCTGAATGCGACACACCTCGCCGTAGGTTGTGTTGTAATGGATTGAGCAACACTCAATAAGAAACTAAATGTTTTTGTCCTAGGGATCACAGAGAGTCCAATAGAACCAAAAGTAAGCATGGTGTTGGCTATAAATAGAACGAAAGCGAATCTCCTTTACATTCTTGGTCTATGCAGTGTTGTAATAAATCAAAGAATGCTTCTCAGAGAGTCTAATACAACCAAAAGTAAAGATTGTATTTGGTAGAGGAAAATAAAATTACTTTTATGTTTTCATCACAACATTGACATCATAAATATTAGCAATATTCAAACGCAGTCAGTTACTTTCATTATGCAACCTATAGTAGGAAAAAACAGAAAGCTCAAATATGTCGGCTTGCTTTGCAATAGTAGATATTGTACCAATAATTTAGGAGGCTCTTCTCTCCAAATTTTCTCAATAACTTTCCTTTTTTGTATAGCTGGTAAGAATGCAACTCAAATCCAAATTTTCTCCATAATTACCTTTTTGTACAGCTGGTAAGAATGCAACTCAAAGAACTGTTCTGAAGAGAAATATACAATCAAAAGCAACTAAAAGTAAGCTATTGGAAGAAATTTAGAAACACACAAACACCACCACTAACTCAGACGCAAACTCGACAGAAATCATACAGTAGAAATTGAAAAAAATATATATATATATGCTCTTGAATCGAGAACTTCATCAAAAGAAGATTGAAATATCATTCAACATTGTTTTGGCCAATCAAAGTTAAAACATTGTTTTGGCTAATCAAAGTTAAAACATAACAAACCAATAAAAAAAAAACATAGACTGAAATGGAATCCCATGGTCGATGAGGTATCAGATTGTAAAGACTAAAAGTCTAAAATTGTACCTATGTAGTATCATCAAGACCTTGCATCTTCATTCAAATTCTCAAATAGCCAAAATATTTATACCTGCAAGAAAGCAATGGAATAATATACCCATTAAAAAACATCACAAAAAGATTTGCAGTAACTGTCCCAACTATTATAATTATATGGTTCTACTGGCATATTCAGACTTCAAAATAAAATCTGGCAGTTGTTTGCGCTTGTAAACAATCTCTCTTTACAAAACCACATAAATTGTAATGACCCAAGAAATCAAAATTTGAATAGGCATTCGAAACAGTGTCACCCTTTGGAAAGAAGGATGCTCAACCAAGTGGAAACCCAAATTTAAAACAGCAACTAAATGAGAATCTGACATCAGGCACATAGATATAAATTAAAATCAACCGACATTAACATGGACATATTAAAAAACACAGAATGATAATACGTATTTTCAAACTGATTTATCTGCTGACTACAACTTCTATGGACACTTCATACAGGATGAGCGAAATCCAAATCTTCAACACATTTCATATTGTATAAAATGTTATTTGGCAACTATTATCACCAAGAAGGTCAGATTCAAAGCATTATTTGAAATCTTTTCATTCTTTCGAAAATCCAAAATTTAATCATTGTATTTTGCATTTCAATTCGATTTGAATTGGAGCCGTATGGATTCTCGCTAACTATCAAAACCTGTGTAGTTGTAAGCTGGATATTTTTCCTATGTTCAAAATTATGCTTTTCCAACACACGTGAGCATACACAGAAGAACAGTGCAGTCGTAGCCATTCAACGGTCATCTAAACTCTGTATTGTCAATGAATCTGCTAATCAACCCAAAAACTGTAAATTCACAGAAATTGAATGAGAGTTAAATGGTAAAGAAGTACCTTCCAAGAACAGAACCGAGAGTGTTGAAACCACAATTTCCCTCTTTCCCTCTATCTGCCTCACCTATCAAACCAAACCAATAATCAATTCTGGAGTTATCAAATTGAATCAGCATAGAAAATTATAATCAAACCCAAACAAAAGTCTAAACCCAAACTGTGATTTCATAAAATCAAACAACAAAAACCGAAATTCTAGTCGAATATAATAAAAAAACCAAACAAAACTCTATATCAAAACTCTAGAATTTTGAAACTGCTCACCTTAAATACAGAGGACAGAGAATTACACACCCAAGCACATAACATTCAAAGCAGAGATAAACAACAACACGAATGAGAAACTTTTGGTCGAAACAGCGCGAAATCCTAATAAGCTTTCAGTCCCATTTTTTAGCACAAAATATCTGTTTTTGTGTTGCAATTTAATAATTTTAAAAAAAATATCTTTCACTCCTAACTAAAAGATGAATAACCGAACCAGAAGCAGAACCAGGCAGAAAACAAAGCAGGAAAAAAAACAGGTTTCGAAGCAGGTTCAAACCAGAAACAGTGAAATAAGGGAAAAATCTGTTCGAAAAGGACACTTTGCTTTCAAAAGGAATTCAAGCTGCCAGCTGGGAGAGATCTTCATCAATGCTTGCGGAGATAGCTTCCAGTTGGAACCAAATCTCTGAAACCAACAGCGCCGAGAACCCTTCCCCTCCCCGTCGTTGTCCTTCTATCGCCATCTCCTTCTCTCTCTGTCTCTCTGTCTCTCTCTCTGTCTCTCTCTCTCTCTCACACAAAGGAGGGTTTGAGAAATCCCTGGAAATCGGCCTACCCCTCAAATCCCGACGGCCCCCATGCTTTTCTCTGACTGTACCCCCTCTCACTCATGAAATCGAAGATCCCCACTCCCCCCCTCTTTCTCTCTCGCTGTCTCCCTCTCCCTGTCTCTCTATCTCGATCCCAGAACGGCACGACCGCCCATCCCCAAACCCTCACCGAACAAATAATAAAGAAGCGGTGGCAATTTTGTAAATAACTCAAAAGTTACTGTTCATTTCTACAGTGCCAATCCAACCCTTA
This sequence comes from Cotoneaster glaucophyllus, assembly GCA_036320875.1. NCBI lineage: Eukaryota > Viridiplantae > Streptophyta > Magnoliopsida > Rosales > Rosaceae > Cotoneaster > Cotoneaster glaucophyllus. Next base: position 6,631,939 of record CM070068.1, read on the forward strand.
CTTTAGACTAAAGTAATGTTTGTTCCATATTCGGACTAACATATGCAAAACAACTAAATGAAATTTGGAGCTTTATTAAAAGGGCATCTGAGTTGTTTTTTTTTTTTTTTGGGGGGGGTGGTGGTGGTGCGCTTCTTCTTCTCTGAGCAAGTAGAGGACCCTCCTCTGTGCTCGGAAACAAGCCATCGATGGATTGAAGCTGAAGCAACACCATCACTTTTGAAACCTAATGTACAAAACGAATTCCTCTCACATCTCACACTAAAAAGCATGTCATCTCATCATGTCGTTTGAAGCCCCAGAAATCTATCCGTCCCAGGAGGGAGAAAAAAAGTTTCAGTGCACTGGAAACACGGTCCAGTACATGCAATTGTGTGGGCTTTTTTTTTTTTTTTTTTTTTTTGAAGTATTCAATTACTACTCTCGGCACACTGAAAAATCTCTTTGTGACTGGACACGTCAGATACCGATCAAATGTAAATTCTTTTTCCTTTTCATTTTTCGAAAAAGAAAAAGACATGGTACTCCTCTTCACTAGAGGTCTTGGTTCGATTCTCGCCAAAAACGAATTTAAACCACATTATTGCTAGTTCATTATAAGGTTAACCTCACCCCCTTTTTAGTGTAAATAATATCGTTTGTTTGAAAAAAAAAAAAAAAAAAAAAAACAGTAAGGTAAATGAAATATCCGGTTACTTAAAAGGTGTTATGTGGGTGAGGAAACAGGTCACGGGTGAGTGACTCGATCAAAGTCTTTGTAAGCTGCAGTAAATAATGGGGATATTGGATAAACCTTGGAGGAGTATTTGGGGTTTTAGTTTCAGAGCTCTCTTTCTGCTCAGTCTCTCTCACTCTTCTCCTCCGAATTTGAAGGTTCAATTTCAACAGGTAAATTCCCATAACTTTCTTCTGCCGATTTAGTTTCCAAATTTATGCTTCTTTGTCCTCTAATGGTTTCTGGGTTTTCTTCTACTCGTTTGGAGTGGGAAAGGAGACGTAAATCTTGATTCGAAAACTCGAAATATGTAAGAAATAGATGCCCCAATAAATCTTTTCTGGGTTCATTTGTCTGAAGGTTTTTACTTGCTGGGTGTAAAAAAAAAAAAACAATTTGAGAATCAAAGATGTATAATTTGTTTGAAATGTGGGGTTAGGGATTCTTAATATCGTAGTTCACTATGAATTTCAAGGCAAATGCTAATGGAATTATGGAAGTGATTTCCGCACACGCGTTTTTCTTCATATGCACACCCCTACTTATTTCGGAATAAGTCAAAGTAGAAACATGGACAAAAATAAATACGGGTATGAAGAAGGAGAAAAAGGGCATGCGGAAGTCATTTCCCTGCTAAATTGATACTATCAAAAAGCAACACTGTTGTTATTTGTACTGATTTACATTTGGGATTTGGCTACCTAGAGCGAATAAGTTACATGAAGCGATTTTCGCACTCATTTTTCTTCTCCCCTTGCACTCCCTTTTTTCTTTTGAGGATTTGGATTGAATAAATCAAACAAGAATCAAGGGACGTAAACAAGGGGAGGAGTACAGAGGAGATAACGTGAGTGTAAAAATCACTACCATGTTAAATTCAGAGATCATGGTGTTGGTTTTTCTATTTGGTGTAGGCAATCAAGGTAGGTAAACATGGCAAGTGTGATCATGGCCCCAACTTTCAGCTCAATCTCAGTCAGTAGAAGCGGCAAAGGTTGGAGCAAGCGCAGTAGTACTGATGGGCAACATTGCTGTATGAAATTGAAGGCAATGCGGATAGAGAAACCTCTGGAGGAATTGTACCAAGTGAGAGTGGAAAGAAATGTGTCACAGGATAGACTAGCGGAGCTTGGAGTCTCTAGATGGTCAATGTGGAAGACGGGCAAGTGCAAGCTGCCGTGGGACTGGCAGGTCGATCAGCTGGTTTACATTGAGGAAGGAGAGGTGGGAGTCGTGCCGGAAGGCAGCCGGCAGTACATGCAATTCGTGGCTGGGGATCTTATTCGTTACCCCAAGTGGTTGGAGGCTGACCTCTGGTTCAACGGCCCTTACCAAGAGCGTTACAGTTTCCGAGCCTTTGGCGATGATTAGTAGACTTGCGTAATGTATTTTGACATGATATACATGCCCCTTAGGCTTGTTGCTTCTCATTATTTTACCAGAGCCGATATAACCTCGCTTTCTTCTTTTTTTTTGTGGTTGATAGTACCATTTTCATATGAACTGCAAAGATGTTTTTATGCATCAAGTTCATAACAGCTTAAACAAGATTTTGACATTTCTTCTGGTGAACCCTGATGCACAAAACTATGCTTCGCCGAGGACAACATTTGGCGCGAAGCGTAGTATAAGAGAATAGAAAGCAGAAACCACAGCAACGAAGATCCGGAATAGAAATTATTCTTATTGAACAACAAAATCTTCCATTTCTGGCATGATAAAGTACAGATTTCCGAAAGAAGTATCAAGCCTACAGCTCTAGGAATGCAATCCGTTGGCCGTGACAGTTGACCAAGCACCGGACGAAGGATTACAACCAATTTCCGAGAGAAAACGTTGCTTGGGTTGAAACAGAACCAGAAAAATGTAAAACTTTTCTCACCATTATACAGCAAATTTTATCATGAATTCTAGTAAGTAATAATCACTCATCCCTATAACAAATCCTTTATATTACATACCTCCCTGGCTGAAGGGTACAAAGGGAAAGAGCAACCCAGGAGCAATTGTGAAGTCCACAATACCCCGCCTTCGCGTTTATCAGCATACAGAGTTACAACAAGCCAAAGAGAAGTGATGTTGGGGCCAACTCACTTTCCTCCGATTATGACTGATTAGGCAAACAGAATCTGTGAGTTGCGAGGGTCTCAACTCAATTACCTGAAGATGCCCGTGGTTTTGGGTTAGTAGCGATGGCAACGGAGGAAGCAACTCTTGAGACAGGCACAGCCTCATTGCCCAAAGCCTTGGAAGCAGCCACATCTTCTAAGCGTTTCCACGTTGATTCACGTTTCTCCTGTGTTTCTTTCTCTTTGGATTCATCTTCTTGGAAGCCAACCAAGCACTCATCAAAGAGTTCTTGATCAACATCTGAGAATATCTTTTTCACATTCAATGTCAAACTCTGAACAGCTTGATTCCAATGACTCCGTGTGTTTTTCTCCAGAGCTGGGAAGATTATTGGCAGTATCACTTGGCGATTCTGTGTAATCAAATTTCTTATGTGATCGTTATTCCACAAAAACAATGCACGTTCAGCTACCTGCCAATGGAAATCAAGTTAAGAAAACTTCGCATTAAGTAAAACAAAATTGACAATACAAATTTCACATCATAGTAATGAATATACACAAAATCTTGCATACCAAAACCATTTGCTGTTAAGTTTCCTTAATACCAAAACCAAGTGCACTGTATCTAAGTAAGAAAAGGTGCTTAAGTCAGAAATTCCCACCAATCAATATGAACAGCAGAAATTCTTATCACCATCTACCTCCCAAATTGTGCGCCAGCTGAACTTACCAACAAATAACACCTAAAGCTCTCAACTTCAAATGATTTCTAAACTTCCACAGCCATTCAGGACCCATAGTGCTCTCCAACTCGAGGGAAATTTTAACTTACACAACTTCGTAAAGCAAATATGAACTTGTTCATTAATGCACCACTATATTAAGGTGCAACTTGGACAACTCGTCTAAACTAATTTTGACAACTAGCACATCACCTCAGTTCCAATGAACCTGAACCACAATCTGAAGTAACCCAACAGTTCTGACAATGGGAATCCATAATTGTCACTCAACCAAGTGGTGCAGATAAAAAATGCAAAGAGATTTCGTGAATAAGTACACAAAAACTTGATTTGAAATGAAAGAAACAGAATATTTACAGATTTGTTGAAGACAAAAATCTCCAACAAAACATCAAAAGCCCCAAGCTTTAACATATATCTAGTACATCTCACAAAACCAACTAGGTGGCTAGTTGAAAAGGCAACAACCATATGAGAATCTATAAAATACATCATGTTTAAAAGCGTTTCACTGGAAGAAAGATATTGAAAATGGACATCCATCAGAAGTATAAGCGCACAATAAAATAAAGAATAAAACAGAATTGATAAAACCAGTAAACACTGTATCTATATACATACACAGTTAACATGGTAGTAAAAAGAAAGCCAGTAAAAGATAAAGACATTATTTGAAAAGTACCTGAAAATGTGAGCTGTTGAGACAGTGACCAATTTGACGAAACAAGGGGACCATGCAGCGCTGAAATTCTGATGGCTGGGTAGCTTCCAAAACTTCTTCCAATTCACCAAGGAACATAACTTCCTTTGAACTATTAGTTATGGGCCAATACTTCAGTAGTCCTCGAATCACTGTATCCGCCAACTTGGCATCTTTCTCCACAAACTGACTAATGCAATATGAGAGTTGCTGATGGTACATAGATACACACTTGGGCTTGTGAAGAGGAATCAAGGCACGAACAAGGAACAGCTTGTGCTCTTCCTTCAAAGGCAAAGCAAAACCATTGATTATGCTGCCTAAGATTTCAAGCAATTCCGCAATCCCATTGTGCTTCTCGGTCTCAAAAATGAACCAAAAGAAGATGTTGTTGATGGATTTCCGAATGAATGGTCGATGCACCATGAACTTCCCATAAATGCGATGGAGGATCGTCTTTAAGTATTCCCTCTCTCTTTGGTCCTCAGAGTCAAACAAACCAAGCAACTTCAACACAAACGAGTGGTCAATATATCTTTTAGCTAGCTTAGCATCGGTCTCTGGCGAAGCCACAAATCTTAATAGAAATTCATACACAACCTGAAGATGAGGCCAAGCTGGTTCCAACATCTGGTCCTCCTCGTCTTGGTCATACATATCAGGACCCTTGTTATCAAGATTGGAAGACGAAAGTGTACGAAACAGATTGGTCGCCACCATCTTTGTAATCTCTTGCATTACCACCTCATTGAACTTTGATGTTACTGATGAAATGTAATCGACAAGTTCAAGTAAAGTCTGCCGCTTGACGTCCTTCTCCTTGAGATTCTTTGAGGGATCATTAAAATCAAACACAACACAACACATGTTCAACTTCTTAATAAAATGATTCTGCCTTTCTGAACTTGGAACGTCCCTGAAACTCGGCAGAGGCTCATATGCACCCAAAGAAAACAAAGGACCTACTTGGGTTGCAATGGGAGCTGATTTCTTCGAGTGATTTGATTTAACTGCGTTCGAGGAGTGTGAGGCAAGAGTCCCATTGCTCGAACGCGAATTGCCTGAACCCAAATTCGAAGACTTTGACGAAGAAGAGCTCGATTTTGAGTTGTGGGATGGATTGGGGCCATTCCCATTGGCCCCTCCGTCACTATACGCATCGCTTTGCGATGATTTCGATGGTTTCCGAGGTATTTTACCCAATATATTTTTTATCATATCTACAAAACCCTTGACCCTCAACTTCTGTAAACACTAATCGAGCTTTCAGAAACCAATTCAAATAATTTGCATTCTCAAAACCCAACAATCCAATCCGCACGAAAGGTCACAATTTATGGACAGATGAAATTATAACCCCACCAGAGGAACATGCCCTTGCCCTGGACGATTCTTCCGGCCACCAAATCCTCATAATTTCTGACAAAGAAGTCAAATTGAAGGGAAAAAACTTGTGGGTTTTGAATAAATTGAAGAGATACGCAATTGAAATTGACTTACATCGACTGCGTAATCAAAGGGATCCGAGAAAGTGCGAGAAAACGAGAGAAAATGTGAAGGAAGACCTAGAAAAATCCGAGCAGGAAGTCTGGAAGTCGGGTCTTCAGCTTGACAAAACCCTAATTAAATCTAATTGGGCACTTAATTTGGAGAGAGAGGCAAAAGGCTGAAGTGAAAAGAATCAAAAGTTTGAATTTAAAAAAATGAAAAGGAAATTGTCTGGTTACATAAATACAGTAAAAACCAGGAAATTGGGAACGCATGACTCATTTTGTTGCTATTTATACAAACGTCCTTTAACCGTTTAACCTGTATTTTAAATTATTTTTTGTCTAAAAATTGAAAAAATAAAAAATTTGTTAATAAAGTGAAAGAATAAAATGGCGAGAATAAATTCAGTGTGATTGTCTGGTTATGACAACTTTTACATATGAGAGGATAGGGTAAAGTAGAGTGGAATGCAAATTTCCGCAAATTTCCGCATTCTTCAAAACAAGTGATTGCTGAGATTCGCGCGGGCTCATATACTTTAAATTTTAAAGAGAAGGTTCGAAAACATATTTATTCTGATTCAGAGGGAGAAATGCACTGGAGTACTTATGTATACCATGCGCCAGAATTTACGTATAGTAATGTACATCTTTTACCAAAAACAAGTCATTTGTGGATATTATCAGGAGGTTCGTGCAGATCCAGTGCAGTCCATTTTTCACTCCACATTCTTGGACAAAATTGCACCTACAAAACAATTAACATCTTAAGTCAAGGCCAAGAGCCTCACAAGCCCACGATGAATGAGAGGCTTTGGCCGAAGAACCTCCGATGCCAAAGTTAAATTTTTGAGGGAAAAATGTTTGAAGAATTTAGAGAATTTTGGAAAAGTGATCAACTTGGATTTTAGAGAGAATGAGAGACTATATATAGGAGTATGGCCGGCCCTATTAGGACAATGGGGATCGGCCATGTGTGGTATTTTTTGGTGTTAATTGTTATCAAAGACAAGTTGGATGTAAAGATTTAAAATGAAGTGGTGGAACTAAAATCTTGTTACCATCATACGGTCTAACTAAATTAAAAAAGGTAAAAGACTCTTATCATGTATTTCCACTGACCTGTAAAAAGTGTACCCAATCCTTAGGGGATACAACAATACATCTAAGAAATTTAAGAAATTATTCCATCAAATGTTTTTTCTCGTATATCTAGCGACACGAACTAAATGTCTTATCCAAACCAAGAAGCTATTGCCCCCAAATAGTTGAAATAATCACGTGTATATGACTAAAAGTGAATCACTTTTTCAAATAATACAAGCTGCAAACGTGCACAAGATTGCGCTAATGGAAAGGGAAGATTGCATGGCATGAGAGTCGGTGAGTTCCACCGCCACATATTTTCCACCATCTCATCAATTTTGCGTTGAAAGATGTGGAATTTATACCTCATCCTCTTACTTTTTTATCTAACTATTTCTACTTTTCAAGGATTCCCCAATTTTTAAGTTACCAATTTCTTTTTCATTTTTCTTAAACAAATACTGGGAAAATGCAAAAGAACAAGTTAGGTCTAACAAATTAATAGTCAAAAGACAAAAATTAAAACCAACATAACTTGTTAGTTTTGAGTACAATGAACAAATATTTAGCATAAACAGGGTATATATATATATTAAATAGCTTGATTGGGCAAGCTAAGAGACTTAATCATCAGCTTTGCTGGCCACGTTAGGTCAAGATGCCCTCTTAGACATCTCATGACTCTGTCTTCTATTTGGAGGGAGAGAGAGAGAGAGAGAGAGAGAGAGAGAGAGATTTTAGGTGAATATGTGTACCATGGTGCTAACATGGTAATACTAAAGGCTAGAGATTTGTACCAAAAGATGTGACTCGACGCGAATCCGGAAAATATGATTCTTCAAAAACCTGACATGCACAAATAACATACAGCACCAGTTAATCAAAGAGGTCGACAAAACCCGCAGTTATGATAATGACAATACATGATCCTCAAACCGGTGGTAAGGTAGCACATTCACATGTCTTTGTTGATGGTCGATCCTGTGGGAAAAATAGCATGAGGCAGGGAGAAAAGCAGTCTGATGGAATGGAGCCCAGCTTCACCAGCCAGTAAGACCAACCCAGTGGCAACTGAGTGTTTACAAAGACAAAACCCACCAGTTACGCCAAATGGGGTTGTTCCAGTTACTCCTGAAACTGCACTCACCGTGCCTGTGATCAACATATGCAGCCCTACTTTTTCTCATACCCAAAGACAGAAAAGACAGTGAAACACAGGGGGAGGGGGATTAAAAAACACAAGAAACTAAAACAGTTGCCATTGCATGCAGTACTAAGTAATGCCAGCAATAAACACATCACCACAAATCCAAAGTTCCTCCTAAATGTTTGGTTTGATGTGTTCTCATTTGTTCTGTGCTCAAATATGATTTTAATGTCTTGCAAGAACACAGAACACAAAGTCATCGCCTAAGTCTAGCACACACACAAACATTCAAAAACTAAAAAAAAAAGCTTTTGGATTGTGCAAGCACAGTATCTTCTCTGCACTGTACATTTCCACAACACACAACACCGGAGCTAATGCCAAAGAAGTCGGATACCTCCTCATCAATAGGTCACCTCTTCCTGCGCTTTGGCTCCACCTAGAACAAAATTCAAAACAGAACAAACCACCATTAATAAGACATGATCCTTCACTGAAGTAAGGAAAGCAATAGGATGATGTTGATATGAGCTCAACAAAATTACATAGAACAGTCAAAACCGTTTACTTAATGCTCTGGTTAAGGCTTCGGAGAACTATAATAACGTGCCACTTAAACAGCATTGCCTAAAATTAATTCCACTAGTTAACACGGTATCATAATCACTATCCATAAGACCTCTCTCTCTCTCTCTCTCTCTCTCTCTCTCTCTCAAAACTTTTAAAGTTTTCCTTATCCACTATTTATTCCATAGGTTGTCATTAAATCATCTAACGATGTTGGTTAAGGAAAACCAAGTGTTTTAGGCAAAGACAACGTCTCCAGCATACCAATTTTCAATCTGCATTAACTAAGGAATAAATACTGACAAGGAATTTAAGTCATAAAGATTCTCTATAGTTCTTCGAGTAAAATAGTGACAAAAGAAACAAAGACACACAAATTCTCTTAGTCTGGACAAATGGTGTTACTGCGATGCATTCAAGAACCTTTTAAAATTGGATAAATAAAACACACAGATTTCTTACCTTAGCCTCAACAGATGGCGATACTGGAAATGTGTTCAAGGATCTTTTGGCATCATCATCAGATGAGCAGTCGGAACATAAAAAGTGCTCCAACTTTTTTGCATCTTCAATTGTCATACCCATACACGAGGGATGAAACCTGCAAAATATGAATGCAAAACACAAAGCATATCTGTTATTACCATGTATACAATGCCATTGTTAGTTTAATTGAAAACACCAACACTTAATTATGTTGTCGAGGAAAAGGCATTGCGACAATAAAAACTCCATTGGATAGATCGTGGACCTAAAATCCACCTGTCAAAAATAAATATTCCACTAACTTTGAAGAGTTGCTTAACAGCAACCAACTACTATTTTGTTCACAGTGCACTTCATCTGATCTTATATTGCCCAAGTAATATGACAGGCTCATACAAAAGTATCGTAAGTAAAGCTTAAAAACAGAAAAAGAGAATCATATGGGACCAGTTCAATTTTCAATCCAATTTCTGTTGATATAGATATTCATATTATTTCCACTAACAGTTCCATATTCTAAAACCGAGAATAATATCCATTACGATCAGATTTAATACCTTCCTAAGATCAAGTTCTCAAGCATCCACCAAATAATTATCAAACTTAATAAACCAAAAGAAGACCTTGTGTAGTAGATACATACTATGTTGAGCATAAGCAGATATTTATTTCCTTAAATTCGGCAAATTAGAAGGTCCGATATTACCAGAAATAAGGTAAAAAAGGAAATCAAATGAGCCCCCACTCACATTACACATTGGTTATGAAAAGAGAAATAACTTCCAAGTGTTGAGGATTACTGAGATTGAGTCAGTGTATATGGTCTGAAACCCAAATATGGTCAAAAATACCCGAATTACTATGAATTAAAACTCTTCATATACCATTCCACATGCTTCACTAACTCCCATACGACAAATAAACTAAATGTGTTTGCAATTGAGCAATCTGAAATTTTGACAAACACCTCATCATGTGCAACACCTAAGTAGTAAATGAATTTAACAATCATCACCTTCTACAAATGGGATCATATGGCACTAGCAGTCACAATTTCCATTTTCTATTCTACACAACCACTAATCAAGAGAGCTTCTAAAAAGAAAAATGCATAAAGATCCGATGTTTAGTGAAACAAAATGCATACAAACTTTGAAATGGATGAACAATACCAAGCACAAAAAAAGGGAGTGGTGTGCATTTACCAGTCCTTGCATCCCTCGCATTGCACCATAAGGTCGTCCGGATTGTATGGCATCTCACATTTACAATACCTTCAAAACAATAACCAGAACAGCGTCATTTCAAAAACCAATCATCACCAATCAAATATTACATGTGTGTTTCTGTGCGCAATCATCATCACAAAAAGAACACATTGCTTACACAGCCACGCGGTCCGGTGTGAACCCTCCAGTGGAGGCCTTGTACTCAAACCTACAGAAGTAATCCTCAGCTCCCACATTCTCAAGCTTAGTGTAGTTCTTGAAGGAGTGCACTGTACACTTCCCTTCGATAGTGTGTGCACTCTGCACATCATAGTGGTCTGATAAAAACAGCTCCTTGGCCCCATGGAACTGTCTTCTTCCTCCAATCGATTCCTCAGGCCGATAATACCATCGAATCCGAACCTTCACATTGTTGCGGTGGTCAGCTTCGAGCTTCTCCACGCGTGCCACATATGGAGGCTTATCAGTGTCTGATGGCCGCATTAACACACAATCACCAGCTGCCCAGCACAAAATCAATCGAAATATCAATGCCACACATAGCAGAGAAACACCAACTTAACTTCACAAACTGTTTAACAAAAAATCGAGTCTTTAGCACCAATAATTTGAAAAACCATGACAAGTCTTGGGTTTCCGGAGCTCGAAATTGAAATTTTGAATCTGGGTTTTACAGATAACTTCATGTATATATGTAAAGATCGAAAATTTAGCTATCTAAAACATAGATTTAATTTTTTTTTTAATTCGGGTTTTTAGAAGCTAAAATTGGAGAATAAATTTTGGTTTTTTTTCAGAGAGATAGAGGATAGTTACGTCGAACGATTTTGTTGGTGCCCTTGATGGTGTAAGAGTCAAGGTCCTTTTTTCCAGGTTTGGTCTTGGCCATGAATGTTGAGCAGCTGCAACTTCTGCGATTTCAGACAGGCGGATGGCGGCGGAGACGGGGAAGCTGGATTTAGGGAAAATGTGAGAAAAATGAGGCGAGATTGTTGTAGCTAAGTGAGGAATTTATATTAGGGTCTTGTGGATTAGATGGTTTAATGGCGTAAACGGAAACCCTAGAAATTAGAAGGTTTGGAATAACGGGGAAAGAGGGGGGAGAAGATTTGGTCGGGGAGAGAGAGAGAGGGAGAGCGCTTTTGCTTGGACGGATTGCGAGGATGAACAGAATGGATGCCAACAGCATCATGTATCATTCATTCATCACCACCATCATCATCCATTTTTCTTGCATACATTGATGCCCATTTTTATATTACTAAAACAAACTTAAGTCTTTGCTTTTAGTTTTCTTTCTTACTAAGAGTGATGTCATCGATAATCGTCCGGTGGTTGTCAGGCGTTGATGCAAACCAGTCATTTAACGTATGTTCTCAACGAGTCACTCATGTGTGCATAAATGGTTACTCCTAACTCTAAACACATAAATGCAAATCTTCAACGCGTCAGCCATGCACGCACTAAGTGAGTTCCTCAATGCAAGTATCAACAATCATTATCTCTATCCTTTTTAAGAAATTGGATCCTCTTCAAGGCAAATCCTCGGGATCCTCCTAACCCAATAACACGAGTCGTTGGATTTTGATCCAACGGCTACAAATAGGGGATCCCTCTAAAAGTTATAATAATTGTAGCCGTTGAATCAAAATCAAACGGCCCGTGTTAGTGGGTCAGGAGGATCCCGAGGCTTTGCCTTAGAGAGGATCAAATTCCCCTTTTTAATACAACGATATTGATGTGAGTTGGCTTTATGACCTTTTATTTACGATGGGCCAACCACTAACTATGTATTGACTTAACACAAATATAATACGTCATAGTCATTCATATGAGTTGAATTTGTAACCTCGCACATACAAATAAAGATGAATATTACTAAATCGTAGTATTATGACACTATCTTTTTATCAAAATAAAATGATGAGTTCGAACTTGAGAGCTTTTTTAAAATTAACTTAAGATCGCTTCCTCCCCTTAATGTAGATAACATCATTTGTTAAAAAAAAAACTTAAAGATAGGTTTTCAATCTTACAGTTTTCTATTCTTGTATTTAGCTTGAAGGTCAAATTTCACTTCGAACAAGATAAATACAAAATTTATTAGATTCAAATTTAGATTTTAGCGTTTGTCACTTAGTACTATGATCTAGTGGTATTTATCTTCACTTGAAAGTAGAAGGTTTTAGGTTCGATTTTCTCCAAATGCGAATTTAAACTACATTATTGTTAGCCTTTATGAGGCTAAGCCCATCATCTTCCCCTATAGTGTAGATAATATTATTTGTTTAAGAAAATTAAAATTTCAGATTTTAACCTTTAATGCTTACAAACTAAGCAAATAGTCATTTTAAATATATTTCATTATTATCATGTGTTATTATAGGTTAGAGCATGTTTGAAAATGCTTTTTTGACTGACTAAGTGTTTTCAGCTAATTAAAAATTATTTTTTGTACTATTTTTTGCAGAAAATCTTAAATTGCTTCTAAAGTTATAACGCTTTTTAAATAATGTTTTTTTTTCAGTAAACACTTTCAACTATTTTCCCAAAAGCATTTGAATTTTAATATAAGTTTCAACGTACTTCTAATAATCTCAAACCAGCCGTTACTGATCAAATTGATGTATGGAGACATTTTCATTCCTTGCAGAGAAGGTAATGAGAAACCTAGTACAAGCGAACATAGTTTAAATTAGCAGATTAGGTGAGCACACACTTCTCAAACTTTTGTTACTTTTCGTTCAACGACCTACTCTTTTCTCGCCAACACCAATTATTTAAGGCTCAATCGTCTCTTACATTTGGCGTCGGGTTTTCAATTTCTTGTGATACAAAGAAAATATAATGGAAAAAGGAAGGATGAAGACAAGTAGTGAGAGAAAGTGAAAGAAATAAAGAAGGATGAACAAAACAAATTTTTGAAAGTGAAATTAAACAACTTAAAATTGTTTTTTGCATTATTTTGTGTTTGCGTAGCTTTCCTTATACATTTATTCTGTGTCTCTCTCATCATATTTACTCACTCTTCTTTATCTTTCATTTTCACCATGTATTTTACCTGATTATGAAAAAACATAAAATAAAAATTACAAGCCAAAAACCAAATAACTATCAAACAAACACTTAAGTAGTAGAGAATTTTAAGTGGAATTGTAAGATGACGTGACAGTGCTCCAGATAAACCAAAAAAATCTTTTATGTATACTTGAAATACTTATCACGTGTTATACGTTTTCATATGTTATAAAATAAGTAAACGACATGATTGATATGTCTTACTTTTAGTATACTATTAAAAAAAAACATATAATATAATTTAAATGCAATTGTAATTAGGGAATTGTTATTAGCAGTCCAAAAATTTCATTCTACACTCCTTACACGTGTATTTTTCTTTCTAATTATAGAAAGTTTGGAATGCAAAATGAGATTTTTGGAGTGTTTATAACAATTCCCTTATAATAATACATAACAAGTATTCCATATATACATAAACTTTGCAAGTGGCCTTTTACCACAGTGGTAGAAATGTGTTAAGCCCTTGCATAATGGAGTGAGTTCAAATACCGTCGGTGACTAATCTAGCATCTAATTTAACAAAATATTTCGTTTGACAAAAAAAGAAAGATATACATAAACATTACTCTCAATAGCGGTGGTCTTATTATTTCTATTGTTCTTCTTACTTCTATAATCTAATGGCCTCGCAATTCTATCACTTCAATGTGAATATGCGCTAGAGAACACGAACAACTTCTTCATTCAAAATAGATATTTTTTCAAAGGTCCGGCTATCCTTACACATATTTTTACCTTTCACACACCCTTCTTAATTTTCAACCGTCGGATCAAATAAATTGAAGAATATCAATGAAATTAACAAAAGTGAATGAAAGAGGTAAAAAAGAGTGTGAATCACACTATCCTTTTACCAAACTCATGCATGCATGCATGCATGCATGGAAAAACCATGTTTTCTTATTAGGTTAATATTAATTTAATAAACACGACTCAGATTTAGATTCAAGATCTGTTATATATTAGAATATAGGGTAAATTCTATTGGAATTTATTAGGTTTATTTAGGAAATTAATTAGAGTTTTGATTTGATTTTGTAGTAGGATATTTTTGGCATTTACGCATTAGGGTTTCTTAGGTTTATTGCTCTATAAATAGAGCTTGTAATTTAGTTTGAAAGTAAGTTAGTCACAATGTAGCCTCTTAGGGTTTTGTAGCCGTTCCGGCATTCTTCTCGTTTGTTTAATAATATTCTTATTATTTTGTAATCTTATTTGTTGCGCACTCTGATATTCAACTTGGTATCAGAGCGGGTTCGATCCTTAGGGTTCAATCCGTTCTAGTTGGTATCAATTTGTTTGCCTTTGTCGTCGTTCGTTTTAGATTTGTTAGTTGGTATTGATTGTTTGCAAGGAAAAGAAAAATGAAAGAGAGAAAAAAAAAAAGTTTTGCTTGCAGAGGAGAAGATCCCCCAACAAATAAAAAAGGGGACGAAGGAGAAAAGAAGAAAAAAAAAAAAAAGGAACCACGGAAAGGAAAAAAGAAGAAAGAAAAAAGGGAAAAGAAGGAAGGAAAAAAAAATATGGCTGCTGTGTTTTGAGGTTTGGGGCCCACGTGATGCTGCTATTTGGGCTTGTTTCTGTAGCTTATTGTTGCCTTCTACAACGATCACTCGAGTGTTGGACTGGTGACCACTAGAGTGACGTTGGGTAGATGGTGAACTAGATTTTTTTTTAGTTTGTTGGGAAGTTGGCACTGGCATTGAAATCTCGCATTGGCATTGGCATTGACACTGGCATTGGAATCTTGCACTGGCACTGGAATTTGGAGTCTTGCATCTGCATCTGCTTGTTGGCAACCTCATGACGTGTACCGCCATGAGTTTGACGGGGGGTGTTGGAATTTATGAGGTTTATTTAGGAAATTAATTAGAGTTTTGATTTGATTTTGTAGTAGGATATTTTTGGCATTTACGCATTAGGGTTTCTTAGGTTTATTGCCCTATAAATAGAGCTTGTAATTTAGTTTGAAAGTAAGTTAGTCACAATGTAGCCTCTTAGGGTTTTGTAGCTGTTCCGGCATTCTTCTCGTTTGTTTAATAATATTCTTATTATTTTGTAATCTTATTCGTTGCGCACTCTGATATTCAACTTGGTATCATAGCGGGTTCGATCCTTAGGGTTCAATCCGTTCTCGTTGGTATCAATTTGTTTGCCTTTGTCGTCGTTCGTTTTAGATTTGTTAGTTGGTATTGATTGTTTGCAAGGAAAAGAAAAATGAAAGAGAGAAAAAAAAAGTTTTGCTTGCAGAGGAGAAGATCCCCCAACAAATAAAAAAGGGGACGAAGGAGAAAAGAAGAAAAAAAAGGAACCACGGAAAGGAAAAAGAAGAAAGAAAAAAGGAAAAAGAAGGAAGAAAAAAAAATATGGCTGCTGTGTTTTGAGGTTTGGGGCCCACGTGATGCTGCTATTTGGGCTTGTTTTTGTAGCTTATTGTTGCCTTCTACAACGATCACTCGAGTGTTGGACTGGTGACCACTAGAGTGACGTTGGGTAGATGGTGAACTAGATTTTTTGGTGGTCTGTTGGGAAGTTGGCACTGGCATTGGAATCTCGCATTGGCATTGGCATTGACATTGACATTGGAATCTTGCACTGGCACTGGCATTGGAATCTTGCATTGGCATTGGCACTGGAATTTGGAGTCTTGCATCCGCATCTGCTTGTTGGCAACCTCATGACGTGTACCGCCATGCGTTTGACAGGGGGTGTTGGAATTTATTAGGTTTATTTAGGAAATTAATTAGAGTTTTGATTTGATTTTGTAGTAGGATATTTTTGGCATTTACGCATTAGGGCTTCTTAGGTTTATTGCTCTATAAATAGAGCTTGTAATTTAGTTTGAAAGTAAGTTAGTCACAATGTAGCCTCTTAGGGTTTTGTAGCCATTCCGGCATTCTTCTCGTTTGTTTAATAATATTCTTATTATTTTGTAATTTTATTCGTTGCGCAATCTGATATTCAACTATTCATCACTGTATAAGAGCTAAATGTCGACACAATGACACTTGATGTTGAACAATTGGGGTTGAAACTATAATATCTAGATATGGTATGTTGAGGGCATGCATCAACAACGAAGATCTCAAGCAGTACAATTAACATTAATCCTCTGACACTGATGCATCGGATTAATGTTATTAGGTGGTTACCACATAGGTACATTCTCTTTGTGTAATGTAAATCAAGATATAAGATGTGTGATTTTATTAGCATATGACGACAAATATAGGAAAAGTCACGTCAGTGACATGTGATGGTAGCATTATCATCAGTCACATGCGCAATAAAAAAACATGTTAAAAGACGAGAGCACATTTTATTAGAAAACTTTCAGTTCAATAGTAGACTACACCTAAATTAACCATGCATACATTTGATTTCGCGTTCAATCTTCTTTAGTTGACATGTACTGTGTACTTGTTTGGTACTGAGATGATTTTATAAAAAGTGGGTATAAAAAAAAAACTGAGCTTAAAAATGTGTTTGGTAAACAGTTAAAAATAGTTTATTTTCACAGTTTTGGATAAAAAAAGCTGAAAACGTGAAGCAGCAAAAATGAGTTTATGCTCACAGCACAGCTAGAAACAGTTTTTTTTTTGTAAAGTACATACCAATCCAGCCCTATATGATGTCTTTGCAGTCAATGATTTCATATTATCTTATTCTCTTTCGGGTGTCTTTTTTATTTATAATTCTTAACGTGCATGAACCAAAGCTTCAATACTTAATGAAAGACCAGACCATACCAGACACAAGGTTTTGTTCTACAAGTTGCCGGATTATTTTCTTGGAGATCTCGAAAATCCTCAAATGACATCCGTTCATCGTACATTATACGGTAAAAAATTATTGTAATTTTTTTATTTATAATTAAATATAAATAGTATTTGACAAAAACTGACCGCACGATGTATTATGAACGGATGTGATTGGAAGATCTCCAGAATTCTCACAAAGAGGATTGGACGAGGATCCTTTCTCTTGTTTTACACTCGCTCTCTATTCTAGTAAGGAAGCTTCGAGATGACAGTTCACGTTTAATCTTTTATAAGTTTGCAAACCGATTTGGCCGTCAGATCTAAATTATCCCTTCATCGCTCCTCTTCCTACTGGCTTGCAAGGAATATCATGGCCAAGCGTGTTGTGTCCTTGTCCAAAGCAAGTGTTTTAGATGCGCCTTTTGCCCCATTTTCTTTGATTGGTGTTATGCCCACCCCTCAACCCTCTTTTCACATCCACTTTTTAATAAGGGTTTATATCATAAATGGTCTCTGAAATTGACCCCATCAATCATGATAGTCCCTGAAATTGAAAATCGATCAATGTAGTCCCTGAATTTTAACTCGCGAATCAATGTGGTCCTTCTGTTAGTATTCCGTCCAAATTAATTTTAAAAAAAGGTTAGAGAACCAATTTTTCATGGTAAAATGATCAAAAATAACCCTATTACTTATAATTTTACTTACTACCTCTCTTTTCTTTTTTCCATCTTCACTTTTCTCTCCATTTTTTCATGGATTTGGTGCTAAAACTAAAATAAAAACAAAAAAAAGTGGTTCTCTAACCTTTTTTTGGTCATTTTACCATGAAAAATTGGTTCTCTAACCTTTTTTTATTGTTAATTTGGACGGAACACTAACAGAAAGACCACATTGATTCGCGAGTTAAAATTCAGGGACTACATTGATCGATTTTCAATTTCAGTGACCATCATGATTGATGGGGTCAATTTCAGGCATCATTTGTGATATAAACCCTTTTAATAATAAATTTAATGTCATATTTGGCCATTTGTGAAATGACTTTTAAAACCCTAATCTATTTTTTTAGCTAAAAAACATAAAAATAAAAGTGAAAGAGCAATGTGTTATTTCTAAAGAAGAATATGAGAAGCTATGAACAATCCTATCGGAGAAGAATATGAGAAGCCATGAACAATTCTATCCGAGAAGAATATTACAAGCTCGAGCCACGCATCCAATATTCCAATCAATGTTAAAATTGGAAGCAAACAAAACTGAAAATTAGAAGAAAATGGCATATCCTAGCAACTCCTTCCCCCCACCCCCAAAACCACGAGCCAGAGCCACTCCCAAACCAAATTAACTTCTGATTGCAGCCATCCTCTTTTTTCTGCAACCCTAATCATTTTTCTTTCTCCATCTCAATCAAACTCAATTCAACTGAAATCATCATTGTCGGTTTGTGAACAATTACAATTCCATCGAGGATGTCATTGCTTGTTAATGTTTTCTCCTCCAAATTTCCATAGAGAGAAAAGGTCGGCTGGCAGTGAAAGAGGTTGTCGTCGAGTTGGGTTTGGTGGTGTCAGGCTCGGGTGGGTGGGTGGCTTTCGTATTCTCAGTTTTTATTTATTTTAATTTTTATTGAAAAATTAAATTAATGCAAGGACATCTTAGGAATATTAATGGGTGAGAAAATACTGTTTTTATTTTTTAATTTTTTTATGCGGGGTGAAAATATAAGGTGGATGAAGAAATAGGATTGTGGGTGGGTCTATCAACTCTCTTTTCTTTTCACTTGTTTTTATTTTTGTTTCGATTTACAGGAGCATGTGATGGTGGTGGTTTAGTTTCTAGTGGTTCACTCATGCTGCGACGATTTTGGTGGCGAAATCTGGTTGGGACAACCTTTTGGTTGCGGGTTGGAAAAATTTGTGTTGCGCTACCTTTGTTGAATCCAACGAAGAGTTGACTTTCTTAAGGCATCCACTCTTGTGGCTGCTGACGAGGTGGTAGCAGCGGCGGCGTCCTTTTGTTGGATAAGAATTAGGGTTCTTCTGTTTTTTGTCTTTCCGCTAATAGACTTTTCCACTGTATATCCCCAATTTCTATTGGGTTTACTGATGTAATTTGTATTAGGCCTTACCTCATTCAATGAGATTTATATTTTTTCGACCAAAAAACAAACAAACAAGATTTGAAGAACCCTAAATCGTCCCCGCCAAACTATTTGAAGATCTCTCCCCCTTTTCTCTCTTGCACAGCACCAAACCCAAAACCCCATCTCAGCGTCGTCGACTCCTTCCTTTGGTTGGGATCGACGGCAACCCCCATTTTTTAATGTTTTCCCTCTTTTTCCTTTCCTTTCTTTTAGCTATGCATGAGTACTACTCTTCCTATGCCCATTGATGTCGGTTTGAGAAACCACAACTTTATATCTTGGCTTTCTTTGTAGTTACCGGCGTCCTTTGTCGTTTCCTGACATTTTACGCCACTTCTCTGTGTTTATCACCGTTATTTGCGTTTTGAAAAACTCAATCCCCATCCTACAACACCTCTCCTTCAAACCCTCAACATTCATCATCTTCCATCTTGTTCATTTTGGTCATTAGATCTAAAGCCCCGCCCCCTCCTCCTCCCCTCCCGGCGTTCACATCTCCGCACCCACCCGGCATGCTAAAAAGTCGGGGCCAAGCTTGTTGTGACCTTGCTCAAAGCAACGGTGCTTCAGATACCCCCTCAGCCCCATCCCCTTCCCATTTGTTTTGGATTTTGGTTCTACTTGCAGGGGCTTGCATTGGTGGTTAAGATCTGTTGGCTCTTCTCTGGTGTGGCGTTTTGGTGGCGAAATTTGATTGGTTTTTTTTTTTTTTTTTTTTTTTTCTTGTTGCGAATTGAATTGTTTTGCTCTGTAACATCTTCGTCGAATTCAACGCGGAGTTAGTTTTCTTAAGGCGGCTATTCTTGTGGCCTCTGGCAAGGTGGTGGCGACGGCGGCAGTTGGCCTTTGCAGGTTAAGGATTACGGTTTCTTTTTTATTTTCTGCGTTTTTGGTTAATGAGCTTTAACTATCTCCAATTTATTGAGCTGGTTTAATGTAATTGTGTTAAGCCTTTCTCATTCAATGAAATTTCATGTTTTTCAGAAAGAAAAAAAAATATATTGAACTACTTTCACAAAATAATGTCAATGAATCAAGCGTGTTGCCAAAAAAAAAAAAAAAAAAAAAAAAAAAAGATGGAACAGGACGACTTTTGAACCAAAGTGATTTCTGCACTTTCTTATCAGTTTTTGTACTCTTTTATTTTATTTTTCAGCCAATAAATTAAATAAGAATTCAAGAGACAGAAATAATAAGTAGAAAAGTGACGAGTAAACGGGACCAAAGTGACAAAGTCATAATGCATACATAATACAGAAGCCCTATGATCGATAATAATAATTAGAATGCAAATCTGATGATTACAGCCGAGTCGATGAACAATCCATGGAGAAGGGATTGCATATTGCATTGTCCATATAGAAGTGGGGATCATGATGATGGTGATGAAGAGTTGGATCCATCAAAACTAACTGCATGTCCTCCGAAGGCTTCCAGTGGCGTTTCCTTTGATTGATGAACCAGTTATTTATCTGTTTAAGATCCAGACCTGTAGATTCTGCCAATGCTAGCTTCCGAGCCTCCTGCATTTATAATAATCCAGGTATCCTTTTATAATATATCATGCTACCAATACCACAACAAGAGACTAAATATTCGTGATATTGTTTGATTATGTTGTTAGATTGTGAATATGAGTTACGACAGCATGGTGAATTGTTGCACCCTTGCGCAATTTACATTGCCTACCACAACAAGAAACTAAATTCATGGTAGTGTTTGCACATGTTTTTAGAGCATGAAAATGAATTGCGGCAAAAATCACACGATTAATGGTCCAGATTTGAAATAAAGTTAGAACCCCGGATCTAAACGAACAAGGATGTAGATGAGTATGATATTTGTACCGATGGATAGGGCCACTTATAATGTCTGCACCACCAATCCAGCAACTGATGCCGGGCTTCCTTTGGCAATTTTCCATTCTTTTTCTTCTTCATAAATTCCTGCTTGAGAGTGCCCATATATCCACTGTATTTGCGCAGAAGTTGAACTTTGAGTTCTCTATCTTCAGCTTGAGGATCCATGGAACATTCCTTGATGGCATCAGCCTCTTCTGGAGACCCACTTTGCCCAACCAAATCATCACTACTAATACTAGCTGATGATCATGCAGGCCACAAAATCAGAAGAGGCAAGAATATATAAAATATGTATAACCTAGCCAGAAATATTAATTAGTCAAACTTCATGAAAATGAAGGGTAGTACACAGTTACTTTGATGAAGAGACTTAATTTTTCTATCTTCGGTTCTTCACCTTCTGCAGTTAGTACTTACAGGTACTCAGTACCTAATGGTCTGTTGAATTTGGTCCAATGGCTTAAACATGCATGATCAGGAAACTAGCATGCTAGCTAGCTAGGACCTCTACTTTTTGTTTGTAATGTTGACATATAGGACCATTTAATATGTCGGTTAGTCTGATTGGATCCATTTAATTTTAGTAATATGAAACAGTTGGTTGCAAATGAAGATTCAAGGAAAGATTAGAGAGGTACCAGAATCTGAAGAGGAATTAGAGAAAAGAGTAAGAGCTTTGAGTTGGGCGTCAATGTTGGAGAGGAAAAGCATGGCTTCTTTGAAGGGTTTTGTGAGCTCTTCCTCGTACTTGGTCAGCATCTCGCAATACGCCTCCATGAACTGGTCCAGCGCAGGGTCTGGATGATCATCTCCTCCTCTTTTGCTACTCCTCTTTGCTGCCTCAGAATTATAAGCGCTGCAGACCTGCTCTAACCTAGCCGCCACTCCAGCAGGTGCCCCAACCTAATAACAATTAATATATCTCATTAGTTTTGTATTTAATCAATTTCTCAAAATCAACACGGACCCCAGATAACAAGGACATGCAGAGAGAACTCGTAAAACTGAAACCTTGCTAGCTACAAACTTATGACAAATAATCATTGGAAACAATATTCAAAAGTTCTAAGGGGCAATGCAAATGTTTAATACAGGTATCTGCAGATTAGATATATTCCTTTCATAGACCACAAATTCTTTTTTATTTTTTTTTTATTTGTTTATTTTTTTTTTTTTAACAACTCAATATTCTCCTCATTCTAAATGAAAGAGTGAGTACAGTGCTCTAACCGCAAAAATTGTGTGTAGTAAATTGGGTATGTGGGTGTGAGAGAGAAGATAAAGATACCTTTAAGCAATTGACATAGGCAGACAAGAGTTGAGGAAAGAGAGGATGAGCCATAATCTTAGCTTTCACGCTCATCTCCTGATCAATAGTCTCATGCAGATGGCTTTGTAAGTTGGGAATATTGTTGATCAAAGGTAGAGAAAGAAACGGCTTACTATAACTGCTGCTACTAGTAGTTCTGGTTTCTGAATTCATTAGGACAGCGGCTAAAGAAAAATCCAGAAACCCTAAATTGTCACTGTTACGACGGATTCCTCCTTCCATCTCTCTCTCTCTAGAAACCCAAATTTATCTGTCTTCGCACTTCAGTGGCCTGGAAGTGGAACAGCTAGCTTTTTCTTTCTTTTTCAGAAGAGGAATTGCCTCCCGGTTTTTAAGCTAAAACTCGGATAGTCTTTGTGTACAGTGGTAGTCAGTCAAAAAATTACATGACATATCAATAGACCTCCCTCTGAAATGGTCACTTTTCTTTCCTTTTTTCTGTACGTAAACAGTGATCTCATTTGTCCTCCCTCGGAAATTGTCACTTTTCTTTCCTTTTTTCTGTACATAAACAGTGATCTCATTTGTCCTCTGTCTCTGCAGTGGAGAGCCTCCACTCTAGGTTTAAATTTTTTTGAAGATTCAGAACGTGCACGCGGAGTTAACGTGTACTTCTAATGAGAAAACTCAGAACCCTTTTCCTTCCCGATGAAATATTTAAAAAGCAATTTGTTTATGCAAATTATTTCATCTATCCATTCCATCTCCTCGTTTATTGTACCACTTCCATTGCTGCCTCTGCTTCTGCACTGCACGTTGCCTTTCCCTTCGGTCCTCACTCCTCAGTGCAAATTATTTAATTACCACTGTAACCTATATCTGCTGTTTGATGATTGATGGTAAATGATCAAATGTTAACAGTCCATCTTGGTAATCGACGGTCGCCAGTCACTTTCCTTCAATCCATCCATCCATTTCAATATCCTGTGGTGATTTTGGATTTCCTTTTCCAACACTCTCCTCCATTGCCCTATATCTCACATCTCTCTTTTTAATTAGTCTAGTCTAGTGATCGTCATTTCTATTATATTGTATGTTTGGACGAGGAAAATAAATTTAGAATTATAATAAAAATAAAAATTTATAAATTAATATGCATTAATTTCTTTATTTAGATTCATAAACATAGACATTTAAATTTCCACCTAAACAAAAAACTTGGAATTTGTGACCTCCAATTCCCAAGTTTAAATTCCATGTTAATATGTGTCATTTTCAAATTTCTATGAGTGAAAATTTAAAAATAACAAATTATGTATTCAAATTTCAATGTTCTTTTAGATTAACAAAAAAAAAATTTCACAAATTTTAGAAAATAAAATTCCGTCATTTCAATTTTCGTCATTTTAAAATTCCTTACTAATTTTAAATTTCCTCAACTAACATAGTGTTAAAAGAATTCAAGTTGAGTGTAAAACGGCAGATACATTATATATCTCAATTCTCTAAAGGTAAATTTGTCAAAAGAATTCAAGTTGAGTGTAAAACGTCATATACATTATATATCTCAATTCTCTAAAGGTAAATTTGTCAACCGTTGCCAGCTAAATATAGCCAAAATCAGAGAACTACAACACGTTGAACATTTAATAGTGAAAAACTCACCTCACTCACTCTTTGCATGCTTCACTTCTGAAAGAAGAGCCGTAAGTGCTACTAAAATCCAATCACAAATGGACAAGTTTTCAATTTCAATTATTCAGATAAGTGTCCATTTGCTATCCAATCATAATTTCAATTTCAATTATTCAGACACGTATCTATTTATGATTGAATTTTCAGCTCTTTTTTTCAGCAGCAGCTGAAGCATGGTTTCTCTCATTTTATCCACACTACCATGTTGAGAAAAATATATATTCAAAATTAGTTGAAATAGCTAATGTTGTCGAAAGTGCCAAGTGATTATAGATGAAATAGTTATAAAAAAAAAATTAGGAAAACTAATGAAAATGGCTTGAAAACTATGAGTTTTAACGATAAGGACAAAATAAAGGGTAAAGTGAATAGTACCATGATTAACTTTTTAGTGTAAAAATATGGTTTTTCGTTAAAGTAAACAGTACCGGGAGTTTTTTGTTAAAATTCCTAAAAAATTACGACAAAGTTGAAAATTACAATACGGGAAACATTGAGATGACAATCTTGCAAATGAGGTCAAGTTTGCCTTTTGTTTCACCCACACTGCTTTAAATCCTATAAAGACACTCATTCTTTCCAATGTTGTTGGGAGACTGGTACTTTAGGAGATAAGATCATCGTCGGATCCTCTTTGTGAGGATCCTAGCCGAATTCTTTTTGTGAGGATCTCATAAATTCTCAAATCACATTCGTTCATCGTGTATCGTGGGATCAGTTTTCGTCAGGTATTGTTAAGCCATTGATACACACTTTGTTAATCTTTTTACATTTGTGGGAGCCCGTGAGTGGGGTACAATATTATATTGTATTCAGCCTAAAGTTACGGATGACATGAATGCATCCCTTCTCGTTCAGGTTTCGGCTGAGGAAATTCGTGTGGCTGCTTTTCAAATGGGGAAACTCAAGGCTCCTAGACCTGATGGTTTCCAGGGCGTATTTTATCAAGGGTTTATATCACAAATGGTCCCTGAAATTGACCCCATCAATCATGATGGTCCCTGAAATTGAAAATCGATCAATGTAGTCCCTGAATTTTAACTCGCGAATCAATGTGGTCCTTCTGTTAGTGTTCCGTCCAAATTAACACTAAAAAAAGGTTAGAGAACCAATTTTTCATGGTAAAATGACCAAAAAAAGGTTAGAGAACCACTTTTTTTTGTTTTTATTTTAGTTTTAGCACCAAATCCATGAAAAAATGGAGAGAAAAGTGAAGATGGAAAAAAGAAAAGAGAGGTAGTAAGTAAAATTATAAGTAACAGGGTTATTTTTGATCATTTTACCATGAAAAATTGGTTCTCTAACCTTTTTTTAAAGTTAATTTGGACAAAACACTAACAGAAGGACCACATTGATTCACGAGTTAAAATTCAGGGACTACATTGATCGATTTTCAATTTCAGGGACCATCATGATTGATGGGGTCAATTTCAGGGACCATTTGTGATATAAACCCTTTTAGCAATCCTTCTGGGATCAGTTTGTGATTGAAGTTAATGCATTGATTGAGGATTTTATGTTGGGACATCTCATTCCTAGCCGTATTAATTCCACTCATGTGGTGCTCATTCTGAAAATCCCAAATCCAGAAGCTATTTCCCAATTCAGGCCCATTAGTCTTTGTAACTATTCTTAGAAAATATTATCAAAGGTTCTTGCAAATCGCCTGAGACCTCTATTTCCGGACCTGATTTCCCCTACTCAAAATGCTTTTATTGCTGGTAGGCAGATTCAAGATAACATTGGAATTGCTCATGAACTCTTCTATTTTCTTAAGACGCGAAGAACAAAAGGTAAATTTGAGCTCGGAATCAAGCTAGATATGCATAAAAGCGTATGATCGAGTTGAATGAGATTTTCTTATGTCAGTTATGGGAAAAAATGGGATTTGCTCAGCGTTGGTGTAGTCTGATTTACGGTTGCCTTTCTTCGGTTGATTTTGCTATTTTGGTTAATGGACAGCCGGGTCGGAAATTTGCTCCCTCGCGTGGTCTTCGTCAAGGTGATCCTGTGTCCCATATTTTTCCTTCTTGTTCGTGAGGTGTTTTCTCGGATTATATCGAGGGTCTGTGAGAGTAAGATGATTTCGGGGGTTCGGCTTAATCCCCATGGCCCTGTTATTTCACATATTTTCTTCGCGGATGACACATTGTTCTTCTTAAAGGCTGATGTGGTGAACTGTACGAATTTAATGCACCTTATAAATCAATATTGTGCGACTTCCGGTCAGCAGGTCAACTTCCACAAATCTAGTATTTTTTTCGGTGTGAATGTTCCTACGGTCTTGAAGCAGGAACTTAGTCAAATTCTAAGCATACCAGATGTTGATGATCCAGGGACCTATCTTGGTGTACCGGCTCTGTGGGGTAGATCAAAGAGGCAAGGTTTGAATTATGTGAAGGAGTGGATTCCGGGCAAGCTTCAACGATGGAAGCAAACAACATTATCACAAGATGGAAGATAGGTTTTAATTAAGGCGGTGGTTCAAGCTATCACGGCCTATCCAATGAGTCTTTTTAAATTTCCAGCTAATCTTTGCAACGAGCTGGACTCCTTGATTGCGCGGTTTGGTGGGGGCAGGACATGGAGCGGCATCATATTCACTGGCTCTCCAAGGATACTCTTAGGCTTCCCAAGGCGAATGGTGGACTTGGATTTAGGAGCTTTATGGATTTTAATGATGCTTTACTAGCTAAACAATGTTGGAGGCTCCTTCATGAACCTGATTCTCTTTGGGAAAAAGTGTTGAAAGCTCGATATTTTCCTCACTGTTCTTTTTTAGAAGCCAAGCAGGGCGGTCGTGCATCATAGGCATGGTCTAGTTTACTTTCAGGTTGTGACATTTTGTTACGAGGTGCACACTGGCAAGTCATAAGCGGAAAGGATATACGGGTTTGGGGGGATCAGTGGTTGCCTTCCATCCCGGTTGGCCATCCAGCTCCAAGAGGGCCGGTGCAGGTAAGTCCCAATACTAAAGTGGTTTCTCTGATTAGTCAGGATGGAGGTAGGTGGGATATTGATTTCTTGAAACCAATTGTTCTGCCGGAGGAGTATGAAGCCATATTGGTTACCCATATTAGGGATCCTTCGTTCCGGGACCAGTTTATCTGGCCATTTGATAAGAGGGGCATCTACTCTGTTAAGTTCGGCTACCACTGGCTGTATTCTAGGAAGGTAACTCGGACCAACTTTCGATCTTCTTCGTCTTTTACCATTCCAGAGTTGCTATGGAAAGTGGTGTGGCATTTAAAAACTCCTCCAAAACTTAGAAATTTTATATGGAAAACAGTGCACAATGCCCTTGCTACGATGGCGGCCCTCTATCAACGGAATTCGACCTCCTCTCCTCTTTGTCCCATTTGTCATTCTCAAGAGGAAACAGTTGAGCACCTTCTTCTCCTCTGTCCATGGGTGAAAACGATTTGGTTTGGGGGCATTTTAAATTATAAAGTTAATAGGGACGAAATTTCTAATTGGCCGAATTGTCTATTGGCAATTATCCTGGCCTGTGATCAGTAAAAAAATGATAGAGATAGGATTATGACTTGGGTTGCATTTTCTTGTTGGTATATTTGGAAGGCTAGGTACGCATTCCTTTTCCAACAGAAACCAATTTTTCCTTCACAGGTGATGCATGTTATTTCCACACAGGTAAGAGCTTTTGAAAAGGCTTCGTCTAAGCCATTGGTAACTTTGGGTCACGGCAATTTGCCACAACATCAACCTCACTTGTCTTTGCAAGCCCGCTGGCAAATGCCATGTTATCCATATGTTAAAATCAATGTTGATGCTAGTTGGGTGGCTGCCTCGAATGATTGCTTTATCGGGGTGGTGGTGCGGGATTCTCAGGGTCGTTTTCTTGCTGCCAGGAGGTTCCACTTTCAGGCCCATTATGTTCCGATTGAGGCTGTGAGTTGGGACATACTTTGGGTCTACAATATGTGATAGTTGAATCTGATTCCTTGAACTCCATTTCCTCTTTATAGGATAACATTTATAATGGCAGGTGGGAGACGTTTCCAATCTTAACCAAATGCAAGCACATTGGCAATTCCTTCCATGACTGTCACTGGTCTTGGCTCCAAGATCAGCCAATATAGCGGCAGACCGGTTGGCGTCGTGTAGTTGTGTGGAGATGTGTGATTTTACTTGGGTCGATCGACCCCCATCTTCACTTGTTCATGTTCTTAATAAGGACGGACTTCCTTGCCCACATTAATTTTCTTTGGTTGTGCAAGGGGTGACACTAGTTGCTTTCTGGTAGTGTTGCATTCTCCCCCTTGCGCTTCCTGTTTTGTTTTTTGGTTGTTAGCCTCATTGTGGGCTTTCGTTGTACTCTTTGGCTTCTTAGCCCTGGTTATGAAATCCAATTTCCAAAAAAAAAAAAAATGATTGATAATTTCAACAATTTACTTATCAAACTGAACTTCGCATGCTTTGCAAAACAGATAGCCTACTGCATCACAAGAACATAAAAGTTGTCGTTGATTTCGTAGCTAATTTTCAAATTTTGTCGGTATAACATAAATTCATCAAAGAAAAATAGATCCGTGCGAAGGACAGATGCACTTGAAATCAGGCTTGCGGATTGATGAGATGTGTTTGCAACCTCCTAGAGTTTTTGGATAATAACAGAATTGGCTATACCGGCTTGCTCTATTGTTTGGTCTAGATCTGTCAGCTGTTTGGGAGGGAACCCCATCGTCTGTAGTCGGTAACTTCTTGTCCCATCAGGTCTTGAGGCATCAATAAAAGCATGGATGTCTCTGATTGTATGGTGGTGGTTGAAGCGGGATACCATACGCGTGCCATCTGCTAACCTTAGCTGAACAGAGGTTGACGGCAATGACTGATCCACAACTAAGCCCATTGAAGGCAATGGAGCACCTGTAAGGGGAGGAGCGGCAGCAGTTGACTCAGAGGTAGCTGCCCCAGACTCAGTGGTAGCTGCCGCAGAGGTGCTGCCACCTAAAGTTCTTCCAACACCCTGAAAAGCAACATGCCTCTTCACTGGTTCCTGCAAAATAATAAGCTCAAAGGGATCAGAAAGATTGCACCAGATGCATATTAATAACATATACCAGAGTAGGAGAGAACGAAGCACAAACAGGATATTCTTCATCCCGCCTAGTAAGATTAACATGAACAGCAGTCCTCTTATTGCCTGGTTCAAGCTCTTTCGGGCACTCGGACTTCTTGATGCTCTGCATTCATAAAAACATAACATTTCCTATCAGCACTCAGAAGAGAGATCAAATCAAAGGAAAAATACAACAGCAAAAACAATGAATATCTATAATTTCAACAAGAGGCGAAAGGAGATCTACTAATCAAAATAATGAGATCAATACACGAGGAAGTAAATATGTTTTGTTCATCATAAGAGTTATGGTCTGTTTTATATATATGCAAATTCTGGCCTTATCATCTTTAAGCCAACCTACTCTTCTGTGCTTGAAATTCTTAGCTTAGCCAAACAGTTAATGATTGTCAATGCGATGTTTTATACATAAAGTAAGTTTCATACATTTTTCTTTCGGTTGTAGCTTACTATGTGACATTTTAGGAGCCATTATATGTTTTGAGACAACGGTTAGGAGCCATTATATGTTTTAGGAGCCATTTTAGCATTGCTTGACTACGCCAAGGATCCTATCCCCTGATATAACATTTCAGTTTTGATATCAATGCAGTAAAAAGAATCCACTAAACCCTATATAGGTCAAGCATCATTAGAACTTACTTCCAGGAAGGGTGCATTTTCGGGATCATCCAGCCTACGCAAAGGACCATCATCTACAGAAAACCCATTCCTCCAAAAAGTGATAGTGTGAACGATAGTTTCAGGCGGCTGAGGAGCAGCAGTCGGGACGGTCTCCCCTGAAAGCAGTCTAGCTGTTCCACTGAAACTTTTTGAGCTTGAAGAAGGCTGATGGACATCTAAAGGTCCTTGTGCGGCCGCCAGCTGCCTAGCTTGACTGAATATTGAATCCACATCGCTGCCTTTGGTAGGGTCCTGGACAAGCATTCCACTAGAACCAGCAACAACATGACAAATTAAAACTAAAAACTAATAGCATGTTTAAAACACGAAAACAATTGCAAATTTATATACATCAAAGATGGTTTATATCTACACAAAATCGAATTCCACAGATAGCTCATATAGAAACAAAAGTAAGAATGTTACAAACAGAACCCCATTACGATATTAATCCACAACGTTCTTCAGTCTAAAAATAATCTACTTGCACCCCATTACAATATCATTGACAACAAATTGAAATTTTCTTTCTTTTGGTAGACTTGGCACAAAGCCGAGTGCAATGGCGTTCTAGGATTCATACAGCCGACCCCACTTAGTGGGATAAGGCTTGATTGTTGTTGTACTAACTTTGGTTTTTCTCAGCAACCAAACACAATGGAAGAATGAATGTTACAACACGAAGAAAGGAGATAAAATGCATTGATATCTCAAAGCAAACATTCGGCATTACTGATTAGCATTCTACTGTTTTCTGGGTTCCTAAACATAGGGTTAAGAGCAACAAACTATCCAAATTAGGGAAAAAAATGGATCATTTTCCTGGGAACCAAATAAAAACTCAGAAATAAAGTACCTTTTCTCGCCACCAGTGTAGTACTCCTGGGGTTCATCGGAGTCACTATCGGACCCGCTCTTTGCCGGCCGATTCAGATCGGAAAGCGTGCGTATGCCACGCGGACGACTCGCAGATGGCGGGTTGGCATCACCCTTGCTGTCGGATCCAGTAGCTGCGGCGCGCTTCGATCGGAGCTGGTAGGGCGCACGAGACGCGGGCGACGGCGAGCGAGAGCGCGGCGGGGACTGCGAAGGAGAGTAATTGGGGGAGTGCGAGGGTGAGGGAGAGGGAGAGTGGGAGGCGGGGATTGAGCGCGGGGCGGCGTGGGTGGCCTCGGCGGAGGCTGGGACGGCGGCGTTGTTGTCCAAAAATGTGGAAACGGCGGCGTCGAGGTCCCAGTTGTGGGATTCAAGGAAGAAGAGGGCTTCTTGCTTCGAGGCGGACGTGATCTCGCAGAAGGAGTTGATGACGGCGTCGTTTTGGGGACTGGATTCTTGAGCTTCGACTTCCATGGCGATTGGATTGTTCAGTGTTTCGCTCCGAATCGGATTCCTTGATTGTTTTCCAAGACTTCCCAGTGAGTGAGATTCCACAGAAACTCCAAGCTACAGTTTTGTGCTCTACATTTTATAGGTGTAATGCTTCATGAAACGGCGTCGTGCTAAGTCGGTTTGTGATCTCAATTGCGATTAGACGGCATGTCGTTTCGTGGGCATTATTCTACTCAAATAAGTTAAATACCATAATCCACTCAAGGAATGAAATCTAATTTTAAATATTCCAGGACCCACCATGCATATTTTAAAGCATTATCATAAAAGAATAGTTTGGATGTGCTTTTAAAATAATTGAAAGCGTTTTTATTAAAAATGTTTTAGAAGCACTTTCAAACGAGCATATATTTTTAATATTCTTTTGTTATCTAAAACTGTTTTTAGCCTCTTCATACATTGTCAAATGAGGCGCCTTCTATTACATCTTTGAATTCGACTTCTTTTCTAATTGAAAGCTCATTTTGAAAATGTTTCTTAAATGACTGAAAACGCTTTTGGTGAAAATGTTTTTTGAACCAATCCTTAGAAAAACACAAGTGAATCCTTCATAGAAGAAGCACATATGAAGCATTTCAAGTGATTGTGGAACGCAAAAATATTTTCTCTAAAAACGCTTTCAGTCATTTTAAGCACTTCCAAACGAGTCTTAAGTTTATTTGACCTAATGGAGACTCAAATGATACAAAAACTTTGATTACCCAAAAATAATCTTAATATTTCATTACAAAAAGAGAAAAATATTGTATGATGAAACGGGCTCTGGTCTCATACACTTCCCAGAAAGAACACATGAACGGTGATACTATCTACATTCTTGGCCTGGATTAAGACAACTGTAACTGAACTTTGACAAGCTTCGAGCACTGAGTAAAAATTTCATTCAACATGCAATCTGCATGTCACAGCCATTCACCTGCAAACAAGAAACTCCGAAATTAAGGAACTTTCAGACGCAATTTTATAACGAAGAATATACAAACAATGACGAAGAAGAAATTAACGTTGATGAGCATTTAAGTTGCCATTTTTAAGCATCGGGGTTTAGACGTACATAGTTGTTACAACAATGAAGAAGAAACTAGTAGTCTGTAGAGTTAGGTTTAAGAAACGAATGTGCAGTTGAGCAAAGCTGCAAACTGCAAGCCGTAAGAGATGGAAGATCAAAGGAAAACATAATTACATTTTAATTGCCTTGTTCGTGGCTGCCAATCTCTGATTGTTTTAGTTTCTAAAATATTTATATACAAGAATCTAAAGAAACAGTGATCTAAGCTACATGCTTGAACAAAATTTGCAACGAAGTGCGTGACTCAAAAGTGCTGTTGAATTTTTAAGATGCCCAAGTTCCTTCCTCCTAACAAGATACTATCATCAGATACATAAAACTTAAAGCTTCTCAACCACATGTGAAATGAATTAGTTTACAAGTTTGATTACGAATTAGATCGACGTGATTGACCAATCAAAAGTAATCATTCTCTTCAAATGACAAGGGATAATGGTCACCATATTACAAAGCACAATTTACAGCTTTCACAACTAAACATCTTTGGTCATCATCGATTAGCCATTAACATGGAACATAACTTACCACTGTACCAAAGGAGTTCATGTACATCGAGTGGCAGCATCTCCACTGTCGGGAAGGCGAGGAACCACAACAGGTCCTCCCCTTACTTTTTCAACAGCAGAAGTAACCCTCAATGGCCGACCCAGCAATGCCTGCAAGCAGAACTACGTTAATCAGAAAATCTTTATAAAAGAAACAAACTTTGATCCATGACAATATAGTTTCTTCATCACCTTTCCATCCATGGCATCTTTTGCAACCTGTGCTTCATCTTCCTGGGAGAAATCAACAAATCCGAACCCTCTTGACCTACCGGAATCTCTGTCATACACTATCTTCACTACAATGCAGAATATGAACAAAGATTTATTCTTTTTTAAGGAAAACCACACATAACATCCAAATCATTGAGAAATAAACTGGAAGTGATCATTGGGACTTTTTATCGAACACGTAGACGACAGATGAATAATTTGCAAAATTTCAAACTGGGAAACCAAGATTTTACCTTCGGTGACCTCCCCGAATGAAGAGAAGGCGTCTTTCAATGACTTCTCGTCCACCGACCATGACAGTCCTGCAAAACCCAAAAGCCAGATCACCATAAAAAGGATCAAAACACGAAAACTACAAACTTTGGAGGTGTATTGTATGTATGGGGAGGAGTGGGGGAGAGAAACCTCCAACGAAGAGCCTGTTGTTTTGGGGAGGAGAGGAGGAGGAAGAAGACGGTGGTGCGCAGAAGAATCGCCGACTTAAAGTTGGGTTTTGGATTGTGATTGTTGTCGATGCTCTTCGAGCAAGGAGCGTCCACAAAGTGTTGTTCTTCATTGATGGCATGATTAGCCGATGACTTGTTCCTTCTTTTTGCGCGCTTTTCAGTTTTGAGCTGGATTTGGTTGAATTTTTTTGAGGTCCATGCCACCTGGGCATAAATTTTCTTTAGGTCTTAATTATTGAAATGCCCTTTAAAACTAATGTCGAATCTCATTTTATCCTCCAAAACTCAAATAACATTACTCCACTTCATTTTATTCTTTGAAACTCAGAAAACATTACTTCTTAAAACACACACTCTACACCATCTCAATCTCTGCTTGAATGGAGGAAGTCTTGAGTCAACTCACACAAACGGAAAGATAATATGCTTATATTATTTCAATATCAAGTTGTGGCTCATTGTGACTCGTTAAGAATGAATAACGATCAATTTTAAACGCACTACAAGACATCTAATTAAAATAATGATGAGTAATTATTTTCCAATTGTAAGCATTTCCAAATGTGCTGGATTAACGTAAAGATTCTTAAGAGCCCACTCGTGCTGGAAAGATGCAAAAAAATTTTAATGGTGCACATGATATTTCACCAGTAATGGAAGAAAGAATATAGACATTGCACATGATATTTCACCAGTAATGGAAGAAAGATATTGCACATGATATTTTATCGAATTCGAACTCAAGACCTCCTTCAACAGAGTCGAAGAAATTTAATATCTCTTGATTGTCAATTTACACCGGCCATTTTTCCGATGAGTTCAGGTCATGAACTATACGCATATAGCCATTGGTGCCATTTTCCAATTTCACCCAGTTTCCGGTAAAAGTTACAAGGAAAAGGGAACCAAATAAACTCCAGCACTCAACAATCTTCTACCCAAAGGAGCTAGCCCTCGCCATTGTTATCGCGGGTAACGCCTCCGTTGAAGAACATAGTTGAGGTCGTCTCTGCATCAGATACACAATGAACCACAAATTTATCAGCTCACTTTTCTGCTACAATAACCTATGAAGCCAGAGAATTGTCGCAAAGACGCCATTAAATTAACAACTCAAGAGATAAGAGAAGGGAGACTATTTCAGTATTTCCGGTAGCGTTTTTAGTTTTGGCGAAGGCGAACCTGAGTTTTACGGTGTAGAGATAATTGCAGAAAGAACAGTATAAGATGGTTCTGTCTCGGTTCTGAATCATCATTGATACCTAAGCAGAGGATCCAAGGACAACCTGTTGACAGTATAAGTCGCAGCCGCCTCACAACAATTAAACGATCCCCCATCAAGAACAAAGACGAAATGAACATGGGATGGGATATTATACAAGATGCAGGAAAAATGCAGCAAATAGTCAATTGTTCATACACCACAAGACTAAAAAATATACAACGACGACTTGGACTACCCAAAACAGAGGTGAATTACATTGATACAAGTTGAAAACCAGCCGGAGAACTAACAAACTAACAATAATGCGGTACCGTACAACATAAAGAGCAAAAGGTTGATCACATAGATCAATAACCTTGGCCCTAGTCTAAAAGAAGTTGCAAATCATTACCGTGTGATCAACCCTTTTCGCGCCAACTGACTACTTTCCGCCCTAATTTTGATCATCTTCTGCTGCTTCCACTGCCAGATCAAGAGACTCTTCACTCTGCTTGGAACTTTCCGCTTCTTCGAGGTAAGAGGGGCCTTGTTGATGCCTCCCAGCAAGAACATCGTCATCATCCAGAAGACAAAGGCTACCTACACAAATAGTTACCGTGACAGGACGCCAAATACTATAATTTTCCACCATAACTACACCAGGGGGAAAACCATGAATTTCAACTTCTTTGACAGTGTTTTCCTCTATGTCAATCCAAAAAAGCATATAATAGTCATCTATAAAAAGAACCATTCCACCATTCTTCGAGAACACCAAGGGTTTGTAATGATAGTTCATACGAAAAAGGGTACCACTGTCCTTCTCATTAATAGAATAAATCAAGGTCCAAGATTCTGCGACTCCAAATTCCTTCATAATCCAACCATCATGTCTGGTTCGTCCATAACGAACACAAATACATAAACAGTCTCCCAAGGCCTCCAAAACCAAATATGGCTGATCAACCGGGGCTGAAAACGCGCTACATTCCTCAGTGGCAAGATCAAGGGTTATAATTGTGTATATATCTGAACCATCATCCATCAGCCAACACAGAGAACCGTTCACATAAACGATATTATGTAAATCAAATACATAATCACTCCACCAAGGGATGTTGATGTTTTGGATCCTTTTCCATGAGTTAGATTTTAGGCTATAAATTTGAACCAAACAAGTCAAAAAATATGGATCTTTATTTAGAAACTCCACAAATCCAACAAGTTTATAGTCATCGTTAATGGAATCATACCCGAAAGCATAGTAGGGAGGACCGAGTTTGGTCATGATATTCAAATCCGCCTCAAAGGTTGTGGGGGGAATCATCTTGAACTTTTGAATTGAAGGGTTCCAAAAAGCAATATCTCCGTCCTCCCCTTTGCCTCTTTTGCGAATGCAAACCAGGCCGTGAACGGAGCGGCCCACGATCTCGGTGTACGCGGCAGGGCATTTTATCCACCTTACAGATATGAAATCCGGCAACCGCGGATCGAAGGGATCAACTTCAACCGGCGGTTCAGGGCATTTCAACGGCGGAGCAATCTCGACGCATTCCCCGAACGCCTCCGAGTCGTCAAAAGACACTGAAAAGAAATCGGAAGGATACGACCCAACTAAAAGGGCGCGATCAGAGTTGGTTGCGGCAGAGCGTTGGAGATGGGCTTTGATGAAGAGGCGGCTGCGGATGGTGGCGTTCCAAGATTTGGAAACACAGAGGGATCGGAGCAAATCCTTGGGAGGGAGACGCGTAAGGATGTCGAGGAGTAGCTCCGGAAGGAGGTCTGACAGTGACATGTTTGATTTGGTGTTGAAAAATATTGAAGCTTGTTGATTTGGGGTTCTAGGGTTCAATTTGTGCAATTGAGCGGTATGGGAGGAGGGAAAGGTAGGGACGAATGGACCATTATTTTCGGGAGATTTTATTCGAATTCATGCGATCTCTTTCTACACTTAAATCCAAATTTACTAGCTAAATTACTCTCATAAATCTAATTCAATTTATAAATTTGTCTCTACAGTCTACACCAATTTAGAAAATACAAATCCAAATTTTGTAAACAAAAGTCCATTTCAAGTTAGGACTACAAAAATGTAAACAAATTCATAATCTACGCAATATGATTGTTCTTACAATCATACTATGATAGACTTACCAATAAATAATATATATTTTTTCTATTTCACTAAACTAAATTGTGAAACTATAAAAACCATGCACTGGGTTTTTTTGGAGATAGCCCATCAAAGTTGAAATCAAACCACCTAATGAGACATGGTCATTTTCTCCATGGTTTAAAATCTCTTTCATTCTCTAGCTCTCTCTCCCATTCGTTTATTAACATTAGTTCGGTCAATTAGGTATTGTTACTCTTTCACATCTGAAATGGCTTTATCAATTCTTAAAGGACTTCTCAGAGGAAGTTTCATATAATCTATCCATACCAGAAGTGGATGAAGTTTCAGTGGTAGCTAGTCCATGGTTTGAATGAATCCTGTCTCACTCTTGGTCCTGTATTTGTAGTACTTTAATCAAACGAAAAGGACTTCTCAGAGGAAGTTTCATATAATCTATCCATACCAGAAGTAGATGAAGTTTCAGTGGTAGCTAGTCCATGGTTTGAATGAATCCTGTCTCACTCTTGGTACTGTATTTGTAGTACTTTAATCAAACGAAAGAACCATGCATTAGAAGGCCAGATGAAACAATTACATGGATTATTTGGATGAAATAAGGGGTGATGGTAGAGTTTAATTATAGAGTGTGAGTTTATTCATAAGTTTTAGTTTTATTGTTAATTTCATTTCACACTTGATGGTAATTATGCAATAGAGTAAAAAAGACAATTAAAATTAAAGTTTAAATTGGGTGTAGAAAGATGTTATATGGGTTCAAATAAATTTCCCTTATGTCTCTCATCCTTAGGAGGTCTTCCTCCACTAGCAGGTTTTTCCAGAAAACTTCATTTATTATGTGGATGCCAGGCAGACCTATATTTTTTGGTTTCAATATACTCCTTTTTTTTTCATTATTGTTGGAAGTGGCCATAACACTCTGTTTGGATAAGAAAACTTAAAAATACTAAAAAAATTTAAAATTGGAAATTGAAATGATAGAATTTTATTTTCTAGAATTTATGAATTTTTTTTGTTTGGTTAACTTAAAAGAACAATGGAATTTGAATAGGGAATTTGTTATTTTTAAACTCTTACTCCCAAATTCCAATTTTTTTTTTCTATTTTTTTCTATATTCTAACACTATGTTTGGATGAAGAAATTTAAGATTACTAAGACCTACTCCAACTTTTGGAGTAAAACTTAAACTTTAGGTTTTAAACAACTTGCTCCATCCCTTGGGGCAAATATGATTTAAAACTTAAAACTCATTTATGGACCAAATTTAGCCCAGGATTTCCCCTTGAGTTAGTGGAGCTGACCCACCATATATGTATATTATTTTTTAGTTTTATATTTATAAATTCATTGAATCAAACTATTAAGATTTAATTTGATGAAATCCAACGGTAAAAAAAAAAAAAATCTAGTGGTCCAAATTTAAATCTAACTGCTAAAGTAATTAAAAGAAAAAAAAAATTATGTGTTTCATATTCTTTCATAGTGTTTCACGAGTTTCATGGTGTCGGTTAGTGATTTTTCAATATTTGTCGGAATCCAAATATTTTTAGGTTGAAACGTTCATAAAATTAAATTAAAATAGTCTACATAATTTTTTTTCTTTTAAAAAAGTTACTTTAAGAAGAAAAAAATTAGCCTAAATTCATTTTTTAATAATCTCGTGCTAAAATTTTAACCCAGAAAGGTTGCAGCAAAAAAGTTATTTCTGGGTTAAGACCTAAATTTTATGGGCTAAAAATTTTAGGTTTTAACCCAAGGGTTGGAGATGGTCCAAGGAATTTTAAAATGATGGAAATTGAAATGACTGAATTTTATTTCCTAGAATTTGTGACACACCCCGATTAGGAATGTCCACTAGGACTCCGAATCGAGATGCGCTGGCCGACACCTGGAAGGTGATGAAGCCATAAAGTGTAGTGATGTGGAAAATGTGAATAAATTTAAATCTAAAAATGCCGAAATACAAGAGTGCGCATGTGAGCGGGAATGAACCTATTTCCCACGTGATGTCAGAGTATAAGTACGATACATTAAAATAGGATGAGAATTATACCATCAAAGGTAATCGTCTACACCAAGATTTGCCAATAATCATCGTCGGTACGAAAGCTCTGCTACTAAAACCTGGAGGGATGAAAAACAAGGGTGAGTGGGCCTGAAAATACAACTTTGTAAAAACCTTTTTGAAAACATAATAACCCCTCTATGTAAAACAAGTATAGTTTCCAAAATATACATACTACGTATAGTAAGAAAATATCTACCGTAGCCTGCAAAATCTCAATAAATCAATACGGCACAATAATTCATAAATAAGTGCATGACGACCGTAATCGTATAATCTCGCCTAAGCAAAAACACCATAATCGAATGCTCATCGACACATGCTGACACACGAGTTCATGCGAAGATATTCTGACATGAACAGGACTGGGTGTAATATAAATATACGCTCTAATGCTACAATCGCGTGAAGATTGGCTCTATTTGCGATCACATACGAGTCGGAGTTGCCTATTGCAACCTGTACGACAGGACTGGCACCTACTTAGATCTAAGACGAGCGTGCGGTGCAAATGTGAACATACACGTGAAAGATTGATCCTGGCCTTGGGCGAGCACGAACACCGGTGCAGCAACGATGATCAGATAACATAAATGCGATCACGCAACAGTAAATCGATAATTCACATCGACATAATGGTAATAAATAAAATATTAATCATGGCCGTAATTAAAATCCCATAAAAGTACACATACCTGTGCCCGTAAGATTTATAATAATTTCGTAATTTTCCGTTATTTCGCTAATATGTAGGAATTTTTTTAAAACTCATTTTATCCTTCAAAACTCAAATAACATTAGTTATCTTCGCTTTATTTTTTGAAACTCCAAAAACATCACTTCTTAAAACACACACTGCCTATTTGTGTCTACACCATCTCAATCTCTACTTGACTGGAGGAGGTCTCGAGTCAACTCACACAAACCGAAAGATAATATATACTTATATTATTTTAATATTAAGTTGTGACTCCTTGTGACTCTTTAAGAATGAATTAACGATCAGTTTTAAACCCATTACAAAACATCTAATTAAAATAATGATGATTAATTATTTTTCAATTGTGAGCATTTTCAAAGGTGCTGGATTAACGTAACGATTCTTAAGAGCCCACTCGTGCTGGAAAGATGCAAAAAAATGTCAATGGTGCATATGATATTTCACCAGTAATGGTAGAAAGAACATAGATATTGATATATTTTATCGAATTCGAACTCAAGACCTCCTTCAACAGAGTCGGAGAAATTTAATATCTCTTGATTGTCAATTTACACCAGCCATTTTTCCGATGAGTTGAGGTCATGAACTATACGCATATAGCCAATGGTTCCTTTTTCCAATTTCACCCAGTTTCCGGTAAAAGTTACAAGGAAAAAGGAACCAAATAAACTCCAGCACTCAACAATCTTCTACCCAAAGGAGCTAGTCCTTGCCATCGTTATCGCAGGTAACGCCTCCGTTGAACAACAATGAACCACAAATTTATCAGCTCACTTTTCTGCTACAATAACCTATGAAGCCAGAGAATTGTCGCAAAGACGCCATTAAATTAACAACTCAAGAGATAAGAGAGGGGAGACTATTTCAGTATTTCCGGTAGCGTTTTTAGTTTTGGCGAAGGCGAACCTGAGTTTTACAGTGTAGAGATAATTGCAGAAAGAACAGTATAAGATGGTTCTGTCTCGGTTCTGAATCATCGTTGATACCTAAGCAGAGGATCCAAGGACAACCTGTTGGCAGTATAAGTCGCAGCCACCTCACAACAATTACACGATCCCCCATCAAGAACAAAGACGAAATGAACATGGGATGAGATATTATACAAGATGCAGGAAAAATGCAGCAAATAGTCAATTGTTCATACACCACAAGACTAAAAAATATACAACGACGACTTGGACTACCCAAAACAGAGGTGAATTACAATGATACGAGTTGAAAACCAGCCGGAGAACTAACAAACTAACAATAATGCGGTACCGTACAACATAAAGAGCAAAAGGTTGATCACATAGATCAATAACCCTGGCCCTAGTCTAAAATAAGTTGCAAATCATCACCGTGTGATCAACCCTTTTCGTGCCAACTGACTACTTTCCGCCCTAATTTTGATCATCTTCTGCTGCTTCCACTACCAGATCAAGAGACTCTTCACTCTGCTTGGAACTTTCCGCTTCTTCGAGGTAAGAGGGGCCTTGTTGATGCCTCCCAGCAAGAACATCATCACCATCCAGAAGACAAAGGCTCCCTACACAAATAGTTACCGTGACAGGATGCCAAGTAGAATAATTTTCCACCATAACTAAACCAG
The DNA here is from genome assembly GCA_036320875.1 of Cotoneaster glaucophyllus. Taxonomy (NCBI): domain Eukaryota; kingdom Viridiplantae; phylum Streptophyta; class Magnoliopsida; order Rosales; family Rosaceae; genus Cotoneaster; species Cotoneaster glaucophyllus. Next base: position 6,673,152 of record CM070068.1, read on the forward strand.
GGGGAAAACCATGAATTTCAACTTCTTTGACAGTGTTTTCCTCTATGTCAATCCAAAAAAGCATATAACAGTCATCTATAAAAAGAACCATTCCACCATTCTTCGAGACCACCAAAGGTTTGTAATGATAGTTCTTACGAAAAAGGGTACCAGTGTCCTCTTCATTAATAGAATAAATCAAGGTCCAAGATTCCGCGACTCCAAATTCCTTCATAATCCAACCATCATGTCTGGTTCGTCCATAACGAACACCAATACATAAACAGTCTCCCAAGGCCTCCAAAAACAAATATGGCTCATCAACCGGGACGGGAAACGCGCGACATTCCTCAGTGGCAAGATCAAGGGTTATAATTGTGGGTTTAAAGTGTTTATATGAACGATAATCCGTCAGCCAACACAGAGAACCGTTCACAAAAACGATATCATAAAAATTAAATCTATAACCCCGTGGGGTGTTGATGTTTTGGATCCTTTTCCATGAGTTAGATTTTAGGCTATAAATTTGAACCAAACAAGTCAAAAGAAATGGATCTTTATGTCGAAACTCCGCAAATCCAACAAGTTTATAGTCATCGTTAACCGAATCATACCCGAGAGCATAGGAGGGAGGACCAAATTCGGTCATGATATTCAAATCCGCCTCAAAGGTTGTGCGGGGAATCATCTTGAACTTTTGAATTGAAGGGTTCCATAAAGCAAAATCCCCGTCCTCCCCTTCGCCTCTTTTGCGAATGCAAACCAGGCCGTGAACGGAGCGGCCCACGATCTCGGTGTACGCGGGAGGGCCTTTTACCCACCTCACAGACATGAAATCCGGCAACAGCGGCCGATACAAGGGGTCAACTTCAACCGGCGGTTCAGGGCATTTGAACGGCGGCACAGTCTCGACGCATTCCCCGAACGCATCCGAGTCGTCAAAAGACACTGAAAAGAAATCAGAAGGATAGGACCCAACTAAAAGGGCGCGATCAGAGTTGGTTGCGGCAGAGCGTTGGAGATGGGCTTTGATGAAGCGGCGGCTGCGGATGGTGGCGTACCAAGATTTGGAAACACAGAGGGATCGGAGCAAATCCTTGGGAGGGAGACGCGTGAGGATCTCGAGGAGTAGCTCCGGAAGGAGGTTTGACAATGACATGTTTGATTTGGTGTTGAAAGACATTGAAGCTTACTGATTTAGGGTAATTCTAGGGTTTAAGGTGGTGCATTTGGGTCCTTTTCGTTGGATATTTCTTTTTCCCGGCAATATTTGTTAGTGTGATATTTTCTTAACTTTTTTCTGTTTCAAAATGCTTTGATAACATTGAGGGAAAACCTTCATTTTTATATAGTTTCTGATACGAGTTGGATGTTATAGAAATCTAAAAATATTTTCTGAAAAATGATTTCAATCATTTAAAAATAATTTTCAAACGATAAACATTTTATAAAGAAGGAGCTGCTAAGTACCGTTTTATTAGGCATTGATAAGTAATTTTTATTATACACTTAGATTTTAACGAAAACTTCAAAGTATTTAATTAGCAATGCTTCTAACAAAAACGCTTATAAGCTATATACCTATTAGAGTGATGAAGCATGTTGGCCCGAAGAAAACCAAGAAAGTAAAAAAAGTTAAGTATGGCACAATTTTTGTATAATACACATTAAACATGAACCGTTAGATTAATCGCAATCCAATGGGGACGATAAAAATGTGCCAGCGAGGCCTACATAGCAAAAGGAGCTAAAATCAACTTCGCCACTCAGACTCCTTCCACACGAACGAGGCAGTCAGCCCTCGCCGCCGCCGTCGTCACTGGTTGCAACTCCGTGGACAGACATACTTGAGGTCATCTCTTTCTCCCCTGTATAATCTCTGTCTTTCTTCCTTTTATTCAGTTTGTTAATCTGCTGCTTTTTCTTTTACTGCGTTCTCTTTTTTTCTCTTTTTGCAGTTCGTGAATTGCCGGGTAAATTTTGAATCTAACCGTGAAAATTTGATTTTTGCGTGGAATGAAGATAAAAAGTTTTGTTCTTGAGAAAGATTGAGCTTAATTACCACCGGGCTTAGCCTAATTCCAGCTTTAGAGATAATACAACATCGTAGTTTTGTTGTATTTGTTCAGTTTTAGGAGTAATTGAATGGAGATTTGTGATAAATTTATTAACTTTTGGGGAAACACATTAGGTTTGATCACTACATGATGTGCCTGTGGCGGTTTTTGTTGAACCGTGTAGTTCATAGTGGTGAAATGTAGAGATATTAGTGTTCAAGGCCACTGAGCTTGGTTGGCGTAATTTTTCGGATTTTTTTACGATGATTTATTGGTTAAGAGTTAAAATGATTGTAATGTAAACAAGGAAAATGATTGGCACTAGCCCGTTTTTAACGTTTTGATGTTCATCTTTGCAATTTTGATTTAGTAGTGATTGACATCCTTCAAGCAAAGCTAAACCCTGAAATCTTCAACATATAAATAGTAAGCGATATTTAACAGAGGCACTAAATGTTCACGGTACTTTTTCATAGACTTTCTGTATTCCCGAGTTGCTATGTTTATCTTCTTTCTGATGCAGCCATGTATTGGTAGTTTTCACATATATTGAAGTTATGGCTTAGGCACCACTTTGGGATGTGTAGGTTGGAGAAGAAAATGAATGCTTTCAAGGCTTATAAAGCCAGTGTCCCAATTGCATGGAGCCCTAATCTGTATGTAACTTTGGTGAGGGGAATCCCCGGAACCAGGAGACTTCACAGGCGTACTTTAGAGGCATTACGTCTCGGAAAGTGCAATCGAACTGTCATGCGATGGAATACTCCTACAGTTAGGGGAATGCTCCAGCAGGTTTGATAAGTTCACAGTGGATGCATTCATAAGGCATCTCTCCTGTCCGTAGTTGATAATGTTAGCATGTTATTTTTCACACAGGTTAAGAGATTGGTCGTGATTGAGACAGAAGAGATGTATAAGGCCCGCAAACAAAACTTGGAAAGCCACCGAGCTCTACGTCCCCCTTTGGTCATAAATCACCAACCGGCTTCTGCAAGTGGATCTTCTTGATATCCTATGTAGTTGTTTAGAGGTCAGCTCTCAGCTTCTTAGATATGATCGAGGAGACTAATATTCCCGTAGTGTAATTTTTTATAAACAGCCAATTCTGAATCCAGTTGTTTTATCAATTCCATGTTTGGCTTTTTGTCTCAAAATTTTGCACTGGTTCTGAACTCATTCATTAACATTTATACATGTAATCTTGCAACTAGATGGCTTCTATTTGCATATGCAATATGTTGGATGGTTTGATTTGACGAATTCGTGATTTCTTGACATGTGTCATGGATATGTAGTTATGCTGTTAATTTTGTTTTTTTGGATGAATAAAAATCTATCGTTACATTGCATTCTAGAGCACACTGTATTTACATTTAGTCCGAGAGACTGCAGACAAAAAAAAGGATTTAAATATCTAATAAATGATTGATAAGCATACAATATTACACAAGATCCTTTTGGAAGCATATATACTAGGTTTTCTAAGGCCCTTCCTTTGCTATGTCTTGCATCTCTTCAACTGTTTTGATGTTCGAGTTCTTGAACTCCTTTTTGCCACTATCATCAGGGCTATTGTGCTGATGGCCTTTGTATTGGTGTTTCATTGCAAAGGCAAGAAAAACCAAGAAGTTTATAGCTCCTAGCACTGCAAGGACCCAGTAGAAGTTATCCACCCTTCCCTTGTTCAGGTTACTCCTCAGCCAGCTCTTCTTAGTCACTTTGTCCACTACCGTCACCAAAACACTGCTAACGTAGAATCCCATTGAGATGGTGCTTAAGAAAAGCCCCGTGCTCATGGACTTCATCCTGTCCGGTGCCTCTCTGATGAAAAACTCAAGCTGTCCGACATAGACAAAAGCTTCCCCTGCACCCACGAGGAAGTATTGTGGGATAAGCCAGAAAGCACGTAGCTTGGTATTTTGGTGAACTGTAATGTTTCTTCGTTCTCTCTCTACTATTGCGGCAGCCACCATAGCCGCCATTGATAAAATGAGTCCAACCCCAATCCTCTGAAGGCTCGTTATTCCTTGGGCATTGTTGGTGAGTTTCCGAGCAAGGGGAACAATGAATTTCTCGTTTAAGGAAGTGAAGATGAGGATGGTGATGAAGAGAAACGCTGAGAAAGAACCCGCAGGGATTTCAAAGGAGCCTACTTTTCGGTTCATGAAGGTGGCTTGTTCGATGGTGAACGTAGTCATTTGAGAGTAGACCGTCCAGAAGAGGATACATGTCGACCAGATCGGCATGAGCTTGAAAACCAGTTTCACCTCTTCAACTTGGGTCACTGTGGACACTATCCATGAGTTGCTTCTGTTTCCTTCATGAGCAGCATATTCATCTAGGATTGCAGCTTTGTCTAGACATCTAACCATTCACATACGTTGTAGATAAACAAAACCTAGTCAGTGCCAGTGAAGAAATTTGATGTAATTCGGATAGTTTAGGATCCTGACGCCCATTTTCTCATTTTGCACACGCATGTTTAATATGTACTTTTTCTATTTATTCAATCCAAAGGCCAAAACTAAATAGGGTGTGCAGGAGAGAAAAATAACGTGTAAAAATCACTTCCCGATGATATACATGGAATACTGGCTCTATATGTAAACTTACTTGAGCCTCTCTGTGTGGGGGATCTTGGCTTCTTGGCATCCATTCAAAAGGCTTGGATGGGAAGGATAAGGATGAGCCCTCTTCTTCCAAGCCAAAAATATCACTCTCCATATGACAGTTAAAGGGCTGCCTCGAGGCTTGCTGAACCGGTAAAACGTCGTCCCCGCGAGCAATACAACGATCGCAATGATCATTGCCCCGGCTGATATTCCGTACCCCAACCCTCTGCTAACATTGACTTGCACATACACCAGCACAATAACAGCAAACAGAGACCCAATGCTGATGCCAAAGTAGAACCTGTTGAAGAAGAAGATCATGGCCTTCTCTTCCTTGGGGTCTGCGGCATCGAATTGATCGGACCCGAAACCTGAGACGTTGGATTTTATCCCACCACCACCCAGCGCTGTAATGTACAAAGCAGCATAGAGCAGGGCTAATTGGCTGCCGTTGGCCTCAATGCATTGATGGTGTTGCTGTCTGTAGTCATCACATGGAGGTGGTCTCATGCTATGAATGGATGTAGCCAATGTCAACAAAATTATCCCCTGCAAGAACAAGAAGGATTCAGTTTTTATAAGTCTTGAAAATCACTCGAATCTAAGCATTCGAAGGCTTGAGCGCATCGAAGGGGGTTCAAGCACTGCTGGAGGGGTCTTGGGAGAGCTCAAGAACTGCTTGTGAGCTCCAAGATAATATTCCTTGACATAATGACTTATCGAACGAAAAGCAGGCTAGAAGTCTTTAATATGTTAATAAAAAGGTTAATATTGCAAATTTTCCTTGGCTCAAAACTTACCACAGCAGTTATGGTTGCAGAAAGTGCAACTGTGAGGTACCTTCCAAGCTTAGCATCTGCTAGGAACCCACCAAGGAGGCCAAGGAGGTTCAAAGTGCCCATGAAATTGGTCACTATGTTTGCAGATTTTGCAGAAGATAAGTGCAAATTTCCAACCAGGTATGTAACCAAATTCATAGATATGCCCATCACACATATCCTCTCAGCCAGTTCAATTCCTGCAACATAGTCATCATGAAGCAAAAAAGCACCTTAAGATAATGCATAACAAAGGTAGATGTGATATGTCCATAACTCAAACGTGAATATCAGAAAGAGAGAATTTGATTCGAGAAAGCACCCAAAATAAGCCCTGCAGCAAGCCATCCGCCAGTCTTCGACTTGTCCACCGGATTCCCTCGGAAATCCTCCACATCTCCATCTTCCTCACCTTTCCTTGAGATCAAAACCTGTTGAAGTTAACGAAATGTAAAAAGAAAGAGAAAAAACAAATTGAAATTTCAAGTTTTTAGTATGATATTGGAGTTGTATGAGTAAGTAGCTACCATCTTTTAGAGAGAGAGAGAGAGAGTGTGTGTGTGTGTGTGTGTGTGTGTGTGTGAGTGTGTTTTCTTGCTTAGGTTGCAGTAGATTCCATGAATGATTGGGGGTTATAAATATAAGTGGGAAGGATGGGGAATACTAGCTTTGTCATGGCCTCCACAGTTTCTGGTGGTCAAGAGCAGCTAAGGAATATGACCACTTTCCAATACGTAAACATGTTTTTGTGGTTTTGTTGCTTGCTACTAAAACAATGGAAAGTGACATTCACGTTTTTTTGAATGAGTTGGGAAAGGAAAAAATGACACCGCTGTCTATCACTTAATGCCATTGATAGAGCTTATGCAGAATCAAATCAAATGGTCCACCAGATCCACAAGCATATGTCGACGAAGAATTTAAAGCTGGAACGTACGTATAAGTTTGTATTTTCTATCATATACTCGTTCTTTTACTACTGGATTGTATGGTGAAAATGAGCTGAGTTCTTGCATGACGGCGTGAGTTTCAATCTCGTTGGTGACTAATCTAACAAAATCTATCATTTTACAAAACCATTATTACCTGCTTGATTTGAATCCTTTGCATCTGTTATAATCCTCAAGAATTACGACATTTGATCTGTCATGATGTCGGACTGAATCAAACAAAAGCACCTCAATAATAAGTTTAACTTTTCAATAATCTTATAATTATCACAAAGAGAAACCCAAAAGATAATGAACTACTTTTGTTGCACAGAGCACAATCGTGTACAGGTGGGATACCCTTTTGAGTCTTGGTCAGGGCAATGTTGCTCTCAGTGCAGTGTCCTACTGTTCAAGTTGTCACTGAAGAGACCTATACGTGTCCATTCTCGGGGTCCTTTTTCTGTGGTGTATAGAAGTTCTTCGAGGGAGGGGAGGAGGGACTATGCAAGTTTATACATAATGATACATAATGGTACAATCCATCGTGTATCCACGCATGAGTCGAATGATCTAGAGGGTCAAAGGGTTGAAAATAGTTTGGAAATCGTCTCCAACTGAGGATTAGGCCAAATGGCTCGTAGGCCCCATTGGACAAAAAAGGGCCAAAGGGCCAACCGGTTGTCCCAAATGAGCCAGCTAGTCAGCCTCGGACCGGGCCAGAATTTGAGTATTTCTGTCGGATATAACCAACAACATTGTCTTTATTCCTATTGGTTATAGCCAACATAAATGGTAGACCCTTTTTTTTTTTTTTTTTTTTTTTTACAATTTTTAAATTTTTTTTAAATTCTATTTTTTTTCTGTAACTTCCTAAGTCATTATACAACATTAAATTAAATTAGGGAAATTTTATTTAAACTCATCTAACCTATTTCTACACCCAACTTACTCTTTGCACCCATTTGATTTTTAACTAAACTAGTAATATCTCTTTAACCCCAAATTTAATACCTAATATACCCCTATAAACTCAATTCAATATGTGGATTTATCTTTGCACCCATTTGTTTTCCCTTTTGCATGGTGCTTCATGCTTGCACAAAAAAAGTTCATCTGGACAGTCAAAATCTAGTACAATAAGCACAATTTGTGGGTACAGAAAGTCAAGTATAGGACCATTGCTTGTAGTTGTTACCAAAATTGAACAACATTTATTTACATGTTACAATGTATGCTTAAACGCAGAGTTTAATCTCAACTTAGAACAACTTTGTTGAGTAAATCCTAGCCTAGAAGCACTTACATCAAAATGTAGAAGGGTATCCTCCAATTGATAACCCAATATTACCATCGAAGTCTTCAAGTTCAAACCTCCATCCAAAAACCCCAGACACATAACTTCGTTGTTCACTTGAACCATCGAGTTTCTGTCGTGAATTCTCCACTTCACCAACTCCCTTTGTAGCACCAGATCGATAATTGTCACTTTTGGACCGATCAACGTGCCATCTTTTTTTCGTGAACTAAAACATTGCCCAAATGGTGCCACAGGGGAAACCCTAGTTACTCATAAGCTTTAGTAAAAAAAAATTCATCGTCTTCTGTGAAGTCCAAATATATGTAGAAAAAAATTACCCTAAATTTGGACATAACTTAATTAACACTAAACTTTATTAATGACAGTAAATCATATTAGAGTCAAATTGCATTATAATTAAAGTGTGAAATTGTAAATACTAGTTTAGTACATGAAATTTTAAGAGAATGTACATGTTAAAGACTTGAAGCTTATTTTTGTCTTCCACTCAAGAATCATTCTTGAGGGGTCTTGAGCAGTAAGTTTTGTGCATGATACACAAATTGAGGTCCATGGGTGTCGAGAAATGCTTCGATGTTTTAATCATCTTCAAGATCCACAATATCATTAGTGGCTACATTCTCTAGCCCTCAAAGTTGCTTAAATTAATCCACACGCTCCTGATATTTTGAGTACAAGTTTTTCACTATAATATCATTGCTCGTTTGACTCTTTTTGTGCCACATGGTAGAAATTGGTGGCATATGGTGACCTTCACACAAATGTACCTACAATACACAAAGTCATCAATCAATTTAGAGTTATCAAATAAGATAAAATAAATATATATGTAAAAAGAAAAAACATATCTTATACGTGGATAAAATGATGATTTTCAATTAGATAGCCAATGACAACCTCACATAGGTCAGTATCAATTGATTGAGTTGATGACTCTAGAAAGTATGGAAGAAACATAATGTATTGTGTCATGCTCAAGTGTATCAAAACCACGTTATAACATGTAGCAATTATATGCCCTATATCTGGCATGGTCAACCAACTATACTATGGTGCAAAACCATCTTCAAAATAATCAAGTGCTCGCTCAATCTCCAAATATATGTCATTCCCTACAAAACACTCCTGAAAAAGAGAAGGCATTTGACGTAGTTGATGTAGTAAATCTATTTGTACCTTACGCCATTCATTATCAATCCCCAACGCTATAGATATGACTCTATATCCACAGTTTCCATCAGGATTAACATCAGTTTGACCAGTAATATATGTCCTGATAGCCTCAGGGAATTCTTCTCTATATATCCATGTCGGCAAGGGATCAATAAATTCAGGAGGTGTATAAATCTAGTATGACATAAAGAAAATAATGAAAAAAATGAACATCAGTTTCTAGGAAAGCTTTATTGTATTTCAAGAGATGCTCAAAATTTTACCTACCTTAAATTGCTTACATTGTGGCAATATATTAGTCTTAGGTGCTTGAATGTCACAACTCAGTTGATCAAGGACAATGATGGTATTCACGATTGGTGATGTGGCAGCATGATTCATCTTTTATTTCTTTTTTTTGTAGAGTAATGACATTCTCTTTTCGTTTCTTGTTTGATGATGATGTGACATTCTCCTTTTGCTTTTTTTTTTCCTTTCTTTGTGAGACAGTGCTAACACTTGCCATTGTACTAGTAACTAGTATTTGGCAATCAAATCCAGATTGGGCAAGTTTAGCCTATGTAATCTCAAATGCTGATGGGAGACTCTGAGTAGAATTGTCAACTTTGCATGGTCGCCCTTTTGTCTTAATCTTTTCTTTTGGAGCATTAAGTGAAGTCGTATTGGGGTTCATTAGCTCTCCAATTTTCATCTCAAGCTTTCTTTTCTTATCATCATCTTGTTCTTCATACCACATAGTAAATCTTTCTACTCGTGACTTTTCCGGAGGAAATAGTTGTTCACTACTATTTGGCACATTGATAAAATCTAATTTTCTCCAAGGTGGATGAAGAGCATCAAGTGGGATCGGCTTACCAAGCCTTCTACACTCTGCAATCTCGTGTGCACACAACAACTTATGAGTTTGGCGAATGGTGCAACCACAAGATACAACAGTCACTCTTTCTTTTTCCAACCTATTATTAAAAGAAATACAATATAATTTAAGTTACCTTGAAATACAATATATTTTAAAAGGCTAAACAATAATAATGTAAATGCAAGGGAAACCCAAACTACCTTTTGGACTCGCAGACAATTAAGTTCAAGGCATGGGTCGAAACAAAACCTAGTAGTCGTTGCAACTCAGGTTTCTTGAATTTGTGCTGAACAAGACATCGACTTTTTTCAAAAGATGATTTAACCTCTGTATGATGCAACTCCAACAAAGAGTGTATATGTACCCACGACGTCTCAAAGTTAAGTTGACTGGAGCAAAGTTGTCGCTTCAACTTTGTATGTGCACTTTCTGCCATGTTTATAACAATACGTGAGTAAGTATAAACTATATATAGAATTGAAAATACAAAAGCTAAAAAGTCTACGATGCTCAACTGTTTAAATATTATATTCTAATTTAATGTAATGATGGGATCTAATATATTTACGGCTATAATTTGAAACTATAGCTGATGCAGATTTTAAATTATATCATTATTTAGAGACCAGAAGATTTATGAGCAACTGTCTGCCCAAGGCCTTGTTGGACAGCAATACGGGAGGTACCAATCCATTTGTTCAAACAATCTTTTTTTCTGTTTAACTTCATGTATATTAGGTTAAGAATTTTATTAGTTTACTATAAACTGGTTATCCGGATTCATCTTTATAACTTCCTTACTCTTGTACAGCTGAGGTAGATAGACATACAGGCAATCTTAAAATTAATTGTCAAGTGATTTATTTTAATTGTGTATTGTTTATAACTTGGGAGGGTTTTGACTAACTTTGCCATTACTTAGATCAGTATGCAGTTGCATATGCAGTTACAACACAACTATGACGCATACAATTATCTATCATACTCTAGCATGTTCTAGTATACAACACAACTGTCAACTATGATAATAGTTATGAAATAGTAAGGAGAAATATACATGTTTGAAGTTGTAGTACTAAAATGCATACAATTATCTATCCACGTGCTTATGAACTTATCTTTATATGGAATTAATCGATTGTTTCGTATGTACTCAAGAGCATCATCATAATTACTAAACTTAGATTCCATTTCTTGCAAAGAATGTTGATACTCCTCTTCTATTTCCGAACTCACAAGGCAATTCCAATCTCTATTAAATTTATTCCACTGCTTGTTTGACTCAAACATTTTCTTCCACTTTGACAACACTTTTTTTGTTAATATGTCATCTATACAATAAATGTTGCGCACTACGAAATACATACTTGATAGAATTCAGGAGTGCTAAATCTCGATCGGTGGCAATAACTCCAGGAAGACAATAGCCATGAAGCAATGTCTTTAATCTAGTTAGGGTCCAAGTGTAATTGTCTTTTTTCTCAGCCTCCATATACACAAAAGCAACTGAGAATGTCATATTAAACAATACATGTTAGTCTTATATATGCAATCCATGATAAGTACATGTGTGAATGCTCGTAATATCTCATTACTAATAGGGTGAGCCCAGAAAAGGTCAGCCACAGTATCACCACAACTCATGTGCCACTCAACAAACTTGTGTTCTAATAACTTATGAAGCAATTGTTGCATTTGTGTCCTCCCGGAAAATTCTTTCATCCTACTTAGGTGCCTAGCATTATATATTGTCCTTATAGTTGATACATTTAGTGCATCTTTGTCTTTGATAGAGACCAAGATATCTTTAGGCATCACCAAACTCTTAGACATGTCCACCAACAATTCATTCTCCTCTTTAGAAAGTCGTCCCGCAAAAGAATGTCTTTCAAGATACTCTGAAGCAGGATGATTATGCACTCCACATACTACCTTCAATGTCCAATCGTCCTCACCGCCAATATTCACACCTTTCAACAAGAATAGACATCCACATTTTTTCGTACCAGAACTCTTAGATTATTTTTTTGTGTGACCAATCTCATCTGACCTTTGACCATATGCTACAATACACTTGTATGACGGATATGTACTGTTTCTTTCACAAGCAAGAGTTAGTCGAGGGCGACTCACAATCTTACCTTCACCTCCTAAATCAGATCTTTTAATAACAATTACCATATTATTCAGCTTTCCCTGTTCACGAACCCATCTAATCAACGCATATTTTCCTTTGAATATCTGCACGTAACACATATTTTATTTAGAAGTAAAATTCTAAAATTAACTAACACATCAACGATACTATAAATATATGATTATCTCATAAGTTGTAAATTGGTCAGTATAATCCACTACACATTCTTGTCCAACCTCGTTGCCTCGATCAGAGGCATCATCGAATTCTTGTTGCTAAAAAATAAATGACAAAAATATGATTACAGTAAAAAAATGATGTAGAAATATTTTGGGTTCTAAATCCACCAAAAGTGGATATTAGCAGTCAAGCACAACTCGGCTTACAAATTTCAAAATAACTTATATTCTTATGGTCCTATGGTCCTAGTATTGAGGAAACAACTAAGCAAGATAATGCAAAGGAATCATGGTTTTCGCTTCAGAACCGCAAGAAAGGAGCATAGAGTTTGACTTCTCTCAGTTGTTTGCCAATTCAACCATTTACTGGTCCTTTCACACCGGACATTTTTCATCGTTGGATGCTTTCGTTGTTGTTTTAGCCGGAAGGTAGGATGCTTTCGTTGTATTTGTTGAAAAAAATTACAGTAAAGTAACTTCTACACTCTAAAAAGTTGAAATCAAACGAACAAAAAATTCATAAATTGAGTCATACCTTGGTTGGAGGATTCAAAACTTCAAAATCACCATCCATCAATAAAAAAACTTATTTTTCTCTATGAAAGCTATTAGGGTTTTAGCCAAAATGAACGTAGGATAAACAAAGAGTGATCATAGGGTTTAATTATAGTGTTTGGGTTTATTGGTAAATTTGAGTTTTATTATTAATTTCATTTTGTACTTAATAGTAATTATGCAATAGGGTAAAATAGGCAATTAACATTTAAAATTTAAGTTGGGCGTAAAAAGAGGTTAAATGGGTTTAAATAAAATTTCCCATTAAATTAAGTAACATGAAACAATATGAAACAACATTAAATAACATTAAATTTAAATAATAAATTATGTTTGGCCGTATGGCCCTCGGTTGGAGACGGTTTTTTGTGGCAGAGCTAAAACGAGCCCTATGACACTTTGGCCCTCGGTTGGAGATAGAGGCAAATATGACCCTGTAATGTTCATTAAAATATTAATATCTTGGAGGGCCAAAGGGCTAAAAGGAACCCTCTAGCCCTATGACCGAAAATAACTTGAAAACCGTCTCCAACTGAGGACCAGGCCAAAATGCTCGTGGGCCCCACAGGACAAAAAATGGCCAAAGGGCCAACCGGTTGGCCTAACTTAGCCAGCCAGCCAGCCTCGGGCCGGGCCACATGTTGACGTCATATTTATTATTATTTTTTATAGTTTTTTTTTTTGGCCAAAATTTTCTAAAAAATATTTAATTATGGGTTTAGATTTTTTGGGTCGAGAAAGGTGATTTGGTCAAAGTTGGGGTGTTCATTTTAGAAGCATATTTCCTTGCTCATTCATCTCCCATGGCCGATGTGGGATAATTATAATGGGTGTAGTTGTAGTTGTAGTTCCTTTCATATGCATCTTCCTTTAACAATTTATTTTAAATATTTAATTATATTACATTTAATTTGTTGTAGTTGTAGTTTTTAAATTTAAGTTGTTGTAGTTTTTAAATTTAAATAATAAATTATGTTTGGCCCTCAGTTGGAGACGGTTTTTTGTGACAGGCTAAAACGAGCCCTATGGCCTTTTGGCCTTTGGTTGGAGATGATAAGAAATATGGCTCTGCATTGTTCATTAAAATATTAATTTTTTGGAGGGCCAGAGGGCTAAAACGAGCCCTATGGCCTTTTGGCCCTCGGTTGGAGATGATAAGAAATATGGCTCTGCATTGTTCATTAAATATTAATTTTTTGGAGAACCAGAGGGCTAAAACGAGCCATCTGTCCCTCCTTTGGTTGGAGATGGTCTAAGTGAAACACACGAACTAAAACTGAGAAGTTGCCAATAACTTAGGTCACACGGAGTATCAAAGGAAGTCAAAGAAACAGATGGAAGAATTATTTCAAAAGAATCGAAAAGAAACCACTTATGCTTTATATGACCCGTGACAAATTGATTTAGCTCTACTCGGTTTAAGATAGGGACACTGTAACACCTAACTCTCTTTTTCCTTGGCAAATTTTGGAAAAAGGTGGCCAGATTGTGTAGATGCAAAAGAGCTTTTAGCCAAAACTTTCATCCATATACAATTTTAACCACTCGAAAGGGATTTGAGCATTGTTTGATGGGGCCTCGAGTGGTTATACTTCTAAATCATGAAGAAACAAAATGAACGACTGAAACTCTTTCTGTAAAGGGATATCAGCAACAATGCAGATTATGTTGCCTCTCTAATCTGCATTTTGTTTGTACTGACTTTACTTTCCTCACTTTTGATCAATAGGGTTGGTTTATCTCAATTCTTTCTCACTTGGGTTGGGGTTATAACTGCAGGCCATATCTAGAAAGCTTATTTTTAGTTACGGTCTCTGGAACTCGATTTTGATCAAACTTTGCCCCTGAAACTCAAAGAGTTTATTCCTTAGAACTTGATTTGACCAACTTTGCCCTTGAAACTCAAAAGTCACCAGTTTACTCTCTGAAACTCGATTTTGATCTCACTTTGCCCCCTGATACTCCAAACTCGCGACTTTACTCCCTAAAACTCGATTTTTAGGAAGAAAAATTTTTGCTTCCTAAAATTCAAAACTCAGCCATTTCACTCCTTGAAACAAGCCAAAGTGAAAGTGAATATTGAGTTTCTGAGAGTAAAGTGACAACTTTTGAGTTTTAGGAGGCAAAATGGGATGAAAATCGAGTTTCAATGAGCGTAGCTAAAAATAAGCCTATCTAGAAAAACATACCTTACTTACTCCAATTTTGTTTCCTCGAATTTTCCTAAAATTTTGAAGTCTACTTTCCTCTTTCATTTTGTTTACTGTCAACATTTCAGCATATATAGCAGGAGCTGCAGAATATGTCGTCCAAGGATCTGTTGCTTTTGTATACTCATTAGCTTAATTAATTACTCTTCATCCCAGATTTTCGTTTTATGTTTATACAGATTCACTAATTTACCCAGTCTTGCTAACGTGATGAACAGTAACTTTATATCCTTTTCAGTCAGTTGAATGCATTCATATGGAGCAGCAACTTTATCCTAATTATTTGCTGAGGAGCTTTATTTTCCCTATGCTTTTAAGTAGTATGTGAATATTTCCGTCAAATTGATCTTATGATTATTATCCTTGTCCATTCAAGTGGTGACAACTATTAGAAAGTACGATGAATTTGACTACCAAAGGTAAATTGACATGTTGTAAAAGATTAGAGACGATCAAAACCAAAAAAAGTCAAGGAGCTAGCGCAATCAGAAGAAGGTCACGAGTTTGGTGGGCGTGACTAAACTTTTTCCTTTATACTTATATAAACACTTAGATATTACAACAATGAAGGCACAAAATGGGCTAGCTAGAACACCTTTCGTTCAGCCACCATGACAAAGCCGAAAAAAGGGATTACAAGTTATAACCCCAGCACTCTTTCCCCACCACAATATCATATACCTAATAAGAAGCAACCAAATCCAAATTTTGCCCCTGATCCACATTCTTTTGGACCTCCAAGTCTGAAAACTTTGCAAAAACCCCCACCAATGGTGCTGTATTGTAAGTGCAGGCCTCAGTCTGCATGTAATTATCCCTCCTGTCCACAAAATTATCTTTGCAATCAGGCCCTCCAACCAAAGCCCCGACCAAAACATTAGGGTTTGGCTCCTCCCTGCCGTACCAATTATCATACCCTTGTGTGCACCCAATGAACCCTTTGTTCTCCCTATATGACTCCACGGACGCTCCTCTGTGGTGCACCCTCTGAGGGTATTTTGGTCCATATCCCACCAAGTAGCTCATGTTCAAAGGGTTGGAGCCCAAAATATAATCTGTCTGCGATTTAGCAAAGCTGAGGACTTCTTCATGGCCTGCCGTTCCGCCATGGCAGCTGAGCTTTCGGTTCGAGGTTTTGAGGAAGTCTGAGTAGACTGTTAGGAGGAACGAAGCTGTTGAAACGTACTGCATGTTGTTCCATTGCCTTACGTACAGTAGGCCTGCCGGTGTGCGTTCCACATTTTTGGTGGCAGTATTTTTATTTAGGCATGAGCACATGTAGTAGTCTGCTTTTGATTTATATAATTCTAGTATGTGAGAGTGTTTCTTGTGTTTTTCTTCTAAAAGCAACTGCAGAAGAACAAAAAAAAAAGAAAAAAAGAAGCATATGAGATAGAATGTAATCTACTATGAAGTGTTCAAAGGGTTGTAAATGTGATGAACTCGAACACAGAATCGTGGATCCATAGGCGAAGCTTGTAACCACATAATCTGTTTTTATTTTTAAGCACTTTAGAAAATCTTATTCAAAAACAAAACTGCAAATGAGAAAGTGAAACTTTTAAACACAACCCCTTTTTTTTTTCTTGTAAACAAACTCCGTTTTACTCTTTTATATATGGAGTGTTTAACTTTCTTAAATTTTTGAGATTTAAGGATGGCAAATGCGACAATATCAAAACTCGAGTCAAATGGACAAGGAATTGTAGATGCAGAAATGAATGTTATTAAACACTTGACTCACATTTCTATTACCAATTAAGTACAAAAATCTGATTTGAACATAACACCGCAATTGCATATGTGAATGTTTTTAACCACTTAATCACTTTCTATTATTCAAATTAATACTCTTGCATGTGAGGACAATTTTACAGTTGTGAAAACCTTCCATTAGCTAAATTTACTCATAATATTATGTGTCACTAGCTGTATACAACTATATACTTTATCTCTTCTCTTATGTGATTATCTCCACATACATACAATAGATTAATTTTCTCGTGCATCATATGAGGACACCTATGGCAACTAGTCTCCCTTTCAACACATGTGGGTGGGTCTCTATATAAACAAAGTTTAGGGAGGTTGTGCTTCATCAAACAAAGGAATAGACATAAATGAACGAGCTACATCCACTCAGTTTTAGAAGTGGGCCATCCCCATGCAAACATCAGGCTCCACTTTAAGATTCAATACAAAACTGATTAGATCAGCGATCTTCACTCCACTCCACGATGACATCTACCGATCTAACTGCACAATATCACCTCCCCGAATTGTGATTTACTCTCAATTTTTGTGTTCGAAGCTGATAGACCGGTGTGGACTATTTATTTTAAACCTTGCAATCCTTATTAGTTAATTTCACTGGCCACCTCACACATATTTAAAATCTAAACCTCTCTCTCTTTAACGATCCAAATCTTCAAATTCTTCCACTCAAAACACAAAAATCTGTAGAAGATCTCGACTTCATCTTCCCATCTTTTACTAGAGTGCTCAAACACTACTCAGGCATCGCGGGGATGACCTTTGTACGTTCAATCAACCACTCAGGCTATGACAAGTGGCAGAACTTTCCTCAGTACTGCCATGCAAAGCATCATTTTGCACATGGTTTTGTTTGCAGAAGATGATTTTCCCTTTTATTTTTTATGCTTAATTAAAAACCCTAGTTATGGGCCTTAATTTGGGCTCACTGCATCTAATGACGAACTTAATAAAGTAAAAGCATGATGTAAAAAAGTTTGTTTTATCATTTCAAATTTGAATGCTAGAAAAGCTAAATCCCAAAAAGATTTATTTGAAGGGAGTAGAATTTGCGGCACCTACGGAACTAGACCACAATCAAAAAGAAAAGTTCAAAGAAAAAAAACCAGTAATAAAGTAAAACTGAGGTAATTACGATCAAGAAAAACGTGTGAAACGCATTTCTGGCAATGAATTCCACACCAATACTCGTGAAAAACCAGGTTAACGTGTCAAATGTATTGAGATGTTTTTTATTTTATTTTCTAAATTAGATTCAGTTGTAGTTTATATAATGTGATCAATAAATATGATAAATTATTCTGTTTTTGAGATATAAAGTGAGAAGTTGAGAAGTTACCTTTGACGCAAGGAGTTGAAGGCCAGCGTACTTAACGTCCCAACTGAACTCTGTAATTGCCCAACCAATGCCACCAAAGCTATGAGCCTTGTTAATTACATATTTCAAATACTCCTCATTGTCGGTGGCTTTGTATAGCCACAAAGCTGCCCACAACAACTCGTCCTTAAACCCACTCACCGACGCATAGTAGCTCTTCACCACTCCCAAGCTCCCATCGTAATTCTCCCTATACTTGTCCCCAAACTCAAACAACTACACATATATCGAATAAAAAATAAACCTACTTTAGTCAATCGCATACAGTTACATGTTTAACTTTTTTTCGCGTAACAATATGTTAATAATTTAAAATATTGTCATAATGACATTTGATTACGTGTAAGTTTTGTCAACATTAAGTTAAATTTGTACCTGCTGGGCATGGTGTAGGAGGAGGTGAGAGTAATGTGGATTACTTTTCTTGAACACCAAGGCTGCGGCCGCCATTGCAGCGGCGGTCTCTCCGGCAAGATCCGACCCGGGATTTTTCTCATCTATCTTGTAAGCTTGCCTTGATGTGGTCATGTCCTCCGGCCGTTGCCAGCAGTAATGATCAGTGTCCCCATCACCCACCTAGGAATATTATAATGAACTGAATATTAAATGTGCTCAAACAGTTTGGTGCTAATTAAATAATTGATTTAATCACAATGTGCGAAACTGCTAATTACAGTAATTAAACGTATGAAAATTATATGTACCTCTGCCCATAACACATTGGGATTAGTGTGAGCTTTGATGAAATAATCAGTCCCCCATTTGATCGCCTCCATTGCATGTTCCAATTCTCCGGCGGCCCCAATTTGCTGCCGGTATTCTATAACACTCCACGACAGCATGGTCACCGTAAATGCCATCGGCAGTCCGAACTTGACGTGGTCGCCGGCATCGTAATATCCTCCTACTAAGTCCACCTACACAGCAAATATATCCGATAAATTCATACTTTAGATTTTTATTAGTACAAACTTACTAAAATATAGCATTTTTCGAACATTAACGTACCCCTTGCTCTAGGCCATCGGTGAGGCCGGAATGGTCACGCCAGGTGACTCTCTGGTTGTACGGGAGGCGGCCGGAGCGTTGCGATTCGAAGTAGAGGAGACTCTTTGTGAGGGCATCACTGTAATTGAAAGCTCTGGCGGTGGTGAAAATGTTGAAGGTGAATAGAAGAAGAAGAAGAAGAAGAAGAAGAAGATGATGATGATGATGATACTGCCGTTGTGTCTTCTTCTCCTCCATTGTTAAGTCTTTAAATTTCTTCCCTCCTCTGAAGTTTTTTTCCTTTCTCCAAAGGAGTGAATGGAAGGATGGGAAAAATGAGCTAGCTCACTTTGTCAGTTTGAAAATAACTTTGTGTGTACTAAATTGTGTGTTTAGGCTTTGATAGGTGTCTTTGTGCATGTGACTTTCACATGAGAGTGACTTTATAGTCCCACACAACACCAGCGTGATTTTTGCAACGGCTTGACTCTCTTTTTTGTACCATATATAGAGAATAAGGAGAAACTTTCGGTACGACTTTCTGATTAGGACAATTCTCATGCTAGGGTTAATCATCGTAAACTTAAATGAGACTAAAATATAAGAGATTTACGATTTTGTTCTCATGCTAGGGTTAATCATCGTAAACTTAAATGAGACTAAAATATAAGAGATTTACGATTTTGTGAAGAGATGTCATACGAATGATGTGTTCAAACACTCGTACTTAAGATTTCTTATAAAGAAATAATAATATTTTTACGACACTGTCTATCAACATAAGATAAAAGATAATGTTCTTATGAATCTGTCAGGCAACACAAAATTGTCTGAAAACCCTAAAGGATACAATACTTATATTTTTAGACCATGAATCTGCACTACTAATCATCGTTACTCTGCGCTAAAATATGATGTTCGAATTCACTGTCTACCGATGTAATTATTTTTCTACGGCAACAAGAAAAAACATATGATCATATGGCATAGATTATGGGAAGGGTTTGTGTGGTTTTTGAAGATGGGTAATACACCAATAATATAATTGGTTTAAGTATCCCGACACATGATTAAAGT
Source organism: Cotoneaster glaucophyllus (assembly GCA_036320875.1). Taxonomy (NCBI): domain Eukaryota; kingdom Viridiplantae; phylum Streptophyta; class Magnoliopsida; order Rosales; family Rosaceae; genus Cotoneaster; species Cotoneaster glaucophyllus. Next base: position 6,693,196 of record CM070068.1, read on the forward strand.
CTCATAAAGGTATGTTAGAGAGTGGCTCAAATGCCCATGATTTTTCTAAAGATTGCTTGGATCAGAGGATTAGATTGTGTAAGATCCATACATACATGTGTATGGTGTAAAATACTGCTGTGCAGGGCCAGGGTTTGTAGCTTAGAAGTTTCTCTTCAAGCATATAATTCTGGGTCTTGGACCTATTGGTCTCTTGGAGATGGGAGTGCCAAGTTGCCACCATAAATGTTTAGGTCATGGCTCTCTAAGTTGTCTTGTAATTTGTCAAAACTCAAATTACAACAAGGGCACGGAAGGAGAGATACAGAAATAGAAAGGTTGAACAATGACATTTGAACAAGACACGGCAATGAATTTCGTTATTTTAGAACCGTTATAGTTACGGCCGCCGTTTATCTGGACTTCGGTCGCCGGCTTCCCTGTCATCAGGTCACCAACTTCCATGACCTTCCGACATTGAATAGGCATCAACCTCCATACATGGTCTTACGACTTTGCGGAGGGTTTTCCTAATTACAAGAAGCATACTTAATAAGAAAATAAAGGGCATGCCATTGATTTTGTTCTTGATTACAACAATCAATCAAGAATGATGGTGGTGGCCTTGTACAGTAATCCCGTATCATATCATAATCATGTTGTTTAGTAAAATGCTTAACAATTGATGGCAAAAATTGAGAAAAGTGAGCATGTTCCTGAAAAGAAGAGCAATTCCGGAAATCTGGTAGTGCAGCTGCTAATGCCTAATTTGCCTATAGTGGTATGTGGGTGCAACGACCGAGATGAGATCTTCTGCACCCATTTTTGCACGTGGCCTTACTGTGACTTTGTTAATTGGCTGAGAATTAAGTTTATTTTTTATTATTTTAATTATTGTCAAGTTAACATTAATTATGTTTAGTTCACATGGATGCCCGTAAAAATGGGTGCAGAAGATCTTATCCGTTTTGACTGCCCAAATTTGTTGTCGGTCGACCTACCTCCACGTGGAAGACAGTTGAGCGCACAGGCCGGCCTTAAGCTCCTCCATTTGCGGTGACTGGACAGGCGAAAAAGCAAAACCGGCTGAGCCGGTCAAACGGAAGCACCGCCTGGCAGTGGACCTGCGCATGCTCCCTCGCCGACAGCGCGGGAAGTTTACCTAAACAGTGATTAAAATCAAAATTTGATTTCAACCTCAGCAACAGAAAAACGAAGGTTCCGACGAAAAGCATTGAAATGTGCAGCGTGATCACGACTGACTGATGACCCCAATTGACTCTCCTTCCCTCCCGCCGGAACTATGCAACATCTAAATTAAAAGTGGTTTTTTTCTGTTCTTTTTCAAAACGGGATCAGTTGGTGATTTCTCCACGACATCGGTGCATATTTCCATACCGGATTATCTATTAGCTATATATATTTTGGGTGAAGTATCAATTTAGTTTTTAAATTAGTACTTGAGTAAAATAGGTCCCTAAACTTTTTTCGGAAAAATCAGTTATTAAAATAATAAAATTTGCCAATTATATTCCTAATGTTAGATTCGAAGCTATTTTATTCAATTTTTTGTCACTTTAAATCACTTAACTTGCATGTCATACACCTTAGAGAGTAGATTGGTAGTTTTTCATAAGGACTTATTTTCTTTGAAGAAATAGTGTATGAAGTTAACATTGAAGGGTAAACTAGACGTTAAATTCGCAACATATATGCAACATTAAGGGCTTATAGGGAAGAAAATGGTGGCTATACCCTCTAAAATGTGTTATGTAACTTAAGTTGACGAATATTGAATAAAATAGCTTTGAGTATAATTTTAGAGATGAAATTAGCCCTTTTTTTAAGAATTTAGGGACTTATTTTACCCAAAAAATAATTCAGGAACCTAATCTTCACTAAGGTGACAATTCAAGGACTAACTTGATAGTTTACCCTATATATTAAAAAGTTTTTATATAGTAAAACGTTTTAAACGGATTTTGAAAACCTAATAAAAATTAGGTATTGTTTATGATATTTACATGTATTTAATAAAATTATTATAGAATGTTAGATATAATTTATGTGATACATGTATTTAATACAATCATCGTCAGACCATTAAGATGGTAATTATATTAAACATATAAGTATTGTAGTCAAACATTAAAATTTTATATACGTTTCGGAAGGATAGAAAATGTAGATCTTAATTATGAATGGAGTCCTCCAAAACTTGTTATGTTAAGATAAATTTAGGGTTAACCACATTTTTACACCATCAAGGTTTAAAGTGATCTTCAAAATGGGCCAGTAGGTTTCGATTTCTCACATTGTACTCTAAAGTTTTGTAATTATATCACTTTGAACATGTTGCATGTACAACTAATTCTCCATTAAATTGATGATCTTTCGGTCAATTTAGTACAAATGTGACTTACATGTTAATCTAATTACGGATTTCCATGCTCACTATGTCATAAAATAATTCGTTAGGTCAAATGAATAACTTGATACAGTTTTAAAACCTTAAGGTGTAATGTGAAAGAGTTAAAATCTCATGATCCATTTTGAAAATCACTCCAAACAAAGGGCGTAAAATGTAGTTAGTCCTAAATATTGACATATCTATGAGATTGAAGTAGATTCAAGATTTGATACATATTTAATACCGAGCAGGTGAGTCTGCTTGACTGTGGCTACGGGCAGGATAAAATTTCCTATAACCTTTCCGAACTCAGAAAGAGTAAATAACTATAACTTACCACAAGTTGTCTCTTTTTTAAAAAAGAAAAGAAAAGATGATTTGATACAGATTCTTAAAAGGTGATCTGTTTCTTGAAACATTTGATAAGTCGATCGGGATAGTTAGCATTTAACGAAGCAAATTTCATATATTTCAAGAAAAAAAAATGGTTGAAGATGACTTAGCTTTCGACGTTAACATGATCACAATCGTATATAATTTAGTTAGTTCCTTTTGTAAATATTGTATTGGTAAAAGTTTGATTTGTATGGTCTAGACGTCCTTGAAGATCCTCGTTATAATCTCCTTTTATTGTTATCAAATAAGAATGACATAACGGTGAGAATGTCAAACATCTGTGATTAATTTTATTACAAAAGGAAGCGGGAATATAAGAATGACATAACGGTGATAATGTCAAACATCTGCGATTAATTTTATTACAAAAGGAAACGGGAATTTGACATGAGCATGAGATGATAATGAATTTTTACAACCAATCACTTTACGCCTTGTTTAGTTACAAATCCACTTTACCAAGTTACGGGGCACAGATGAACCCTAACTTAGTTCAGTCCGTTGATATGATATCTAGTTGCTGTTGGGTTAGTACAATTTTGGTCCAGATGATCGCATCGACCCAAGTTAAGACTCCGGCCCAAATTGGGCTTGGGATCCAATTGGAAGACTACACAAAGCACAAAATGCGATAGGGTCCGCCACGTGTTCTATTCCTTTGTGGGTCCCGGTCCCGCCCCTGTCCGCTTGAGAATCACGGGCTGATCACGTGACACTAAAAATATCTGGATGATCGACTCCTCGAGAAATGAACTTCGTCTCACTCTCTGCTCACTGTGATCCGATGTGGTTGGCTACGACCGTACATCAGCAGCCGGTCCGTCCGGTTCCGACTATCTTCACCGCGGGTTCGAACCCGAAACTGGTGTATCCCTATCTTCCGAAACTGAAACCGTTTCGGTTCCGACCCGTCGGTGTCCGGCTCCGGCTTAGCAAGTATAAAGTGTCGGCGGAAGAGAAGCAGCTCGCCGAGTTAGGGACTCAGAATTCAGGTCTTCGATTCTCACTTTATACAATTCGAATTATATTAAACTGTAATTATTGTGATTTTATTTAGTAATTATATAAATTTATGTTGCAGAGAGTGAGAAATTAGAGGTAGGAGAAGAGAAAATTGTCGAAGAAGAGAAAGTTGAAGGTTTGGATTTGGGATGGTTAGCTGCTTTTCCGCACGTGTTTATAGCTTCCATGTCGAATTTTCTGTTCGGTTATCACATTGGGTCGGTCTCTGAGTCTCTGTAACTTGCAACTGTAGTTAAAGTGTTAGTCTTTTTTGTTATTGATGAGTTGGGTGGGCATGTTTTTGTGCAGGGTGATGAATGGTCCGATTGTTTCGATTGCCCGAGAACTCGGTTTCGAAGGGAATTCGATTCTGGAGGGACTTGTAGTTAGCATTTTCATTGTTGGTGCATTTCTTGGAAGCATATGCTGCGGTACAATTGTTGATAAACTTGGTTGTAAAAGGACTTTTCAGATTGCCACCATTCCTCTCATTATTGGTGCATTGATAAGGTAATTCAAGTTGATATTCGAGTTTTGAGATGCCGTATTCGACGTTGTGTCCATGTTGGTATCGGCATTTGTATCGTGTTATTGTGCATTTTAAAACTTTTTGATGATTGATTCATTTCGTTTCGTGACAGTGCACAAGCTCATTCCTTGGATGAAGTGACTTTTGGAAGGTTTCTTGTTGGCCTTGGCATTGGTGTTGACACTGTTCTTGTACCAATCTATATCTCAGAGGTAATTCTTCGTATTGGTTTAGTTGTGTTTGCATATTTTGTTCACACAAATTTTCCAAGATGATGATACTATGTAGTTGAAATCCATGTTTCAGCGATAGTAAATGCTCCATTTCTATAGACTATCAAGAGTTTGGGTGAAAGTGAAACTCATGAAAGTTGACCAAACTGCTTCGTTCTAATAAATCGCCACTACTAGCATAGACTTTTCTGGACCTTATTTAAGTTCTCGTTGAGCTTTAACACCAAGGTACACAATACAGCCGTAAATTAGTCCTTGCTAGAAAGTTGTAAAAAGTTTCTTAATGGGTTTGACACATGCCCTTTGTTCTTGTTTAGAAGATTGAAGGTTATACTCTATAATACTTCTTCTCTGCATCACATGCATTGCATATCTGAAATGAAGTTTACTCATCTATCCTACCATATACCTCGCAGATTGCTCCAACAAAATATAGGGGTTCATTGGGAACCTTGTGTCAAATAGGAACTTGCCTTGGGATTATTTCATCACTGTTTCTTGGAATTCCCTCTGAAAATGATCCGCACTGGTGAGGTTCGGTTTATGCAGGGATTTTTGAAGAACTACTTTTAGCTTTTACAATGACTGGACCATTTAATGCTATCGATAATATTTTAATATCTGAGCCTATATATTAAAATGTTTTGGCGTATCCGGTTTTTAGGTGGAGGACGATGCTTTATATTGCAAGTGTCCCTGGTTTTGTCCTCGCTCTTGGAATGCAGTTTGCTGTAGATAGCCCCCGTTGGCTATGCAAGGCAAGACTCTCTCTCTTATTGTAGAAGTATGGAATTTATTTTCAATCCTCAAGCTTTAAATGTTGTTTGTGCAGGTAGGGAGACTGGACAATGCTAAAGAAGTTATCAAAAACGTTTGGGGAGCATCTGAAGTTGAAAAGGCGATTGAAGAATTTCAGTCAGTTATCAAGAATGATGGTAGTGATTTGGACAGCAGCTGGTTTGAACTTTTGAAGGAGCCAAACTCAAGAGGTTGTATCAAGGTGGCGGACTTAGGATGTCAGCATTAATGGCATCTTTGTGTCGAACATCGTATAAAACTTGCGGCACTTGCATTTAGCTTCACCTTCTGTACATGAAAAAAAATTGCCTTTTCTTAATTAGAGGGTGATTGGAAAATATAAGAAGTTTTATGTTTGGACACTCCTTTGATTTGTACATGCAATATTTTTCTCTGAATTATATGCTGGCTTTCAAATCATTCCTTTCAAACTGTAGAAACCCTCACTTATCGACAAATCTTTGCATGGTTGCAGTTGCATTCATTGGAGGCGCTCTTTTTGTACTTCAACAGTTTGCAGGCATAAATGGAGTTCTTTACTTTTCATCATTGACTTTCAAAGATGTTGGAATCACAAGTAGCGCTTTGGCAAGTTTGTTGATCGGAGTTACGAACTTTGCAGGTTTGAGATAGTCTCTGCGTATTTGTAGAATGATGGTTGTTTCTTGAAGAACCTCTCACCCACATCAATTGTGGTCATGGCAGGGGCACTTTGTGCTTTGTACTTGATTGATAAGCAGGGAAGGCAGAAGCTCTTGATTGGAAGTTACTTGGGAATGGTGAGCTGTATTTGGAATTAATGCTTGGAGACGATTAGAAAGTTACCATGCAGTCCTTAACATTAAAAATAGGAGGGCGATTTTGTGTTTCATGAGTTGAAAATGCAAACACGGAATCATATTAGCAAACCCATGACTAAGTAAGAAATTATGTGTCTGTGCAGGCACTTTCGATGTTTCTTGTGGTCTATGCCATCAGTTTTCCGTTAGATGAGCAACTAAGTCAGAACTTATCAATACTTGGAACAGTCATGTAAGTCTGCAGTTTGTATGATCCCACACATAATGGTTTCCATAAACCGGTAGTCAGGCACATTTAACTCATCAAAATTCTATGAAGAGGTCATTTGCTGATGTCCGCCTCCTCTGTTTATGCTTTCGGATAGTCTGGCACATTTTGTGCTCGTAAGAGAACTCTACTGATTTTTTTTCTCGTCGCACAATTTTGTAGGTACATATTCACCTTTGCAATAGGAGCTGGCCCAGTGACTGGCCTTATCATACCAGAACTTAGCAGCAACAGGTCACGCGGGAAGATCATGGGATTCAGCTTTTCTGTGCATTGGGTGAGCCCTTGAATTTTGTTCCTTGGTTAATATTTAAAATAAATGTCCTGTTTTTTCTTTTGTTCTATGATTTATTAATGTGTTCTCACGGTTAAGAGCGGCCAGGTTATTTCCCTACTTTTCCAAATCATGTTTTGCATTTGGTCCTTTAAATGTTTACTTTTTTTTCTTTCTAATTCATGCTAAATTTGTGATTCAGGTTTGCAACTTTTTGGTGGGTCTATTTTTCCTCGACTTAGTGGAGAAATTCGGCGTTGCTCCAGTTTATGGTACCTTCGGTGGAGTCTCCCTGTTGACAGCAATTTTTGCAAACTACTTTATCGTTGAAACTAAAGGCCGCTCCCTTGAGGAAATAGAAATGTCACTAACCTCCAATTTCAGGGCTAGAGACAAGTGAGAGATCAAAGATCACGTTGAAGTTTCCACGATGGAGATTTTTAGGCGGTAATTCTTGATGTTTCGGTCTCCAATCTCCAGGCAAGCTGTGTAGGATTCTAGGATCTGATATTGTACATCACACTACACGTACATGCTGTTAAAGCTGGCCATTTTACTCGATTTCATTCTAGTTCGGTTCCCGCTAAATTCTGTATGGTGAATACTTATTACGCTTCAAATTATTCGGTCGAATATTTTGGTTTGGTGTTGATTGGAAGTCAATTTTCATGGTTTACACATTGACATTTTTGAACTGAATGTGGTCTGTGCATATACCTAATATGGCTATATCGCTTCCACAGACCACCAGCAAGCAGCAACCCTGAGAAAGTGAAAGAGTCATTGTCTTATTCTTAATACATGGTCTCCAAACCAGGAAGATACCACATCTCGTTGAGTTCGGAAAATATCTTGAGTTCGAATTCTTACTCACAGAAGAATAAGTTTACCTTTGTTCACGACCGAGTCAATATACAGTTGTGAATTTTGATTGTAATTTATGAGATTTGTCAGTGTGTCGGAAACACGGGTTCGGTGCACCAAGTATCATAATATAAGTGGTTATAATTTTTTTTTAAGTATCGAAATCGCTTATATATTTAGTATACCGGATCGTGTTTCTGGCACACTGAAAATTTTCTGTTATTTACTCATCTCTTTAAACTCTTCGAGTTCCTAATTTAAAATAATGGCTTAATTGGATTAATAATTCTTGTAGTTACATGATCGTTGACAGATAGCTCGTGGTAAAAAAAATTAAAATTTAAACTCGTGTGATGAATTCTATTAAGATTTATGTCCAAATTGAAATTTTTGTTTTCATCAATATTAAATTAGGGGTTTTAACGAAACACTTCCGGTACTGTTCACTTTTAACGAAAAATCACATTTTTAGCTTTACTTGGTACTATTCACTATACCTTTAAAAATGACTTTTCGTTAAAAGTGAAGTTTTTTTGACCTTTTCGTTAATTTTTCTTATTAAATTTGAGATTAGCCTTTTTTTCTTTTTTGGAAGAGAGATTAGCCTTTATAAACACGATATTGACCCAAAAAGAACCTTTCTAAAAAGAATGCTCTAATTATTTAAAAAAAGAAAAGAAAATAAAAGAAAAAAGACTGATGGCGGGCGAGAACTTCACAAGCCCGGGAAAATTCCAACTGTCGATCACGTCGAGTCAGCGTGAGAGTTCAGCTCCCACGCTGGGCCCACTCCGGTCGTGCCACGTGTACGTTGAGACCATCTTGACCGTTTACGCGTCGCTTTCCAACGAACGAACGCACACTGCATTAGACTTTAGCATTCGGCATTTCTTCTTATTCTGCGTCCGGCAGAGATTGGAGTTTCGTCGCCACGGAAGCCGCTAAAATTTTCTAGGGTTTCTGGAGATTTCGGGTGCGCGCGAATGTCGTCGTCGGCGGAGACCAGCGACGGAGAGCACGAGGTGGAGCTGATCGTGCACGACGCATTACCATCGGGGGATGACGGTGGCGCGGCCGTCGCGGACGAGATTGCCCCGCTCTTGACGCAGCTGGAGAAGCCCAAAATCAACATTTTCACCCTCTCTTATCCTCGAAGAACATCTAAGGTACGATTCCCTCACTTTAATTAATCCAAATTTTTTTTTTCTAATTTCTAATTTTGTTGATTAATTTTGAATTGTATAGGAATGATAGCATTTCTAGGGTTGAATGTGTTTCCCTGTTTGGTTGCTCTGAAAATTAAGGAAGTGAAACTATGATCTACTTAAATTTTGAAATTTTGCACTTTCAGTTTTCCAGTACTCCAAATCCAAAAGCAGTGATAATTTGAAAATGCTGGTTGGTTATGTAGTTTATGCCTCAGTGATTGAGAGCGATTGATCGGTTTTGGTTCCTTCTTAATAGTCTAATAATGATTGTGTTGTCATTTTGGAGGGAACTGTAGAAGGGAAAGTACAGTAATATTGAATTCTGCAATGGTGGTTTTTGGTTGATTTGATTGATAGTTGATATTGTGTATCTGTGTGTACAGGATCCGGTACGGAAAGCACTTGAAACGGAGGCGTCTGCAGTAGCTCAATTTGTTTTGTGGGTATGGAGTGGATCGAGATACTCTGGTCTAATGTGTATGGCCATCTCATCTACCATCTACTTTGTCATGGAAGTTTTTGCTGATGTTTTTTCTGGTTAGTAAGTTCTGCATTCCGTTCATCACTGAACTGCAATTCGGATAACTTTTTTTCGCTGTGTGTTTCCTCGCTTTCACTTGTCCTCTTTTTCATTTATACTTTACGTTTCTATTTTATTATGGCAGTTCAGTCCATTCCTTTGCTTGAGGCTGCATTTACAAGGTGTACAATTATCTTGGTATTGTCATTTGTATGGCTGAGAAAGTGTGGACAGCCAATATCTGGGCTGGCAAATGTGAAAAATCTTTTGATTTCCAGAGCCCTTACGGGATATCTCTCACTGATGTGTTTCATTTATTGGTAAGTAACCTTTTATGTTTTTTCATGTTTCTTTGGTAGGAGTATTTACTCATTCTTTGGTGTCAATGTATTCATGGCATGATACCTGCCTTATTGAAATTATCAGTTTCCATGCTGCATTCTGCCCGAGTGAAAATGTAAATGTATTTGGCTAACGTATATTATGAAGTTTGTTATCTGTGATATGTTATTCTTGTCCACTACAGTATGTTTGAAATTCTTTTCAGGCAGCTTGTGAGCTCTGCCTTTTACAACTTGATTCTGTAATGGGCAAACTGCACGTATATAACCAGAAGTTGGCTTATTTTTCATTTCAGCATTCAAAGGTTACCTTTGTCTCAGGCTATTGTATTGAGCTTCACAACTCCAATAATGGCTTCAGTTGTGGCAAGAATCATTCTACATGAGAAGTATAAAATTTCAGACGTTGGAGGTATGTAGTATATAATGGTTATAATTATTGCTTTTCACTCTAGTTTGAATATAATGTTGCATGTATTATATGTTTTTTTTTTGTGTGTGAAGATTTTAGCTTGCAGAAAAGTTTCTTAGTCAGGGAGTGATGTCTTTGTCACTTGTCATTCATTTTCCAGGTCTTGCGTGCAGTTTCTTTGGTGTGCTCTTCATTTATCGACAAATGCTTACCACACAAGGTACAGAAGTGGGTTAACATAATCTTATATTATACACTGTATGTGGATGCTTTTGATATGTAGTAAGAGTTTAATAACTCTTCTGGTCTATTTCTAAACGTAAAGAAAAAATTTTGGGTGTGTCACATGGATGTATATGCTGTTGCATGGCTTATCATGTCTTTTCACTTTTCTGCAAGAAAACTACTCTGATATAGTAGTCCACCAAGGGCATATTTAATTTCTTACAAATGAGGAAGAAAGTGTATGTGAGTTTTGTGTCTCACTCCCTCTGTATTTTTGACAAAAGGAGTTTAAGCTTATATGTGTGATCGAGAGATTTTAATGCATGTCTTTAGATCATATGTGAGTAAATACTATGAGCTAGTTCATTATTGCCTGGTAACCATGAGAAGATTAATGTATGTAAAAAGAAATGGTCCCTCTATTACAACTATATGGTTTTACTTACATTTCTTCTGTTATGGCCCCCTGCTGACAGCATAATATTACAAAATCTAATCAAATGGGCCTTCTGCATACAGTAATGTAAATTTTCGGTGTTTCCTCCTGTTGCTTTCAGTCTGCCTTGCATTGTGGAATACTAACTTTTGAATTATGCATGAGAATTAGATAAAAATGGAGGAGAGAATGCAAGTGTCAGGGGAAGCAGCTATATCTTTGCAGTCTTGGCCGGTTTACTTTCGTCCATAACTGGTGGAATCAGCTACTGCCTTACAAAGGCTGGATCAAAGGCATCTGATCAGCCACTGTAAGTATTCTCTGCATTGATCAATTATCCTTCACTTGATTAATCCTTCGAACTTCATGACATTATGAAATGGTTGATAATGTGCTCTTTCTCTTTTATCTGCCAAACTATTGACACTGGAAAATTGCCATACTGATACTGTCCATTTGTTTTCAAGACCCTTTAAGTAGCTTGATTCCCTTTTCAGTTCCTGATGGTTTTATACAACGAGGATAACCTTTAATTAAGATGTTTATAACTGTTTAGGTTCCATGATTATTCAGGCTAGAAAAGATGAAAATCATCTGAGAGATTACATGTTGTTTGCTTATCTAAAATGTAGATCATAATATAATACGGTGGGAGCAAAACATTTCATTGCATCTGAGTGCTATATATAAGTTTTGAGTGATAAAATTACCTAGATGAATTCTCTGTTCAATTTTCAGGTTGACAGTCTTTTCATTTGGTTTACTGGCGAGTCCTGCTTCAGCAGCAATTTGTTTGTTTACCCTCGAGGTAAATTGATGTCGTGGTTGCAGTTCTGTGCTTTTTTCTTCTTTTTTTTGTCATTTCAATTGTACCACACTCCATATTAAATTTGTCACTGATCACTGATAGCCTAGCAACTTAAATTCCTCTACTTGTAATTTTTTGAGTTGAATGCTAGGAGTCCATCATGGCCGGGAGTCGTACTTAGCTTCAGTGCTTTCAGGTTTCTGCTTTTACATGTTAAATAGATTTTGGGTTGTGCTAAATATTTACCCTTTCCTTTTTTCAGGACTTTGTTTTCCCAGATTTTTATTCGTTTTCAGTTATGATTGTACTAGGTGTTCTGGCCTTTTTTGCAGAGGTGCTGTTTTGAACTCTCTTTTTTCCCTATTGTGCTGCTCTAGTTTATGGACTCTCTCCAGCAGTTATGGACTTCTGAACTTTTGTGCTCGATTTCAGGTATTCTTGGCACGTGGATTGCAGCTTGAGAAAACCGGCAAAGTTGCAAATGTTATATACATGGAGGTACGTTTACTGTTTGGATGTAATTTCCATTTACATGATTTAATTACTAATTGAGAAATCTAGAAAGCGGCATTAAGGATAGCATCACCGAACATGTGAAGAAATTTTGGTTCAACCGCCCCCTACGATTCATTCACGCAAGTAAATGCATTCTTGTTTTCCTTTGTTTCAGGCCGCCCTATCACAATTATGGGGCATTGGTTCATCAAGGATAGCTCTATCTTTTGGTCGAATTATCGGATGTCTGCTTATTTTGATTTCTGTTAGTTGCACCATGTATATTGGACCCGATAAAGATACGGAATGAAAGGTACAAATTCTTCTGATGTACCCCTTCCTATTCATTCTTAAATTGTATGCGCTGACACCTGATTCCTTCAGTCCAATAGTTCAATGGGAAAAGCAAATATTAGAGCCTTCGTTTGCAACTGATTGACATGAGAAAGCTTGTCGTTAAAGCTGCCAAAACGGGATTTTATATGATATTCCGGAGTATCGGATACTTTGGGCTTTTTAACTGTTAGATCTTTGGCCAAAAGCATGATGAACAAAATCTAAACGGTTAAAAAACCCGGAGTATGGGAATCTCTAGAGAACCATAAAAATTTTGGCCGTGAAACAAATAGAATCGGCTTTTAATCAGATAACATCACCAGCGTCCCACAACTGCCAGAAATTATGAAAAAAGTTTTTCTGGCAGAATCTGAAGTGATGGCTATGAAGTTTGGTAGGCAACCAATCTTTTGTAGAAATATCGGCTTTTCCTACCAATTCTTCAATGACTAGCATCGGTCAGGGACCTCATACCAAACTGGCACATGCCTATTTTTCTTGTACGAATACTTCAGCTATAATCCATGGATTAGAACTTCGTTGCTGGATTCAGCAGCAGTTGTTGCTTACACCCAATTCCGATGAGACACGTGTCCAGCCGGATTGGATGTAAGCAAACTGCTGCTGAATTTGCAGCAGGCAAGTCTAGTTCATAATCCATAGTCTTTTGTCATTATGTTTGTTTGTGTGAATACTTACCGTGGTAAGTATTCGTACAAGGCAAAGTAGGCATGGGCCAGTTCCATGCTAAATAATAAGATCTTATGTAGAAATGCCAAGAAGACTTTCAAAGTGAAACGGTGATTTCATAAAAAAAAAATCTCATTTAAAGAATCTCCTTAGCATAAGTTACACCATGTCATAAGAGTATTTTCCGAATCTTATGTCTCGGTTCACAATTTTGTTTAAATGAATGATATAGGTAAGTTTTAGAACAATTAGTCCAAATTTTCCACTTTTCAGTCAAACAATGCATCACGACTTCAAAAAAAAAAATTTCAAAAAAACATCCAGCTAAAGTAGTTTGAGAGAATTTTGTGAAATGAAGTAAAACTAAAAGTATAAAAATAGAATTATATATTTATTTTAGAATTAAAGATCTCAGACATCCAAGGAAGGATAAAAACAGCACAAGCTCTCAAGCCCGGCGAAAGGCGAAAGCTCTTAGGCGGCCACTGCGAATGTTCTTGAGAAACAAGCCTTTGGATTTATCATCACTGACCATTCACATTTTTTCAATTTTCTTAATCATATTATCAAAATTTCATTTTAATTAAAAAAACAAATTTAAGCCTCAGAAAGCCAGTTATTTGACATCAACAAAATTCAGTCGGTAATTCCAACTAAAATAACAATCCTCATAGGCTCAACAAATTATTTTCTAAAATAACAAAATAATTTTTTAAATCAAAATCTAGCAAAAATTCAAGGAAATTAAAAATGTAATCGCAGTAAATCGGCTCCGTGGACCAGTAAAAAATTAGGATCCACAGGTTCCTATCAGAATGCGAAACAGAAGATCCTCGCTCTCGGTTCAATCATAGCAACGTCGGTCAAGGCCATTTTAGCTACCGTCGTCGTGGCATCGAACCTTTCAAAATAATCACACAAAATAAATAAAAATAATTCAAACTGAATAATAATTGCAGTAATCGGAAAAATTCAAGACCCTCAGAATCCCGTTCCAAATCACACACGGCGACGGCACACCGGAGCCGCACGCCTGTTCCCGGCCAATGAACCAATCATTGGGGGATGGGTACGAGGCGGGCTCCGTTAGCGTGTGGCCGCCGCTGTATAAAGTGTCATACGGCACTTCCTATCACTTTGGGCATTCTTCCTCATTGAGATCGATCGGAAAGAAGATACAATCAAAAACCTAAAAGATCCTAAAACCCTAGAAATTGACTGAAACACAAATTTGGGATTCGGGAAGAGAGGCGCGACTTCGGGAAGAGAGAGAACCATCAGAGCGATATGTGAATTGATAGGACGGGAGGGGTTTATATAGGGAAGGTGAAGATGTTTGTAAAACCCTAATTGCCCTATATGGGCTTTGTTTTGGCGGGTTGGGCTCTATTTGGGCTAATACGACTGATATAACTATTGGGCCTCATAATTGGGCTGAAGAAAGGGTCCGGCAGTTGGGTCCACCCGGCCGGCCAGAGAGCAGACGTTGCAAACAGGTTTGAAATTTTCCAGCGCATTGCTGTCTCTGAAAGCAAGAACGACTCGGTGGAGAGAGAAGACCAACCAAACCAAATTGTGGTGGTTCCCGGAAGGCGGTTGTTGGGAGGCGCGGCAATGTCGATGGGGACTGACAGCACTTGGGTGGGGAAGAAGCCGCTGCGGCGCATCGGCGGCATGGCAGACGCCCTCTCCATCGCTTCGGATCTCGGCTTCTCCGTCGCCGCTCCTCCTACCCAGGTAAACCCTCGCTCTCCTTTTTGCACATTTCTATGTCCTCCATTTCCAATTTCAGTGTTTGGCTCGTTTGGACTTATGAGCTTTTACTCCCCATGTTTTAGCTTGCGTACATTTTTCAGATTTATGAGCTTAATTTTGAAAACCCGTTTGGAATTAAATTGTTATATGTTAGTGGAAGAGGAAAGCTGATTACTTGGTTAATTTTGTAATGTGGAAGCTTCATGCTTTGGATTTCAGAAAAGTTGAATAATTTTTTGTGATGCAGGAAGAGCTTCAGAACTTGTCCAGTAGTACTGGTGAAAAGGGTGATGACTTGATAAAGGTTTTGAGGGACCTTACCTCTGTTCAGAGAAAAATAGCAGATCTGCAAGTTGAACTCCAAGGGAGAAAGGTGAGCTATTGGAGTCTCTTTTTTCGTGGTTCGAGTTTGTGAGATTATCTCATCTGTTTTCACTGAATTGGGATTATATTGTCTGTAGGATGATAAAAACGTAGCGCATTTGACACATGCAAGTGAAATGGAAAAGAAGTGTGAGACTTTGGCGAGGATTACTACCATATTGAAAGATGTGATTCAGAATAAGGTAAATCTGTTGTGGTCCATCCTATGATGCATGGATACTTCTGTTTGGTCCCGTATCCCGTGTCCGATACTTGATCGGATACGATACTTGCTCGATACTCTCGGATACTCGTCCGACACGTATCCTGATTGATGGACACGAATTTGACGTGATAGATACGCGTATCCTACATTTAAGATACACATATCCGGCTGTTAGGATACATTTACACTTTCAAAAAAAGGTAATGAGGAGGAGAAAATTAATAGGAGACATCTATAATTGAAATGTGATGAATGCAAAGAGCTTCCCTCTGATTAAAACCATGAACACGACTCTCACACTTCTACTGTATAAAGAAGATTAGATTTCGAACTTTTCTTCTCTAACAACTCAAATGTACTTGAATTTGAATGATGAATTACGTTTTAAAATGTATAGTTTTGTTGCTATATACATTTTTATTTGCCGTATCCATAACGTATCGTATCTTAATTTTTAGAGATTTTCCCTATCGCCGTGTCGTGTCGTGTCGTATCGGCGTATCCGTATTCGTAGCCATGCTTCATAGGGTACATCATTGTGTGTTGCTTTGTTCTTGTTGTACATTGGGGTTATGATTGGATTGGTTTGTCTTTGTTAAATCATACAATGATTTAAGATTCAAGATCATTTGCATATTCCTGTCCACTGTGCATTCTTTGTCAAATCGTACAATGTCTGTAATAGTTGCAAAGTCTTCCTGGCCAGAAATGGACTATAGCATCTCTTTCTAAGAGATTTCTGGTTTTCCTATCAAGAATATGCTTTAGTAGATATATTCCAGGCTTGTAAACTGATGCTTTGGTTATCACGTTCTTTGAAAATTGAATTTTGGTGGCATAGAAGAGCAAATTTACAGTCTATCATTCATTGAGTTTCTCTTTTATGCCACCTACATATGTAGTTGTCGTCATTCAGATGCATGTTTAATTCTCAGTAACACCCCCTTTATGTTGTGTCTGAATAATACCTCCTTATTTATTTTGTTTCAAATCACTGGCAGGATCGCATCATAGCCCGTCTTCAACAACCATATTCACTCGATTGCATTCCAGTAGAAGCAGAGTATCAGGTTTGAATTCAGCAGTGTAAAATCTCTTAGGTTTGAGCTCATGTAGGTTGTCTTGTGTTTTACATTCTATGCTATGATTATACATGAGCCATTTTGTTTTGACCAGTCTAAGAGTGTTTGTTGCTAAATCCAAGTCATATTTTATGGGAGTTTAGATTGATCAAAAGATTCAAAACAATTGTTGGGAAAAATTTAATCACTACAGGGCTATTTGTATTTCATGTGAAAAAATTGTTTTCTTAATGTTTCTGGAATCTTTTGCTTGGGCCTGTGCAGAAACAATTCTCCGAATTATTGATGAAGGCTGCTAGTGATTATGGGGCCTTGACAGCATCAGTTGCAGATTTCCAGTGGAGTCAGACATTTAAGGAGCCTCCTTCGGTTTGGGGGGTATGTTTGCAGAAGCTTTTCGTTTGTTTCTAAATTACTGAGAATGCATGTAGCAATAGTTGTTCTTTTTCCACATTATTTGCTTCAATTTTGATAATATTCCTGATGTTGCTTGGTTTATAAGCTATAAGACATTTAATTGTTGGCAACTGGGGAGTATGATACTGTTGCAATTTGCTGATAATAGCACCGAATGAGTTGTTTAGATATCTGATCTACCGTGTACTGTGATCAGAACGTGCGAATTAATAATGCAGATGTTGTAAAACTTTTTACCTGGGGAAATTATGTATGCATGATGTGATCTTCATTTTGTTTAACTGATGCAGGAAATGCTTCGTCCAATTCCTGTGGCATTAGCATCATGCACACGGTTCTTTGAAGCAATGTCTGCCATGAGGGAATCGTTTTCAACACTTCAGCATCTCAGAGTTGGTCATACTGATGCGCCTTCGCCAATAACACCAGGCAAGCAATCCTCCCGAAGAATACCAGGTGATTCTGAATGTGTAACTCCACCTCCTTGGAGAACTGAACCAAGCTTTGATGACTTAGCTATCAGAAGCTCAAGGAAGGCTGAAGTTGAGCACCGAGAAGCCGAGGATGAACAGTGAGGTAGATGGAACTGGCCACCGGAGATTGTCATGGCCTCCGTCAGTTAAAAAGAACGGTGTTTAGTCAAAATAACTGACATTCGTTTCTTGTGACTCTCTGTATGTGTTTGTGTGATATAGTAATTGTATAGGCATCTGCAAAAACAATTCCAGTACTATTTTACACCTTCAAACAGTAACCTAGTTTGTGCAGCAATACATATGTTTTCTATTATGTCGAAATGTTGAGTTATGCCTTCAAATTTGTATTCTTTTATTGCCCCTACTCTTGTTGGGCCGGGCAGAATGTCGTTAAATCAAATGAAGCAACAACCGAACATAACTCCACTGCGTTAAATGTTGCCAACTTTGTATGCACCTTTCACATCTATCCACAAAAGAGGAGATTTTTCGCTGGGCACATACGTCATATATCATCAAGTAGACATGATCGTTGTGCAGATGGCGCTTTACTGTAATGGCAAAAAAAATCATGTATAGTACATTCGTATCTATTCGATACACACCGACTCTTCTCTCCCTAACAGTTAACTATCTAACCCACTTTAACGCTATTGCTCTACTTAAAACAATAAAAAGACTATGTATATTATATCAACGTCATCCAACAGTATTAAAATTATTGCCTTCGCAGCTAAGAAATGAACTTCCCAACAATTCAACATTCCTGTATTATTAGACTAACCAAGTGCGTGAAATATTTCAACCAATCAAATTAACAAAACAACCTGCCCTCCGCCCGATCGAAACGTAATTACCATAAGAAAGTGCCACCACCAAACTTGCTTAGAGTTATCATAAAGTCTGGATTTTTATGATATTTTTCAATTATTGATCCATATTAATAAGAGAAATTACATTTTACCGATGAAGCATTTTGTCAAATACTTGGTGGACTTGTAGTCGTCAGTCAAATTATATTGCACACATGTCAACGAATATCGACATATGCTGAAGCAATCTGATGAGTGATATCAAGAGCATTTGTCGAGTAATGTCCATGAAAATTGTCGAGATATACATAGCAGACATTACATAAAACACTCGATAAGTACAAAAAGACTAGTGCCAAACATTCGAAGGGTCATCGGAACACATTTACATGTATATTTCTTGGACTCTGAGTGGTCTTGAGATTACCTTGATCCCAATATACGTCTGCCACAGTTCTAATCACATGATATGTTGGGTACACATCCATCTTCCATTTATATAAATTCGAAGTTGTATAATGTGTCGTGTTATAAAATGCAAGCTCTGGCAATATTGAAGTCAAATTTATTATGCTCAAATAGTCAACATGTTCAAATAAAATTGTAATGATTGAAAGCAATTATGTCTATACATTTTAGTACGGGTTCCACCGACTCTTCTTCCCTTAACACTTAATTATCTAACTTATTAACTCTATCGCTCTACTCAAAACAATTGAAAACGATGTAGATTATATCAATGTCATCCAACAGTATTAATATTGTTGCCTTCGCAGCTAAGAAATGAACTTCCCAGCATTCAACATTCCCATACTATTAGACAACCAATCAAATCATCAAATCAACCTGCCCTCCACCCAATCGAAACGTAATTACCATAACAAAGTGCCACCACCGAACTTGCTTAGAGTTAGAGTTATCATAAAGTTTGAATTTTTATGATATTTTTCAATTACTGATCCACATTAATGAGTAAATTACATTGTATATGCTCAGATTTGATTGCAATTGCAACTTCTATACATCTTTTTTAAAACGGACTCTCAAACTGACTCTCAAATATTAAATGTTTTAAATAACCAAATTTATATAATGAAATTATTATATTAATAGATGACTCAACCAAACATGAAAAGGGCTTGCACATGACTCGCCACTTAAAGAGAAAGACAACCAATAGAGTATATTATATACTCTTTAGCATGAACATATTTTTAAAAATACTGCATTACTCATTTCTTGTCGTGTACCTCTCTTTATATCTCTTTATATCATTCACGATGATTAAAAAGCCTAATGTTCGTTGTAAATTAAAGAAAAACTTACATACACCTTAACAATATTCAAACCAATAACGCACTGGCACGTAGCTAATGCTTCAAATGTATTCCAAATGTAGATAATTTCCTCGGTTTTGCGATGACAGCTCAAGTTACAGAAATGATGAATCATCATCCAACTTCCAATAACATGCATCATGCATGGGCTTTAATATTTTCTTTCTGTTTTTTTTCTTCAATAAATTGATGATTTATAGAGCCATTTGCCTCCCCATCTTACGAAACTATCGACATCCCCCGCACATGAACTTCACACGATTTGTGTACACACTGCATCTCTGGCCTTGCCTGGGCCCTACCACTAAATCACTGATTGTTCGTCCCGAATTCGGAACTTCTCCCAATGTGAAGATCCAAAGATCCGTGAATCGTGTTCATTCATTATACATCGTGTGGTCAGTTTTTGTTAGATATTTTTCATGTTCAATTTTAAATAATTTCTGACCGTACGATATACGATGAATGAATGAATACAATACACGAATCTCCATAATCTTCATAAAAAAATCCAGAAACGTTTCTTATTGGTTCGTCCCTAGCACAAAATCACAGATTGTTTGGTTCACATGAGGGCAAGGAGTTGGAGTAGGATTCTCTCATCTCTTTTTTTCCCTCCCCTCATAATTGAACAGTCACGGTTAAGCCACGTCAACATCTTATATTAATTTTTTATAGCAAGAGAAAGACAAAATAAGAAAATGTAAGGGGAGGGGATAGAAGGAGATGAAGAGAAGAGGGGAGAGAATCCAAGTCTTAAGGAGTTTGCGGGTCCTACTGTTAATCATTGGAATTCCTGATCATGGTGGGGTCATGCACCATCAAAGGATAGTCTAAGGTGCAGCAACCCATACGCTAGCCAAGAAAGGCCGCATGCCTAAGCGGCTAAGCCAAAAGTTAAAGGTTAAAACACTTTATAATCTAACTAGTGTTTAAAATATCGGTATCGATAAAAATATTTATCTGCAAATTTATGAAAATATCGATATCGATATTAGTTCCCTTTAATACAAATTTGCTCAAACATAAAAACTTAAAATGAAATTTTAGGAAAAGTTAAACATTAGTTTAACTTTAGACATCAAAAAAAAAAAACATTAGTTTAGACAAATATGAGAGTTTCTCCGAATGTATCTATATGTCGGACATATCGACAAATTTTGTTGATTTTAACAAAAATTCAAGAATTTCTCTGATATGTGATGAAGTAAACTTCACTCCCATTTTTTATATCTATCATATCGAATAAATTTTAAGCACTAACCAAAGTACAAGGGTTATAGATGTGGCACACTTACATTGGTGTACTCTATTGATCACATAATGGTGTATAAAGAGAAATTACGCTTTGACATTGTATAATTGGCTTAAAATGATACTGTGCACGATAATATATTCATGTCATGTAAATTAATTTTCGTAGACATCGACTAGTTAATTAAGTTGGCCGGACAAATTCTAGGAGCTCATCGTTGGACCAAATGGATGTGGCTACAGAAATCACTTAAGAGCCCTAGAATGGAAAGAACTCAAATTTAACGTAAAAACAATTCCACAACAGTTTGTAACAAACAAGGACATAGCAATAGACTTGTGATCAACTTCGGATATATGCATCTTTAAGGCTACAAGTCCAGGCTACAATTTCATGCTTAGACTGACTTAAGCATCAAAGCGTACATACCCGGAACCACCGCACCGGCGCTCCTCACTTCCAAGATTCAGTCCTTCTTCGTCCCTCAAGAATCAAGTGAAAGGCGTAATGTTCGATCCTTGGTGATTTTATGCATCAACAACTACCTTACTCGGAAATCTTGACTTGGATTTTTTGTTGGTAAGTGCGCCTTCTCTTGCCTTAAGAGCAAAGTTTTTTTATTTATACTTTTCAATGCGATATTCATTTTTAAGTTTCTTTAATTCATGGGAAGGAGAATACATCCTTGAGATGACACACTATCTTAACCTACGACAATCTTCAGGACCGATCGTATTGTGTTTGATTCCAAAAAAATCTTTACTATACGCAATTAAAGCTTTTGATTTTGGGAAATGGAGCTTTCAATAAAACTGGTGGTGAAGCATGCAAACAAACAATTATGATGGATAAGATAAGAACTGAAATTGAGAGAGAATATACGAAGGCACCCTACTCACATAGGAGATCAAATGTATGACACATAATAAATTCATAACAACAAAATTTAGAAAAGTAAAGATAACGAATACGTGTCAATCACTTATTGGGGCCACAGAGAGACCACACCAAATTTGGATGCAGAAGATTTGATCTCACGCTCACATATAGATATATGGATTAGACCTAAATATAGGACCACCACGCTACGCCCACGTACACAACTTTACCAGCAAAAATCAACTACGACCGCCGTATACGCGTTTTTACTTCTCCCTCCAACTAGTCCAATCGTCTGACTCCCAATTTTCAGTCCCAAAATTCTGTATTAGTCCATTGTATTGCACCATTCCCATTTACGTCCTTCCATTTAGCTCTTTTTAACTTTATAACCCCCAAACTTTTATTGTTACGTCACTTTTGGTTTCCCTATCAATTTGTACTAGTTTTTACGTTCAATTAGTCTGTCCGCGCACACCATATGTTGATAAGAACTCACACTACGACTTTCACTCAATGTACAATAAGTATTATATTACTTATTGACAACCACTACAACAACAACACATTTATCTATGAGCCCTTATTTATAATAATAATAATTAGTACGACTAATTAAATAACAAACTCAACAACTCAACCAATATGTTACAAACAATTGGCACGTGGACAATCAAGATGATGCCATTTGGCATCATATAATTGTTTTGAAGTCGAATTGACAGATGCCTTAAATTTGGATATAAAACCAAATGAACTTTCACAAAAGGACCAAAGTGGGACAAAATTAAAACTCATAAAAATTCAAGGGCCAAAGTGAGAAACAACTTATATGATGAGATTATGTAGACGAGCGCAGGCGATAATAGCTCGCGCGGTTAGAAATTTCTGACTCTCTCTCTCTCTCTCTTCCCCCAAACGACAGCTACTGAAGAGAGAGATAGGGGTGGCGGGAAGCACATGAGATCTGCTGGAGGGTCGAATTTACCATTGTACCCATCTCCCGTCATCCTCCTCATAAACTCCCC
The DNA here is from genome assembly GCA_036320875.1 of Cotoneaster glaucophyllus. Taxonomy (NCBI): domain Eukaryota; kingdom Viridiplantae; phylum Streptophyta; class Magnoliopsida; order Rosales; family Rosaceae; genus Cotoneaster; species Cotoneaster glaucophyllus. Next base: position 6,715,850 of record CM070068.1, read on the forward strand.
CAACGGACGTGTCCCTGCCGAGTCGACCCGCCCCCTCTCCTCCTTCGGACACGACACCGTCCTTGTCGCCTTCGAATCCAAGCAACCCGTAAATATCCCCAAAAGAGAAGAAAAAAAGGAAATTTAATAATTTTTTTTAAAAAAAAGATGAAATCTTTGCTCTGAAAATCTCCAAAGGGTAAAGGGTTTTTCTTCACTCCGCTGTTGATTCGTCACGGTGGACTCCCCCATTCTCTCTCTCTCTTTTCCGGCGTGCCTTTGCCCTCTGTTATGAAGTTCGCCGGTGATTGCTTTCTCTTCTTTCCATGGAATTTCCTTCTTTATCAACAAGGTCCTCCTTCTCTCTCACTCTACCCTTTCTCTCTCTCTAAAATGCATTCAGTGCATGCTTCCATATAAGAAGCATATACATATAACCTTGTGTATTTATATGTTGGATTCTGGGTTGTTAATCATTTGTGATTTGTGAATTGGGGGAAGCAGTGATTGGTGAAGAATTGGGCAGAAAGCATGAGCTTGATGGGGAAAGGTGACGCTGCCCGCTGCATTTTCCCCCTCACCGGTTTGCAAATTGGGTAACTTTCTTCAAAATTCAGCATTTACTACTTCAATTTTTATTCTTTGGTTTTAATTTAATTAATTTGTTTAAATTCTCAAATGCCCTTTTTGTTTTGATCCTACATGCACAATTTTTCTGTGCGAGAATTGGGTTTTATGAGAAATTTAATTGCATGACAATCTTTTTTCTTTAAATTTTCAGCTCTGGTGAGTGTTTATTTGTTAAGATTGTAGTTTAGTATTGCTAAATACAGAGAAAACCTTATGCTTTTTCATGTTCTGAAACATTGTTTCGGGTTTTTTTTTCTTTTTGTGTGAATAATGAAGTGATGTGGTTTGTGCTTTGTGATTGCAGAGACTTGCAGTCTTATCTTTCGGATCTTAGCCTTTTCCTGGCCCTCGAAAGCAAGAAATTCTATATCTTGGTGGACAATCGGCCATGGCTGGGCGACCTAGGTTCGCGGTCAGCACACTTGTGGCAATTGATGGTTACCAAGGTCAATCTATAGTCACCACACTCTTATTGATGTTCAACTTATTTGTTTTTCAATTCTATTTTACGGAGAATCAAAGTTTATATTGGTTTGATTTTTCAGTCAAGGTTGTCTCCTTTTGCAAACACTAAAGCGCGGAAGGTGAGAACAGAAGCAAACGATGCTTGCCCCAGACCAAAGACTGCAAAACCAAAGAAGCTTGCTAGGTGGTTCTCATTAATCAAGCATCAGAAGAAGGTGTTGTTACCTGTAAAGAAGCTGCAGCGATCTTTGCTTCTAAGAAGGGAGTTACATAGGACCTTGTATGGTTTTATTGTATTCGAAGTTGCATGGAGCAATGTTCGAGGTCTCAATTACATCAATGAGCTTCAGGTATCACCCCCTTTCTAAATCCTTGAACAGTTGTTTGTCGTCCTTTGTAAGTGCCCGTGTTCTATGGTTCATGTGTTCTTTGCAGACTGATACGTCGCTGGCTACAGAGGCTAAATCCATGCAAAGATGGGAATTTGACAGTATTGCTCAAGCTGCAAGCTGCATATCTTTGTGGTTCTCAGGAACCATCTCTGAGCAGCTACAGTTGAAAGAGCATCTGAATTCTGCCGTAGGTAGTATTCTTTGCTCGCATGATTCCTATTTTTGTGGTCTTCATGTTAATAACTTTATGACATGGGGTTTTTTTCTTTTGGCATATGAGCATGAGATTTGTGTACATGTAGTCGGAATGTGGGGATGTCTTTAGTGGTCATGTTTGGTTAGTCAAAACAAATAGTGCAGCATTGAAAATGGTAAAAATTTGGAAATTTATTTGGGGCTGCTATAGCTTAATTGTTTCGCGAGATATGTTCCTTTAAAGAAAAAATATTAGAACTCTGCCGTGCACTGAGCCTCAAGGCATGAAGTATTCATCTTTGCTTGAATCTGTATGATTTCGCTTGAGAGTGAAATTCTGTGATATGCATGATGATTTAAAGGTTATAAAATTCTAACACCAGCAGTAATGGAAGCCACTAGAATGTGAGATGATCTAGAGACACTGTTTAATTTACTTGGATAATCTTCTTATAGCATAGGGACTTGGGATCCCTTGAAGCTCACAAGGAGAAGTTCGAGAAGTTCTTTTCGAACATTTTTCCTTTGTTGGTTTATTAGGAAATTTGGATAAACATATATGTGGAGAGTTTCTCTATCTGCACAAAGTGTTATACTGTGCTACGTGATGGCTGCTGAAACTACTGTGTTTCTTCTACTACCAGTTGAAATGAGGATTTTATGATTTCATTTAATTTTTATTAATGTTTCCAGGAGAAGTTTTCTATGATGCTGAAGAGTTTCCAGAGACAGAAACTATGGCGGTTGTTGATGACAATGTCTGTCACAATAATCTGTCCACCGGGGAAGATTCTCTCCACTGCCTTAGTCGCAACTTTAGTGTTCATTCTGATACCTGTGAAAATAGGGCCGGTGTACCGCATTCACCGCCTCCACCTACTGGACCCTATAAGAGAAGGAAAATAACAACGTGTATTAGTGCTGGAGTTGAAGTAGATACTTATTCTGAGGAAGTGCAAAGCCCTGCCTGTGACTCTGAAAGTTCTGAGACGTATAAATGTTACTTTGAAGATGAAATGCAAAACTCTGAGACTTATTCCTGTTACTGTGGAGATGAAATGAAAAACTCTGAGACCCATACCTGTGACTCTGAAGATGAGATACCGGTGACTGCGAAGGCCTATATCAGTGACTCTGAAGGTGCCGTTGAAGCTACTCCGTTCAGCAAAGATGCTATACCTGTAACTGTCAATACCTATACTAGTGATTGTCAAGATGCTGTTGAATCTATCCAGTACAGGGATGTGCTGATTTTGTTCAGGTTCAATGACCGTGACCTCCCATTTAAACTAAGAGAAATAATAATGTCTGATCTCCGGTTGCTGACTTTGCTTGAGGCTGGGCTTCCATCTTGGGTTATCTTCCTTCAGTCATACCCAGGGTTTTGCCATATCTATCGTCCGTGGATGTGCCCTCTGGTAAGAGCATTGTATGTGCTGATCTCAGTTGTCACTGTTCTAATTGGATTCTATGACCTATACAAAAATGTTCCAGTTCTCAAGGCAACTGCATCTCGTCTTTGTGGGCCTCTATTTGATTGGATAGAGACCTGGTCGATGATATCAAGGATTAAGTACTTGGGAACAATGTTATTTCTACACCACTCTCAGAAAGTTGTTCAGTGGTTTCTGGCAATCAGGAGTACCACACGATCCTTTTTTTCTGTTCTAGCTCAGCCATTGGTAGAACCTCTTGTGGAGTGTTTTGGATTCCTCCTTCCAGTATGGAACGCACTTATTGATGTATTAGAGAGCCTCTTTTCAGTCATTTGGATTCTGATTGGATCTTCATGCAGTCTAGTCGGGAACCTGATTGAGGTTTTAGTGTTTCCAATATGGTTTCTCCTGTCGGCCATCTGGAGCATTGGTAGGTCATGCAATTCTTTGGATTACCCATCATTTGATTCAAATAGTCAATGGCGTTGTACAATTTAAATTTTTTTCTATTAAGTGCATGTACTCTTGTTTGCATTTTGGTGCAGGAACTTCCATTGTTTATCCTATATTTTGGATTCTATGGGAAGTACTCTATGCTCCGGTTCGCATGGTCCTTGCACTAGCCAATGTTATAGTTTTTATTGGTGCATGCATATATGATACGCTTCGAGATATCTGGCAAGTTATTAGCAGCATTTTCGAGTTTGCTTCAGCTTCCCAGGCAACCGTGAAAACGGTTGAAGTTTCCATATGGCGTTCACTTTGGAATGACCTCTTTTCTCAGGTTGGAAGTAAAAACGTATAAATGTAGTTTCTATTTTTTAACAATGTCAGCTAGATGGTTTTATTGATCGCCATTCTCTTCATTTTGGGTTTCAGGTTTTCCGAGCTGTCAGGAGTATATTAAATGGTTTTGTTGCATTCTTCGTAGCTTGTAACAGGCATCGCCTTAGGTATGCTGTTCTTTTCTTTAGCGTGAATATCTTGTTTAGTGATCTTCATTTTTCTGCTCTGTGGGATGCATACACATTTGCCATGGTTGCTTAGGCCGGCATTAGACCTTATCAGTACAAAGTTCCTTTAAGAACAGTGTTGTCATTAAGTTACTAGTTGTTTGAGAGACAATAAAACTACCAAGTCAAATGTAAACCTCCAACCCATGCTCCTCAGGCATTGTACCTGTCGTTCCAGATTCTGGGGTTATGCTAAATATTAGCTTTCTTACCTGGGAAGAAGTCAAATGTAAGGTTTCAAGATTATTTGTGCATTAGTCATGTGGAAACTTCTGTTGTTATCCTCAATCCTTGGATATTGCAAAAGTAGTCTTCTCCATGGTACCAAGCTTCCCAATTGAACAACCCTTTGAGGAGGTGTTCTCTCGTATCTGCCACTCTTAACGGAGCTGACTACCCCGATTCTGATTCATTATGTTTGCAATAGTTTTGACCTAAAGGTTAGGTAACAATATGGAAACGAAGTCTAGATAGGAGATCCCGAGGGGAGATTTCAACTCTATTCATTTGGAAAACCTGTGCGTGTAACTAGGTGGTTTGCCTATGTAGTCACTGATAATTCAGCATGATAACTATTTGTAGACCTATGTAAGATTGTGTTAATAAACCCGTGCTTATGATTATTTTGTGATGGCTACAGCATTTATAATCATATACAAGAGTTTACCCAAAGATTCCTGGACCGAACCCAGAGATCACGGCGTGAAGTTTCAAGAGGTTATAGGCCCACCGGAGACTCGGAATTTGGTTAGTTTTCTAATGTGGGAAACTTTAGATTATGGGTTTCACTTCCCTGCACAAGGTTGTAGCAGAGAGATACAATTGCTGCACAGATAATTGCTGCTGATATTATGACGCGCGAATAACTGCGCATGTTCTAAATTTCCTTAACCGATTGTTATGGTTTTGGCTTTGCAGTTCGAAGCAAGAAGGAAAAACAACCTTGAATAGCTTTTCCACAGCTTTTGGAGGATAACACTATCAATGCGGTACCACCTTCGACAATGTGTGAAATGCTTTCGGCCAAACAAGAGAACGTAAAGACGGCGGCATAGTATAAGTGCAGGAGTTGATGCGGGTGCTTCTGTTGTGTGCATGTAGCACCCATGTCTGAATACATACCATAGGAAGAGCTCGGTTTCTTTTTTATCCTTAATTCTTTGCGGTCTTGTTTCCATATGTGAATTGTAGGGGGCAAACTCTTAGTTCAGTGTATATAATGTTCATTCGATTAATTCATGTTTGAATCCGAATTGGTTCGTAATCAAACTAATCTTAGGGCATGTTTACTTATCAGAAATGGAATAAGGAATGGATAACTTTTTTTTCGTAGAGCGATAGCGATAACAGTACTCTTAAGAACAAAAATTAATAATAATAAGGGTAGAAAAAAAACATTTATTGATTGCTAAAAGTAGATTTAAATTTGCTATTAAATTTGACAGCAATCACTTTCGATGTCAATTCACGTCATGCCACTTTAAGAATTAACATTTTAGTTGGAAAACATACATTTTGCATTTTGGTTGGAGATCACAAAAGCTGTCTTTTTCTATTGCTATTGCTGATGTCGACTTTTCGGTTATTTCTTTGGAATTGCTCTTAAATAATTAGTTAGGAAAATCGGTTAATTAAACTCGCATCAACATGCACATGCTTGGTTGTTTTCCGCTACTGCAGTAAAGCAACATTTGCCTTCGGTAAGGAAGGAATAGAAAACTTAGAAAATAGGAAAAGTAGGGAAAGGTTCAAGCGGAAGTTAATACTTTCAATTTCTTATGCGTACACAAGAAAAAGTTTAGAAGTGAATTGATTCTCATTCCGGGTATAAAAAACGTAGCTGGTTCATAATCAAACTAATCTTAAATCGACGGATCCTAATCGGATTATTAATTTGAAATCAACATTCGAAACCAATCAATATTAAGTTGGATACAGGTCGAAACCATTAAAAATCTATACCAATTCAAAGATGGAGATAAAATTCAAATTGGACTAAATTCAATCATTTAATAGTCTCGCATCCAGGTACGATAGCATTGCATCCCGACCAATAACACGATGTTATGTGTTTTAACAATCTCTCATGTCATGTCAGTTCATTTGGGATGTCACAATGACATACCAACTTGTAATCATAATCCGGATCCAAATTTAAAAGAAAACTAAATACTTCGACGCCAAATCCCACATACAACATAATCAAAGTTGATTAACAACTACGAAAGGTCTTGTACAAAACTAAACTCACTCGTAATACTTGACAACCGATGATTCATAGATAATTTATATCTTCCTTCCAATACGAACATGATCAAATCTGTACGGCTCCTCCAGTTTGGTGCAGCATTGCATCGATCTCATCGCCGTCCTCCATTTCCAACTGGAACAAGAAAAAGCATCACAAACAATTCAGCATGTAAAGCAGAAAAACATAAGTGCAAATGTGTTCAAGTGTTTGCAATCATGAGTTAATCATGTATGCAGAAATGGGCGACTGAGCGGAAATGCGCAAGCGAGAGTGACAGAGTACGTGCGTATGTGAGAGGGGAGAGGGGAGAGGGGAGAGGGGGACCTCATCAGGGGTCTGCTCTGCTCGTAGACGACGGCCATCAAACAAGAAGGCGATTGAGTTCATCTCCACAGATTGGCGATCACAATATGCGTTCATAAGCTTCTTCAGTTGAGTGCTTCGCTTGATCCTGAAAAACACTTCATTCCCATCCTGCAACGAAATACAAAATCATCACTCATCTGCCCATCACACTTTTTCGCGACTACAAACTGTTTTGAAAATATACCACTCAAACAAAACATCTCAAGATTATGATTCAATGACTTCGGAATCAACAGCAAGGAAGCCTCAAACTCTGTCACAACTACGGAGTGAAATGAACAAAACACAATGAAGTGAATGATCATCCGAAGGACGAATAAATAAGGTATTGAATGCAACAGCAAGCGTTCAACGGTGATGTTATAAACCCATCATGCAAAATAAGCAGTTTGCGCACTAAATCGTCAATCGCACACAAAAACAAACAACAGAGATTGAACTAAATACATCTCCATTTATCATCACAGACGATTGCATAAAATAATGAGAAGCATATTGCAAAATCATAAGACCACAAAACCAATTGATTTCGGGGCGAAACCGCCATGATCATAGAAAAAACCCAAGTTTAGTATAACAAGAACAAAAAAAGGCAGCAAAACACATCCTAATTCACTAATCCCTGTTCAAATTGATCAACACCAACTAATTTATGCATTAATTTGCCAAAAAAAAGAAGCAGTAATACTCTAATCAGAGCAATTTAAACTGATTTCTTAGAACAAAAAAATAGGGGAAAAATCAGGTATATTTGGGAAAACCCCAATTTTTTTTCAGAACCCAAAAATTATAAAACCCATGCGAATCGAATATCACAATCAAAACCAGAAACATTAAAAATAAAAATAAAAATCTAAATTGTATACAGATGGGTAAAGTTCGATGGTGAAAAATAGAGACCTGTCCTTTGACTTTGAGGTTGATGTGGGCGGCCTGGTCGTTGGGCTTCTTGTCCTCTTCTTGCTGCGGAGTCGACATCCTCTTCTTCTTCTTCTTCTTCTTCTTCTTCTCCTCCTCCTCTCTCTCCTCTGTACTCTGTATCTCTCTCGCTCTAAAACAAAGCAAAATTAGGGTTCCTCTCCTTGATTTTTGTACCCGCTGCGGCGCTACCACCGACGGTTCTTTTCAGTGACCCCGCGCAGTAGAATTCCTATACGTGTTAGAGTTTGATTGGTTGCTGATGGGCCTTTTGAAGTTCACATGCCCAAGTTATTAATTAAATAGGGCCTTTGAGATCCACGAGGCCCGATAATCTTTTAGATCAAGGAACATCAATCTTGTTAACAAGCGAGTTGGTCGGTCAAGCATCCTCACCCGCTCGTGGTCACAATTAATCAGATTCATTAATTCGGAGTATTGAACTTGGAACCTTCAGCATTTTTTTGTTTATTAGGAGTCGCAGTCTGCACCCTTACCACTAGGTCACTTGCTGTGATTGTTGGTTGTTTGTTCATGGTACAAAGTTCGTACTGGTGTATCAGGGTTCGAATAAACTCTATTGTAAATTCGAATTGTTTAGTATATCTACTTGTAACTGAAAAATCATAAGTTCGATGCTCATGTACTATTTTTGTTCATTGTGTAACTTAGTCTAAAATTTCCACCCGTAATTTAAGTATACATTTTGTATCAAAAATGTCGACTTAAGAATTGGTTCAACTGATATTTCCTCAAGTGGATTTTGATGCATCGCTAGGCATGGAACTCAAGTTAGAGCGAGTGCTACATAAAATTGATTTCAGTTTGTCAGTTTAAATAGGCTAGTTATGTTCCCCTCTTCGACTCTTCCAATATTCCATAAAAATTGAAAATTAAACCATTTGCATATTTAACTATCACGAATGCCTTCAGTTTGGCATACGAATGGGATTCATAGTTTAAGCCGTGCAACATTGCTAACAAATCAAACTTTTACGCAACGAATTCTGCCGCGAACGCAAAAACCCATAAAGTCGTGGTTCACAACGGCATAAGTGTTTTAATCATAAAAAGTGATGAAACTACTAGTTGTTGGCTTGTTGCTTGCCTTTCCCGTTAATCACCGCTGATTTTGCTTGTACCATCTAACGTTCGGAAAACATGATGAGATCATCTCTTCTTTTATTTTTTCATTTTCCCCAAACATCGATTCCCCCTCCACATCCCGATGGACCCCATTGCATTGCATCCTATGTTACCATCAACACTGTTCATTATTTCCGTTACAATGAAAATGGAGACCTAAAATGAGAGGTTATGGTTCAGTACTTTATAAATTATGAATCTGTTTGATTGTGGACATAAGTAGAGAGTAATTTCTAATTAGTTTCCACTAAATCCGAAATGAATAGATAATTGTAATTTGTTAGTTGTTTCTTTTTTAAAGAAATGGAAGCCTAAATATGACGTTGTGGCAAATAAGAAACGTACGAGAAATTTTTTATTGTGATTAGAATATGAGTGGTATACCACGTGTTTTTACATAAATGATGAAAAATTTATTTTTTAAGTTATTATCTTTTTAACACACATATCCCACTATTTGTAAGCTGATCGTATTGAAAAATCTCTCTACATGTAGCTAGCATTTCTCGTCTTTCCGTTCCAAGATTCCAGCTCATTCGACAGGACAAGTGGAGCAAAACAAGCATGCACAACCATTTATTTAACAAATAAATAAATAAAATTAGACGAACCCTAGGAGCGTACTACGTATTAGTAGCAAGCAACCATTTAATATCTGCAAACTCAGAGTTAATAGATGAAGCTTAAAACGGTCGAGTTTGTGGGACAATGTAAGGGGAAGACCCACCACGTAGGGTCTGATGCGTCAAACGCGTGGGTCCCGCGATCTCGATCCCCACGTTATTCCGCTAACACCATAAAACCCCCTCACTCCCTTCACTGTCACTCACACCCTCCGCCACAGAAAATTAGAAGAGAAACAGAAGAGGAAAGAAGAAGAAGAAGCTCTCCCACCTTTCACAATGCTTTGCTTCTCCAAGAACCAGAGTATGGAACGCCACGTCATAGCCGCCGTGCTTCTCCTTTCCGTTATTTCATCTCTGGCAGGTAAAATACTAAGGAAAGTTACATTTTTCTTTCCCTTTGTATCTTCATCTTGTAATGGTGTTTTGGGTTCTGATATTGTGTCGTTTTGTGCTACATTTGTGCAGATGCGGGCTCGGTTGGAGTGAACTATGGCAGAATCGCAGACAACCTGCCGTCGGCGTACAAGGTGGTGCAGCTTCTGAAATCCCAAGGCCTGGAGCGGGTGAAGGTCTTCGACTCTGACCCGGCCGTGCTCCGGGCCCTGTCCGGTTCTGACATTAAAGTCACCGTCGACCTTCCCAACGAGCTCCTCTCAGCCGCCTCCAAGTCGCAGTCGTACGCCACCGACTGGGTCCAGCGAAATGTCGTCGCTTACCACCCCAACACCCAGATCGAAGCCATCGGTGTCGGTAACGAGGTCTTCGTCGACACCCATAACACCACCAAGTTCCTCATCTCCGCCATGAAAAACATCCACGCCGCCCTCGTCCACTTCAAGCTTGAATCCTCCATCAAGGTCTCCTCCCCCATTGCCCTCAGCGCCCTTCAAAACTCGTACCCGTCCTCCGCCGGGTCATTCCGACCTGAACTCGTGGAACCCGTTTTCAAGCCCATGCTTGAGTTTCTCCGTCAAACCGGGTCCTACCTCATGGTCAACTGCTACCCCTACTTCGCTTACGAGTCAAACTCCGACGTGATCCCCTTGGACTACGCCCTATTCCGCCAAAACCCCGGAGTCGTCGACGCCGGCAACGGTCTCCGTTACTTCAACCTCTTCGACGCCCAGATCGACGCCGTTTTCGCCGCCATGTCGGCGTTGAAGTACGACGACATCAACATGGTCGTGTCGGAAACGGGCTGGCCGTCGAAAGGCGACTCGGTTGAAGTAGGCGCGAGCGTGGAGAACGCAGCCTCCTACAACGGCAATCTCGTTCGTCGGATCTTGACAGGGGGTGGGACCCCGTTGAGGCCTAAAGCAGAATTGACCGTCCATCTCTTCGCGCTCTTCAACGAGGACAAGAAATTCGGGCCCACATCGGAGAGAAACTACGGTCTCTTCTTCCCCGACGAGCGCAAGGTATACGACATACCGTTTACCGTCGAGGGACTAAAGAACTATCACGACAGCCGGTCGCCGGTATCAGGAAACCAGCGGGTGACTGCTCCGGTCAACGGGGGAGGAGACGTGTCGAAGAGCTTAACCGGAAACACGTGGTGCGTGGCGAATGGTGAGGCGGGGAAGGAGAAGCTGCAGGCGGGTCTAGACTACGCTTGCGGTGAGGGCGGGGCGGACTGCCATCAGATCCAGCCGGGGTCCGCGTGTTACGATCCTAACACCCTCGAGGCCCACGCCTCGTACGCTTTCAACAGTTACTACCAGAAGAAGACACGTGGGGTCGGCACGTGCTATTTTGGCGGGGCGGCCTACGTGGTCTCTCAACCACCCAGTACGTATCTTATCATCTCCCTCTCGTATTTTTAATTAATATAAATACCGGCGCATTTTATAGTGTTAATATGCGGTGTTGCTAAAATACGCCGGGTGTTCCGTGTGAAAGCTTGACTCTGGTCCACGAAATGTTGGAAAGTGGTGCAGCACGCGAGGTCGCGTGACCATTTTTTGGTTGTGTTGTCGTTTCTCTACATTACCTTAAAAAATAGGCTTTTAGATTAAAATCAATTAAAAATTAAAATCTAATTTTAGTTCGTTATACATGTATCACCTGATTTATTTGTTAAATTTTGATGTTTAAGTTTTTTTCTTCTAATTTAATAAATACCTTTAATCTTAATTTTGATTTCATTTATCATAATATATTTTATTTAGATAGTTAGGTAAAATAGTTTTTATCAATAATGTGTTCTTCAAAGATTTATATACATTAATTTAATATAATACATATTAGTACAGTAATTTAATATATTATATTTTGATACAAACATTTAGGTATATTGGTCAATTACAAAATATTCGATACAACATCAATTTATTTTAACATATTTTCGGTACACTTGTGGAATATGTTTATAAATAAATCAAATATTAAATAAAATATATGAATTGGAGTAATTTTATTTACACATTTCATTTTATTTTACACTCACTTTTGTTAATTTTTGTGCATTAACTTTTTTCAAATCATTCAATTGGGTGGCCATAAATTGAAAGTGCATGAGACGTAAAAATAAATTTGAATACCATTAAAATACAAGGAAAAGAAAAGTTAAAAAAACTTTAGTTTTAATAAAAAATGACAAATAATTGAATAGTACTAGAAAAAAGTAAAAATATGATTTTTCGTTAAAAGTAGTGTTTTGTTAAAACTTCCTAAAATATACACAAAATTACTAGAATGAATATGTAATCTCATTAAATTTCAATTTTTTTTTCAAGAATTAAAGTTTAAAAACCCTTTTTTTTGGGTAAATTCCTATTATTGTGTACTAATATAAAAAAATTGGTCTTTGTTGTTTTGTTGCAGAGTATGGGAAATGTGAGCTGTCCACTGGGTACGGAAACTGAAGAAATGCAGAAGGAAGGAGGGGTTAGCAATTTTGTGGCCAAAAGAGGAGTGGGGGGGGTGTTGCTTAGCCTAATTGCAGTTGTGGGTTTAGTTTATAATTTATTTTTCGGGAGGTCCTTGCTTTTGTACGTATTTGTTGGTTGGACTGGTTGCTTTGCTACTTGTTAATTTCTGTTTTAGGGGTTTTAAGTTAACTATTATGTTCATAATTACATACTTAGTAGTTTCCTGGTTTAATTCCAATAACGATGTACCTTGTGGATCTTGACTAATTAAATCTTCCAAGAATCTTATTATTTTTGGATTTAATGATTGGAGTAATAAAGTGAGAAGTGAGTTGGACAGTAATACGATGGAGACTTTGCAGGCACATGATAATTGTGTGTGGCAGTGTGACACGTGAAGAGTAATTGGATGTGTTCGTCTGATACATAATTCGGATTCGGATTCTTCCAAATGTATAGTTGGATGAGTAGGGATCGTGAATTCATATTGGGAATTATAGCTTCTCGTCTTGTCTTTCGGGGGAATGATTTATTGAACTTGCTTACTTTTGTTATGGTAACGGTATTTCAAATTAATAGTATGATGTTATGTGAACATGAAATTGCTTTAAGATACCGTTGCGTGAAATTTCTCTTCATATTTCACAATCTCCAACTATGTTAAATACACAAGTATTTGTATTTGATTTAGCATTTTAAATAATTACCTAACATTATTAAAAATGCCACATTTGTTAAGCGCTAGTTTTTTTTTTTTTTAAATGTACATGTGGCAATAGTTAGTCTTGCTTTTCGCTTACATAGATAATAAAATAATGATAAAAATAACTTTATAAAAGGCATGAAGATGAAAAAATGAAAAAAAAAAAAAAAAATTCACAAATAAAATGGAAAACAAAAATGAATATCGGGAAACATTAAGCCCCCGCCACTTTCCAGCTCAACCTACGACCACCGAAACCTAATCCCAATGTTTATATTCAAAACCCGACAATTGGGTATATCATAGTTAACATTACTATTAGTTGCCTCAAAATCTTAATTTTAAACATAAGTTATATAATATGTAACTCAATCATCAAATGGGTATTGAATTGAATTGAAAATGGACGCACATTGAAATTACACCAGGAAGGCAATCACCTAACAAAGAAGAGGGTTAAAAATTTAATTCAGGTTTCAAGGAACTTGTTTCTGGTCATGTGATTTCCTCATTTTATGTTTCTCAGCTCGTGAAGCTTCAAGTTCTTCTTTTAGGGTGGTGAAAATGGTGGTGGATGCATCACGGCAATCCTTACTATTTCAGCAACCTCCATGACCCTCTCGATGTTGGCAGCTTGAGTTGTAGGTGGAGTTGGTGATTGTGCGTTAGGTTTGGAGGTGATGGCCTGAAGGGATGGTGGTGACCATTAATTGATGGAGACAATGCTTTCATGACCTTCTATTGATTTTAGAGACAAAGTAAGCTCTAGTTAATTTAACAAAAATTTAACTGGGACTTACTAAATGTGACATTTTCAATAAGTTAGATATTTACTTGAAATGTTTAAAAAGATTGAACCAATTTATAATGACAATAAAACGTTAGGGAGTTTTAAGTACTTAATCTTTGTATTTGGTTGGTCTCACAACACGTGTAACATAAGCATTACAAGGTTATTGTAATAACCATAAATATTTTACAGCTAATTAGCTATATACATTGGTTTCAGTGGGAGCAATGTGCATGGCGCAGTACTCAAACTTTTACTTGTTTAGATTATTGTTAGACAAATAGTAGAACGAGCTCGCCTGGCGATCACCCGAAATAAATAAAAACCATAGAGAATAAACTCATGTGAACCCATTTCCACACGGCTTTTATTTGTAGCATGACAACAAAATTGCAGAATGCATCCTACTCAAAAGGTTGCACATATCCCAAACGACGATTGCCTTTCACAGTCACACAACGCAAAAAGTGACCAATTTTTCTTACATCGACCCATGTGCCAAGGGGCCACCCCCCACTCGATTGCGTCCGATCTAACTTGATCTAACTTGGATACAATGCAGTCTCTTGTTGTTGGCAATAATCACACGCATGGTTGATGAAGACCCCCTTTGGGGATTATTCTTCCATACTCCGTATGATTAAATGCTACAAATAGTTGACGGTATGAATTGAAGATCGGATTAGAGGACTTCAAATTAACGACATTGAAAATAGTATAAAGTTAATGATACGGGGTATGAAATTGGATCCGAGTTTGGGACTTGTTATTATATAAAAAAAAATTGAAGTTTTAATTTTATCAATTTTGGTCAAATGCACAATTTGCTTCGGTTTTGTGCTTAATTAAAAGTTTTGGTCTTTCATGTAAAATGATCGCTGTTTCCATGTTTAGCTAGGCTCTTTTGTTCAAGTAAGGTTGCATACAAAGAGTTCATAATGCCCACCACATGATTAGACATGGATGCTAAGTTATATAAATTGGTAAATATTGAATATTTGCCTGAAATTTTTATGAATGATGCAATTTGGACACACATATTGAGATTCATATAATTAGGTGGCCCATGCATATTTTTTTTTGGCATAAATTTTGTTTAATACTTAAAAGAAAATGACATGATGACCATTTGGTCTAGGGTAAAGAAAGTTGAAGTTCTGTCATAAAACCATAACAATATGAGAAGTAGCCCAACTTAATTATAAGTCTATGTGAGATCTCTCCTCCCATGATGTGGGATTCATTCTCATACGACCTTCACGTGCGGCGAATTTTCAAGCCTAACAGATGGACAACATGAACGGGGTGAAGTGGAGTGTGTGTTGCCGTTAGCTTTCACACATGGTACAACCTGCTCTGATATCATGAAGAAAGTTGAGGTTTCATCGTAGAACAATGACAATATGGAGAGTAACCCAACTTGTAAGGTCCCTCATCCTATCAATGTGAAATTCATCCTCAATACAAGGCATTATAAGAAAAGAAATAGTCACTATTGTTTGTTTTACAAACAAGGTGGTAAAAAGACTTATGTACAACCAAGGTATTAAATATCGGTAATATCGGAAATATCGGTAGTCCGAAAACACGGAAATATCGATGGAAATATCGGGATAATATCGATATCGATAAAATTTCCATGGAAACCACGGAAATTGTAAGAAAAACTTGGAAATTTTTATTGAAACTTTGCAGGATGTTTATTTAGTCAATTATCTATTAGTTTATCACAAAAAATTGGAAGGAAATGCATTGCATGATGGATTTAACATTATCAAGTTGATTATATAGCGAGCTGGCAAACATTGTGAGTGTAGAAAATATATAGTAATTAATGAAAGAAGTTTAAACACACCAAAATCATTTATATATAATGAATTAGTGCAATATTTTACACTTTATACATTACATGGTAAGATACATGAGTGACTTAGTACCACATACATACTGTTTTTTCACATGCTTTTTTCACATGCTTTTTTCACACACACACACTGTTTTTTCACATGCCTCTTCAATATGAGTACCTACCTACCCAGTAGAGCTCAGCAGACCAAACATGCACTGCTGTACACTCTCACACACACACACGCAATGCACGCGGCACACACGTGGCACACACACACGCAATGCACGCGGCACACACGCAATGCACGCGGCACACACGCGGCACACACGCACGCTGAGTCTCTCGAGAGCCTTCCTCTCTCCCTCATTCTGTCCTCCTCAGTCTGAGAGATCTCAGACTCAGTTCAGTCTCTCTCTCTCTCTCGATGAGTCGATCGGATATGAAAATCAAGCTTCCGTGAGCCTACCCAGCCTCAGTGATCTCGATGAGTCTCAGTCTGAGAGATCGACTCGATCCTTCTTCTCCGACCGATCCCTCACACTCCTCACTGCTCTCAGTCATCCTTCTCTCTCTCTCTCTCGATCCTTCTTCTCCCTCATGCACAGTCCTTCTCCGATCCTTCTTCTCCCTCGGCACACCCATCTCCGGCGAGGCCGTGGGTGTCGACGAACTTTCCGAACACCTCCGACCGTTTCACGGCAAACCACTTATATAAAAACGTTCATCTCGTCTTCTATTTCATTTTCATACCTAGATCGGAGTCTAGGGTGTTGTTTTACAGTCGGCCGGAGCTGTAGAAGCTCCGGCGTTCTTCTCCGAAAAGACCATTTCAAAACATATCGCGATATTTCGATAATATCGCGATATTATCGATATTATCGATAATATCGCGATATTATCACGAAAACCCCTTGGATAGTTAAAAAAATATCGGGACCCCGAAAAAACGATAATATCGCCGATATATCGGCGATATTATCGATATTTAGTTCCTTGTGTACAACTAATATCGATCACTATTGTTAAGTTTCTTGTAAGCTTTTAGCAGTGGTATTCCGTTTTTACAATGTTAAATAACAAATTAACTCACTTGAGGAACAGACAAACTGATACGATAGGCTACTTTCATCAACTATTTTTTGTATTAGATTTCTCTTAATTCTATGTCATGTCTAGTTCTTTTTCACTTGAATGGCTACAAGGTGAGAAAGTAATTGAAGAATTATAGCACACAAGATTTGCAATCGCTAAGCCTATGTGCAATAATATACATATTAGGGTTCAACGTATGGGGTGAGAGAAATCTCGTCGGCTATGTAGCCAAACCCTATCCATCGCCTATAGCCAAACCCTAAATTATCCCAAGAAAACGACACTCATCTGCCCAAGCATGAAAGCAGCCATAACGTCCAAGAGAAAGAAATTCAAACCAGAGCTGGCCCCAGAGAAGGAAACCAAAAATATAAAGGGAGTTTTAATGAAAAACCCGCGGTACTGTTCACTTTAACGAAAAACCACATTTTTACACTAAAAAGTCAAACCTGCTACTATTCACTTTACCCTTTATTTTGTCTTTATCGTTAAAACTCAAAGTTTTCAAGTCCTTTTCATTAGTTTTCCTAAAAATCAAAGGGCATGCCAAACGCGGCATCTCCCTTTACACTCACAAAGCACCATTGGATGACCTACTCCCTGTACCGCATATGATGACAGTATTGAAGAAATCTTAGAAAGCAATGATCTTTGATGATCTCAGGAAATGAATCAATGAATATTGCAGAGAGAGAGAAAGAGGAATACGAAGAGATTATCATTCATCAGTGTAAACCAATACTTATAAGGACATAGATTAACTAACTTTCCTTATGTGGCAAAACCAATCTTATCTAGTTAGAACTAACTATATTCCTGACAGATGGACCATTAGGCTATTGACACATGGATCTTATACTTTTTGTTATTACTCCCCTCAATCTCAGCTGAGATAACCAAGTTTGAGATTGCTGCAATGCTTCACAAAAACAGGACTATGCAACCTAAATTCGAATTTTCTCAAAAACCACATTGAGAGAGTTTCCTTAGCATCTCTCAGTTAAAACTCAAAGTACGATGTGGCAGCACAACTATTAATTAGGAGTTCCCCATTTCATCAAACACTACCTCAATCTGAACAGCGTTATTTATATCATGACCTTCAAAAAGGCTACATAAAACCAAATTTAACAACACTTTACCAGCATCACCAACATAGGACATTATTACATACCAAGTAATACAATCTGCCACCATTCCAAGCCATGCCGAGCTGAGTGTTCAAATGCATGGTGAGGGTTCTGCCAACCTTCTCCCTGCGCCAGCAATCCAATTAACTAATTAAACATATTTACTTAACTTTACTGTTAATTGCCTATTTAATTAAATAAGAATGCATTTAGGCTACAAATTGCAATACAGTACCAGATGTTTCCCGACAAATCACCAGTATTCCATACTTCTTGTCCCCAAGTGTGGCAAACTGAATTTATTCTGAAAGTTGGGTGGAGAAAAATAACTGGCCTCACACGTTACACCCTACAAATATAAAATACAAGATCGATAAAAGTATGTGATATATACATTATAACCGTTAGATAGGAGGGGTTCACCTTTCCCTTCTACTATATAGGTTATACAATTATACTTAACGTTAGATCTATAATGTATTTCATACATTGTTATATGTTAGAAAGATTCGTGAATAAGTAGGATCTTTACATAATTATGTAAAGAAAACAAGAACGTTTGTAAAAACCCGTCCCGATTATTTAAATGGTTTTTGAATCAGAGGGGTATTTCGGTAATCTTACTTTGGTGTGGGATATTTATTTTGAATGGTTACTATTTGGGCCTTAAATGGTGGCCACCCTCTGATTTTTGTCCCCGGCCCACTCTCCTCCCTTTCTCTTCTTTCTTCCGTGGACTCATCTTTTTCTCTCTCCCTCACTTTTCTCTCATCTCAAATTTCCCGAGCCCTTTCTCTTTGTACTCTCCCCTCTCCAGCGACCCATACACACCCACCTTCGAACCCAAGGACCAATACACCAACCCTCGAACCCAAGACCGAGAAGTGGACACCACGAGAGCCGGTGCGAAAGCATGTGGGAACTCCGACGAGTCCCCATCACCTCCGTCGTAGGTGAGCTACGAAAAACACCCTAAACTTTCCCCTTTTCATCCTTATATTTCATTTCTGATCATATGTGTGTGTTGTGGACATTGAAACATCGAGAAATCACCTCTAGGATACTTCCCCAGATTTCGGCGGACACTGGTGGCTTCCCGGCCGTCTTCCGGCCGACTCCGGCCACAACTAAGGGAACTATTGGTATAGATCTCTTCCTCTTCCCTTGGGCTTCATTTTGGTATTTTGTTTGACATGTTTTGGTCACGTTTTGGGGTTGACCGGAGCTTGGAAGCTCCGGCGTCATTTTTCCGTTGAAACCAAGCCTTCGGGCCGTGCTAAACCCAGACCCAAAAACCCAATGTCCAACTCGGACCTTAGGCCCAGTATACCCAAGCCCAGAACCCTAGTGACACAAGCATTTGGGCCAATGAACCGGCCCAAAACTCGCGGCCCAAATAGGCTGAGCGGACCCAACCCAATTCGGACTCAATGGAATATTCCGTTAGGGAATATTCCCGTGTAGACTTTTTCGAAATTTACTCAGGATCATTCTTAGGGTAATTCGACGTCCTGAATCCGTGTTTGACATCTGTTTTCCCAAATTCAATTGTTTGAATAGAGTTTTATTAATCGACCCCTTTATGTGCCTATGGGCAATTATTTGTGGCGTTTCCGTCTTCGTTAGTTTGCGTCGCTCTTCGACGGCGAAGTATCTGTGAGTGGACCCTTTCTAAAATGCATGTTTTAATAGTAGAAATGCATACATGAAAAACATGATTTAATGGTTACGTTTTATGAGTAAATTAGATTTACACTTGGTGTTTATCATGCTTACAAAGAATATTTTGGAATACCATATTTTATCGAACTTATGCTCTTTGTAGTATATATGATAAATGACTATATACTGCTTATGAACAGGTTTTTACAATTCTTTATAGTATATATGATGGATGACTATATGCTATGAAGATGTCTTTGAGATATATATACTTATGTTGGAAAGAATATATATATTCAATGCTTTTGTGCGTATTTAGTGGTCACTGTTCTGCCGACGGGTGATGATACATATATTGGCTTCTGCCGGGGGTAGGTTGGTGCCTAAGGGCGATGATACTCATAAATTGGCTTCGGCCTGGCATAGGTTGGTGCCTAAGGGCAATGATACTCATATATTGGCTTCGGTCAGGCGTAGGTTGGTGGCTTTAGCCGGGAGATATTTATATTGGCTTTTGCCAGGAGTAGGTTAGTGGCTTCGGCCGGGCGTAAGTTGGTGGCTTTGGCCGTGAGATACTGTTACATGATACCATTATTTAGCACATTTTACAATATATGTTTCATGAGAAGTTTTATGGCATGCTAGGATTTTTGGAAAACCTATTACATATTATACTATTGAGTTTTTCATAAAACTTTGGGGGTTAGTATGTTGATAACTGTTTCAGTTTTGCACTCCCTCAACTTGGTCCACTCATGTTTGTTTTGCGCCCCCTCAGGATTTAGAATCGAGGCGTACAATCCCGACGTCAAGGCACTTCCGCATCGGCATCTTTGAGTCCTCTCAGTGTAGGACCCATTCTTTGTTCATTCAATTTTATATTATTTCTTTTTAGTGTTCTAGTTAGTTGTATGCTTTGAACACGTTCCTCATTTGCATATTAATTACATTTAAATTTATAAGTATTGTTTATATTTATTATTTCTCATGCATCCTAATATGGCTTTGTCACCTTCGGGTGTCGGCCAGCACGTGCCTACCCTGGTGTTTGGGAGAATATCAGGGTCACGCGTTATCAACGTTTTTATTTACCAGTCCCCAAACCAGAAGGGAAATCCTCCAAATACATAGAGTACAACTCCAAAGCCAATGGTATGAAAGGGGTACGTATAATGAAGAAATCTACAGAATGGCTGCCTTTTTAAGTCTCCAACGTTCTTTAGTCGTGCTTCACACTGCAAATTTCAAAGTTCGAAAGAATTATCATTAGCATTTCAATTTGCTAGCTTAGTGTGTTAGATGTACCATATACGATCAATGTGGTGGTCTCTCTCTGTCACTTTGACAGATTATGTGATGAGCGAGATAAACACAAAGTACTTGTGAGAGATTAGGAGTTTGCGTACACTTCGAAACCGAGAATGATAATTGAAGATCCAACCAATGTGTCTATCCCAAATTCCTCTTGGTTATGAGTTCGGTGTATGCTGGCCCATTCAAGTGCACTTCTCTGCAAACAGAAAAAAGAGTCTTAACAAAATCTTCTTATAAAAAAACAGAGATGAATAAAAGTAATTTACATCTGAAAGACTTAAACAATAGGACTGCACATGCAATAGGCAAACAAGTATACTAGCCATTTGGGAAGCTTGAAACTCTGGTGGGAAAGTTGCCTGTGGTAAGAGAGATTTACACTCACTCCTACGACAAGATAGAGTGCAGCCAAAAGGACCCAACTACTGAGCCTATATCCGCGATGTTCCATTCCCTGATAAGCTAAGCCTGCAGAAACTAAATTCAAATGGTTCTCCTATCTCATCCAATCCATTGCAACAGAATGTTTCAACTTTAGTTTGAATGATTCAACGATCTTGGAATTATTATGAACTTTGTAATTTATGTATTTAATTCTTAGTTATCTGTCATGTTTTAGTTTGAAGAGTTTGGTTTCATCTCAAACTCTGTGTCAACTCTATATATATATATATATATATAGAAAATATAAAGATGGCTAATTCATCTAGCCTAATTATACTTGAACTGAGATTTCTATCTTGGTATCATCCCTCTCTGCGTCTAACGACAAACCTTTCTCTCAACTTTTCCCATGGATCTTTCCGCTGCTGTCTCTAATCCCAGTGTTGCCACTTTCTCACCATCAAGTTGGATCCTAACAAATATTCATTGTGGAGGGCTCAATTCATTCCTTTTATCCATAGTAGAGGCTTTTTTCATTTGTTGTTGGTTCATCTCAGCGTCCTCCTGCTTTTATCACTGACGATGAAGGAAAATTGACTTATGAAGTCAATCCAAGCTTTGAAGCATGCATTCAACATGATCAATTGGTTCTGTCGTGGCAAGTTTCCTCACTCCCAATGTGCTGTCAATTATTGTTAACAAAGTTTCGGCTTCTGATGCCTGGAAGACGCTCCAAGAATGATATGCTTCCTCTTCACATAATCGTGTTGTCCAATTTTGTGGTGAGTTGATGAATCTCCATCAAGTGACCTTTCTATCACTGATTTTTTTATAGAACTAATGCTCTTGCAGACCAACTTGCTCTCTTTGGCTCTCCAATAATTTTACTTAACATGTTGTTGTCCAAAATTAAAATCAACTAATATAGTATTAGTATAGGCAATAAGACATCCCTACAAGTATGAAAAATGTGAAAGAATATATAAACACTTGTGATTCATCATTCCTCCACGAGTAGGCAATGGTTACACTTACATTATCGTTTAGATTTTTAAAACCCTCCAAACCGTCATGAATAGTGTTTTTTATTTGAGTGTAAAAAGTAATAAAATTAATTATAATTATTGACGAAGTGTTAAAAAAAAAAAAAAAAAAAAATATATATATATATATATATATATATATATATACAATCACTCATAGTGACAAGCTTTACAACTTTTGTGTAGGGATCAACTTCGAAATCCGACACTATAATTCATAAACCTTAAATTTGTATTTAACCGTTGATTGTAATTTAGGCTTTATTCTTTATATTGAATTTCATTTTTAAAATTTTCTTTTTTGAAAACATGATTTTCTGGGGGATTTAGGAAGATGAATGGTTCTGATCTTTGATATCACATCCTGATATTTACGGTTAATTGAAATATGAGTCGAATGTTATATAGTTTGTAGAGACTTTATAAACACCAAACAATATTTTCACTAACGGTAAAACTTTGAACATAATATCAATGATCCGAACCGTTCATCTTCATGTATGCTCTAATAGATCATGTTTTCAAAAAAAAAAAAAAAATCTGAAAGAACAAAATTTAGTGAGAAAAATGAAGCATAAATGTAAATAATAATCGACGGTTGAATTTTGATCTATGATTTATATGATTATAGTGACACATTTTAAAGTTAAGCCTTTCACGAAAGTTGTAAAGCTTATCATTACGAGAGTTTATATATATTTTTTTCTATATTTTTCACACTTCTACATTAATTAAAAAACTATTAAAGACTTTACTTAAACAATAGCCATAGGATAAATGAGAAGAGAGTGCTAATGTAGAAAACCTCACTGAAAATATCGTCAATATAACTTTTGAAGACAATATATCAAGCCAACGTTCCAATACCGTTTCCCATGGTGATTGATGAAAATTGAAGAGTTTGATTGTAAGAAAATGTGCAAGGTTCCAAACCTTGAAACATAACTCCCTTAATTTTGCAAATCTTTTGAACATTTGATATTTTGTAATGTTCTAATGTTTTTTTACTTTTTTATTATGCTCTTATTTTGGGTATGTAAATATGTAATATTTGAAAGACAAATGCGTTTTTATGTTTTGAATGTGATAATATTGTATGTATATACTTATTTAGCATTATGTTTTTCATTTGATTATTTATTGTTTTAAAATATATTTTCCTTAATGGGTAACGGGTCGGGTCATATTACCGGTTAATATTATCGGGTCGATTTTAGGTCGGGTCATTTTGCCCGTTTATTTTAACGGGTGTTACACGACACGACTCGTTAAGATATCGGGTATGACACGAAAACGACATGAACACGAAAAACACGACACGAATGTCAGGTCTAGTAAATACCGGAAGCAAAAGTAACGATCCATGAACTACTCTATATACTTAAGAGGACGGCAGAAAGCAGCAGCAGTATGCAGTTCTAATGACATAAAAAACTTTCCGTTAACTTCAACACTTTCCATTGTTGACTTCTGCGTCGAGTTCTTTTTTGTCCCTGATTTGGTTATTGTTGCTGGTTAACATTACAGCTCTTCGATTCTTCTGAGTCTCAGTAGGAAGCTTTACGTCCGTTGCTAATCCAACAGCTACAAGAAATCTTATTACGTACCTAGTAATATCAGTTTGCCACCACTCTAGGCCGTGCCGAGCTGAGTGTTCAAATGCATGGTGATCAAGGTTCTAAAAGACGCTAGGCGCTAGTCGGGCGGCGAGCTGGGGCCTAGGGCATAGGCGGCTAGGCGGGGACTAGGAGGGTGCCTAGGCGGATTTATGTAAATCTATTATATTTCGTGTAAATAAGTGTCTATTTATACTTAAAATATATATAATGTCATTATAAACTACAAAATAGAATGACATATATATTAGGAGGTATTGAAACATAATGAAAACATGGAGAACATTCATATAATGTGTAGTCATTTAAATATTCAACAAGTCTCTTACAATTTCTTGGAAAAAATAAAATGCAAAATGAAAGTTATCTATTTACTATCTAAGTGAGTCGCAACCTAGGCGGGTGCCTAGACGGTCTAGGCGGGCGCCTCAGCAGGTCTAGACGCTCTTTCTTAATTTTCAAATGCCTAGGCATTAATTGAGACGGAGGCCAACCGCCTAACGCCTAGGCCCTAGACGGGGATTTTTAGAACAGTGATGGTGATTGTTATGCCAACCTTCTCCATGCGCCAGTAATCCAATTAACCTAAACATATTTGATTAACTTTACTATTAATTTCCTATGTGATCAAATAAGAATGCATTTAAACTACAAATTCCAATAAAACAATACCAGTTGTTTTGAGACAAATAGCCTGTATCCCACACCTGTTGTCCCAAAGTGTGGCAAATTGAATTTATCCCAAAAGTAGCGTGAAGAAATATTAGTGACCTCACACCTTGCAAATACGATAAGAGAAAATTAAAAAAAAAGGACATTTTGTAATGAGAAATTAATCTGTAGCCATGAAATAAATTCTACATGTAGAAGAACACAACAAATATACTTTGATTAAAAAAACAACAGGAATATTTCGATTACCAGTCCCCAAACAAGAAGGGGAAATCCTCCCAAAGCATAGAGGAAAACTCCAAATCCAATTGCATGAAGGATACTGAAGAAGTCTATAGAATGGCTGCCTTTTCAAGTCTCCTACATTCTTTAGTCGTGCTTCATACTACAAAATTTCAAAGTTTAAAAACATCGTCATATATGCATTGATCTCTGCAGTCACGTTACGGATTATGCGATAAAAGGAACACACACAAAGTTCTATACGACTTATTCTGAGCAATATTTTTAAACTTGTGAGAGATCTAGATAGTTTGCATACAGTTCGAACTGAGAACGGTAATCAAAGATCCAACCAATGTGACTATACCAAAATCCTCTAACAGGACTATGAGGGTGTTTCATTGTGTCTGTAAATTGGTGGTGAGATCGGTGTATGCTCACCCATTCAAGTGGACTTCTCTGCAAACATTAAAAAGTACAATGAGTCTACAAAATCTTCTCTGCAAACATAAATAAAAGTATGTATACCTGAAACGATAGGACTCCACAGTAAGCAAAAAAGTATTCAAGCCATTTGGGAAGCTTGAAACTCCGGTGGGAAAGTTGCCTGTGGTAAGAGAGATTTACACTCACTCCTACGACAAGATAGAGTGCAACTGCTACCCAAAATGCAGGCCAGGTGAAATGGAATGGAGCTAAAAGAGCCAGGCAGTGCAAAAGCCAAAACAACTACTGAGCCTATATCCACGACGTTCCATTCCCTCCCCAAAAATTCAACCCTCCACTGCGTCACCCACTCTCCCATTAGGCTTGCCACAAAATTCTAATGCTTCTACTTCTTTTGTATCGTAATAACGTATTTGTAGACTCAAAATCTAATCTTTAGATGGGCCATGAATTTTTTTTTCTTTTGGACACATGTTAATCAATAATAAAAACCATAAAAGATGTCACACACAAAATGAGTGCAGAAGTTTGAACTTGTGTTAATGACGTTATAGCTACTGGTACGCTTTTCACCTTATCTCGTTATGTACAACTAATATCAATGACCTTTTTTTTTAAATTTCTTGTAGGTTTGTAGCAGTGATATTTGGTTTGTACCATGTTAAATAAATAACAAATAAACTAACTTGAGGAACAACCAAACTGATACGGTAGGCTACTTTCTTCAACTATTTTTTGTATTAATTTCTCTTAATTCTATATCATGTCTACTTCTTTTTCACTTGAATGGCTGAAAGGTGAGAAAGTAATAGTTGAAAAATTATAGGACACAGGATTTGTAATGGCTATGTCTGTGTGCAATAATATACATATTAGGGTTCAAAGTTTGGAGTGAGAGAAATCTCGTGGGCTATGCAGCCAAACATATTCATCCCCTATAGTTCACGGCCCTATATAATATAGTAAATAAAAAGCAAATTAACCCAAGAAAACGACACTCAACTCAACTGCCCTAGCATGAAAGCAGCCATAAGGCCCAAGAGACAGAAATTCAAACCAGAGCTGGCCCCATATAAAGAACCCTACAAATCAAAGGGCATGCCAAGCGTGGTATCACACGCACAAAGCACCACTGGATGACCAACTCCCTGTACCACATACACTTAACGATACCAATTGATGTCAACCTATCCAAATGATGATTTAGTTGTGGTTTAATTTAATATAAGAGGAATTCAGTCTCATTTCAGAGTCGGTCAAGCGGCTCATCACCACTAATTAATACTGATATAACTTAATTATCTGTGCAAATATGAGCTTAGTCAAGTTGACTAGAGCAGTGTACTCCTCCCTATACATCTACATTTATATCTCTATCTCCATATTATAGATAATTTAGTATATAATTTTCTGTCATTTGCAAAAATTTTAACCACATGTGTCATTATGTGGGATATTAAATGCTTCAACATAGTTTACGGTCATCTTTAGCATGGTTAAAACATGAGTATATTGAATCACCACGGAGTGACCCAGTAGTTGCGAATGAATATTCAAGACACGTATTTCACATGGCACGTGTTGTGTTTGATGTCTGGCGCTGGTAAATCGCACGATGGTGGCCAGTGGAATGCTGAAATGCCTTGTGAGCCTTTTCGACTCCTGAAAAGGCGAAGTTACAGTTGGTTTCTTTTAAAATATATATATATATATATATATATATATATTTATATATATATATTGATATATAACAAATAACAATGTGAAGGTTAGCCAAAAAATTACCGGCTGACAGAGCTTTTGATAATCACAATTAATAACATTACTATCTACTACCTGCAAAAGGAAGCTAATCCCCAACCCCCAAGGAAAAAGGGTCCGACTACTGCAGGCCAAATTTGACAAAATATGTGTTGTCTTTAAAGCTAAATTTTTTTATTTCAAATGAAGATTACTTCAAGCCTTAAGCAATCAAAGATTTCCGCAGTGGTAATTCCTACTTTATGTAGTATGTGGAGCCATTAATTTGGTGACTTTCATGAATGTTGTATATATATATTATTTGGTTCGTTGCAGACAGTTAAGCAATTATTTGGAAAATTTTGGAAGACCGAAGAATTTATCAAGAAATGGGGCAACGAAGGAATTAATGATGCAGTGGGCTACCTGGGGAAAAAAGCCTTATCAATATAAGTGTACAGAATTTAATTCAGAATCTGCATTAGATTTGCAGAAGAGACATATTAGTGATTCATTTCTAATCACAATATCCAGCAACTTGCGTTTTACAACCTGTACATCACGATAGCGTGGAAATTTGAGGCATGCGGTGATATGATGAGTGAAATTATTTTCTGGCTATATATCATAATTGTATTTGTTAATTATTCGATAAGTTGAATATTAGATTACACGATAAGCAAACCGAATGTAAAATTATGAATAAAACTTTATTAATTGAAACTAAAGAGAGCACTACAAATTCATTGAGACGGCTACATAATCCGTAAGACTACATTGTGACTAACTTATTGTTCTTCGAGTTAAGTTACAAAACATTTATTTATAGAGAAAACTAAAGCAAACCCTTAACTTAAGGGGCAAAAAACCTAATGCTAGACCAACGTGAAAACTAAAATAATAATAAACTAATTTTCCAATAACGATCAATGTGGAATTCTTATTTTCTTGAACAATTGGTTTTTCTCACATCCCAGTTTGGCTTCACCGTAGTACGATATTGTCCGCTCTGGGCTTACCATTATCTCACAGTTTTGTTTATGGGAACTCACACGCTGAACTTCGGAGTTCCGATGGAATCTGAAGCCAGTGAGTTCCCAAAAGGCCTCGTGCTATAGGGCGGAGAGCATGTACATATAGGGCACATCACTCCCTCTCCGTTGATCAATGTGGGATTTCACAGTTTCTGTACGCTCTTTTTTTTTTATTTTTTTATTTTTTTTTATCAAAGGTAACATTCATTACAACACAAAGAACCAAAATTTACAACACAGAGGCCCAAAAAACAAAAAACACAAGCAAACAACAGTGACCCAACCAAAAGTTAAGACCAAAACAAAAAAAAAACATAGAAACAACCGGATCCGCTGCGTCTTCCGCCATGTCGCTGCAACCACCAAAACAGCAGGCGTGCTTGTCGATCCAGCCAAATTTCTCCCCCAAATAAAGCCTCGCCTCATCAATACCAACAACCAATCCCAAGCTTCACTCCTAGCACATCTACAGACAACTGAGAACCTGAAGCAAAGTGAAAGAAGCTCATGGCAGTCCACGAGCAATACAACCAACAAAGGCAGACAACAAAGAGAAGGTGGTGGTGCAAGAAACACCCGACCCAGTGCAAGCACCAGATCTACACACCAACTCGAAACACAGCACCCAATCGTGGTAAAGAGTGACTGAAGCTTAGAAATTGGATGAATATGGATGAGAGACAACATAGGGGAGAGAAGAAGGCAAATCAGCCAATAAAACCAGGAAAAAAACAACGGATGGAAGAAGAGAAAGAGAGAGAGAAAGAAACAAAAGAAAACCCACCTGATCCCAACCAGAGCTAGGATCGACGACACCGGACTTGGACGTGATCAGGAACCACTCACACAGATCGGTGAGAATAACCCTCAAACAGAGGGAAGGGCTCTCACAGAGAAGGAATAACCCTCACAAATAGGGAAGGTTTCTGTACGCTCTTCAAATACAATTTTCATAGAAAAAATGGAATATAACTAGCTAACAAGCAGAACTACGTACATATATATGTATAAAATTTCATACATTTTTTTTTTTTTTTACTAAAAAACTCTTCTTAATTTATCCATACAATCATGACATTGATCGAGATTCGAGATATATATAATATGACATTATCTTCACATTTGAATTTATTCTCACAGATACCTATTTTCCAGTAATTTTCGCACTAATTATTGTCGAAAGCACATTTAAACCAGAAGTATATATATTATATCGATCATTCCATTTTCTAATTTTCCTTCATGCTTTCCTCATTGATTTTATTGGATAAAGCTCTTCTTTTCTTTTGAGTCTCGGTAGGAAGTTTTACGTCTGTAGCCAAACCAACAGCTTGAAGAAATCTGATCACGTACCAAGTAATATCAATTTGCCACCATTCAAATCCATGCCGAGCTGAGAACTCAAATGCATGGTGATTATTGTGCCAGCCTTCTCCAAGTGCCAGCAATCCTATGATCCTAATTAAACAATTAAGCAGTTAAATTCATAGCGAAACTATTATTCATGTAAATGAAAAACATTAAATACGCTGTAGGTTGGATTGCACGTGTAGAAGCTAAAATACCAGTTGTTTTTAGACAAATCACCACTCTCCCATACAACTTGGCCCCATGTGTGGGAAACCGAATTTATTCCAAAACTAGCATGGAGAAAAAGTACCGTCCTCACACCCTAAAAAACACAAAGAAACCCTACTTAATTAATAATTAAAAAAAAAAAAACCTGATCATTTTTAACAATCAAATGGTAAAACGGCAATTAGTTTTACCATTCCCCAAACCAAAAAGGGCATTCCTCCTATAGCATACAATAGAACTCCAAGAGCAACTGAGTGAAGGGGGGACGTATAATGAAGAAACCTATAGTATGGTTGGCTTTTCAAATCTCCAACGTTCTTTATTGCTTCATACTGCACAAAAATGTAAAGTTAGGAAGCTTATTAAATTGTTTGTTCATAGGTAATGATGAGTTGCAGTTACATATCTTTCTCATTATCTGATATTCAAAAAATTAAAATTAAGAGAGAGAGAGAGAGAGAGTTTTATACACTTTCAAATCGATAACGATAATCAATGGTCCAACCAACATGACTGAACCATAGTCCATGGATTGGACTATGGGGGTCTTTCAACGTGTCAGTAAATTGATGGTGAGCTCTGTGGAGGCTCACCCATTCAAGTGGACTTCTCTGCAAACCATAAACAAAGTCTACTAAATAATTTGTCTCTAAAACCATGAATTAAAAACTACAAATAAAATCCCACAAAAACTTCCCTAGAAATATTAGAATTCGACGCACCTGAAGGGAGAGAACCCCACAATAAGCAAATGAATATTCAAGCCACTTTGGAAGCTTAAAACTCCGGTGTGAAAGGTTCCTATGGAAAGATAGGGTTACACCTAGACCGGTGATAAAATAAAGTGCGACGGCCAGCCAAAGCGCAGTCCAGTTGAAATGAAATGGTGCTAGAAAAGCAAGGTAATGCAAATAAGAAAGCCCAGCCAAAGTAGATATATCGACAGAGTTCCATTGCCTCACCCAAAACTCTACAAGCCACTTCGCCAGCCAGCGCCCCCAATCTACCATTACATCGACTAAGTGTTTGCTAAACTCTACGTAAGTACGCACGTACTGTGATATTTGCATGCAAATGTGTGGCAAAGGGTAATTATATACGTATAAACGGGGGTTGGAACTTGCAGGTTGGAAACTCATTCGTTATATTACGTTAGTTGTTGGAAAACGATAATCTTTGCCCCCAACAATATCACACAATTCACAAAAGCATGAATTTGTGATGGATGTGAAAAACGTAAGTACTTCTTGCTCCAATCAAAACACAATATCTAGCTAGCATTCATTTGAAGTGCTACTTCAACTTATCCGGAAGAAAAAAAATAAAGGGATAGTTTCACACCTGCTCTTTTATTTTATATTTTATGAGTGGTAATAAACCCACCTCATTGTCTTATCTTCTCACCCACATTTTAGTAAAAATGTTAATGAAATGTTTATCCTTTTATAAAAAGACTTTTAAACCTTATTTATTTATATTATAATTAATGTTATTACAGCTCAAAAAAACCTAGAAAAAAAAACTCAGCTACCATTTCTCTTATCCCCACCATGTTTCTCTCTCTCTCTCTCTCCCACCATCGTCTCTCCATCTCTCTCAAACTAGGAAAAATGAAAATCTCCCTCCTAATCACCCACCACCACTCCATAACCCAGCCGCCACCGCAATGTTGTCCACCTATGTTCCATCAAAATTGCATTTCAACCATCGCTGACAAAGAGAGAGGGTCTTCGTCTCTCTCTCTCCCTCGTGCTTCTCTCTCTTCCTCCCCTCCCCAGTTTCTCTCTTCCTCCCTTCCCATTTCTCTCTCTACTTCCTTCTCCCGTTTTTCTCTCTACCCAAATGAGATGCCACCAAGCAGGTGTCAAGGGTTTTGGTTGCTGACGGGGGTGGGTGACGTTTTGAGGGGGTGGTGCGGCTAGGGTGGTGACATTCTGATAAATTAAAATAGAATGAATTTAGATATAAATTAGAGGATATTTTAGGAATAACAGTGGGTGAAGAAATAACATTTCAATTTTTTAACTTTTTATAGTGGGTCAAATATAAGGTGGGTGGGGAAATAAGACAATGGGTGTGTCTAGTAGCACTCTATTTTATATGAGTAATGACCATATTGTTATACTATAAGGTGTGTTAAATAATGCATATAACCGACATTCATTGAAATAAATTTTTTAATTGACATAACATGTACACATCTATTACCACATCATATAGAATACAAATATAGTATACTATTAAACTGTAGTCTCTCTAATATTTTTCTTTATAATATAATTATTTTTTTACTAAAACAACTAAAGTATAATTATTTGTTTACTAAAACAACTAAAGTATAATTATTTGTCTACTAAAACAACTAAAATAATAACTATTCACAGTAGAAATATGGTGGCACATCCTTCCCCGTTCCACTTCACTCTCGATCGAGTAACTTTGGAGTTGATATGGTGTACGTCAGGATTTCAGGAGGTTGCACAATAGTGCACTATTAATGGGTCTCACACGTTCTAGCTTACTTAGCAGAATCTTCTAAAAAAATATCTTAGTGCAGTTTTAAGTTAAACCACTTAATATAAGTTAGATTCTTTAACCAAATATGGATAGAAAAGAAGGCAAACACCACTTGACAAACTAGCCACAAAATCAAGACTATTAGCCAATTCTTTCTCTCCGTGTGTGAGAGCTTTTCTCTTCGGGTGTGAGAGCAGTTGCCAAGCTAACGTTTTTTCCTCTTGTCGCCGGCCCTAATTCTCATTAGGGTCGGTGGCAGCCCTTCCTTCTTCCTCTTTGTTTTTTTGGTGTGTTTCCCTGCTTTCCTTCCTTTTTGTTTTCTTTTTACACCCCGTTTTTCACAGGTTTATCCAGCTGCCCTCAGATCTCCATCCATCCACATACATGTTCTTGTTTTGGCTTCCTCAGACTCCATCTTCATTCCGCTCTGCAATCAGTTTTAACCGCGACGTGTTGCGGTCTTCTGAGAAGGTGCGTAGAGTTCTAGCGTTCTCACCGGCTCGGGTGGCAACACCACCTCCTTCTCTTTGCTGTCTGCCAATTTTGGCAGTGTTGTTCGTGGCGATCCCACGGGCTTCTTTAGTTTCTCTTAATTTGTGGCTGCGTTTGGTGAGATGTTCTCTGTTAGAAGGCGAACTTCATCCTTTTTCCTTCTTTGAGGTGTGGGTTCCTGGCGAAAGTTGGTGGTGGTGGCCGTTCGTGTTTGTCGTGGAGTGCAGTTCCTGTGCTTTCGGCGGTGTCTTTGGAAGGAAGCTGCTAGGTTTAGCTTCTGTGTTTGGTTGTTTTGGGCTCAAAACTTTGTTTTGGGCTTTTGGGTTACTATTGAGATCCATTCTTTTGCTTGTGTGGTTATTGTCTATGGATCTCAATTTGTGTAATTAGTTGTGTTGTGTTAATAAAGTAGCTTGTCCTCTTCTAAAAAAAAAAAAAAAAAAAATCAAGACTCGCAAAATTCGAAGAAAAATCAAACATGCAGCATGATATCTGGGTTTGCAATTGATGCACGGTTTGGTCCTACCAATCAAACTCTGCCACTTTTGAGAACATATCCTTTGGGAGTTGGGTGGGAATCGAATTGGGGGTTTTTTTTTTTTTTTTTTTGGAAACTAAATTGGGGGTTAGTTTGCAGCTAGCACTTCCAAGTTGTCAACCAACCCCTTGACCTTGAGGATGATAAATGTTATCAGCTTTGTTTTTCAACTGCATATAAATTTCTTCGCAGCACTTCCAAGTTGTCAACCCAACCTTACACCATCACATTTTGAAAAAAAAAAAAGAAAAAAAAAAGAAAAAGAAAAAACTTACAGTATATCATCACACGAATTAAGAAAACTCACATAATACTTTTTGTTGTTGACAAACAATAGGAAACTTGTCCAAATTAGAGATTCAAACTTTGGTACATAAAATTAAGCACATTATTTTAGTCAATTCAAGTTTGCAACAAAAAAAACCTATATTTAAGGGATAAAGGGTCAGCAAAAGGAATTTGAGTTTCAGAGAACGTTTGAATTATATATTGTAGTCGGTCATATTCATGGAAGTGATTTAGTTACCAAGTTGTAGTCAAATAAATCTCCCTTTTTCTTGAAAAATTAATAATATCCCATTTGTGTCCAAAATAATGTAACGTCCTTTTTCTGAATTATAATCGGTGTCCTTTTGTAGGTAAGAGATACATAAAATACGGGGAGCCGTTTGTGTTGGTTTTTAATTTGGGCTAGAGAAACATAAATTCAACCACAAAACCCTCACGAAACAAAGGCCCAAGCTAACGCAAGTAGTAGAGAAAGGCCCTACCGAGAAATAACTGTTCCACGTTATAACGGGAGATACGAACTTGAAACCTCTTTAAAAATCAGCCAACAAGCGGCTGTTATGGTTTATAAATTCCAGTTTCATATTGTGGTCGCCCAAATATGATGAATTCACCATAATACTTAGGGCAGGTTCAGGTCAGGATCCCTATCCGAAACCTAAAGCCCAAATCCTAAACCAATAATTTTCGGGATGGGATTCTAAAATCCGAAACCAAACCAAAATTTTGAGATACCAGAATTTTTTTTTGAGATTTTGGGCGGATTCGAGATTGATGTACAAGCAAGCAACCAACGTTCAAAATTCTCATTTAGCATGAAAAATATACGTTAGAGAGAGTAAACGCAGTATCCTAGAGACCCAAATTTATAGTTTGCCCATCAACCAAAACATCGACTCTGAAGTTGTCAAAACCAGGTGGAACATAAACCTGTCAATAAAAAGGAAAAAGAAAATGAACCCATGGAAAGATCATTTTGTTAATAAATCAAGAAAATAATGCAAAAATAGAAGAAAAAAAAAACAAAGATGTAATGGGGTTGAAGGTAAGAAATTTGTTTGGGTTAATATTTGAACATTAGGCTGCAAATGGGTGGAAGCCCAGAGTTGCTCACTAAGAGAAGACTTGCCCGAAGCCTAGCACCGAACCCATAGACAAATTGGCGCCTCCCCATTTAATGCATAGGCCATATACCTATGCATTAAATGTCAAGTGATGGAGACTAACTCACAATCAGCCAAAAAACACTTTTTAGTGGCAATACAAGTAAAAAGATGATGACTCATTACCCTCCAAGTGCTTTCGAGAAAGAGCAAAGATACAACTGTCGGGCTAATTAGTCTATAAAAGGAGGAAGATGCCCCAAAGACAAAGACACTCAACTAATCAAACAAACAAACATACAAACTCTGCTCTCAAGCCAGATTTGCATCCAAAAGCTGTAATCAGCCCAGATCTCAGTCATTTTTAGGATCATTCCCTACAAAAACCATCTTTTGTCTAGTTTAAAGCTCTGCTATCACCCCTAGTGGCGTAGTATTGATTCGCTTGTGTAAATTTGTTTACCATCCATCCCTTTTTAGCACACAACCCTGTAAACTCAAAGAGAAGTGATCGCAAGAGGTTCAACCTTGCCCGACAAGGTGAAATCTTGCTCAAAGCTCTTTGTTTGTTTTCTAAGTTAATAGATCTACTGCTTAATGTATTCTCCAGCATGTATCCAAATCATACCCATTAGTTTTCTTACTTTAAGAATCTCATTTGTACCTGGATCTGGTTAGTTTAATGGATATGCTTTCATTTAAAAACCAATTTGGAACCAAGTAAATGGCTTAAGGGGATTTGGACTCCCTTCATTCGAACGTAAAAGACCATGAACTAAAATTCCTTGGTCACAAGGCAAGAAAAAGAACTTAATGTGGACTTAACCCATCCACGACAATCATTTGATAACAAGAAGTCTGAGTAACTTGGGGCGCAAGTAATCGACTAAACACACTCTTGTTCTACAGCAGCTATACTGAGGTAGCAGTGGCACGCCTAGCACTTAGTTAGTTTTGATTGCGAGCCTCAAGGCCTACACCTAAGGCCCCACAAAGGCACATTTCAGAATTAACCTTGTTCTCTTCTTGCAGTACATCAGCAAGCAAGAGCCCGACTACACATCCAAAGTGCCAATCCCTTGAGGAGATGTGCTGAGAGCCGAGGAGCCCTATGCGGTGAAATCTTCGCCCGAACATAGTTTATACAGTGGGATTTCAAAGAACCTTAAAATCCGAGCTAAACCCCAAATCTGCTATCCTAGCCTACGAATTTCAAACAAAGTAAAATCAAAATAAAGGGGGTAAATTCAATTAGGTCAATCTTCCAAATCCACCTTTCAATTATCCAGTTCAATCTTTCAATTTTCCAACAAAAAACATGGAAATAAACAAAAATAAAGGTTTAGAGAAGGAAATTTACGCTTTTGTCTGTGAAGAAGAGTGTTCAAATGAGATGAGAGGGAGAGATCAACCCTTTTGGCAGTGAAGAAGAGTGTTCGAATGAGATGAGAGGAGAGATCAAGGAGTTGAGAAGGTTCATGAGAGAGAGCTCAGGGATGGGGTACAGTCCTGGATGGTTCAAGAAATGAGAGAGTCTAAGAAGTCACTGAGAACCCCTATCTAACAATGGACAAATGCGATCAAATCTAACTAATCCAACGGGTCTAAATTTATCCTAACTATATATATATATATATATATATATATATATTAAGGTTTCGGTTCGGTTCGGGTACTGAACTCTTGAAATGGTGATACTCCTGTACCGAATGATTCGGGATGTGGTACCAAAATTTTGAGGATTTTTAGTTAGGAATTTTTTGGGTACGATTTGGGATTTTCGGAACTTTTTTTCCAGCCCTAGTAATACCAGCTGAAAAGAGAAAAGAACATACATTAAACCAAGAGCAAAAACATCGGTAGTTATCAATTAAGGACTAATAATGGGGATGTTTCCACACCCCCCGACATTTCTATTCAAAATATTTATTCCAATCTTCACAAATTGGCCAGATTTATGATTTGAGTAAGATGCTTTAACTTGGTAGCAACTTGGTGTTCATCTCAATCTTTGATTTGAGTTGAGGATGAATTCGTAATCTCATTATTCCGAATATTGTTACTACTTTTAGAAAAAAAGTAAAAAAAAAAAAAAAAAAAAAAAAAAATATATATATATATATATATATATATATAAAACTAGCTGATTGTCAAGTTGCATAGGATTTTCCTTTTCAACCCATAAACACTAAGTTTCAAAATAAAAAAATTTCTCCTCATCTTAGTATAGCTTAGAATCAAGAGCGAAACTACTTAAGGGCCAAAGGGGGAACGCGTCCCCCTCAAGTGCTCGATGAAATGCCTCAGTTAAGAAATTTAAAAAAAATATTTGGCGATGCATGTGTTGTTTAAGAATTACACAAAGACTTGCATACGTCACTGCTTAATTGTGCCTATATGAACTAACTTTCTAGCTTCACCCCTACTGAGAATAGTAATGCTGTTTGTAAATAAAAAAAAATAAAGACTTTTCCTGTTCACTTAATGAACAGATAGATTTGAATCATTGATGAGCCGCTTTTAGCAGTATGGGTACCCTTGAGTCTATATAATAGGCAGCACATTCAGTCTGCTTCATGCACTATCAAAAGTAGCTACTGATACAGAAGAAGCAAAAGCAAGCAGAAGAGAATTCGGGTTTTGTGGCAAGCCAAATGGGAGGGTGGATAACGCAGTGGAGGGTAGAATTTTTGGGGAGGGAATGGAACTTTGTGGATATAGGCTCGGTGGTTGTCGTTTTTAGTTTGCACTGCCATACTCTTTTAGCTCCATTTCATTTCAACTGGCCTGCATTTTGGGTGGCAGTTGCACTATATTTTGTTGTAGGTGTGAGTGTAAATCTCTCTTACCATAGGCAACTTTCCCACCGGAGTTTCAAGCTTCCCAAATGGCTTGAATACTTTTTTGCCTATTGTGGTGTTCTATCATTTCAGGTATATTACTTCTATTTATCTTTTGTAATGTTTTGGTGATGCTAGAGAGATCTTCGTGAATCATAGTTTGTACATTACATGTTGTGTCGATTGATGATTGAATTCTTTTCTTTAAATCATTAAAGAAATTCAACCATTAACCGCTACATCATGTAATATACAAAATATGATTTAAGAACATAGTCTTCCCAGCATTTTCTTTTGTAATTTTATATGGAGGGATTTTGTTAGACTCATTATTTTTTTTTTCTGTTTGCAGAGAAGTCCACTTGAATGGGTGAGCGTACACCGATCTCACCACCAATTTACTGATACATTGAAAGATCCTCATAGTCCCGTTAGAGGATTTTGGTATAGTCACATTGGTTGGATCTTCGATTTTCGGTCTCGGTTTGGAAGTGTATGAAACTCTTTAGCTCCCTCATAAGTAATTCTTACATGCAATCAGTAGTATATGACTGTGTTTATCACTCTCATCTCTTAACCACCGGCAGAGCTACACCCACAACTAAGGTGGGTTGTAGCCTAGGTAGGTTTTGTCGCGAATTCCAACTGTATTAGGTTATTAGCATATAATTAGGCTTACCCCCCCCCCCCCCCCCCCCCCAATTCCATTATTATCGGGAAAGGATCCTGGACGGATTTTTTCTAGGGATTTCGTGATCTCATCCGTTCATCGTATATTGTACGGTCATAAATCATTTCAAAATTTTAAATTTAAAATTAAATATGAATAGTACCTAACGAAAACTGACCGCACGATATACGATGAATGAGTGAGATCACGGGATCCCTACGAAAGGGATCCGTCAAGGATGCTTTTCCATTATTGTCATATGTATGGAGTGCATCATAAGTAATAAATAATTAATATTTTACCCAACTTGATATATCTATTTTCTTTTTATTGGGTTTTTATACATTTTACTTTGAAAAAAAAATTAGAGTACTAGTATTTAGATTTTGATTCAAGTGGAGTTTTGCTATCTAAACCAATTATGTGAATAGTAGTCCATGAACTCATCACACTAGAGCAACTGTTAATTTGAACATCATTACAACTTTCGTCCAAATAAACGGTTTTAACTAAAGGGCGAAAAATGGCCTAAAGTTGTAACAGAATAACACAAAATAATCATTGCTTTACGTTGTGATAAGCTCAAGGTTTAATACAAATGAACTTTTAGTTTGAGGATCAAAACTCCAATTGAATCATATATCAGGAGTCAAATTTTTTTACTTTTACTTTTATTTATATTTAAGTTGGTTGGAAATTAATTAGTGGAAAGCTATAGAATGTTTGGTTTATTACTAATTAATTTTTTTTATTTTTAGGTTGACTATAATGTAACTTTATTCAGACAAAAAAAAAATTTGATCGCATCATTTTATATATGGTGATAGTTTTTGGCTAGCCCACCAGTAAAGAATTCCGATAGCTCCATCCTTGCTCTTAATATGTTAGATAATGAGAGATAAACACGTAATTGTATATTAGCAGTTTGTAAGGAAAAGATCCGTTTATATGCACTGAGCTAAGCAAATTGACATACCAATGATAATTTTTTTGAACTTTGAAATTTTGCAGTATGATGCACGACTTAAGAACGTTGGAGACTTGAAAAGGGATCCATTCTATAGATTTCTTCATTATACGTATCCCCTTCATGCAATTAGTTTTGGAGTGCTACTCTATGCTGTTGGAGGACTACCATTTTTGGTTTGGGGGCTGGTAATTAAATATTGACATTGTTCTTTATTTTTTAGCTTAGAGAACATTGATGGCCATACGTATAATTTCTTGAGCTCGTGTTTTTCTTTTTTATGGTAGGGTGTGAGGTCAGTAATTTTTCTCCACGCTACTTTTGGAATAAATTCGATTTGCCACACATGGGGACAACAAGTATGGAATACTGGTGATCTGTCTAGAAACAACTGGTATAGTATAGCCATATATGTGTGATGGAAAATTTTCTCCAAGTCGTATAGGTAATAGTAAAAATGTACTGAATTTTGATTTGTATGCGCACGCGTAGGTTAATTGGATTGATGGCTCATGGAGAAGGTTGGCACAATAATCACCATGCATTTGAACACTCGGCTCGGCATGGCTTGGAATGGTGGGAAATTGATGTTACGTGGTATGTAATAAGATTTCTTGAAATCATCGGTTTGGCAACAGAAGTAAAGCTTCCCACTGAGACTCAGAAGAAACGAAAAGCTTTATTTATAAGCAACAACCTGAACAACCAAATCAGCGAGCTCGAGGAAAAGCTTGAAACAGAAATCAACAACGGAAAGATTTGATCAACAAAATCATGGAAGCTTGAATCTCTATCCAGCTATTTAATATGCAGCTTTATATGATCCTCAAAAGAAAAGATGTATATGCAGCCTATATATATATATATATGCTTGTTAATAAAGCTTTACTTTCACTGTACTTTCCTCGACTAATATTATGTATCTAAATTATATTGATCTGGAGTTGTTTTTTTCATTACGCCTAGCTTATGAGTATATATATGTATGCATATACTATGGTATTTAGGCTTTCCCGTATGTCCTACATGCAACTTTTCTATGATAATTATTACAAATATGAAAACCTTAAAAGCTTTGTGAAAACATTTGATAATCATGTAAACTCTAGGCCTCTATAGTATTTACCTAGAAAACTACAACTCTTAATCACAAGAAGCAATCCTCAAATGAATATAGTATTTACTCTAATTTTGTATCAAATAACTAAATTAAGAACCTAGATGTTAGGCAAGCACATCAATACAACTAATCAACAATGATTAAGAAATCCAACATCTGTAAAAACAGTTAGCCAAGGTGATTAATTTGAATTAAACTTGATTTTTTTTATTTCTTATCAATAATTGCAGAGAAGAAAAATATACAAACTTCGCGTCTTAAATGAAATGGGCAGACTAGAATCAATAAATAGATTAAAAAAAAAAAAAAAAAAAAAAACTCGATCATCTATTAGGGTTGCATCATGCCTAAAAATGTTTATTAGCCTAAGGCCGGTCTTAGATATTAAAAATAACAAACTACTCCTAAAAAAGTCAAGAAAAACTCCATACAAAACAAACTCGTAAATTGCTAAGAGCAATTCCACCCCTAAGACTGGGTGCCAGCGCCCAGCGCATTTATCCACTCAAATGAACAGTAATAGACTCCAATGAATAGTAATAGGCCAAAGCATCTCCACCCCTAAAAAAAATGCGCTGGCATCTAGTCTCAAAATGCGCTGGCCCAAACGATCTCCACCCCTACAAAATATGCTGGCACCCAGCGCATTTCAAATATTATTAAATTTTTTTATAAAATAATAATAAAAAAATAGTTTTAATTTATGATATGATTTTTAACCAATTTCGTCACGCCACATGTCATTATCCGAACGTACTATTTTGTGAATAGATTTCCGCTAAGATTTTCAACCAATCTTGTCACGCCACGCGTCATTATCCGAACGTACTATTTTTTGGATAGATTTCTGATAAGATTTTCAACCAATCTCGACGCGCCATGTGTCACTTCCTGTTTGCAATAATTTAGTCAAGATTTCGATAAGATTTTCAACCAATCACGTAGTGCCACGTGGCATTGTCCAGAACCTCATCCTTTCTTTTTTTGTCAATATAAACCCTACATCTCTACATCCATCCTCACACCAAACTCAATACTTCTTTTTAGCTGAAAATCATTCTTCATCGTTTTCAAATCTTGAGTTTTTTTACAATGTCTTCTTCAAGGAGAGTGCAAAAACAATACGAGGAGCAACAGAAAAGATTGTTGGCACAACAGGAATAATTGTTCAATCTCCAGGAATATGGAGGTGGAGATGAGGCTTTCTTCATGGAGGAGGATGAAGATGATCACCACAGAAGGCAGAGGGCCTCACATTCCCGCCGTGTTATGGAAGCTGTGGGTCAGA
Organism: Cotoneaster glaucophyllus; assembly: GCA_036320875.1. Classification (NCBI taxonomy): domain Eukaryota; kingdom Viridiplantae; phylum Streptophyta; class Magnoliopsida; order Rosales; family Rosaceae; genus Cotoneaster; species Cotoneaster glaucophyllus. The sequence continues at coordinate 6,757,236 of CM070068.1, forward strand.
TAGCTAAACCAAGATGTGCCGCAAACTTCGATAGAAAAAGGGAAAGACGAGGTAAAGATCTCTTGGAAGATTATTTTATTCCCAACAGTGTTTCCCCAGATCATGTTTTTAGACGTCGTTTTAGAATGCAACGATCTTTGTTCGACAAAATCATGAGTGCTGTTTGCAACCATGATCCATATTTTGTGCAAAAAGAGGATGTTTTTCATGTTCTAGGTCTTCTTCCCGAGCAAAAAATTACGGCTGCCTTGCGAATGCTTGCTTATGGAGCATCTGCAGATCAAGTGGATGAGATTGCGAGGATGGGAAAAACAACTGTTCTGGAGTCCTTGATGCGGTTTTGTTCTGCAATTGAAGCCCTCTACCAATAAGTACCTCCGGACACCCACGTCAAGGGACATGCGAAGGCTTCTGAGGAAGGGTGAGATGCGAGGCTTCCCTGGCATGATTGGAAGCATCGACTGCATGCACTGGACTTGGAAAAACTGTCCAAATGCGTGGCAAGGAGCTTATGGTGACAGAAAATGAGCCAAAAGCATCATTTTGGAAGCGGTGGCTTCTTTTGATACCTGGATTTGACATGCTTTTTTTGGTGTTCCAGGAGCTCAGAATGACATAAATGTCATTGCCCAATCTGCAGCGTTCGACGACCTGCTGCAAGGAAAATCGCCGAAATGCACATATTGGGTCAATGGTACTAAATACGAGGGATCATACTACCTTGCAGATGGCATTTACCCAAGGTGGTCAACGTTTGTCAAATCAGTGCCACATCCCCACAGTGAAAAAGAAAAACACTTTGCAAAATGTCAAGAGGGGTGTAGGAAGGATGTCGAGCGTTGTTTTGGAATCCTGCAAGCTCGTTGGGCGATTGTCATGGCTGCAGCTAGATTGTTTGATGTCGAGGCTCTTCGATCTGTCATGATGGCGTGTATTATTCTCCACAATATGATTGTTGAAGATGAGTATGATTATGATGTTGTCGATGAATACGAACCGGATCCGTTTAACAACTCACGAACACGTATCTACTGTGCTCATGACAATACTGAAGATCCCGTGCAACACGAGCCGTTGGAACGAGATGGACGTTACAATGAATTGATCGCTCAGCGGTATGCTTCACTGCAACTGCCATACTGGCACATAACCCGCCAGAATGACTTGATTGAGCACCAGTGGACATTGCACGAAGGCGAAGATAATTAAAATGAGGCTTGTGGTTGAAGAATAAATTGTATTTTTTTTAAGTAATCTTATTTAGTGTTGTATTTTTTTTAAGTAATCTTATTTATTGTGTTTTTTTTTTTTTAAGTTTATATGGTGGAGGTTATGTATTTTTATTTGGTGTTTTTTTAAGTAATCTTATTTAGTGTTGTATTTTTTTTAACTAATCTTATTTAGTGTGTTTTTTTTTAAGTTTATATGGTGGAGGTTATGTATTTTTATTTGGTGTTTTTTTTAAGTTTATTTGGTGAGTTATGTAATTTTTTTTTTAAAGTTTATTTGCATAAAGTTCTAAAAATAAATAAGAAATTACATAAAATGACAAAAAAAAATGAAATAAAGTTCTAAACATAAATAAGAAATTACATAAAGATTACATAAGAAAGTGTAGAAACTGTTAGGTATTTATAAAAAAAATTTCTGTATTTTTTAAATTTTTTTTTGTATTTTTAATTTATTTAAAAATTTATGTATTTTTTAAATTTTTTTTTGTATTTTTAATGTTATAATTAATTTGGACCGTTGGATTTGAAAAATATTCAAATCCAACAGCCCATAAAGTGCCACCTGGCCAACGGTCATAATTCTGACCGTTGGGACTTTTTTTTTTTTTTTTAAATTTTTGGCTGAAAAACTGTGGACCGTTGATCTGTGATCCAACGATCCACGTTAAAATAAAATTTCAAAATTTTTTCACCGTTGGAAATCCAACGGTCTAGAAAAACTAGTCGTTGGAAATCCAACGGCAGGAGACAGTCCCACGTCGCCCACTCACGGGCGTTTGAAAAGTTGGCCCGACAGCGGGCCCCTTTGCGCAGTAGCCTATCGGCTACTCTCCCCCGGGCGCGATTGTTCCGCAAGCGCCAGTGTGCTGCCCGGTTAGTGGGTCTGTCAAAATTGGGCTGGGCTCTTGCCTGGCATGGGCTGGGTGCCAGGCAAGTGGGCGGGCTGGAGACAAAAAACAGGGTGCCAGTCAATATTTTCACTGGGTGCTGGGCAAATCCACCTCCGGTTGAAGTGCTCTAAGGACACAAACTAAGAAATAATTCTTCTTCAAAAAGCTAAGAACACTGTCATTTTACACGACTGATTTAAGAAAGTTTTAAGTAGACTGCCTAAAACTTTCACAGAGGTCAAACAAAAGAAAAGGACACTTCACACCTCATCAACAACTTTTCCAAATCAACTCTTCCAATTAGGGACAGTCCATTAATGTAGTGAACTTGGTAGAAAACATTCCTAAAGAAAATCATATGGGACAAACTTCATGATAGGAAAACGACCGCCACACATGCAACAAGTTATAAACTTGAAACAAAATAAATAAGCGGGCTCGAATAGATATCACAAACCCAAAAAAGAAAAACAGCTGCTAGCTTCTACCTCATAAAATTAAGAAGAATATTGAAACAATGAAAAAACAAAAAGAAAACTAAAGCACAACAAGACTTGTTAGAAACCCTAGCTGGGAAACACAACTTAATTAGAGCATCTCTAATAGAAATCGTATCTGGGAAACACAACAAAACGCCTTGAAATGGAAATTCTATATTCTTTATTGGCTGGAAAGCTCTCTTCAATAGAAGGATGTAAAATATTCATCACAACCGAAAAATATAAATAAAAATATAGTTTCCCTAACATTTTCTAAATGTATAATATATTCATCTTTGCTGGAATTTGATAAAACTTGAGAGAAACCTTCTCTCTAAAATCTTAGTCTTCATTACACCCAGTTGAAGACGACGACATTTTCTTTTATTTAAAATTTTAATTTGTTTTAACTTTATCAGTTTAATTTTAAATATAAAAAATAGTTTTTTTTTTTTTTTTTTTTTTTTTTTTTTTTTTTTTTACAGTAATCCACATGTCGCTACATGATTGAATTTGTAGGACCCATAAAGTGCCACATCACCCAAACCGTCAGAATAATTAATAAAATTTAAACAGAATGACCAAATTGATATGCGATGTAATAAGGGCAAAAGTGTAATTAGATAGGTTGTTATAACTGTCCTTGTTATTAGCTAGTACTTAGTGAAATAATAATGTAATTAGCTGAGAGCACAAGTGTGTGTTACTAAGTGTATATATATACTTGAAGGATGTAATCTTATTGTTCAAGAAATGAAATCATAACATTTCTATTATGGTATCAATCGCCTAAGTCTCGCGACACTCGATCCTTTCTCTCTCCCTTTCCGCTGCTGCTTCTTAAGTTTCTCAGATCGATCCTCCGATCTCTTCGTCCTCTTCATCTTCTTGGTGATCAAACCCTAGATCGTCACTCCATGGCGACATCTGGATCTCTTTCCTCTCATTCTGGATCTCCCATTCACCCTGCTCCACCGAATGCGTGCCCTAATTCTGAATCCGCTTCGGTAATTTCATCAATCACGATCCAAAATATTGGATCTCTGGTTCCAATCAAGCTCACACCGACGAACTATCTTACCTGGAGTGCACTATTTGCTCCGATCTTCCGCCGCTACAATCTCACCGGCATCATTGACGGCACGGTGCCTGCTCCGCCTAAATTTCTACTGGATTCTTCAGGAAATCGCACCTCCACTCTGAATCCTCAGTATATTGCATGGTTTGAAAATGATCAGAACATTTTGATCTGGATCAATTCTACACTGTCGGATGCTCTCATTCCGTATACCATTGGTGTTCATTCGGCTCGTGAGCTCTGGTCAAAACTGGAATCTCGTCTTGCCACTTTGTCGCAATCGCATGTTCACGAGCTTCGTTCTCGTCTTCGTACAATCACAAAGGGAGATTCCACTGCTGCGATCTATCTTCAACAAATTGAAGAAATTGCTGATGCCCTAGCTAATGCCGGTGCTCCAATTGAAGAATCTGAGCTGATTTCTGTGATTCTCCATGTTTTGCCCTCTGAGTATGAGTCGTTTATTGATGCTGTTCAATTTCGACTTGGTTCTACTACTATTGATGAACTTCATGGCCTTCTCTTGAGCAATGAGCTTCAATTAAATGCTCGCAAGAAAATCTCTCCCCCGGCCCCCATTCAAGCTTTCAACGCCTCTGCCGGTATTCTTCCGCTTCCAACTGGTGATTCCGACTCTCAGGCATTCTTTACTCAAAATGGATCCTCTGTACCTTCCTATGGTTCTTTTAATCGTGGCACTGGTTCTCATTCAAGAAATTACAATAATCGTGGCTCTCAGAGGAATTACCACGGATTTCAGGGCAATCCAAGATTTCATCGAGGCAATCAGGGAAATTACAGAAATAATCGTGGCTCTCGTGCAACCTCTAACATGTTCCCTCGCAAGGTCTATTGCCAAATCTGTCGCCAGCAGGATCATGAAGCCATAGAGTGTCCACAGCGTATGAATCCTCACTTTGGTAATAAGCATTCTCAAACTGCCTACACTGCTACTACTTCTCCTACCTGGCTTCTTGACTCTGGTGCTACTTCGCACATGACCAATTCTTACACAAATCTGCAAAATCCTGAGCCATACACTGGATCTGAACAAGTCTATGTTGGTGATGGCAAAGGTTTGGCCCATCCTTAATTCTGGAATCTCTTCTCTTAGTACTGCTTCTCATAATTTTGATCTCAAAAATGTGCTTCATGTTCCTCATCTTAAGCAAGATTTAATTTCTGCAAATCGGTTCATTCTTGATAATTGGTGCTCTATTCACTTGTACCCTTTTCACTTCATTGTGAAGGATCTGTCTTCGGAGAAAACGCTCTTTAAAGGTCCTGTGAGAGCTGGTTTTTATCCTTTCCATGCTTCTCCAATTTCTGGTACTACTCAGGCTTTTGCAGCATATGCTAAAGCTTCGCAGGATGTGTGGCATCAACGGTTGGGCCATCCTGCATTCAAGATTCTTCATAAGCTAGCATCTCAGTCTTGTATTTCTGTTTCTAGTTCCTTAAATAAAGCTGTGTGCTCTAGTTGTGCTCTAGGGAAATGCTCCAAACTGTCATTTGTTTCTGTATCTTGCACTTCTAGCAGACCTCTTGAGTTGTTGCATACTGATGTATGGGGTCCAGCACCACTTCTCTCTATTCATGGCTATCGGTACTACATAATATTTGTTGATGACTATTCGAAATATACATGGTTCTTTCCACTTAAATCCAAGTCTGATGTCTTTGCCACATTTGTGCATTTTCAAGCTTTAGTTGAGAACTTACTTCAGTCTAAGATTGTTACTCTTCGTTCTGATTCTGGTGGGGAATTTCTGAGTTCTAAGTTTATTAATCATCTTCAAACACATGGCATTTCTCATCAATTGAGTTGCCCTCATACACCAGAACAAAACGGCTGTGCTGAGCGTAAACACAGACACCTTGTTGAGACAGCTCGGACTCTTCTAGCAGCATCCAAGGTTCCTCATATTCACTGGGATGATGCTTTTACTTCAGCCATCTATCTGATCAACAGAATGCCAACAGTTCAAAGGTGTTCTCCCTGGGAACTATTATTTGGGAAAGCTCCAGATTACACATCTCTGAAGATCTTTGGGTGCAGATGCTTTCCATGGCTAAAGCCTTACACCACATCCAAACTTGATCCAAAAAGCAAGGAGTGTGTATTCTTGGGATACAGCTTGAATCACAAAGGCTATAAGTGCCTTGATCCTATCACTGGCCGGATGTACATCTCCAGGCATGTCATCTTCGATGAAGCTACTTTTCCATTTGCCCAACCTCCTGTGCATTCTCCATCTCAGACCCATCCTAGTTCCTCATCTGTGCAGAGTTCTACTGCCTCTTTAACCTTTTCCCAACCACCCTCTCCACCTGTGATATCAGATGTTCCATCTCCTCCCTCTACTTCCCCTGCTGCCTCATCTCTTCCCTCTCCTTCTCCTACTACTCCTTCACTTCTACCTTCCCAGTCTCCTATTATTCATCAACCTCACCCAGATCCTGGTACTAGTGCTATTCCCTTACCTATTACCTCTCATCCCATGCAAACCAGGTCCAAATCTGGCATTTTTAAACCTAAGGCATTTCTAGCCACTAAGCACCCTCTGCCCCCTGATATCCCTCAATCCTGTATCCCCACTACCTATCTGCAGGCTTCCAAGTTTCCTCACTGGCGGCAAGCAATGCAGGATGAGTTCAATGCTTTGATTCAAACTGGTACCTGGTCTCTAGTTCCCCCTACTCCCTCTCAGAACATTGTGGGTGCAAAATGGGTGTTTCGGATCAAACACAAACCTGATGGAACGATTGACAGGTATAAAGCCCGGCTAGTTGCCAAGGGCTTTCACCAGAAACAAGGATTGGATTACACTGAGACCTTTAGTCCAGTGGCTAAGCCTGTCACTATCAGACTTCTTCTCACCTTGGCTGCCAAATTCGACTGGTTTTTGAATCAACTTGATGTCAGCAACGCTTTCTTGCATGGCACTCTAACTGAATCTGTTTTTATGGTCCAACCACCTGGGTTTGAAGATCACACTAAGCCTCAGCATGTCTGCCAGCTACATAAGTCTCTGTATGGGTTAAAGCAAGCTCCCCGAGCTTGGTATGACAAACTAACTACTGCTCTCAAGTCTCTTGGCTTCTCTAGTTCACAGAATGACTACTCATTGTTTGTGAAAACTGATCCAGCTCTGGTTCTTGTCCTGGTGTATGTAGATGACATTATAGTCACAGGTCCAAATGCTACACTCTGTCAAGATCTCATCTCTAAACTCAGTGGCTTATTCCCTGTTAAGGATCTTGGTCCTCTTCACTTCTTCCTTGGCCTTGAAGCTCATCGATCTTCCTCTGGTATTTTCCTCTCTCAGCAAAAATACATTGTTGATCTTCTAACCAAGGCTCACATGGAAGGCTCTAAACCCTGTGCTACACCTCTCAGCACATCTAAGTTGGATCATGAGTCTCCTCTGCTGCCTAATCCTGCTGAATACAGATCTTTAGTTGGTGGGCTTCAGTACTTAACCTGGACTAGGCCTGATCTGTCCTATGCAGTGAACCTTGTCTGCCAATTCATGCAGTCTCCACGGCAGTCCCATCTTCAGGCTGTTAAACGTATCCTTCGGTATCTCAAGGGTACTCTCTCACTTGGGTTATGGTTTCTAAAGTGTTCCAAGTCTCTCACACTCACTGCTTATTCGGATGCAGACTGGGCCGGATGTCCCCTTGATCGTCGATCCACTGGTGGATTCTGTATCTACTTGGGGGACTCTCTCATCAGCTGGAGCGCAAAGAAACAGCCCACTGTGGCTCGATCCTCCACCGAAGCTGAATATCGATCTCTTGCCAACACTGCCGCTGAGTTAACTTGGATTGGAAAGCTTCTCGTGGATGTTGGTTTGGCTCTTCCTTCTACTCCTGTACTCTGGTGTGATAATATTTCTGCCATTTCTCTGGCTAGAAATCCCATTTTTCATGCTAGAACTAAGCATGTGGAGCTGGATTATCATTACATCCGTGAACGGGTCATTGGCAATCAAGTGAATGTTCTGTTTGTTTGTACTCAGGAACAAATTGCTGATATCTGTACTAAGCCTCTGTCTAAGCACCGATTTCTTTCTCTTCGAAACAAACTTTCTCTTCGGTTACCCTCGTTCAGTTTGACGGGGGATAATAAGGGCAAAAGTGTAATTAGATAGGTTGTTATAACTGTCCTTGTTATTAGCTAGTACTTAGTGAAATAATAATGTAATTAGCTGAGAGCACAAGTGTGTGTTACTAAGTGTATATATATATACTTGAAGGATGTAATCTTATTGTTCAAGAAATGAAATCATAACATTTCTATTACGATGGTCAAACTCAGGGACCACTACTATTGATTTTCATTGTTAGGGACTAAACTGAGAAGTTATGTCGATCGTAGGAACCATTATTTTAGCTAAAAAGCCAACTTTTTATCTTTAGAAAGTGAGCCGGTGAGTAACAGAGAGGAAAACAAATGAGGTTCAAAATTTACATTCACATCTTCACATCTTCGGAAGATGCAAAATGAGATATAAATGTTGATTTTACAACTCAGATTTGTATCTCCTCCATGGAGATACTCTAAGGAAGTGATACGTCGTGTCAGTTCTTGATTTATGAATTAACTATTGATTAATCAACTCATTTATTTTTGTTAGCAAACTTTAAAAACTTGAGTTGAATGAATAAAGCTAACAATGGTTCATGAATTGATTTATAAATTAATTGTTGATTCATCAATATGTATATACAATGCAAATGAAATGTTTTAAGTTTGACTTCCACAAATTATATAGACAAATATGTTTAGGTTTACGTTGAGTTTGATTTCTAATTAATGATTGACTTATTGAGTAAAATATCATTAAATAAAAATAATTAAATAAGTATTAAGTACATACAATGCAAATAACAATTTTTTATTTCTCGTGGGTATGGTCTTCACCATTCGTATCCCAGTGAACTGTGTGGGCATGCACGTACGTACGTAGCACTCCATTGGATCTGTTAGCTGCACAGTGCCTCTCTGATGTGCATGCATTTATAGAGCCACTTGACTTTGTCATATACGTAACTTTGAATATTGCGTTTCACTTTTTTTTTTTCTTTTTTTTTTCAAAAGATCGGATTTTACAGATTAAATTCGAATAGAAACATTGGCGTCTTCCACCAAAACATTGAATAAGAAATCAGGGCACCGAAAGATTCTCGTCTTTAATTTCTTTATCATCTTATTAATAGCCAAGTATTTTGAATTGATCTCTGCCGACCAAGGACTAAAAATCGATATTATCGACGAAATATCGCCGATAATATCGTTTTTTTTTAGACAGCGATATTTTCACACGTTTACACTTAATTATCGTACTAATATCGTGATAATATCGATAATATCGCGATATTATCGCGCCGAATCAGTCGTAGTCGTCGTCGTCGCACTGGCAGCCGAAAATGAGCAATCCACGCTCAGACCCTGAAAATGAGCAATCCTCTCTCTGCAATCCACGCTCAGACCCTGAAAAGGAGCAATCCCTTTTCTAACCCGCTCGGATTTGATGGATCTGAGAGCCTCGTACGGCCTAAACAAGGCCTCCCCTTGCCTGATGGTGCTCGCCGCCGCCGGGAGGTGAGAAAGGGAGGAGGAACGGTCCACAGGTGGTGATGGTGCTCGGCGGAGTGTGCGCCACTGTGGTGGAGGTCACAGGGGGGAGAAGAAACAAGGAGAGGAATGAGGGAGAAGGTTCGAGGGATTGGGGAAGGGGGAAACACGGGGAAGTGGGGTGTGTGTGTGTGTGTCTGCTCTGGGAAGATGAGTTGCAGAGAAGAGATGGGGGGTGTGTGCGTGTGTGGTCTGCGTGTGTGTGTGCTGCGTGTGTGTATGTTGCGTGTGTTGTGTGTGTGTGTGTTGCGTGTTGCGTGCGTGTGTGTGTTTGTAATGGTGGAGTGGTTTCTGTCAAAACCGTGTGTGTGTGAAAAAAACATTGTCAAGACAAAAAGTAATGTGTGTGTGTTATCCGAGAGAAAAAAACATAACATCCAAATAATTTTGACAAACTGAATGGTTTCTTCTTCTTCCCGGTGGAGTGGTTTCTTCTTCTTCCCTTAGCCCTTTCAGAGCATTTCCAAAGCCCTTTCAGAGTTTCCAGAGCCATATTTAAGGTAAGTTTACAAACTTACATTTATATTATTGTAATTTATAGAACAACAAAAAAATTTGTGTGGACCCGTGCATGTGATCTAAGAACCAAATAATACTTGCATGTTAATTTTTTGAAGTAATTAAGTAATGTTGTATAATTATTCCCTAGGATAATTTTAATATGTTTAATGTTATTTATTATTTTATTATCAAACTGGATTATTATTCATTAATATTAGGTTTTATTATTCCACATTATTTTTATAATTACTTAAATTCTTACAATCATTTTATTTACTTCCTATTTAATTCTTCTGTAGAATAACTTTATTATTTAGGTTGTCTTATATAACCGTCACTACTATATTTTTTGGCCAAAAAATAATTGCCTAATCTCCATGCAAAATAAATACAGGTACGTTTAAGATGTCTAGTGGAGTTACTAAACGTGATCCAGCTTAGGAACATGGAGACCCAATAGACGGAAACAAAAATGGCACAATTTGCAAATATTGTGGTCGGGTAATGAAGAGTGGCGGAGTGACACGACTTAAGCACCATCTTAGTGGATTAGATCCAGGAAATAATGTCCAACGATGCGATAATGTTCGCCCATAAGTGAAGGCATTCATCACCACATTATTAAAAAATAAAAAACACCAGAAGGAAAAGAAAACACATGGAATGGAAAATATTCAAGCTAGGCTACGAGGAGAAGTCATTGGCCAAGCGGTCGACAGTGATGATGATGACGATGAGGACGAATGTGATGATGACATGGGACCTGAAGAATGACGCAGTTTCAAACAAGCATTACGTGTCTCCAAACAGTCAGCATGGGAAAGAGAACACCTTCATAAAATTTCTAATAGAGGACAAGGTTCCGAGACAAGTGGTGGTGCACAAATGAGACGGGGAGCAAGTGTTAGAGAATCACAACCAACACCACCAATAGCCCCAAGTTTATATAAGTCATCCAAAGCACGTCAAAAGAGTGTTTGGAGTTATTTCACTGGAGGTAATGTGAAGGATGGAATGGGGCGTCTAATTAGCAAGTTCTTTATCTATGAAAATGTCCCTGCTGAGAAGGCATCATCACATCATTTCAAAAATATGGTATTGGTATGTCAACAGGCCGGTGTTGGAGTACAACATCCCACTCCCTATGAGGTAAGAAACAAATATTTGGAAATGGAGCATAAAGACATTGGCGAGTATGTTAACAAGTTGAGGTTAAAGTGGGAAACTAATGGTTGCACAATCATGTGTGACGGATGGACTGGCCCGACCAGATTGTCTATCATAAACTTCATGGTATACTCCAAGGGAAAGACAATTTTTTTGAAGTCCGTTGATGCGTCAGACCATATAAAGAACTACAAGTATGTTTACAAATTATTGAGGGATGTAATCATGGAGCTAGGAGAGCATAATGTTGTCCAAGTCGTGACCGACAACGGTTCTGCATTTGTCAAAGCTGGAAAAAAGTTAATGAAGCATCATAATGTGTTTTGGACATCATGTGCAGCACATTGTATTGATCTCATGTTTGAGGCAATGGGGAAGAGAGAGAATATTGCTAATGTTGTAAAAAGAGCTAGAACGATCACAAATTATATTTACAATCACGGTTGGTTGTTGGCAAAGATGCGTGAATTTTGCAAAGGAGAAATTATTCGTCCAGTTACCACTCGATTCGCCACCAACTATATTGCATTAGACAACCTACTTAAGAAGAAAGCAGGGTTGAAGCAATTATTCACTAGTGAAGATTGGGCCAACCACAATTTCAGCCGCTCAAATGCAGGTCGTATGGTGGAAAGTATAGTGCTTGATCATGCTTTTTGGACTCAATCAGAACATGTGTGCCAAGTGTTTGAACCTCTTTACAAAGTTTTACGGATCGTTGATACAGAAGTGTATCCTACTATGGGGGCAATATATGAGTTGAAGCGTGTAGTGAAGGAGGAATTGGAAAGAAAACATGGTGCAAGGTGGGTCATAAAGATAATTGATGACCGATGGTATAAAACATTATACCACGATTTGCATGCAGCAGGTATAAATTATGTCATAATTTGCAATTCATTTCTTTAGTTGCATAAGCATATTATTTGAATCCTCGATACCAATACAGACCCGGTGTTGGAGATGATGGTACCCTTATACGTGCTGTACATAATGTATACTCTAAATTAGACCCTGCATCACCAGCAGTTGGCCAATTTGGAAATGAGGTACACAATTACTTAAATTATAATAATTACATTGTTGGATTAAACTAACACGATTTATTGAATTCAGCTAACATGGTTTAAAGATGCAAGAAGAACTTTTGGAGAACCAACATCAGTTGCTGCTCGAACAAAAATGTCTCCTAGTGAGTGTAAACATATTTCACTATCAGTTTATAATAGAATTTGTTGGAGTTATTAGGCTTATCAACATTGTTTTTCATTATAGCTGAATGGTGGATCATGTATGGGACTGATGCACCAACTGTGAGAAAGTTAGCAATCAAAGTATTATCACAAACAACTTCCTCATCTGCTTGTGAAAGAAATTGGAGTACATTTGCACTCATACACACAAAGCAAAGAAATAGGTTGGCTCATAGTAGGTTGGAAAAATTAGTTTATTGCTACTACAACATGAAGCTTCAAATTCGAGATAAGGAAGCAGAAATAGATCATGTCGACCGTGGTGACCCACTAGATGTGTTTGATATTGTTGCTGAAGATGATGATACAGAGGGTAACCAACTTTATCAATGGATTAGACCTCTTCATTTAGATGATGATGAAGGCAACCCAGCTGTAAGAGTTGCTGAAGAAGCACGTAATGAAGGGATAAATGTAGAAAGAGTATTAGAAGAGAAGGTGGGATCTAGCAGCGCTGACTCTTTGGAAGAACTTTTGCGCCCAAGACCAAGAAACACTGGAATTCCACCTTCTTCTAATCCTACACAACCACAAGATCCTGCTAATATTAATGATAGCTCTAGTACAAGATCAGGAGACTCACCTACCACCGGAGGTGGGAATGATGGAGGATATAGTGGAGCTGGAGGTAGTGGTGGATATGGAAACTATGTTGGACCATCTTCCGGATTTATGAGCCCCTTCACTGGTGAGGCAAACTTCACGCATGCAACACAGGATGAGGACCATGGCAGTAGGCGGGTAGGACCAGGAATTGGTGCCATAGGGAAGGACTATACTCGTACAGAAAGAGGCAAGGGGACTTTGTAGGAAGTAGTAACTATGGTTATACTCATAACCAACCATTTCCCTACCCTTTATATCCCATTCCTGTCGGGATGGAATCGAGCGACTCATGGAAAGAATCCGAGACTCAATCTTCAAATGATTTTGCTTATGGACAACGTCAACCAATCTCGGATTCATATGGGTGACATGTTAACAATTACATGCAAAACTATTTTGGGGATTTATCATTTGATGACTACTCTTCACAATATACTTACTTTACACATAGAGACGATGAAGATAGTGAAAATTTTGAACCTCATAGGAACTCTATGTGGTACTAAGTCACTCATGTATCTTACCATGCAATGTATAAAGTGTAAAATATTGTACTAATTCATTATATATAAATGATTATGGTGTGTTTAAACTTCTTTCATTAATTACTACATATTTTCTACACTCACAATGTTTGCCAGCTCGCTATATAATCAACTTAAATCAGTTAAATCCATCATGCAATGCATTTCCTTCCAATTTTTTGTGATAAACTAATAGATAATTGACTAAATAAACATCCTGCAAAGTTTCAATAAAAATTTCCAAGTTTTTCTTAGAATTTCCGTGGTTTTTATTCAATTTTTATCGATATCGATAATATCCCGATATTTCCATCGAAATATCCGTGTTTTTGGACTACCGATATTTCTGATATCACCGATATTTTAGACCTTGCTGCCGACTGATTAGTTGCATGTCGTATTACGTGAATTTGTTCATGTCCCTTGATTTCAAAGTTTCAAGAATTTATGCAACCGCTTTCCCTTTCCCTTTCGAGGTGCGTGCATATATATATTTGATCCATTAATTTTAACTATGAATTGTTAATTACTTCTTTTGATAAGAAATTGGGGGCCTTTATTAGTTGAGGACCTGCTCGATCGGGGTCGATTTGTAGTAAAGAAGTTTTATACCATATTTTTATTACACATTTCTATACCATCTTAGGTGGCATCTGATGTGGATAGCCACATCATTTGAAAAATTTGCAAAACCCAAGGAAAGAAAGAAGAAAGACTCCTCGTATACCACAATCATAATTTAATTAAATAGTTTTTCTTAATTATTACTTTATTAAATAAGGAACTAAATTTAAAAATCTGATTAATTCAAATGATGTGGCTGTCCACATCAAATGTCACCTAAGATGGTATGAAAATATGGTACAAAAACATGGTATGAATAACATTACTCATTTTTAATAGCTTTTGGCTCCTCACCTAACACACACCAAAAACATAGTTAAAACGGAAATTGTTTATGGCCCCGTTTGTTTGCTTAGAATCATGAGTTGGAATGGGAAAACATTTCCCGATCTCGCAAGATATATGTTGTGATTAATTGGTATTGGATGAATATTAGATTTGGAAAGGAAACAAAGAGGTAGGACTTGTTTGATAGGATTGGATTGGAAGGAATAACTCTCTAATTTTATGGCATATTGAAAGTACAAGTGAATGAGGTTTCATTTGGAGAGGATTAGAAGAGGCAAGACATGAAAAATACGCACCTGTTGTAATCCTACCATTTTGGAGAGGACTGTAAAAGATATGTTTTTTTCATGAGTATTAATATGTATTCTACCTTCTAGTTGATCATAATGTGTTTATTTCTCACCTCAACATGTATACTTTGAAATTAAAAAGTTATCTATTCCAATTCCTATACCAAACCAGTCCGTAGCCGAAGTCAAATTCCATTAGCGTTGATATTAAGAAACACATAAATACATACGTCAATTTATAACAGAATATACGTTTTTTGTAGTGCCCCATCCAAACAACAATTAATTGGTCCAATTTTGTTTCTTAAGTGAAGGCATAGAGAAACTAAAGTAGGGATGGCAACGGTTCGGTTTGGGGACGAAAATGTTATATCTATCCTCATCACCACGAAAATTAATCATATCTATATCCGTAAAATAACCATCGGAGATTATCCATAACCATACTCATCAGGTAACGGATTTCCTATTGGTTAACGATAATATTCATCTTCGTCAAAAACAAAAAATTATATTCATCCAATTGGCGCACAATAATTTAGTGAATACTAATTTCGTCATTAAATAACCACGTCTAATAATAAAAAATAAAAAACATAACAATAAATGAAATTTTGTAGGGTATAAAAGTAAGAGCATTGAATAATCACTGCGCACTGATTATTTTGTAGGGTATATAATTAGTAGGTATTCGTGTCATAATTTAGGATTTTTCTACCAAGTGATTATTTTTTGGCGATAGAATAAAGTAGCAGTGCGCAATGCTGGAAAATGACTTTTCTGGGTTTAAATTGCGTTTTTGGAGCTTAAGATGACTTCTGATGGGTTCGTGGCCTTCTGAATAAGTGTTCAGAATATTCCAAACCTTAATTGTAGAGACATTGGACTGGTTTTGGAGCAGTTTAGGGGTCCAAACGTGGCTGTTCAGATTTTAGGCGAATTTTACCATTTAATTTAGGGTTATGTTTCCTATTCTATTTTAGCTATTTAGTTTCCTAGTTCAATTGGAAGACCTTTTATTAGGAGGATTTAATTTCTACTAGGTTAAATAAGCTTGGCCGGCCCTATTTCTAATGTCTTCTTCTTCTCCATGCGTTCTTTGAGAGATGAAATTGGCCAAGCATAGAGATTTTCAGACTTTTTCCATTCTAGGTGTTTTTTATCTTTTATTATTTCAATAAAGAACTTTGTGATTTCTATTATGAATATGCATAACTAATTCTCTTTTTGCTAGGGTGAGGCCACGAGCCTTAGCAAGAATATGTAGTTTCTCTTCAATTTACTTATGATTATATGCATGCAGGTTTTCGAATTATTAATCACCATGTTTGAAACTATCTAATTGTTTTGATGCTTGATCACCATTAGGATGTTTATAAAAGTAATTTGATGCAATTTTGGCCAGAGGTCGGTCCCTGAAATTGACAAAGGCTTATTGTGATTAATATGTGCAAGTTCATTTGGGATGAATACCACGTCTTGAGAACTTAATGAGTCATGCATGTTTAGATTTGATCTGAATACCACAGACGGATTGCATGTTTGATATACGCTCTATGTTGGGGGTCCAAGTAGTCATATATTAGGAAAACCTAACCTTCGAAATATGCATGTATAAGTCATAAGTAATTGAGAGAACTATATATGATTGTTAAGGTGACGGCAGATCCCTAGTGCTTTCTCACCTTGATTTCTCCAAAACTATTTCCTTTTCCTCTATCTTTAATATTGCAGATTGTTTTATTTTTATTAATTAAATTCATTTGATTAAATTAGGTCATAAAAATCAATCATCTCAAAATTCTGCTTTACAATAATTAATTAGAATTTGATTTGCTTCAAATTATTTAATAATCCCTATGGAGAACGACCTTGTGGGAACCATTTATACTACAATATCCTTGTCATTCTATCAAGTTTTATAGGTGTTTTAGCCCTTTTGTGCGTGTGTTAAAATTCCTATCACATACACTCGCAATACTTGGATCTATAAGCATCTTGATTCTTTCTTTTGGTATGAAAGAAGTAAAGAATATAATAACACTCGCAATACTTGTGTGTATGAATACTTTTTGTTTTTGTTTTTAAAAGGGAATGAGAGAGGGGGAGAGACAGAACGTGGTTGAGATCAAAGAACGCGAAGCGCTTGCGCTATAGGATCAGTTGTTTTTTTTAGGGATAAACTTGTGAAGAAGCAAGCTTATCCCCGCCCTACTCGGCAACAGCTGGGTTGGGTCTCCCCATCTCTTCTAAACTCCCCCCGATCTTCAGCCTGAGTTGTATGAGGTAGAAACTCATCCCATGTACGGTTCGGAGGCCGAGTCCTACCCCAGCGGTAATGGTGCGGCTTAGGTCAACTAACACAAAGAAGATTACAGTTCACTCAATGACTGCCTTTGGGTGGACTGGGAGTGAGAGGTTTTGTTTTTGTTTTTTTTTTTTTTTTAATATATTAGAAATATCTTAACATAATCTGTAGGTGAGGTTTTAATAAAAACAGTTAAATTTGAATATGTGAAATTACAATATTGTCCATCATCTTTTTGTGTGATGGAAGACTAAATAGACTTTTTCCCTCTTTTGGTTGACAAAAAAGGTTCTATTAATAGGTAACTAGCATTTGCCCACACACGTATGAACACATTTTTTTAGAAAAATGAGAAGGAGAGAGTGAGAGATAGAGAACCCCGGGGGGGGGGGGGGGAGTGGGAGGTTTCTTTTTTTTTTAAATTTTAAATATTTGAGATATTTTAACATCACATGTAGGTGAGGCTTCAATAAAAACAGTAAAATTTGGACCTGTGAAATTACAGTATTGCCCATCATTTTTTTTGTTTGATAGAAGACTAAATAGTCTTTTCACCATCTTTTGGTTGACAAAGAAGGTTTCATTAATTAGTAGAGAATAAATAATTTAGATATAAATGTCAAATGGAGTAGTATTTTGAAATACCCGACTAAAATTCCAACAAAACCAACTAATTATTACCAAAAAAAGAAGAAGGAAAAAGAACGTTTGAAAAATTAGGCTAGCTAGGGCTTAATTAAACAGTAAACAGTAATATTTAAGATCAAATTTACCAAGCCCCAAACTAGAAAACGTAGGCCTCCCACGATATATTGTAGAACTTCAAAATAAATTCAATAATTGACGTGACGTGTGAACATTACTTTCCACGTCAAATGATAAAAAAATATGATCTTCCTAACCCTTTTTTTCTTTCTCTGTCTGGTCAATAAATTGTATTGTTTTTTTGTAGGTAAAAATATGATCTTCCTAACCGTTTTTTTCTTTCTCTGTCTGGTCAATAAATTGTATTGTTTTTTGTAGGTAAAGTCAGTAATGCGTGATTAAATCTGCTTATAATTGTTAGGGTGTAAGGAACCACCTTCATGGCGTTTTTATATGGGTGGAGTCATGAATTTGTTCATAATTTATAATTTGGGTTTTGATGTATAGGATGTGTCGGTTATGAATACTTTTAAATTACTTTAATTATTTGCGAATTAATACTCTAAATTACACTAAAACAAAAGAGATCGTTAAATGACTAGGTTGAGACTGTCAAAATTCAACATTACAAACAGGCTACAATATTATATTTGCACCAAACCCCAGTGAGTACTTTAAGTTTGCAAGTGGGTAGTAGTGCGTTTGGTACGTGGGACGGGACGGGACGGAACGGGACGAGGCATTCCGTGTCGCGTTTGGTACGCCAAAAAACCGTGGAACGGGTTGTCTCATGGGACGAAATTTGGCTGATTTTTCGTTCCACCTCTCTCCCCTGGAATGACCCGTTCCACATCCGTGGAACACAAATTTATAATATTTTAAGACAAAATTTCCCCTTATTTTTTTCAATATTTACATCATCTGTTCCGTCATGTCTCGTCCCGTCCAGTCCCGTTCCGTTATGTCCCGGCCCGTTCCTTCTGCGTACCAAACGGTACCTCTGAATGACGAGTTCAAGCTGCAGAGACTCTGCATGTGATCACATGCATGAATATCATTGCGATCATTTCTCCACTTGTTCTACTGTCTATCTCAATGTCGTAAGTTTCTTTGTTCTTGTCTAATATGTCAACAAAGTTCAACCCATCAAGTTTGCTCTTCTCAACTATATATTATTGATTAAATTTATGATTTTTAAGTGATAGTACCTAATTATATGGTATGGTTAACTGTTGCTGCGCACTACAAGAAAACAGGCCATAGATACTGATGCCAAAGAACATTTTTTTTTAACACAATTACATCACGATATTCTATTAATTCAAGGGTCATTTCTACCACCAACTTGTATACGTTGGCGATTGTGGCACCGAAGACTGCTATTTATGTTGACTGTATTAAAACTAATGACTTTGCTGATGACTTGGCAATCTGTTAGAATAGTTATAAGAGAATCAGGTTGTTAGGATTAGGTGTGAAAGTTCTATATAAGCTAAAATTGCTCTTGTAAGAACTCATTATGTACAATCATATTCAGAAATACAAAGTCTCAATTTCTCTCTCTCTCTCAATTCTTTCTTCGTTCTTCTTCTTATTCTTTTTTGCTTCGACTCTGTTGACATTCTTCTGAGTTTCTTGGTGCTGTTATCAATTTAGACCACCGACTTGTCTACGCTGGCGATTGTGGCACCGAAGACTGCTATTTAGACCACCGATCATGATTGATTGGTTGTCTGGTGGCTAATAGGCTTTGACACCGAAAACGGTGTGCAATGAAATCAATTGACACCAAGGGGTTCCCTAGCCTATTTTCTTGTAGTACTGATTTTCTTTTGGTGTGTGACAGAATTTCAAATCCATGGATTATAATTTAGTTGAAGATGTGATTATTATTTCCTAAACTTATAATAGTATTAATAAATAGACATTGCAAGTGATGGATGAACTTGGTGAATAGGGTTTCAGCACACTCCATCTCGAATTTAAATTCAAGACCTTTCTATTAACAGATGTATGGTGGAGATTTGTTTATGATCGAATAGTGGAGATTGGTCTAGGAAGAGTTTTTTAGATTGTTAGAGTTACTTACTTTGTAGGCTAGTATAAATTGTACATTCTCTCTCATTTTCTGTAATATGTTCAACTATCAATACAAGCTTTGATTTCCTTCTAAACCTTCATCTTCTTCTTGTCTGTAATTTGAATAGTTTCATGGCTCTTCCAATGTGGTTAATACTTTCCTCCTATATTTAGTGTAGATAAATGTAGTAATTAATATCTCTTGTAATAGAAACAAGTAAATACACATCATAACATTACTAATTAGAAATGCACAAAAACTTGCGAGTTTTATTTGAAATTAAAATTGCAAATCTGTTGTAGATAGTCACGCACACCAACAAGACTGGCCACATTGTTTGGACACCCCTTAATTAAAAACAAACGTAAGTAGTATGTTTGGTAGTATTTTTTTAATCACTTATAAGAGTAAGTCCACTCGTTTTAGGAGGGTAAGGGCAATGTAAGGGCAAGGCCAGTGGAATTGTCCTTGTATTCGCTCTAAACAGTAATTGTTTTTTGTGCAAATCCACCCGTTTGAGAAAAAGAAGGGTAAAGGCGATTACTATTCACAATTATATATATACAGGGCCGGTCCTGAGATTTTGGAGACCCTGTGCAAGATCCAAACGGGGGGCCCTTACATGGCCTAAAATTTTGGTTGCTATATTTTCTTTTATACTTTTTATTTTTTATGTGTACAAATTGATATAACGCACAAGAAAATAAATAAAAATGAAACATGGTGTGTTGTGTTTGTGTATCTATTTGCATCCCTTATGTTTTTGGGTTCAAAACTCCTTGCTTTTTAATAGAAAAAGCATGGTACGGTGGATATGTACTTATCATATCACCATTCAAATATTAATATTAGAACCATTCTTGCTCTTTATTATCATCCAGAGTTCATCTCAAAAAAAAAAAAAATATATATATATATATATATATATGTGTGTGTTAAACAAATCATTGATATATGGATGACAAAATGGTTTTCAAATAAAATGAAATTTAGATAACCATCAAATAGTGACTAGAAAATAAATGGTTAAATGATATCATATAGAAAAGAAAATGAGGCTTTCAAAGATTATATCTTCAAACTTTTAAAATTTTAATTTATTATGACATTCCTAATTATAGATTTATTAGCAAAAGTTATCTTTTATAATGAAAGAAAATAACTACATATATTTAAAACAAGAAAACAATAGTGTAGCTAAAAAAGCATAAAGAAGGTAATCGTGCGGCACACTCTGTGGCATCTGTTGCATTCAAAAATGAAGGGAAGTATATTTGGGCCTGTATTGGTTCTCAAATCTTGTTTAATACTTTGAGGATGTAATTGTATCCATTTGAATCTAATAATATCTATCTACCTTTGAAGAAAAGAAAAAAACCTCAAAACATGCCCAATATGAAATAAACACAGCTGAAAAAAAATTCATAATTAAAAATAAATGTATTCATTCGTATTTAATAATACTTATCTAGCTTTGGAGAGAAAAAAAAAAAACACCAGAAAATGCACAATATGAAATAAACATAGCTGAAAAAAATTCATAATTAAAATATAGGCAGGCACGGAGTCGAACCCGTGTACAAGTAGATAGCAAAGGCAGCGCTTGCCAAATCGGCTATGATAGTTTCGTTTAGTATGCTCACGTCTATAGTATATATCTAGTATATTACAAAGGTTATTAAATTTAGGGGCCCCGAAACAACGGGGGCCCTGTGCGGTCGCACTCCTTGCACCCCCTCAAGGCCGGCCCTGATTATATATATATATATATATATATATATATATATATGTAATCATCTTCTTAGTAAGTTTGTTCTTTGAAAATAAAACTCCCTATTCAACCCCGATAATTTAATGTTACATACAAAGCAAAGCAAAGCACTGCATCACAAACAAGCATTTTTTTTTTTTGAAGAAAAATGTACGATATTAATTAAGCAACTTAGAATTCGTACAAACTAAGAATAGTGTGCATAATAGACCTCAATAAAAACCTTGCTAGGGATTTCAACCCGGTCGAAGGCAAAGAGCGTCCTGCACAAGAATAGACCTATCCTCAAATGAACAATAGAAATAAAATTACAATCCCTCCTCAAATAAAATGTCTAGAATCAAATCCGGAGGCTCCTCGAACCAAATAAACTCTTGAGAGCTACTAACCCCCATCCGAGCAAGTCGATGCGATGCGATGCTGAGTTACCTTCCCGCTTAATATGGTTGACCTCCGAATTCATCCATCCCGCAAGAAAACACATCAAATCATTTAATTAATAATAAAAGGCGAATGAAGAAAATGGTTGAACTTTTTAAGTTTATTAAGTGTGTTGTTGCCACTCAGTCCTACGATATAGTGGTATTCCTCTTCACTTGTAAGTGAGAGGTCTTAGATTTGATTCTCACCAAAGACGAAGTTGAACCACATTATTATGGCAAACCCATTGTAAGGCTTAGCCCACTCCACACCACATTTGTATAGATACAATCGTTTGTTCACAAAAAGTTTGTTCTTAAGTTTTTTTTATATTTATATCTATTTTTTCTTTGGATTAATTCTAGCCGTTGACTTCCAGAATTTTTTTTAATTCAGATGCACCAGATTGTGTCATGTGGTACAATATATAATTTTCAAAATTATGTTGTCGTTGGAAGTCCAACGATCCAAATGAGAAGACCGTTGGAAATCCAACAGCTAAGAAAGGCAGTTGAAGAGAGCCGTCGGGCTCTCCAGTGAAGCACGTGAAGGCCTGGCATGAGTTAGCTAGACAGCCCAATGGGCTTGGTGGAGCCCAACAATAGCCTTCCATTTTTTGGACTGCTGGACGAGGGTTTTTGGGGTTGGGGCAATTCAACCCAATTGTCCAGGCTTTTGGGTCACTATTGGGGCTGCGCTCTAAGCATAAAGTTTTAAGTTTAACACTAGTGAATAGCGAGTATGACTAGCTTAATATGAGACTTATATTCCAAATTCCCCAACCCTTATTGTAAATATATTGTTATATAATTTTTTTTTTACAAATATTGAACAGACAAAAAATTAAAAGATTCAGCCATGGCATATAAAGAAGTCAAAATTATACCAAATCACTTCATTGCATGGCATAGAAAAACTCAAGTCATATAAGCAACAGGTAGCAACAATATTCAAGTCATAGTTTAAATTTGAGTCTCTAGAAAATTGTTTCAGTAGTGCTCTCTGGAGATTTCATGGCTGACTACGTTGGTTTCAAGCTTCTCCTTGCTGATTTTGTTGCACAAAGCTTTTCGTTTCTTCTGAGTCTCGGTTGGGAGCTTCACCTGAGTTGCCAAACCAACAGCCTGAAGAAATCTTATCAAGTACCAAGTAGTATCAATCTGCCACCATTCCAGACCTTGTCGAGCTGAGTATTCAAATGCATGGTGATTGTTATGCCAACCTTCTCCGTGCGCTAGCAAACCAAGCAACCTAATATTTAATTAATTAAACAATACGTTAAATTAACCATGAAAATTGGAAAATTAGAAGGTAAAAATACGTACCAGTTGTTTCTTGATGAATCTCCAGTATTCCATACTTGCTTTCCCCATGTATGACAAATCGAGTTTATTGAAAACGTAACGTGAAACTGATACACAACTCTCACACCCTGAAAATTCCAAGGAAATTTCATTTTTCTTTAGTTGTATTCTGGATTTAATAAGGAAGCAATTCACCAAATGGAAAACCTTCTAGGCAAGTTTACCATGCCCCAAACGAGAAATGGTAGTCCTCCTACGGCATACAGCAGAACTCCAAGAGCCAATGAGTGAAAGGGGTATGTGCAATGAAGAAATACATAGTAGGGCTGCTTTTTTAAATCTCCAACGTTGTCTAGTCGTCCTTCATACTGCGAAATTTTGAAATTGATATGTTATATGATTTTTCTTTTTACCAAGGACTATATATAAAAAAGTACAACGTTTCTTAAACACACAAAAGTGATCATATTTGCTGACCATCCCTTAATACAAGTGGTGATCAACTTTTGTGTATGCATCACGGATCTCATATATATATATATATATATATATTAAGGGCTTAATCAAAGAATATTTATTTTAAGAATGAACGTCATCATATATTAACTACAATTGCTTATTCGCACACGAGAAGTGTGTTTGTGTGGGAGAGATATTAAAGAGAATGCATACACTTCCAAATCGAGAACGATAGTCGAGGATCCATCCAATATGACTAAACCACAATCCTTTAACAATGGGGCTATGAGGGTCGTTCCATGTATCAGTAAACTGGTGGTGCATCCTGTGAGTGCTCACCCATTCAAGCGGACTTCCCTGCAAACCAAAACCATAAATAGGTTTTCTACTAAACCTTACAACAAATTAAGATAAAGATTTTTAGGTCAAATTAAAATTTGAGTGTTGGCATGCGTCGTCCGCATAAAATGAGTTGATAGTGAGCCGCTAATGTATATATGTGTCTTACAATGCATTAGTGGCTCTATCTGAGAGTGAGGGAATTTAGAACAAACCTGAAGTGCGAGAAGCGCGCAATAGGCAAAAGAGTATTCGAGCCATTTGGGAAGCTTAAAACTTTTGTGGGAGAGATTTCTATGGTAAGATAGCGTCACACCCACACCGGAGATGGTATTCAGTGAGACGGCCAACCAAACTGCACTCCAGTTGAAATGGAATGGAGCTAGAAGAGCAAGGCAATGCAAACCAAAAATGATAGCCACAGAGCCTGCGTCGAGGAAGTTCCATTCCCTCCCAAGAAGTTGGAGCCGCCACTTGGCCAACCAGAAGTACCACTCCAGCATTGCTATTACCTCTGCTTCTTTTCCTTTCTTCATATGGAGGCTGTAGCTGTACTAATTTTGTAGGGAAATACAAACCCTAGCCACTGAGCTTGTTTTATACAAACCCTGGCCAAAGTGAATGGAAGTGATACAAGTCACGTGGCGTGCACCCATTTCTCTGCAAATGAAGTTTTTAATAAATCTTTAGATGGAAATGGACTAGGGGTGGGTTCAAAAAATCGAAAACCGAAAAAAATCGAACCGAACATCGAACCGAGATCAAAAAACCGAACCGAACGAAAAAATTGAAAAAAATTTCTCACACTTTGTGTGCGCCCATATGCTAGTTATATTATTAAAATAACTAAAGTTGGCTGACAAAAGTTGTATCAAGCACATGGGTGCTTGCTTTCTAAAGATAGAAATCTATCTCTCTCTTATTCTCTATTGCCTCAAACTACTACCCATTTCTGAGATCTAGCAAAGAGCCATCTCGAGCCCAGAGCCAAACGGCTCTCTTCCACATTTCCATTAGTCCTCTCTCTCAAAACAACCCATGCCTCCATTTCTCTTCTCTCTGCACAAATCTCATCGTTGCAACCAAAATCACAGAGCCTCCAAGGGTGCACAAGTCTGCAAACGAAATTGCAGACCTCGTCGGAAGATCAGTCCCAAAAACAAACTCCCAATGTAAAAATCTCTCTTGGCTGCTATTTAGTTCTATTGGATTTATTTACACGGAAAAATCAAAGAACTAACACATGCATGCATTTTCTCTACGAGAGCTCTCGGATCCACAACAAAAAAGACGCACCGACACCTAATAATGTCAGATCCATGGCCCTATGGTCCAACTCCCGATCATCAGTCATAGAATCAAAACCCTCATCAGGTGTATAGCTTACATCTGCTCTTGACTGTCTAGTTAAAAAAAAAAACAAAACAAAAACAATTTTCATGGAAAAACTGAACCGAAAAAAATTGAAGAATAATCGAACCGAACCAAACAGTAACTTCGACTTGATTTCTGATTTTGGTCAAAAGTTGAACCGAACCCACTCCTAAAATGGACTGCATGGGAAAGCGTGGAATGAAACAGGATATTTTCCATCCATTAACTATCTCCACCAAACCTTTATGTTTTTGGTCACCAAACGGTCCAAACCTTATCGGAATATTATTTAATACAATTTAATTAAATTTTTTAGAATGCTATAATTATTTCAGTCAAATTATGAAAAAGAAAAAAAAATCATTTTAAAATCAAGAGAGCTTTAATGAAAAGGGCTTGGGCCAACAAATATTTAACAAAAAATTATCCCAAAATGTTATTTAACCAAAATGGCTCAAATTTTAAAAAAAAATCATCCAAAACTATTGTCCACGGGTCAAACTTACAAGCCCAACCCGCTATAAATTTACACTTCCGTAAATACCCCTAAATGATCCGATATTGTCCTGACTCTTCACCAACCTCAACCCAACACGAAACCGCCATAATAACTCCTTATTTTCCTATCAAGTCGAATTCTCCCACTTTAAAAACAACCAAATCAAAGTTGAAAAATGAAGCATTCATCAGAATAAAGCCGCCAAAACAAGTTCAAAGAAATTTAATGGTAGAAACCGGCGAAAAAGTGTCTGGAAAACAAAAAGAACCAAAACATAAAACTGTTTCTGGGGAACCCAAAACATAACACTGCTTTTGGAAAAAAAAAAAAATCAGATACAGTGTTTGTCTTGTCTGTGCACAAACAAACACTGCATCTGGAAAGAAAATAACCAAAATCCAAAAGCAGTGACTTAAATTTCATAAACAGTGATTTAAATTCCAGAAACAGTGATTTAGATTCCAGAAACAGTCTATGTTTTAACCTTTGACTGTTTCTTTTCTTTCATGCATCAGTTGATCATATTTAAGAAACAAGGTGTTTATTTTGCATTGAATTCAAATACAGTGAATTTCACTTTTTCTTTTCTAACTTACATTTAAGAAACAATGTGTCTATTTCATTTGGATCCAAAAACAGTGACTTAGATTTCAGAAACAATAACTTAGATTTCAGAAACAGTGACTTAGATTTCAGAAACAGTGTTACTTAAAATCCAGAAACAGTCTATTTTTAGAGTTCAAAAACAGTAACCTGTCTTTATTATAGAATAACATGCAGATCTCAAATTTATTTTCCGGAGAAAAGAACAATGAACTCCACTGATGAATAAAATTTGAAAAACAGTACCTCGAATACACTATGAATAATAACGACGATCACATTTCAACGAAATAATACAAAATATAAATTAAATAGCATGAGGATCTATATTTTTTTTTCAAAGAAAAAGAAAAAGGTCTGCAAAACAACGATGAACTCCATTAACGACGAAAATCTAGAACTCAACCTAAAAAAGTTAGGGGTAAAATCCATAAATCATAATTTATTATAGTTGGGTCATTTTTAGTTAGACTACTTTAATATGGGTCTTGTACTAATTATTAAACAAAACTTATAACATGGTTTTTTATTAAAACTAAAACTTTTCAAGTCTTTTTCATTAGTTTTCCTTAAAATCAATTGACGATACAAATGGAACCAACTAATTTATAAGCCAACACAAAAACTATTTTGTCCATAAATGCACGTAATTCATTCTCAACAATTTACTTTTCGATCATTGATTTATAACACAAAATATAGCAATTTATTTATTTATGAGATATTTTGTATGCGGTACCTAGTCTCTAATCTGTTTGATTAAAACCTTAATGGTATTTAGAGTTTGATCAAAGTCCCTTGACTTTGTACACCTCATTATATTACTATTAATATTTATATTTCTATAATTTTGACATTAATTGTTTGATATTTTATGAGATTTATGATCCTATAAATTTAAAATCTCTCATTATAATACTATTAGAAACAACTACAATAAAAAGAAAATTCAAACATTTTGATTGAATAAATGGATAAAAACTATGTAACAATATGAAATAATAAATGGCAAATGAATGTATCCATAGTGTTAAAAAAATTGGTACATTTTACATATAAAATTTTTCAAAAAAATTGGTACATTTTACATATAACAAAGTGGTACATTAATAAAGAAGAATGAGTACATTATAAATAAATTAGGGTACAAAAAAAAAGATTTAAAAAATTATGAGTACAACTGAAATTTTAAAAAAATATGGGCACAAAAAGAAATTAATACATGGGTACAAATTAAAACTAAAAAAAAATAGTACAAATTGAAAAAAAAAATGATTGCAAATTAAAAGTGGGTACAAACCAAAATTATAAATATATGATACCAAGTTTAGGCATAAAATATAAATATACCATATGTAATTTTTCTAACACTAAGTGAATATTTTAGAAATTTAATGTAATTATGTTATACGTTTAAATAATGACATTTATTAAAAACAACCTTGATAAAAAATTACAAATAAATAAGGTTTTAATCAATATAATAATAAAAAAAGGATGAAAACCTAGTTTCTTCTTTATTTATTTGTGTTTTTATAAATACCAAATCTTTTTATTTTGGCAAAATTGCAGTTGATCATAAATTGAGGGTGCAGAGACTCCACTGCTCTGCATATGGCAGCATGCATGCATTAAACCTTTTCATATCTTCCATTGTCCATCTCAATAAGTTCAACACCAACTACTTAGATTTTCTCAGCTATCTTAGATTTTCTCAGCTATACATCTTGACTGGATTTTATTACTTTTAAACCGCGAACCAAACCCTCCATTTATTTATTTTTTTTCTTTTTGCATGCATGTCATAAGCTATTTGTATTTGTTTGCAATTCTTGGATCGTATTAACAAACATTGCATGATCTTGAACCTTATTTAATTTGTA
Source organism: Cotoneaster glaucophyllus (assembly GCA_036320875.1). Lineage (NCBI taxonomy): Eukaryota > Viridiplantae > Streptophyta > Magnoliopsida > Rosales > Rosaceae > Cotoneaster > Cotoneaster glaucophyllus. The sequence continues at coordinate 6,785,497 of CM070068.1, forward strand.
TGTATGTATAAATAATAATGGTAAATAAAAAGGATGTCAACAAACTTCGACCCAATTAACTCTAAAAATGTAAAAGAAAACTAGTTGTACCAAATCGCCCAACAGTGCATGCACGGGGTTGCTTTGGTTCAGTTTCACTTTGTGGTTTTAGTTAAACCCGAACCAAACTGATCCATGGTTTTAGTTTCACTCCTTGGTTTGGGGGTTGAAGGCTTGAAGCTGATTCAAACCCCAACAGGATCCTCTTCGAATTCTCTTTGTGAGAATCTCAGGAATCCGCGAATTGTGTTCATTCATCGTACATCGTGCAATTAGTTTTCATCAGGTACTGTTTGTGTTCAATTTTAAATAAAAAAAAATTAAATGATTTCTGATCGCATGATGTACGATGAATGGATACAATTCACTGATCTCCAAGATCCTCGTAAAGAGAATCCGAAGAAGATCCAGATTCATTCAAACCGGTTTGTATGCCAGGCCTGTTGCAAGTGTCTCACCAATTTGACATATGCATGAAATAGGCCAACTGGTCAAGATCCACTTCTACAGGCAAGTTCTTTCCATACAGATTATGGTTTTCAATTTGTAAATTTAAAGAGAAAATTTTGGTTGGATATATGATGTCAGCCCAAATTATAGGTCCACCACTTAATTGTGCCTAACTTTTTGGGCTTTTGGTAACCAATGCACCTATAATGAGAAGAGAAATAGTAAAGGAGAATATCTCAAAGTGAAATTCTTTATGGACCATCTACCATATCATAGTTTAACGTCAATTTTCATTCCAACATTATAAAACGTCGTAATACAAGTTACATGGTTGTTGCCAGTGTTCAAAAAAAGCAGCATGCAAAAATAAAACAACCTAATGTAACTACCTAATCACTTCTTTGGCAAGTAACTTTTACACTCTACTACTCACTACAACTCTAGCTTGCTAAAGTTGTACTAGCCACCACCTGACTTTTTCTCTCCTCGGTGAGAGGTCTTTCTCTCGGTTCTGAGAGTGTTTTCTCACTGTTTGTGAGTCTTTGATTTTGGGCATTTCCGGTGGCACCGGCCCTGGCTTCTGCCGGTGGCAGCACCTGCCTCTACTGCTATCGCTCCCCAATTTTCTCTCTAGCCTTCCATGGTTCTTTGCTCCTGCAGGTAACCCTCTTCTCTATTCACCCTTGATCCGCTCGCCAGCCAAGTTTATTTGGGAGATTGTGTAGAGCTCTGGGGTCTTCGCCAGCTCGGGTGGTTCCACCACCACCACCACTTTCTCCACTATGTCTGGCGGTTCCGACAGTGTTGTTCGTGGGTTTTCACGAACTTCCTTCCTTTAATCGGCTCCGCTCACTTGGTTGCCGATTATTCCTACAAAAACTATGTGGCTGTGCTCTGGTGGGTTGGAGGTGGCCTCTGTGGAGGCGCTACTGAACGGCGGTTGGGCATCGGCTGAAGGACTTGTCTCCGATGGGGTCGATGGTTGTGGAAGCTGTTGCTTTTTTGGGCCTTGCTGGGCCATTTTTTCTGTTTTGGTTTTGTTTTAGGCCTGTTTTTGTTGTATATTTGTGTTGTGTTGGGCCTTTTTGTAGTTGTGTTTGGTTTGTATAAAGTTCTCCTTTGTTCCAAAAAAAAAAAAAAAAACAAAAAAAAAGTTGTACTAGCCAAAACAATGACAAATGGCATTGAAAAACTTAGCTGTTGCGCGTTTCATATAATTTTTTTAGAAATGCTGAAAGATAGGGTATAAGTTCTTACCATTGATGATCTTTCCTTCTGCTAAGGTTAAGAACATTCTAGAAAGTAGCACGTACGCTTCTAAATCAGGGCATAAAACTAATCCATGGATCACCATAATCCACTCGTCATGGGAAGGGACTAGACTCCACGTTTGTTCTCAAAATAGCAAAGGACTAGAATCCCCTTACGTCCCTTTCCCAACGGATTAAGATTATGCTCCCACATTTCTTTCGCATTCCAACATACAACACCCCAACCGAATTCGTTAATTCAATTGAGATTTGATTAGTGAAAACATGCAAACGCACAAACATGCAAAGGACTTGGTCAATCAAACAAGTGCGAGTCTCGGTCACGTCCACAAAGGCATTTCCCTCTTCTCCACCACCCAAATTATTCCCAAACTCTCCCAACCTTCTCCACCCTCCTATCAAAACCAAAAACTTGTTCGCTCATTCGGATTTCAATCCCAAATCCAACAAAAAAGAAACAATTCTACACCAAAGCATCTCAAAACACCTCAATTCACGACTCAACGTTGTTATTTCAATCTCATAATCATCGGGCATGAGTTAGGCTTGGTCAGGATATTGTGCCCGCCTTCTTGCACGGAACTTAATTTTTCTGCTCATAAATTAGAGTAGTTTAGAATTTTATGTTGTCAGAAGAAAATTTCTATTATCATTAAATTCATCATCGTCAACAATTGTGCAATAGGCTTGGCTAAGGTGGCATGTTTGCCTCCTTACGCCTAATTTCAACCCTGATTAGAGCAATTTAGAATATCGTATTGTAAAATCTCATCGTAGTTTGATTCATCAAAATCGTTAACAAAAAGATGCCAAGCAAGCTGAAGAAGGCAATTGGGGCAGTGAAGGACCAAACGAGCATAAGCCTAGCCAAGGTCTACAACAACAACTCGGCCAACCTCGAAGTCACAGTCCTCAAAGCCACGTCCCACGACGTCGTCCCCATCGAAGACAAATACATCCAAGAAATTCTCACGCTCATCACGTCCAACAAGTCGTACGCATCCTCCTGCGCCCAAGCCATCGCCAAGCGCATCGGCAAAACCCGCAACTGGATCGTCGCACTCAAATCCCTCATGCTCGTCCTCCGCATCTTCCAGGACGGCGACCCCTATTTTCCAATCGAAGTCCTCCACGCCATGAAGCGCGGCGCCAAAATCCTCAACCTCTCCAACTTCCGCGACGACTCCAACTCTTGCCCGTGGGACTACACCGCCTTCGTCCGCACCTTCGCTCTCTACCTCGACGAGCGGCTGGACTGCTTCCTCACCGGGAAGCTCCAGCGGCGGTTCACCTACCAGCGCGACCAGGAATTCAATAGCAACCGGAGGAGCCGCCAGTCGAACGAACCTGTCGTCCGCAACATGAAGCCGGCGGTGCTGCTTGATCGAATCCACTACTGGCAGAAACTGCTCGACAGAGCGATCGCCACGACGCCAACGGGGGCTGCCAAAACGAATCGGTTGGTGTTGATCTCGCTCTACGCGATCGTTCAAGAGACGTATGATCTGTACCGGGACATATCCGACGGCTTAGCTCTGCTTCTAGACAGCTTCTTCCATCTGCAATACCAGTCGTGCGTGAAAGCCTTTCACGCCTGCGTGAAAGCCTCGAAGCAATTTGAGGAGCTCGCGTCGTTCTACGCACTCTGTAAGAGCTTGGGGGTCGGGCGGACCTCGGAATATCCGAGCGTGCAGAAAATTTCGGAGGAGCTTCTGGAGACGCTACAGGAGTTTCTGAAGGATCAGGCTTCGTTTCCGGGTCGGTCGCCGCCGACTCATTTGCAGATTGGTTCGGATCAAATGGCAGCGGAGGAGGGTATGGATAAAGGGTTGAGCTTTGAACCGAATGAATTCGCTTCTTCTGAGCAATTCGAGGCGTCGGAAAGAGGCTCTGCTTTTGGTTCGGCTTGTACATCGTTGGAGGATTTGATGAGTGCTGCCGATCAAAACGGGAATGTAAGCCCGTCTTGGTCAGCAGAGCAAGAGTTTTATAACTCTGAGGAACAACCGAATAAGACCCCGGAGAATGAATCCATCGGACGGGCAAATAGGAATGGATCAACCCAATCCTTGCCGGCTGAGGTTGATCGACCTCAGCCAGCGAGTTTTGAGTTTGGTCTTGTTTCTTTTGACGACTGGCCGCCGCAACCGGATCAAATAAAGAACCAAGAAAAAAGAGTAGAAGAAATATTCGGAATTGGAAATCAAGAGGGTTCGGAACAAGGATGGGAGCTCGTTCTGTTCGAGTCTGCAAGTAATCAATCGTCAATGCAAACATCATCACCGCCACCAACTTCTGCTAATAATCTGTTTGATTCATCAGACTTTGACAGTTTGTTTCAGCAATCTTCAGTGCCCCAACACCAATACAATCCATTTCTCCAAGACACAATACCAATCGAGAGCTTCGCAACCTCTTCGAGTTCAAATACCGCCACCAGCAATGGCTTTGGAAATTTCGGAGACGATTTGTTTTCTTTCCCTACTACATCTCAAACACCGGCACCGGCACCAACATTTTGCGTGCAGAATTCAAATGGTGGCACAATAGCGCCAACGTTTCGCACGCAAAATACAAATAATACAACGACGGTACCGACATTGCCCTCGCATACCACAAATAATACCACAACGGCACCGCCATTTGGCGCGCCAAGTCCAAAAGGGAGCACAATTTCACCAACATTGTGGTCACAGCACACCAATGAAAGCACAATGGCACCAACATTTTGCGCGCGGGATACAAATGAGGGCGCACATGCACCAACATTTTGCGCAGTGACTCATTATAACGAGAGTGTAGCACCAACATTTCGTACTGAAAATCGTAATGACACAACCGTGGCACCTACATTTCGTGCTGAAAATCGTATAGACACAATTGTGGCACCTACATTTCGTACAAACGATGCTAATGAGTTTCTGGCTGCACCAACTTTCTGTGCGCAGAGTGAACACGAGTGGGGTACTATAGAAAATGACCCATTTGCAACGTTCTCAAACGTTGGAAGTAGTAGTGAACCTATGTGTAACGGATCGATGAATCATGAAAGTCTGTTGCATCAACAGAGACTATGGTTGGAACAGCAAAACAAGATTATTGCTAAACACATGTCTTGACTTGAGATTATTCTGTAAATGCTAGATCTTGAGATTAATTTAAATCAAATTTAATTATCTTGAAATTAAAAATCTTGAATCCATTCTCTTTGGCAGGGTTGAATGGCAATTGAGAGTTCACAGCATATGCTTCAGAAGCACCTCCAAGAAGCCCGACAAATAGGGGCCTAGTGTTTTGAATGCTCGAAGCCCATAAAAGAAACAAAGCAACCCATGAATCTTGATCTTGACACTTAAGCCCATTAGCTTGCCTGTTTGAAATGGTTAAGACAGTTTAGACAGCCTAAGCGGCTGGCTGGTCTGATAATTTGTTGAGATGATGTTACGTCGTTGTCATACACTTTCCGCCTAACTATCCATTGACAAGCATATTCACAAACCATAATGTGAACGACAAATCAATAGTTGATAGCAGATCGATAAGCTTCATGATACCGAACGGTCGGATAGGCCAGATGGTGATCAAGTCGCTTGACCCAAAATTTTATCTCCCAAGAGATCTAGAAAAGTACTAAAATACGTAACTGAATTGGTTAAGAGCATTCCTTTAATATTGCTTTAAATGAACATACGAAAATACACGAAAATAGACAAAGCTGAACAAAAAGACCAGACAACGGAATGACAGAAGAAAGAGAGAGGCGTAAAGGCTTTACAGCTAAGTTTTGTGCAGCTGCTTTAAACAGAGAGAGAGAGAGAGAGAGAGAGCAGGATTCACGGGAAAATCTGACCTCTCCCGGTCTCCCCACTTCCCCCGCAGAGAAAAAAATAAAATTAAAAAAGTCACAAACTTTTCTTCTGGAGCATCAGATGCAAATGCAATTCCGAGGGGGAGAGAGGTGAATGGTGTGATTGGTGGGGGAGGCAAGGGCAAGCAACAGCATGTGAAATTGCGAAAATGGACCACACATCCCGCCATATGCATCAAAAACAATGACACAGATACAATACAAGAAGTAAAATGAAATATCTTACTTCTCCTAAAAGCTTTGGTCTTTTTGCTTTTGGCTCTACACTTCCACATCAACATCCATCATCACCATCATCAAATATCATCATCACCATCACGCAGAAATGAATTGAAGGGCTACTTCTCATACTACTCCTGAGTATCCTATACTCGGAACATTTTAATCGTTAAATTTTGGTTTTTTTGTGCATGACACCATGAAAAGATCCGAAACATCCGATACTCTAGAGAAGATAGAAAATCCCCAGATAACATCACCATTCACCACAAGGAAAGCACACAAAAAGAGTAGCACTCTTTCTTAAGCAACACTCAAGACCCATGTTAAATTCATGTCCATTACAAATATAGCAGAGGTTTCTCTCTACAAGGAGAGCAACGTAAATGAGTACATTATCACCGTGACATTCCGTGATAAGGATACAACAAATCCAAGGATGTACATTCTCAAACCAGTGGGTGTTAATTAAAAAACACAACCCAACAAAAAAAAAGGAAACATCATAATGAAATGAACCCCTCTTACAGCTTTCACTGAGTGAATCAAGTAATAACATTTAAAATTACAAAAAAAAGGAACAGCAAAACGAGGATACTCCCTAAAAACCGCATCCATGCTTTTTCTCCTTTCTTTACCAACACAATATATATATATATATATATATATAGTAATAGCATATTTTAATTTAATTAATTAATACATAACATACTTAATTAGTGCTTGATTTAGTGACAGATAAATAAATAAATATAATATGATAGGCGTAATTAAGTAAAAAAAAAAGTTGGGTATAAGATATGTGTGTATTTGTTGCTTTGTCCAAGCCACGTAGCTTTCACATTCCCTGGACGGTTAGAAAATCCTCCTTCCTCCTCATTCCTCCTCTGTATTTTACCAACAAACAAAAATTCAAAATTTGATTTGTCAGCCAAAAGGGCATCTGTCACTAAAAGCTCACCGCAAATATTCTCTAAGCTCACGAGTCAAGCAGTTAAAAAATTTATTAGCTGTAAATGTGAAAATTGGACCTTCTAGATGGATTGAAAAAATACGACTCCACACCTCAGCAGTAAAATTACTACTGGGCCCACTAGGCTCCGTGGGCCACCACACTTTTTTTTTTTTTTTTACATTCTTTCACAATTTTAGGGTGAAGGGTAGAATTGTCATTTGCTACTCTAGAGAATATTGAGGTGGTATCTTTCAAGAGAAATCCAGGTTGCCGTGTGAACATGGCACACGCGAATTGGATAAAACAGTGACACGTCAGGGTCAAAGTCGTAAAGCCAGCAAGTCAAACACCCTAAGGAAAAACTAAAATTCCAAAACTGACCTTTCGTTTGGCGGGTTTTTTTTATTCTCCCGGTTAATTACTATTCCCTCCAAGTCCGGGAGAAGATGGTCTTCAGCCTACTGCCGGCGAGTCTCTGCAGCGCTTTCTTAGCTCCGGCGACCTCCATTTCCGCCAGGCTCTGCAAATGCGGGTGAGCTCCGGCGGCCACCAGCCTTTTCCGGCAACCACCGCTCCCTCCGCTGAGAACCGCCGCGACCACCGCCACCGGGAACTTGCTGGCCACCATCTCGTGATTCTTGGCGTCCAGCATCTGGACCAGCCTCATCACGCTCTTCTCGTCCCTCACCAGCTCCTTCCGGTTCGACCGGACCGTCAGCAGTGAAACCAGCGATTGGGCCGCCGATTCTTGTAGACCCACCGGTTTTGGCGACTCCATGAGCTTCACCAACGACCCCATACAGCTGCACAACGCTCGCTTATTCCCATCGCTCACATTAACCAATAAGTGAGCGAGTAAGGAGGCTGAGATTTGCTGTAGCGTTGTGTTGCCCTGCTTTACGAACTCGCCGAGTTGAATCAGGAAAATCGTCGAAGAAGAGAGGATTTTAGAGCAGAAATCTGAAGCTGAAAGCGATGTGATGGCTCGGAGGACGTGTTCCAATGTGTCCGAATTCGGTAAATCTTGAATCAAATGCATTAATCTCTGCAATCCACGTTCTTGAATGATCAGAGATCGGAAATACTCGTCGGAGGAGGCTAAAATGGCTATGCAATTGGCTGATTTTTCTTGGGCGGTGATGGTGCCGGAGAGCAGTAACTGGATTAGTACAGGGACGGCTCCTTCTTCTCCCAGAGCAGTTTTGATTTCTTTCACATTGGCTACATTTCTAATGGCTCCGGCAGCATGGGTCTGGGTCGCCGGAGACCCAGATCGGCAGGCTTCGATGAGGACTGAGACGCCACCGTAGGCGGAAACGGCCCAGGCGTTTTCTGGGTCGGCGGTGAGCGCCTCTACCGCCATCGCAGCCTTCTCTTTCAAATGGGTCGACCCGGATTCGAGTATTCTCAGCAGAGGACCCAGACCCCCTTCTTCGAACACTGCCTTGCGCGACGACACGTCGTCCGCGGTGGCCAGGAGACAGACGGCGAAGATAGCCTGCTCGCGGACGGAAGGCTGGTGGTGGAAATCAAGCAAATGAATCAAATATGCGACATTACCTTCTCTGACGACGAGGCCGGACGACTTGTCGTCGCCGTTGAGGAGCTGAAGGAGCGACTCAAGAGCCTTTTTCTTGAAATCGACGCCGCCGATTTGCAGCCGAGTAAAGAGGTCTCTGATAAAGAAGCCCAAATCCTCTTTATCCGACCCGGGAGCCGGGTGGGACAAAACGATGGCGTTTGACTGGTGGAGGACTCCAGATCTGAGAAGCAAGTCGAGGTCGCGAAGCTGATTGGAGAGGGAAGACGAAGCCATATCGAGGTCGCTCTGCATCAGGAGCTTCCCGCCGGCGAACTCGGCGTCGGTACATTGGTCGGCGAGGGCAGTGAGGCGCTGGAGAGTGGAGAGGAGTTGAGGTAGGAGGGTGTGGAGGAGGGGGTTCTGGGCCCAGTGGGGGGAGTCGGAGATGTCAGCGACGGAGGAGTGGAGGGATGCGAGCTTGGAGTGGAGGGCGGTCCAGCGGCCGACGAAGGAGCGGACGGTGAGGGAGGAGCGGAGGAGGAGGGAGAGGGTGGAGTTGATGAGGTCGAGGAGGGTTTGGAGTGGGTTTGCGGCGGCGGCGGCTGCGGCGGCGCGATGCATTTGGGAAGTGGGGGGGCCGGATTAGAACCGGGTCGGGTTCGGGTCTGTTTCGAGCACCGCTGAACACTGCATGAGAGAAAGAGAGAGAGATGCTTGGAAGTAAAGAAAAATGAGAGGAAGGAGAAAAGTGAAGCGAAGCGATCGAGAGGAGTGTGGGGAAGAGAGCAACAATGGCATACAATGAAGAGAGAGAGAGAGAGAGAGAGAGAGAGAGAGACTGAAAGGGAAGTGAGAGGCAGTTTTTTTTTTATGCTGGATTTTGGGCAACGACTGGAGAGGAGGTCAACTACCGGGACGCGGGTGGGACTCGGAGGGTAATGGGCCTGGGCCAGTGGTGTCCGGCTTTAGTCTGCAATCCCAGTTTTTTTTTTTTTTTTTTTTTCTTGGAATTTTTTGGTTAACTTATATTAAGGTCCGTAAGACTCGCGTAATTTACGATGATTGTTGACCTTGAGTTTTCGTCTCCACTTTGTCTGCATATGTGGTTGTGGATGCCAATTGCAATTAGGATGTTTGATGTTTAAACTCCTGATTTATTCAACTAAGACTTTTCTTTTCCAAACCGTAGTGCTTTTTATCATATCTGAATAAAAATATTTTTTGAGAAAAAAGAGAATAAAAATATTTACATGTTCTGTAATAATATTGAAAAGAAATTTGGTGTTGGCCTATTTATATATACCACCATTCCGACTAACAAAAAAGCTACAGAGGGTCGCCGGTCTATTGTTCCTAAAATAATGTCTTATTTTTCAGCACGTGTCATTCATTGAGCTTCAACTTAACCCCATTAAGTTTTAGTAAATTGAAAAATAAATACTAAAAAGAAAAAACAAATAAACCAAAGTTCTCCCACCCAAGCCCGATAGCCACCCCGATCCCATCAAATGCGAGAGAGTGAGGGAGAAAGAGAGGCTTTGGCGACGGTGAGCGGGAGTCTGGGATGGCGTCCATGCCACATGGTCGGTCGGTCGGTGGTTTTTTTTTTTTTTTTCGTTTTTGATTTTATATTTTTAGTATTATACTTTTAAACTTATGAAATCTTACCCGAGTTTTTTTTTTTTGGTAAATTATACAAAACTACTTCAACTATTGGTCTCACGACACTTTCATACCTCATCTTTAGAATTTGGTCAATTTTATACCTTCCGTTAGTCTGGCCGTTAATTTGTCAGTTAAATGCTGACGTGGCTTGATCTAAATCCCACTTTATATTAAAATATTAAAAAAACAAATTTTTTTTTTTAAATATAAAAAAAACAACAAAAGTATAAAAATAAAAACCAAAAAAATAAAAACTAAGTTCGTCCTGGGGGGAATGAGTGTGGATTTAAGGAGTGGAGTGTGCGGGTGTGAGGTTGGGTACGGATAAAGTTTGGGCTTTTTTTTTCTTTTTTTTTTGTTCTGGGTTGCAGGTAAGGGAAGAGGGGAGGGGAAGAAGATGAAGATGGGGGAGGGGGAGAGAAGAGAGAGAGAGACAGGGAGGGGAGGGGGAAGGGACGGTTTTGGTTTTTTTTTTTTTTTTTTTTTTTTTGTGTTCTGGGTAGCAGGTAAGGGAAGAGGGGAGAGGAAGAAGACGAAGATGGGGGAGGGGGAGAGAAGAGAGAGAGACAGGGAGGGGAGTGGGGGGACGGTTTTGGCTTCTTTATTTATTTTTTTTATTTTTTTTATTTATCTTTCTTTATTATTTTAATGTTTAAAAAATATTAAATGAATTTTTTTTAGTTTTTTTAATATTTTATTAATTTTTTAATATAAAGTGGGCTCTGGATCAAGCTACGTCAGCATTTAATTGACAAATTAACAGCCAGACTAACGGAAGGTATAAAATTGACCAAATTCTAAAGATGGGGTATGACATTGTCAATTTTAAAAGATGAGGTATGAAAGTGTCGTGAGACTAATAGTTGAGGTAGTTTTGTGTAATTTACCCTTTTTTTTTTAAACAAACGATATTATTTACATTAAAAATGTGAGGGAGTGTGTCATATCTCGGCCCGGGCCCCCACTACATCCCGGGCTCGACTCCGTCGAAGCACAATATTGTCCACTTTGGGCCATGGTCATGGCCTCACGGTTTTGTTTCTGGGAACTCAGACAAGAATTTCCCAGTGGGTGGGATTGCTCTCGCGCGAACTCGCTTAACTTCGGAGTTCCGATGGAATCCGAAGCTAGTGAGCTCCCAAAAGACCTCATGCTAGGTAGAGATGAGAATATACATATAAGGCTTACATGATCCACACCCCTGAGCGATGTGGGATCTTACAGAGTGTGTTAAGCTTTATAATGGAAGGGCTATAATAATGTGGTTTAAATTCGCATTTAGCGGGAATCAAACCTAAAACCTCTCATTTATAAATGAAGAAGAAAATCATTAAACCGTAGTATAAAGTGAGAAATCTTAATAGAATTAAATTGAAGCTAAATGATGTGATACATGTCAAAAATAAGAGAAAAAAAATACAAAGGAGATATTATTTTGGCGATAGCAGAGTCGTGCCCAGAGTGAGTACAACTCTAATGACTTCAGCTGCCATACTATCAAAGTTTTAAAAAATGTTAAAAGCTAGTCGGACCTAGCTTAGCATCAATCACATACGACTTAAATGTTTATTAAACATCACTTATATGATTTGATGGAAAACAGAATAATCAAAAGGATTTTCGATAGGTATCATATAAAGGCCAACTAGCCAAGTCCATTCAAACCCAATTAGCTCGGTCCGAGTCAAAATTTCCAACAAATCAAGGATCCAATTAGAGCACTTCCATCGGAGTGGGTTTTGCCTGGCACCCAGTCCAAATACCAGACTAGGACCCAGTTTTGGCACTCCAGCCCGCTCACTTGCCTGGCACCCAGCCCAAGCCAGGCAAGAGCCCAGTCCAATTTTGACAGACCCATGGACCGGGCAAACTGTCTGGCGCGTGCGTTACACGCGCGACTAGGGGAGAGTAGCCGACAGGCTACTGGCGGCGGGGCTCGCATGTCGGGCTCAGTTTTCTTCACCCGTGAGTGGGCGACGTGGCGTGACAAGTGCTGTTGGATTTCCAACGGCTAGTTTTTCTAGACCATTGGATTTCCAATGGTAAAAAAAATTGAAATTTTATTTTAACGTGGACCGTTGGATCACAGATCAACGGTCCACAGTTTTTCACCCAAAAATTAAAAAAAAAAAAAAAAAAAAAGGTCCCAACGGTCAGAATTATGACCGTTGGCCACGTGGCACTTTATGGGCTGTTGGATTTGAATATTTTTCAAATCCAACGGTCCAGATTAATTATTTAAAAAATAATTAAAAATACAAAAAAAATTAAAAAAATACAGAATTTTTTTTATAAATACCTAACAGTTTCTACACTTTCTACCCCACATTTCATTATTTTCTACACTTTCTACATTTCAATATTTTGTACACTTTGAGAGAAAAAAATGAGTTCGTGGAAGAACATTGAAGATATTACGTTGTGTGAAAGTTGGTATCACGCTACTCATGACCCGATTACGGGTAATGAGATGGATAAGCGAGAAATGTGGAGTAGAATTACGAAAGCGTTTTGCGATGTACATGGAAAATCTTAGCGAAAATCTATGCACAAAATAGTATGTTTGGATAATGACACGTGGCGTGACAAGATTGGTTAAAAATCATATCCGAAATTAAAACAATTTTTTTTTATTTTATAAAAAAAATTAATAATATTTGAAATGGGCTGGGTGCCAGCGCATTTTGTAGGGTTGGAGATCGTTTGGGCCAGCGCATTTTTAGACTGGGTGCCAACACATTTTTTTTAGGGGTGGAGATGCTTTGGCCTATTACTGTTCATTAGAGTCTATTACTGTTCATTTGAGTGGATAAATGCGCTGGGCGCTGGCACCCAGTCTTAGGGGTGGAATTGCTCTTATGGTAGGTAGCATTTTCACAATTAAATAATATTTCATTCTAGTTAATGTCACCAAGTCTCTTGTCCATCCCCTCCCGATCCTTATTGTGAGGATCATTCGGATTAATCGATTATAATCGCTCCCCACATATTCTGCAGTTATAAATTATTTGAATTTTTAATTCTTTCTACATGACATAATGATTTTCAGCTACATGATGTGTGGTGAGTGATTAGGAATGATTGATTCATAGAATCCTCACAATGAGGAATGGCGAGGATCCAGATCCCAAATTAGGGATGGGCTGAACCATCTAGGTGTGGGGAGTGAGTCAAAGGTGTCCTAAAGCTTAGACTATTTGTTTGTGGCAAATAATCATGGGAAAAATGAGGTACAAACTAACGATTATAGGTGTGCTAAACTACATTCTTATCAAGTGATATTTCTCTGTTTCAAATTCGAATTCCCTCGCTAATGATCATTTCGTGTAGAGGCGTTGAATCTCTATTTTATTAGAGAAAGTTATGTGTTTAAGTCTCATGGTGCATAGTTGTCGAATACAAAAAGTTTCAGTCCTCTCCTCGATCTATTGGAGGAAGTTATCATTGTCCTTCAATAATCGTTTTAAGTGTTTAAAAGAAGCATGGTCAATCATTAAATTTAGCAATGCATGTCATATATTGATATATGCTAAACTTTTTGTAATAAAAATAAATTGTAATACATGGACATCAATTGAACACGTATTTGATAAGGATGCTCTCTTCCTTGTAGAATTTTGATCCATAGACCTTGGTGTATAGCATAAGGACCAATAAATATAAGCATTTGGTTTGTGTGAAAGAGAAATCAGAGCCTTTAATTTGTTTAAGATGGATCATCAGAATAAATTAATGAGAACCGTCAGATTCAATTTAAGTGGTTTGACTTGCGTGATCCTTAGGCTTCGGATAATAAGATTCAGAGTGGGTCCTCGCCCTCCCTTGTATACTTCAAATAAAATTTCAATGCCACACAATACCACTTATGTTTTTTGTTTCTCTAATTATTCAATGTATAAGAACGATGATTCAAATTTGAGTATGATTGGGTACACTATTGTTATTATATGGCTTAACTCGCATTTGTCATTGCTACAATGTAAAAAAATGAGTTCCTTCAAAACAAAAAAAAAAAAAAAAAAAAAAAGAGAATTCGAATTATAATTATTGGGAAACATTTAATTGGCCAAAAAAGAAGAAACAGTTATTCAGGTAGATTGCGGAGGCCGCACTTGTTCGGTCTCTAAAACCCTCCTAATACCCCCTTCTTCTTCCACCACGATCAACACACAGTGAGTGAGCTTCACAAATCTCAGAAAATGGTGAACAGACCATGGAAGATCATCCCCCGGCCATTGCTAGAAACCGTGCTCAACAACCACGCCCAGCACCACCGCGTCCCTCAGCCTCTGATCCTCCACGGCCCCAGAGGCGTCGGTAAAACCACCCTCATCCTCGAACGTAATCACCCTTTTACTATCTCTCTCTCTCTTTCTCTCTCTCTCTAGATTCTAACACTTCGTCTTTCTCCAGGTTTGCTTGGCGAGTGGAACAAAGGCCCTCACCTCACGGGCTACGTCGACTTCGCCGAGTCCATCAAAGACCACCATCCGCAATTCAATCAGTCGTTTCCATGGGCTTCATGGTCCAATTGCCCCCCGCCCACTTTGCCCAATTGCCGAACCAAGCTCGAAAACTGCCTCGAATCCATGGCTCACAAGGGCGTCCAGCTGGGTTCCATCAGCTCCCATCAAATCTTCTCCACTCTCAGCAAATGGCACGGTCTTAACACCGCCCTCCGCCGCGTTATTTCCGGCAATGGTGCTTCCAAGAATGCTGTTTCTGAGAAAGTTTCTGGGTCGGTTTTGTGGGATCGGGCGGTGTTCGCGCTAAGTGCTCGAGGTAATGTCCAAGAGATTGATGGGATTTTGGGTTTGACTGAGAAGAAGAAGAATGTTCCGTTAGAAGAGGCTTCGTATTATAGGGAGGCCTTTGTGGCACTGAGATTGGCAAAGGAGGTGATTAAGCAGCAGCAAAGTTGGAGGGCTAATGCCATTGCACATTTGAATCGGACCGGTGGGTTTTCGAGGTCTTTGGCAAATTCTAGTACTGATTGGCCTTGTTTGTTGTTGGAGTTGTTGTCACAAGCAGCTGAAATTGATCATTTCCAGGTAATAAAGTTTACATTTTTCGGTAGTGGAATTAATCGTAAGCTATGTTCAGTATACAAGGCTTTGTTCTTAAGTTCCAATCACGCTTCAAATTAGTTGTGTAAATTTGAGGACTTTGATTAGTGTTTTGTGTTTATATGAATCTCCAATTGACTGACGGTTGTTATTATATGGAGCAGCCTAAGCTGGTTATTAACAATGTCGAAGTTTTAAAGAATGCGATTCTGTTGGATGAGAATTCATCAGTCTGTGGATCCATGTACCATGACAGTCTAATATGGAGAATAATTGCTTTAGGTGCAAATGAGAGATGCTTTCCTGTTGTACTCGTGACATCGGATAGGTGAGAATCATTCCTAGCCATTTGTGTTTCTTTAACATCATGTCACTTGTACAGTTTTATGTCACAAGTTGATAATTAACCTTTTAAACTTCTGCAACTGCCCACTTTTCAAGTTATTTTCTTGCTTGTTTGAATTCTAATTTATGTTGCTTTGTTTCAGTTACTATTCATATCAAGCTTACATGGATTTTGGATTTCCGGACATATTCATCTCTCGTGAGGTATTTAAACTGAGACTCTACATGTGTTTGCATTTGCCTTTACTTCATTGACCAAAAGGAACAAACACTAGTTATTCTTTTCTGCTGTTGACATACTAATACCTTAAGCGTGAAGCATGAAGCATGGGAACATTTGTTGAGTGACTTGCATCGTGTTCAATTCCTTATTTTTTGGGACGTGGTCTACTAGATTTGAGTTTTTGTTTTTTAAATTGTATCTGCTACATTTTGTGCGTGGGTATGAGTCCGTAGTGTGTTCTTGCCTTGTATGAGCTTATCGTGTGACTGTTCCTCTCACAACCCATTGAAAATGTTGACCCCCCTGCCAGGCACGACACAACTTAGACTGTCATGTCATTGCGGGGCCTGTTCTAGAAATGTCATATTCATGTTGGGAATATTGTGAGGATACTGG
The DNA here is from genome assembly GCA_036320875.1 of Cotoneaster glaucophyllus. Lineage (NCBI taxonomy): Eukaryota > Viridiplantae > Streptophyta > Magnoliopsida > Rosales > Rosaceae > Cotoneaster > Cotoneaster glaucophyllus. The sequence continues at coordinate 6,801,516 of CM070068.1, forward strand.
GGGTTATCATGGGTTTAAACTTGGTTTGTTCTGCAGGCTTTTGGCTGGAGTCCCCAGGAAGCTAAGTTGCATATGGTTAATGATTATTTCAGTAATTCAGAGGTAATACGCTTCTCTAATTTTGAATAAACATACTTTGAAATATAGTAAGCAGGGGCAAATTAAAATCCATCGGTTTTCCTACTAATTCTGAAATTAGGTCCATCAGATTTCCTGATGATTCTTCATTTTCTTGCCATATTTTTTCTTTCTTTATATCCCGAAATGCTGGACATTTTCGTGACCTTTAGCATTATTTTTGTCAAAATTCAGTGGTCGGTGATTGCTGAGGTGTTTGGCCCAAACCCACGACACCTATTTGAGCTCTATGCACTCAAGCAGGCCAATTACTATCAGTAAGGCTGATATTTATATTTTTTTTACCATCTCATATCATGTAGATATATGCCACATGAACTAGAAGCTGAACTTCAACTATGTTATCTGCGGATACCTCTTTCATCTTTGACACACATTTTCATCAGTCACAGTTGAAATCAAGTAATATAACTTTGTCATAAAAAGGGAAGTGTAAGGGCAAAGGCAATATCTATGTCTATTTCACCAAGCAACCTGTCCCTAATATTTCCAAGATTGATGCTACATGGTTAATGACTACTATATTTGTAAATAGTTTTAAATAGTATATAAATACCGTTTTTGTTCATCTGAAGGTTAGAAGACAACAAAGATAGCACGTTTGAAGACATTGTGGATTCATATTTAGCTTATTTGCAAGTAAGTTTCTTTGGAGCATGATGCATCATACTCATTTATCCTTGTAATTTCGTGAACCTTTGTTGTCCTATTTACATTTTGGTTCATTGATAAGTGTATGGAAGTCTCATGATATCTTACTTGTAAATTCACCTTGTTGGAATTTCGGTTCACTTCATCATATTCTTGATTTCCTAGACTAATGTACGCACTAACTTGGCCTGTTAACAACCGTGGTTTATTTTATAATTCTTTGTGCACCTTGTGCTGCCTTACTTGCTATTCAAGTCTATTCATTTAGATTACTGTAGTGAATCCGGCCATGGACAAAGCACTGGGGCTCCTTCAAAAGTTTGCTGCTGATGCACGAAGTGGAAAAATTTCAAAAGATAGACTACGCTTTGGGGCACCTTGGAGACATCCTCCACCTAAAAATGATCCCACCATGTGCCTTGAATGGGCAAAGATTCAACTGATGGATTTTGTGCAGTCTCTAATCAATACAGAATTTGGAGTACGTAGTCCGTGGTTTCTTGTTTTATTTATGTCTTGGTAGAACTACTAGTTATGCGCTTGGAACAATTAGCTGAATATATCAGTAAAAATTTGTGTTAACCATTTGCTAAGTGCTGGGCGCACTATTGTTCTTACATATTTCTTATGACTTGGACTTCATTTCTCAGATCTATAATACTGTTTTCAAGACCTTTTTACTTGGGTGCAGATTAATTATCTAGCTGACTGTAGCCTTGAGATCATGGACGATCCTTCTGCTGGTGCATTGGTGGAGGTAGATACATGTCTCTTCAATTTCATTCATTTGCATATGGATATGCATTGCAATATTAATATTTAGCTCATGCATTTCTTATCATTTCTTAGGTTGGTTTGCTGTATGCTCAACGGGATCCGTCCATCATTCGTCCCATATCTAGAGGCATTCAGCGGTGTATTGTAAGATGGTAAGCTATTTTTCTTGGACTGAAGGTACTAGAACATGATCATGAAGCTCTGTCTGGTCAGTTATGCAGTTATTTGATTTCAGGCTTGTCCAAGAAAGGATGCAGATGAGTTTCCCTAAGTTTCTACGATATAAATGGCAGCGTACTATGCGCGGCCGGAGCTATCGCCATTTGATGCTACAAGTAGGCTATAAGTAGAGTATAAGAGAGGTAAACGGTCTAAATACTAAAATTGTTGTTTATTAAAATTCCATGTCATGGTAAATTTTAGTTTGTCAGCTTTACTTCTCAAGGAGATGAGCCTAACAAGATTATCTGATAGACTTTTTCAGCTGTCTCTAGGCAAACACACCTTTTGATTTGGGAGTAGCCCGTGCTTCGGGTTCGCATAAAAATGTAAGTGATTCCGAATAGGCAGCACAACCATACTTGCACATAGGCAGCGCCATTTATTTTACATTGTTAAAGTTAAGGATAGTTTTCTGCATTGTGTAATCCCTTTGCACATTCCTGCTGCAATGCATTCCTCTGTCGTTATATACCTCTATTACCGGGATTCTTTTGCTTCTTTTGATTCCCCCTTGACAACAAACGAATTTGAGACCTTTTTTTTCCCCAATTTTTTACAGAGCGCGGACACTGGTAAAATCTTCAAAAGCTGATTTCAAGGAAATTTGGTGTCTAGTAAGAATCTCCTTCTCATGCTAATCACAACTATTTCTATGTCACTCTGATTGAATAATGAAAACAAGTCTAAATGTAATGAATTTAGGCACTCGTTTGGAAGTGCTTTAAAATGGCTGAAAGCGGTTTTGGTGAAAAAGCTTTCGGAACCAATCCTTAGTAAAAACGCAAGTGAATCCTGAAAAAGCACTTTTAGAGCACTTTTAGTTGTTTTAAAAGCACTTCCAAACGAGCCCTTAGGCTTTGTTAGCATAAAAATGGCATAGTCAATCGTTTGCTTGTCTCTCTTTTACAATTTCGTGTCGGCATAACCATAACTGTAAGCTTCTTCATGTGCAGGATATGCTATGGAGCAACCCTTTGTCAAAGATTTGATTTTTGAAGACTACCAACAGAAAATTTTGATATTTGGAGATGTGTAGAGCATAGCTTGAAGTCCAGTATACGGACCAGCATTCTCATGATTCATATTTTTTTTTTTCAACAAAAATTAAATAGCAAAGAATAGATAGAGCTCCACTGTATGTTTTATGTCACACATTCATGAGGAAATTGGTTCTAGTTTTTTATCGAACTCACCATCTACTAGATTTGAACTTAAAATATTTCACTTATAAATGAAAAAAATGTCACTAGATCGTATTACTAAATAACAATGCAATAATTTATCCTTTTATCTATTCAACGCTTTGGTCCAAAATAACAAGGTCCAACATCTAGTCAGCCCATTGAGTTTGGGCCAGCGTAGAGACTAACTCATTGAACCCTTATTTTGTATGGGCTTACATTTACGAGAAGTTCTTTAGTGCGGCCGCATCAGAACAATCGTAAGGATTTGAGACGCTCATTAACGAGGTCTCGCTCCCCGCTGAATGTGCTACCTGCCGCGGCAGCCTTAGCTCAAAATTTCTCTTCATTTACACTTTGGCTGGGATTTCATTTCTTTAATTTATCTCATCACCAAAATAAATCATTATACTAATGGAGCGTTTACGTAACAGTAATGAAAATATGAGGAAGTGAATTGAGGAGGAGTTGGAATGAGGATAAGTCAGAATCGGATTCCTGTTGAAGCTGTTTACATGTTCTGGAATCGGAATAGAATTTCATAAAGCTATTTACTAATTCAACAGAAACGGAATATAAACCAGTATGATTACTAAAATGCCCTTGTCCCAAATCAAATATTTTATATACTTTAATGGGTTTATAAAAGATAGTCTTGGAAATAAAAAAAGTAAGTGAGGGCATAAAGGGAACAACAGTGTCATTCCGATTGCCCGAACAATCAGGAATTGGATTACCAGCTATATCCAGGGAATCCAATTCCACCAATACAAGGAATTGAATTCCAAAATTTGTGTGGGCCCCACTGCTTTTTTGATTCCTCCATGTTTAGTAAACATCGGAGTACTCCGTAATCGGAATTCAATTCCACATTCTCATTCCGATTACGGATACGTAAACGCACCCTAAAATCATAATTCAATTTTACATGTATATGGGTTCAAGATCAAATTAATGCTTTTTTTTTTTTGGAAAATTTCATTTGAACTTATTTACCTTGTCTCTACACTCAACTTAAATACTTATTTAGTAAAATTCCAACTTTGCCTGAAATAAATTTAAAAAAAAATAACAATTAGAATTTAGAACTTGTAGATGGCTCCCGCAACCATCGGGGAAACCACAAAGGAATGGTGGTTTTCACGCTACCCGCCAAAACAAGACACTCCTACTTTTTCCTACTCTTAATTTACTTTTTCTTATTTATTAAGGGCAAATTTGAGAGGTTAGTGGAGAAAATTGTTTAGATGCATGTAGAAATAAAGTAAATGGGTCCAAATAATTTTTTTTAAGACAATATAAGTTCAACTTAAGAACTATTGCATGAGGAAAATTACTAGACCAAACACAAAGCTGGTTATAATTGTGTCGTAACATAGCAAAATTATATTATATGTAATTTCTCGAAAAATATCGTAACGCATAGAGTTGTTTGTATGTAAAAAATTCATGGAAAGATTTTAGATTCTCATTCAACATATTCCATCCTGAAATTTGATTATGCAAAACGTGACCTTATTACCAGTCATATGTTTGATTAAATCTTGAAGAAAATTCACCCAGGATTACAAATCAAATTGTTCATCTAACTCCACACACATTGTGAATCAATCTCCATCGTCCATTCCCAAGTTCAAACTTTCTTGGCGCATGGGAACCGTTTGGTCCCTCCTAAATTGAACCTTATTTTGTCCCCATAATGATCCGTGACCATTGTCACATTAGTCACACATCAAAACCCAAAGGAGTCAAAGTCATTTGCTTTATTTGACTCTGTCTCAAATACTTAATATATGACGCGAAGTTTGCAGGAAAGCTCCCCCAAGAATATAATCGACATTTCTGTGCTTGTCAAGTAAACTAGTGGTCATTTTAAACAAATTGGAATTGAAAGAATTGGGGCAGATACATTGCAGACGGCCACCTTTCCTTCTTTGTGATTCGACAGAAATCGATTTAATCGAATCTATGCTTTATGAACCTCACCACAGAAAGATTTCCAGTCTTTGTAAGTTGACCAGCTTCTGTATGCAATGCATGCTTCTTTTTCAGTATATATTCCCCGATGATATCAATATCACTTATCAGTTCAATGAAGGCCATATATAATTTGGCTTCTTATATCCACATCTTTCACCTTTTATCCACGATCTTGTACCTTTTCTCTTTCTTTTTTTCTTCTTTTTTTAGCCAATTAGATTGTATAAATCAAAGAAAAATCAAATATTACATAACTAAACAGACGAGGGCAAAAGGTCAAATAGAAGTATGAGACTCACTTTTGTTAATTTAATTTACCATGTGATTAAACTATTATTGTCATAGATAGGGAAAATAGTCTACACAAATCAGTTAGTATGCCACGATTTGGTGCAGTCATGGTTAATACTCAATACCCTAGTTGGTCAAAATTCAATAGTCAAAGCCACCCATTATTTTTTCATTTTTTCCCTTTTCTTAACAACTAACAAACCAGAAGAACATATATCATATAAGTATATAGCCAATAGCCACCCATGCATTTATAAAATACTAGTACAAATAAATAGAAAAATTGACTATTATTGATATCACATGTGTCACAATGATGGTAAAATTGATATCACATGCTCTCACGAACCCCTAGAATTTGTTAAGTATGATAACTAGCCCTTATATTAGAAAATGTTTTTGTACAATGAATTTTCAGTGGTTGATGCAACATATGTTACGTATGTAGGTGCAGGGGCAAAGTTAAAAAGTTAGATTATCGGGGGCACAATTAAGCAGTGACGGATGTAGATCTTCGTAGAACTTTAAAAACAACAGACGAAGCGCTAAATTTTTTTTTCAAGTTTTTTTAAATGAGACATTTTATAGAGAACTTGTGTAACCAATACTCATTGTATACTTAGCATACATCCCCATCCTTTTGGCCATTTTAATTGTATCTTTAGATCAATATTGTTATGGTCTACAAAAAGATAAATCATATAGACTTTACTCCAATTTCTTCTTTGTGGACTATAACACTATTAATCTAAAGATACAATTAAAATGGCAAAAAGGATTAGGAACGAGTGATACAATTTGTGGTGGTGGTGAGTTAATTATTATTCACCGTAATTCGGCTCGACGTCATACCAAGCACGGAAGGAAGCTGAAATTTAACAGGGCTTTGGTTCCTGCTCAAACCACTTTTTAAGGACAAAAAACACAAGTGGGGGCACGTGCCCCCTGTGGCCCTTAATAAGATTTCCCACGTTTGAAAACCGCTTTAGAGCTGATAACCTTTTCATTTAATTGCAACACGCAAGTTTTGTAGAGATTTCCCAACGTGATCACGTTCATAGCTCATGTAAGAGAGTCAGATATACAAATTTACAGAATTGAAACTGAGAAGAGAGTGAAAATTTGAGACCTCTTCTAACACCGAAAAGAAAAGTATTGGTAAGTTTCACGAAAAAGAGGAAGACGTGACTAAATAGAGGATGACTAATTAGGTCAAGCAAAACTACTGCGTAGGGAAAGAGTTTAGCGTGATTGAGTGTGTGATATGGCGTGACCTTCGGGATCGAGTTTTTCCGTACATTAATTTACTAGTTAATAGTTAATAGTTAATAGTTAATAGTTAATAGTCAATAGTCAATAGTCAATAGTCATAGTTTTGAACCAGGAATAAGATTCCCAAAATTTCTTACTCCATTTCCAAATGACATAATTAGGTTCAAGTTCAAGTCTGAAACGCTACTTTTAAACTAGCTAGCTAATTAAAATTTAAAACCCAGAAAAATAGAACTCAAATTTACAGGAGCAGATTAAAGAATGAAAAGTGAAAGAAAAAAAAATTACATAGATGTCGAGAATGCTAAATAAAAAAAGAATAACCCTAAGAAAATAGCACCGTTGCAATTACTTCTTTGTTATCGAACATCTTGATATGTTATTGATACTCTAGTTAACATAAATTGAGTATACATATGTTATCGATACTATTTAATAACATAACACTACAAGAAAAGTTTGTAATAATTACTAACATTAGTTGTACAAAATGAAATTACTAAAGCATTTAGGGGTGGATAAGCCTTTACCAGAGTAATATTGTGTATACGTTGTCAATTTCGTACGTTTAGCCAAAATGGTCATTGAGATTTGCATAACACATCACTTTGGTCTATGAGATTGAAAATCAATAGAAATGGTCATTGAGATTGTCCATTATCCATTATTTTGGTCATTCCGTTAAAAACTCCGTTAAGTGTCCAGGAGCTCTTGGCCGAAAGTTTAGGCAATTTTCAAAGTTTTGTAACTCAATCGTTTCTTAACCAAATTCGACCGGTAATATATCAAAATGAAGATAGGAAAGTGTAGAATAAGATTATACCTATTTGGAAGCCCAATGGTTACTGGAGATGGCCGGAAAATAGTTTGAAAGATGACTGGTCCATGGGAAAACTGGAAAACTCGCTGGAAACGAGGTAAACTTTAAACGTTCATAACTTCTTCAATACTCAACGAAATCGAGTGATTCAAGATTCCGGCTCGAAATTGGCTATCTTGGTCTCGAGTTAGCCAATTTCGAGCTGTTTTCCGGTCAAACCACGGTGAATTAGCCGTTTAGAAAGGTACCATTCCCTTCGTCTCATTAGGAAGTATGATTTTCGTTTTACAATCACTCGATTTCGTTGAGTATTGAAGAAGTTAGGAATGTTTAAAGTTTACCCAATTTCCGGCTAGTTTTCGAGTTTTCCCACGGACCAGTCATCTTTCAGGGCTATTTTCCGGCCATCTCCGACAACCATTGGGCTTCCAAATAGGTATAATCTTATTCTACACTTTTCTATCTTCATTTTGATATATTATGGGTCGAATTTGGTTAAGAAACTATTGAGTTATGAAGTTTTGAAAATTGCCTAAACTTCTGGCCAAGAGCTCTGGGACACTTACGGAGTTTTTAACGGAAGCACCAAAATAATGGATGGTGGACAATCTCAGGGACTATTTCTATTGATTTTCAAACTCAGGGACCAAAGTAATGTGTTATGCAAATCTCAGAGACTATTTTGGCTATACTACCGTAAAATTTTTTCATTTTGACAAATGCTACAGTAGTAGTGCTAATTGAAAGCTTTTCCAAGACTCAAAACACCTTAAATCTGTCGTGTCGGCCATCCACAACTTGCAATTTTATACCTATCCATGGAATTAGTGTATAGAGGAAGGGGTCTCTGTCCATTGTCCAATATTAAAGTCCAATTATTTACATCGCAGCCACTAAAATGATTAATGGTCCAAAAGCAAGATGCGATATCTTCTCCATACATGTACACGTTTTGGTTTAGCTCTTAGGATCTGTCTCTATCCTATTGCAAATTTGTACATGAATTAAAAGAAATCCAATAAGTTGAAAAATCTCATTCCACAAGTAGAAGCTTTCAAATTAATTTTCACAGTGGATAGGACCTGCAGAAGATGCACAAAGAACTCACGAACAATGTGGTGGGATAGGAGCCACATTTTTCATCAATTAATCGATCATATCACTTGCTGTTGCTACATATTATCAATACGCATGGCATGTGCAATGCTTTCCAAATGGGCTTGTTTTGTTGTGTCCGAATGTGGTTTGACGCAAAACATTACTTTATTCCCATTGAGTGCCATAGCATTTACCGACCATTCACGTAGGATTGCTTCCCATAAACTAATACTTTGATTACTTTACACTTTATAAAAGTAGTAAGAGATAATATTATATTTGGATGGTACCATGATCATGGTGCATTGGATTGTGAAAGAAGCCTAATTAAGGGGACTTCCCAAGCTTACAAGGATCACTCAATCTGTCTTCAACTAGCTATATACCTACTAAGTTTACTTATAAAAAAAAAAACACATCAAGTGATGAAAAAACCAAAAGAAAAAAGAGGCTCTATATATATATATATATATATTTAAAACCGGTGTCAAAGTTGCTTTAGAAACTCAGTTTTAACACTGAAAGAAACCCTAGACAGCTATTTATAGAAGACGTCGTGAAAATAAAATTACCTCAGAGCCATGCATGACAGATTATATATGGTTAATATCATGTCTCGTATCCTCACCTCAATTGATCAGTACTTTCTCATTTCTATATTTAAAGCTAGAGAGTCTCAAAGTTAATTAACTTTGATGTGATAAATTGAAGGTTAAATTATCTAATGGTTTCATGCAAGATTGGCAGAATTTGATTGGCCGCTGAGGTCAGATAAGGTGAATACTATTATATGCTTTGGAGGTATGGGACTTACTCAACCTGTTGTAATATATGATCTACCTGAGGAGGATGTCTTCTTGTCATGTACCGTGTAGTTTATTTCTGACTTTATTGAATGAAATTTATGTAGTTTCTTTATAAAAAAAGAAAAAAAAATAGTATTCTGTTGAGTATAACCCAAAGAGAGAAAAAGTAGAGAAATAATTTTCTTTTATTGGCTCTTCTTAGTATGTATAGTAAAGTTTTTGGTATTCAAATTCTGTAGTCCCCTACAACATGAACCAAAATTATTTACTTTGTTTGGTTTCTATAAAAAATAAATGATTGTCTTAATCATGTAGTAGGTTTTTACAGAGTTTTTGTTTTGTTTTTATAACTTATATTTATATACTATTAGTTTTTTTTTCTTTCAAAACTTCTTTTAATAGTTTAAAACACTTAAATTCTCTATTTGAAGAAAAGCACTCCTAAATCAAATTGTTGTATTGTATACTAAACTATTATTGCATTACAGGTTCGATTTTTGTTAAGGGAGAATTTGAACTACATTATTACTAGCCAATTGTGAGGCTTAGCCCACTCACCCATCCTTTAGTGTAAATAATATAGTTTGTTCAGAAAAAAAAAAAAATCTTCAAATATTTCTCACTAACATTTTCATCAATTGTCCAAGTGCTTACATTTAATTTTTTTTTTAATATAGCTTTAATTTAGATTAGAATAAGAAGTTCACTTTTAGTATCTATGGGAAAAAGGGGTGAAAACAAAACATGACCGCGTGCAATAGAATCGCATTCAGTGTTGTCTTATTTTGAAGACAAACGATATCATTAATAGAAAACCATTACACTGTTTCCTGAATGAGGAGATCCAAAATAACACTCGGAGGCTCCTCGATCCAGACTATTCGAGTTCCACTAGAAACTGCTACCTTTGCCAGACAATGGGCAATAACATTATTATTCCTGAAAATAGAAATAAATTTAGAAGCAGTAAAAGACGCTGCACTAGATAAAATATCACCCGCAAGCAGGTCCATGGTTGAAGTCCGATCCACACAAGAGTTGATTATGGATACTGCTTGAGACGAATCGCTTTCAACTAGTACGTTTTGGAGGCCGAGCTGTTGAGCCAACTCCACTCCATGCTTTAGGGTTGCCAATTCTGCCTGTAGAGCCGACGAAACATTGGGCAAATAACATGCCATTGCAGCCACGAACCCGCCATGCACATCACGAATCACAGCCCCAGATCCACCAACCCGAGCCTGCATTCAGTGTTGTCTTATTATTAGTCCATATTTTGCAAAACGCTTAAGATAATTTTTTTTTAACCAAAAAACGCTTAAGATTTTACAAACAAAAGAAAAGAAAAAGTGGAGAGAAAAACCCCAAGGAATTGGTATTTAATTTGCACTTTGAATAATCTTTACATCAAACGCATAAATTTTCTTAGTTCAATGATGAGCCGAAAGCTTTCGACGTCAAAATTCTAATGAAGAATAATGTGAACTAAATCTAGCGGTTTTCTCCCCAAGATTCGTCCAAAAAAGCAAGTAACTGACATAATTAATTAACAACATTAATATACAATCGATTATCCTTGTAGGCCTCTTGCCCCTTTCTCATCATGGGCGGATGAATTATGAGGAATGATCTGTAATGTCCTTATGTCATTGAGGAGGTGGATTTGAACACGGAATATTAATTACAAAAATAAAAGTTTTTATTAATTAACCACTTAACTTATGTGGCACTTTGATCTTTTTACTGGTATTTCTAATATGAATTTTTTAACATCTTCTTTGGAGGTGCTTTTATAAGTTTATATATTCATGTATGTCTGTAAGTCACACAATCGTTGCGCAAAAATAATAGAAGAAAGTATGAAGAATACAATGTTGGTGTATATTGCAGGTGTGTTGGTGGAGTAGCCTTTTAAAGGCATCCAAGATCATATGTAATTTCCTCAAATTAAATCAAAATTTAATCCATTAAATCTGAAGATAAAACTTGATAAATTAATATAATTTTTTAAGAATATATGGGAGGAATCTAACATATCTTTATCGTATATATTTCATAATGAAAACTGTTATTTTTTATTAATATTTATTTGAAGGTCATCCTTATATATATAATTTGAATTTGAGATTGTTTAGTCATTTAAATGTATTAAATAAATAGACAGTTCATCATGAATATTTACTTAGTATTCATATCGTTGATTTGTTCCACACATTTAGATGACTAAATGATCTCTAATTAAAATGATTTTTCACATAGATAATTTCCAAATAGAAATTAAAAAATTAAATGATTCCGATTATAAAATGAATAATGCTTGTATTCCCTCAATAAAAAACCTACTTACACATTTTTACCGTACAAACATTATGGAAACCTACTTAACATACTCTGTCCGATTTCATAGTTAATGCAGATATATATTAGATTGGCATATTGTTATTCTTAAAAGTTAAAACTATACGATCCAAGAAAATTCTATTAGATTTCGATGCCACGTGCATGCATGACGTCCGTCAGTAGATTTGGTTTGTTAAATATTGGTTGTTTATTTGAGGTGACAAGTCTTTGACTCTGATTTAGAGCCACATATAGAATTTGTAAGCATCTCATTGTCCGTCCATTTAAACTGCTCATGATATCTCCGTAATTAAGTGAACATTCCAAATACGGAAACTTTTTTTTTACCTGAAAAACAAAGCACGTCATACATAATTTTATATCTTAAAATAATAATATTAATTTAAAATACAAATTTTTTTGTTATCATTTGAGAGAAATAATAACACTACGTAGCTAACTTCCGATATACACTGGAAATTGCTCCACAAACACACACAAAAAATATCCATGCCTTAATAAGTAAATAAATCAAACTTGAAATAATTTTGGAAAATGCAAGAGCAAGAGCTGAGCATCTTCCTTCCAAATCATTTTCAGGGCAAACTCCAAAAATAGGAAGTTATGACGAAAAAGAAAGAAAGAAAGTTATAGTGGGGGCCATCTGCATGCACGCAAATGGAAACGTGGGGCAGCCAGCAACCATGGGTGGGTTGGTCAAAGTCACTGAAAGACTCAAAGAGAGAGAGAATGTTTTCTTTTGCTTTTTCCATTTGGTTAGTGCAAAATGAAGAGGGTATATTTTCGCTCAACATCATCATGTGATGGTAATACATAGCATTTTATTATAGTAAATAAACATAAATGTTAAAATTTAAATTAATTCAATGATTATAAAAAAAATAATGAGCATTACTAGTACTTGAAGGTGTTAAAAATAATGCAAAATGATTTTAGCCCATGACTGGTCCAAACAAAGATGGTGGGGCTACATAGTTTATCCTATTTAGGAATTTCTTTAAATCTTTTTCCTTTTAGACTATTAATTTCCTTACGAAAATTCCTCAAGTGGAAATTAACCTGACCCTCCACTGTCACAAATAGTTGCATGTGTTTAATTACTACCATTTTATTTTGTACGTTTTGGGTCGTTGCTAGCTCTATAAATAGCGCGCGCGCGCACACACCAAACTCCGCTCCACAAGAACAAATTAACCAAACACTTGTTGAGAGAGAGAGAGAGAGAGAGAGAGAGAGAGTTTAGAGAGAGAAATAGAGAAATGGAGAACTTCCCAGTTATCAACTTGGAGAGCCTCAATGGTGAGGGAAGAAAAGCTACAATGGAGAAAATCAAAGATGCCTGTGAGAACTGGGGTTTCTTTGAGGTAACCATAATTAATTACGTTTCGTAATTAGCTTCTTAATTTCTATATGTTCAGTTCATCTTTCTCTCTCTTAAAAATTTCACATTATAATGAACTTTTTGTGTTTTTCACAAATACTGCAGCTGGTGAGTCATGGGATTCCAACTGAGTTTTTGGACACAGTGGAGAGGCTGACAAAAGAGCACTACCGGCAGTGTTTGGAGCAAAGGTTCAAGGAGTTGATGGCCAGCAAAGGCCTTGAGGCTGTTCAGACAGAAGTCAACGATATGGATTGGGAAAGCACTTTCTACTTGCGCCATCTTCCTCAATCCAACATCTCTCAAGTCCCAGATCTCAAGGATGAATACAGGTATAGCAATCACACCCCTTTTATCCCCTATACTCTTCGCCGGGGAAGTAAAAAACGAGCGTGTGAAAATCATGGGGCATAATATGTGATTTCCGATGAGGAGTTGTGATGAGTAATTTATGTGTGCAGGAATGTGATGAAAGAGTTTGCATTGAAACTGGAAAAATTAGCAGAGCAGCTGCTGGACTTGTTGTGTGAGAATCTTGGACTGGAACAAGGGTACCTTAAGAAGGCATTTTATGGAACAAATGGACCAACTTTTGGCACCAAGGTTAGCAACTACCCTCCATGTCCCAACAATGACAAGATCAAGGGTCTCCGGGCCCACACCGATGCCGGCGGCCTCATCTTGCTCTTCCAGGATGACAAGGTCAGTGGCCTCCAGCTTCTCAAGGACGGAGAGTGGGTTGATGTGCCTCCCATGCGCCACTCCCTTGTAATCAACCTTGGTGACCAACTTGAGGTAATTAAAAGTTAAACCAATTAACTCAACAACTTCGATCTCCGTGCGGTTAACTGCACTTTATAAAGTTCTTCGATTTTACTTACATATATAAACGTACAACTTGAACTCTTATAGGTGATCACCAATGGAAAGTACAAGAGTGTGGAGCACAGAGTGATTGCCCAAACAGATGGAACGAGAATGTCAATAGCTTCATTCTACAACCCAAGCAGTGATGCAGTGATCTACCCAGCACCAACCCTAGTTGAGAAAAAGGCAGAGGAGAAGAATCAAGTGTACCCGAAATTCGTGTTCGAAGACTACATGAAGCACTATGCTGGTGTCAAGTTCCAGGCCAAGGAACCCAGATTTGAAGCAATGAAAGCAGTGGAAGTTCAAGCCAGTTTTGGTTTGGGTCCAGTTAAAACTACTGCTTGAGAGTGATTAAGTACTTATACTAGCTGCTGGAAAAAAAGGGTTGTTTGCTTAAAGTAATTACGAGCGTGTGTGAACAAAATATGTGGTTGAACTAGACTTCAAGATCTCTGTCAAAAGAGACAAGTTTATTTACTATTAATGTGGAAATCGTTGTAGAAGTTAACTAAAGTCATCACTACTTTGGTGACTTGAAGATTTGTTGGTAATTAAATAAACATTATATATCTGTTTTGCATCGTATTTTATATAAAACCAGTCATTTTACATTGGAGTTAACTGCATTTGTAGATAATGCATCGACAAATATTGATATTATAAGCGTGTGCAGTATCAACGACGTAAACAATAGCGAAGTTATAAAAGCAGAGATGCCGTCAGCATTTAAAATTTATAGTTTAACCACAACGAAGGAAAAACTTTATATAGAACAATACATAAAAGAGAACGCATGGAGATAAGACTTAAAGAGTGTATATCTAATGTGCAGATCCATTAGCAGTAGCATTCAAAGCCAGCTGTGCTTCACTAAATTAATAGTCAGCAGAATCTGTTAATTTATCACTTGTTGAAGTTTTCACCCTAGAGAAGGACTCTAAATTCAGTGGGAAAAGGAATGAAGGAGGCCAAGGGGATAAGGCAGCAGCCATGCCGACATGGTGAACTCAAGCTATAAAGTTTTCTAATTAAAAGCAAGAAGAAGATATTTTTAAAATCATAAGCTACAATATAAAACAATACAGGAGCTTTCAGGATGGGAAAATAGGGATTGAGGTCCACTCCTTCATCTCTATGTCGGGGAAACGTGGAGCGAGAGATCCGAACCACTCAACTTCAATTCTATGGTTTCTATTAGCCATCTCACTAACCCACTTCACAAAAATTTAAAAACTTAATGGCTTGGACCTCTTTATCTCTCTTAATCAGTCTGAATCTCTCAGTCCTCTGGACACAAAGTTTTAGAGTGGATCTCATTCTGGAAAAAAAAGTGTCATGGTTTACACTTGGTTTATAATTGAACAACTATTTTAGGGTAAGGCCTTCCCATTAGTGCCAATCATATCAGGGATTCAGAATTGCAATGGAAAATAAGTGCTTTTGAATTTATTAAAGCCTGGAATTGCACCACACATTTTGATACATGGAGAGAAATTGTGTTCTATAGAATGATATCCTCCTAAACAACTAATGAGTTAGATTTGAGTTTAGTGTAATTTCACATGACATGAATAGTGTAAAACACTGATACGTTGTCAAATATATAGTTAACTTTCAATCCTTGAAAATACATCTAGCACAATGGTTTCTCGCAATATCTTAGGGACAATTTAATAATCATTTAATTCTTTTGGTATAAAGATAGAAGAAAACTATATGGAGAAACTGAGAATTAAGGATCAAAGAAGATGGTGGATGAGAAGACACAAGTGAAGGTATGAAAACAAAATCTTGAAGGGAAAAAACTACTTATTTTCAATTTTGGTTTTTGTTTTTGTTTTGTATCAATAGATCTTAAAAATTTAAATTTATGTGGTGTGGAAGCTGAGTAATTAGGAGCTAACTATGTTTGTCAATTACTTGAATGTTGATGCGGGCATGCCAATTCACCATTGAGCTCAACTAGGCAAATAACTTGAATGTGGTGATGTGGTAGAATGCGCTACTAATTTCTGGATTGAGGGGCTTCAGCAGAGGAAGGAACATTCTCGCCCTTGAGTTCTAAAACTTGAAGACAAGGTTATGCAATTCATTGCGAAGTTCTTGATCTTTTGCACCATGTTCACCAACCTTAACTATATTGGTAAACACATAGGTCTGCTGAACCGATATCAAACTATATATGGACAAAGATAACAAAGGAGATGAGTGTCTTAATAGTAAAAATGGTTTGGCTGTTTGTGTGTTAAACTCTTAATATAATAGTAACCAATTATAAAACACCCCACTTTGCCAAGAATGCTGATAAAGTGACCTATTTTGGGAAGGAACCAAAGACTCTTCGCGTGCAGAGACTTGAGATAAATAGCCAGTCACATGCTTAGAGAGAATACTTGTCTATCCAGTCAGTCAAAACTTCTAAGGAAAATTTACTCTACGCTTCGGTCCGATCTATCTGGTCGGTCGCCTTCACTGGTTGCATTGGACAACCCTATTTATCTAGTCGGTCGTCGTCTATAGGTTGCCAACCCAAACTTGTCTATTCAGTTGGAATTTGTGCTGACGGTTAGTGAATCAGTTAGTTTTCACAAAAGAGTGTGAAAGAGTTTCGCATAGAGCAGTTGATTTGTGTTGAATTGAAGGTCCCCTTTATGTTGCCAGTCCTCTTGTATTTATTCAGAATAAATTGCTTGATGCCCAAGATTGTCGAGTTGCAGAGTTCCGATAGTATTTCAGCTTCTCAGCATATTATGTGAATACACTTGGTATTATCTTTACAAATCCTTTCCCACTGAAACTCCATCACTTCCCAACCTCACCTCTTCAACTCGAACTAGGATTCTAAACCTAGACTTATATGCTATTAATTCAAACTTCACCCAAATGCCAATTGTGATCCAGATCAATCCTAATCTTCGAGCAATCGTACTCCACTTAGGACTCGACCACATCAGAAACCAACCCTGATCTTCAAGCAATTAATCCTACTCCGCCAAGGGATCGGCCATCCAACAATAATACATTACTGGGCCGAGACTCACATCCTCCTTTCTGGATTGATATCAATTCATGCCGAACTAAAATTTCAGGCTCAAACTGTGTCATTCTGCTCACATTTTTTTTCCAGACATTTCTTCGCACATTTCATTCCCTTCTTAAATAGCATGCTTTTCGTCTATCTTTAACACCATATAAATATTAAAATAAAAACACAATAGTTATTAAAATACATTATGAAAAAATATATGTTTTAACACTCAACATAATGAGAAGTTTCTTTTGAAACAAGAAAATTGTCACCAAGAGTACGTTAAAATATAAACCAATGCCCTGTTTGGATCATGACGATATGTAGTCCAACATGTCTATAATATATATGTTATGACTCCGCTGAGTTGACCTCTCTAAGTTGATACCGATGAAGAAATCACCGTGGTTGATTTGCACTTTCCTTTCGAAGAGAGAGAACTAATTTCATTACTTGAACTGGATTAATTCCAGCTACATATATACATATATATATATATATATATATACACACACACATACATATACATATATATCAACTAATGCAGCTTATGGCCTCAAGTTCCACGCCGAGGAACCAAGATTTGAAACCATGAAAGCAACAGCTTAAACAAAGTTTTTGGTTCGACTAAGATTTGACGGTCTCTCCTAATTTGTAGAAAGTAACCAAAGCAATCACTTCTAATTTATAGGAATATAATATGACTTCAAAACCTGTAGAATAGAGAGACGAAAGAAGTTGAGGCCACAAGGTAGCAGCCGTGCCGACATATGCTGAGCAGCTAAGTTTTTGGAAAGCAGAAGTAGGGGATGATTAGAAGCATGAGCCAAATATAAAACAATTATAAGGGTGCTTTCAAGATGGAAAATGGGCATCATGATGTACACTTGGTTTATGGCTAAACTAGTTTAATTAACACCTATTTGGGCCCAAAATGACATTGGGCCGAGCTCGGACTATCCTCGGCCCAGGACCCGCGCGAAGGTGGTGGGTCGGCGCTATGGGCCGCGGATTAGGAAGAATCCTATCCGGAGAAGGAAGGAGGAAAAGATAAGTATAAGAATGAGATAGAGGCCGAGACCTATTAGGAGAAGGAGTCCTGAGGGAGCCGAAGTAAAAGTGAATCGAGTTCGCAATTGGAGGCAGGTTCAGAGTTCTAGTTGGATTGGGATCGGCCGAGATAAAACTGGATTAGTATCGGCTAAGGTAGAGTTAGATTAGGAAGAGGAAGTCCAATCCAAGGACGGATTGAAGTATTCACGGTACTATAAATAGAGGGGAAAGCACAACATTCAGCTCTCCAACTCAACACACAAAACTGCCCTGCGCAAACTCTCTCAACCTTTTGATATTTTTATTTTCTTGTCAGCCGACACATCTTCAGTTTGGATAAACAGCACTGTGAAGGCAACCGGTGATATCTTCAGTTTGGATAAACAGCACTATCGCCGTAGAACCAGTCGATCGCGAAGCACCTTCAGTTTGGATAAACAGCACTGCATCGAGGCCGGTTGGTTACCTATCCAAGTCTCGGTAGAGAAGGATTTTCGAATCCTTATTGGCAGAGGTTATCTCACCAGCCTTCTCGGCGAAGTGAGGTATTACTAGTTACCGAGCTTGGCACATCGAACGCCGAGTTGTTTTATGATTGGATACTCGCAGGTTGGTTTCAGACGTCGGCATTCAGACGGCCGAACCACTTTCACCATCAAGACCTATATTTGTTTCGAGTATCTGTGCCCTTATACGTTGGTGTCGAATCGGCGTGCTTATACCTTCACGAATATAATCACCGTGACCGAATCCGGCGCCGACGAGTCGTGAACTTCGCAAGACTAGTAGCCTTGTCTTCAGGCTCTAGAACCCAAGGGCCGAGGCGCGTTCCTTCCTCGGCCGTGATCGCAAGATTTAGAAGTCAGCCGCGCACACAACGCAACATCAACATTTTACTCACCGGTCGAGTTCGGCCGTCGAGTTGGCACGCCCCGCATTCAACCGAAGGATGTAGTTAGCTCATAGATTATTCGGCCTGCGTGCCACGTAGGCTTGGTAGTTTTTAGGGTCAACAACACCATAAAGACCTTTTTATTTGTGTCAATGTTTCCAGGATATGTGACAAAGTTAAAGTAAGTGCTTTTGGCTTAACTGAAGCCGGGAATGGCAGCTCAAACTACTTTAGGGGGCGTGGAGAGAAAAAAGTGTTTTGTGATATTCTCCTTTCGTAACAAGTTTATGATAATTTCATAAGATACGAACACTGTAAAACACGAAACACTGTTAAATCTATTATATATTTCGTGTTTAGCTTTCACTTACGCTAATCAACGATTGTCTTTAACATTCAATTATTGTCCAGACATCTGGCACAATTGTTTGTAGCAAGATCATAGGAAAGGCTTCAACTTATGGAAGTGGAACAAGAATCTAATAAGTATCAAGCGATGAAATTATAGTAAACATTGTCTCTCACCAATGTGGGACAACTCTCAACACGCCCCCGCACGTGTGGCGGATTTTCAAGCCTACAAGTGGACAACAACTGGGTGACATGGAGCGCGTGTGGCCATTGGGCTTCACACGTGGACAACCTGGCTCTGATACCACGATGAAATTGAGGTTCCACCATAAAACCAATTGGCAATACAGGGAGGTAGCTCAAGATCATATACGCACATAGCAAACATTGTCCCTTACCAATGTGGGACAACTCTCAACATCAAGTACAAGTAGAACCTCCAAAAATATAGTTTAAAATCAAAGCTGCTTTTTTAGGTTTTAATCATGGTTGGAAACCTGAAATCATTCAGAATCCAAGAAAGATCGACACCGCAAAACAATAAAAAAGGGCACTTTTTTCTGGTAATTCTGTAGTCTAAAGTGAAGTTTATTGAACCAAACATTCATATAAAGTAGAAGTTCTGTGCTAATTTTATGTCATTAAACTTGATTTTTGCACCTTTAACCGTAAAAAATAGCAGCCAACTTGAACTTTTTTTTAGTTTCCTCCTAAAGTCCTTCAACAGTAAACAGCTTTTTTATTCCTTTTAAAAAAGCGACTTTGTTTATTTCACTAACAAAATCACTTTTGTTGCATACGGACAAGCCCTAGTTGACAATCTAAAAGCACTTTCAAGGGGATTCATTTGCTTTACTTGAAGGTGGAGGGAGACTCAGAGATCCTTGTTGATATATTGTTAAAGCGAGTATAATATTCATAAGCTTCTTGTATGTTTCAAAACACCTGGTTTCATCATATCTATTGTGAGGCTAATTTTTGTGGTTGATGCGCTTGTGGATGTAACTATTCTCCCACAAATGCACCTAACGAGGCGAGTTCAGCGTGGTTAGAGAACTTTCGTAATTTTAACTGCTTGAGAAGATTTTGTTTGCAACTTTTTCCCTTTCGTAAGATGTTTTATTTACTTTACATTATGAGTAAAAGAAACTTGAAACAAGACTTGTTCCTTCCTCGATCTTCTTCGTCATTTGTTTTAGAATGACTTGATTATTTTGACCATCGATGTTGCTATTCTGCTTGAACTATATACATCTTTGCACATACCACCAATAAACTAACTCGTTTGGATGCGCTTTTAAAATGACTGAACCCGCTTTTGATGAATTGTTTTTGAGTTACAAAAGCACTTCAAGTGCTTTTCCAGGATTACCAAGAATTGATTCTAAAAACACTTTCATAAAAGGTGCGTTCAATCATTTTAAAACGAGCCCTAATGTATGTACTGTATTTTATACAAATGTTTTTTTTACTAATAACAACTTTAAAGTTAAAGATCAATCAAGTAAGTTGCTGGATAACAGAACATAAATACGCAGACATTGTTTTGATCAAAGATATTCGATGTCAACTTAAACCTCTAAATCGAGCTAACTACAAGTTTTCGAGAAGAAATCCGGATGCATCTGCTGCCATAAATTGTTGAATAAATATACCAAAAACACAGCATAAGATCAGATCACGAAAAAGTTGAGTCTCAAAGCACACAAAGTGAAAGTGATAATTTATACAAGGATGCTTATTATTTTGAATTTAAGGAAAAATGAAGAAAAAATTCCTTTTCCGCTGAAATGCATACCAGGAACTCATCACCTTTCCCTATTCTATTTATTCCATAGTAGCTAGGAGATTCGAACCTACGATTGATTCTCTTCTTCGACTAAAAGAAGAAGCAAAAGCCGTTCAATAATACGGGGCGACTTTACCTCTTGGAACATGAAAATGTCATCGGCAGATGTTTCAAACTGGAAACATCAAACATCTCCATAAACCTCTGATCCGCAACTCTCGCTTTCGCAGCTGCAAACCGCTGGTATTCGTCAAAAACAGACGTGAGGCACCATCTCTGCAATTTTCTCAAGCACCCCACCAGACAACCCGTTCGATGCTGAAAAATTACGACCAAAGTAAACAACCATCTACAAGTATAATGCCATTGATTCTCAAAATTAGGGAGTGAACATATAAGAATCCAGTAGTGTACATACCTTCCCTCGTTTACAATGAATTAAGACAGGGTGATTCCTTACATCTGCATTGCGGACAAGTAAACTAATGTAAGCCACAGTGTTGCAATTCTGGTTCAGTAAGAAATTAAGTGAAATATTGTTAATTCTGTGCCGTACCGAGGACAACTTTTAGTGCTTCACGGATTGTATCATCCGGGATGTTTACAAAAGGCTCCTGAATGCACAATTCAATTTTGAAGATCAGTTCGTATATTGTTGGATAATTCATGTTAATAAGGAACTTTATCAACAATCAAACAACGAAGTAATTAAAGATATAAAACAAGGATAGTCGACTCTATCATTGTTTCCCAGAAATAAAGGAAAACTGATCCTAAATCCGTTTCATCATGTAACGAAAATTAAAACTAAGACTGCCACTCGGACCAAATGACATTGAGAGAAGAAATGTTAAAAAACCGATCCTAGATGTTTATATATTTCAACAAAGATTCTCAACTTGAGCACATAACTTGGTGTATAAAAATTACTGCACGCCAATCCGAGCCACTGTCCTAGAGTGAGATGGTACCAACTCCTAGAGTGAACTTCTGTATCGGATATATCTTAGAGTTCTAATTGCAAGAGGCTTTGCAGAAACCATATCGGAACACTAGATTGATTTTATCTCATCCCAATTGTTTTAAGTTCAAGTATGCTTACTTTGAGTATCATTCTGTGAGGTGAAGTTTAAAATGCACGCTGGACAATTTTTTCAAATGGTTTCTAGGATCAGTGTTCTAATACATCTTCGGGAGTTTGTGTTTTTGCCAATGTAGTTGCAATAAATCATCGGGGATGTATGAAAGTACGTAGTTCAGTGTCAACAGACGGTATCAACGAAAGGAAATGATTTTCACCCTCCCATTTTCTCCTCATTCACTCCCCTGCTCATTTCTATCCGTTGATTTCCCATTGATTATTCAATCCTATGGCTAAAAACAAGAGGGAGTGCAAGGGGATAAAAGAGAGAGTGCCGATATCATTTCTCTTGACAAAATACACATCACATGTTTCCTTCAATACCAAAAAGGGACAAAACATTAATCAGTTTAGATAATTCATCCATTAAAAAATGGAAAGAATAAACTCATGTGATTAGTGTACATCCCACAAACAGAAGGTAGGATTCCATGAAAGAGTGTTTCAGTATATGTGACAGAAACTCGTGGCCCTCTAGTTAGATATATGCCAAGACAAAATAACTGTCATCCCATCCAAAACCAAAACCAACAAACAATATCCCACACAAATAGAAAAAAAAAATCGTTATTAACAAAATTATGTAATTATATATAATTTTTTTTAGCCAAAATGGTCACTGAGATTGATATAACTCCTCACTTGGTCCTTAAGATTTAAAATCGATATAATTGGTCTTGAGTTTGTCCACTATCAACTATTTTGGCCATTTCGTGAAAAATCTCCGTTAAATAAAGAAAAAATGACAAAATAGCCTTAATTTTTGTCAAATCAGTTTGGCCCATTGTTTATTACATTGAGGCTATTTTTGTTATTTTAGTCTTTATTTAACATATTTTTTTTCACGGAAAAACCAAAATAATTAACGGTGGACAAATTCAGGGACAGCTTTTATTGATTTCAAATCTCAAGACCAAAGTGAGGAGTTATGACAATCTCAAAGACCATTTTGGCTAAAATTTCTTATATATAATTATTGAAGTTATCAGACAAAAGGAACAACAACAAGAAGGACATCCACAACAAATGGCCATTATGACTCAACTAACAAAGCATCTTGACGAGGATAATGAGGAATATACGTATGACTGTACGAGCCTCATTCTCCTTGTCACCTGGTGACCAAGGATTTATGGTCACCTATTGTTGGATTTGATATCAAGGGCTGAGATAAAACTTTAACAACACATTTATTTATTCTTCATCCTTGATATCAAATTTATGGGTGAGTGACCACGCATTCATCAGTCACCATATAAGTAATTATGTACTACTTGATTGATTTATTCAGTAACTATACACACGTATATGTACCCCGAAAATCAGGCAACTCACAAGTCTCCGAACCCTACTTCATTAATGAACAATCCAATCACTTTTCTTATCTCTTACTACAGTCTACAGATACCAAGTACAAGTCTTCCTCCCGATACTTTAGATCAAAGACGGTCCATTTACAATGATCAATTTAAGTAGAAAATTAAACATAAGCCTAACGAGATCCAGTCGAATTGAGCAATACACATACCTTGTAGCCTTCAATTCCAAACTGAAAAAGCTTAATCCCGTTGGACTTTAAAAACTCCGTATTCGGCTCTGGATACGGCTCCGGACACAAACATCTACATACATGTGTACATAATCACATTAGGATTACATAATTCAAATCCAAAAATTAAACAAAAATTTAGAACACTTCAATTGCACATGAAAATTTGGTGTAACGGCGACAGACTCCGTTTTATTAGAGTATGTTCTGAGTTCAAATTTCATAGACGACAATTATTAAATAAAAAAATATACATATAACACTTTAAATTAATCACACTTATCATTTTTTTTCTTTTTCCGGAAATGAAATTAATCAAACACTCACACACGCATATATACACACACGCATGTATATGAGCAGTAAACGAATTTGCTTACATGATGGAGCGGAGGCCTAGAGTGTGGAGGAAGGAGAAGTTGGCGGGCTCCGGGAAGCCCGACCTGAAAATGCCGTTATCGACCAAGGAGAAGTTGAGCGGCGGAATGAAGAGGTCGTCGGCGCAGTCGTCGGCTCCGGAGGTCTGCTTCGCCGGAGAGAGCTGGACGCCTCCGCTTCCGGCGACAACTTCGATTGTTCTGCACATCTCGCTCTCGCTGTCGGTCTCTTGATCCTCCGGATGATGAAGATTATTGAGCTCCAGTTTCATGTCAGCTTATCGAAGAGCAGACGACTGACGAGGAGAGAGAGGGGCGTCGTTTTTATAAAGAGAGAAAATCGGGGCTTTTGGGGATCGTTTCGGATATTCTTTATAGCCTTTTGCCTTTTTTTTTTTTTTTTTTTTTTGGTGAAAGACAGTTGAAAACACTACTTTAGATGTTAGTCAGCCGGTTACTGTCTCGATTAATGCCTAAATGTTTGAAAATTAAGAAATGATGCTTAGACCTGATGAGGTACTTGCTAGACCCGTCTAGGTCGCGACTCAATTAGACAGACAATATATAACTTTAATTTTGTATTTTTATTTTTTTAATAAATTGTAAGAGACTTATTACATACTTAACTGAACACACATTATATCATTGATGCCCTCGTTTTTATTATGTTATCAGAAAAGGAAAGGAGAGGGAAAGTCAGGTGGTGTAGATGAGCAAGAAACGGGTGTACTTTTCCTTATCATTTTTAAGCGGTAGTAATGCTGATAACTTTATTTACTATTAGTTTATGCGTTTTAAATTTTTATGTTTCTAGTAGAGTTTAAATTCATCTAACAATAATAAATAAATAGTGACATTATCATTATTTGAGAGCAGTGAGTAAAAATATTCTGAGTCAAAAAGTGGGAGATTTATTATTTTTCTGTATACTCAAGATTTCGGGAGTTATCTTTACAAAAGTAAAGTTCATTTTTTAACTTCATATTAATTTCTTTACCGATCTCAAATTCGAGATATGACATCGTCTTTAGACACCACTCATGAAAAGGGCGTGTAACAACCTTAATATTCTCTTTTTCCAAATAAATACAATTATTTTCTTCCTTTTGTTATGAACATCTTAATTATTGAATAGATAGTCAATTATTGATGTGATCACATGATTTACCTATATGGCACATCAAAGAAGAATCGGCCGCTGAAATTTATTTTACTGAATTTGTAACTTGGTAAAAAATTTGTCTTTCTTTTTTATTATGTGTGAACGGATAAAATAAAATAAACTATGAGAAAATAATTCGACCTCTCATTTATAAAAGTTTGCTTACTTGATATGTAATATCTCAACAATACAATCAATAAATGTGATTTGAATATTCTTACACGCCGAGTACTCAACTTTGCTTATTGATTTCTGTGCACGAATGAAATTGTTTTTGTTGATGTAGATTGGTTATTTTCTTAATTTTAGGACAATACATATGAAATGCAACGAAACATAATTACTCATAACGTCTTTAACTATATGATTAGTTTTACTGATCACCCCAAATTGGGCATTTCCTTGCATAATTATACCATAAACCTCCAATCATAATGATTCTAATGACTTGTTTAATATTCCAAATGATGATCCAATTGAAGCATCAACCTCCGCCTCACAAACCCAGAAGAACAAAAAGGGTTTTGCCACTTTGGATATTTTAATATCTTATTAAAAAAAAAAAGAAAAAAAAAAGAGAGAGAGGGCATGAAAATGGTACATTCTGAGGAATATGCTTACCGCCATGAGTGAGAGACAAGAAGGTGGCGTCTTTGTATTATAGTGCCTTTGGGAGTGCGAGGCCGCGCGCCACGTCCTTTATCTCGTCGGCTTCTGTAAAATCCCACCACCAGACCGTTCTCTGATTACTCATTGCTGATTTGGCTGCCTTGCTACTTCGACATGGCTTTATTAGAGCACGTCTACTTCTAAAAAATACGTTGGTGCTCAGCCCATTTAATCCACTCAAATAAATAGTGATCCCAATGAATAATAATTGGTCAAATGCATCTTCACTCTTAAAAAATGCATTGGCAAAGTCTAAAAAATGACTTGGCACAAATGCATCTCCACCTCTAAAAAATGTGCTGGCCTATTAAAATAATATTAATTTTTTTTTGCAAAATAATAAAAAAAAAATAGTTTTAATTTCGGATAGGGTTTTTAACAAATCTTGTCATGTCACGTGTCATTTTCCGAAAGTACTATTTTGTGAATAGATTTCGGATAAGATTTTCAACTAATCCCGACGTGCCACGTGTCACTATCTGTTTACAATAATTTAGCCAATATTTCAATAAGCTTCCACGTAGCCATTTTTTTTTCACAGAACAGTATATGAAAGCCTTGGTTGAAAGTGTTGAAAATATTGAAATATGGTGTAAGGTGAAAGATGATGGTTAGGTATTTATAGAAAAAAAAAATTCTGTATTTTAAAACCATTTTTAATAATTTTTATTAAGTTAATTAATATGAACAGTTGGATTTGAAAAAGATTCGAATCCAATAGCCTAGATTTGGACACGTGGCCAATGGTCATAATTCTGACCATTTTCTTTTCTTTTCTTTTCTTTTTTTTTTACGTTTTTTGGGGCGAAAATCGTGGATCGTTGATCTTGTGTTCGGACGGCCCGGAACATGCCACGTCACTAGCCATTGGGTTTGAATTTCAAATTTTTTTACCGTTGGAAATCCAACGGTTCAGAAAACTAGGCATTGGTAATCCAGTCTCCCGCTCCACTTTATTGTGCCTGCAACGGCAGGCCCCGTCGCCTTTTTCTGTCAGGAACGTGCGCCCATGCGCTCATGTGATACACCCCGACTCGAAATGTCTACTAGGACTCCGACTCCAGCTGTGATGGTCGACACCTGGAAGGTGATGAAGCCATAAAGTGTAGTGATGTGGAAAAATGTGAATAAATTTAAACCTAAAAGTACCTAATCAAAAGAGTGCGCTAGTGAGCGAGTTTGAACCCATTTCACACGTGACTTCAGAGCATAAGAATAGTACAGTAAATAGGGTGAGGGTTATACCATTGAAGATAACCATCTATTGAGATTTGCCAAAGTTCTCGTTTATACGTAGGCACAACTACTAAACCTGGATGGGCGAAAAAAAAACATAAGGGTGAGTGGGCACAAAAATAAAGGTTTGTAAAACACAGATATTTTCTGAACAGACTAACCCCTCGCTGTAAAACAGGTATAGTTTCCAAAAAATCATACTACATATAGGTATGAAATTGAATACGAATCAGCAGTCAATCCATAAGCATGTTATATCACAATATCGTAACAATAATATGAATAAAATCAGGTGCTCAGCAACCTAGGCTAGCACACCAGTTGAAGTCACCTAATGTGACCTGTACGACTGGTCCTATTGCTCATCAATCTATGTTACCACACGAGTCGGAGTCGCCTAATGCGACCTGTACGACAGGGCTAGGTGTAATAATATACGCTCTAATGCTATGATCACGTGAAGACTAGCGCTATACGTGGTCACCTACGAGTCGAAGTCGCTTAATGCGACATGTACGATAGGGTGCAGAAGATGAACATACACGTGAAGGACTGGCTCTGGCCCAAGGCGGAACACTAACACCAGGGTGCATCAATGATGAGCACTACATGAAAATATGCATGCCATAATGATTCAACGATTGCAATCAACATAATAAACTTACCTGAACTTACATGCGCATCCCGTAGGATTACTTTAACATTTCACAACAGTACAATTTTATGAGTAGGTAAAATGCATATGAATATGCCATGACAATATATAAATCTCAACCACATAACAACATTTTTTAAAATTTATAAAACATGACATAAAATGCATAAATCAATTTAAAAGCATTTGTGGAAACTATAAAGTTTATAATATATATATATACACGAAAACAAATATGCCTACTCATAGATACGCAGTTGGAACGAAGCTTCCACGCCTTAATTGACCCCGTACGTCCTCGAGATACGTTTCCCTTATACGTGAAATTACTAATTTAATTAGTTTGATAATACATATACGGAAACTTAAATAAAACCTCCGTAGTTTGTTCAAACATAGGGTTTGAATTTACGAAAACAATCTACTCGACGTCACGAACCCACACAAATTGACAGAAAGTCAATCGGAGGCCAGACGCACCGCTACTTGCCGCCTAGGCCACGGCCATACACGCCACCACGCGCAGTCCAGACTCTAACGGACGTTAGGAATATTCCGTTAAGTAACTAAGAGATGTTAACAGCGTTACATGACGCCGCTAGAATATTCCGTCAACTTTGGCAGAATATTCCCTTGTCTTCTCTGCCGAGCCTGGCCGGTTGCCGCCATCCGCCACCGTTTGCTGTCGTCTGGTTTTGTCGAATTCTGGAAATCTTCGCCGAAAATTGGGAAAAATTTCAAACCTTCATATCTTCTTCATTTCTCAACCATTTTCACAAAATTTTATATGGAAATGAAGCTTATGAAGAGTAGAACAAGATTGTACCTTCTAAAAGTCCAAAAATGGACGGGAAGTGGCCTAAAAATGGTTCGAAAGGTTTGGTTAAAAACTTCACTCCTCGAAACCTTGTGTTTCGAGGTTATTTCTTCTTAAAACTTGTCTCAAGAGCCTCGGGGAGTTGTAAGGAAGCTTCTACAACCTTCAAAACTCCGTGACTCGGCCTGCAACTCGTCAAACCAAAGCTCACTGAGGCGGACCTTCTGAGTTGGACGTCCAAAACTTGGTCGAAACCTGATCTGATTAGATGGTTGTGCTCGTGGATTCAAGGGGAGCACGGCGGTGCAGTTTTGAAGTTCAAACTGAGAGATTTGGGGTTTGTTTGAGAGAGTTGCTAGGAGAAAAAGAGTTCGGGGAGAGAGAGAAAAGAGAGAGAGAGAGAGAGAGTGTGTGTGTGTGTGTGTGTGTGTGTGTGTTCTCAAAATTGATTGGTGAATGGGAGTGTGAATGATGGTATTTGATTGGGTGAGGTAAGAGAGTGATTTGTTTTGATTGGTGAAGAGGAAAATCGAGGGAAATGAATGAAGGAGAAGATTTTAAGGGTTGTGATTGGTGGGATTTGAAATGGGGAACACATATCCACCAATCAAGGAATGGATGGATGGATTTTGTACAAGTTTAAATGTACAAAATATGTCCTCTTGACAGTGTCCCAACACTGTAAATTCGTATGTACGTGTACAAAAATACCCGTGGTTAAAGTACTTTAACGAAGCGTAACTTTTTCGTTACAGATCCGATTCGAGTCTAACACGTGTTCACGTGTTTGCAACGACAAGTACTAAACAACTACGACACTAGGAAAAAGAATTAAAATCCGAAAAAATCATGTCCACGTCAGGCTCCACTTTTTCCAAGAAAATGGCAAAATCGTTAAATTACACCAACGAAAAAGAAATTACAGTGAAAAATAGGGATGGGTCGTTACACATGTTTCCCACGCGCCTGAAGCAAAAAAATCGATAGTGCCTTGTGACGTCACATAGGTCGGGACATTGCTCAGCACGTTTTGGGCCGGCCTACAAGCAAGCTTGGGCTGGGTGCCATCTTATTTGGATCGGCTGGAGGGTTTTTTAGGGAAGCCACCCTATTTTTGAGGCTTTGTGCCAGCCTACCCCAATGGGGTGGAGTTGCTCTTAGGGCTAGTTTGAGGTGGCAAATTTTTTTTTTTAACTGCTCCTGTTGCGTTGTAAGAATACTATGAATAAAAACAATTAAGTATTTGGTAAACCATAGTGCTAAAAGTGCTTTTAGCATAAAAAAAGAAAAGAAAAAGAAAAAAAAGGGTAGTATTGTCAATACAAAAGTTACCGTTCACCTGCCTTCTATGAGATAAACACTTTTTTGAGAAGTATAGTTAGAGTTGCTTCTATTTTAGGCCCATGATTTTGAAAAAACACATTTTTCTTTCTTTTACCAGACACTATTTTTGCTCCAACTTTTTTAAGAAGCTGCTTTAAAAATAAATTATACAACTCCAAATTAGCTCTTATTGCGCGTTTACTAATCCGTAATCAAATTGAGAGGAATTGAATTGAGGGGGAATTGGATTGAGGAGGAATTGAAATGAGGTGGAATCAAAATCAGATTCCTGTTGAAGATGTTTACTAAACTGTCTGGAATCAGATTGAGAATGATGTAGATTCCATAATAGCTGTTTACTAATTTACTTGAATCAGAATCAAAAGCAATTTGATTACTAAAATGCCCTTGTATATAAACAAAATTTTAATTTTATTCAATTATTTTGTATATATAAAACTAATACAATTATTTACAAAAATTAAGAAATATTTGTTAATTAAACTACTCAAACTTGTGTGCCTCTGTTGACCCTAAAAACTACCAAGCCTACGTGCCGCGCAGGCCGAGTAACTAATAAGCTAACTACGTCATTCGGTTGAATGCAGGGCGTGCCAACTCGACGGCCGAACTCAGCCGGTGAGTAAAATGTTGATGTTGCGTTGTGTGCGCGGCTGACTTCTGAATCTTGCGACTGCGGCCGAGGAAGGAACACGCCTCGGCCTTTGGGTTTTAGAGCCTGAAGACAAGGCTGCTAGTCTTGCGAAGTTCACGAATCGTCGGCGCCGGATTCGGTCACAGTGATTATATTCGTAAAGGTATAAGCACGCCGAATCGACACCAAAGTATAGGGGCACAGATACTCAAAACAGATATATGTCTTGACGGTGAAAGTGGTTCGGCCGTCGGAATGCCGAACTCTGAAGCTAACCTGTGAGTATCCAATCATAAAACAACTCGGCGTTCAATGTGCCGAGCTCGTTAATTCGTAACACCTCACTTCGCCGAGAAGGCTGATGAGATGACCTCTGTCGATAAGAACTCGAAAGCCCTTCTCGACCGAGACTTGGATAGGTAACCAGTCGGCCTCGACGCAGTGCTGTTTATCCAAATTGAAGGTGCTCCGCGATCGGCTGGTTCTACGGCGATAGTGCTGTTTATCCAAACTGAAGATACCACCGGTTGCCTTCACAGTGCTGTTTATCCAAACTGAAGATGTGTTGGCGAAGAAAATAAAAATCTCAAAGTTGAGAGGTTTCGCGTAGAGCGAGAATTTGCGCATGGCAGTTTTGTGTGTTGAGTTGGAGAGGGTGAATGTTATGCTCCCCCCTCTATTTATAGTAGCGCAAATACTCCAAACCGTCCTTGGATAAAAATCCTCTTCCTAGTCTAACTCTACCTCAGCCGATACTAATCCAATTCTATCTCGGCCGATCCCAATCCAACTAGGACTCTGAACCTGCCTCCAATCGCGAGTTTGATTCGCTTTCTTCTCGGGACTCCTTCTCCTAATGGGTCTCGGCCTCTATCACATTCTTATACTTATCTGTTCTTCCTTCCTTTTTCAAATAGGACTTGATCCTCCTAATTCGTGGCCCATGGCGCCAACTTACTACCTTCGCGCAGGTCCTGGGCTGAGAATGGTCCGAGCTCGACCCAATGTCATTTTGGGCCCAAACAGCCTCACACCGCATACTATTTACCATAATAGAAAATCAATATAAATTGTTCTCCAGCAAAACGAAGAACACGACAGGGCTCTGGGCTTTTGCTTCATAGATCATGCGATTTCTGTGATTTCATCATGAATCTTTGCTTCATTTTCAATATTTTAGGTCTTCTCTCTCAAATTCCATGCAGAATCTGCATCTCATTCATCTTCTCCGGTTCGGCCTGAAGTTTTTGCTCCAAATTCATTTCCGTCAAACCCTAACTCTGCTTCAATAAACATTGGCAACATGGTTCAGATCAAACTGAAGCGCGATAATTACCTATCGTGGAAGTCTTGCTAGTAGGAGTCTGGTCAGACGATGACCCTGGTCTGTGATGGGGGTGGCGTTGGGGAAGTTTTGCTGGTCCAAGATTAGAAACAGAGGGACCGAGGGACAGAAGCAGGTTGAAGGGAGGAGAAGATAATGGTGTTTTGGGTAGAAAAACCTGATTCTGGATGAAGGCTTTGTCCTGGAATCCGAATTCTAGCTATTGTTCAGTAGTCTGATTCCGGGAATATCAGGAATTGGATTGCTGATTTTGAGTGGACCCCACATAAATGTTTATTCCCAAATGGATAGTAAACACTGGAATCCTTTCAATCAGGAATGATTCCCTTTCATTTCATTCCAACCCCGGTTGGTAAACACGCCATTAATCTATTCAAATTATAACGCTTGTTGAGTCGTGATGATAGTTATTACATTGACATGTTACGTGGTAATACCGTATGGTGAGTATATGGATTCTAAGATGACGTTTAGAATCTTGATTAATCATATTTTCTTATAGGTTGGGTGTTGATTTAAGTAATTAAACTCTTGCCTTCAAAAAAAAAAAATGTAATTGAACTCTTAGATACTCGACTAGTTTTGGTAAAATGGGTTAATTGATGACGATTAGAACTTCACATGGTTTGAGGCTTTTGGAGCCTTTTAACTGAATTATTCAAGGGTGTCTATGTATTTGGTCATTGCTGACATTGGACTGAGTTTTTGTGAATTTAAAAGTTAATCCTGTAAAAATAATAATAATAATAATAAATTTGCTTAACTTTTTCATGCTCCCTTTCAACTTTGGATCAAATAATAGAGGCATGAATATATGAAAGAGGCATGGATCAAGTAGTCTAGCTACTGACGATATCTCATTCAACTAGACCAAATAACTACATGTAAGCACGTACAAACTGAAAGTCTCGATGAATTCTTTGAGTTTTAAGATTAAGAGCTTGTTGGAATTCATAAGTGTTTTGATAAAAGCGGTTCATTATAACACGTTGAAATTTTTATTAAAAATTTGCTTGGAAGTGTTTCTTAGTATATGGCATGTAATTCTCCAAAAACTACTTATACAACCAATAATCACTTCTAACTAAAATGTCAAATGCAGTCATAAAGTGTTTTTAACTTTCTAAAAAGCAATCAGAAACACAAACATACTCTAAGGATACACAATAGCACACAAAGGCATGAGTCTACTATCCTTGATCACTCTTTTATTACGAGAATATTACTACTACACGTTAGAGGTCATGGCGTTTTAGCTCTTTTCTAATAGTGCAAATTGCATTGGGTATTGTCCTCAACTTAACTATTGCGTCTAATTGTGCAAGTATTTGATCCACAACTTTACCTAAATAACATTCTATCACACTTGGATCACGTGTCTGTGCGGATAGACACAAAAACACCCTCCCATGGCCACCACCCACGAGATGAGATCTTCTGCACCCATTTTTGCATGTGGCCTCCCTGTGCCTTTGTTAATTGAACTAAACATAATTAATGTTAACTTGACAATAATTAAAATAATAAAAAATAAATCAAATTCTCAGACAATTAACAAAGACACAGGGAGGCCACATGCAAAAATGGGTGCAGAAGATCTCATCTCACCACCCACCACCATCGCATATAAGGACTCCACCCCTCTCACACAACACCCCTATCGCCCACCACCTACAGTACAACACCCAAGACCTTCTCCCTAATAAGTTAGCCCCTCCATGACATATCCCACCAGACCAATAGGGTGCATATATATAATTGATTATGGTTATCACACCCTTTATTAGTAGCATGCATGAGTGATCACTGATCATCGGAAGAGTTTTCGTGGATATATTTCCAACCTCTTTCGGCTCCACAAACTTACTTATGTATAATAAATATACAATGATTTTAATCCACCCTATCGTTTTCGAAGAAAGATGCGTTGCGTGCTCAGCCAGCATGATAGGATGAATTTTCAAGACTATTGAAAGAAGCAAATGCCCATTGCGATCATCGATGTTATGTTTCCACTTTCCACTAGGGATAAGGTACAACAAAGCGATAGATGTTGTCAATTTTCTAAGTAAACATCATATTACTTTAAGTTTTTCTCCAAAGTTTGTAAACTCCTTGATAAGTCATGCATCCTTGATAAGTTTGATAAGTCACTCTTATATTTTCCTATAGTACTGTGTTTATATTGCAAGGTGCTTATAGCTCAGCTAGCTAAAATAATTTATTCTTGTACTTGAAGTCTTGATCAGTTCAATTCCTTCCTCCCTTGATATCACTATTGCTTGTATAAAAAAATTGCCTTTATATTTATGACGTCATTCTGAAATTTAGAGTTTGTAATAGAAAGATAACTACATGCATAAACATGTAACCACAAATCTATAAGAGAATCATGCACTCGAAATTTCATGTTCGACTCTTGACTTTGCCATTATCACTTTTGTATAAAACTATAAGCATGAAATCCAAATTTAACTGTTGGTTAGCGTTAATGGTCCTTTTAATCTTGGACCCTCCCATACGTGCAACTTAAATTTGGCTGGTTTATACTGGACGGTATCGTTACCAAACATACTAACTTTTAGGTCGGTTTTGGCACTAGCATAAATAACTTGTTTAATGTGATTAGTGCATTTGAGCTTTTGCTCTGGCCAATCTGTTGGTATAATTATGTCCACAAATAATAGTTGCCCTTCAAATTAGGTCTAACGTCAACAATAATAGTGATCGTCCAAAACCATCTTTGTTAATTTTATAGAACAAATTTTTAGACTATATTTTGTAAACTACATTATGTAATGGTTGATGGTTGAACTTATTCCTTAAATCATTACAAAAAAAAAAAAAAAAAATCAACCATCAACTACCACATCATGTGTTATATAAAAGATGATCTAAAAATTTGATTTTTTTTCCTAACATTTTCCGTTCTCAAATATTGCTAGCTAGCTGGACCTCTCCCGATAATTAAGAACATTTTCTTCCGTCGCTATCGTTTACAGAGTCAATAAAATAGATTGAATTAGCTCCAAACATCAAAGCTTTGTTTGACATTTAAGATTCAATTATTTTCAAGAGGTAGCTAGCCAGCCACCAAATTACACGAAGTATAATTCATTGCTTCATAAAAAAAATTAACCATTATTCTGTTACCCAATTCACTGACTGTTGATAATATATACGTGGAGTAATCCAACTCTTTATGAGGAGAGGGGATCTTGTGTGGGGAAGCCAAATTAGGAACATGTGAGGGGTTTGGACCAAATTGTTGGCCAGGTTAGCGTAACAAATCAGGAGGTGGTGGGGGTGTGGAGTGTTGTTTGTGTCAAGGGCCAGACGAATGAGGTGGTTTGGCTTCTGGACCTAAAACTTTCTCCTTTATAAGGGCATGCAAAGTTTCTTACTTTTCTGGTATGTAACGACACTCCATATCCTCACACACCCCCTCATGAATGGCCTGCACTTGTGGCTATTAGGATTGTATTTATGTGAACCAACATTCTTTGATATCATCATAACACTAAGTAGCAATAGAATAATAACTCAACTCAGGACATCCAATGCCCCTTAATTTTCTGGTACGAGACTACACTTCATTTCTTCATAACAAGGTTGTCTAAACTCGAACATGTCCATATTTTCTTAGCATTCTAGTCCTCTCGATCAAGCCAACCCTAATTTTTTTTTATACATGCATTACAAGTTCATACAATACAGTTACTAATAAACTTTTGAAACTTTGAAAACCGAGAAAATTACGTAAAGGCATGTATGGTTGCGTATGGCATCTCTGCCCACCCATGCCTTTTCAAATGGAGAATTTGTGTTGCTTGTACGGACGCCAAGCTGGATAGGTTGACCATGGGAAAAATGGGGATGTGGCTACATTATCTTGTGAAGCAAGCAATAAATGGAGGGTTTGGGTGGTTTCGTGAGAAATGTGACAGGTGACTTTTGAGTCTTGACTATTTGTGTATTACTTCGCCAATCAGGTATTGACTTGTTTGCGGATAAAGAGGCACAAGCAACAACATTTGGTTGGATGTATAATATTTTTAATTACTTTTTCCAATATTGTATGTTGTAAGACTGTCAATTTAGATATTGGAGTATATTAATCGTCAATAAGATCATAATACAAAACGTTATTAGAATCCATGTGGAAAGAATCTTGTGTGAAAGTCAGGTTCCCAAGGCAATTCAAGTGGCTATTAGATCCTCATTAGTTGCGTATTGTATCAATTATCAAGTGCAAAATTAAACATCAGAGGAACAAATTCTTGATAATTTCAATTCAATTTTCAATAAAAACCAGTGAAAATTCTCTCCCGTACATTTTCATTCAACGATTAATATTTAACTAATTAATTTTTTTGATTAAATCTCAACCGTACGTTCACATGTAAAATAAAAAAGGTAAATTACACTTTACCATCTTAGGTTTATGGTCGATTTCAATTCCTTACAACATCTTTAAAACATTTCATTTTCATACCTAAAGTACTATTTTATTTCAATATAGTACCTCTGTTACATTTTCCATCCATTGATCCGTTAAGAGCTGACATAGCTGCCACATTTGTGCCACGTGGCTGCCAAATGTATGCCATGTGGCAAAAATAATAATTTTTTATTCATTTAAAAATAATTAATTAAGGAAAAATTATTTATATATTAAAAAAAAAAAACAGAAATCGTCTTCCCCGACCCACCTCCTTCTCCCATCCATCATCACCCACCACCAAAATCCCATCGAGCCCACCTCCTTCTCCCATCCCCATCACCCCTCCCAAAAATCCCCCATCACGCACCCCTAAAAATCCCACCCGAGCCCACCCCTTCTCTCAGTGGGACTTAGATCTGACCGGCCAGAGTTAGAACTCGACCGGGTTGCTGGTCAAGCCCCAACCAAAAATGGAGCTCAGGGACATCAAGAGGCAGCAGAGCCGACGTGCACCAGGGCCAATGTTCCCTGTCGCCGATGGAGACCACTTGGGCGAGCTGGTTGCTGCTGTTGCCGCCGATGGTGGTAAGGCCGAAGTTGGGAGGCTCGGGAGGGAGAAGAGGAATGGGAGGGAAGATGGGTTGGAGCAACGTCGTAGGCTTTGCATCGCCAGAAGCCAGAGGAGTTGCGTGGTGGTGAATTGAGGGAGAAACGGAGAGAGGTGAAAAGGGAGGAGAAGGAGAAGGTGGGGGTGAGGGGGTTGCAGAGGAGGGAGGTGGGTCGGGAGGGAAGATGGGTTTACGATTTATGTTGTTTAATTTATTATTATTATTATATATATATATATATATAATTTTTCTTTAATTAATTATTTTTAAAT
The DNA here is from genome assembly GCA_036320875.1 of Cotoneaster glaucophyllus. Lineage (NCBI taxonomy): Eukaryota > Viridiplantae > Streptophyta > Magnoliopsida > Rosales > Rosaceae > Cotoneaster > Cotoneaster glaucophyllus. The sequence goes on from CM070068.1 coordinate 6,838,730, forward strand.
AAATAAAAATTTATTTTTTATGCCACGTGGCATACATTTGGCAACAACGTGGCACAAATGTGGCATCCACGTCAGCTTTTAACGGATCCATGGATGGAAAATGTAACAGAGGTATTATATTGAAATAAAATAGTACTTGAGGTACGAAAGTGAAATGTTTTAAAGATATTGTAAGGAATTGAAATCGACCATAAACCTGAGGTAGTAAAGTGTAATTTATCAAAAAAAAAAATTGTGTGACTGGGCAAAGGTCATAAAATTATTGCCTGATTATTGTTTCTATCAGGCCCACCTTGGAAGACTGGGCTGCACAGATCTTTGGTCTTGGATTGCTGGCCCGCCCATTGCAAACTTGATTGGTTTGTCAAATTCTTCACAAACCACGAATAGTATTTTACATGGAAATATTCATAAACCATGCACCTAGGACCAACTCTAAAAGTTCACCCAGTAAGTAGCATGAGGACAGACTCCTCATATTTCCAACCTAAGCATGATGCCATGATGCCATGATGCCATAATGCTAACGTTTTAGGTTTGATTTAAAGAGAGTTGGGATTCTATCATAAAATCAATTGGTAATACGGAGAGTAACCCAATCTCTTATAAGCTCTTGCAAGGCCAACCTGGTCTGATACCATGAAAAAAGTTGAGCACTATAAAACCAATTGGCAATATGAAGAGTAGTTTAACTTACAAGCCATCCCTTCTCCCATCAATGTGAAATTCATTCTCAATATGATCATGTCGTTCTTAAATGTCGTCACGAAATTTCTTGATACTACTATTTGGATATAATTTAAAGATTTTTCTGGGACTGCTTTTGTTGCAAGTATTTTCGCTAAAGAAAATGTAGTTTCGATCGGACCCTAGCATTACACTTTCGCTTATAAGTATTTGAGTTTAAGCATCGAGCTTATGAAAGCTATTTTTCTTGTAGGAATCCATCATGGACTTATGAGTGTTAACTTCTCGCGTAGTTGCCGTTGTTTCTAGGACTCCCAACTAACACCTCACCTGCATACACTACTCTAAAAATCTCCACCTAGTGCCGCCTAGGCTCTACTTAGGCGTTAGGCGACTGACCATTTCCCCTTCCGATTAGCCTTTAGGCATTTGAAAGTTAAGAAAGTGTGCTTCGACTCGCTTAGGCGCTCGCCTAACCCGCCTAAACCCGCCTAGGCCACCCAATACCTGCCTAGGCACCCTCCTAGATCGCGACTCTTCAATAAAAAAATCGATGACTTTCATTTTGTATTTTAGTTTTTCAATAAAATGTAAGAGACTTGTTGAATACTTGGATGAACACTCATTATATGTTTCTTCCCCATGTTTTAAATATGTTTTAATACTTTTATAATCTACACGTAATTTTAGTTTGCAATTAATGTATCCCAGTACAATTATGTGTTTTTTTTAAGTAAATAAATAAACATTTACTCATACTATATATATATATATATATATATATATATATATAATACTTTACTTAAATCCTCCCAGACCCTTGCCTAGGCTCCGCTAGGCCCCAGCCCACCACCCGACTAGCGTCTAGTGTCTTCTAGAACCTTGCTTGCACACAAAGCTAACTCCACGGCCTTATATGTAGTATATGGCCTCGTTTGGCAGCTCGGACTGTACTGACTATTTCTGTCGGATAAGATAAATAGCCACCGGATAGTACTGACTAAATTAGTCTGGCGTTTGGTGCAGTATCAGACTAATGACCGTATTATTTATACCGTATTTGGTACTGAACCGGATAGGACAAGGGAAAAAAAATTGACAAATCTTTGTTTGTTTAATGAACTTTTCTCATATTTATACCTATTGAAAACCACACAAATTTTCAAATAACAAAGAAAAATAGTAAATTCCATACATCAAATGCAAAATATTTTCCAATAACATAAAAGAAGGTTCACGAAAAACAACTACAGTCATTACGTTATATAGATTAATCCAACCACATATCCAAGTTCATAAAATATACAAATGCAAGTTGGTTTCAGTAAGAAACAGTTTGTCCAGATAGCCAAAATATATGCATGTTGCTGCTTTGCAAACTCTTCCCTCTGCTTTGCTTTCTCCTTAAACACCAACAAACACAGGGAGCATCAACAAAACAAATATTTCCTGCAATCATAAAGGCCAGATGCATTAATGTCGCAAACACTAAGTCCCAATAAGAGAAATTTAACAAACAAAACCAAGACAACCCCACTAAAAATATGATAAATGCAATGAATAAAATAACTGAAAAAGCTTAAAAGGAACAAGATTTGAAAGCCAAACAAGACAAACAACAAAACGAAGACAAAGCTTCAGTTACAAACCACTGAAGTAAGTGCCATGGAAGGATCAACACACCACTGAAGTGAAACTAGCCAGCGTTTCCCTTCACAGAAGCTTAAAGCTTCAGTTACAAATAGAAAAATGAACCAAGACAATGTGTTATTCTCAGTTAACATATAAAACTTATGAGAAAATACTACCACACAAAACACAACAATTTTGTACAAGCATCAAATGCATGATATTCCATATAACATACTAGGTCCCCAACATATGCAGTCTAACAACTCTAACATGTAAACGGATTCCATATAACACACTTTAATCACTTCTTTTCGGCCCACATGATCTCTTCTTCTATTTAACCGCTCTTGACAATCTTGCAGCTTGCCCATCAAGTACAGAGTAACCTTCAATTCTTGCCCATCAAGTACAGAGTAACCTTTAGAGTTAATCATCTGCAGAAATTTTATATAATATTCCATTTGTCCATTACTAATCGTGTTCACCTAAGCATTTCAGTTCAAATTTTTTTACCATTAACGTTTGACCACTCCTTTAGTTACTCAATTATTTTAACATCATCATATCAACAATAAACACATAATAGCTAAATCAAAGCAAACTTTCACCATGCAACAGTCACTCAACAAAAAATCGAAAGACAAAATCTTGAAAATTCAACGAAATCCCACTAACCAAATCTCAAATCAAAGAAAATCCACATAAGAATTTGCAGAATAATGATATGGAAGCAGCTCATTTTTTAGCACAATTCTCGTGTCAAAATTTGACAAATCAAAGAAAACCCACATAAGAATTTGCAGAATAATAATATGGAAGCATCTCATTTTTTTAGCACAATTCTCGTGTCAAAATTCGACCCCAACAAACCCTAAAATTCGAAAATTCTAAATATAACACAAAATTACATAATCAGTTGCATAATTACAGAGAAAACAATAACTAGATTCAAACAATTGAAAGAAAATTGCAAGAAAAATAGAAGGAAGGGGAAGAACAGAGGGAGGGGCGAAACCTGGGAAGATGAAGAAGAATGAGAAGACAAATCTGGGAGCAGTGCGTCTGGAGAGGAAGGAGATACCGAGAGATTTTCTTGTACAATCTGGAGAGGAAGGAGAGAGCGAGAGTGTGTTCTCAGGAGGAAGGAGAGAGCGAGAGTGCGTTCCGACTAAATTGTACCGTGCTTTTAGAGGGGATAAGGAAACTGGTGTTTACCGTATAAAGAGGTGGGCCCGGATTATTTAATCCGGTGACTATTTAATACAAACGGACACCAAACACCATACCCCGTATTATTAGTCATATCCGATGTGTTATCCGACGTACCAAACAAGGCTTATGGGATTGAATTTAACACAAGAGTACGCTTTTGATTATTTGAGAATACTAAAAGTCAAATCAATAACTGTCTTTGTTTTTTATGATTGTTTAATTTGTGTTTAATCTAAGTTTTTTTTATTTTTTTTATTTTTTTATATATATATTTTTAGAATAAACGATATTATGTACAATAGAGTGTTGGGGAGTAAGTCAAGCCTGACAATGTATTAGCAATAATGTGGTTCAAATTCGTCTTTGGCGAGAATCAAATCTAAAACCTCTCAATTACAAATGAAGAGGAATACATCTAGACCGTAATACAAGTGACCCATTATGATTATATAACTGATCATGCTAAGCCCCATTATGTGAGCACAATATGAAATAAATATTGAGCTAATTACATTTCATAACCTTCAATTTTGAAGTAATTTTTAAAATGAATAAGGTAGTTTTAATTTTCTCTTATGGCTCCATAAGATTTTGAAATTGTATTATTTTATACGTTCGAGTTTATGATTGTCTGGTCCTTCATTAAATTAATGACGTACCTGGCCAGTGCCAGCCCTGTTAATAAGTTAACGTGATATAAAGCACTGATCATCATGGAACTTCCACTTCTCCTTAATCAATGTTTTATGTATCAAGACGACAACCAATTGCTAGACACTAAGTCCAAATTGTGCAGGTGTGGCTTCTACGCAGCCTAAAAACTGTGATATGACTACAATTTAACATAAGACATTCAAACAAAAATGTATTAAATGATACAATTTTTAAAACCTCAAAAGTGCATTATAAAAAATATTGAAACCTAACCTATTTAAAAACCAACTCAAACCTAAAAGATGGAAAAATGTGGGTAACCCTAAATATATTTATACTAAAAAGACGATTATATATAGGAGATAGATATAGATATAGATAGGCCCCCCACAACAATTCATGTGATAACAATGCATGTGACATAGTATGACGTAAAGGTTCCATGATGATGATCTTCGAGTAGTATTCACGGGTTTGAATCAGATATACTTACATACAAGTTGGGTTGGTTGGAGCACTCGAGCATATGAAATAAATGGTTGCAGAAGATCAATCTCTGTAATTATATATTGTACCTCCAGGAATGGCCATATATATTTGTCAGCAGGCCAATACATATTCACTTGGCCAATGCCGATTTACTGTTAAATTACGTACCAAAACCTGCAGCTAAATTAAATAAAAAGAAATTTAACCGTTTCAGCAAAAAAATTTCAGCAAAAATTCCAAAACCCTAATTTCAAAAGATGTGTTTTTGGTTTAAAAATTTACGTGTAGTAATATCTGAGATTGACTTTACAATATCGCAGGAGGGGCCAGTTCCGATGAAAGTGCAGAAGCAGCAAAGGGTATAATAATTACATGAGACATGAGAATTAGGGTTTGGGGGGTTTTGGTTTTGTGTGATTTTGGAAAGGTTGCAGAGAGGGACAAAAGGCACAGTGAATAAACTATGGGTTGCTGAAGAGACCCATCTGTAGCTAAAAACTCCTTGGGTTTTGTTCATGTTCTTTCTCCATCTGTACCTGTATCAGCAGCAGTAAGAGGGGAGAGAGAGAGAGAGAGAGAGAGAGAGAGATGTAGGTTTGAATTACAAGGCAGAGATTTGCTTGAAATGGATTGCATGGTGAGAAGAGCAAGTGAAAATCATGGTCAAAACCCACTTTTCTTTGTTTTATATAGTCAAACTCAAAGCTACCTCTGCATGCAAGTAAATTTGTAATGCAAGGCTAGCTGTGATGTAAGTTACCAACCCCATAAAATAAATGCACCAACTTTTTTAGAAAGATGATTTTCTCACGCACTTTTCTTTATTTTTATTTAATAAATCAAATATAAACGACGACTAAAATTTAAAAAAAAAATGTGAAAAACATAAAAAATGCGTGTTTATTATTTTTCTTTTATTTTTTTATTTTTTTGTTACATGTTCTGATGCAGAACTAGTCAAGAATATCTTGAAGAGACGGGAGATAGGTAACCTAAAATCACTCAACTAGGGTCAAAGAACGAGTCAAGGGTCCCGAAGAGATGGAGGATAGGTAACCTGGGAATCACTCAACCAGGAGCAACGAAGCTTGCTCGACATTACTATCACGGATTCACTCACATGACCAAGCTAAACGCTTGATTTGAAAGGGAGAAAACACTCTTATTAAATTAATTCATAAATTCACTAATTGATGAATAATTTTTGGTACATGAGAAGCATTTAGGGTTCCAAAAGCGCTTTTTTAGTAGATAACTCAATACTAAGGATTATAGTTACCAGGCATTTAATTAAAACATGACTTTGAAAGATGAAAAGCCACTAAAAATATGTTTAATACAGGAATCATGTTCTTTTCCAATTCATCTTCCAAGATAAATTATAATTAGGGAAATTTTATTTAAACCCATCTAACCTCTTTCTACACTCAACTTACTATCTTCACCCCTATAGTTTTTTATTAAAGAATTAATATCTTTTTAAACCCAAATTTATTACCTAAACTACCCTCTTAAACCCAATTCAAAATGTAAAATTATCTTTACACTCATTCCCTTTATAAAATAATATCTCTAACTGAATGTTTTTTTTTTCTTTCAAAGAGGCGTTCTTTGCCCCGCTATAATTGCATTTGCCGTATAGGACTAGCATTTTCATGGCTGCTTTTTTTCTTTTTGCTACCACAACCCATCCATGGACTTGGGATCCAAGAGATCTTTCCATAGACTTGAATTTTCCAAGAGAATGTTATGCAACCTCCAGTTCAGTCCTTTTTTAAGTCGAGCATTTTCATGTACTTTTTAAGAAACTTTGAAGTGACATAGGGCTAGGTGTTTTGCTGCTATGTTAATAAACAAATAAACAAATTTGAGCTATTTCAAATAAAAAAGGTGCAAGACATGCCACCCACTAGCTAGTTCGTGGTTAAGGTTGAGCAATCTTTATTTGCACCAAGAATCAAGTTTTATGTCTTTGCAGTACTAATCAAAAGTCCTTGCACTGGTGTTTTGGGGTGCATATAGATAGCAAAGAAAAACAAATACAATATAATATAAAAAGTAAGAAATTTAATCCAAAGAAGAAGCAAACAAACAAAATATCCATAAATCAAGTCATACCTTAGTTGGAGGATTAAAAACCTCAAAATCACCATCCATCAATAGAAAAGCTTCTTTTTCTCTATCAAAGCTATTAGGGTTTTAGTTTGAATGAATGTATGATAAACAAAGGGCGATACTAGGGGTTTAATTATAGTATGTGGGTCTATTGATAAATTTAATTTTTATTATTAATTTCTTTTGTACTTAATAGCAATTATGCAATAGGGTAAAATATACAATTAACATTTAAAATTTAAGTTGAGTGCAGAAAGAGGTTGGATGAGTTTAAATAAAATTTCCCTTATAATTATATCTCAGTTTTGTAAGAATAATTTTTCTTTTATTCTGAGACAGCAACTCAGGTGTAATGATAAACGTTTTTAATTACTTGAGATGTAACAAAGTCCATTCAATATAGAGGAAAAGTTTAACAAGTAAAAGGGTAAAACTAATAGTTTGAACAAAACAAATTTAGGATGTGGCACTAGAATTAGTCCTTGAAATCAGTGGAAAAATCTGTTTAGAAACAAAAACACAAGAACAAAAGCACAAAAGAGTCCTTAATCCGGAAATTGATTTGAGTTTTGAATCCCAAGAAACAAACTCTCATTATATATGCAAATTGTCTCTCCTTGGTTCTTAGCTTGAAAACGACATCACCTTATTATTCTATTAAAGACCCCAATTATACCCATCAGTTTTTATTCCATTCTGTAACCACTCCCTCGATGTAAATATCATCACAACCGTAACCCCATTCTTCATACCTTCAGGGCACTGTTCAGCAGTAGTTCTAGTTAACCCTAATACCTCTGTCCCCTTCTACTTCATCTTCTCTATCTCTCGCTCTCCCTCCCTCTCCCTCTCCCTCTCTAACTATGGCTCAATTGCTGGATGGAACCTTGGTACTACTTCGTTTCATGGTTCTCATGGCTGATCCAGCTGGTGAAGTAGTTGGCAGCATAGCAAAAGAAAAGAGAGTCATGTGGTGGTGGACGTCATGGCGGTATCTCTCCTGAGCTTATTCTTTTTATGTACTTTTTTTGTTTGTTTAACACTCCACGAAGAATTTTCGAGTTTTCTTGACCTTGCAAGCCCGACAACGTGAAAGTGAAAGTCAAGATAGCTCAATATGCAAACATCCCACCTCCGCTTCGTGGACCTTCTTCTCCCCCTTCTATCCCTCCTGAGCTATATATTTATCTCCAACTGCGCAGTCTTGCTTGAGTTGCAAAGATGTTAATGTAACTTTTTCGCTTTTGTTTCAAATGTATAAAATGCTTTGTCTTGTAAGATAATAAAAGCTTGAACGGTCTTCCATTTCATGTGTAGTATTTATGTAAAACAGTTTAATTTACAGTTTGTTTAATTTAGAAAGTGAATCTAGCTTTTCTCCGGCCAAATTAATCAAGTTGTTTAGAGGTATGATCTCGATGCTATCATACAAAACCTAGTGTAAACTTCAAAATCCTTTTTTTCTCTTGATCTTCTCTAACTTTAACTCCTTAATTAGCGAAATGGTGCGAAGCAGTTAGTTATAGAAATAGGAAAGTCTATCTTCTTTTATTTTTGACAAACGACCCTATGTTTTGGCTTTGGAGTTCATAACTCATATTCTACCTACCTCAAAATTTCAATGTGACAGTATTAGCTTTAAAAACAGGTTCAAGAAAGTGAAATAAACTTCCCCATTTTTTTAGAACAAAAATTGTGGTTAACCATGAACTATATGCCATTTGACACACACTAATATTTCTTTCCATTTATAAATGGTGTGTTTCAAGGTTTGACTCACGTGAATCCAATAGTATTTCTCTCTACTAATTAATATTTTTTTTCACTTATTATGATTGATCCATTGTATGGCTTAACCCCTACTAAAATAGGACATTGTTGTTTCAATGAAAAAAAAAAGTTAACTAAAAAAAAGTGAAAAATTGGTAGAGGGGTGTACGGGAATCAATTACAATATAATCAAATCCAATTATTAGGTAGCGAATTACAAGGGATTGTAATGTTAAGCTCATGTAATTTTTTTGTTTTCATATGTGATGGTAAATGCCAGGGAGCTCGAACGTGTTTTTTATAATGTCGATTGTCACATTTTTTTTTCTTTCTAATCTAACAAAATAAATTAAAAAATAATAATATATTGTTTTCTCCATTTCAAGCGATAGTTATAGTCGGTGATCAAGAGGTCATGAACGAGTCACACAACAGACAATTAGACTACTAAATGACGTAAATTGTTTACGTTTCTTTCATTTCAACAAAAGAAATACAAAATAAATAAATATGATGTTTTCCAGTTTTAATCAATGCTTTTGTTTGTTAAGTACATCGGTCGAATAGAAAATAAACACGTAGAGAAAGAAAACATAGTCACGTCATTGCTTCTTGAGTCTTGACACCACAAATTCAAATGTCAGGTCTAGATATACGAGTCACACAAATTCTCATAGCATCTCAGATCATACGTGTCCAACTGTCACCACGTTTCACTACTTTTGCTCTTTGTCAAAATCACACGCCTCATTTGATGAAGTCACCTCTTCACATTTCACCGAATTTGACAAAAGAAGATTGCAAAATTCATAAACAACAAATATGTACTACCATCAAAAGAAAATTTCACATCTATCCCGTTATGATATGTCATTCATGTTGAATCCCACATCGGTTGTAGGAAAATAAAAGTAATACTTTAAATATCATAACCCCACTCTAACTAATACTAAGGCCTTTTGTGATGGAACCCACACCTGACGGATTGTGCAGGTGGTAATTACCAAGTTGGGGACAGTATCAGTGTTGTTGGAAGTTGGCCAATGACCAGTCTCTCTGATATTTCTACATGGTATCAGAGCCAGAAAGCGGACCCGTATGTATTGTCACGTGATGGATGAGTCCCTTTGGCCCCGTGAATGATGATGGGTCCCTTGGCTCCGCGTGTAATGTGAGTCTCCTTGGCACCACGTGGTTGTCGATGTGTGGATCTCCCACGTGTGACCACTAATTAGGTCGCGTGTTGAATCCTACGTCAGTTGTAGGAAAATAAAAGTAATAGTTTAAATATCATAACCTCACTCTAACTAATACCGAGGTCTTTTGTGATAAAACCCCACACCTGACGAATTGTGTAAGTGGTAATTACCAAGTTGGGGACATTATTAGTGTTGTTGGAAGTGGGCCAATGGCATGTCTCTTTGATAATTCTACATGGTATCAATGCCAGGAAGCGGGTCCGTACATACTGCCACGTGATGGATGGGTCCCCTTGGTCCCGTGCATTGATGGTGGGTCCCTTGGCCCCGCGTGTAGGGTGAGTCTCCTTGGCTCCACATGGTTGTTGATGTTACCAATGTGTGGATCTCTCACGTGTGACCCACTAATTGGGTCTCACGTGAGGGGAGACACACTAGGGGTGGGTTCAAAAAACCGAAAACCGAAAAAAATCGAGAACCAAACCGAACCGAGGCCGAAAAAAACCGAAACGAAAAAAAACCGAACCGAACCGAATATGGCTGGTTCGGTTTCGGTTTTGGTTTTTGAGGTTCGGAAACCAAACCGAACCGATATATATATTTAATTATTTTTTTATAATATTTTAATTATAAAAATCGTAAAAATTAAAAAAAAAACTGAAATCCTGAGGTTTGAACCCGTGCGCTCCATGTTGAAAAGGAGCCTGAAACCAACTTGGCAACATGTTTTTCTTTGTTATGATTGTATGACTAAATTATTTATAAAGATTTAAATCTTTAGTCTTCTGTGCAATTAAATCAACAAAACCCTAGCCACTAGTAGTAGCAGCCCATACCTTTTCTATTTTTTAGTCCTCTCCTCTCTCGTGCCCTGCGCCTCCATCCAGACTCCCTCCTTATTCCTCTCCATTATTCTTCTCCATTCTTCTTCATTCTTCTCTCTCCGTTTCTCGATCTTCTTGCTCCAAGGTAAGATCTCTCATCTCTCTTATTTATTTTGTCGATTTATGATTTTTTTTAGAGTAAATTCCATGGAGGAAATCTGAAATTTTGGTGTAAATTTATGGGTTGATGTTTTGTTTGGTATTGTAGATTTGTTTGATTTTTGTGTTGTGGGAGTCTCACCCATTTCTTTCCCTTTCTTTTTTCTCCCCTGATATCATTATTTGTTTCTCCTATTTCTTTGCCTCAGCTGCAGCAAGGGTAGCGGCAGCACCACCACCACAACCAGTTGCACCAACTGCAATAGCACCACCTCCACAGCTGTGGTGGTCTTGCCGCCCAACACAGCCAACAAGTATGCAGCGACCAACTTCATCTCTGCTTGAGAAGGCTCTGGATCTACAGAGTGTGGAGAAAAAAGGTAAATTTGCAGCCGAATGTGGAAAGAAAAGTGTGCTTCAAGCTCTAGATATTAAAAAAAAATTCATGAAAAAACCGAAAAAAAACCAAAACCGAACCGAAAAAAATCAAAACCGAAAAAACCAAAAAAAAATTGGATCGAACCAAAATTTCGGTTCGATTTCGGTTTTGGCAAAAAACCGAACCGTTTCAAACCGAACCCAACCCTAAGACACACTAATTGGGTCACACTTGATGGAGCGTGTTGAGTCCCACATTGGCTATACAAACTCTAGAAATAATAGTTTAAATATCCTAACCCCACTCCAACTAACACTGAGACATTTTGTGATAAAACTCAACACCTGACGGATTGTGCAGATGGTAATTACCAAGTTGGGGACAATATTGGTTTTGATGGAAGTGGGCCTTCGGCCCGTCTCTCTGATATTTCTACATGGTATCAGAGCCAGGGAGCGGCCTCGTAATGTACTGCCACATGATGAGTGGGTATCCTTGGCCTCGCGCAATGAGTGTGGGTCCCTTGGCCCTGCATGTAGGGTGAGTCCCTTTGGCTCCACGTGGTTGCCTATGTGTGGATCTCCTACCTGTGACCCAGTAATTGGGTCCCATGTGAGGGGCCGTGTTGAGTCCCACATTGGCTATAGAAAAAGAAAAGTAATAGTTTAAATACCCTAACCTTACTCTAACTAACAACGAGGAGTGGGTTTTTGGTCCCGCCTCTCGGATAATTCAACATGGTAGCAGAGCCAGGGAGCGGGCCCGTACTACCACATGATGGGTGGGTCCCCTTGGCCCCAAGCGATGATGGTGGGTCCCTTGGCCCCGCGTGTAGGGTAAGTCCCCTTGGCATCACGTGGTTGTTGATGTGTGGATCTCCCACGTGTGACCCACTAATTGGGTCCGACATGAGGGGGCGTGTTGAAGTATCCCACATCAACAATATCTCTATGAAAAGAAGAGTTTAAATATCTCAACCCCACTCCAACTAATACCGAGGTCTTTTGTGATAAAACCACACACCTGACGAATTGTGTAGGTGGTAATTATCAAGTTGGGGACTATATCGGTGTTGTTGGAAGCAGGCTAATGATCCATCTCTCTGATTATTCTACATGGTATCAAAGCTAGGGAGCGGGCCAATATTGTATTGCTACGTGATGGGTGGGTCCCTTAGTTTCGCGCGTAGGGTGAGTCTCCTTGACTCGACTTGGTTGCCAATGTGTATATCTCCCACCTGGTTGCCCTCTAAATCTCACACCAAAAATCTAAGTTGTAAATGACGACAATTCAACTACCTCTTGGTTAGCTAATCGAATCAGTTTATGCTCTCTACATTTTATAGAGCCGTGGAAGAAACAAAGCCTTACTGAGTTTAGGATTGCCAAGCAATGCATTTCCCCTACTAAGATCAGTGATCAGTACCATACCAATGTACTTCTTAATATCAATTCTAAGGCAAGAAACTAAAGGTTAAATATCTGATAATATTCTTTAATTAATAAACTACGGACTTTTTTTATTTCTTCTGTTTGTAACTTATATAGCTTGGAGGAATAAATTCTTTGTTGGCAATAGAGCACTCCTCGCGTGTTCCTCCTACAGTGATTTTGGGGATGGATGTCTCTCACGGGTCTCCTGGTCGATCAGATATTCCTTCTGTTGCTGCCGTAATTACAACTTCTAGTTTCTTTTAAAATATCTATCAATCTGTGAATGGTCATTTTGTTAATCCTTCAATTTTGTTGCAGTTTTAGGTTGTTAGCTCTCAAAGTTGGCCACTTATTTCCAGCTACAGAGCAGCTGTTAGAACATAATCTCCTAAGCTGGAGATGATTGATGCTCTATCCAAGCCACCGGAAAATGGAAATGATGCTGGTATCAAGTATTTAAGCAGGGAATTTAGTATCATAGCAGTACAGCACATACCAAGAAGTATAACTCTAAATGAGACCTGATTACACTATATTTTGTAAAAAGTGTGATGTAATTAAGAATTGCGGACTTGTGAACTTCATTTATTTGAAGTTCATCACTCACCGCCTAATTCCTCCATAATCCCCCTTCGGCCAAGAGCATTAATGGACTGGAGTGCCGTTTTTTTGTTTTCTTAATATTGAGCCGGTCAAATTTTATTATTACAGGCTAACCAGCACCTTGGCGAGGTTAATGTTCCAAAGTTTACTGTGATTGTTGAACAGAAGCTATTTCAACAGGGTTCCCCAGATAATGTTCCACCTGGTCTGCTACTTTCTGATATAGTTCAGATCCACTTTAATCATTTATGTAATTGTTCTGATGCTCTCTCTCTCCAGGGACAGTTGTGGACACAGAGATTGCGCATCCACGGAATTACGACTTCTACATGTGTGCTTAAGGAGGAATATAGTAAGCTTCCCCCCTCTGAAAAGAAAAGAAGATAGTATCTAAAATTACACTTCTGAAAGGAAATCTTTTCGAAAAGAATTCTGTTTACTGCTGATTGTGATGGGATGGGATGGAACTCTATATACTGGATTGACAATGCGAAAACTGGTTTTTGTATAGTAGCATAAATGTTCATCAAGTTTCTAACTCACAATCATCTTCATTATCTTTTGTTTGCATCATATAACAGGCAACTTCGAGGCCAGCACACTATCATGTCTTGGTTGACGAGATTGGATTTTCTCCCGACTGACTTGCAATACCTCATTCGCTCCCTTTCTTATGTGTAAGTAAGCTTTTCATTTTCAACCGCTTTCGTATGACTTAGCCCAAACAATCTCTTAATTGATATTATCTGTATGCATTAATGTATATTTGCTTATTTGAGGTAGCAGAGGAGTACAACTGTAATCTCCATCGGCAAATTAAGCACACTTAACGACTTTTTGCAGTGGCGCCCATTTGATGCCCACCTTGCTGCAGCACAAGTGGGGCAGTTCATGAAGTTTGAGGATCTGTCGGAAACTTCATCAGGGAAGGGCAGTGTCACTTCATCAGAAAGCGTCCCGGTTCCAGAACCCTCTAAGTTGCATGAGAACGTCCAGGGATCCATGTTGTTCTACTGAGTCTGTATGCTCATCTCTATGGAACAACTATCTTTAAGAATCATTTACTTTTAATACTACTAGCCGAGACCTCTTTTATTTTCGTTTTTTATGAAAGGGTAAAGTTACATTACAAATAAAGAACAAGTACAAACATAAGGCCCGGACACAAGGTAAGCACAAAAGAAACACACCATATTTTACTTCTCACATACCTTTTTAATTTTTGACCGTCGGATCAGATGAATTGAAGAAGATTAACGGACAGAAATTATCAATAGGTGTGTGAGAAGTAAAATGAGATGTGTAGATAGTAAAATAGGATGTGTGGATATCACATCCCAAAAGAAAAGACCACAAAACACAAAAAGACAAAGCCCACTAAACCACAAAACACATAAAACAAACATGAAAACCCTAAAAGAAGCTACAGTCCTTGTAGCTGCCGCCGCCGCCATAGCTCCGCCCCACTACCAACACAATCCGTCGCCCCCGCAAACGCCTGGGATCACACCATCACGAACCCTAGAGCTGGGGAAGAGGAAGGCTTTAATTTGTCCCCTTGTCTACTTTCAATATTGATTCCTTTCCTAGTTTTCTTAGACATTTGGTCTAAATTTGTAAAAGGTCGGAGATAATAATAACCTAATTTTGGGATTTTATTAATCGATAAAATAAAATAAAAAAACCGACCAATATGAAGGCGAATTAGCTTTTTAATTCTATGAAGGCTATGTTTAAATCATTCTAAAGTTGTTTACTGGGGGACTCTGGGGGACTTATATGGTTTGAATACACTGTCAATATGATAACTCGTGTAACTGATTGGTCCAAATGTTTACATTTTTCTTTACATGATATTGGATAATTAACCCGAAACATCAGAGACAACATATTACATCGTATTCTTATTATATAAGTTGTTATGTTTTTACTGCTCGCTTTGAATAATTTAAGTTGGCTTTAACTGCTTTTTTTTGGTAAACTTGGCTTTAACTGCTTTGACCAACTGCCAACTGCCAACTGCCAACTGCATGGTCTCTTCCATATTCTGCTGCTCTTGACATACTTTACATTTCTTTTTGGAAGAAATATCTTCTCGGGATTTATGCATAGGGAATTTTGGAATCAAATAATATGGACTTTTAAAATTTGATCATACATCCAAAATATATTATAATTTTTAAAATTTTTTACTAATTTCTCTATTTTTAATCGTTGAATTAAATTTTAAAAGTCTAGATCTTTGATCACTAGACTCCAAATGTAAAGCATCTCTTTCCCAATTTTGGGAATTTGAAATTGTGAAGATGTAAGTCTCAAAAGTGACAGCTAACTTGTAACTTTATTTTTTGGACGAAAAAAAAAAAGTTACCAAGTTAGCTTCCCTGGTAACTCATAAAAGTGAAAAATAGGTGTATGGTAATCAAATATCACTCTGTCAGATCTAATTATTGTTTTTAGGTATCGAATTACAATGGATTTTAATGTTAAGCTCATGTAATTTTCTTAATTTTCATATGTGATGGTAAATGTAAGGGAACTCATCCAATCATACCACAGCTATAATCGGTGATCAAGGGGTCATGAATGAGTCCATCTGGTTTCACTAAAATGTTCTTCATCAACACATGCGTCACTTAATGGTGTAAACTGTTCACGTTTCTTTCATTTCAATAACAACAACAAATCCAAATTAAATAAACATGTCGTTTTCCAATTGTAAGCAATGCTTTTGTTCGTTCCGTACGGTCGAATAGAAAGTAAACACGCATAAAATATAAAATATAGTCGTGTCATTGTTTCTTGATGCCACGAATTCGAATGTTAGTCCAAATTTACAAGTCACACAAATTCTCTTAGCATCTCAAATCATACGTGTTTCAAATTTCACTACTTTGCTCTTCGTCAGAATTACGCGTTTTTTTTGTTTGTTTTTGAAACACCAATTACGTGTTTCTTTCACCATGTACACAACCGACTGAGTTGCGACTGAAGGGCCAAGGTCCTCTCTCTCGGTTCTGAAAATTTCTCACTTCCTCCTGCCAATGCTAGTGGCCTACTTGGTCGAATTTAATTGCCCACTACTTCCTCGGGGGCCCACACCTGGCAATGTGGTGTGAATTGTGCAAAGGGATTTCTTGGGCCCAAATTAACCTCATTGGACGATCGTGACCTTGGCACGAGATCCTTTTTACACTAATTATGTCAATTTACAGTGATTGCTATCGTTTTGTGGTCACATTAACCATTGGACGATTATACCCTTATATTCGTCTTCTTTTCTTCAAATAAAGAAGATTTTATAATTGTTTTGAACTGGTTCGAAAAATATTGAGAACTTTCGTGCACACGTATACAAATTGGAAACATCCTCCCTTCTGTATTCATTTGATAATCCGGGATTTTTGAGAAATGTATAGATTTTGTCCATATGAGGTGAAGCATGGCTTCTTTTTATGAGATGAAAGCATGGAACTTTCGTTCATCCAGATTTCATGTTCGGTTTGTGATGGAGGAGTCATTGATGTACCATATATATACAAACCAATTTTAGTGTAGCAAATTAACAAAAGCGTGATGCGATTCTATTTCAGGTAACATTTGCTGTTACATATGGCGAAAGAAGAGTTAGCACATTGAGCGAATAAAACATAAAAGTGTGTCACTAGTCCCTTTTAATATCACGAATAGGAGTCCTAGATCCAAATCTGTGACACATATAGTTTCCTACAGTTTTATATCATCTCATCTAATTGCCGCTATGTTCATATGTTCATCAGTTTGCTATTCGTTGAAATCATAGCGCCCTCCATAATGCCAATTTTTCACATTTCCTCTAAAGCCACAAAAGGAAATAATATGTTAACAGATATGTTGTATTTTCCAATTCAGGCGATGGTTTTGTTGTAGTCAAAGTGATGCATGACGTCGCACAAAGAACTCAGTCAGGTGAAGGGCCGTGTTCTTGAGACTCCGAACGTAATCAGTCACTTTATATTATATATTAATGTATATTTGCTTATTTCAGATACCAAAGGAGTACAACTGCAATCTCCCATATCACTCTTTACAACCTGCAGCTTGCAATGGCGCCCATTTGCTATGCTCACCTTGCTGCAGCACAAGTGGGGCAGTTCATGAAGTTTGAGGATCTGTCGGAAACCTTATGAGGGAAGGGCAGTGTCACTTATCAGAGAGCGTCCCGGTTCCAGAGCTCCCTAAGTGGCAACTTGCGTGAAAATGTCAAGGGCTCAATGTTCTTCTACTGAGTCTCTGCGATGCTGCTGCTACCTTTTTATATGAATACTGCTGATCTGATTAGTTTTTTTACTCTAGTTACTCGGTTGGATACAGGACTGCATATGCTTTGAATTCCGGACCTCTCACCTGAAAATGCTTTTGGAATTACCATATCGAGTCGTCGACTTAGTAGTTTTTCTACATATTCATCATCTCTATGGAAACAACTATCTTTGAGAATCGTTTACTTTTTATACTACTAGCCGAGACCTCATTTTCTTACCTAATGACACGGACTAGTAATATTGCAAACACGTCCTAAACTTCAATAGATTTTTGCACTTTCGAAATAGATGGAAATTCAATGGAATTTCAGTTTAAATACAAGAGGACTTGTGTTGCAGGCTATGTCATTCGGTAATGAAATGAGGTCCTGAATGGTCATGACCAAATTTGTAAGAGCAAGTCCAGCGGGGGGTTGTGCCCGATGGAGCGTGGATTGCACACGACGAAATTGTTGGGGCAATGAACTCCAGCCCATGCGGGCTTCAGCGCCCAAGGGGGGCTGAGCGACAGGCTCGGCACGAATTGCTAGCAAGAGAGTTCGAAGTGGAAGTGATGCAAGGCTGACGTCAGCCACAATATAAAATTAATAAACATATAAAATATTAATAAAAATGTAAAAAATTAATAAAAAATTAATAAAAAAATGTAAAAAATTAATAAAAAAATCCGAAAAAAATTGATTTAATTTTTCTATAAATATGTTATCATTATCTTCCAACTTACACCATAAGTTTATATTTTCTCAAATACTTTGGGTTTAATTTCTTATTTAATGACACGTGGTACAACGAGACCAATTAAAAATCATATCCGAAATTACAAATAATTTTTTTTTTATTATTTTATAAAATAAAAAATACTAATATTTTTATTGTCTATTGCCATGGCTATTCGGTAGGGGTGGAGATGCAAAATGCATGTTCATTAAGACTTGCCCTAGGGGGCCTTTGCAACAGTGGAGTTGCTCTAAACGTGTTGGATTCGGATAGGATCAACTTCGGTCCATATCCGAATCTATTTATAATTGGATTAACAAATTTGATATTGATTCAGATTTGACTTGTTGATTTATATACGATTAGCATTGGATTGGATCCATATCAAATTTAATTTAAGAACAACAAAAGATTAAAATATTATTTCGTTTGTTATATTTTTATAACTTTTAATTAAAAGTTTTATGTTGAATATTAAAAAATAGGATATAAGTGTATTTTTTTATTGCATAAAGACCTTAAACTACATTACAAAAAAGTATAAATAATATAAAAATCAATATGTTATATTTAGTCGGACCGAATCAGCCTCGATCCATATTCAAATCCATCTTAAAAAAGATTACTGAATTCGGATCAATTTTGAAGAATTGGATTGGAAGTCGCACAATCCATATCCTTTTTCTTTTTTTTTTAATGATAATCCATATCCTATTTAACTACATAAAATTCAGATCAGATATATTCGGGTCAAAATCTGGTCTATTGACAAGACTAGTCACGACCCAAGTATTGTTCTTTTTCGTCATTTTACGTTTGGTTCAATTTTGTTTTTTGGTCAAATTTAGTTCTAATCTTAGGTATATGACATTGGGTCAACAGAATCAGGTGTATGATCAACTTTTAGCTTCAACAAGTTCACATTTATGTTTGATATGATTCCACATTGATATTTTGTTACCTTTGTATAAACAGGGAACAATGTGTGAAAAAAATCACATCTTAGCTTCAAACTCTGACAAAATCTTTTGGTAAATGTAAGTTAAAGTTATGATTGACTTTTGCCAAAGCAAGATTTAAGTAGCCTTTAATTTGTCCCCTTGTCATCCTTTGAATACCGACAGGATCCTTTCCGGATCATTTTGGCGAGAATTTTAAGGATTTGTAAATCGTGTCCGTTTATCGTAAATTGTGCTGTTGATTTTTGTTAGGTACTGTTCATATTTAATTTTAAATAAAAATATTTAAAATAATTTCTGATCACACGATATACGATAAATCGATATGATTCATGAATCCCTGAGACCCTCACAAAAAGTAACCAGCAAGGATCCGGATTCCTTTGAATATAGATTCCTTTCCTAGTTTTGTTAGACATTTGGTCCAAAAGGTCGGAGATAATAATAATCTAGTTTTAGGATTTTAATAATTAAACACAAAAACCGACCAATGGGAAGACGAATAACTTTTTAATCCTATGGAGGCAATGTTTAACTTCCTTGTAAAGTTATCTAATGGTTGATGTAATATCTTGTTTCGTCGATACGATCATACGAATACATATTTTTCTGCATGACATTGTATAATTAACACGAAACATCACTAATACTATATTATAGTGTATTTGTTTGTTCTTTCAGCTACTACTGTTGGCTTTGAATAATTTAAGTTGGCTTTAACTGCCTTGACCAACTTCCAACTTCCAACTTCGTGGTCCTCTTCCATATGCTGCTGCTGCCTTTCCTTGGCATACTTTACATTTCTTTCCACATCGAAGAGACTCACCCAGAGGACTAATTTGTACGCATCGATGGGTCTTTTTCCCCAAACACATGACACGCGGTGTCCTGTAGTTACATTCTCGGTTTCAATTTTGGGAATTTGAAGCCGTGAAGATGTTAAGCCTCAAAAGTGACAGTTAGCTAACTTGGTGACTCGTAAAAGTGAAAAGCAGGTACAGGGTGTTGGGTGAGAAGAGAAGTACCTCCTAGAGAACTCAAACGTGTAATATTAATTTTAAAATTTTTTTTTTATGTGTGATGGTAAATGCAAGGGAACTCAAACGTATTGTTTTAGGATGTCGATTGTTCACATTTTTTTCTAATCTAACAAAATAAAATAATAAATAATGCATCGTGTTTTTTATTTTATATGATAATTATAGTCGGTAACTGAGATAACAGTTCAAGTGATTTTTGACGTTATGAATGAGTAATAAAAATTTGAAAGTGAGATGACTTAGGTTCGAATCTCGTGGATGATCGATTCGATACCAAATTAGGCTGTCCATTATGTGGCTTAGCCGAACTCCCCTCTCCTTAGTGTAAAAATATCGATGTACTAAAAAAAAAAACACACACACACACACATCGGCATCGGTGGATTTAGGATTTGAAATTGGGGGGGTCCCAATGTTAGAGGTTTTCAAGTTTTTAAGATAAAAACATAGAGCGAAGCGTGCAAACAAATTTCAGTTTATTCACAAAGGCATTTCATCGAACAGTTGGTGCGTTTGTCGTCATCAATCGTACTACGTTGCGCGTATATAAATAGGTATCGACATTTGCAGAAGCAATCTAATGATTGCTATATATTGAGAGTATTTGTCGAGTGTCATCAACACAAGATATGTCTAACAGACATTACATCAAACACTTGGTGGCTACAAAACATTTAGAGAGTCCCAAAGGACCTTCACATACTTGTTTCCCGACCTCTAGGTGGTCCTAGGACCACCTTGGTCCCATAGTACATTCATCACATGCACGTCCCTGAATGATGTAAACTGTTCACGTTTCTTTCATTTCAACAAAAACAAATACAAATTAGATAAACATGTTGTTTTCCAGTTTTAAGCAATGCTTTTGGCCGTTACATGCAACGGTCGAATGAAAAGTAAACACGCAAAATAAAACATATTTGTGTCACAGCCCCTTGACATCCACAAATTCAAGTGGCAGATCAAAATTTACGAGTGAAACAAATTTTCATAGCATCTCAGATCATGCGTCTAACGATCACCACATTTCACTACTTTGCTCTTGGTCAAATTCACAATCTCCTTTGACAAATTCACTTTTTCGCATGTCACCTAATGTGACGTGTGGTCGTGGTGTCCTGTAGTTACATTCTCGATTTTCAATTGTGGGAATTTGATTCCGAAGATGTTGAGCCTCAAAAGTGACAGTTAGCTAACTTGGTAACTCAAAAAGTGAAAATAGGTAGAGGGGTGTATGGGAATCAAATATCACTGTAGTTAAATCTAATTATTGTTTTAAGGTATTGAATTACAATGGATTGTAATGTTAAACTCATGTATTTTTTTTTAATTTTCATATATGATGGTAAATGTAAGGGAGCTTAAACATGTTCTTTCATGATGTTGATTGTTCACATCTTTTTTCTAATCTAACAAAAATATAATAATAAATAATTTTTTTATTTTCTTAATTACAATTGACGATCGAGAGATCATGAATGAGCACATAAACTTCTCTAGGCCATTAGATCATCTAGTCCGACTAGTTTTACTTAAATGTTATTCATCAACACACGCGTTGCTGATGACGTAATTGATACACCCCGACCCGGAATGCCCACTAGGATTCCGAATCGAGCTGTGTTGGCCGATAGCTGGAATGTGACAAAGACATAAAGTATAGTGATGTGGAAAATGTGAATAAATTTAAAATGTGCCTAATTATAAAGGTGCGCTGTGAGCGATAATGAACCTCATTTCACACGTGATTACATAGTATAAGTAAAGTACAGTAAGGTAAGATAAGGGTTATACCATCGATGGTAATTGTCTACACCAAGATTTGCCAATAATCCTCGTCGATACGAAAACTCTGTTACTAGAAACTGGAAGGGCGAAAAATAAGGGTGAGTGGGCCTGAAAATAAAATTTTAATAAAAACCTCTTGAAAATGTTATAACCCCTCGCCGTAAAACCAGTATAGTTTCCAGAAAATAATACTACGTATATACATACAAATACCAATGCACAAGGCCAGTAAAAATTGAAGTATGCCATGTCAAAATGTTTCAGCACTAAAAGATGTATGCCAGGTGAAATCAATATAAAATAATATGTCAGTCGAAGTCACCTAATGTGACCTGTACGACTGGACCTAGAGCTCATCAATATATGCTAGCACACGAGTCGGAACCACCTATTGTAGTTTGTACTACTCATAAGCAACTTGTACGACAGTGTCAGAGTTGCCTATTACAACATGTACGACAATGTCGGAGTTGCCTATTATTGCAACATGTATGGCAGTGTCGGAGTTGCCTATTATTGCAACATGTACGGCGGTGTCGGATTTGCATAAAACATGAATATTGTCATGTCATAACTCAATCATTTCAAATAACACCATAAACTCACCTGAACGT
Organism: Cotoneaster glaucophyllus; assembly: GCA_036320875.1. Taxonomy (NCBI): domain Eukaryota; kingdom Viridiplantae; phylum Streptophyta; class Magnoliopsida; order Rosales; family Rosaceae; genus Cotoneaster; species Cotoneaster glaucophyllus. The sequence continues at coordinate 6,861,308 of CM070068.1, forward strand.
ACCTGCGCGTCCCGCGTTCACCTTAGCACCTCAAAGCATTCACAATAATTTTATGCAAGTAATATGTATATGGATATGCCATGATGCAATCTAAAGCTCAACCATATCATAGTATTTTGAAATACACACACACACAAATATATATATATATATATATATATATATATGTGTGTGTGTGTGTGTGTGTGTGTGTGTGTGTGTGTGTGTGTGTGTGTTTAGGCTCAAAATTACACAATCGGCCCGAATGGTCGAGGCCGTTGAGTGAATGAAGTTCTAAGCCGTTAGGTGACTGGGTCAGGATAATTTTGGTTATTGTTAGGGAATAATATTATGATTTTGTCATAATAATTATCTCTTAATAATATATTGAATTATCTAGAACACGAGAATGTGATAAAGGTTAAGTGGCCGAAACCTATTAGGATAAGGAGTCCTAGGCAAATCATGGTGCATGAATGAATTTGGCCTGCGAATGGGGGTAGATTCAAGGTCCTAGTTGAAGTAGGATCGGCCAAGATAGAATTGGATTAGGATCGGCCGAGGTAGAATTTGATGAGGAAGAGGATTCCTACCCAAGGGCGATTCTAACTCGATCAGGAGTATTCGCATTACTATAAATAGAGGGGAGAGCATAACATTCAGGGTTCTCCAACTCAACACACAAATCTGCCCTGCGCAAACCCTCTCAACCTTGAGATTTTTTATTTTCTTTTTCGCCAACACATCTTCAGTTTGGATAAACAGCACTGTGAAGGCAACCGGTGATATCTTCAGTTTGGATAAACAGCACTATCGCCGTAGAACCAATCGATCGATCAGCATCTTCAGTTTGGATAAACAGCACTGCGTCGAGGGCGGTTGGTTATCTATCCAAGTCTCGGTCGAGAAGAACTTTCAGAGTTGTTTTATGATATCTTCAGTTTGGATAAACAGCACTCTAGGCGAAGTGAGGTGTTATGAATTACCAAGCTCGGCACATCGAACGCCGAGTTGTTTTATGATTGGATACTCACAAGTCAGCTTCAGAGTTTGGCATTCTGACGGCCGAACCACTTTCACCGTCAAGACATACATCTGTTTTGAGTATCTGTGTCCTTATACTTTGATGTCGATTCGGCGTGCTTATACATTTACGAATATAATCACTGTGACCGAATCCGGCGCCGACGATTCGTGAACTTCGCAAGACTAGCAGCCTTGTCTTCAGGCTCTAGAACCCAAAGGCCGAGGCGCGTTCCTTCCTCGGCCGTAGTCGCAAGATTCAGAAGTCAGCCGCACACACAACGCAACATCAACATTTTACTCACCGGCCGAGTTCGGCCGACGAGTTGGCACACCCCGCATTCAACCGAAGGACGTAGTTAGCTCATAGATTATTCGGCATGCGCGCCACGTAGGCTTGGTAGTTTTTAGGGTCAACAATATGACATGGCATAAAATGCATAAATCAATTTAAAAGCATTTGCGGAACTATTAATCATATATATACTATAAAAAGGAAAAGACCCACTCACCTGGAGCCCGGGTTACAACTCCCTAGCACAAACATTAAGGCGTCACGAACGATTGGCGACTAGAACAATTATCAAACCACATCTCAGAATCCTTATCAATAGAATACGTAACTTACATAAAACGCATCTCCAAGGACGTTCTAAAATGATTGGTAACCTATTGCCCAAAAGTCAACCATCGGTCAAAGGTCGACAGTAGGGTCCACAACCCTATGTAACTCGATCCGGAAGATCCGCTCCTCAGATTTCCTATCTATAATTTCCAGAGATCCACATTATGCTTCTAGAACAACATCCTAAAGTTTCGAAACGATCTGACGGTCAGATCTCCGCCAATTACTAAAATCAAGTGACGGTCGACGTTTCATTTTACAAACTTACAAATCTAATTCGGAAAGATCCGTAAGTCAGATTCCCAATCCAAAGTTTGGTAATAATCCAACGGTCGGATCATCAATTCATATAATAATCAAGTGATGCACCTTAATCAAACTAGGTTCACAATAATCAAATCACATCGTATGGATACCAAATATGAACTCAGGGCATCTAATAGGACTCAGAAAGACATCATCAGTCTGTTGGCCACGCGCCGCCGCGGGTGGCGGTCGGCCTCCCAGACTCGCAAGAAAATTCAATTATTTCTAAAAATTCTCAAATTTTACAAGGATGAAGATCTCAATGACAAGAACAACTTTTATACCTATGGCTAAGGCCAATTTAGCTGGGAAAAGCTTTAATTTTACTCAAATCCGTCGGAAATTCTAAGATGGGTGTCTTTCGATTCGACCTCCTTAGTGCTCCACTACTCCTACAACTGATTGGGCTTTTTTCCAAGTTTCAAGGGAAGTCTAATGGTGGTGGAGATTGATAAAGTTTGCTTCAGAAATTGACGAATTGCCACCACGAATCTCACCGTAAAACCTCTGTTGTAGTTCCGATTTTCAATTCCGCTTGCGTCTATGCGTTCACACCGTCAAGTACTACATGGATACGTTAAAAAAACATTTCGTATGTCTCACTAAACCTTGTTCAACGAAAGTCAATGCCTTCGCCTCTAGGGTATTTTCGTAAATTCACATTTTTAAAACTTATAAAATCGTAGAACTAGGGACGGGTTGTCACATAATTGTTCACGTTTATTTCATTTTAACAAAAAAAAATACAAAATAAATAAACATGTCGTTTTCTAATTTTAAGAAATGCTTTTGGCCGTTTCGTAAAGCAGTCCAATGGAAAGTAGACACGCAAAAAAAATAAAACAAACGTGTCACTGTCCCTTGAAGCCACAAATTTGAGTGTCATATCCAAATTTACGAATCACACAAATTATCTTAGCATCTCAGATCATAGTGTCTAACTGTCACTACGTTTTACTATTTTGCTCATTGTCAAAATCACACGTCTCATTTGATGAAAAGAAAATGTAAAATTCATAAATAACAAATCTATACTACTGTCAAAAGGAAATTACATATCTATTGCATTATGATTCCAAATCTGACAACAAGAGTAATACCATTGGATTTCAAATCTCACAACAAGAGTAATACCTCAATTAATCGCCAAAACTAAAATGTAAAATAAAAATTATCGATTTTATTTTGAAAATATTGAAAATATGGGTAACACTCACAACAAATCTCTTGTTGAGCATGCGGATAAAAGATATATATTAATCCTGGCCATTTCAAAACTAATGCAATCAAATGGAATTTACTATTGTGGGAGATTCATTTCATTAATTTTGAAAAAGAAAAGCAATGGAGGGTTTTACCGATGTGTTTGTTGAGCAATTTCGTTGTTTAATCTAAAATTGATAATTGGACCACTAATGAAGAACTAAATCCATCTATGGAAGAAACTTATCAGCAAGGTTCTAAAAGATACTATATGCCAATTAGGTAGTGGGCTAGGCTCTAAGCTAGTGCCTGCCTAGGCAGACTGGATGGATGTAATTAAATTTATTTATGTTGTATAAATAAATAGGTGTCTATTTATGCTTAAAAAAATGCATAATTGTATTAGGATACATAAATTGCAAAATAAAATGATATATAGATTAAAGTAAGGAAAACTAATGAAAAGGGCTTGAAAACTTTGAGTTTTAACGATAAGGACAAAATAAAGGGTAAAGTGAATAGTAACATGTTTGACTTTTTAGTGTAAAAATGTGGTTTTTCGTTAAAGTGAGCAGTACCGCGGGCTTTTCGTTAAAACTTCCATTAAAGTATTAGAACATGTTGTATCGTGTTCGTTCAAGCCTTCAACAAGTCACTTACAATTTATTGTACAAAAATAAAATGCAAAATGAAAGTTATCGATTTTTTGTCTAAGTGAGAGTTGCGACCTGGACGGATGCCTATGCGGGTCTTGGCGGGCTAGGCAGACGTCTTAGAAGGTCTAGGCATATTTTCTTAATCTTCAATCGCCAGTGAATTAATCAGGGCAGTAGCTAGCCGCCTAGCGCTTAGACGGAGCTTAGGCGGTGGTAAACGGGAACTTTAGAACAATGCTTATCAACACTTCAATGTCCATGGTGCTCCTATCTTTCTATCTTTCCATGGTTTTAGAATTGCAGTATTCATATCTTTCCATGGTTTTGGGTCCAGATCAGGAGGGGAGTAGGGTGGCTGGTGGCGGGGTTGGTGGGGAAATGGCAAAGTTCTAAAAGACGCTAAGCGTTAGTCAAGCGGTGGGCTGGGGCCTAGCGCCTAGGCGGTTAGGTGGGGCCTAGGTGGGCACCTAGGCTGACTAGGCGGATTTAAGTAAATCTATTATATTTCACGTAAATAAGTGTCTGTTTATACTTCAAATATATATAATTTCATCATAAACTACAAAATATAATAACATATATTATGAAGTATTGGAACATAATGAAAACATGATGAACAAGCCTATAATGTGTGTCCATTTAAGTATTCAACAAGTCTCTTACAGTTTATTGAAAAAAATAAAATTCAAAATGAAAGTTATCTATTTACTATTTAAGTGAATTGCAACCTAGGCGGGCGCCTCAACAAATTTAGGCGCATTTTCTTAATTTTCTAACGCCTAGGCATTAATCGGGGCGGTGACCAGTCGCTGAGCGCCTAGACGGGACCTAGGCAGCGCTAGGCGGGTATTTTTAGAACAGTGGGAAATGGAGCGACGGGAAATAGAAGGGGATAACCATTGTGGATTTGGTTTTTAGTTTTTGTATTTTTCTTTTGTTTTTTAATATTTTTTAAATTTAAAAGGATTAATTATTTTTATGGATAATCCACTTGGCATTACATTATTGGATATGTGGGTATTATATGTAAGTCACACCAGCACACTAACAAAATTATTGACGGAATTCTAATGGAATGACCACATTGATGTGCACGATGAATGTCAGGGACCAAATTGATTCATTTCAGGTGACAATTACAGTCGGTGACCGAAAGGATAGTTTAATCGATTCTTGACTTCATGAACAAGTCACAAAAACTTAAACAAACCATTTGATCATCTGGTTCAACTGGTTTTGTTGAAATGTTCTTCATCAACATACGTGTCGCTGAATGATGTAAGTTGTTCACGTTTCTTTCATTTCAACAAAAAAAATATACAAATGAAATGAGCCTGTTTCTTTTTTCTTTTCTTTTTTTTTTTTTTTTTAAATTTAAACAATATTTTTGGCCGTTACGTACAGCGGGCAAATAAAAAGTAAACTTGCAGAAAATATAAAACATAATCGTGTCAACACCACAAACTCGAATGTCATCAGGTCCAAATTTACGAATCACACAAATTCTTGTAGCAACGCAGATCATACGTGTCCAACAGTCATCACGTTTCACTACTTTGCACTTTGTCAAAGTCGCACATCTTCATTGATGAAGTCACTTTTTTCACATTTCACCAAGTTTGACAAAAGAAAATGCAAAATTCATAAACAACAAATTTGTACTATCATCAATAGAAAATTTCACATCTATCTCATTGTGATTCCAAATCTCACAACAAGAATAATACCATTAGATCGTAGTATTTCATTAATTTCCCTTTAAATGAACCATTATGACTTTAAATGAACCATTATGATTATTCAATTCCATCTCCTTAAACTCATTTTTTTCACATTAATCATAATTTGTGGATGAAGAAAAAGAAAGAATCATAAAATCTCATTCCCCAACAGGTAGTCAAAAGTTGAATTTTCACAATTTCCTACAGGAAATCAAGTTGACGTTTGGGTCAACAGTCATCACGGATCAGCTGCAATGAGGTGAAACTAAGGAATCAGAAGTAGGATTCTCTCCCTTGTTTTTTTTTTTTTCCTCCTCTTCTATTTGAATGATCACAGTTAAGTCACGTCAACATCTTATATTAATTTATTATATAGAAAGAGAAAGACAAAATAGAGAATGTGAAAGGAGGGGATGAAAATAGGAGGGGAGAGAATCCTAGTCCAAGAAATCAAGGCCTTCCTTACACTGGCCAATAGGATCGCGACTAGACCAAGGTTCATAAACTTTTTATTTTCACCTCTGCCAATCGTCATGTACACAACCAAGTCGTAACGAAGTCATGACTCGCTGAGTCGTGGCTGAAGAGCCAAGGCTCTTTCTCGATTATGAAAACTTCCCAGTTTTTATTTTTGTGGTCACATTAACCTTTTGACGATTATCCTATTCTGCTCATCTTCTTTCCATCAAATAAAAAAGATTTTACAATTGTTTTGATCTAGTTAAGTTCTACCATTTTAGAAAAATATTGAGAATATTCGAGCACACATTTACAAATTGGAAACACCTTCCTTTCTTTATTCATTTGAAAATCCAGGATTTCTGATAAATGAGGTGAAGCATGGCTTGTTTTTTATGAGATGAAAGCATGAAACTTTTGTGTATCCAGATTTCATGTTCGGTTTGTTGTGGAGTCATGAATGAATCATAAACATACAAATCAAATATGGTTTAGCAATTGACAAAAGCATGACGTGATTTCATTTAAGATGATTTTTGCTATTAGAGATGATCAAAGAAGAGTTAATACACTGAGCAAATTAAAATTAACGGTACGTCACTAGTCTCTTTTAATATCATGAATTTGATTTCTAGATCCAGACATGAGAATCACATATTTTCCTACATTTTATATCATCTCATCTAATTACCGCTATGTTCACTAGTTTGTAATTCGTTGAAATCACACGGACCCTTTCATAATGTCAATTTTTCACATTTCTTCTAATGCCACAAAAGGAAATTATATATTAACAAATGTGTTGTTTTTCTCAATTCAGGCAATGGTTCATGTTGTAGTCGGTGGTCAAAACGAGAGTTCAAGGGATGCATGACGTTTTAAATTTGATCAAATCTAGATCATTGAATCACACAAACTTCTCTAGAATATTAGATCATCTAGTCCAACTGTTACTGCATGTCACTAACATAATCTTCATTGATATCACATGTGTCATTTGTTGATGTCATTTCTTCTAATTTCTTTGAATTCAACAAGAAAATAAACATTTAACAAATATGTATTTTTTTAGTCGATGGTTGTTTAGGCGATGCTTGATGTCACAAATTTAATCTCAGATCTAGATCTATGAATCACACAAACTTCAATAGAATTCTAGATTGTAAGCTTCAATTGATGATGCCAATTCATATTTCTTTAAATTGAACAAAGAAATAAACACGTTGTTCTCCTATTTCAAAATATGCTTTCAGTTACAGTCGGTAGTCAAAAGGAGAATTCATGTGATTGATGTCACAAATTTAATCGCAATTTAGATCTATGAGTCATACAAACTTTTTTAGAACTCCAGATCATCTAGTCCAGCAATTACTTCTCTTAAAATCACATACGTCATTTGGTGATACAAATTTTTCACATTTATTCGAATCCAATAAAAGAAAATAAAAATATAATAAACACTTCTTTTTTTCCATTTCATGTTGTGTATGTGGTCGTTATAGATTACAGACGGTCGAATGAAAAATTAACACGTTGAGTGAATAAAACATAGTCGAGCGTCACTACCTCTTTGACATCACGAATTCGAGTTATTGACTCGTGTCAAATTGTCGTCACATTTCATCAGTTTTACATTGAAATCGCATACATCGGTTGATGACACTAATTTTTTATCGTTCTCTGAATTTGACAAAAAGAAAACGCGAAACTAATAAATCAAATCTCATCTGCCATTGCAAATGAAATTCCACGTTTATCCCGTTGTGATTTCAAATCCAAACAATCAATATCAAATCAAAGCCCTCTAAATCAACCATCTTGATTTATTCAATTTCATCTCCTTCAACTCATTCTTTTCACACCTTGATGCATACTCATCAGTAGTACATTACATTAATACTAAAAGACAATAATATCCTTGTCGCCTGAGCAAACTATGCAATAAACAATGGCCTGGGCCTTTGGGCCATTGCGCTTTTTTTTTTCTCTGGCGACATGCTTGTGCAATAATCAAAGTCATTAACCCACGTAATTACTCTCAATAAACGTAATCTCTAAGCCCGACACGTGGAGTGTATAATCGTCTTTTCACACATGATAGCTACCCAACGGTTCCTTGGCCTTTTTGGTATATAATTGGAAAAAAAAAGCACAAAAATTAAATTAATTAAATCAAATTCCCAATTCACACATTGTCACAGCCATAATTTTTATTTAGATTTTTCAGAGATTATTATATCTCTCTGATTCTCAGTCCCTTTTTGTTATGCTCCAAAAAAGCTTTTTGTTTTTTTCTCTCTCCTCAAGTTTTTTCAGTCTATGATCATCATCGTCCCATTCACAGGCCTCCTCACAGCCTTGTAATTCTGATTTGGGTTTTGTTTTTCTGCAAATTTGTGAGATTTGGGAGGTGGGTTGCTGCGATTTCCTCAGAAAGTTTGAAGCTTTTTTATGAGTTTGGTTGGTGAAGCTGAGAAAAGTAGAGGAAAGCAACACAAAGGGCGGGTGCACGCGAACTCTGTGGTACCACCGATGCCGGACGCTCGGCAGGCTCAGAAGAATGCTGTTCCGAATCAATCCGATGGCAACGTGGAAGGTATGACCGGTTTTTGGTGTACCCAGTTGAGAGTTTAACGATCTGATGATGGTTTTGTATTGGAATATTGTGTTTGTGAGATTTTGTGATCATGAAGGTGCAATGTGCTATGTGTGGATTTAGTTTGGGATTGTATTGAATTGTTTTGATCGTGTGTTTTTGGTGATATATTGTTGTTATCATGGTTTTGGAGTGCTTTAATGGTAGGTTGCAATGCATATTTGTGGCTTATCTGGGAATTTGTGTTTGTGAAAATTAAGTGTGTTTTTATCTTCAGCTTTGTAAAAACTTTACCTTTTATTTTTGTGACATGGGGGTCTTTAGGTGGTAAGAACTGTGATGTCAGTGCTAGTCGAATTCGTATTGAATTTTTGAAGAATTATGCTTTGTACTAAACTTGTCGATTTGTTTGGAACATTTTGTCTTCAGAGTTTCCTTTTTAGTGTTCATGTTGCGCATCAATACATCGATCCTGAGTTTTATTTCTTTATAAGTATCTTGTTTTAGAGTTGTAATCTTTTTTCTATTTTGGGTTAATGCTTTTGAGGAGTTCTGATATAGATTATGCAATGCTCAGTGAGACTTTGGAAATTTGAAGATTTGATTTCCATATGTAATTTTCACATATATTTCTTGTATTCATTGCAGATGCATTTTGGCGGTTGACAATAAATGATAATCAAGACCGGGGCGGTGTGGCTCAGGCAAACTCGTACCCTGATCGACCTGGAGAACCTGACTGCATATATTATTTGAGGACTGGTTTGTGTGGTTATGGAAGTAATTGTCGTTTTAATCACCCTAAATATGCTTCTCAGGTAATTGCTTCTAATTGATGTGCATAGCTTTTATAAAGTGATTGCATTTTGATGAAGTGTTGTGAGGAGATTCATCGGTTGCTTCTACACAGCTTCCTTCTTTGTCTTTTCTGGCTAACCATACAGAGTTTGTTCAAAGGGTATTAGTGAACTAATCCTTCTAGTACATTAATATATCTGCAGGGTAATCAGTACAATGGAGAACTCCCTGAAAGAGTTGGACAACCTGACTGTGGGGTAAGATTTTCATTTAGTTCAGGTTGAGTTGAATAAGGAGCTTCTTTCTTACTGACTCTTCTCTGTCCTTTCCTTCTTCGTCTGCTTCCTTTGTCGGTGTTTGCTATGTCGTAGAAGATTAGAAGTTCTATGACTATGGATAAGATAGAAAATGGGGTATGCTTTTTGTTCATGGATAGGCTTTTTTGAGTTGAGTTTATATATGTTTATTAGGTATACAAATTATGTAATTGGCAATTTAAACAGTCATATGATGAGAACTAGCAAATCAACTGCTGATCCTTGTCGTGTGGGCTTGTGAAACAAGCGGAACATTCGAGTGGTCAGTTGCATACGATATAATATAACCAAGCTATTCCTCTTAAAATAATGTAATTTATCCAAGTGCAGACTTTTATGGAAAAAGTTGGTGTGAGAATCTGTAACAAGCTTGTTCTGAATATTTTCCCATTATAGTCAGTAGTTTCCTACAACTTTCCACTGGTTCCTTTCCTGGTGACTTCTCTGAATGAAGGAAGAAGTCAGTGGAAAAGGGACCGAGTAAATCAGTCATCAATCCATCCAGGAAGACCTCGGATTTGTTTCCTGATTGGTTCTTGCACATGCTTTCTTTCCAGCATGAGCTTCTTCTAAGACCTCATCTAAAATTGTAATTGGTTATGAGTAGTCAATCATTATTTTCTCTATACGTTTGATAAATTTCTTCACCATTAGTAGGAATAATTCCTTGTTTCAATTAACATGGGATTAAAAGATACAACTTTTTTTTCCCTTTAGTTCCTTAATATATCTGTGAGATGTTGGTTTCCATTGGATAAAAGAAATTTCATACTTGGATTAATATCAGTATAAATGATAATAGCAAATATATAAGAGCAAATAAAGGAATTGCTTGTCATCTCGTAATGTGAAACCTGATAGACTTCCCTTTGTTGGCAAACATGTGTTGCAGTATTTTTTGAAGACAGGAACTTGCAAATATGGATCAACATGTAAATTCCATCACCCAAGGGACAGGCGTGGAGCTGGACCAGTCTTATTCAACGTTTTAGGACTCCCCATGCATCAGGTTCTTTCCTTTATGTTGTTACTAAAGTTCTAATTGTTATCTAAATTGCTGCTAGACTTTGAGAATAAGAGTTCTTTTCGTTTAACAAATTTACGTCGAATTTTTTCAGGAAGAAAAATCATGTCCTTATTACATGCGAACTGGATCGTGCAAATTTGGACCTGCATGCAAGTTTCATCATCCTCAGCCTCAGTCAGTTGGCACTGTCTTACCTGCTTTTGGATCTGCAAGCTCAGCAGTTGTGCCTACTTCAGGTGTACCTTATGTAGGTGGAGTTTCTGCATGGTCATTTCCAAGAGCGCCATATGTATCAGGCCCGCGTTCTCCTCAGTCTTACATGCCTGTTGTTCTTCCACCCCAAGGCATTGTACCTGCCCATGGATGGAACACCTATGTGGTTAGTGTATTACCTCTGATATAACAAAAGATCGACATCACATTTATTATGTTCACAGTAACTGCCGTACATTTGCAAGGAACATGTTAGCCTGGTATATTAAGTTGTAGTAAACTTGGATATGGCCTTTTTCTTCTCCGGGTGTTCACTGCAAGGATGATCTAGTTCAGTTGACACTGATGCGTTGATTAGTACGAAGAGTATATGATGTCTTAAAAGTTCGTTGACTAGTCATCTGTCAAAAACAGTGGGTTAGAATGGTGCATTGTCATCGAAGCTGCACCTTGCTTCTTTCTGTTTCTTTCTATCCCGATCAATGAAGAATTTTTGCTTCTCATTAACTTGCAGGCTACCATTGTCATGTTTTACATTTATTTGTCCTTTATCCTTAGAATTTGTTCTTTATGTTGCACAAAGTCTTTTAAGATTCATCCTTTAAGTTGATATGGATGCTCAGAAAGGCCTGTTTGTTGATTTCTGTTAATTTACCGTGGGCTAAAGAGGTTTTGGTGCATTAAATGCTTAATCATGCTTTTATCTGTTTAATAGGGAAACATGAGCCCTGTGTCTTCCACTGGTATTCTTGGATCCAACCTCACATACAACTCTAGAACTCAGGGGGAGTCAGCTTCCAACGGGCAGGTTCATTTGTCAAGTCCAAGTCTCCCACAGAGGCCTGATCAACCTGAATGCCGGTACTTCATGAACACTGGGACGTGCAAATATGGAATAGATTGCAAATACCATCACCCCAAAGAAAGGATCGCAGAATCTGCTACAACCCCACTTGGGCTCCCCTCGAGACCTGTAAGTTCTGTTTCTAGTTCACTGTGATATCTATGTTGGTCAGTGCAGTGTTCAGCTCAGTTCCTATAAACAATTAAGAGAATGCTTCAATGTTTCTTCTACCATTATTCCTTTGTTCATTAACGAGCCTCGTGTTAATGTTTGGGTATGTGCAGGGGCAACCTGCATGCTCATACTTCATAATGTATGGAATCTGCAAGTATGGACCGACTTGCAGATTTGATCATCCCTACATGGAACAATCTTCTAGCTATAATTTCGGTATGCAGGCGATGCCAGTGCTTGATTCATCTCTCCTAAGTTATCCAAGAGGCTGGGCAGTGGCTCATGGACTAGAGACGTCCCCCTCCATACCATCAAAATCTCCTGATGGGGTCAAAAAACAGGTGAGCAACAACTACCAAAACTCGAATACAAAGGTTTCAGAAGATTCCCCGGAACAAGCGGGTTCTCTGCCAGCTTCTCCATCCTCCCCAGAACCTGTACAAGACCAGTCTGGTTAAGCCAACGCCGGATATTTTTGTTGTGGGGGGTGAAATTTGCTTGTTTTTGTTTATGTTAGTATGTTAAAAGGGAATATTTCGAATACAGTCTCTCCTGCCCACCCTTTTCACCTGTGAATCTGCGGAGTGGCATTTAGGGTTCTTTGGAGATTGATTTGATGAGCAAAAAACTGGGTGTGGGCATGGATTAGCATTTTTTTTTTTTTTTTGGTGGTGAATAAAATGCAGGTGCAAAAATTGTAAGATTTCCGTTTTTTGTTTCTCACATCTCCATCTTTTAAACTGAGTTTTGGTTTTCTTAAATTTGGATGATACTTTGGCTGACTGGATGGTGTTTTATTTGGATGTGAAAAATGTATCGAACGGGCCTCCGGTGTCGGTTTTGTGACTCATATTGCAAACTTCTTGTCGGATAGACTATAGATCGACTCCTTACATGGAAGGAGCAGATGCTCCTTGCTTACAAAATATAGTCTGACTCATTAACATTCACAAAAGGAAAAAAAAAAATTATTTTATACATGTCAAACTAAGATTTGTCTGCAACGAGAAATATCTGTATTTTCCTTTTAACATGTTCCTTAGTTGGAGTGTGGGTAGGCCTGGAAAAAAATACCAAAATTCCCAAACCAAACCGAAAAATTCCCGAAACCAAACCGAAAATCCCGAAAATTTCGGTACTCAATACCGAACCGATCCCGAAATTTCGGCACGGGAATCGGTCTCAAGTTTTCGGGATTTCGGTAATCCCGAACCGAATCGAAAATAAAAAAAATTATATTATTTAATTTTTAAATATATATTCGGAATTTTAATAGCCGTCGAATTCGGTTGAGATTTAATCACAACCGTTGAATACAACAAAAGGATCAAACCCTTAGAGAACTCACAACCTCAGTCACTCTCTCTCCGTCTCTCGACTTCGACTCAACGTCCTTACCTCGCTCAGACAACCTCACCACCCTCCTTGACCTCACCTCAGACAACCTCCTCACCTCAGAATCCGGCCACACCCACATCACACAGACCCTCTGATCTCTCTTTATCTCTCGATTTCTCATCCCTCAAACCCTGACTGTGTGAAGGAGCCTTCCTTCACGGCACAGAGGCAGAGCTATGGCCACCGGTGCCTCTCACCTCTTTAATCTCTCTTCCTCGACTTCTTCATCCAGATTCCAGTGCCTTGCGCACCAATTCTCCCCCAAATCAGGTAAATTTGGGAATTAATTTAGGGTTTGAAATTTAGGGTTTGTGAAATTTAGATTAGGATTTGTGAAATCTAGATTAGGGTTTGTGAAATCTAGACTTGGTTAGGCATTGTTCTTGATTTTATTAAAAATTTGCATTGTTCTATTAGGTGTCGTGTTGTCTTCTGTGTTTTACATCTTAGTGTTTGAGAACACTTGCTTCCATGTTTTTTTTCTTATGCTTTTGCATTCCTAGTTGTTGCCATCTTGTCCACTGCTTGTGTAATTTTGTTGTTCATTGGATTAAATTTTGTTTCTACTAAATAATAATTAAATAAATAACAGATTTCATAAATAAGTAAGCATTTGCCTATAATATGTATGTGAGGGCTGTGCTGAAGGCTTAAGTTAGTGGTTCTGCTTATTTCTGATCTTCTGGATGCCTATAATAGAATATTTGCGAGGTTGAAATGGGGAGTATCAGTTTAGATGGAAGAGTTTTTGTGGTTAAAGATATTAGCTTTTGCCACGGGTTCAGTTGTAGCAATTAGAAATTCACTAGGTGCTAACATTGGTGTTAATCTATAATTCTGTTGGAGCAATTCGGTGCTTTCCTGAAAACACCTTTTACTCTCCCTCCCCGCTTTTTGGTCTTTAGTTCCACAAGAGATATGCTAGCTTGGATAGAATATTTGATGACTTTGAATCTAAATGTTTACATATTTTTTCAGACAAGGCTTTCGTACACACCAGATCAAATTAATCAAGAATGTTATGTCAATGTGAATGCTAACAGAGTTGTCTTTGACAGCCTGAGGAATAATCCAAAAGTTTCTTATGATGGGAAGAGCTTCTCTTATAAGGTAACTTTTGAATTTTATCTAACTGTGTGCCCGAGTAGACCAGGATAGTATGGTTTTATAAATCATTTCGGGATTCCCGATTTGTCCCGAAATCCCAAAAATATTTCGGGATTCCCGAAAATTTGGTTTGGGATCGGTATTGAATTTGGGATTCCCGAAAATTTCGATTTGGGAATCGACAAGGGTTTCGGTATGGGATCCCATACCGAACCACCCCTAAGTGTGGGTTGTATTGATGATAGAAAATGCATAACTGGGCCAATTGGGTGGGTCCCTTGTGCCAAATTTCTTATGACTGGGCCTTGGTTTCCTTTCCTTCTATTCCCCCTTCCTTTTTTATCTTCCTCTAATTTCAGGCCTGATGGCAAATTCAAGTTATGCAACATAATGCGATCATACTGACTCTCATGCATGGATTCCATTAAAATTCCAAAATTAAATGAGTTTAGGCGAATAGTAGCATTACGATGGGTGAACTCGTGGGAATCCTCATGTTACATCCCCTTTTGCACGTGTTTTCTCAACAACAAAAAAAAAAAATTGCTATGCAACAGATTTCCTCTTATTTTTTAAATAAATGACATGTTAATAATTATTTTTGTGCCATTACATGTGCCATCTTGGCCATGTATTGGATAAGGATAGAAATCTTAATTGGTCAAGACCTATTAAGATTGTGTTAAAATTAGGACAATTCGATTCATTTCTATTTCACCCAAAAACTGTATGCGTAAAAATATAGTCCGAGTAAGGCGTATTTTGAAATATACCAGTTGTGTTTAAAATAATGTTAATAAAAAAATTAGGGAATTGTTATTGGCACTTCAAAATTCTCATTCTACACTCCAAACTTTCTATATTTAGAAAGAAAATACACCTGTGAGGAGTGTAGAATAAGATTTTTGGAGTGACAATAACACTTTACAAAAATTAATAGGCATTTTACCATTTGCCATTAATAACACTTGTAAGTTTGTTGTGTTGTAGGCTTAATATACTGAACTATTATGGAGGTTAGAGAGAGGAGGGATGCGGCAATAGTAGAGAGAATGAGAGAGATGTGTGTTCTCTCACCATTGTGCCTTTATTTATAGTAGTAGGGAAGGTTAAATCTTTACCCTAATAGGATTACAACTCTATTAGGATATTATCTAACCCTAGGGAATCTTTCAAGATATCCCTAGATACAATAGGATTTGTACAATCACATTCCTAATCTAACAGGACTACAACACTTTTCCTTGAGTGTGTAAATACTCAACTAAATGGTGCATCAGGTCTTCAGCGATGAAGTAAGTTCAGTTGATGAAGTCATCGGCACAATGAGCGAATGTGAGTCTCAAATTAACGGAAGAATGCATAAAAATTAAAACTCACAAAACCTCGCTATGGTAAAACCCACGGTGGGAGAAAACTCATAGACTAAGGAAAAAAATGAGAAGTTGCATTAAGTCAAAACTAAACGTCTTCTGGACGCAAGTAGAAGATTTCACAAGGGTACGACCTGTCACGCCCTGATCCCGACATACATCCAGAATCGACGCGCGACAGTAGACTGTAGGGGGATGCAATGAAATACAAACTGAAATATTGAACTAAAAATAACAATAACCACATTTGTTTAAGGAAAAGTATAGGAGTAACCTAACACTCCAAGCTCTTTGAACTCTTTCTACTACCCCAAAGCTCCTCGTATCTACTAAAACCTGCACAATCACCCCTACACCATGGGAATGGTGCACCGGGCAAACAACAACCGGATAAGCCGCGAAGCTCGTGTGAGTAACAATAATGCGACGTATGTGATGATGTTAAAAACCAACCATCGATTACGGTTTATAAATTTCAAATATAAAATTATATTTTATGAAATCATAAACAAGTCACTGAAAATCCCAAAGGAGTCACCCAGACATCCAACGGCTTGTCTCAAACAAATCACAAAAGCTTACAACCATAAACTCATACAACACAATGAAAAGTAGGGTTAGATTGACACAGTTCGACCGAAGCCTACATCTTTGAAGCTATCTCAATCCAAACTCAATCCGAAGAATCAACAAAGCAATTAATCAGGTTCTGAACCTCTTAACGGAACCATAATACCAAAAGGGATTTTGGACTACTCAACGGAATCCAACTAAGATACGATTCCGGACCACTCAACAAAATCGCGGATAGAAGGGATTCCGGACCTCTCAACAAAATTTGAGTTGACACGATTCCAGACTTCTCAACGGAATCGTGGAGTACAATGGATATCGGACCACTTAACAAAACCAAGCTGGATATGATTCCAAACCACTCAACGAAATCGCGGAGCATAAGGGATTCCAGACCACTCAACGGAATCTAGACGGAGCAGGGAACCGGACCACTCAACGGAACCCTAGCGGAAACCCAGTTCTGGATTACTCAACGGAACCGAGCAGAAGCCCAACAACCATAATGTACAATGGCTCAAAGAAACAAGACAAGGCACAAGTTACTCAAGTTACAAAGCTCAACAAAGTGAAAGAAGGCACAAATACTAAATTTAGAATGAATCAACGAAGCGGGAAATGAAACAATATTGAAGCAACAAATCCTCATCACAATGGGTTAACGGTCCACTACTAGCCCTCACATTTCATCACAACATGCCAATCATACAAATCAAACCATATTTCAAATATACACACCAAATCGCATTTCATAAACATAAATCGATGGCTAAATATTAAAAATAACAATTCAATAGAAAACATATTTATAAAACCAAGTCATATCCACACAGGATAACAATTACGAAAACAGGTTAATCACCAATATCACATATATTAAAGTCACTCATCTGGAGCCCGCACAACGAATACCCAGCTCGAACAAGTCCGATCGTTGCCTAAAATAATTACCAAATCTTGTCTCAGAACCCAAGTGATAAACCACGTAACTTACATGAAACACTGCTCCAAGGACATTCTAGAATGATTTGGGACTAGTTGACCAAAAGTCAACCGTCGGTCAAAGGTTGACGGTAGGGTCCACAACCCTATGTAACTCGATCCGAAAAAACCGCACCTCGGATTTCCGATCCATAACTTTCAAATATCCACATTATGCACATAGAACGACATACTAAAATATCATCGGGACCGACGGTCGGATCTTCCCCAATCACAAATTCAAGTAACGGTCAATTAGCCGATCAACTATGAAACTATGTTAAAACATTAGAATTTCACTAAACGGATGTCAAAAATGGATTCAGAACATCGAATTACCCTAAGATAGGTCCTGGGTCAAAAGCAGAAAAAGTCAACAAAAGTCAACGATCATTACAGGGATTATTCCAAAGAATATTCCAGGAATATTTCAAAGAATATTCCGTCTTCTTCAACCTCTCCTTTGGTCTCCTGAGCCGCTGCAGGCTGTTGGGAAACTCACCGGATTCTGCAGATTTTGCAGATTTTTTGGACAACTTTAGAACTCCATATCTCACTCATTTCTTAACCAAATTTGACCCATAATATACCAAAATGACGCTAGAGAAGTGTAAAACAAGATTATACCTGCTTGAAGCCCAAATGGTTGCAGGAAAATGGCATGAAAGATGGCTGTCCGCGGGCAAACTTTAAACGTCCATAACTTTGTCAACACTCAACGAAATCGAGTGATTCAAAAACAAAAATCATAGCTTGGAATGAGCCAAACAGATTTGTACCTTTCGAGATGGCTAACTCGTCCTGGTTTGGACGAAAAATAGTCTGGAAGGTCATGGGTTCGTCGGAAACTGGGCAAACTTTAAATCATTATAACTTTCTCATTTCTTCACCAAATTAAAAGATCCAAACATGAAAATTTATCTACGGAACATGAGGAATCCAATTATGGTGCTTAGATGTCTCACATTGGTTAGAATATACGGGAAATTGACCTGCAAAGTGACGGCTCAAATTGAGGTTCTTGATTTGTTTGATCCTGAAGTAAACTTGAGTATCAAACACATGAAACAAGTTCCTGGGATGATGGTGAACACAGTGAGGATGTTTGCAAGGTCCAATTTGCTGGAAAAGAAATGGTGGTGGATGATGGCGTGTCTCGGTGAAGAAAAGTGAATGAGAGGGAGAGTAACGGGAGAAAAAAGAAGAAGAGGAAAAGAATAATCCAGAAAAATGGGGATCAATCTGTGGGTCCCACATGGCAGACAACAAATTTAACATGTCTTCAATTGTCAATTTATCAAAATGCCCTTGATTTTTAAAGGTTCGTAGAATCTTCGTTATAACTCCAAATTACATTTTGTTTGCGCTCACGCATTCGTCTCGACGAGTACTATCCAAATATATAAAGATAAGTGGAAAAATACGTAGGGATCAAATACGCCGTAAATATAAAAGCGTCGAAATTAAGAGTACAAAATACGGAATACGAAATTTTAAACAGTGAAATCCGGGAACGGGATTTCACATGACCAGCCCAGGATGGGTGCCTCGTCAAACCTAGTTAGGTAGCAAAAACCTAATGGAAAAATGCTCCTAATCGTAAGAAAAAAGAGTACATTAAGATCAAGTGAGTATACGTCTGCATACTCCCCTTGAGTATGACAAAACTTCCAAATGAGAACTACAAGCATTGCATATGAATAATTAGGCATACCAATTCCTCGGACAAGTTTCTGGAAGGTTGACTTTGGCAGTGACGTCGTGTAGAAGTCGGCAAGGTTGTTTGGGATCGGCTGATATGATGTATGTCTTGACGTTGACTTCGTAAATGTATCATGTCTTGGTCGGGTTGATACATGCGGCATAGTCTTTATGGCTCGTTGTCGGGACTTAACAATGGATGAAAACAACAAGTACTTCAAATATGCTCAACAAGGGCTCTCAACCATGTCTCACGTGTGGCGTAGTGAAGTAAAGTGAGTCTTGGGACAGTTCGAAGATTTCACAACTAAGGTTATATCGTGGACCTCCAAGATATTGTGATATCCCTAACGGTAAAGACATAACCATTCAAGGATTTGCCTTGTGTGGGTTTGATAAGTAACCAGCATAGCATAACAATAAGGCAAACATCATTATAAGGATTAGGGGGTCGAATCCTCTCGAGATGCGTTGAGATTAGCCCAAATCCGTAGTATCTTTCAGGGTAGCAGAAAAACGTCTTTAATACCAATTCAGTGGTTGCGTGTAGGTGCAGTGCTGCATCTTTACCAATAGATCAACAGTGAATGGGATATCCTATCTAGCGCAATGAGCTAAGTACAACAAAGCGCAATGTTGAACTGAAATATGGAATTTCGGATTCCATAACCTCTTCAAGGGTCTCATTTGCATATAGCGTATGGAAGATCATATGTATACTCAAAGGTAACACCTTCGGGGTGTAGTTTGACTGGTAGACCAAAGTACCGTCAAAACAACGCTTGAACTTCAAGTCAAGATGAGTTTTCTCAAGATCCATCATCTCAAATTTCATCTTCAAGTGCGAGACAGTTTTCTGAAGCTCTTCTAGAGTCTTAGTGAGATGCATGTCATTGACATAAACTGTAACTCTAGCAATTCGGAATAAGACTTCATAGTTTAACACGCAAGGGCATACTTCATATCCCTAACTGATCAAATAATCATTTAGACGGGTATACCATATCCGCCAGATTGCTTTAATCCATAAGTAAACGCCTCAAACAAGTTAAGATGGTGTTCCGTGGTTTGGAACTATTTGATCCAGTCCATGTAATTCTTCGAGAACTTACACGTAAATCTCCGTATCAATATCCCCATGGAGAAACACTAACCACATTTCATAATGTTGCAATCAATCACAAGGCGTTTGAGAGAATCCTTGCACCGTGCGCATCATATCGCACTATTTCATTCATCTCATTACGATTCATTTCCCACTAGTAAAATGACAGGGTTAATTTTGGCAGTATAGAAACTACGGATCCAAAACACACTTTGGTAAGGAATTTTAACCTGAATTGTAATTTCGGTTGTCCAATCAGTTCTACGTTGTCACTAATCAGCTGAACACTGTTCAATATCGTCACTTTTCATTTACGTCGGTAGCTACCATATAAGTGAAAACATCATCGATGATAATCTCATTCCAATTCTATTATCTCATCCAAACTAGTATGCTGGACCAAGAACTTCAAGTCTTAGGAGTAATCCGGATTAATCTCATGAGATGAAAATGATTGAGACAACGATCGAGTATAGATTCATTTTATGTCGTGACCTTCCTCTTATAGGGAAGTGAATCCTATGAACTGAGTGATCTGTCATGCTTCAGGTCGAGACAAATTGATTGGCTGTTTGCCGGTGTACCGGACCATCCAGCTGGAGCGGCCAAACCGTCCAACAGGGGTGGCACACCCTTTGAGGATGTTGACTCGCCGTCCTTTAAGTACGTCTATCCTTGCAGGCATGTTTGCAACTGGTATATGATCTCGTCACTTTAGTTAGATCAGAAGAATGCGTCTGAAGCAACATTCTGAAAGCTAGAATACATTGCACTTGATTATCACACTTTTGCAATACAAGGATCGAGAAGAGACATAATGGGCAACGTTCACGCAAATTCACATCGTTCTACCAGAGCGTTGACGTTCTTATCTCCCCCTAACGGCGGGAAGACAGTCTCTTTGAAGTGATAAACCGAAAATGAGGGGTAAAGAGATTGCTTGCAAGAGCTCTAAGAGAGCTAGTGTGAAGAAGAATCGTAATCGACAAAGATTCACAACCTTTTGTGATGACCCATATTGGTACGTTGCGGCAGTGCAACTTAGCACATGGAATGCACACCCAAAATGTGTAAATACGAAGCGTTAGGTTCGTACCCAGTAACCAACTGTAACGTCAAAAATAGTTAGGTGGCAATGGGCCTTAAGGCTGACAAACATAGTTGCGTACAAGATTGCATAGCCATAGGCAGAAAGCGAAAGCTTGGTGTATTCACCAAGGTTCGGGCGATTAATTAAATTGCGTTTTATGATCACTATTCGAGCTTTTTGGGATGAACATAGGAATTTGATGTTCAATTATAAACCGAAAAGACATACAATACTTATCAAAGCATATTCGATAAAAACTTCTGGCATTATCCAGTCTTCCAGACTTTATGGGATAATTAGGGTGGTGAACCCTTTAAAATCGGCCAAGAGTTTTAGTAGCAATATGTGTTGACAAACATGTGACAATTTTGTCGGTTCATCAACCAAAACCATAAGTATTTATATGTTCCGCATTTTGGTTGGATTAGTCCACATATATTCCCTTGAATCCACTATGAAAATAGGGTTGTTTCGTATCTTTGCTAGGGATGATGTAGAAGATCAATTTCCCAACGAGCAGGCTTGGCAAAGTGTGCTTACAGGCACAAGATCTTTACTTCGGATAAGGAGATGCATCATAGCATCATTGTTCGACCTAAGTGTCCCAAATGGTCGTGCCAAGGCAAGTAAACTGCTTGAATCACTAGGCTCTAGGCCAGCCACATGTGGCATATCCCAATCGGGAGGTAGCCCATTGGCCCTAAAATGAAGCTTCATGCTTATTTTTCGAGGTGATGCAAAGATATTTTACTCTATTTTCCATTAGTAGTTTCATTCATGATCATTGTCATCTCGAACATCCTTAATGCTCAACGACGTTCTCCAGAACGAAGAGAATATGAGGTCTCTGAAATGGTAATTTAGTACCATTCATACAACGAGAAGCGTGCCAATGCTCTTAATCAGGTTGGATAGACCTAAAGTCATTGTTAGAGATGTGATGTAGGTATAAAGTTAGTGTGAGTAGTATCGCATTCATCTAGATAGCTAACTATCCCACATTTGTACCTAATCACGGGTTTAATTGAATTCGGTCACATGTTTTAAGAAACATGATTCAATTAACTCATATTCGAGGACAATATCAATAAGATTATCCATAACTAAAACAAACACCAAATGTGAATACAAGAACATAAACAAAATGTTCACAAAGTAAATGGTTTACTAAGGGGATTCGGCCAACAATGCCATCCATGTCAACATTCTGCTCTTTCAACAATGTTTGGTGGAGCGAAATTAGTCTCACATATGGACTACGAGAATGGTACTCCTTAACGACATTGGTAGAGGCACAAACAGGTGCATAAGCAATGATCTATTCCATCAAGACGGAAGTAGATTCTGCAGGGTTAAGGTTTGGGAGTACTATCCCTTATTCTTGAAGTTTTAGGTCTTAGATTGCAAGGATCACGCTTCGGGCATGATGTCACACCTTGGTAGGCCCTGATTCTACCATAGGTTGTAAAAACAAACTCGAAATTGGATCGTGAGAGAGACAGACCCAGACTTGGGTTCGGTAGGCTCCGGTCAAAGTTTGAGGGGTCAGTTTGGTAGACCTCTGCCAAAGCAGATGAATACCTTTCGGTGCGCTTCTGTCGAAGCAGAGTATGCTCTTCGGTGCATCTCTGCCGAAGCAAGGCACCACTATTTGGTAGACTCCAGTCAAAACTGGGTGTATACTGTTCGGTACCTCCTAGCCTAATTGTTGGGGTACCTTTCTCTCACAAGTGTGGTGGTAATCAAATCCAAGAATTTGATAAACTTCCGCTCTCTACGCAGCTGCTTTAAGAACGAGTTAGAAATAAGGAAAGACGAGAAAGTATTCTCCAGTCAAAATTTGATCGGATTTATAAACTTCAAAATCGTACTCATTCATGGACATAATCATGGTGTGCTTCAGGCAATATCTTACGTGAGCAGACTGTCTGTAGAAGCGAGCCAAAGAGCCATGAAATCCTCGTTCGGGAGGTACTTCTGTTTTAAATGCTTCGGGCATAAAGTCTTCGAATGAAGAGCATGGTGGAGTCTTATCAGCTCTTCCATGCCATTGTTGGCTTCAATGGTTTCTCAGCTTCTTGATATTCAAATTGAGATTCACTTCTTGTAACCATATATAGTGGTTTCTGTCAAGAAACATCTAAATCAGTGAAATCGAACTTGTTACAGTTCAACAATCCACTGATTGGAAGGAACAAGATTGTGATTGATGCTATGGAAATAAGATCTCCATAAACATCAAAGTTAGAACATTCGGGTAATACATGGTTTACATGAAAAACGTTGGGTTTTCATGAATGTATTGTTTTATGAAAACTTCGAGTTTCAAAGGCACTAAATTCAAAAGTACAAATTCAATTTAGTTTATAAACGTTTAGTTCATAAAAGAGAGGTTCATGCAAGAACACAGAATACAATATACTAATTTAAGTGTAGTGGAATTGAGTTGCTTCAGGAACTCAAGTGTGAGTGCTTCGGGACTACGAAAGGAAGTCAGCGATTCAAAGAAATAAAATATTGAATCGTTAATGTCCAAAAAATGGGCTTCAAGCCAATAATTTTGGATTTCTTGTTAGATTAGTGAACTGCTGATCATTTTAATTAATTCAAAAGATTGAGATCATTCGGGGTCGATAGTAGAAGCAAAAAAAAAAAAAAAAAAAATAATTGTATAGGCCCATATGTGATTTAATGTGGGCTGCATGCCACATGGAAAAAGTAGGCCCAAATTGGGCTCGGGTTGGTGCATTGGGCAGCCCAATAACCTGCAAAGCAAGCTGCATGCTTGCTGCGATGTCATGGGTCGAGAGGAACAGCCCAACAGCATGATGGCTAGCAACCCAGCTACAGGTAAGTAGGCCGAAAAGAAAAGAAAGAAAAATAAGCCCAGTTGGGCTTTGGGCTGAGTGAACACCAAGCCCGGAAAACGGGCTGGGGTGTCTTGAGAGAAGGCCCAGCGAAGCCAGGTGTGGGATTGTCGGAGTTGCTCGACTGCGTCGCCATGAATGGTAGTGTTCTCAGGTGGGAAAACGAGGTAAGGTGAGCCTAGGTTCGAATGGGAACTGTAAGTTCATGACGGAGATGAGATTTTCAATGTGAAAATCATGGTGGATGTGGTAGTCTGGCCCACGTTCATTCGATTTTAAGCGACGAAATAGGAAGGGCGGCGAGGCTGGAATCCAGGGTTGAAGACGAAGTCGGGCGACGTCATTTCTGGGTTCTGGGCCAAGAGATATCGGCTCTTTTGGTTGGACGGCTCACACCTCAAAAAGGATACGACTTGACTTCAGGCGGCTTAGGCGCGAGCGTGGCTGCAAGCCGCAGCTCCAACGCGATTTCCCCCTTTTTTTTTTCCTTTCTTTTTTTTTGATTTTATTTTTTTGGGTTTTCGGAACCAAATAAATAAATAAATTATGCTTCTATTTTATTTAGATTATTTGACTCGCAAATTCCACATAGCAATTTTATAATTGCGTAATGCATGAACGTATATATATTGACAAATACATGAACACATACAATGTATATATCGGAAGAAAAATATAAATGTAAGGAGTTCATGCATCATGGGAAATGTTTTCATGCTTCATAGTCGTTTCAAATATCTTAATTTATTTTAAAAGAACCTAATTGGCAGAAAACAACTGAGCCTTTGAATTTGTAGATAATCCTTCTCAGAAAGCCGAAATTGCATCTCCAAAGCGTTGTATCACGTTCAACAAAAAAACAAAAATTAAATTGAATCAATAGCATGTAGATCAATTCAATAAAATAATAAATTAATCATAAAAAGAATGATTAAAACTAATACTCTCATGATTGAAGAATAAACTCTCTTTAGCGCAACGTCAAGAGCGTGCTTGTTAACGTGTTGTAGGCCTAATTTATTGAACTATTATAGAGGCCATCTTCTGCACCCAAAACCTCCTGTGGCCCCTCTGTGTCTTTGCTTTTTGGCTGAGGATTTGGTTTATTTTTTTTTATTTTAATTATTGTCAAGTTAACATTAATTATGTTTAGTTCAAAAACCAAAGGCACAGAGAGGCCACATGAATTTTTGGGTGCAGAAGATCTGGACTCCTACCATCAGACCTCTCACTCAAATGGAACCAGACCCCTCTCTCAAATGAAAGGGGATGATCAACACGTGGCATAATGTAAACCAAAACCAACCAAAACATGCTTCCAGCATCTTTTCTACAAAACACAACCCGCACATCACCGCGACCAAAATGTATGGAAGGGCAAAATCGCCAATTCTTGTAGCATCTTTTAAATGGCTGAAATCTGTGCGTTAGATTAGGGGTAAAACCGGAACAGCACTGTTAATGAACAGTGCTTTTCCACTGGCTTTTAGTATAGGTATAATTTTATACTATTAGTAAAAATCATTTTTTTTTATAGGATGCCAGATTCAAGAACAAAAAAATTGATACAAGACGCCAAAGTACGAGTAAATACTATTAACTACTTCAACTACGAAATCCTGATATATAACCATATATCATTTGTTGCCAACAAAAAGCATACCAGAAAATCAACTACTTGATTATTATGTTCAACATGTTGCAGTCTTATTATATTAGGAATGTGATTGTGTAAATCCTAGTGTATCTAGGAATATCTTGGAATACTCCCTACGGTTATATATTATCCTATTAGAGTTGTAATCCTATTAGGGTAAGAATTTAACCTTCCCTACTACTATAAATAAAGGCATAATGGGGGGTGAGATAACACACACCTCACAATTACACATCTCTCTCTTTCTCTCTACTATTGCCGCACCCCTTCTCTCCCGAGTCCAGATCTTCTGCACCCAAAAATTCATGTAGCCTCTCTGTGCCTTTGGTTTTTGAACTAAACATAATTAATGTTAACTTGACAATAATTAAAATAAAAAAAAATAAAGGTTCATTTCTCGAAAAAGGCATAATAAATGCAACAGAAAAGATGGTCCAAAATAGTGACAACATTGACCATCTACATTCGATAGATCATGATGATGACAACTGTTCATCAACATTGGCTTTCCTCCATTTCTTTAATTTTTTTGGAAACCCAGTAGCCTTTGTATCATCTATATAGCCAGCAGAAAAGCACTGAGCGCACTGTTCATAAACAGTGAAATGGCGGATCTGCTGGTTTTGTTCCTTTTTCTCGATCTTTCTTTCGGCTTCCGCTTCTTTCTTTGTTGGCCACGCGTCTATCATCGGTGTGCCTTTTGATTGAATTACACGTGTTGCTCATCGCAGTAGGGAGGAAAGATGGAAAGGCAGGCTTTCATTTTTGCTTCCACAGATTTCTCGAGCTCCTTCTCAGCCTCCCAACCGCTGGCATTCCGCAAGAAGGTTCGTCTCTCTCTCTCTCTCTCACTTTTTTTCTTTCGATCTGATCGAATTTTCTTTGCATGAATGTTTGATCTGTTGTGTTTGGCATGTTTGCTGTGATTAAATTTTTGTCGTTGGGAAAATCCAAACTGATTCTTGCAAAAGCTTTTCTTGCTCTCAAACCTCACGTTTTATGCCTCTCTGATCTCGACTTCTCTGTCTCTGTCTCTCTTTTTCTTGCTAAAAATGATGAAATCAGTCAAAATTTATGTGGATCTATTTTTGGAAAAATTGAAACGAGGGGCTTCTGTCGCTGAAAAATAGTTAATTTGGTGTTGATTCGAAGAAAATTTGAATGCCAGTAATAGGTAGTGTTTCTTGGTGCCGATTTGGGGTGGGTAATTCTCTGCTTTGAATATTATGTATTTAAGAGTCTAAAATTTTAATTTATGAATGGTTTTTTTTGTTTAAATTTTGTTGTTGTGATTTTGGGGATTTCATTTGCAGCTTTGGATTCCCCATCGTGGTGTTTAATTTTGTTTTGTTTTTGGCTTTAGGAAATTGTGGTTCTTTGGATTTGGAGCTTTTGTTTGCAGCCTTAAGAGTCCTGTGTATTTAAGGTGAGCTTTCAAGATTTTAGAGTTTTGATTTAGAGCTTTATTTATTTTTTTGATTGTTTTTTATTTTTGGAATGACCCTTTCCATTGTAATTTGTATTAGCATATTATTCAATGGCGATGCAATGCAGTAACTCTGGCGAAAAATGTGTAATTATGAAAAGATGAAAAATAGGAGAAAGGTTGTGTAATTTGGTTGTCAATGCGTGCTTTAGGCCGAGCTATTTATTTCAAACATTACAAGCCCTGATATTTAAGCAAAGATGTGCATAAAAGGTTTGGGATTTTCTTAGCACCCTTAATTCAAACATGCTTAGTTTTGAATTTATGCATAACTAGAGCGTAGGGGGTGTTGAACGTTCCAACCACGGGGATGTTGAACGTTCCAACCACGGGGGTGTTGAACGTTCCAACCACGGGGGTGTTGAACGTTCCAACCACATTGCTAAGTTGAGTTACTAGAATTGGATTGTTCTATAAGGTTTAAATTTCCCCAAGTTATTTATCGCATTTTAGAAAGTTTTCTTACTGATTCATATGATGATGATGTTATATAAGTTCTTGAATTGAGCTGTCACGAGCATTGATTATATCCATTATCTGGCACTTGCACGATTATTTTTATGTTTTTTGAGTTCTAAAAGGTGTCATTTATTCAGTTTTAGGTGAAAGAGATACTATCCCATTATCCATCCAACTACAAGCAGTCTACAGTGATTCCTCTGCTGGATCTTGCACAACAGCAGCATAGAGGTTGGCTCCCTGTTTCAGCAATGAATGCAGTATGTTTATTTAGTTGGGTTGTATTTATGTATTGTTTTCTACTAATTAATGATGTAAAAATGTTATTAAGTTATTGGTTCTGTTAATACTGATAAATTTAGAATTAGATTAAATTTTGTTCGTTTTCTCTGCATTTTCTCACCAACCAAACACTATTTTTATGTAGAGATCAAGCATGCAAGTGAATGGAAGGATCAACACATCAAAGGTAGAGATTGACTCTTTCTCTAATGTTAAACTTCTACTGTGATGTTTTTTATTATTAATTTTGGTAAAATCATTGTTTATCATAAACCTTATCACAATACAAATAACAGGGGGAGAGAGATGAAAAATAGAGAGGTATTTGTTTGATTGTATGCTTGCTTTGGAAATTTTGGATAATGATCATGAATTGTGGTGTAAGTGCATTTCTGATTTGTTCTTTTTCAGGTTTCTGCATAAAGAATTTTCCAAACTTTGACATCAAAGAAAGGTAGTAGTCTTCTCTATGTTAATTTATTAAGAAATGATTTCCTAAGCATGCTTCTTTTTAACATATTCATTTGCAGTGTGGGAAGGTTGTTTATTATCTCAGGGACCCCAACCTTTGTTGCTGGCACAAGTTTTGATCCTGAATAACTTTATGTGAGTAATGTCCCAGTCTATGTCGATATTTCATATTGAGTTGTTAATGGGATTGTTCTTTAACTGACAATTGTTTCCCGAAATCTGTTTTCATGACGTTGTTGCTTATTGTTTTCATTGACTATCCTACTTTTAGTGTGGGTTGTTGGAAAATTCCCAAATTATTGCTTATGAGTACTAGAATATGCATTGTGGTTCTCTCTTTTCTTTCATAAATATCTATTCAATTGGAAAATATACACTCTTTCCCTTACCTACTCATTGTTCAAAGACTAACCCGAGTGTTTAAAGTCGTGTTTTCTATGACTTAATGTGAAGTGAACAGATCAAGCTCCACTCTCAACCTGGTTAGTCTTCAATCTACCAAGTACTTTAATGTCCGTCTCCTCTCCTAATTTGTATTTGTTCAAGCTTTCAAAAATAACGTTTGACTTCTACCATTTTCTATGTTGTTCTATTAAGCTACAGTAAAGTGTTGAGTGTTATACATGTTAGGTAGAATTAAGAAGTGAATTAGGTCCTCTTGAGAATACAGGGAATAAGTCTATATCGGTGTTAACTTGGTCTTTAGATTGATTGTTCAATTATTCCATAAAATCTCAATATTTACATCTACAATATGCCAACATCATCTACCAAATATTAGATTGCACTCATCTAAATAAGGGACTTTTGTATCACTGAAAAGATGTCCTCTCCAACTGGTATTAAACCAGATTCTTTTCCACCAAAAAAAGACTAGGTATCCGTACTGTATCCTTATTTTCTTTATAGTATAAACCTGTTGATGTATAAATTAATTGCATGTATTTTCATATTTCATATCTTTCCTTGCCTAGGCTGCTTTCTGGACAATCAAGAGTACTGAAGGGAAACTGTAGGTGCTCAAGGGAACAACTTCCATTTGCCTAGGCTGCTTCCTCGATTTATTTTGTTATTTTTTTCTTATGTAGAGACAAAAGTTCAAGGATTTTTTATATGTTGACTATGTCCGTCGAGGATTTTTTCAATGTAAATAATATTAATATTCTATGACAATTTTTTATATCTTTCAAACATAATCTTTCTTACAATTTCTAATCCCGCAGCAACGCGCGGGTGGTAATTTCTAGTATTATCTATAATTGTAGTTTTCTATATATATTTTGAAAGGAAGATTCTATGGTATCTTATTAAAACGTACCGTGTCGGTACTATTTTAGATACATTATGATAGTTCGAATTACACTTTAAGGTTACATAATTATGATAACATTCAAATCAATAACAAATAATGACGTGATTATTACTATTGTGGATGTCCTATTACATTGTCAAGGCATGTTTTTGTACTTCAACGTGATTGAATTACAATATTAAGGTTTATCATTATACTAGTGGTGTACTATTACAGTATAGACATGTTATCACTAGGGAACATTATGAACTTACACAAGATCATAATCGTACTACAACATAATGTCAACATAAAACGTCTAATGTAAGGTTACACCGTAATCGTTTAAATTTACCCAACATGGTTACATAATTATCTTAACATTATATTTAATTACACCAAATGATATTAGTATTACTATACCAAGGTTGCCCTTTACGGCATGGACGTTAGATTATACTGTTTAGGTAGTTGTTGACCCTAAAAACTACCAAGCCTACGTGGCGCGCAAGCCGAGTAACTAATGAGCTAACTACGTCCTTCGTTTGAATGCGGGGCGTGCTAACTCGACGGCCGAACTCGGCCGGTGAGTAAAATGTTGATGTTGCGTTGTGTGCGCGGCTGACTTCTTAATCTTGCGACTGCGGCCGAGGAAGGAACACGCCTCGGCCTTTGGATTCTAGAGCCTGAAGACAAGGCTACTAGTCTTGCGAAGTTCACGAATCGTCGGCGCCAGATTCACAGTGATTATATTCGTAAAGGTATAAGCACGCCGAATCGACACCAAAGTATAGGGGCACAGATACTCAAAACAGATATATGTCTTGACGGTGAAAGTGGTTCGACCGTCAGAATGCCGAACTCTAAAACACTTTCCTCCGGTTGTCGCTCCAGCCAAGGCAAAAACTGCTGCCCTAGCTGAAGACAACGCTTCCGCTCCGGTTGGAGTGGGAGTCATTGCTCCGGAAATGGTTCCTCCTACCGAGCCAGAGGCGACGACGGAGACTCCGGTACATCCACAAGACGTCAACCTCGGCATCCCCCCTCAGGAGGTCTCGTCAACCTATGTAAGGATTCCTATCTTCCTTTATTTCAGCTATGCCTTCTTTTTAGAGTTCTGAATCAAGGATGTACTAACTGATAGGTGCCCCCCATTCTTTTCACCGAAAATTCTACGCGTCGAGGGGCGTTGTTTATATTTCCTGGCCACCTCAGTAGCCATCGAATGTAGATAACCTCCATCGGCCGCGTGAATTGAGAAGCTGTCTCAAACATTGGGCTCGGCCTTTAAGTTCTTTGGGTTCGAGCAATGACCCAGGGGATATGGCCGAGGTCTCGTCGCGTCAGGTCTATCATCTTTCCTTTCTTTATCCTTTTCGGCTTAACTAGTGCTAACACTTGTCCTTTCATGCAGTCTTCCTGGGAGGCCGAGTTTGATGCTCTTCTGGCCAGCACGTCGAAGAGAGCGACTGGGCCTTCCACCTCCGTTGCACGGGGCTCGGCTGACCCAGACTCTATGGCCAAGCTACAAGAGCTCTTTTCCCTCTCGGCTTCTCAAATTCTTGAGCGAAAAGGGCTCAATTTCGTCGGGGCCTGCTTGAACGACCTTGCCGCCGACGGTCGCTTGGATAATGCCGCTGTCACTCGAGCTTCGTCGATGCTAGAACGAACTCGAGAATACTTCGGTATTTTTGAAAGAGCTCTTCGAGCCGAGGACGACTGGAAAGCTCCGTCGGCTCTGCAAGAAACCCTTCGTCCGAAGGTGGAGGTGCTCGTGACGAAAAAAGAACAACTTGCCGACCTTGACCGCCAAATTGCCGAACTCCAGAGTCGACGATCGGCTTTTGCTTCTGAACTTGAACAAGAGTTCGAATAGGGTAAATCTACCCTGATCGAATATGCATCCAACAATAGGCAGGTCGAGCAGCTGAAGCTGGACAAGAAGATTCGGCAAGCTGAGGTGACAATGGGCAAAGTGAGATGGCTGGAGTTGAAGGCTTTCCTTGGATCTGTTCTCCCCTCTTCGCCTTAGGGCTTTCAATTGTAAACTCAGCTTGTATTCCCTTTTTGCAAATCTTAATGAAAACTTTATCGAATCTTGCATTTGTTGGATCCCGGATATTGTTGTCCTTGATACCACCTGCCCCCTTGCCGAGAACCTTCTTATTATTCTTGCATTTCCCAAGTAACCGGATAATATTTCTTTAAGAACTTCCCATTAATTGGTAATTTATGAATTAAACCCGTTCGGTCCTTGAGACGATATGCTCATTTGCCGAGAACTTAGTAAACAACGAATGGTCCTTCCCAATTCGGCGACCATTTGCCGAACCTAGGGTCTTTAACTCCAACCGGTAATATAGTCTGCCAAACCAAATCACCTTCGCCGAATGTTTTCTGTCTAACCCGCTGATTATAAGCTCGTTCGGCAATCTTCTTTTGCGCTGCTAATAGGTTGCAAGCGTCAAGTCGTGCTTCTTCTAAATCTTCTAACTCTTGCCTCATGGCCTGGCTGTACTCGGCACTGAACAAACTACTCTGTTCGATTATTCGCAGCGAGTTTACACTTAGCTCGACTGGCAGCATTGCATCATGCCCATAAGTCAAGGCATACGGCGTCGTTCCTGTCGCCGATCGTGGTGAGGTTCGATAAGCCCACAAAGCTTCATTTAGCTTTAGATGCCACATACCAGGCTTTTCCTTCACCATTTTCTCGAGGATACCGATCAAAACTTTGTTTCTCGCTTTGGCTTGTCCGTTCGCCTGTGTGTAATACGGCGTAGACTGTTTGAGCTGAATATTCAATCTACTCGCATATTCCTTAAACCTGTCGGATACGAAAATTGTGCCATTGTCTGTTATGATCATTTCTGGCCCACCGAATCTTGTCACGATGTTCTCTTCCACGAAATTACAAACTTCTCTAGACATTAACTCGGCATATGATTTTGCCTCGACCCATTTAGTGAAGTAGTCTGTCGCCACTAGTATCCATGCATGTTTTGCTGCTCCGGAGGATGGTGTGATTTTGCCAATTACATCCATGGTCCAGCCTCTAAACGGCCAAGGTTTAGTCACTGAATGTAGTGCCTCGGCTGGTACTCTTTGTATGGGGCCATGGATTTGGCACTATACGCATCCTTGGGCGAACTCGATGCAATCCCTTAGCATGCTCGGCCAAAAATAATCGTGTCGGCGTAGTAGCCATCGCATCTTTCGACCTGATTGATGGGCTCCGCATATCCCTTCGTGCACTTCTGCGATAGCTTGGACAGCCTCCCGTGGTCCGAGGCATAATAGCAAAAGGCCGTCTTCACCTTTTCGGTATAGCTCATTCTGATAAATGATGTAGTTCGTGGCATGCACCCTTGTCTTTCAATTATGTTTGCCGCTCGGGTTGTCAAGGTATTGCATAAGTGGTCTTCTCCAATCGTCTGGTAATGCCTCGACCGCGCAAACAACCAACGATTCTTCTCGTTCTAATAACGATGGTAAAGACATCACGCTCGTTCGAATTACTTGGTTGCGATGGAGGACTTGTTGATTGACCAAGGCCGGATAAGGCTGGTGTATTGTAGGTGTCGTCCGGCCTACCTCGCCCCCCAAGAGTTGTGCTTCGGAGACCAGTTAGGCGAGTTCATCGGCGACGGTGTTTCAATCTCGAGAGACGTGGCTAAATGTAATACCGTCGAATGACTCGGCCAGGTAGCTGGCAACCATGTGATATGGTGCCAGAGTGCAACTCATGCAACGGAAAGTGCCATTGAGCTGGTTGATGACAAGTTCGGAATCGCCGAGAACAAATACGTGAGGTGCGCGTAATTCATGGAGAACGCCGAGCCCGACGACAAGGGCCTCATATTCAGCTTGATTGTTGGTACACTCAAAGTCGAGTCGGAGCGAGAAATACCAACGATGTCGCGTGCGTCCACCATCCCGATCTCGATGTCAGTTTCGCCGAAATCGTATGGAGAGGGGTGCTGAGCAACAAAATCGGCTAGAGCTTGTCCCTTGACTGCTTTCTAGGGAACATAGTGTAGGCTAAATTCGGATAATGCCATCGTCCATTTCCTAATTCGGCCTTTGACTATTGGCCGAGTGAGCATGTATCGGATAACGTCTGTCTGAGCGATGACATGAGTTACCGACGGTAGCATGTAGTGCCGGAGTTTGGATGCGGCGAAAAAGAGAGCTAGGCAAAGCTTCTCGACGGGGGAGTAATTGATCTCTGGCGAGTTAAGCCTCCGGCTGAGATAAAAAATGGCCTGCTCGGCGACCTGCGTCATTGTCTTGAGCGAGGAGACAGCCAATGAATTCCTTGGCCGCGGATATGTAAAGTTTAAGAGGTTTATCGCGCCGAGGGGGAACAAGAACATGTGGTTTTGTAAGAGAGACTTTGATTTGCGTGAAAGCTGCTTGGTGTTCTTCACGCCACTCGAATTTGTCAGAATCCTTGAGTTTCAGAAGTGTGGAGAATGCCTTCATTTTGCCTGCCGAATTTGCTATGAAACGGCGGAGAAAATTTATTTGGCCGAGCAACGACTGGAGTTGCTTTTTAGTGGTTGGTGGTGGAGCGCTCAAAATTGCTCGAGCCTTGTTTTCATCTATCTCAATGCCCCGATGATGGACAAGAAAACCCAAAAAGTTGCCGGCCGACACACCGAATGCGCGTTTAGCAGGGTTCATCTTGAGATGATGTCGGCGCATACGAAGGAAAGCCTGCCGAAGATCATCAAGATGCGTTCGGCAGCTCTTGGATTTTACTACCACATCATCGATATATACTTCAACGGTCGTGCTAATCAGATCGTGAAAGATGGCGTTCATGGCACGTTGATATGTGGCACCAGTGTTTTTAAGGCCGAACGGCATGACTACCCATTCATAAGTGCCGAGTGCCCCTGGGCAACGAAAGACAGTTTTATGGACATCGGCTTCGACAATGAAGATCTGGTTATAACCGGCATGTCCATCCATGAAGGATAACATGGCATGATTGGCCGCGGCGTCAATGAGTTAGTCTAAGATTGGCATTGTATACTCATCCTTGGGTGTTGCCAGATTCAGATTGCGAAAATCGATGCATATGCGAGAGCGCCGTTTTTCTTGAGTACTGGGACGATATTCGCGAGCCATTCGACGTATCGAGCTGTCCGAATGAACCCAGCGTTTAAAAGACGAACGAGTTCAGCTTTGATGCCGAGTTGGACCTCGGTCGAGAATCGTCGGGGTGGTTGACAAAAGGGCTTGCAACTAGGTTTGATACGTAATTCGTGCTCGACGAGTGTGCGATCAAGACCAGGCATCTCATGATAGCTCCAAGCGAAACAATCTTTAAATTCATGAAGTAGCTTGCAGAGCTCTGTTTTCATAGATTGGGGGAGCAGAGCACTAATAAATAATGGCTAAGGATCCTCGGCCGTTCCAACATTCACCTCCTCCAATGGATCCTTAACCTGAGGCCGAGTATCGTCAAGGTCGGCCGGAGCGGCTGGAATATTGTCAAAGAGAGCATGGGACCGCTATCGTCTTCGGCAAGGAACTCCACAAGATTGATACCTGAATGAGATTGTTTGGATATGATATGCCAATGAGCCAGCAGTCGTTCCATAATCGATGAAACCGCGACTCGGCGTCGGGTTTGACTGGTGTCAGACATCAGGGTCGGTGATAAAGTTAGCCAATCCGAGTCTCGCTGAATCTTGATAGACAGTTTCGGCGCCAACCTCGACGGCTTTCTGAACTGAAATGCGAGTCGGTCGTCCCTCTTCATTGAGTCCTTGTAGAGTAATGTAACCAACGTGATCGTCGTAGTACCGTGCTTGGACCATGTTGGCCTCAAAAAGCTGATGGTCGGCCGGATGTACGACGATTGATTTACCATCCCAAAAGACGAGGACTTGATATAACGAAGAAGGAATACAACTTGTTTGATGAATCCAGTCTCGACCGAGCAGTGCATTGTACTTGGTCTTCGAATCAACTATGAAGAAAGCTGTCATGTGGTTGCGACCAGCGATGCTTACTTCCAACAGTAGCACTCCTTTTGTTTGAGACTTATCCCTGACGAAGCTGCTCATGGTGATTCCTGATGGGATAAGTTCGTCGTTAGAGCGGTGTAAGGCCTTCATGATGGTTACGGGCATGATATTGACAGTAGCCCCACAGTCGACGAAGATTTTTGAGACCGGATATCCTTCGATGTGTGTCACATCCCGGCCCGGGGTCCACCACATCCCGGGCCCGTTCCACCACCATAGCACGATATTGTCCGCTTTGGGCCCCGACTACGCCCTCACGGTTTTGTTTCTGGGAACTCACACGAGAACTTTCCAGTGGGTCACCCATCATGGGAGTGCTCTCGCGCGCTACTCGCTTTACTTCGGAGTTCCTACGGAACCCGAAGCCAGTGAGCTCCCAAAAGGCCTCGCGCTAGGTAGGGATGGGAATATACATATAAGGATCACTCCCCTGGGCGATGTGGGATCTCACAATCCACCCCCCTTAGGGTCCCGACGTCCTCGTCGGCACACCACGGCCAGGGTTAGGCTCTGATACCAAATTATCACATCCCGACCCGGGATCCACCATATCCCGGGCCCGCTCCACCACCGTAGCACGATATTGTCCGCTTTGGGCCCCAACTACGCCTTCACGGTTTTGTTTCTGGGAACTCACACGAGAACTTCCCAGTGGGTCACCCATCATGGGAGTGCTCTCGCGCGCTACTCGCTTAACTTCGGAGTTCCTACGGAACCCGAAGCCAGTGAGCTCCCAAAAGGCCTCGCGCTAGGTAGGGATGGGAATATACATATAAGGATCACTCCCCTGGGCGATGTGGGATCTCACAATCCCGAGATCCCACATCGCCCAGGGGAGTGACCCAAAACGGACAATATCGTGCTACGGTGGTGGAACGGGCCCGGGATGTGGTGGACCCCGGGCCGGGATGTGACAATTTGGTATCAGAGCCTAACCCTGGTCGTGGTGAGCCGACGAGGACGTTGGGCCCCTAAGGGGGGTGGATTGTGAGATCCCACATCGCCCAGGGGAGTGATCCTTATATGTATATTCTCATCCCTACCTAGAACGAGGCCTTTTGGGAGCTCACTGGCTTCGGGTTCCATAGGAACTCCGAAGTTAAGCGAGTAGCGCGCGAGAGCACTCCCATGATGGGTGACCCACTGGGAAGTTCTCGTGTGAGTTCCCAGAAACAAAACCGTGAGGGCGTAGTCGGGGCCCAAAGCGGACAATATCGTGCTACGGTGGTGGAGCGGGCCCGGGATGTGGTGGACCCCTGGCCGGGATGTGACAATGTGGGCTATGACATACAATGGCTTGAGGTGATGAAGGTTGGCTGTCGCAGACTGAGGAAATAATTCGGTCAAAGCTGCCTTGAGGTTATCGTCCTTAGCCGTTGGCTCGACCTCGGTGGGAGAGACGAAGTCGACTTGGGTAGCTTCTTCGACCACTACGTCGCCATCTAGAAAGCTTGGTTGGGACGTGGTCAACTGAAAATTGGCAGGTAAGACATGGACCATGCTGATTTCCATTATGTCGAGGATTGAAGGGCCCATCGAATTGGGATCTTCCTCCTTCGTCGGTTCCTCTTCCTCTGGAGTATCGTCCTCTGGAATGTCTTCTTCGTCCCCTGGGTTCTCCTCATTATCCCCGAGGTTCTTCTCATCCCCAAGGTTCTCCTCCTCGTCCTCAAGGTTCTCCTCCTGACTCTCTTCCTTGCCCTCTGGGTTCTTTGATACTGGCGTCGGGTCTGGTACTTGTGTCGTGCCCCGAGTTCGTTCTTGGTATGCTATTCGGGCGTCTCTGATGTCCAAATAGGCGTCCAAACGCTCGACCCGACATATTTCATCGGCCGTAAGGCCGAAGAGAGAAACGGCTGAAAATACCTCAAAATGATATCGTAAGTATTGGAGATCCTCAAGGGAAAAAGGAAGTTTGTCTGGGTTGATGTCCGCATATGGATCGACACTGAAGCCGAGAACTCGGGCCTCGCGTATGTGTTGAAACCTAGCTTTCAACCCGAGATCCGAATTCTTTTAGATGATTCGTTCGGCATCTGGGCAGGTTAGGACAAGGTCGACCGTGTCTTGACATGCTTTCGGAAAACCATATAAATCATTGGCCGAATGAGTTTTGTGAAACTCTCGCATGTACTGTAAGGCTTCTCCGAGGAATGGTGGATGTAGATTTCGCCAGACCTTGATCAATGGTTCTTCTATAGGCGATGGAAGAAGTTTATCTTCAGCCTCCTTCTTAAAATGCTCAAGTCGTGCCTTCATTTCTTCAGGTCGAATAAGAAGTTTGATTCGCTTCTCGGCCTCCTCAAATGTGGTTTCCAAGGCATGATCAACCGACTGTTTACCTTGTACCAACTCTCTCATAATTGCTAGGGTTTGCCGGTTATCGTTATCGCCAATTTTCTCTTTCGGCTGCCACTTATGGCCTGAAACAGTCGAAGTTTCTTGTGCCGCTTGCCGGCGGGCCAGGCAATCGATTCTTTGGCGTCGGCGCTTCTGTGATTTGGATAACGCGGTGTACACACCCTTAGGCGAGTGATAAGTATACCATCTTTGGTCTTGAGGTTCAGGAGGTTTGAAGGTTCTTCGACTTGCGGAAGAACTCGAGCTGCTAGAATTGCGGGAATAATACTCTTCATTGTAGAATGGAGTATCAAAGTCGAGTCATCTTCTGGCCGAGGATGACTTGACCTCCTATGGGCCGAGCCTGTTGAAAACGGTATTGCGCGGACTCGAGCCGGGCGTTCTCTGAAGTGTCGTCAGGACTGAGGGCACACGTGGCACTTCTGTTTGCTGTGGCCGTGCTCTTGGTTTAATCGGGACATCTGCTTTACACTGTGTGCACAAGGTTGCAGATTCAATGGCTTCTTCAGCGCCAGAACTTGACATGGATTCGACGATGGCCGGTCTGACCGAATCTCGAGGTGGTGAATTCGAGAACAGATCGATCTTGAGTCGTGGTTGGCCACCTTTTGTTAAGAATTGCCGAGCTGGGACGATCTCGACCTTTGAACTTGACATGGGTTCGACGATGGCTGGTCCGACCGAATCTCTAGGTGGGGAATTCGAGAATAAATCGATCTGAAGCCGCGGTTGGGTCCCCTTTCTTGGGATATGTCGCGTCGAGACG
Source organism: Cotoneaster glaucophyllus (assembly GCA_036320875.1). Taxonomy (NCBI): domain Eukaryota; kingdom Viridiplantae; phylum Streptophyta; class Magnoliopsida; order Rosales; family Rosaceae; genus Cotoneaster; species Cotoneaster glaucophyllus. The sequence goes on from CM070068.1 coordinate 6,900,258, forward strand.
AACTCGATCTTTCCTTTTCCTTTGTCTCGAGGTAAATGAGCATCGACCATACCCACCGTCTTTGTAGGGAAAGGGTCAGTATCAACTCCCATCCTCTTCTCTGGAAACTTAAGTTTTCCATCGTCAATCCATCTTTGAATAGTATCCCGAAACACGACACAATTGTTTGTCGTGTGTTTGCTCGAATTGTGATATTTGCAATATACCCGCCCCTTCAGCTCTTCGGCCTTGGGAATGTTGTGTCCCTGCCGAAGTTTTATAATCTTGGCAAGTAACAGTTGATCGAAGATGGCGTCGGCCTTAGTAATATCAAACGTATATGCTTTCGTCATTTTTACGGCGTTTTCTTCAGTCGTTGGCCGAATTTTGACATCCTTAGGATTGATGTGGGTCAACGCTTTGCATATATATGGTTTGTCTATCACTATTTCGGCCGCATCTATGCTGGCGTATTCTTCAGATTCTACCGATGCATAGCTAACCGTGGGGTTTTTATAGATGGTTCCTCGGGGATGGGGACTTCGAAATTTTCTCCTCACGGAGCAGATAATCATATTGCTCGACATGTTGAGCTAGTTCGTACATGTCGCGGAAGTTCGCCCCTAGGAATTTCTTCTGATATTCCACGTCTAAACCGTTCAACGCGAGTCGAACAAACTCAACTTCCGGCAAAGGTACTCGGCACCAGTTCCTGGCCGATTTGAATCTTGTAAGATAATCCATCGGTGATTCGTCAGAGTCTTGTGCCATTCTGGCTAACGAAGAGACTGACATTTCCATCCCCGGCCGATAGAACTGTTCGTGAAACTTCTCAGCCAGTTCTTCCCAACTTTGAATGGAATTAGGTGGGAGGTTAATGTACCACGCAAAGGCCGAACCTGTGAGTGAGAAGTTAAACAGTCGTAACTTATAGAGGTCATTACTAACGTCTCCACACTGTATAGTGAAACGGGCGACATGCTCTAAGGAGGACAGAGACGATTCTCCAGCAAAAAGGCTGAAATCTGGGATTTTAAAGCCTTTAGGATACTCGAACTTCTCCACGTAAGCTGGATATGGGTGGATAAATTTTGGGAACTTCGATCCTTTCTTTAGAGCCGAATCAATCATTCTCTGAACTTCGACCACATCTACAAATGTTTCCATTCTTGAATCAAAATCATTTGTCTGACTGGTTGATCCACCTCTTTTGTCTAGCTCGACCATTTTGAGCCGAGCAGGTCCTGCCTCGGCCGGTGATACTGATGCGAAATTACTTTTTGGCATAGGCTGTTTGAAACGATCAGAATAACCAATATGCTGGGTATTGTTAACCACGGCCTCGAGCAATCTCGTATGCATGGCGTTTTGACTATGTATTTCTTCGAGTATCCCTCTTATTCCTTGCCTGAACGTGTGTTCGAAGTGCCGAGACTGTTCTTCGAGCCTTCGTCGAAAAAATGATCTGGTTGGCGGGTCGGACCCCTCACCACCGTCTTCATCACAATCCTCCACTATGCCTTCAATCACGACTTCCTTTGTTATCTTTGTGAGGGTCCCTGTGTCCCGAGGCAACTCGCCAATGCTCGCTTCTCTTTCTTGTTGTGTGTTATCTCACCCCCCCCCCCCCCCCCCCCCCGTTATGCCTTTATTTATAGTAGTAGGGAAGGTTAAATCCTTACCCTAATAGGATTACAACTCTAATAGGATAATATATAACCGTAGGGAGTATTCCAAGATATCCCTAGATACACTAGGATTTACACAATCACATTCCTAATATAATAAGACTGCAACATGTTGAACATAATAATCAAGTAGTTGATTTTCTGGTATTCTTTTTGTTGGCAACAAATGATATATGGTTATATATCAGGATTTCGTAGTTGAAGTAGTTAATAGTATTTACTCGTACTTTGGCGTCTTGTATCAATTTTTTTGCTCTTGAATCTGGCATCCTATAAAAAAAATGATTTTTACTAATAGTATAAAATATTATCTATAATTGTAGTTTTCTATATATATTTTGAAAGGAAGATTCTATGGTATCTTATTAAAACGTAAGGTGTCGGTACTATTTTATATACATTATGATAGTTCGAATTACACTTTAAGGTTACATAATTATGATAACATTCAAATCAACAACAAATAATGATGTGATTATTACTATTGTGGATGTCCTATTACATTGTCAAGGCATGTTTTTGTACTTCAACGTGATTGAATTACAATATTAAGGTTTATCATTATACTAGTGGTGTACTATTACAGTATAGACATGTTATCACTAGGGAACATTATGAACTTACACAAGATCATAATCGTACTACAACATAATGTCAACATACAACGTCTAATGTAAGGTTACACCGTAATCGTTTAAATTTACCCAACATGGTTACATAATTATCTTAACATTATATTTAATTACACCAAATGATATTAGTATTACTATACCAAGGTTGCCCTTTATGGCATGGACGTTAGATTATACTGTTTAGGTAGTTGTTGACCCTAAAAACTACCAAGCCTACATGGCGTGCAGGCCGAGTAACTAATCAGCTAACTACGTCCTTCGTTTGAATGCGGGGCGTGCCAACTCGACGACCGAACTCGGCCGGTGAGTAAAATGTTGATGTTGCGTTGTGTGCGTGGCTGACTTCTTAATCTTGCGACTGCGTCCGAGGAAGGAACACGCCTCGGCCTTTGGATTCTAGAGCCTGAAGACAAGGCTACTAGTCTTGCGAAGTTCACGAATCGTCAGCGCCGGATTCGGTCACAGTGATTATATTCGTAAAGGTATAAGCATGCCGAATTGACACCAAAGTATAGGGGCACATATACTCAAAACAGATATATGTCTTGACGGTGAAAGTGGTTTGACCGTCAGAATGCCGAACTCTAAAACCAACCTGTGAGTATCCAATCATAAAACAACTCGGCGTTCGATGTGCCGAGCTCGGTAACTCGTAATACCTCACTTCGTCGAGAAGGCTGGTGAGATGACCTCTGTCGATGAGAACCCGGAAGTCCTTCTAGACCGAGACTTGGATAGATAACCAATTGGCCTCGGCGCAATGTTGTTTATCCAAACTGAAGGTGCTCCGCGATCGACTGGTTCTACGGCGATAGTGTTGTTTATCCAAACTGAAGATACCATCGGTTGCCTTCACAGTGCTGTTTATCCAAACTGAAGATGTGTTGGCGGACAAGAAAATAAAAATCTCAAAGGTTGAGAGGGTTTGCGCAGGGCAGTTTTTGTGTGTTGAATTGGAGAGACTGAATGTTATGCTCTCCTCTCTTCCTAGTCCAACTCTACCTCAGCCGATACTAATCCAGTTCTATCTCGGCCGATCCCAATCCAACTAGGACTCTGAACCTGCCTCCAATTGCGAGCTCGATTCACTTTTACTTCGGCTTCCTCAGGACTCCTTCTCCTAATAGGTCTCGGCCTCTATCACATTCTTATACTTATCTGTTCCTCCTTCCCTCTCCAGATAGGATTCCTCGTAATCCGTGGCCCATAGCGCCGACTCACCGCCTTCGCGCAGGTCCTGGGCCGAGGATGGTCCAAGCTCGGCCCAATGTCATTTTGGGCCCAAACAGTAATATATTATAGTTAGACGTTATTACATTACAATTTAACGTTCAATTAGATGGTACCGATGCATTATTTTTTATTAAAGGATCTTAGACAGGCCCTTTTTTTTAAATTCAAAACTTTCATCGTATGAAAAAAAATTAGGGTTCCACCATAAAACCAATTGATAATATAGGGAGTAACCAATTATTTATAAGCACATACAAGTTTCCTTCTTTTCCCGATGTGGGATTCATAATCTCAAGACACCACTTCATGTGTGGCCAATTTTCAAGCCTAGCATGTGAGCAACACAAATCAAGTGACGTAGAGTACGTGTGGTCATTAAGCTTCACAATGAAAAATCTGCTCTGATATCTAGGCATCATGTATAATACCTAGCAATTAAGCTTAGACATACTTTTGCTACATGCAATTAGCATAAGGTGGTGTTTTAAGTGGACGTGTCTATTGCATTAGACATGCTTTTGACAGCTTAAGAGCTTAGTCATTACGTATAAATAGGACATATGTTCTTTTATTTCAATCAAAATCCTAGGTTAGGTTTTAGCAACTCATGCATGTGTTGCATACAGTGTGCGTCTATATATTTAATACATATGTAGATGTATATGTGTGTAGAGAGATAGAAAGAAAGAGAAAGAGCTTGATATGTGGAGATTGTTGGTCGGCATCTCTTGTCTGACATTCTAGCTATCAATCGAGATGAGTAGTTTATGTAATGTGTTGCAAAACTTCATATTTTATGTGAAAATCACAAACTATTGTAGGTTTTACTCTATTTATAAATATTTCTATTTTCAAGTCAAACATGTTTGATTTCGTATTATCGTTTTGAGGAGTATATATACACTCTATGTGGACCATTGTGAATGTTCATAGAGCATGAGAACTTTAACGTAGCATTATTTCTAGAAATAAATGTAAATGCAAAACGGTGTGGGGTGGGCCAGTCTTGTTATTTTATAAATAGAACTGGATCTAACCTGGTCTATTTCAAATGAACAGGCTCTTACGGGTCCACATGTCTTTTTATCGAGATCCAAATTGGACAGGGCCAACACAAATCTTAAACGAACACCAAAGGTCCAAAAGCCCTCATTTGTTTCTATTTCTTAATTTTCGATTTCAACCATGAATGTGTTGTGTGGTTGATAATTGCAAGTGTACAATATCGTCCAAGTAATATAGTGATAAGTAAAGTGTCGTTAGAATAAGGATCGGATTAACCTAAATTTACTGTTGAGATTGACTTCAAACTAAACTTAAATAAAAGAAGGATTACGATGACAACTTCAAATATGCAAAGAAACGAAAGGAAAGAAAAAATAATAATTGATCGAACACGAAGTAAAAGTGAATGAATTATGCAAGATTAATAAATGGAAGCACTAGGACATCAGGTTCCTCATTTTCAATCCCATCTAATCCCGTTATTCATATTAACATCAAATTATTCCCATGTTGCTAGCAATTATCCCTTGATTCGTCAATATTTCTTGTCAGAATATACTAACCGTGTTTCTAACTATCTACCCATGCTATGTCCAGCCACAGATATAGATAACTGAAACCCTTAATGCTTAATGGATAATTACACGATACTACACAAATCATAACCAGTATGTCTACTCAATTATGTAATTCATGGTAATTGTTATGACACTTCTACAAAAGAGGACATCAGTGGCGTTTTAAAACCGACAAAAAACAACACTTAATGTCGGATATTTGGTAAAAAACCGACATTAAATCATGCAATGTCGCATACATAAACCGCCACCAATACTACCGTCACAAAAGGGTAATGGCGTCGCTTTGGCCCCTTAAACCGACACCATGAAGCAAAGTAATATAAAATAAAAAGGGTATTGACGTCGCTTAAAACTGACATAAGAACTGACATCGCTGATAAGCGACATAGAATGGTGACATGATGTCGGTTCCAACCGACATTAACTAAAAATAAATAATTAAAATATCAAACTTGGTGTCGCTCCCAAGCGACATTAACTAACAATATATAATAAAATAGTTAAGCTGATGTCGGTTACGATTGACATCACCTAAAATTCAATAATACATATATAAAAAATAAAAATTAAAAATTAAAAAACTTCTTTAGTTTTTAATGAATATTAATTACAAAAATTTATATCAAAATAATTCCACATAACAAACATTTTATATTTCACATAATATACAAAAACTCATCCGTCATAACAAACAACAAATCCGACATTACAAATATACAACATACAAAAAAAAGAAATAGAAACTATCGTCTCCACATAAACTCGGGTCTTGAGCTCCGACATTACAAATATACAACATACAAAAAAAAAGAAATAGAAACTATCGTCTCCACATAAACTCGGGTCTTGAGCTCATCACTATCTTTTTGCCCAGACTCAATCATACTTTGAATATTTCCCTCCATAGTTGCCTTGCAATAAAAATTTTAATAATAAAAATTCAACTATATATAATAAAATTTAATAACAATGATATAAACATTGACATATTATACTCTCTTCAAGTAACAAAATATTTATACCTTTGTTTGCCAAAAAAAAAAAAAATTTGTACCTTTATTCTATTCCAGAAAGCTTCCCTGAGATCTTCCTTGATCATACGCCAATCTCTCACCAACAGAATATTTCTATAATCCCTAACCTCTGCCGCTACATGTTTTGAAAAAGCACTAGAATTTTAACTAATGCATTTTCCAGACGTATCAAAAGAACAAAGTTGTTCCGTCCAGTTGGGTATTGAGGGTCCCCATTCTCGTTGAGTTGTTCCTTATAAACAAAGAAAAAAATAATTAAAAACCAAAAACTGAAACTAAAAACCAAACACTGAAAAACTGAAACTAAAAAACCAAAAACTAAAAACTGAAACTAAAAAACAATAATAAAATAAAAAACCATAAACTGAATCTAAAAACCAAAAAACAATTATCAATTTGGGCATCATAATAGTTAGACTACAAAACCAAAAACTGAAACTAAAAAGCCATAAAAAAATAAAAAAAAGTACCACATTTCCAAAAAAAAAAATTAAAAATGGCCAACCTTAGACTTCTTCCTCTTCGAATTGGAGTTCGTCAGCATGTTCATCCTCAAAATGATCCATAGCAAAACAATCTTCAAGAAGTAATAACCTAAAAACTGAGAAGGGGAGAAGAAATGGAGGTTGAAACTGAAAATCAAATGAATGCACGGCGAAATGGGGGAAGAAGAGGTATAAATATGGATGCAGAGTTGGCGTCGGTTGAAACCGACATTAAGGACCCTCACATCGCATTAAAAACCCCTGGCGTCGTAATAAGTTAGCGTTGGTGTCGGTTTAAACCGCCACCAAATTCTGACATTAACATCTAATACTTTCTGACAAAATTTATTGCACAAAAACTGGCGTCGGTTTAGTTGAACTTGGTGTCGGTTTAAACCGACACACCACTGACACGCATTAAATCAATCAACTACTTCTGACATAGTTTTTTGAAATTAACAAGGCGTCGCTTTAATTAACTATGGTGTCGGTTAAAACCGCCACCATGGTCTGACAAGTTTAATGAGGTGGCCTTTGCGTCGGTTTAGTTTCACTTGGTGTCGGTTTAAACCGACACCACTACTGACAAGCGGGAAAGTTCCCGCCTAGTTTATTTTGAATATCTAGAGTGCAAAACAAATTAATTTAACATAATATATTCTTATATTACTAAATATTATAAGTTTATGTTATATTTAATATTGTTAATTTAACATAAATGCTTATAAATATTATTCATTTCCATTTTCTCATAAAAATTCAAGTGACAAAATTAATTAATTCGAATAAATATACAAAAAGTTATCAAAGTTATCAAAATAACAACAAAAACAAATTAAAATAAGTTTGACAGTTGGATCGTTGAAATTAATTTCGTATAATGCGTATCCCATCAAAACGATAGATTCACTAACATTTAGAGTTTATTTATACTTTCATCAAGTATAACATAAGATTTGTGGTATCCACTAGTGTAAATATTTTAAATTGAAGATCGAGTTCATTCATTGTATTCATATAAGGTCAAGAAGTGTAGTTGTAAAAAATCATCAAAATCGGAGTTAAAATAACCGTTAAATCAGGATTTTTCGTTTATAACCGTCGAAAATTTTTGTCCCATTACTTGATCTTTGAATGTTTGTTTTTTGCGATTTTTGGCGTATGCGATCTCCAAATATATACAAACATGTTTGACGGTTGGATCGTTGAAACTAGTTTCGTAGAATGCGTATCCCATCAAAACAATAGATTCACTAACACTTAAGAGTTTATTCAAACTTTCATTAAGTATAACATAAGATTTATTGGTATCCACTGTGTAAATATTTGAAATTGAAGATCGAGTTAATTAATTGTATTCATATAGGGTTAAGGAGTGTAGCTGTAAAAAATCATCAAAATCGGAGTTAAAATAACCGTTAAATCGTGATTTTTCGTTTATAACCGTCGAAAAGTTTTGTCCCGTTACTTGATCTTTGAATGTTTGTTTTTTGCGATTTTTGGCGTATGCGATCTCCAAATATATACAAACATGTTTGACGGTTGGATCGTTGAAACTAGTTTCGCAGAATGCGTATCCCATCAAAACAATAGATTCACTAACACTTAAGAGTTTATTCATACTTTCATTAAGTATACCATAAGATTTATTGGTATCCACTAGTGTAAATATTTGAAATTGAAGATCGAGTTAATTCATTGTATTCATATAGGGTCAACGAGTGTAGCTGTAAAAAATCATCAAAATCGGAGTTAAAATAACCGTTAAATCGTGATTTTTCGTTTATAACCGTCGAAAAGTTTTGTCCCGTTACTTGATCTTTGAATGTTTGTTTTTTGCGATTTTTGGCGTATGCGATCTCCAAATATATACAAACATGTTTGACGGTTGGATCATTGAAACTAGTTTCGCAGAATGCGTATCCCATCAAACAATAGATTCACTAACACTTAAGAGTTTATTCATACTTTCATTAAGTATAACATAAGATTTATTGGTATCCACTAGTGTAAATATTTGAAATTGAAGATCGAGTTAATTCATTGTATTCATATAGGGTCAAGGAGTGTAGCTGTAAAAAATCATCAAAATCGGAGTTAAAATAACCGTTAAATAGTGATTTTTCGTTGATAACCCTCGAAAAGTTTTGTCCCGTTACTTGATCTCTGAATGTTTGTTTTTTGTAATTTTTGGCGTATGCGATCTCGAAGTATATACAAACATGTTTGACGGTTGGATGGTTGAAACTAGTTTCGTAGAATGCGTATCCCATCAAAACAATAGATTCACTAACACTTAAAGTTTATTCATACTTTCATTAAGTATAACATAAGATTTATTGGTATCCACTAGTGTAAATAATTGAAATTGAAGATCGAGTTCATTTATGGTATTCATATAGGGTCAAGGAGTGTAGCTGTAAAAAATCATCAAAATCGGAGTTAAAATAACCGTTAAATAGTGATTTTTCGTTGATAACCGTCGAAAAGTTTTGTCCCGTTACTTGATCTCTGAATGTTTGTTTTTTGTAATTTTTGGCGTATGCGATCTCAAAGTATATACAAACATGTTTGATGGTTGGATAGTTGAAACTAGTTTCGTAGAATGCGTATCCCATCAAAACAATAGATTCACTAACACTTAAGAGTTTATTTATACTTTCATTAAGTATAACATAAGATTTATTGGTATCCACTAGTGTAAATATTTGAAATTGAAGATCGAGTTCATTAATTGTATTCATATAGGTTCAAGGAGTGTAGCTGTAAAAAATCATCAAAATCAGAGTTAAAATAACCATTAAATCGTGATTTTTCGTTGATAATCGTCGAAAAGTTTTGTTCCGTTACTTGATCTTTGAATGTTTGTTTTTTGCGATTTTTTGCTGATGCGATCTCGAAGCATATACAAACAAGTTTGACGGTTGGATCGTTGAAATTAGTTTCGTAGAATTCGTATCCCATCAAAACAATAGATTCACTAACACTTATGAGTTTATTTATACTTTCATTATGTATAACATAAGATTTATTGGTATCCGCTAGTGTAAATATTTGAAATTGAAGATCGAGTTCATTCATTGTATTCATATAGGTTCTAGGAGTGTAGCTGTAAAAAATCATCAAAATCAGAGTTAAAATAACCATTAAATCGTGATTTTTCGTTGATAACCGTCGAAAAGTTTTGTTCCGTTACTTGATCTTTGAATGTTTGTTTTTTGCTGATGCGATCTCGAAGCATATACAAACAAGTTTGACGGTTGGATAGTTGAAATTAGTTTCGTAGAATTTGTATCCCATCAAGTTCAATGGTGTGTATATATATATATATATACAGGGACCTTATGCAAAGGGATCCCCATTTTTAGAAAAACATGGGGATTAGGTGTGGGGCCCACTCCACATCGAATTTCAACGATCCGAACCGTCTATTTTTCAAGTTCCACCTCATAGATCATCCTTGCAAAATATTAGGCAAATCGGAAATGTTTAAGGCATCTAATTGGGTTCAAAGAAATTAACGAATACTTTGTTATGTAAGAAACAATGAAATGTTATCGTGATAATTAAATAGGCAAATGGTTTCGGATTGAATTGAATTTTTGCAAGGATGATCTATGAGGTGTAACTTGAAAAATAGACGGTTCGGATCGTTGAAATTCGATGTGGAGTGAGCCCCACACCTAATCCCCATTTTTTTCTAAAAATGGGGATCCCTTTGCATAAGGGATTCCTATATATATATATTTATTTATTTATTTATTTATTTATTAAGTAGATTTAAATTTATTTATTTTGTACGTATAACACTTAAGAAATTGAATGGATATTTAAGCCGATCCAATGGTCACCAATTTTTAATATTTAATTTAATATATATATATATATATATATAATTATTATAGTTTTTAGGGGTATAAAATTGTTAAATTAACATATATAATTATTATAGTATTTTTTTAGGCTTTAAAATATTTAAAAAAAATAATTAGTGTCGCCTATAAGCGACACCAATACTTTATGTCGCTTAAAAGCGACACTGTTTTGTTTAAAGCGACGCCAGTATTTAAAATTATTAAAATATATGTCGATTAAAAGCGACATTAAATGTTTACGTCGGTTTGAAAGCGACGTAGACATTTTATGACGCTTATAAGCGACAGTAAATCCGACGTCATGTTCAATTAGTGTCGCAATTGTCTTATGCGCCACTACATTATATTAAACCGCCACCACCCACTGACACTATAAGTCCCTTTTGTAGTAGTGTGAGAAGCAATCTACTAAACTCAACCTGTCAATCACAATTTAGTACTTCACACAAATAATGGCCAGTTATTTGATAATGACAAAGCACAATAACAATTACTCAACATGGAAATAACTGAGATTAATATATAATAACGAGAATTATATGTTCACGATAAGAGTACACCCTAGTCCTAGCAAAAAGACTTAGTTCATGATCAAACTAATAACAAACATGGATGAATTCGATGACATGGGATAGATCTTGAACTCCAACTTTGTATTTGAGTGTGTATACGCGCTGAGAAAAAACTTGGAGCCTCTCTGGAGTTCTCCCAAATTGTCGCATGTATGTATGTGTGATATACCCCCTTTCTTTCCTTGCGGCTGCAGGATTCTTCTTTCTTTATATGTGCCCCCTTTTTTCTTCACTAATCACGTGCCTTTTGGAATCTCAAAAACGCGATTCCTTTTGGGAAAAACACCACCGCACGCTTTGCACTGCCTAATTATATGGGGCTTCCTTTAATGATCCAATTTTCTGTATGATGTGTTATTCCATTCTATACTCCAGCCCATCAGTTCACATCCCACTCGGTAATTCTTTGTGTTTCTCTAATTTAAGCTTCCAATTTCCTACTTTATTCACAAATCATCTTTTCTGCAAAAACTCACACAAGACACATTAAACTCACCAATTTAATATAAAATCATGACTAAATAATAAGTATAAGAGGTATAAAACCTGCAAATAAAATCAACCTAACAAATACCCCCAAACTTAACTTTTGCTAGTCCTCGAGCAAAACATAAAATGAAAATAAGAAATTGACTAGAATAAGTCTAACTAAGCCCACTTTCGCTGGCCAAACGATTGCACTGAGCATGTGCAACAAGCCTTTAAACCCCTAGGTGTCCCTAGGAGGAGGAGTTGTGTCTCCTAAGGGTTTACCAGTTACACTACAGACAAACGTTTTACTGAAAAGTAAAGGTGTTATAGTTATCACTTCCATCAATTAATGAAAACCAATGCATGCCAATCACACTTCCAAAACCAAAGTTATGCCCTTTTAAGTCAATACATCACAATAGAAAGTATGTAGCCAACATCCCAAGCACTCAGGCTTTAAAACATCCGCACTTGGCGTGGGTACAAATTCGCCTAAACTCTAAGCCTCACCAGATATCACTCAATTTTCTCACAGAACCTAGGCTTTCTCTCTTAACAAGCATATGTGATGATTTTATGCAAAAGGAATCAATATATAATAACATATGATCAACATTGAAAACATCAATTTCTGAAAATAGATCTCATGAAAGGAATCGAATACTAAGAACACAGGTATCAATCTTCACCAAATAAGCTAGACTTCCCTATAAATCCGTTAGGTCTTTGAAACGGTTGTAACATAAGGTTAGGTATTTGGGCTAAGAAAGAAAGGATAAGGAAAAACAAGAACTTGAGAAATACCAAGACTTTTCGTATGTAGTTAGGTTAGCACCCCTTTGAACCTTGATGTACAATTTGTGGCGTCCAAGACTCATGTTATATGAATGGTACAATTTCTGTTATTTTTCTTTTTCTTGTTCTTGACTCTTCTTTTTTCTTTTTTCTTTTTAAATATATAATAACTACAAGAAATAATAATAAGACACATGGTACCTCGGTACACACCACTACTTTGATGTAGAACTCAACCTTGATTTCTTTTGGTATCACCTTGGTATCTCTCAAGCTATATGGTATGGCTAATATAGGGTAGAGTGGATAAGAATTTATGTGGGTGATGAAAGAAAAGGCTAAGTGTTTGGCTTCAATGGGGTTAATGGAGAACATAAAAGTGTAGGAAATAGACCTTTTAGTAGTGGAAAACATGCATAGCCTAACATCGTTTCTATAGTTCCGTCTAACCCAATGGTAAGAATACCCAACATATATTAAAGTTCTTTAGTACCCAATGCAAACTAATGTTAAAGAGATCATAAAATTTAAAGAAAGAAATTGAAAAGTGTTTAAGAGTATAAACAACTAAACCCTCTCAAGAAAAGCATAGGTTCAACAACTCACATGGATAGTCTCCACTATTTCTCCACATCATCCACATATGGACAGTTTGTCCACCAAAGTACTTGAGACATGGCAAAATGAATGGTAAAAAGAATGTGATGCACAAACCTTCTAAGCAACCCTTTAGCAAAGGAAGAAAAATTTAGCAAGACATATACATCGCCATTAATAGATTAAAATGATAACCTTAACACCTTATGTTTCCAAGCTCTTATTGTTTCCAACAAATTCTAGTACCCAATCCCAAAATTTTAATTCCTACTCATCCTTTAAATTTTAAAACACAACATATAAAGATGTATACATAAAAGCATGGAAGAAAATGAAATAACGGAAGAGAATACACCTATTTTGGGCATCATAGAAGAAGGATTGGCTCTAAAAATAATGAATTCCGAGCCAAAATTGTTGCCTTCATCATAGGATAAAAATCTGCAAAAATAAGCAAAATTGACTTTTAGTGACAAAAAAAATTCCCATAAACCGTCGCTAATCGTCACTAAAGCTTTCTTATGACAGAAAATCTGCAGAAATTATGCAGCAAATTTACATGTTTATTTTCACTTTTTGAGCTTCTAAACCGCCCAATTCACAATGTAGGTCGAATTTCTGTCCCAAAACTATTCCAAAACATCATATTAAACATTCTAAACATGTTGGCATCATCAAATTAGCTTGAAAAACATCCAAAATTCATTTAGGTAGCTAAGTTGATTAGGACGAAAATATGAACTCAAAGTGCAATTTTGCAATTTCTTTGACAAATAACAGCAAAACCACTCCAAACACATTCGAAATGACAAACTAAACATGTTCAAATCATCATGTGGGTGAAGAAATCAATATTATTAAACTTGAAACATAAAAACCTTAACTGTTGACCTTAAAAACAAAAATTCAAATAAATCAACCAAACTAACAAAAGAAAAAGAAAAAACCATTCTCTCCCTCCAAACCTAAACTAAACATTGTCCTCAATGTAAAACCACAACATGTTGGGTTGCCTCCCAACAAGCGCTTAGTTTAAAGTCCTCGGCCCGACTTGGCATTGCAATCACTTGGGAGAAGCAAGGGTCACAACATTCATGTTTCCCTCAAAACTGGCAGAAAGATACGGCTTCAATTGCTGTCCATTAACTTTGAATGTAGTATCAGTTGTATGATCACGAATTTCATTCATTCCATACGGAAAAACTTGGACAACTGTAAAAGGACCAGACCATCGTGTTCGCAACTTCCCAGGGAAGAGTTTCAACCGAGAATTAAACAAAAGAACTTGCTGGCCAATATAGAACTCACGACGAAGAATGTGTTGATCATGCCACTTTTTGGTACGTTCCTTGTAGATTTTAGCATTTTCATAAGCATCATTCCGAAATTCTTCCATCTCTTTCAATTGAAAAGCTCTCTTTTCTCCCGCTGCATCCATCTCAAAACTAAGCTTCTTCACTGCCCAAAAAACTTTATGCTCCAATTCCACAGGTAGATGATATGTTTTTCCAACCACTAATCGATACAGAGACATGCCAATTTGAGTCTTGAATACAGTCTGATATGCCCACAACGCATTATCCAACTTTACAGCCCAATCTTTGCGTGAAAGTCCCACAGTCTTCTCTAAAATCTATTTGATCTCTCGATTGGAAATCTCAACCTGCCCACTAGTTTGTGGATGATAAGGTGTAGCAACCATATGAGTAATTCCATATTTCGCCAAGAGAGCATTAAAGTGAGGATTACAAAAATGCTTGCCTCCATCACTAATAATGGCGCGCAGGGTGCTAAAGAGAGTGAAAAAATGCTTCCGAAGAAAATGAACAACAACCTTAGCATCATTAGTGGGTAAACCGATTGCTTCAACCCATTTTGAAACATAATCCACAGCTACCAAGATGTATTGATCGCCATAAGATGATGGAAATGGTCTCATCAAGTCAATACCTCATACATCAAAAGGTTCAACTTCTAGAATATTATTCAAATGGCATTTGATGTCTACTTAAGATATTTCCAACATGTTGGCAGGGATCACATGCAGAAACAAAAGTATGGGCATCCTTAAACAATGTAGGCCACCAAAAACCAGATTGTAGTACCTTGGCAGCAGTCTTTATAGCACCAAAATGGCCACCACATGCTAGAGAATGGCAATGTCACAAGATTTCCTCCATCTCGTCATCAGGAACACACCGTCTTATACATTAGGCTGGATAATGCTTCCACAAATATGGCTCATCCCAATAGTAATGTCTGACTAAAGAAATGAATCTTTTCTTCTGTTGCCAAGTCCAATCAGAAGGCATGATATCACAAACTAAATAATTGACATAATTTGCATACTGAGGAGTGACTGAAGATTTAACAGTAAAGAACTGCTCATCAGGGAATGTTTCGGAAATAAGAACTAAGTCATTATCACCTTCATGAAGCACAATTCGAGAAAGATGATCTACGACCACATTTTCAGACCCTTTTTTATCATGTATCTCTAAATCAAACTCTTGTAGTAACAACACCCATCGAATCAACCGAGGCTTTGCATCTTTCTTGGATAATAAATATGTCAAAGCTGAATGATCGGTGTAGACAATTACCTTTAAACCAATGATATAAGAACGAAATTTGTCTAAAACAAAGACAACAGCTAGAAGCTCTTTCTCGGTAGTGGCATAATTCAGTTGTGCGTCATTGAGAGTTCGACTAGCATAATAAATCACATGCAGGAGCTTCTCTCTCCACTAACCCAAAATTGCTCCAATAGCATAGTCACTTGCATCACACATAATCTCAAAAGGTAATTCCTAATCTGGTGCAACTATCACAGGGGTTATCGTGAGCTTCATTTTCAACACATTGAACGCCTCAAGACATGATGAATCGAATACAAACTCCGTTTCTTTAAGGAGCAAGTTACACAACGGTTTTGTAATTTTTGAGAAATCCTTAATAAAACGACGATAAAAACCAGCATGACCAAGGAAACCTCGATGCCTTTGACAGAAACTTTATGACCCAAAAAAAATCCCTTTTTGCACCATAAAGTGACATTTTTCCCAATTTAAAACTAAATTAGTTTGTTCACATCTTTGCAAAACCAAGGACAAGTTATCCAGACAAGAATCAAACAATGAGCCAAAAACTGAGAAGTCATCCATGAATACCTCAATACAACGCTCCACCATGTCAAAAAAAAGGCTCATCATGCACCTTTGAAAAGTAGCAGGCGCGTTACACAACCCAAAAGGCATATGCCTATATGCAAAAGTACCGAAAGGGCATGTGAATGTCGTATTTTCTTGGTCTTCCGGTGCAATCGGAATCTGATTATAACTAGAATACCCATCTAAAAAACAATAGTATGCATACCCAGCAAGTCTATCTAACATCAAATCAATGAACGGAAAAGGAAAATGATCTTTTCGAGTCATATTGTTCAATTTCCTATAATCAGTGCATCATGTTGTAGTCCTCGTCGGAATTAACTCATTCTTGTCATTTTTTCACCACTGTAACTCCACCCTTTTTCGGTACCAAATGCAAAGCACTCACCCATTTACTGTCTGAAATTGGATATATTATTCCAGCGTCTAATAACTTCAAAATCTCAGCTTTAACCATCTCCTTCATATTTGGATTTAGTCTGCGTTGATGCTCAACTGAAGGCTTGTAATTTTCTTCCAACAAGATCTGATGCATACAAACAGACGGACTAATTCCTTTGATGTCAGAAATACTCCACCCAATTGTCATTTTATGCCTTCTTAACACTCTCAATAATTTTTCGTCTTCAACTTCACTCAAATTTTTCAGAAATTATCACAGGTAAAGTTTCAAATGCTCCCAAGTAAGCATACTTTAAATGTGATGGCAATGGTTTCAAATTAATGGTAGGTGCGGCTATGATACTTGGCTGCGATTTTGAAGGTGCAAGTCCAAAGTCTTCGAACTCCAACCGTCCACTTTTTGCAACCAATCTAAAAGCATCCAAGTAAAGAGCACATTCCGCTAAAAGTTGATTTTCATCCTTTGAAGTAGCAGCATGAACTAGTGCAGCTTCCATAGGATCATTGGGCTTCTCAACTTTGAATTTTTCTGAAATTGCGGTATCAACTAGATCGACACGAAAACAATCTTCCGCTTCTCTTGGAATTTTTTCAGCCTCGAACACTTTGAATGTTACTTTCTCTTCCCTAATTCTCAATGTCAAAATCCCTTGTTCCACATCAATTAAAGTCCTTGCTGTGATAAGAAAAGGCCGACCCAAAATCAACTGAGTTTCATAAACTTCTTCCATATCCAACACCACGAAATCTACTGGAAAAATCAGCTTGTCAACCTTCACTAACACATTTTCGATAATTCCCTCTGGATATGCAATTGATCAATCCACCATCTACAAAGAAACAGTAGTGGGTTTAATTTCACCTATTCCAATGTTCTTAGCAACAGATAAAGGTAATAAATTAGTACTATAACCCAAATCATATAACGCTTTTTCAAATAAATTAGTGTCAATTATGCATGGAATTTTGAAACTCCCTTTATCTTTCTGGTTGAGCGGAAGATTTCTTTGAAGGATTGCACTGCATTCTTCTATCAATTGAATCTTCTCATGATCGCCAAATTTTCTTTTCTTTGAGATGATATCCTTCATGAATTTGGCATAGTTCGATATCTTCTCCAGAGCATCGGCAAATGGAATATTAATCTCCAACTTTTTAAACATCACTAAGAACTTGGTATAATTCTCATCTAATCTTTTCTTCTTGAGCCGTTGCGGAAATGGGGTAGGAGGCACATATGGCTTCAAGGTAGGGACAAAAGGCTTAGAGAGTGGCGTGGCTGCAATGACCGATTGTGGTGAAGCTTTTGAAGTGGTTCCCAGTATGGCTAACGGTTGTACGACACCTGACAGTGGCTGCTCCTTGTGTGCAATGGTTTCTACCTTTTCCTCTTCATCGTTTTTCTCAAAATTAGGAGCAGTCTTCACCTGTTTCCCTCTTCGAAGAATTATTACTTAAGCTTGCTCATGGTTTCTCGGATTAACTTCAGTTTGGCTTGGAAAAGAACCTTTTTCTCTAACTGCAATGAATGAGCTAATTGCCCCATTTGAACCTCCAAATTTTTTATCGAAGCCGCCTGGTTCTGAAGAGTTGTCTCAATTTTGCTCATAAATTGATTTGTATTGACAAAAAGAGTATTCATGTTACCGGCAAGCTGAGCAATGACATCTTCCAAATTATTCTTTTTCTCTTGAGATTGAAAACCTGATGTTGGCTTTTGCACATTCTGATTGTTGACCCATGAGAGATTTGGATGGTTTCTCCATCCTTGATTATAAGTGTTGGAGTACGGATCGTTACCAGGACGTCTGTAAGCACTCACCATGTTCGCTTGCTCTTGAACAAATTCTGGAAAAGCAACATTATACGGACAACCAATTGTGGCATGATCAGGAACTGCACATATCGAACAAACCTCTTGAACTAGTGCTCTCCCATTCATAGAAAGCAAAGTATCCAGTTTACTAGCAATCGCATCGACTTGTGCCTTTGAAGCAAAATTAGTAGAATTATTAATCTCAAAAACTCCTGTACATCTTCCTCTTGCTTCAGAATGTTGCGTTTCGAGTATCAAAAAGTGCTTGACATTTGGCTAGCGTCTTGTTCTTAATTGATCCCCCTGCATAGTTGTTCACTGCAGCTTTGCTTGAAACTGTTAATCCCTTATAAAATATTTGCATGAGAACTAGAGTAGGCAAACCATGATGCAGATTCTGAATCAACAAATTATTGAATCTCTCACCTACCTCAGAAAACGTCTCATCTGCCTGTTGAGTGAACTGCATGATATTATCTCTAAGGGTATCGATCTTCTAAGTCGAAAAGAATTTTTCCAAAAATTTATTCTGAATATCGTTCCAACAATTCAACCAAGTCTTCACTTAGGCCTTCATAGTGTACGGAAAGACCTTCATCCTGAGATGTTCCTCGATGACTTCTTCTACCAATACCATGTTTGATACCATATTGAAGATATCTCTAATATATGCCAATGGATCATCAGTGCTCATGCTGTAAGATCCCACATCGCCCAGGAGTGTGGATCCTATAAGCCTTATATGTATATTCCCATCTCTACCTAGCACGAGGCCTTTTGGGAGCTCACTGGCTTCGGATTCCATCGAAACTCCGAAGTTAAGTGAGTTCGCTTGAGAGCATTCCCAGGATAGGGTGACCCACTGGGACGTTCTCGTGTGAGTTCCCAGAAACAAAACTGTGAGGACATGGTCGGGCCCCAAAGCGGAAAATATGGTGATATGGCAGAGTCGAGCCCGGGATGTGATGGGGGCCTGGGCCGGGATGTGACAATTTGGTATCAGAGCCAATCCCTGGCCGGAAGTGTGCTGACGAGGACGTCGGGCCCCTAAGGGGGGTGGATTGTAAGATCCCACATCGCCCAGGGGTGTGGATCTTGTAAGCCTTATATGTATATTCCCATCTCTACCTAGCACGAGGTTTTTTGGGAGCTCACTGGCTTCAGATTCCATCGGAACTCCGAAGTTAAGCGAGTTCGCGTGACAGCAATCCCAGGATGGGTGACCCACTAGGAAGTTCTCGTGCGAGTTCCCAGAAACAAAACCGTGAGGGCGTGGTCGGGCTCTAAAGCGGACAATATTGTTCTATGGCAGAGTCGAGCCCGGGATGTGATGGGGGCCCGGGCCGGGATGTGACACATGCCATGAAAAGAAGGCATCATATTAAAGTGGATAGTCTTCAATTCATAATTCGTTGCAGCTGTAGGAAGAGCTATGCTTGACGGTGATTCCAGAATGGTTAAAATATCAAGATCTCCCATCGTCTCATTCTGAACTAAATCCATCGTGCTCTCTTGCTGCTTTTCTTTCTCACTGACTTCTCTTTGTTCTCTTCAGATTTCACGAAGTCTTTTCTCAATTTATGGTTCAAACTCAAGTAGTAAACAATCTGACGAATGGGTACCAAGCATTCACCTTCAAGAAACAATGGAAAGAAAAAAAATTGAGAATGCAACGAGAAAATTAGTAAAAAAAAAGTAAAAAAAAAAAAAAACTGAAAAATCACAAAAGTAAAATTAAATTAAATTCGATCCGAGACAGCGGCGCCAAAAATTTGTTGTTGATAATTGCAAGTGTACAATATCGTCCAAGTAATATAGTGATAAGTAAAGCGTCGTTCAAACAAAGATCGGATTAACCTAAATTTACTATTGAGATTGACTTCAAACTAAACTTAAATAAAAGAAGGATTACGATGACAACTTCAAATATGCAAAGAAACGAAACGAAAGTAAAAATAATAATTGATCGAATACGAAGTAAAAGTGAATGAATTATGCAAGATTAATATATGGAAGCACTAGGACATCAGGTTCCTCATTCTCAATCCCATCTAATCCCGTTATTCATATTAACATCAAATTATTCCCATGTTGCTAGCAATTATCCCTTGATTCGTCAATATTTCCTGTCAGAATATACTAACCGTGTTTCTAACTATCTACCCATGCTAGGCCCAGCCACAGATATAGATAACTAAAACCCTTTACGCTCAATGGATAATTACACGATACTACACAAATCATAACTAGTATGTCTACTCAATTATGTAATTCATGGTAATTGTTATGAGAAGCAATCTACTAAACTCAACCAGTCAGTCACAATTTAGTTCTTCACACAAATAATGGTTAGTTATTTGATAACGACAGAGCACAATAACAATTACTCAACATGGAAATAACTGAGATTAATATATAATAACAAGAATTATATGTTCATGATAAGAGTACACCCTAGTCCTAGAAAAAAGACTTAGTTCTTGATCAAACTAATAACAAATATGGATGAATTCGATAACATGGGATAGATCTTGAACTCCAACTTTGTATTTGAGTGTGTATACGCACTAGGAAAAAACTTGGAGCCTTTCTGGAGTTCTCCCAAATTGTCCCATGTATGTGTGTGTGATATACCCCCGTTTCTTTCCTTGCGGCTGCAGGATTCTTCTTTCTTTATATGTGCCCCCCTTTTTCTTCACTAATCACGTGCCTTTCGGATTCTCAAAAATCCGATTCCTTTTGGGAAAAACACCACCGCATGCTTTGCACAGCCTAATTATATTGGGCTTCCTTTAATGATCCAATTTTCCATATGATTAATGATCCAATTTTCTATATGATGTGTTATTCCATTCTATGCTCCAGCCCATCAGTTCACGTCCCACTCGGTAATTCTTTGTGTTTCTTTAATTTAAGCTTCCAATTCCCTGCTTTATTCACAAATCATCTCTTCTACAAAAACTCACACAAGACACATTAAACTCACCAATGTAATATAAAATCATGACTAAATAATAAGTAAGAGGTATAAAACCTGCATATAAAATCAACCTAACATGTTGGATTCTAATCTCGAAGCTCTTGCTTTCAAATGCTTTTCAACTTAAAATGCTCTATCTTCTTTGTTCTGAGTCGGAATTAGGCATCGCCCACACACTCGTGGGAACGAGATTTATCTGTCTACACTAAAAGCACGTCCAAAACCAAAGTAAAATTTAAAATAACCAAAATGCCCCTCAAATGTTTTCCAAAAAGTAAATAAATAAATAAAACTCAAATACACCTCAAAATGCAAAATAATAAAATAATAAAATTTTGAGACGAAATATCACATTAAGACTTCCCCCTTATAAGTAAAAAACTTCTCCCCCCCCCTCTCCCCCCCCCCCCAAAAAGCGAGAAAGATGCCCTGTCCCAATACTACAGCTTAATACTAGGAAATGGATCCTCTCCGGATCCCCTCCTCCTAATCCACCAAATCCGAGGATCCGGGCTATTGAAATTTGATCCAACGACTAAAGTTATTATAACTTTTAAAGTGGACCATTGTTTGTAGTCGTTGGATTAAATTTCAATAGTCTGGATTCCCAACTTGATGGATTAGGAGGAAAGGATCCGGAGAAGATCCCTTTCTTAATACTGAATGCCTACTTCTGCGCAATGACATATATAAATAGATAGGGTAAATTACATAGTAACCCATCAGGTTTTAGGTCTATTACAACCTCATACAACATCTTTAAAACATTTCACTTTCATACCTCACGTACTATTTTATTTCAAAATAATACATCTGTTACATTTTCCATCCATTGATCTGTTAAATGCTGACGTGGCTGCCACATTTGTGCCACGTGGCTGCCAAATGTGTGCCACGTGGCAAAAATATTAATTTTTTTTAAAAAAGCTGAATCTTCAGAAATTTAAAAAAAAAAACAGCTGAAACACAACCCCACCCCGTGAACCCCCCAAACGAGAAACCTGAAGAAAAAAAACCCCCCCTCACCCACATCCTTCCCTCTGCAAACCCCCCCCCCCCACGCGACGCACCCACCATCTTCCCTCCTCTGCAAAAACCCCCATCCCTGCGACCCTCCCTCCCCCACGACCCACCTCACTCAGAAACATCTCTCCATTCGCACCCACCATCTTCCCTCCTCTACACACACCCCACACTTTAAATCCATACCCATTCTTCCCACCTCACGAACCCGGCAATGGCAGCGTAGACGAGATCCGGGTTTTTTTGTTTTTTTTTCTCTCTTTCTTTCGGGTTGCAGGTAGGGGGATGGGGGAGAAGATAGGGGAAGAGGAGGGGAGGTAGACGAACGCCGCCATCTTTTTTTTTTTCTCTTTTTCTTTCGGGTTGCAGGTAGGGGGTCGGGGAAGAAGATGAACATGGGGAAGAGAGGTGAAGAGGAGGGGGAAGATGAAATCGAAGGTTATCTTCTTTTTTTTCTGGGTTGCAGGGGAAGAAGATGAAGATGGAGAGGGGTGGGACGGGACATCTGGGTTTTTTTTTGGGGGGGGGGGATGGGGGGGTTTACGGGGAGATGGATAAGTTTAAGCTTTTTATTTTTTTATTTTTTATTTTTTTATTGAGAAAATTTAGGTTTTAAAAAAAATTAAATTTTTTTTTGCCACGTGGCACACATTTGGCAGCCACATAGCACAAATGTGGCAGCCACGTCAGCACTTAAAGGATCAATTGATGAAAAATGTAACGGATGTATTATTTTGAAATAAAATAGTACGTGAGGTATGAAAGTGAAATGTTTTAAAGATGTTGTATGAGGTTGTAATAGACCTCAAACCTGAGGGGCTACTATTTAATTTACCCAAATAGATACGTGTAAAGAAAAAAAAGTAAAAAGAGCGTCTAGAAACCTTTCTCTATATCGTATTACTATATTTTCTTTTCTTGGATTATCTTAGCCTTTATGATGGTAAACAGTCACATGCATAACGGTCTTGAGTCACGTGACAAACCGTCATCAATTTTCTTCTCTTTTTTGTCTGAACCGCCCCAAATTTTCCCACCCAAAATTTGTGATCCAATACGGGTCCCCACATTTGCCATGGCGCATTTAATCTTCTCAACCAACCAGTTACATCATCTCACGGATTTGGATCCTCGATCCCATCCCTGGAATCCTAAGAATCAACACAAGTGTGATAAAAAAAGGTTTATATCACAAATGGTTATTGAAATTGACCCATCAATCATGATGGTCCCTGAAATTGAAAATCGATCAATGTAGTTCCTGAATTTTAACCCGCGAATCAATGTCGTCCTTCTGTTAGTGTTCCGTCCAAATTAACACTAAAAAAAGGTTAGAGAACCAAATTTTCATAGTAAAATGACCAAAAATAACTCTATTACTTATAATTTTACTTGAAAAAAAAGGTGGTGCCCTATTTCTGTTAGAGAACCAAATTTTAATGGTAAAATGACCAAAAATAACTCTATTACTTATAATTTTACTTGAAAAAAAAGGTGGTACCCTATTTCTTTTAGTTTTAGCACCAAATCCGTGAAAAAATTGAGAGAAAAGTGAAGATGGAAAAAGGAAAAGAGAGGTAGTAAGTAAAATTATAAGTAACAAGGTTAGTTTTGATCATTTTACCATGAAAAATTGGTTCTCTAACCTTTTTTTAAAGTTAATTTGGACGGAACACTAACAGAAGGACGACATTGATTCGCGGGTTAAAATTCAGGGACTACATTGATCGATTTTCAATTCCAGGGACCATCATGATTGATGGGGTCAATTTGAGGGACCATTTGTGATATAAACCCGATAAAAAATTGTGCAGTCCCAATTAAATGTTTTTTATATTTTTAAAAGTAAAGCAGCTTCGTTTTGCTTGAAAAATATAAAAAGAAAAAAAATTATGACTGCACGATTTTTGATCAACGGTTAATATGCGTTGATCTCTTATCTCACATCGTCTCAACCGTCCGATCAATGATTTAACCAAACCACCTTGCATAATTACCATTACCACCCACCCCACCCCCCCCCCCCCCCCCCCCCCCCCCCCCCCCCCCCCCCCCCCCCCCCCTCCCCCCTCCCGCAAATCTCTCTTTTATAATTTGTGCAGGTTGCGTACATTACATATACTTTTCTTTCCCGCAAAACTAAACCCAAAAAAAGGTGCCCGTCCCCGCTGCTAACATGCGCGGGTGGCAGCCCCAAT
This sequence comes from Cotoneaster glaucophyllus, assembly GCA_036320875.1. Lineage (NCBI taxonomy): Eukaryota > Viridiplantae > Streptophyta > Magnoliopsida > Rosales > Rosaceae > Cotoneaster > Cotoneaster glaucophyllus. The sequence continues at coordinate 6,924,794 of CM070068.1, forward strand.
CCAAGCAAAAACGCTATCGAATTCGAACCCAAAAACCAAACAACGCCACGGTGCGTGTCTACGCACCCAAAGCTTATTTTACAAGCATTGCCCGCGTGATCGGTTTGTGTGCTTGATTTTGTGATTACAGTGTCTAGTATTTTTTTTTTCCTTCGTTAACCTCAAGTATCGTGAGTTCAAACTTTCATATATTAATTTTTTTTCATCCCAGCTTCATATTTGAAGTGAGAATTGTGTGACACTTTCATAGTTCTGTTAGCATTTTCATCAGAACATCCATTAAAGTGTGACGTCGTGCAGGAGTAGACCAACTTAGGGGCAAGGGGGTCAGCTAACTCTTCGAATTCCAATGAATATTCATAGATGACTTGGATGTTACCCCTTTGAAGGTTGGAGTTGCCCTTAGTATATTTGCCTTTGGCTTGTTTGTTGGTTTTGATTACAATTGTAGGAAGAAAAAAAATAGAAAACTTCATTTTAATCAATGGCAAAGACGAATTTTAGATTAAAACCATGAGTAAGATCAAAATCTAATTTTAGTCCCTTAATATATTAATAACCTCATTTATTAATTATATTTTGATTTTTTAATTATTTATCTTTTCCTTCCTAATTTGTAATGTATTAATTTTATTTCGTTATAATTTTCATCTTCATTTCATTTATCATAATATATTTTGTTGTAAACATTTAGATAAATTAATTTTTGTTATATAACATATTTCGATATACTTTGTTTTTTTCATTTAGGTTCATTAAATTCATAATAATACATTTCGGTGCATACATTTAGGTACACATTTCAATACATGCATTTCGATACAAACATTTGGGTACGTTAATTCAATATAATACATTTCGGTGCATACATTTCGGTACACACATTTAGGTACATTAATTTAATATAATACATTTTGATGTATATATTTCGGTATATACATTTCGATACTAACATTTAAATACATTAGTTCAATATAATACATTGCGGTACTAACATTTAGGTATATTAATTGAGTCTTTCATGTTAAATAAAATTAATAAATTAAAAAATGTTGAGGGAATAATTTACTGAACAATTATGGAGGCCAGAAAGAGAGAGGGTGTGGCATAAAGAGAGAAGAGAGAGATGTGTAATTGTGGGTGTGTTCTATTCGACCCATTGTGTCTTTATTTATAGTAGTAGGGAAGGTTAATTCCTTACCCTTTTAGAATTACAACCCTAATAGGATATTAACTACTAAATGGAATATACAAGATATCCCTAAATACACTAGGATTTACACAATCAAGGGATTATAATCAATATGTAATCTAACACCAGGTTTATTTTAAATTTCAATCTTCTTAGGATTAAAGTTATAAATATATAAAAAAAATTAAAAAATAATAAATAAAAAAAAAAAACCTCAAAAAATAAAGAACCAAGTAAAAGACTATCCAAAAATGCAAAGTAAACGAAATGGTAATATCAGAGAATGAACAAAGCATCATCATTCTCGAACAAACATATTAATGGGATGCAATGATATCAATCAATTTGTTAGTGTGTTCAAGATAAGTGTGTTCCTTTGTTAAGAATTCATATAGGAGCAACCTTGGAACATGTTAATTATTCACGCAAATGAGGCATTAACAAATTTGCAGTATGTCTTTGCAAATAACTTCAGGCCTACCAAAACTAAATGAAATAGCGATATGTTATTTCTATTAAAAAATATTTGCACGCTACGCTCGCTATTTTTACTGACCCTAATAATATTTCTTAGATCCACCATTGACGTCGTGCCAATGGACAATGACAGCAGCCACCAAATTTGCGATTACCGCTTGTAAGTCAAACCTCGCCACCTGCAAATCCTAAAACCCCAGCCCGTACTTGCTGCTGCTGCCTGACCACCCAAGAATTCTGCAACCTGTGCCCACTACTTCTATCTATGGCCTACTACGTGTTAATATGAAGAAATGTAGAAGCAGAGTTTTAGAGAGAGATAGTAGAAGAGGACAGAGAGAGAAATAGAAATAGGAATTCTGAATTTCTTAATGATCAAGTTTACAATGATTCATGTGAAGCTTTATACTCACAGCAGTACAATACAATCCTTAACTATACTAACTAAAGGAATACTGATAGTTATAACAATCTAATATACTATTGTAGTATTAAGTGACACATGTCCTAATCTCAACCATTCACTTATACACTTAACATTCCCCCTCAAACTCATGATTAGAGGATCCAAGCATGAGGTTGGAACAATGAGTTTGAACCAGTGGTGCTGCAAATTGTTCATTTGAAGAGACCAATTGAACAAGACACTTCTTGACAGATGGCCATGATATAAGATTGTCTCCCTCAATCTCATGGTTAGAGTATCAAAATATGAGATTGTTGCAAGGAACAGAGCACATTATCTTCAACGAGTGACAAGTAAAACTAATACCTTTGACATCAACATCTTTAGACGTAGTACAGTTCATGAAGAACAGATTTTGATACGTCATGAAAGACCGATTGAATTCTTCCAACCAATTGCATAAGTAATCTAATTATAGCAACAAGAAATTCCAACTCAAACTGTAAAAGCCAGCTCAGCAACCCAGCAATTAAAAAGGAAGAAAGCATTCTCAAAGTACATCCAAGATAAATGCTTCTGAACAAAAACTTGAGGCCTCCACCTTTGTCAGTAATTAGCATATGGTATGCTAGCTTAAGATCAACAATAATTGCACCATCACATAACCTACTCAAGATATAAATTTCACCAAGTTTTCCAATGTTATCATAGTCTTCTTGCCAATGGTAAGAGCATATATCTGATAAGGTATTACTTGTCTCTAGAAGAATGCCACCAGTATCTGAATTTCCCAGAGGGAATCGTGTTGATTTTTTATCAGGTGACTGATGGTAAGATCATATTCGAGTGAGGGAAGGTAACTTGTAGAATGACACAAGGAAGTTGATGCATTGATTTCATGATCTGAGCATTGAAATGATGGTGTCAATGGAGTGTGGTGAGTGTGGTTTTGTAAATCATACAACTCAATAGACAAAATAGTTTTCTTTGTTGTCACCATTTCCAGCTTCTCAGCAAACATGCTTTATATTCTTTCCTTATCAACTCCTTCACTAGTCATGTCGTTAGTCACATCATGTTCTATTGGAATATAATCTCTCTTCCTGCCATAAACATGATTACATCCACTGAAGCATCCATCACTGGGCCAACAACATTCATAATATTTTGTCAGTGGAAGATGAGAGCCAAGAATTCCTTGAGATATTTTCAATGTACGTTGACATGATTCAGGGGTTGAAACTAAAGAGTGAGTATTAAGTATGTGATAACAATGAGCAGCAAAATGATCATTCTGTGAATTAGGATATGAAGATGGAGGTGAGCTAAGAACTCCAGGTGAAAATTGAGGAAAAGACTTGTATGTATTAAATCTTGGACCATTATTGTAATAGAATCGATCTTTACCACAATTCTTGGACTGAAAATTCCTATAAGCACCATTATAACCATCGGCATTGTTACCATTGCTCGACTGACCACAAATATAACCATTGTAAGCCCCATTATCATAGCTAGATTGACCTAAACTACAATTGGATTAAGCATGATAGCCACCATTATAACCAACAACACTATTACCATTTATATTACTTGATTGACTAGCATGAAAATGAGAGCTAGAGAGAGGAAATGAAGAACCTTTTGTCTTAGATTTAGATATCATAGCAAACAAGAAAGATGGCACAGGAACACAATCCACAATGGCTTCCTTAGCGAGCAATTGTGCATGAAAAATCCTCGAGTGAAATGACATTCTCACGCCCTCTTATTACACATTTAAATGTGTTGTATTATACAGGGAGTCCATTCAAGGCAATGATCACAATGTCTTCATTAGGAAATGTAACACCAAGAATAAAAAAATGCATCCCTTGCTTCTTTAATTCTTCGAAGATACTAGGAAATTGAATCAGATCTTTTCTTAATGTTGTACAGATCAGTCTTTAACTTGATGATACTAGTTTTTGTGATTGGTAAGAAAAATTTGTCTTGAAGACGAACCTACATCTCTTAAGAACTCTTGCTACCAATCACACAAGAAACTGTAGATGAAGAAAGTGTTGCAGTAAGTAACAACATCAAAGCATGATCATGCATTTTCCACACTTTAAATTCATCTAATTCTAGTTTGGCAGATGACTCATATGTGATTACAGAATGTGTAGAGGTTGTTGCATACTGAGGAGGATAAGGATTCAAGCCATCAATGAATCCCATAATGCCATGACCGTGTAGCATCATCTTCATCAGAAAATGCCACTGCAAGTAGTTGGTGTCATCTAATTTTACACAAGCAGAGGAAGAAACAGACGGAAGAGATTGCAAAAGTTGCAATTGTGCAGCTGTAACCATAACTTTTGTTGTAGAAATGAACAACCCAGACAAAGATTTAGAAGAGAAACCCCAAATTTGTTGCAGACAAATCAAACTAAGGGAACCAAGTAGAAAAATCGAGAAGCTATTGCAGATACAGCATAAAAAAAAAATGAATCTTGATCAAGAATCAAGAAGTCGAACAAGAAATAGATCGAAATATAGAAGAAACGAGCGGAACCATGTTGTCGGTAGTTGGTCTCATCCAACTTGACTGAAACCGATGTTGAAACAGATGAAAAACAAACACCTGGTTGATCAGTTTTCTTTGAGAACAAAAAACATACACCTGGTGTGCAAGAACTTGTAGAATACAGAACGCAAGAATTGGTAAGAAACACAACCCACAAAATCACAAAGAAATCACAGAAAGATCGTAGAAGAAAGAAATAGGTAGCGGAAGCAAAGAACCAAGGATTGAAAAAGCTTACAACGAAGCTTATTAGGCTCTGATACCATGTTAATATGAAGAATTGTAGAAGCAAAGTTTTAGAGAAAGAGTAGAAGAGGACAGAGAAAGAAACAGAAATAGGAATTCTGTATTTCTTAATGATCAAGTTTACAATGATTCATGTGAAGCTTTATGCTCACAGCAGTACAACACAATCCTTAACTATACAAACTAAAGGAATACTGACAGTTATAACAATCTAATATACTATTGTAGTATTAAGTGACACATGTCATAATCTCAACCATTCACTTATACACTTAACACTACGAACATCGTTGAGGTCATCACTTGGGCACACCTTCAGATCTCCCATGATGGGCAGGGCTGCCTCCTGTGCGAGGAAGACGACCTTTTTTTTTATTTTATCTTGCAAAAAAAATTCAATTTTTTTGTGGCCCACATGGGGCTATGTCGGTGGATGCCACGTAGCGCCAATTCATTATTCACATAGATGTCATGTCAGGTTTTAATGAAGATTCTGACATAAAAATTAACAAAGTATGAAAGTGTCACACAATCCTTACTTTAGATATGAAACTGATAAAATGAGAATTACACCTATTATTAGAAAGTTCATCACGCATGCTAATTTTGCATGTAACTAGAAATGAGTTAATGAATACTTTCAAGTTTCAAGACTTAGTACTAAGGCTTTTTTTTTTAGTAGAAAGTAATGATATATATCTTAATTTTGGAGTGTGACAATAAAAACACAATGACCCATGATACTATTTATTTAGAAAATGAGAAAAGTTGAATTTTGTTAATATTATATTAGTTGGACAATGTTTTTTTTTTTTTTTTGAAAAACAGGGCTAAAAAGGAGAACCCAAACAAATTTATTCAATAATAACTTTAGAACTGGACATCTCAAGTTGATCTTCATAAATACAACTAACTAAACAAGAAGGAGAAGTATCAAAAAAAAATTTACCTAAATCTAAATCTAAACTATAGGCTGCTAAATTGTCCGCCATAAATTCTTTTTTCTCTAGACATGCCAAAGTCTGTATTGTCAAGATCTTAAAAGCAAATCTCAACATGCCAAAGCAAGAAGGCTTTAAAAATGATTATTAAGAGCAACTTGCAGTACCAAATAAACTGTAATTGCGTAGTCTGATTTGTTGGACGATGGTTTACTCATGTAATCGTCGACAGATACAGTTCTACATTTGTCCATGTGACATTAGAACCTGAGCAGCAAAAGGTAATTCTCTGAATTATTGTTTCGTGGGTGGAAAGTTATTACGGATAGGACTTACGTCTAGTGACACATAAAAGCGACTTAATTCTTAACTAGAAATGTACTGAGTTAAGATGTATTTTCATCATCCTTGTACCGTGGCCCTTTAACAATTTGACACGATAGGGAATCTATTCATAAATTTGACACGATAGGGAACCTATTCATGCGCCAATTGGAAATATAAAGCAGAGAAAGACGTCAAGTTTGCCGCATAGTATTATGATATTGTGATATTTCTTTTCAAAAGTAAATGAGAGATTTTAAGTTCAACTCTCATTAAAGATAAATTTGAACCACATTATATTAATTCATTATGAGACTAAGGTCTAAGATCTCTCACTCTCTTATTGTAGATAATATCGTTTGTTTAGAAGAAAAAAATTTGTACGCCCATTCTATCATGTTTTATGTATTTAGTTTAAGTATAATTCTCAATTTGGTTTTTAATTAGGCATTTCATGTTCCTATATTTTTTTAATGTTCCACTTTAGTATATGTGGTTCCAGGAATTGCTTAAGGGGAGGGATCCCCATTTTTTCAAAAAAATGGGGACACGCTCCCCACCGTTGGATTTAACTTTAATGAAATTGTGTGGTTGAGATTGTGTGGCTTGTGTTTTAATCTTAACCACACAATTTCATTAAAGCCAATCTAACGGTGGGGAGCGTGTCCCCATTTTTTTGAAAAAATGGGGATCCCTCCCCTTAAGCAACCTGTGTGGTTCCAATTGTGGCAATTGATGTATTAAAGCTTGCAAGTTTGCAATCTTATGTACACGCAAGATTTTTACCCAAGACATATGAGAACTTTAACGAAAAGCTCTGGTACTGTGCACTTTAACGAAAATCATATTTTTACACTAAAAAATCAATCATAGTACTATTCACTTTACCATTTATTTTGTCCTTATAGTTAAAACTCAAAGTTTTCAAGCTCTTTTCATTAGTTTTATTAAGACGACACAACTCTTATTTTACCAAACGCATAATACGTTTGTTTAGCGACATTTAGTTTTTACTTAGTTGAAAGAGGTTGAAGTTTGATTCACATTATGGAAACCGGTTGTGTTCTAGGTCGAAGTTATGACTCATTATTTTTCTTGCACATAACTAATTCATCTAACGGCTTTTAGTATTCGTGTGAAGAGGTTTCAGATTCAACTCATGCGCAAAAGCGGGAGTGAGATATAGTTCTAGTGACTGAGCTACTAACTTGTGGCTCATTTTTACCTGCACACCAACTAATTCGTTTAGTATGCTCAATACAGAAACTTCGATACCAGCCATTTTCAGTACATCTATCCGCAAGTCTTTAATTCTCCAATTCCTTATTTTCTGTGGATTTGAACAAATTGGATGATATGTTCCCAAAAAAACAGATCTTGTACCACTATCTTTTCGATACTTAGAATCTAGAATTTGTGCACATACAAATTTTATTTTATTTTCAAACCTCGTCCACATGTCATTATAGCATACTTAATTTTTTTTTAAAAATTACATTCTTTCTCTCTCTTTCCGCCTCACACATTTCTCTCCGACTTCTCTTTTTCCATGTATTTTTTTTCTTTTCAAAATTTTCATTAAGTTATGAAAATACTTATTCGTAAGTAAGTGATTCAAGTTTAAACAACTAATTTTATTTTCACAAACTAAAAATGAGGCTCTAGAGATGTTGGGACAACACCAACGTCACAACGAGTTCATAACAACTTTGGAAATATTTTCTAACGTAAAATGAATTTATTATGAATATCAGCTAAATTCAAATTCAAATAGGGTTTAGGGCACTTTTTAATTCCAGAATTCAAAAGTGAGGTTTTAAGTATGTAGAAATGATCACTTAGTACTGCGGTCTAGTGGTATTCATTTTCACTAATAAGTGAGAGATCTTAAATTTAATTATTGTCAAAGACGAATTTGAACCAAATTATTACTGGCTCATTGTGAAGTTAAGTCCACTCCTTTCCTTTAATATAAATAATATTATTTGTTTAAAAAAAAAAATGTAAAGATGATGACAATGATGTAACGAGCTTGTAGCAATTTTCGAAATATTTTTTTAACGTTCAACATATTTATTATGAATATTGTAAAATAAAACATAAGAAAATTCCTAACATACAGACACGTGTCGATATCTAGTTATGAGAACATTGTCCATTATGCCTCGAGCAAAACAGGGTTAAAGTCAAAAGCATAGTGTTTTTTAGAAAAACTAATGAAAATTGTTACAAAATTTTGAGTTTTAACGATAACGATAAAATAAAGAGTAAAATGAATAGTACCATAATTGATTTTTTTAGTGTAAAAATATGATTTTTCGTTAAGATAAACAGTACCGGAAACTTTTCATTAAAGTTTTCTATTTTTTTTGCCATTAATTTACGGACCAATTTGGCAATTAGGTACAAATAGAGACAGGTGTAGCTACGGGATTGGCTGGCAGATATAAGGCACCGGAGTAAGGGAGGAGGGCATCTACAGCTGTCGGTTGGCGTGAGCTGTGGCTCAGAGAAGGCCGTCACGGTTTTGTATTTTGTGTGGCACTCGTTTTAACCGGGAAACGGGTGGTCCTGGTTCTTATTTTCGTGTCTTGATTAGTGTGATTGTAGCGGACGCATAAGATTTGTCTGATTGCGGCGGTGATTATATCAAGGGTTAAAACATAAAATAGTAAATTAGTAAAGCATAAACTTGAACGTCCACCAAAGGAATCCGGATTCTCCCCGAATCTTCTTTGTGAGGATTTCAGAATTCGTAAATCATAATTGTTTATTGCACATCATACGGTTAGAAATTATTTTATATATTTTTATTTGTAATTAAATACAAACAGCACCTGACAACAAGTAATCGCACAATGTAAAATAAACAGACATGATATACATATCCTCAAAATCTTCATCAAAATAATCCGGAGAAGATCATGTTGGCACGCAAAGCTATGCATGTATTTTTAACTTGGACATTGTTATTTCCAATTAGGGCTGGCAATGGCACTAGACAATCACATAACCTAATATCTATATACAATTAGATCATGATTAAAATTGTTAAACTAAGATTATGTTTAATTTTTTTAATTTCTATGATGAATCGTATGACTTAGGCTTAGTTTAGTATTGTTTTTTTTTTTTCATCAAAAATTGCTTAATTTTAAAATTAAGTAGTAAAACATAAAAGAAATACGTTGAATACTTCGTTACTTTATTTATCCTCTAGAGCTTACGATATATAGGCACAAAAGCTTTATTCTATGAGGAATATAATACAAGGATACGAAAACTAAATACAAGAGATTACAAATCCTAATCCTATCTAAAAATGACTCCTAAAATATTTAAAATTTAAGACTCAAATCAACACTCATCCTCAAGTTGGTGCATAGATATCATACTCGTCTAACTTGATGCTTGAGTCCTAAAAAACTTTATTAGTTACTCCATCAGTAAGAACATCAGCCAGCTGTTCTTCTGGGATATAGACACAATCTCCCTTTCAAGATTTTCCTTGATAAAGTGTTGATGAACCTCCACATGCTTTGTTCAATCATGTTGTACCGGATTATCTACTATCCCCATTGCAGCTTTATTGTCATAATCAGTGTTCGAAAAAACGCCCTAGGCGGCGCCTAGGCGCTGGGCGGAGTGTGGCGGAGGCGTTTTTGTGCAAAACGGTGGAAAAATCGGCTGGGCTCTAGGCGGCGCCTAGGCGGGCTGGGCGGTCCTAGGCGGGCTGGGCGGTCCTAGGCGGGCTAGGCGGTGCTAGGCGTTTTTTTTTTTTTTTTTTTTTTCGAAATTAAAAAAAAAAAATCCTATCTACATTACTATGTTTCCTTATTTTCCTCCTATTTTGCATTTTATGTGATTTTAAATTGTAAACTTCTTGTACATGTGTCATTCTATAATACTCCTCACTATGATTATATGACATATATGCTTAATGTGTTTTTAAATTTTGGATTTGTTGGATACTCTTTTTTGCATTTTATCATTCTTTTATTATCTTATCCATGGATTTCATACAAGTATAATTTTTTGTAAGTGTCAATATGCACTTATTTACAAGATATACAAGAAATTTACCTAAATCCACCTAGGCGCCAGCCCACCGCCCGACTAGCGCCTAGCGTTTTTTAGAACCTTGGTCATAATATAACTTCATAGCCTCCTTTGGTTCAAACAGAATAAACAAAATACCCTGACACCAGTTAGTCTTCTGGGATATAGACACAATCTCCCTTTCAAGATTTTTCTTGTGCCATATCTTTATACGTAGCTTAAATAGAATACCATGACACCAGTTTTTGCTTCTTACTACGTCACGTAACCAAATTACCTCCAACAAACGTAAAATACTCAGATGTAGAACGTATGTTAGTAACATTGTTAGCCCAATCTGCATTTGTAAACCCCTACACCTTAGATGCCCATGTTTTCCATAAAATATTTAATTACCGGGTGCAGACTTCAGATATGTCAAAACTCGCATTACCGCAGCCATGTGATCTTTACTTGGTGAGTGCATAAATTGACACAAAAAAACTTACAGTATATGCAATATCAGGCCAAGTATGAGATAAATAAATTAATCTGTCCAAAAGTCTTTGATATCTACCCTTATCAACAGAAACTTGATTGGTAAATACCCAAGTGATGCTTTACTAATATAGGAGTATCCACAAGTGCAACATTTACATGTAACGTATGAATTTCTTATGAATCATTCCTTGTAATAATCATATCATCCACATAAATACTTAGAGCAGTCAATTTGCCAAGCCTACGCTTTATAAACAAAGTGTGATCTGAATGACTCTTGCGATACCCGTATTTCTTCATTTCTTGAGTAAACCTGTCAAACCAACCACGAGGCGATTGCTTAATTCCATAAAGACACTTACACAACTTGCAAACTTCAGTATTACAACTCGCACCATAACCTGGTGGAAAGACAATATACATTTTCTCTTCCAAGTTTCTATAAAAGGAGCGTATTCTTCACATCAAACTGTTTAAGAAGCCAATCCATATTTGCAGCTAAGGAAATTAAAACACATACAATATTCATCTTTGCTACCGGAGAAGAGATTTCTTGGTAATCTATACCATACATTTGAGTGTATGCTTTAGCCACTAACCTTACTTTGTACGTATCAATTGATCCATCAGTCTTGTACTTGATTGTAAACACTCAATGACAACCAACATGCTCATTTTCTTTTGGTAACTGCACTATCTTCCACGTTTTATTTTTAGCAAGGCTGACATCTCTTCATCTTGTATCCACTTAAGATCTCGTACAACTTTTTCTACTTGAGTTGGAATTTTAATTAATTCCATATAATTTACCAGTTCTCTATGTTTTGGTGAACAATGCTCACATGATACGTAATTAGCAATTGGATACTTGACATTTCCATCCAGAGAGAACCTGTGAGGTGGCACATCACGATTCTGTCTTGCTGGCAATTTATAAGTACTGACATCAACATCAGGATCATTTGTATTAGTATTTAAAATAATTACCTCTTGAATATTCAATGAGGTGGAACAGACCCTGCAGGATTAGAGAGATGAGCAACTACATTGTTATATTGGATATAGCCTGGCCGAACTAGACTGCTTTGCTCAGTAGGCTTCTATTGTACTAGGCCGCTCAGTTCGGTGGCTGCCTGCATTCAGTGGGCTTCTGCCGAATTCTCAAATCGGAATTCAAATTCTCGCAAAATAGTGACAAAAAACTAAATGATCTATTATCAGTATGTTACATTTGTAACACCTCTGGAGACATTGATGTGGTAGCAAATTTTTGCCGTCTTCAATCTTGATGAAATTGTACTTACAAAACAATTAGCACATTTGATCAAAAACCAAAGCCTCACGAGACCACAAGGTTGGGGGGAAGGTTTGGCCAATGGATCTCCAATGCCTTAGTAACTCTGAATAGAGTGAGTGTTTAGGGTTTTATGTATAGCGAAAAACTTATTGAAATATGGAAGTGATAAAGGTATTTATAGGAGGTATTGGCCAGCCATAGTGTAGGGTTTTGCTCTACACATGGCGGCCTCATATTGGCCAAATTATGTCATCCGTAGGATGCATAAAGAGATGATATTTCCAACATATTAATTAGAAGTTAATATCTTGAAATAATAATGGGATATGGAGTCTTTACTTGATAGAGTTGGCATTCAATTAGGTATGTATTAAAGATAAAATTTAGTAATTAATCTTATCTTTAATGTCTTTGACTTTTCCACGCCATGAGCAGGGGAGCCTTCAGTAGTCATAATCTGTTGACTGCACTTTCAGGAATGTTGAGCTGAGCGTGGGAATATAAAAATGTCCTGCCCATTTAATGAGGGTTAGCTTGTCTTTCTTGGTTAAAAGTTCACGTGTCGCCTCCAAGAATTTTAGAATTATTTTTGGCTCCACATTTGCCACCTAATGTGTTCTATATGTTTCCATGTGTTGGGAGTCTAGCTAACTCCGCCTTTATCCAGTAACCATTTTGATGCTTAAGGAAAAAAAAAGCATAAGTAAACTTTTTCATAATTTCATTTATAGAGGCATCTAACCAAACTCAAGTGACCCTCGAGCTTAAACAGAGAATCGCTAAGATGACTTCTTATTGAGAACCTACCCTCGAGTTGAGCACTCTTTCATGTAAACGAAGGGCACGAGCGAGAGAAAAGTATAGAACAATCAAGCTCTAAATTTTTATAATGGCCTAAAGTCTATATGGCTTTCATCATTGGCTTATGCTAACTAATGAAAACATATTATTAGTTATGTCTAAAACAAAAAACATGTCATTGATACCAAAAACCACATTATTTTAGTGTTATTCTAAATTAGTCTCAACCTTTTGAAACATTCCAAACAAATACCTAGTCTATTGAAAATATCACATCTGTTAGGCCCCAGTTAATTTTTCTATTAAATTTACATGTAGCAACAATGAATCTTACTTTTTAACATACTTGGATACAAATAATGATAATAAAAAAAATAGAAAAATTCATAAATAAAATGAAAAACAAAAATGAAGCTCTAGAAATATCAAACCTCCTTCCAAGCTCAACCTACGACAATTGGAACTCCATCCCAATCTTTATGCTAGTATTTAAAGCTTTGGTTGCCTACCTGGTGGTTGGAAACTATTATGTCCAAGGATAAGTCAAATTTGATAAGGTGATTAGGGAGAAAGACTCAGAGGAAGGGAGGAAGAATTTAGGCTGACATTGATTTATCACCGTCATAATCTTGATAATAAAGGAGAAAGAACAACCTGATCAAATAGAGGCCACCATCTACAAGATTGAATATGGTTCTATTTTCAGTACTTGAAACCTATGGTAAAGTTTCATGCGGGTGATGATGTGAAGTGGATACCTTTCTTAACCACTCCGAGTTGCTATAGCATATTTGTTTTGCTCATGTGTTGGAGTGACCTTGAGTTGTAGGGTGAAGTTGGTGGTTGTGTGTTGGGATTGGAGGTGATGGTCTGATAGAGGTGGTTGGTGACCGTTAGTTAGTTGAGGCCATGCTTTTACGAGCTTCTATTGATTTTGGATACAAAGTAAATCATATTTAACAAAAATTTAACTGAAGCTTAACGGATGTGACATTTTTAATAGGTTATAGCGTTTTAGGTCCTTAATTCTATATAATTAATAATAAAATTTCCATTGATTTATGACTAAATTACCTTTATAATTAGCTATAAGAAAATTAAAAAAAAAAAATCTAACGGTGAGAGAGGATCTGTGGGCTGTGCAATTGTTTAAATTAAACGAGAGGTGTCCGGGGTCTCAAAATGGTTTAAGCAAACGTTCAGAGTGGGACCCCAGAGCCCATTACGGTGTTGGGGCTTGGTCGGTGGTCTATGCAACTAAAACCATGTAACTCAGTATTGATATTTAATGACAAAAATGCCCTCCTCACTTTTGAATTTTTATTTTTCTTTCGGGGAAAAATGAAATATTATGGCATATTTTGCCCTCCCCTTGCGACGGACAAATAATTATTTAATAATTTAATGAACAATAATATTTTAATATTCTAAAGTTGTGAAATAATGATAAAATGTTTAATTTAACAAAAGAAAAAAATAAAATAAAATAAAATAAAACCTTCAAGTGCAAACCTACTCCTAAATTGTCTTCTTGAGTAGTAGTTAATTGGGGGAATAACCGAATATGCCAGGAGGAATCAGGAATCAGGAATCAGGGTAATAAACCGTGAGGTGTAAGTTACATGAAAAACTTGTTATAACATCATGCCTTCAACAATAACGGATTTGTTTGCAAGTGTTTTTAAAAATAAAAAGCGTTTTTTGTGAAAAAAAATTTGGAACCAATTCTAAGTAAATATGCAAGTGAATTCTGGAAAATCACTTAAAGTGCTTCTTGCAAATAGCACTTCAAGTGCTTTTTAGAACTTAAAAATATTTTTACCAAAAATACTTTTAATCATTTTAAAAGTATTTTCAAACAAGTCTAATATGTTAACCATGAAAGAGTAAAGGGGTGGCACGCCAATGGCTTTAAAGTTTTAAACCTTGAAATATTACCTCTGTCCTTCTACTCCTTACAAGATTATTAAGTGTCACGGGAAAGAACATACATATCTCAAATCCATTACACAGTGTCATATGAAATTGTCAAAAACTTGGTGTCGTGTGATGGGATTGACATATTGTCATCATAGCTCTCATAAATTTTGTGAATGTAAAACAAAAAAACAAAAAAACAAAAAAAAAAACAAAAATTTGTCCCAAAAAAATAATTAGCATTTGATTGCATAATTATGCTTTGGATGGTGCTATCACACATTTTTTTTTATCATTCATATTCTTTTTTATCATTCATACACAACTATCAATTTTCAACTGTTGTATAGACTAAATTGAAGAGAATCAAATAACAAAACGTCAACTAGTACTTTTCCAACTTCCGTGTACCAAAACAAATAAAGAGTCGTGGGAGTCTAGAAACAAAAATAGACAGCTTTTATATATATATATATATATATATATATATATATATATAAGCCATATTACTATTTTTTGACAATTGTTGGTCTATGTATGTGAATGTGATACTTTCTTTGGAGAGGTTACTAATTTTTGACAATTTAGTGAATCTAGTGATGATTAGTATGCCATTAGTGTAGATTTTTGAATCCGGATCCTCTTTGTGAGGATTACTGGAATCTGTGAATTATATATGTTCATTGTACATTGTGTGATCAGAAATCATTTTAAATATTTTTATTTAAAATTAAATACAAACAGTACCTGACAAAAACTGACTGTACGATGTACGATGAACGGACACGATTTACGAACCTCTAGAATCCTCACAAGGATTCGGAGAGGATCCTGTTGGTAGATTTTCAATACCCACCTACAAAATAAAAACTTAAACTTCTCACCTATTCATTGTCTCATTTGAAAAACCTACCACAAAATTAAACCTCCATGTTCATATAATTAATTTAAACTATCAACTTATAATTAATGAATCACCACGGGATGACCTAGTGACTGGAAATAAATTTCAGACTTGCATTTCATACAGTACGTTCTAGTTTGATTCTTTGCGCTATTGAATCGTACCCTGATGGCTAAGGAAAAACTGAAATGTCTCTGTAAATTTTTTCGTCCTAAAAAATAAGGAATGTTGTGACTAAGTCATCGACTGATTTCTTTAAATAAAAAAAAAAAGAATTCGACAAAAAAAAAAAATAAAGAGTTTGATGAGTTAATTAATAGCAGTGGATGCAAAAGGAGGAAAAGAAACACGTTTATATATAAACATCAAAATAGAGGTCTCTGGACGCTCATAGGGCGATTTGACATTGTATGTACGGTTCCTTAAAGTGAGAGGATTCAAGAGATGTTTTGGGTTTCTTCTTCTGTTTTAGAGCAAGTCCACCCGTGCATATTGCTCGGGGGACAGTGGAGGACAGGAGGCCTGAGGGCCGGTGGGAAGTGCTCCAGCCGTTCGGAGCCCGAGCCCAAGTGGGAGCCCGAGCAAGAGGGCAGTCAGGAATTCAAAGGCCTGTGGCCCGAGCCCGTTCGAATTTTTTATTTTTTTTCTGTCAGGCGCGTGCCCCTCACTCGCGAGTGGGGGCGCGTCGCCGACCGAAAAGTCAGAAAAAAAAAAAGTTTTGCAGGGCTGTCAGTTACCGTTGGGAAGCCACGTGGCTTCCCACGGTCCGTTCGATCAAACCCCCTTTAAATAAAAGCCGTCCGATCCAAAAAAAAAAAACTGATTTGAAATTAAAAAAAAAAAAAAAAAAACAGTTTAATAATTAAGAAAAGTTACCGTTGTGACACGTGGTACAATCTGGAGTGTTGGAATTCAAATTTTTTTAAATCCAACGGCAGAGATTAATTATTTGAATAAAATTTAAAAAAAAATGTAAAAAATCCGAAAAAAATTGTAAAAATTCTGCAAAAAATTCTGAAATAATTTGTAAAAAATTCTTTTAACTTTTCTATAAATACCACTTCTTCTCCATCTACCTTACACCACAATTTCATATTTTCTCAACTACTTTCAATCAAATTCCTATCTTTCTCTCAAAGTTTCAATCCAATTTTTTTTCCACAAAATGACTACTGATGCAGGTACGAATTGGTCGCTTCTTGAAGATGTTGCGTTGTGCACTAGCTGGTATGAAGTTACTCATAATTCCGTTACGGGTAATGAGATGCATTTGCGAGAAATGTGGAGTTTCATACATACCAAATTTCTTGAGCAAATGGGTGGGACAAGAACCAAAGAATCGGTGGCCAGTTGTTGGAAATTACTTAGCCATTCATTTAGTACGTGGAGAGACGCCTTGGCACAAGCTAGTAGTAATCTTCGAAGTGGGGAAAATTATGCGGATCAGGTAAGAATATATTTGTTTGTATTATTATTTGTGACCTAATAATTTCATTATTATTATTTGTTTGTAATATTTATTTGTGACCTAATAATTTCATTATTATTATTTGTTTGTAATATTTATTTGTTACCTAATAAGTTCATTATTATTATTTGTTTGTATTATTTATTTGTTACCTAATAATTTCATTATTATTATTCGTTTGTAGCAACTTCAAGCACAAGCATGGTATGCTTCCAAAATCAAAGCAAAATAAAAATCATTCAACCGGTGGGAATGTTGGAATATTGTTAAAGATTCTCCTAAATTCAAAGTTGTGCCTGTTGGTCCAGAAGTATACATGAACAGCACCCCTCTACACAGCACCCCTATACACAGCACCCCTGACACACCCCGACCGAAATCGAGGCATGCTGGCCATCACGTGAGGTGACGTAACCATGTGCACAGTGCGGAAGCATTCAAGTAGTAAGAAATACGAATAAACAAAAACCGAATTCAAGAGTGTTAACACACATTCAGAGCGTAAAGTCTAGGTGCAGTCGAACATAAAGAGTATTTATACATAACATCCCCGAAGGGTCCTACATGAGTGAAGGTCCGTCAGAATTACCGCTACTGCCTCAGATGCCACAGACAACGCTAGCTAATACCTGGAGGGGCGAAAAACAAAAGCGTGAGTGGGCAAAAACAAATCTTTCAAAAACTTTCCAAAACTAACTTTCTAACCCCTCGCCGTAAAACCTGTATACTTTCCCAGAAAAATAATAGTATATACATATACTCAACTCATCTGAAAATCATCATGCCAATATGATTCGAAACATAAAAATGCTAACAAGTCAATAATATGCCATCGAATCCAAATGTATGCCAAACCATACCAACGAATCAAGCACATGCCAAACTATGCCAATGAATCAAACATATGCCATATCACACCATCAATTCATGAGTATGCCAACCAATCCAACATATGCCAAACTAAGCCAACAAATCAAGCATATGTCTTATCATAACATCAAATGAAGTAAACTCATCATCGATAATATCATGTCCACCGTGTGATCAGCACGACTGGAAATATAGCTCATAATCAATCTCATCATCTCAACCTATCCTGCACACATGTCGAACCCACTCAAGGTGGTCTATACGACAAGACTGGGTGTAATCTACTACGCTCTAGTGCTACAATCACGTGAATCCTGCGCTAATCGCGGGTCACCTACGAGTCGAACCCACCTATTGTGGTCTATACGACAGCACTGGCACCTAACTTGGATCCAAGGCGAGCGTGCGGTGAGGAGAGGTGAACAACACGTGAAAGACTGTGCCCTGGCCCTGGGCGGGAGCACTAACACCGGAGGTGCAGGTTTATGAGCTATCGATGCATCTCAACATCTCGTCAATCTCGTTATCTCAACATTTATTTAAACACTCAGAGGCTTACCTGAACTTACCTTAGCGTCCACAGCACCAACAATCATGCGCATACAATTTCATGATGCATAGGCACTCCATAATGCATAATACTATCGTGATGCACACTCAATTCATCATGCATACTCAAGAAATATAACAAAGGTATGATGGCATGGCATTTCATTTCATAAACCATTTCACATGTTTTCTGGGAAAACTCAATGTATAAGGTATATACGAAAAACAAAAGCCCACTCACTGATAAGTAGATGGATCGTAGCCTCCTTGTCTAGCCTGGCTACGCTCGTCGTCCGGATAGGTTTCGCCTATGTGAGAAACAACTATAATAACGTTATTTTAAAGCACATAAACGAAACTAGCTAATAACTTCTCATACACTACTCAAATGTGGTGTGTGAATATACTAAAGTGATCTACACCACCTAAGGATCACTCTGAAATTTTTAGAAAAAATTTCCCGTGTCTCACGCTCCCTCACGCGCCGAGGAGGCCACGGCCTCACGCGCCCCCACGCGCATCATCTTCAACCTCCAGACGCCGGAACAGCTCCACCGGCGCCGGATTCTGGGCAGACCTGCAACTGCCCTTTTCTTACTCGTTTCTACACCATTTTCCATGAAATTTTCACCAAAATGCTACAAATCTTAAGGGGAAGAAGTTTATACCTCTTTGGAGCTTCAAATCTCTCTAAAACTCGTCGGGAAAAATTCAACCAAAACCAGCCACCTACGAACCCCTTGATCCCGACGTCCAAACGCTTCAAACGAGGCACTCCGAGCCTCCTTGGGACCTCACTAAGCTCACTGTGAGCCTAAAAATCGAAAAGAAAGCCTATGTAAAAATTTGATGAACAGTACCCAAGTCGGAGATTTGAGTTTCTAGGGTTCCTTACGTTTAAACTCTTCGATCATTCTTCTCCGAGCCTCGTATGGAAGTTCTAAAGCTTCCCATGATCTTCAAATCCCCTGAAACACAACATTTCACGTGTGCATGAACAGTGGCAAAACGGAGGTTCTTAGTTTCACGGGGTCCTGAGAGTTTCCTTACCTGATTTTGGTGTCTTTGAACTTATTTCACCACGAGGAATGCAACGGCAGCCTCAAAACCTTCGATCTGTGTCTGGATGTTTGAGTGTGGGTGCGTCCGTACAAGAAGAAGAGAGAGGAAGGGTGAGTTCGAGAGAGAGTGCGGGAGAGAGAGTGAATCCAAGAAAGCTGGAGAGTGAGAGAGCTTACGGGAGTGAAGAGAGAGAGTGTTTGACTTGTGTTTGTGTGGTCCAAAACTCAAACCAATAATACACCAAGCCCTCACCCTTTCCCAAACTTAGGAAAAATAAGAATTTAATCCAAAATATAACACAAGCTTACCTTAACCGTCCAGGGGTATTTTCGTCTTTTCACAACACGTCTCGGAACGGGCTGTGACAACCCCTCCACACTCTACACCCGATCATGGCTCCCATGTTCATGAAGAAGATGGAGAAGAAGTTCCTAAAACGCCGATTCCTGTACAAGCGTCGGGGTCAACCCGTTATCCAATTAGGCCTCAAGGTAAGAAGGCTTCAAAGAGGAAAGGGAGTGCTTCCAAGAATGATTATGGAAAGTACATGCAAGAACTTGCTCGTCAAGGTGAATTGACGTTGGCACGGGAAATGGCGAAATATGAGGCTGATAAGGCTAGAGATGAGGCAAACGCTGCAGCTATTCAACAAGCATTTCAAGCTGAATAGAGGGAAAGAGAGCTACTTAGGCAAGAAAGGGAGTTGGTTAGAGAAGAAAGAATGGCACAACGAGATCGTGACATTATGAACACGCCTTTAGAAGGGATGTCTCCAGATTCTAAATATTTTTGGCGGTCGGAGAAGAAGGATGTGGTGCAAAGGAGGCGTGCAAGAGAAGCGAGATCAAGAGGAGATGGTCCTAGCACAACAAATTGGTTAAGTGATGATGAATAGGGTAGTTTTTGTAATCGGAGCCCATAATTTTCCAATCACTTTGGGTTGTAATTTATTATTTACGTTGTTTCCAATTTATTGAAGTTAGTACTTTATTTAAAGTGAGAGTACATTTATTTAATTTCGTAATATATTTATACTAATAATAGAATTAAAAAACACACCAACTGAAATTACATAAACACACCAAATAAAATTACATAAACATACCAAATAAAATTAAAAAAACATACCAAATAAAATTAAAAAACACACCAAATAAACTCACTACAAAAAAACACACCAAATACAAACAAGCATACTAAATAAACTTAAGTATCTTCAGCTTGTTTCAATGCCCACTGGTGCTCTATCAAGTCAATTTGCCGAGCATTGTGCATAGATGTCCTTTGAAGTGCAGTATATCGTGCAATGACCCTTTCATTGTAACGTCCATCCCCACGTGGCATGCCGACATTCGTTAAAAATCTGATCGAAATCTATCCTCAAAGATTTTGAAAAGATAACGACACGTGGCACGATCGTATTGGATAAAAATCTTATCGAAATCGATCTCCAATAATTATCTTTTCGGATAAATGACACGTGGCGCAATTTCGAACGAGTTAAAATCTGATCAAAATCTATCGTCAAAGATTCTGAAAAGATAACGACACGTGGCACGATCATATTGGATAAAAATCTTATCGAAATCCTTCGCTAAATAATTGTTTTTTTTTTATAAAATGACACGTGGCGCAACGAGAACGATTTAAAAATTCTTATCCGAATTTACAAATAATTTTATTTTGTATTATTTAAACAAACAAAAAAAATAATATTTTAATTGCCTATTGCCTGGGGGAAGGGCTCCATGGGTGGAGATGCAAATGGCAGTTACTATTCATTAATGGTAGTTACTATTCATTTAAGGCAGTTACTGTTCATTAGGGTGGATTGCATAGTGGATTGCCTGGGGGGAAGGCTCCATGGGTGGAGTTGTTCTTAGTTTGGGTGTTGAGTCTTGTAATTGTATTTTGAGTCTTTGACAGTGAATCTTTAATTAAAATTGTGTTTTAATTGTTAGATTTTTATTTTAAAATACAAAATTTAAGATCGAACGTTAAAATACTCGGAGTACCAAGTACTTTGGAGTACTGAAGATTTTTTTTTCCAATGTACTCCTTATGATACTTATTCATTTGAATAAAGCGTCTAGCGAAAACAAATATGGATGAAAAGATTAAGAGCATCTCCAAATGAGCTCTTTAAATGGGTTTATAAAGAAAATTTATGGAGGATTTGAAAAAAAAAAAAAAAAAAAAAAAAAAAAAAACTCAAATCATGCTCCATATCCACCACCTTCTAAGATATGTATTCATCGAGGAGCTCCTTAGTATATGAAGGGAGAAGTGAGCTTGGGTTGTCATTGTTTTGTTATTTTAAATAATTAATAAATTTTTATTGGCTAATTATTGACACATAGTTATTATGATTCTCCAAACTATGGAGTATGGTTAGTCATTATGATTCTCCAAACTATGGAGTATGGTTGAAGTACGATTTGTTTTTTGAACAAACGGTATTATCTACACTAATAGAGTGAGAGAGTGGGCTAAATTTCATAATGGGTTGGTAACAAGCTAAAATTTCTTATAAAATAAAGAGCATGATTAGAGATGCTCTAATAAGATATTAGTTTATTTCATCTTTAATGAAATTTTGTAATACATTTCGAAAGATATGACTATTACTGTATTACATTATATTAATAACATTTGGAAATTGTTATTGGTACTCCAAAAACTCATTTTGCACTTCAACCTTTATATAATTAAAAAGATAAATACACTTTGTGAAGAGTGTAGAATAAAATTTTTGGAGCGCTCATAACAGTTCCTTAAATTTTTTGCGGTATATCAATAAATAAGTTTTTTTTAGCCCTTATTTTATGGTAGGATTTCAAAAAAAAAAATCACATATTTTATTTAGGCTTATTAATTGATTTGCCCCTGAAATTGCTATTTAGTCTCTCTTTACCTTCTGAAACTGGTTTTGTCTCACTTTGCCCTATGAAACTGTTATTTTTGTCTCATTTAATATCAGTTCACCCATTTTTTGTCCATTCTATCAAATAAACGCTAAATTAAAGGATAGTATGGACATTTATTTTCAACGCAATTTTTGCCTCCAATTTGCCTGCTAAAACAACTCCAAACTCATTTTTTAATAATTATAATTCAAACCCCGTCTCTCTTTCTTGAGGATTGATATGGAGTTGTAGTTGTAGCTGTTGGATTAATGAGTGGCTTGAATTAGATTTTGAAACACAACCCATTATTTACTTTTGAAACACAACCCATTATTTGCTTTTGCCAACAACTGCAACTATAGCTCCACACCAATCTGCAAGAGAGACATAAAGGGGTTTGAATTAGAGTTATTGAAAATGGAATCGGAATTTTTTCAGCATGATAGTTGGAGGCAAAGAGTTGTATCAAAAATAAAATGTCCATACTACATTTTCATTCGCCTCCCTTGGTTTTTTGGGGGAAGTATCCCAATTATTTTTTACGGGCCTGCCGAATTCTGAAAAAGGGTTCTTGGGGAAGCGTGGTATGGGAAGGTAGGGTTGACGGAATGAATGAAAACGGAGTAAATTGAGACTAAATGATACAAAATGGGGCAAAGTGAAACGAAACCAATTTCAAGAGGTGAAGTGAGACTAAATGACAATTTCATTGGGCAAATCAATTAATAAGTCTTTTATTTATGTGCCACCGATTCATTTTTATTTTACTCCTATACATTGATGAAATGACAAAATGATAACGCATAACTATACACATGTTATGCAAATAGAATAGGAGCTGAACCACGTGGTCATATTGAATTAGTTGAGCCATTACGTACGTCAGAAACTTACTATTTTCAATTTAATTTTGACACAATGTACATTATAACAGAAGAATCAAATATAAAAATAGGAATCAATAGTTTCTTTAAACCATCGAAATAACGAACAAGTATAATGACATTGTATGACAATTTAGTGAGACGAAACCAAATTCAAAAGGAAGAGTGAGACTAAATGACAGTTTCATAGGACAAATCAATTAATAAGTCTTTTATTTATATGCCACCGATTCATTTTTATTTTATTCTTATACATTGATGAAATAACAAAATGATAATGCATAACTATACGCATATTATGCAAATAGAATAGGAGCCGAACCACGTGGTCATATTGAATTAGTTGAATCATTACGTACGTCAGAAACTTACTATTTTCATTTTAATTTTAACATAACGGACATTATAATCGAAAAATTAAATCTAAAAATAGGAACAAATAGTTTACTTAAACTATTGGAATAACGAACAAGCATAACAATTCTATCTAAAATCTTCTCATTGTACCAATGTAGTCTTATTTTTCGACCTTATAGGAGTGAAAAAGAAAAAAAATGAAAAGCAATTAGTTAAAAAAATAAATAAATGAAAGAGGGAAAGAGCAAAAAAAAGAATAAAATCCACGTATTGTAAGTGGAGGGAGGGAAGGAATGGCGTTTTGGTCATTCCGAAAACAACCATTTTCCTTTTCAGCGTTCCGAAAGAATAAAAAAGGCGAAGAAATGATAACAAACAGCGAAAGAGGAAGAAGGAAGGAAAGAAAACCAGCAACAATACCAACAAGAGAGAGAGAGAGAGGAGAGAGAGATTGTTACAAAGTGATCGGAGGAGAGCCCAAAACAAAATAATGGAGAGGAAGACCACCGAACAACACCTCTGAACGATCAAAATCTCCGTCGTCCTCAGCCCCTCAGGGAGGTGGTAGCAGAAGAAGAAGAAGAGAGAGAAAACAGAGCCCCCAATCTTCAATCCTCTATCCCTCTCTACCTACCATCTCTCCTGTTGTATTTTCATTTTCCAAATTTCAAATTTCCGATGCGGCGAGGAGGCAGAGCCACTGCGGCGGCAGCAGCAGCAGGAGTCCAATTATGCAAGCCCAAGACGGCGGTACAGGAAATTAGATTCCGGGGCGTGCGGAAGCGACCGTGGGGTCGATTCGCCGCCGAGATCAGAGACCCGTGGAAGAAGACTCGGGTCTGGCTCGGCACCTTCGACTCGGCCGAGGACGCGGC
This sequence comes from Cotoneaster glaucophyllus, assembly GCA_036320875.1. Taxonomy (NCBI): domain Eukaryota; kingdom Viridiplantae; phylum Streptophyta; class Magnoliopsida; order Rosales; family Rosaceae; genus Cotoneaster; species Cotoneaster glaucophyllus. Next base: position 6,949,378 of record CM070068.1, read on the forward strand.
CCGGGCATATGACGCCGCCGCTAGGTCCCTCCGGGGCCCCAAGGCCAAGACTAATTTCCCTCTCCCCGCCGAATACGACAACCACCACCACCACCACCTACCTCCTCCGTCCCATCCCTCTCTCTACCCCGATGACACGGTTTGCGATGTCGTCCAGGCCAGCCGGCCCACCTCCAGCAGTCTCAGCAGCACCGTCGAGTCCTTCAGCGGGCCCCGCCCCCGGCCCAGGCCCACATCCGACCCCCAGCCGCAGCGGAGACCGGTGCTCCCGGTTTCCCCCGAGGACTGCCACAGCGACTGCGACTCCTCGTCATCTGTCGTTGACGACGGGGATGATTGCGTCCTGATGTCGTCGTTCCGGAGAATCTCGCCCCTGCCGTTCGATCTCAACCTGCCGCCGCCGATGGACGGCCTGGATTTATTCAAATCCGGCGACGACGATCACGATCTTCAAGCCACCGCTTTGTGCCTCTAATTACAATATGGATCTCAAATAATGGTCCCCTCTTCCTTTCCCTTTTGCTTTTTGCTGCCTTATTTTCTCGGGAAAATTTCAAAAAAAAGGAAAAAAATTGATGCTTGGTGGTTGAGAAGAAGAAGAAGAATTCGAGCTTTTTTATTTTTAATTTTGTTTTTATTTATTTAAACTTTCTGCCATGTTCGAATATTATGGTGTAGAATAGCATCTGGGTTTCTCTTCAACTTGATGGGTGTTGGAATATTCTCTGTATGGTTGAAGCTGCTAATGTTAGATCTTTGTTTACCCAGCTACCCAGCAACCCAGCAAGCACTAGATCTGATCTGGGTTTTTGCCCTTCCGACCAGATTCCTCCATACCCATCGTTGTTTTCTTTTTCCATTTTCTGTACAAAACATTATCTGAATTTAGATAAAAAGGAAACCTTTCCATTTTGTTTCGTTCTTCTATTTTCTGATTCACTCGTATGGTCTAGTATTCATTTTGCATTACATTCCATTGTAAATGTTAGAAATGATAAACGCTTAGCAGACGTGCTTCGATTTTCAATCTTCTTTTTCCCTAAATTAAGTAGAATTAACAGACGTGAATTAAGTCGGTCAGACTTCGATTTCAATCTTCTTTTCCCAAAATTAAGTAGAATTAACAGACGTGAATCAAGTCAGTTGACACCGATCGATCCTTTGTTTTCGTGTACTAGAGAAAGATTAGAGTAGTTCATAGCCTTGTTACAAAAGGGTAGGCATAATTCTTGTTTGTTGTTGTAAATAATGCATCTAAAGATTAGAACAAAGTGGATTTAGGTTTGTGAAGTTTGTAGATGGAGATGGGGGATGAACACAAATAATCATGGTGGGTGGATGGATGGTGGAGATTGTTTGGTGAGAGAGGAGAAGGGAGATCAAATGCAGGTTGATGATGGATAGGGTTTATGATAAGAAGCATTGATTGCACATGTGATGCAAGATTCTTATTGTGCACTACTGGTTGAGTGTATGAATTATCAAATGGGCAAAAATATTATCCCCCAAACCCCAAGGCCCTGCCTGCCTGCCTGCCTGCCTGCACAGACTGCACCCTTCCCTAGCTACCTAGCGAAAGCTTGGGCTTCGCCCACATGCCCTTCTTTCTTTTCAATCACCTCCACAAGTGAAAGAAACGAAAAGAAAAGGAAAAAGAAAAAGAGATTGTTTATTTGTGTGGAGGTCTCCATGCATGTGAGTTGCATAGTTGCAAGGGCTCCCAAGAGGCTTGCATTTCTCTATTTTCTACTTCCACTTTACGTACCTGGAACGTTGTTGTAACACTATTTCAACCTAATTGCATGTTATTACGCGATAAAGTTAAAATGCGTGACAATTTGTATTCAGCGTTCGGTTCTGGGTAAGTTGTAATAATCAGCGTCTGATTCTGGAAAAGTTGCACGGTTGTGGAAAAAAGGATATAATGTGGAAAAAAAAAGGTATAATACGTGGCATGATATGATTAATTTAGAGTATTGCCGCTTTGACATATGTGTACATGCATGTTTCTCCCATGGTGATGACATAGGAGTATTCTAGACTTTGGAGTTGTTATCTGTTGGTCACTGTATCTTTGACAAAGATCTAACGTAATGTTTTAAAACTATAGAGTATGGTAGAAAATCTCGGCAAAGTAAAATAGAAAAGTCTTGATAATTCACTAGCAATTTTTTGTTAATAACCCAGACTAGTTAATAATACGAGAATTAAACAGTCAGGATCGAATTAATGAAATATTGTTTTCCTTTCTTTTTAACCTAATGAATATAATGTCGGATTCCTCAATAATTCAGACTATTGAAGACTTACCCTTTCTTTTGTTCGGAACATCTCTTTAGTTAGACAAGAGATGAACTTGTGTTGCTTATTCATCTTTGGATTCGTTTTTGGTGTGGGAGAGTAGTTTGATTCCGCTTGTTGATCTTTGGTGGGTGTTAGTTGTTGGAGAGACGTGGCAAGTGGTCTTGTCATGTCTTGCGTTAATGATCTCCTCTTTTGTAAAAAGACTTGTCCAATTGGAAATTTCTGGCTTTTTGTTGGGAATATGATTATTTCTAGTGCGAAGACTTCATGATTTTGTTCTAAGCTGAACATTCTTTATCATCATTTTCTATATTTCTTCCTTTTTCAAATTACAAAATAAGTAGAATCTTTAGACTGCTATCCTCTTGTACATTTTTTATGTATCAATGAATATCGTATCATTTTTAAAACAAAAATTACGATAAACTTCAGGTACATAAAATATCGAACTGCATATAAAATTCGAAATGTAAAATGATAAAGGAAGCAACTTTCACACTCATAACTTCTCCCTCCAAGAAGAGTGCAGATGGATAAAACACGTTAAATCAATATATGTGCCCATGTAAGAGCATCTCCACTGATCATTTTTTTAAACGTTAAAAATTCTGCTGTTTAGATGAAAGGACCGTTGGAAATCCAACGGACTGCTAGCATAATTTTTTAACAACACAATTAAAATTAGGCACACTTAAGAAACTTAAAAAGTTCAACCGTCTTCTTCAAAGAACAAATTTATCGAGTACACAATCACAAGGTGCAAAACATTTAAAGTTAAAAAAATAAAATATTATGAACAGTAATTACCCTTGTCTTTCCTCTTCCAAACGGATGAAGTTGCAAAACGAAATTATTTTTTAGAGTGAATAGTAAGAACAATTTCACTACTTTACTCTTGCCTTGTCCTTATCTTCCTAAAACGAGCCAAGGTGCTCTCTTAAAAAAAGTATCCATATACTCGCGATGATCCTACAAGGAAGTACAATTGTGTCTTCACCAACTAACAACCGCCAAAAGTAAGAAATTAACGGACGCATGCAATCGCTCACAAACCGTACATACAAATTAAATCGTAACGTTTTTACGCCACAAAGGGCTTCCACACTAGCCTTCATCAGACAAAATATGAAATAACACACTGATATTTCCTATAAAATCGTTTAAACTAAATTCCACGCAGGATTTAGGGGAAAGTTTGTTTCAAGTAGCAATATTGTGACGTTGTATCAAAGGAAGCCGTAGCGTCCGCATTCGACTTCGTCGTGAAGTTGATTGTGTTTTTCATGTTCCTAAAGTTGCCAACAAAGAACTATAAAATCTTCAACATGTTTACACCAAGACTTTTCATACTTTGGACTTTTCACATACATTGGGAACTTTGGTGTGGCTTAATTTTAGTTTATTTTTAATAATTTTTTTTGGATACAGAGTGTCACTATGTCTTAGCCATTCAATTAATCTTCGTAATTGAAATTCAATGATGTGGCTCATCATCTCTCTTGAATTTCTTTACATAATTTTTCTAGTTCGCTTAGGGTTTTATCTCTTACCAAGAACTTTTGTTTTATGATAAATATTATGGGAGATTTATGTTAAGTTACACAATAAGTCAATTGTAACTTGGTACTAAACTTGTTTTTATGAAAGTTGAACGTGAGACTGCCGGCCTGCATGTAAAGAATAATATGTTGAGAACTGAGTCTTGCATTGAAAATTTCACATGTCAAACTGTGCATGTGAAGTTAACAAAAAAAAAAAAAAAAAAACTGTGCATGTGATTTCAGTGCTATTAGTTATGGGCCACTAACCTGAGTCCAAAATGTTGACAGAATACCACTAAACTCCAAAAGAGTAATGCTAAGTAAACTAACATTTTAGACTATACTAGCAACGGTGCCCGCACGTTGCTGCGGGATTGAAAATTATATTTAAGATTATGCAAATTCATTCGCTTCATAAGCAATGTTTGAGTCAAGAAATGAGCATTACAAATGTGGGAAAAAAGAAAGAAAGAAAATTTAACTTGACAAAGAGACCTCAATGATCTGCCTCAATTCATCGTTCAAGACTTGGTCCAATTGTGATTTGCTCACTCTATTCCTAAACAAAAGAAAACCAAACCAAGTTCAGCAAGAATTATGCACGATCTTTGTGAAACTAAATAATAAATGATACAACATTGTTAAACAAACATGGGCTGGAGCTGATCTTAAAATTCATTTAAAAGGGAAGTACAAAGACCATCTCCAGTTCTTGGTAGATCAAATTTCAATAAATAGCCACACATGTGAAATATATATAAATAAAAAAAAAAGACATATCTCATAGATTAATAGTTTACCATCAGTGAAGATCTTCGTAAGCAAGGTCGGCCTAAACGCAGTAAATCACGTAACGCCTCCAAAATATTCGTGGAGAGTACAACACCACCCAATGCAATTTGAATCCATAGTGCTATGATAAAGAACGAAGAAAAAGTTACTTATTACAACCCTTCAAATTATATATCTTCAGCAAAACCCCAAAATTCGAACACCAGCATGTCCTGAAAGCATAAAAGAATGAAATCAGAGAGTCACACGCAGCATCCCAACACACAAACAAAACCCCCAAAATTATAAAAAGAAAATTTAAACACCAAATCCATCTGTAAATCAAAAATAAAAAAAATAAATCAGGCACAATGAGAAATAAAATTCAGCAACAAATTCCCTAAAAGCAGGAAAAAATGTGAATAGCGTACCAGGTCGATGTCCGACTTTTAATCACATTGAGTGAATGACCACAAAAAAAAGGTATAGAAAGGTAACCTAATTTCTTCATTTCAAAAAGTGGAAAGGTAAAAAAAAGGGTTCTAAGTTTTTAGTTCTTACCATAACTAAAATTATCATATTGTTTTAATTTGAACTCAGGTTGATTTCCGTCGTCAGCATTAATAGAACCAGAAATTTCAATATGTGTAAGCAAATAATTAAATTAGACTCGATCTGACCATTTTTCAATTTAACTAAACCAAAAAAGTTATCACAATCAAACTAACCTCTCCTTCGCTTATGGAGCAAACCTTGTCTCCTATCTTGTCTTCGCAGAGAACACACTGTTCACTCTGCACATACAAAAAGAACACAGAATTTGCACATAAAAGTATAAAACTTGAAAATTTTCCGTTAAAACATGACAAAAAGATGTGTAGAAAGAAATAAAAATATGAAAACAACAAATTTCTATTTTGCTGAAAAGATATTTCTAAAATAACAAAATTCAAATATACCACATTGAAGGAACTAATGTAAGGTACAACAGCCTCCAAATGCTTCTCATTTGTCCTTGCAATGAAATATGTCCTAAAAGACAAATCATCATTGAAAGAGGAATCCTTCTGGTGCATCAATTGATGCATATTCAAATCTAAAACATGTTTACTCACCAAATATTACTCAACATATATACTGTAGAATATTCATAAAAAATCTTTAAAAAAAAAATACATACAATCTGATCATGTCATCCTGGGGAACGAAACAATAATTATAAAATGTCGTTGACGCATGCTAAGCTAGATTTTCTAAAAACATAATCATTAAGTGAGTTAAGAATGATTCAAAGGTTGGCAACATTACGTACTGGATCTGTAGCAACATTCCCTTCTGTTATAAACGCATTTGCAGACGAAAGTAATTTTCTCCTCAACAAAGAGTCATGAATATAAACATCAAGCCTGAAGAAGACAACAAAATCGACAATAGGGCAAACAATAAATATCAAACCGATGATCAATTCACGACAATAATTGACACGTTGTCATCTAATTTAACCATCGTGATAACATATTGACACAACATGAAAATTTGACTATCTAATTAAGTAATTTACAAAAATGCAAACGAATTTAAAAAAGTAGAAATCCTATCTCATATGTATTAAAACAATTAACAATTCTTAGTGAATCATCACAAAATGGGAAACTTAGAGAAAGAGTACTGAGTTCTCAGAACTGGGGTTGATTTCTGTCATCAGCATTAACAAAACTTGTAATTTCGGCATGTACTAATTAAATTCAAGCTGACCAACTTCCAATTCAACCAAACGAAAAAAGCAATTACAATCAAACTAATCTGTCTTTGCCATATGAAGTAAACCATGTCCACATCTCATGTTTCGTATTCGTAAACAACACATTGTCCATTCTGTACGCACTCAAAAAACACTCAATATTCTTACCAACATTATACAAACTGTATAGACAGTATCATATATGTATTTGCACATAAAGTATAAACAGTTTTTGATAGAATCAAACTTAAATTTAATAAATGGATTAATCACAAATTGAAATTAATTGTAGTGTTTGACAAAGACCAGGGTAGCCATGGAGTCAATATTCAATGAAAGCAAAATCAATATCAGATGATCGGGTTTAATTACCATATGTCTGATCTAAAATTAGCTAAATATTAAGTAATGCTTATTGCTACAACAAAAGCTATATTCCAAAAAAGGCAAAAGAAAATCGACACCAAGCATGTCTATAAATTTAGTTCCAATCAACTCACCTTGTTCCCCACCATTCTCTTGAGTTTGCTCCGGCGGAACGGTGTCTGTACTACTTCCGGAAACCAAATTGTCCAAGTCATTCCCTCCTTCCCCAGCTCTCTGCTACAGTAATTTATATACATCCAGCAGTCTTCTGTTCATTTCATCCAATTTATCTTAGTTTTGCCTCGATAACAATAAAACCTCTTTCACATCCCTTGCATCCTGCATCTTCAATTTTTGCAGCAATCTTTTGAGAGCCCTATCCAACTCAACAATTTGGTCAGTATAATCATACAAACAACAATAGTTCCACGTTCGAAAATTCGATAACTTTACAACCAGCTTTACGCCTTCCTCCATCTGCAATTGAAGAATTTAATTACTGCAAAATGCAAATTAACACATATACAAAGAGGAGACTGAGCGATTCAATACGCCTGAAACCGAAGTCGTTAAGATTTCGTTCGAATCAACACAAATTCGAAATAAAACTTATATATATAATTGCTATACGATGTACCTGGTCGTGATTTCAAGGCATGGTGTGCCCGGATTGGACTGAAAATTCGTCGCAAAGCCGGTCCGAACTCCGGGGTGGGAGACGAAAACAAAGACCAATATTCTCAAGGTTTTGAGCGGACGATTGTGAGATCGAGATAAAATGGTCGAAACCAAGTTTGAGGGCTTTGACAAAACGTTGAGAAATCTGGGTTTCCAAGGATCGGCTCCTCCTCTAAATATGGAGGCCCGAAACAAAATTCCTAGAACAACAAAAACCAGGGTTTCCTTTGTGGGTATGTTGTGAGAGGGATGGCGAGATTTGTGAGAGAGTTTGCTAAGCAGAAAAGTGAAAATGAAAGGTAAAGCAAACAACACAGTTAGAAAGAGAGCACCCAGCGATGATCAACGCGTGGATCAAATTGGACAAAACCGACTTTTGACTGTAAACAGCACGGCAAGCAGAGAAGAGACCAGGGGTATTTCCGTCCGGACACTGGTGATCTACAGTGCCGGAGAAAACTCACGTTTAGTATATATGATTTCCAAAGCATGTGATGTGTCACAAATATGAAATAAACACGTTAATCAACGCACAAGTAATAATTTAATTATCAACAGCCAAATCATATGGTTTACAAAAAATAATTTAAATAGATGGTTTCCATAGCATTACCCAACTTAAAAGTAAAAATTAAATAATTCTTTTCTGTTGCAAAGAAAGGGAGTAGGATTTTTTCATCTCTAAATTCTTCTCTTTTTCAGTCCCCTTCTATTAGAACGTTCACGATTAACTCACGTTAACATCTGATATTGACTTTTGTATAGAAAAATAAAAAGAAGAAAGTAAAAGAGAAGTCAACAAGAGGGGAGAAGATTTGGAGAGATAAAAATCTACTCCCAAAGAAAAACTCGAGCTCGACAAATTGAAGGGATCAATGTAAACAAAGATGGCAAGTGATATTTTACCATAGTAGTGAAAATGAGTTGAATTTTTACACGACGACATGGATTTAAACCCTTTCAGTAGCAAATCTAATCTAATAAAATATTTCGTTTGACATAAAAACAAATGTAAACTGTGATGGCAAGCCATGGACATGAAACGTCCATATATGAAAGTTTTGTATGGCACAAGTCAAAATGACTGGCGAGCACCCAGCACTGAGCCATTTTTATTCAAATCAAAACTCGTCTTTTTATGACTTATTCGTACCTTTATATAAATAATTTATTTTGGTTTCCGTAATAAAACAGACTGAAAGTGTCATCAGATATTTTAATTTTTTAATTTTCTATTAATTATGTGAGACTGTGACTCCTTTCCTTCCCTATTCGTTAGTTTCGTTTTGTGTATGACTATAGAGTTTATTTATTCATTAGCACATAAGAAAAATCCTATTTTAATCTACTTGTTACAAAAGTATACGAATGAAAGGAATTAGGACATCATTTTCTTCCTTCTTTTATATTTTTAATTTTTTTTATACAAAGAAGAAATACAAAAAGGTAAATATTAATTTGTAGAATGGATTAGGATGTTGGATTGAATTGGACTACAATTCCATTTGGTTTGAAAATGATACTATTTTTATTCCAATGATGAGCTTGGTGCTGCTGCGCATGATTCCAGGAGATGAATTTCAAACCAAGCTCATCATCTTGTTTGATTGAATTTAGCGAACATACATACAATTCCATTCAGTTTAGTGATTCTCAGTTCTCATCCTGAGTGGGAGGTTTATAGCACCCACGTATGAATATGACGTTCATACTCAAGGAGAAGTGTTGTAAATAATATTTGTTATGTGGCTGTACACTCTTGGTCATTATGCAATATGTAATTAGTTACGATTTTTTCTATATAAATCTTAGGCTTATAAATACACTCTAATGACAAGAAAATGACATTCAGATTTATCCTCCTAATCTTTCTTATCCCTCTCTGTTGTCTCTTCCTCTTACCCTCTATTTCTAACAGAAATTAACTTTTATTCAATCTTTATTTATTTTTAAGTACCAAATTAAGTTGAATGTTTGACGATAGGATACTGCTTGTACCATAAGTTGAAGTTGCTATGAGGGATTTTTTGGCTTATAAGGCTTGGATAAAAGTTAATTTCTATGGTACAAGCTACTATTAAAAAGATCATTTGGACTCTCTTGTTTTGGCTTGTCGAGAGTTTTTTTTTCAAAATCTTGGGAATGTGAGATACGTCATGTATGGAGAAAAGTATTTGTTGTTAATAGTGAGGTAAACTATTGTCTCACTTATCTTTTCTGACAAAGGATAGTATTAGTGGGTTAAATTGTTAGTTGTGGGGATGGAGATCGATGAGGATCGAACCCATACCAGAGTGCATAGGCATGATTGCTTTCCACCATTACGGTAAAGCGTCATCTGCAACTAGTGTCTTGCTTTAGATGCAGGCGATTCTTACGTTAATAGTTCTCCTTCTTGTTCAGACAGTCTTGTTCAGGTGGATCGACTAGGAATGTCTAGGTGTGAACTTATTGTTGCTTAGTTTTGTTTGGGCTCCTAGTCATGTTTTCGACCAAATAAGGGTTAAACTAATCCTTTGACCTAAACATACGATAGCAAAACCCAATCATACTACTCTTTTTCTTACATACAAGCGGTAATTGTGAGGGATAATCGAACTTAAGACATCAAATGCAAAAGTGAACACTCTTTAACTATCTGATGTACAAGTCCGTTTCGGACGAGACATTAATTGGATACAAGTTGCCCTTAGTTTGTTTGAACAAGCAAAGTGGGCTTGACAAGGGTCAATGGCCCAGCCCAGACTGAATCTGGTAAAATCTTTCTAAACTTTGGAGCCCAAGTTGTCCCACTGGTTTTGCATTTTTTTCCAAGGTATGGACTCTACGGAGTCCCATCTGATCTGACAAATAAAAAGCCGCAAAAAATACAACAAAAGAAGAAGAAGAAGAAGCTTTTCAAGCTTTTGCCTCCATTTTCCCCAGAAATTTCGCGGTGGGCATCCCTAGCATGCGCCATGCAGCGCCTTAGAAGCTCAGGGACCGTACTTTCGCGCTCGCAAGCCATAACCCAGTTGAGGAAGAAAGCTTTCAGATCATGGGCTGCCGTTCAGGACACTTATTTTTCTACAAAGGTGCTTGCTTTTCGATTTTTCTCACACATTTTTTGGGGTTTCTGGGAGTTTGAAGTTGTGGGTATCGATTGATTCTTCATGGGTTGTGTTTAATTCTGATGGGTTTTTTGTTTTTTTTTCGTTGAATGTTTTAGGATATATTTGAAAGCCATAAGGTGGTATTTACAGTTGGAACTTCCATTGCATCAGTCGCCACAGCATGGTTTGGTGAGTTCTTGTTTGGAAGCTCTTTAATTTCTCAAATTTTCTTTGCTTTTCTGCATTGTGTTTGTTTGTGATCACCAATTAATCTTCAAATTGATAAACGGTGTGTAAATGATTAGTATTTTGCAACAAATTTAGAGTGATGAATACAAGTTTAGCTAACTCTATGGTAATTGGAGTGATTTGGCGGTCCACTTTAGTTGCCGGTTGAAATATTCTCGCAGACGGTGGGTGCAGCGTAATTTGTTTGAAATCCTTAGCTCAAGTTAAGGCATGTATATGTAACCTGCAATTTGCTCATTTCACCCTACAAACCTTCACAGGACAGGGCAAATAAGTTTTGTAAGCTTTAGGGGTGTGAGTGTGACTTCAGTTGGATGTTCAACCGGAGCTTTGGGTCATTCAAACATATTTCACATGTTTACCAAACGCGGGTATGAATTTGTAATCTGAATTAGAAGTTGGGGTAAACACGGAGTGTTGGATGCAAATTTCAAAAACACAATCTTTCTTAAGTCATAGATGTTCTAGTTCTAGAATCTGTGAGGTGCTGAACTTATGAAGTTCCGATATAATCATTTGCGGTTTATGTTGTTCCTTGACTAAATTGTTTACTTATAACTAAAGATTTGTTATTATCTAAAATATTTGGTTCACTAATGCATTAAGGTGCAAAAGTTTTGTTTCAACTTAATTACTGTTGTCTCTCTCAGTAATACGCTCAAAAACATTTTCTTATCTAATAGACTAATGCTCATCTGTTGTGGGTGCAGGCTATACTCTACGCCACGTACATGAATCAAGAGTTGATCAAAGGCTTGAATCAATTGAAAAAGCTGTAAGGACAAAGTCTCAATGAAAGAAAAAGAAAACGACAATATTTTCTATTACCCATGTCGTGTATTCTTGTTTTCATCCCATTTATGTTAATGATTTGGACAGTGGGATAAGGTATCATCTATCATGTGCGCAAGCTCCCACTCTTAATTTTTGTAATTAAATTTTGGTTAATGCTATTGCTGGTTATATTAAGGCTCCCCCTTCTTAATTATCTGCTTATGTTTGTTACATTTGGAGATTTGTTTCTGTGTTTGTGGCAGATGAAAAACAATCATAATCTAGAACAGTCGGAAATTAGAAAAATCATGGATTCTGGAACTATAGGTCTTCCTTCATGCATAGCCACTGCAGGAACCACTTTAGTTATCGGGTTTGTACTTTTTAAAATTTTTATAATCCATGTCCGAAAAATAATTCCTGCTTTTCTTGTTATGAAACTACAAGTATCAATCTGTTCATGCATTATACACTGACACCATTTTATCCGAACTGCAGCTATGCTTTGGGTTGGCGAGGTGGAAGGTGGTATGCAAATCGGAAGTTTAGAAGGGAGCAGATGAAATTGCTAGGGCAAATTAAACCGAAAAGGTGGCCACTGCTTAGGCGGATAGAACCTAAAGCGTGGCAGTTCCAATTTCTCAGAAGACCGCTAACCAGACCGAGAACACAAGATAATCCTGTCAAAACATCGGAGAAAAGGTAAAGGGCACTCATATCCCACATAATTTGGAGAATCGCATCAATCTTGTTAGCAAGCAAGCATCGTGACAGGTTTTTGTTTGCTGAGAAATCCTGAAGGAAAACAGATTGTTGATATAATTTTATACCAAGGTTGATTTTTGTACCGGTATTTATTGGAACGGGAAAAATGAATTTGTCATTATCGTATGAAGGAATTGGATTCATCATTGTCTTTCTTATTGTGAATCATATGCCAATGAATCTAATTTTCTTCCTAGTTATTGCACATGGAAAACTATTTTAGAATTGTGCGAGATGAGGAACGAAACACTTCGCTTAAGAAACCATTGTATGTTGACAGCGAGTATAATACAGGTATCCGTGGTTGGTTTATGTAGAGAATGGAGGCCTCGAATTGGAGAAAAACTTGTCTATCCCGGTTGTATACACTTGTGTTTTTGTGTCACCTCATTGGAGAGACAAAAAGAACTGGTGTATACAACAAGTGCACCTAAGTCCTTCTCCCGGGAATAAGGCGTTGGAGGTTTTACCCCGTTGGCCAAACCGGAAGAAAGCGTTTGAGCTCTAGTTGGGTTTTGGAGTTTATATCCATGAATGTAGTACTTTCTGTGCCTCCGTTGGCAGTACGTCTTCATCTTTTACTAATTAGACAAAAGAAACGGTGACAAAATATAAGTCTCTGGAATGACGATGTTTTGGTTTTACATACTTGGATTAGATTTGGATTTATCAATGAAATTCTTGTTAAATTATAGAATCGGGGCAGCGACGAAATCTAAGGTTAATAACGTTCTTAATTGTATTTAATTAGTGAAAAGTAGTCTCCATCAGCATTAGATGCCTTTGTTGAACCTTAGTTTAATCCATTGAGCAATTTGTATTAGCTCATGTGAACACCCCAGTTCTGTTTTTATCTGGTTTTTTCTGTACTATAAAAATGTCAGAACCTCCGAAGGCGATTTGTACCAGGAAACGATTATTAAACCTATGAAGATGTTGGCTAATAAGATTTTAAGCTGTATTGTTGTAGTTATTCTTGTCTGTGAGTCGGTAGTTGGAACCAGAACAAAGTTGTTCGCAGCTAACAAGGTGCAGGATGCTGCTTCTGCATTGGCTCCGTCTCCCAGTGATGACGGAATCTGTGCAACAATGGTGGCAACACAAGGCTATGCTTGTGAAGAACACACGGTGACATGCCCACGTTTTTCGCTCCTCAGTTTGTCAAGAATTTCGAGTCACGGCAAACACTGACTGATGTAACTTGGTTGCATTTTTGGGTCTGTAGGTGACAACACAAGATGGATACATTCTCAGTATGCAGAGAATTCCAGCAGGGAAGTCAGGGGAGGCGTCGGGGAATGGGGTACCGGTACTTCTGCAACACGGTCTTCTGATGGTCAGTAATTCTGTGCGGTAGTTTTCAGTAGGTTCAGTAAATTTGGAAAATGTAACAGTTTGTTTATGTGGTTTGTTGCGCAGGATGGGATAACATGGCTGCTGTTACCTCCAGGCCAATCATTGGCATTCCTCTTAGCTGACAACGGGTATGAAGTGTGGATTGGGAACACCCGCGGAACCAAGTACAGCCTCGGACACACATCACTCAGTCCTGATGATCAGGGTAACTACTCTGTTCTCCTGAATTTTATGTTTGGTTACATCCAACAACATGAAACTACTCAATAAAACATGTTCACGAGCCATTTTGCTCCTTTTCAGGTTTATTGGGAATGGTCGTGGGATGAACTCGTCGCTTATGATCTCCCGGCTACTTTCCAGTATGTGCGCGATCAAACTGGACAGAAAATTCACTATGTTGGACATTCGCTGGTGAATTTCACAGACTGCAGCTTTCTTCTCTTCTGCAAACATTTTAAAAGATATATTAAACTTTTGGCTGAGTATTAATAATATAAACATAGCAATTAAACGACGGATTTATATTGCAGGGAACATTGGTTGCTTTTGCTGCATTTTCCAAAGACATGCAACTGAAGAACTTGAGATCAGCCGCCCTACTTAGCCCGATTGCTTATCTTGGTCAGATGCCCTCACCCCTTGCAAGAACAGCTGCTGAAAATTATGTTGCTGAGGTAAAGAACACTTCCTTTTTCTAGCTGTTTTAGTTTCTTAACAGAATAACTCTTTGACAACCTATTATCTTCTTTTAACAGGCACTATACGATGCAGACTTCAGACAATTTGATCCAAAAGGGTAACGATTCTTGTTCATTTGTTCCTTATGATTCGCAATCCAGTATTCACCGAAAACTCCCACTTATGATATCAGAACTTGCATTGTCTCTGGTGTCATGTACCTGTTAAATTCGATGAACTATACTATTGTTTGTGTTTCCACAATTGAATAGGAAGGCCGCAGTCCAATTTCTGAAGGCTGTCTGCAAGGAACCAGGCGTTGACTGCACCCATTTATTGACCGCGTTCACCGGTAGCACACATGCTCCTAAGATTCTTACTACCACTTCAATCATTTCTATATGTTCTGACCTGGGAAATTTTTGTAAAATGAAGGGAAAAATTGCTGCTTAAATTCTTCCATAGTAGATGTTTTTCTAGATCATGAGCCTCAGTCAACTTCAACTAAAAACTTGGTCCATACATCCCAGAGTAAGGGTTCTAAATTTTTCATTCACAAACCACCAGTACCTTGAACGTTACAAACTCCTCCGCGACGCTAAAATTAAACTATAACATCTACTTAGTGATTAGTGATCCAAGTTTTTGCTCGAAATAGATACACTCGATTTAACATCCTGCGATTTTCTGAACAGTGATAAGAGATGGAACAATTGCAATGTTTGACTACAAGGGCGGGAACATGCAGCGCTACGGGCAGCCTACTCCTCCAGTGTACAACATGACAAGCATTCCAGATAACCTTCCTCTCTTCCTCAGTTACGGAGGAGCAGATGCCCTCTCCGACGTCAAAGATGTGAAGCTGCTGATGAATAGCCTCGAAAATCATGACGGAGATAATCTTGTGCTTCAGTATAGAGACGATTACGCTCATGCAGATTTTGTCATGGGTGAAACTGCTAAGCAAGATGTGTATGATCCTCTCATGGCTTTCTTTAGACTTCAATGAGAATATTTACTTGTGAAACAAGTAATGCCAGTTCTCTTATTTTCTTTTCTTTTCCCTCATCATTTTTCTCCTTGGTTTTTCCCAACCCTGAGGGCAGACTTGTATTTACGCATACTGTATACTGGAATTTTCTTGTACTAACAAAATTCATACAATTACTACCATTTTTATGGTTCATGTGTACTTTTACGGTTCTACCATAGTGTGTCTAGATCAAAATCCGGTGCCTTATTATCTATATATCAGT
Organism: Cotoneaster glaucophyllus; assembly: GCA_036320875.1. NCBI lineage: Eukaryota > Viridiplantae > Streptophyta > Magnoliopsida > Rosales > Rosaceae > Cotoneaster > Cotoneaster glaucophyllus. The sequence continues at coordinate 6,964,952 of CM070068.1, forward strand.
CTCTAGATTCTTTATACGGTTGCGTGTTAATACGGAAAATGATGAATCGAAAAAGTTAGGAATACAGGAGAGAAGAAACGAAGATATAGGATTAACTACTCCTATCCAATATAATTCATGGGCTTTCAACCATTATAGACTATGGCTTCTAACATAGGACTCGCATAGTTTTTGACTCGGTAAAAGCAAAAGAATTTAAAAACGGAGAATAATTTAGATTCTCGTTCATTGTAAGTAAACATGTTGTCACGCGGACTTGAAGTAGATAGCCGCCTTGAATCCTCCTTTGCATCAATCCACCTCTTTACTATTAGCAGTAATCTAGTCACGACATCATCTATGAAGAAGAATGGCTGCAATCCAGCCGCAATATCATAGGTGAAGAAGGACTTCGCCATGATTTCACACTTGCATGAAATCCGCCCTTTCACATTATTATTTGGTTTTCTTTTTTTTTTTTTAAATTATTATTATTAAGGGGAGGGGTAAGGTTTGTAACTATTACAATAATTGGGGATTGGGAAGTATCGAACCTAGAACGCATGAGTAGAAACTCAACATCTTGTCCATTAGCTAAAACATTGCTTGTATACACTATCAATCTTTTTATGTATTGGTCTAGGAATTACAATGTTTTTTTACATCAGAAAACAAAGCTAAGACTTGACACAAAACCGAGAGCAGTAGTGCTCTAGGATTCATATAGGAAACATCACTTAGTGGAATAAAACTTCTTGTTATTGTAGAAAACAGTAGCTAATTAGCAATTAAAATATTTCATCCATTTAAAAACAAGAAGATATTTCACCCATTCTTCTTATTGTATAATCTTGTGGCATTGCCGTCGGCATTACTCAATGCGCCGGAAAAAGCTTTGGCGTTTATCTAGGCAGAAAATGGTTTTGATGCATGGCTTGCCAACACTGTTGGAAAAAATTAGGGTCTAATTGCTATATTAAATCACATAGAAAATTAAGAAATTAGTCGTGCAATTATATATCAAAGTAATGCATACACATGATCAACCAATGTTAAATGCACATGACACAATGGATTAGAAAAAAAACTGAAAATACGGTCGAGGCAAGTGTTGGACACTTTGTCCTTAAGACAAGTTTACGACCCACTACGGTGCCCATGGTTGATCGGGGCTTGTCTCCCAAGATACAACGATCACGTCCTTATAATAGTAGCATTCAAAATCAGAAGGTTCTATGAACCACGATTGTGTTGAAAATTCTCTCATATGTAATTTATGAGACTCTCTAATATTTAATGCACTATAAGTATGTATGATGAAAAGTTATCTATATGTTTATAGGGGCTTCCCTATTTATAGATTTTGAGATACCTCTTTAAAAAACATGTGATCATTCATGAAGAGTTAAAAGTTGCAATTCTTCATTAGGATAGACACATATTTCCACCAAAAGGCATCACTTCTAATTTCTATTCAATAACAATCCGCCACATAAATGGAAATTGACTAAACACTATGCAAATGACAATGCAGACACTAGAGAGAGAATTCAGTACGAAAAGTACCGCAATGGGATAGGTGGCTTTTGGCTTTGAACATTCCGTAGTGAATTACTATCAGATTTACTTGGCTAATCAGTGAACGCGATGTCTTGAACTGCTCAGCCGTGTAAACCAAGACAATAGTAATCACACGATACCCTTCCAGACACCCCGTGATTGCTCGATTGTGTTCATTTTTGGCCCTATTCTCGGTTTCTCATGAGTGCTTTTAGAGAATTAAGCCATTCAGAAAATTCTCATAGGAAAGGCCCCATTCCTCACTCTAGATATGTGACTTTCCGTTAAGAGTATCCTGCAATACCCCCACTAGTATAGGAATCATTAAAAGCAAATCTTATCTTTGAAAATATGCGACCTTTCATCCATTTTTTTGAAAAATCGACGATTCGGATCGTTGAATTTCAATATGGTGTGAGTCCCACAACTACTCTTGAAAAATAAAGGGATTCCTTCCCTTAAAGCCACCATGTTTAATTACCTAACTTGTACGATCACACATTTTGCGGTAAATTCTGTCAATTTAAGCCCCGTATAATATCAGACGCTTTCTTATCCGTTTCCTACCAATTGCAAATGTTGGAGGTCGTTTTCCCTGGAAAATTTGGTACAATGTAAGCCAATACATTATATATACTAAAAGCCAGTTGATGCTGGCACTGTTCAGAAATAGTAAAAGGGCGGATTTGCCCTTCCAGCTATTACCATCTTCAGCCTGTTTCCCTGGGTTGCACAGTAAATTTACTAATTTGCCCTTGACGCGTGTTGGTCATCGTGGCTTTTCCATTTGTTTCCAAAACAAAGCTTTTTCATTTGTTCCCAGACGCCTGAAATTGAAACAAAAACCTGCATCCATCCAAATCAACCCTACAATCCCGAAACCAAAATTCATCCAGATCGTTCCAATCTTCAACCTCAAATGGAAATCATAGAGTATCGTGAATGGCTCGCCTTCCCTATCTCAAAAACGAAAAATCTCAGAAACTTGGCCTTCCCTCTCGCAGCTGAATCCCGTTCAGATTCGAGGAAAATTTTGAAACCCAGAAAAAGCTTGGGTTTCCTGGTGAGTTCTCCCATTTTAGGAAAGATTGATGGGTTTGGTTTCTGGGTTCTCTTTTATTTGTTGAAATTTTTTATGATTTTTATTTTTGAAATCTGGGTTTTGTTTGTTGATTGGGATAAATTCTGATCGGGGAAGCCCCCTCTGCGTTTCTCACTTCTCATCTCTCATATCTCATAAGAATCACGGAATGGGATTGTAAATCAATTGATATTCACAAACTAGGTTTACAGCTTTTATACAATGAATTAAGCAACAAAACCCTAGACTATTGCCTACAAGCAAGGCTTGATCAAAAACTAAACAGGAAAGGAAATAACTACAATATCAATTCACAATATTGACTAATCACTAGAGATACTTTCCTTAACACTCCCCCTCAAGTTGGAGTGTATGTTAATGACACCCAACTTGCTAAGTAAAACTTCGAATTGTGTTGAACTCAACGGCTTAGTGAAGATATCAGCTGGTTGATCACTTGTCCGTACGTAAGCCGTGCGTATCAGTCCTGCTTGGATCTTCTCTCGTATTAGATGATAATCGATTTCTATGTGCTTCGTTCGTTCATGGAAAACGGGATTTGAAGCGATGTGTAATGCTGCTTGATTGTCACAAAATAACTTGACTGGCTGAGGATGATTCACTCTTAGGTCCTTCAAAATGTTCTTCAACCATACGATTTCGCAACATGTGGTGGCCATGGAACGGTATTCAGCCTCTGCACTTGAACGAGAAATTGTGGTTTGCTTCTTGGTCTTCCAAGAAATAGGCGCATGACCAAGCAAAACACAATAGCCCGTAATCGATCTTCTAGTATCTCGACATCTAGCCCAATCAGCATCACAAAATGCTTGTAACTGCAACGAGCCTGTGGAAGGAAGAAAAATGCCTTGTCCAGGTGCTTGTTTAACGTATTTGAGGACCTTATGTGCAGCATCAAGATGTGGTTCCCGAGGTTTATCCATGAACTGACTTAACATGTGAACAGCATAAGCCAAGTCAGGCCTTGTTATGGTCAAGTATATTAATCTGCCCACAAGTCGTCTATATGATGAAGGATCATTCAGCTCCTTGCCTTCTATTCGTGTGAGTGATAGATTTTGATCCACAGGGAACCGAGAAGGCTTAACGCCTAGAAACCCAGCATCATCTAATATTTCTAGGGCATATTTTCGTTGACACAAAGTAATTCCATGCCTTGATCGTGCAACTTCTATTCCCAAGAAATACTTGAGTTGCCCCAAGTCTTTCAGTTTGAAACGTTGTGAGAGGAACTGCTTGGTTTCTTCAATTTCATGCAGATTATTCCCTGCTAATATCACATCATCAACGTAGACCAGTAAGGCAATGAAGTTACCATGACGACTTCGGACGAATAGGGAATAATCGGACCATGATTGGTGAAATCCAGCACCCTTGAGAGCATTAGACAACTTGATGAACCACTGTCTCGAGGCTTGCTTTAAGTCGTAGAGAGATTTATTCAACTTGCAGACTCTTGTCTCCCCCTTTCGTCCGAAACCAGGAGGCAGGGTCATGTAGACGTCCTCGTCGAGGTCACCATTTAAAAAAGCATTGTTCACGTCCAGCTGATGAAGATGCCAACCTTGCACAGCAGCAACACTGAGAAGGACACGAACTGTGGTTAACTTGGCAACAGGAGCAAAGGTTTCACGGTAATCAACACCTTCAACTTGACTGTAACCTTTGGCAACGAGGCGGGCTTTGTATCGGTCAATAGTGCCATCGGATTTAAGCTTGATCTTGTAAACCCATTTACAACCAATGGGACGTTTGTGCAGTGGCAAAGGCACAAGGGTCCAAGTATGATTGGCTTGAAGGGCAGCAAGCTCATGTTGCATGGCGTCACGCCAGTGAGGATCACGGATAGCCTGTGAAAAACTGGTAGGTTCTCGGAGGAGGGAAAGGTTAGTGGTATAGGCTTTATGGTGAGAAGAAAGACGGTCGTAAGATAAATAAGTAGAGAGAGGGTGAGAAGTACCTGACGATGAGAGGACCACGTTCGTAGAAGATGTGGGAGCAGACCGGGATGGGAGAGCAACCTCGACATGAAAGTCCTGCAAAAAAGTTGAGGGTTTGGTGGGACGTGTGCTACGTCGGGGTGGAGTGGGTGGTACAGGTTGAGGTAGGGTTAGGGTTGTGATGTCTGGAGGAAGCGTAGGTGGGGGCATGGAAGGTGGAGAAGGAGAAGGTGGTGCTTGGGATGGTGAGGACTCGGCTGGTGATGAGGACTCAAAGGTGGAAAGATCAGTGGGTAGGGGGGGTAGAGGTGGTCGTGGGACTGGGGAATGATCCATATCAAGTGGGGAGAGGATCGGTGCAGGGGACTGTTGGAGAGCAGCGGAAGTGTCAAAGGGATAAGGGAAATGGTCTTCGAAAAAGACCACGTCCCGTGAGACAAAGACCTTTTGAAGATGTAGGTCGTATAGGCGATAACCCTTTTGGCCATATGGGTACCCAAGAAAGACACAACGATGGGCACGAGGATCAAATTTGGAAGGTCTAGATGCGTGTGTGGAAGCAAAACACAAGCAACCAAAAACTCGTAAGTGTGAGTAACTGGGTGCCTTTTGAAACAACATTTCATAAGGTGTCTTCCCTTGGAGAAGAGGTGTGGGTGTGCGGTTGATGAGGTAGGCTGAAGTGAGTATGGCATCCCCCCAAAACCGTTTGGGCATGTTGGCTTGAAAGAGTAAAGCTCGGGCAACATTTAACAAATGACGATGCTTACGTTCAGCAACACCATTTTGTTGTGGTGTGTGAACGCAGCTGGTTTGATGGACAATACCCTTGGTTGCATAGAAACTATCAAGCTTAAACTCGGGACCATTATCACTTCGAATGAGTTTGACTTTAGTATTGAATTGGGTTTCGACTAAATGAATGAATTGCACCAGGAGTTGTTGTGTGTCAGATTTATATTTCATTAAGTAAATCCAGGTGCTCCTAGTGTAATCATCAACAATAGTGAGAAAGTATTTTGCCCCAGAAAGGGAAGGAACATGGTACCCCCCCCCATATATCAACATGAATCAATTCAAAACATGATTTAGTGGATATAGAACTCAGTGAAAATGGTGTTCTTGTGTGCTTGGCTAAAGGACAAATGACACACTTATTTGAATCACAAGAAGTTTGTTTGATAAAAGGAAATGACATGGAAACAGTTTTTGATGGATGTCCGAGGCGTTGGTGCCAAAAATGATGGTTGGTTGTGCTAATGGTGTTGCATGTTCCTTTCTTTGATGGATCGAGATAGTAGAGGCCCTCCCGTTCAATTCCCGTCCCAATCATCTTCCCCGAGCGTAGGTCCTGTATAACACAAAAACGTTTTAGGAAGATGGTAATATAAAGGGAATCATAGGCAAGTTTGCTAATGGATATTAGATTCAAGGTGAAGAATGGGACACACAAAACATTGCCAAGCACAAGGTTGGAAGAGAAAACCACTTGTCCAATGTGAGTGACAGTGGCAAGAGAACCATTGGGTAGCTCAACAGTGTGATTTGTAACTGGCCTTGACGATGTGAGGTAATGGGGGCTGCATACAACGTGATCCGTTGCACCACTATCCAAGATCCAAACATTTTTAATGCCATTATGCATGAAGGAAAATGCTTTACCTGAAAGTTCTTCATTAGTCGAAGAGTTACCCACGTGATTGGCAAAAGAGGAACGATTCTTGTTCAACATGGCAAGAATCTGCTTACAATCTTCCTGGGAAAAGGGAAAGTTTGGCGTCCCGTCTCGCTTGTCATGCACGGCAACTTGATTGCCTTTGGAAGTGGATGAGCGATTTGGTTCGTTTTCAGCAGCCGCTTTGCGCTTGCGACAGTATTCGAAGGTATGTCCCTTCCACCCACAAAACGTGAATTTGAGATGGGCGCGGTAATTTTTGGTGATGTGGTTCGTCTTGTTACATTTGCCACAGCGGAGACCACCATCCTCAGACTGAAGTTCACGGCCACCATTCTTCACAGCAAAAGCTGCCGCTTCAGGTTGAGGAGTATGCTTTCCACTTGAGACTTCCGCCTGCTTCTCATGGCGAAGAACCAGAGAATAAGCTTTGTTTACTGTAGGTAGAGGCTCCAGAAGAAGTGTATTGCTACGGACAGTAGAATAAGAATCGTTTAAACCCATGAGGAACTTCATTGTTTTCTGGGTTTCAACATAAGAGACGATTTCCTTCTTCGTGTCGCAGGTACATGCAGGGATAGAGCACAACACATCACGTTCGTCCCACAAGCCTTTTAGTTTGGTAAAGTATGAACTCACCGTCATGTTACCTTGCACACAATCATGGATCTCGTTTTCCACGTGAAATAATTGAACGATGTTTGCATGAGAAAATCGTTCTTGTAAGTCAAGCCACATCTGCCTTGCATCTTTGCAGTTGATGACACTGCTTGAGATTTCCTTTGACATGGATCCTAAGAGCCACGTCTTGACCAGAGTATTGCAACGGTTCCATTGCAGCAGTTCTTCATGTGTATCTTCACTCGGCTTCTTGACAGTCCCATCAACAAGCCCTAATTTGTTTTTGACCGTTAAGGCCATGGTCATGGATTGAATCCATGTACTGTAATTGTCTTCCACCAATGGCTGCGGCACAAGTACTGCACCGGGTTGGTCCGAATGATGGAGATAAAGGGGATGATTAGGGCTCTCCCACTTGTGGTATGAAGTCATGCTCGAAGAAGTTGACTTCGTGTCTGTGCCATCACCCATGGCTATGTTTTGCTAGGGTTGTTTTGGTGTTTGTGTGTTTGCTGTTTATTTTCCCAGATATCGATCACTCTGGTACCATCATAAGAATCACGGAATGGGATTGTAAATCAATTGATATTCACAAACTAGGTTTACAGCTTTTATACAATGAATTAAGCAACAAAACCCTAGACTATTGCCTACAAGCAAGGCTTGATCAGAAACTAAACAGGAAAGGAAATAACTACAATATCAATTCACAATATTGACTAATCACCAGTCATACTTTACCAAACTAAAAGGCTTGTGGGACGAACGTGATGTGTTGTGCTCTATCCCTGCATGTACCTGCGACACGAAGAAGGAAATCGTCTCTTATGTTGAAACCCAGAAAACAATGAAGTTCCTCATGGGTTTAAACGATTCTTATTCTACTGTCCGTAGCAATACACTTCTTCTGGAGCCTCTACCTACAGTAAACAAAGCTTATTCTCTGGTTCTTCGCCATGAGAAGCAGGCGGAAGTCTCAAGTGGAAAGCATACTCCTCAACCTGAAGCGGCAGCTTTTGCTGTGAAGAATGGTGGCCGTGAACTTCAGTCTGAGGATGGTGGTCTCCGCTGTGGCAAATGTAACAAGACGAACCACATCACCAAAAATTGCCGCGCCCATCTCAAATGCACGTTTTGTGGGTGGAAGGGACATACCTTCGAATACTGTCGCAAGCGCAAAGCGGCTGCTGAAAACGAACCAAATCGCTCATCCACTTCCAAAGGCAATCAAGTTGCCGTGCATGACAAGCGAGACGGGACGCCAAACTTTCCCTTTTCCCAGGAAGATTGTAAGCAGATTCTTGCCATGTTGAACAAGAATCGTTCCTCTTTTGCCAATCACGTGGGTAACTCTTCGACTAATGAAGAACTTTCAGGTAAAGCATTTTCCTTCATGCATAATGGCATTAAAAATGTTTGGATCTTGGATAGTGGTGCAACGGATCACGTTGTATGCAGCCCCCATTACCTCACATCGTCAAGGCCAGTTACAAATCACACTGTTGAGCTACCCAATGGTTCTCTTGCCACTGTCACTCACATTGGACAAGTGGTTTTCTCTTCCAACCTTGTGCTTGACAATGTTTTGTGTGTCCCATTCTTCACCTTGAATCTAATATCCATTAGCAAACTTGCCTATGATTCCCTTTATATTACCATCTTCCTAAAACGTTTTTGTGTTATACAGGACCTACGCTCGGGGAAGATGATTGGGACGGGAATTGAACGGGAGGGCCTCTACTATCTCGATCCATCAAAGAAAGGAACATGCAACACCATTAGCACAACCAACCATCATTTTTGGCACCAACGCCTCGGACATCCATCAAAAACTTTTCCATGTCGTTTCCTTTTATCAAACAAACTTCTTGTGATTCAAATAAGTGTGTCATTTGTCCTTTAGCCAAGCACACAAGAACACCATTTTCACTGAGTTCTATATCCACTAAATCATGTTTTGAATTGATTCATGTTGATATATGGGGGGGGGGGGGGTACCATGTTCCTTCCCTTTCTGGGGCAAAATAATTTCTCACTATTGTTGATGATTACACTAGGAGCACCTGGATTTACTTAATGAAATATAAATCTGACACACAACAACTCCTGGTGCAATTCATTCATTTAGTCGAAACCCAATTCAATACTAAAGTCAAACTCATTCGAAGTGATAATGGTCCCGAGTTTAAGCTTGATAGTTTCTATGCAACCAAGGGTATTGTCCATCAAACCAGCTGCGTTCACACACCACAACAAAATGGTGTTGCTGAACGTAAGCATCGCCATTTGTTAAATGTTGCCCGAGCTTTACTCTTTCAAGCCAACATGCCCAAACGGTTTTGGGGGGATGCCATACTCACTTCAGCCTACCTCATCAACCGCACACCCATACCTCTTCTCCAAGGGAAGACACCTTATGAAATGTTGTTTCAAAAGGCACCCAGTTACTCACACTTACGAGTTTTTGGTTGCTTGTGTTTTGCTTCCACACACGCATCTAGACCTTCCAAATTTGATCCTCGTGCCCATCGTTGTGTCTTTCTTGGGTACCCATATGGCCAAAAGGGTTATCGCCTATACGACCTACATCTTCAAAAGGTCTTTGTCTCACGGGACGTGCTCTTTTTCGAAGACCATTTCCCTTATCCCTCTAACACTTCCGCTGCTCTCCAACAGTCCCCTGCACCGATCCTCTCCCCACTTGATATGGATCATTCCCCAGTCCCACGACCACCTCTACCCCCCCTACCCACTGATCTTTCCACCTCTGAGTCCTCATCACCAGCCGAGTCCTCACCATCCCAAGCACCACCTTCTCATTCTCCACCTTCCACGCCCCCACCTACGCTTCCTCCAGACATCACAACCCTAACCCTACCTCAACCTGTACCACCCACTCCACCCCGACGTAGCACACGTCCCACCAAACCCTCCACTTTTTTGCAGGACTTTCATGTCGAGGTTGCTCTCCCATCCCGGTTTGCTCCCACATCTTCTACGAACGTGGTCCTCTCATCGTCAGGTACTTCTCACCCTCTCTCTACTTATTTATCTTACGACCGTCTTTCTTCTCACCATAAAGCCTATACCACTAACCTTTCCCTCCTCCGAGAACCTACCAGTTTTTCACAGGCTATCCGTGATCCTCACTGGCGTGACACCATGCAACATGAGCTTGCTGCCCTTCAAGCCAATCATACTTGGACCCTTGTGCCTTTGCCACTGCACAAACGTCCCATTGGTTGTAAATGGGTTTACAAGATCAAGCTTAAATCCGATGGCACTATTGACCGATACAAAGCCCGCCTCGTTGCCAAAGGTTACAGTCAAGTTGAAGGTGTTGATTACCGTGAAACCTTTGCTCCTGTTGCCAAGTTAACCACAGTTCGTGTCCTTCTCAGTGTTGCTGCTGTGCAAGGTTGGCATCTTCATCAGCTGGACGTGAACAATGCTTTTTTAAATGGTGACCTCGACGAGGACGTCTACATGACCCTGCCTCCTGGTTTCGGACGAAAGGGGGAGACAAGAGTCTGCAAGTTGAATAAATCTCTCTACGGCTTAAAGCAAGCCTCGAGACAGTGGTTCATCAAGTTGTCTAATGCTCTCAAGGGTGCTGGATTTCACCAATCATGGTCCGATTATTCCCTATTCGTCCGAAGTCGTCATGGTAACTTCATTGCCTTACTGGTCTACGTTGATGATGTGATATTAGCAGGGAATAATCTGCATGAAATTGAAGAAACCAAGCAGTTCCTCTCACAACGTTTCAAACTGAAAGACTTGGGGCAACTCAAGTATTTCTTGGGAATAGAAGTTGCACGATCAAGGCATGGAATTACTTTGTGTCAACGAAAATATGCCCTAGAAATATTAGATGATGCTGGGTTTCTAGGCGTTAAGCCTTCTCGGTTCCCTGTGGATCAAAATCTGTCACTCACACGAATAGAAGGCAAGGAGCTGAATGATCCTTCATCATATAGACGACTTGTGGGCAGATTAATATACTTGACCATAACAAGGCCTGACTTGGCTTATGCTGTTCACATGTTAAGTCAGTTCATGGATAAACCTCGGGAACCACATCTTGATGCTGCACATAAGGTCCTCAAATACGTTAAACAAGCACCTGGACAAGGCATTTTTCTTCCTTCCACAGGCTCGTTGCAGTTACAAGCATTTTGTGATGCTGATTGGGCTAGATGTCGAGATACTAGAAGATCGATTACGGGGTATTGTGTTTTGCTTGGTCATGCGCCTATTTCTTGGAAGACCAAGAAGCAAACCACAATTTCTCGTTCAAGTGCAGAGGCTAAATACCGTTCCATGGCCACCACATGTTGCGAAATCGTATGGTTGAAGAACATTTTGAAGGACCTAAGAGTGAATCATCCTCAGCCAGTCAAGTTATTTTGTGACAATCAAGCAGCATTACACATCGCTTCAAATCCCGTTTTCCATGAACGAACGAAGCACATAGAAATCGATTGTCATCTAATACGAGAGAAGATCCAAGCAGGACTGATACGCACGGCTTACGTACGGACAAGTGATCAACCAGCTGATATCTTCACTAAGCCGTTGAGTTCAACACAATTCGAAGTTTTACTTAGCAAGTTGGGTGTCATTAACATACACTCCAACTTGAGGGGGAGTGTTAAGGAAAGTATCTCTAGTGATTAGTCAATATTGTGAATTGATATTGTAGTTATTTCCTTTCCTGTTTAGTTTCTGATCAAGCCTTGCTTGTAGGCAATAGTCTAGGGTTTTGTTGCTTAATTCATTGTATAAAAGCTGTAAACCTAGTTTGTGAATATCAATTGATTTACAATCCCATTCTGTGATTCTTATGATGGTACCAGAGTGATCGATATCTGGGAAAATAAACAGCAAACACACAAACACCAAAACAACCCTAGCAAAACATAGCCATGGGTGATGGCACAGACACGAAGTCAACTTCTTCGAGCATGACTTCATACCACAAGTGGGAGAGCCCTAATCATCCCCTTTATCTCCATCATTCGGACCAACCCGGTGCAGTACTTGTGCCGCAGCCATTGGTGGAAGACAATTACAGTACATGGATTCAATCCATGACCATGGCCTTAACGGTCAAAAACAAATTAGGGCTTGTTGATGGGACTGTCAAGAAGCCGAGTGAAGATACACATGAAGAACTGCTGCAATGGAACCGTTGCAATACTCTGGTCAAGACGTGGCTCTTAGGATCCATGTCAAAGGAAATCTCAAGCAGTGTCATCAACTGCAAAGATGCAAGGCAGATGTGGCTTGACTTACAAGAACGATTTTCTCATGCAAACATCGTTCAATTATTTCACGTGGAAAACGAGATCCATGATTGTGTGCAAGGTAACATGACGGTGAGTTCATACTTTACCAAACTAAAAGGCTTGTGGGACGAACGTGATGTGTTGTGCTCTATCCCTGCATGTACCTGCGACACGAAGAAGGAAATCGTCTCTTATGTTGAAACCCAGAAAACAATGAAGTTCCTCATGGGTTTAAACGATTCTTATTCTACTGTCCACTTCTCTCTCTTCCATCTCTTCCACTGTCTCCGACTCTTGACCTTTTGCATGTGTATTTTACTGTGGAAAAGATTGAACTTGAATGAATATTTTTAGTTATTTCTGGCAATATTGCATAATGGTTTGAATGTTTGCTTGATTTTGCACTTCCATTTTATACTTTTGTTCGTTTTCTGGCTGGTTGGTTATGTTTTGTCATTTATTTATACCTGCATACATATATCTGTGCTTTTAAAGGTATGCGCGTTTGGGCACGAACACCCTCTCTTACATATGAGTTATCCTTGAGCAGATGCATATGAATTGAATTGCAGCTGAGGCAACTATTTTGTCGTTGTCCTAGACTCCCCTACCATGCCAGGCATGTAAATTCATTATTGGTAAGTTAAAGTATGTTATGCATGTTAAACACAAGTTTGGTTTTTTTTGTTCCGTAATTAGCTATGCATTTGCCTTAATCTGCATGTGTGTAGTGTAGATAATTTTAACCAACATTATAGAATTCATGTTCTGTTGAAAAATTTGAATGTTCTAAGATGGAAAAGGTTACGATAAATTGGAAGGTAGAAATTCTATTATGAGTTCTCCAGTTGATTTGGGACGGGTAATATAAACTTTTATGTAAAGTTGATTTGTTTTTTTTTTTTTTTCGGGGATGCTTAATTTCATCCGGAAACAAATAGTGTTTATCATCACCAAGTGGTACAAAGAGTATTTTAAAGTGTTTTTTTAACCAATCTATTGTCGAGTTTTCTGGCGGGTTTCTTATTTTATTTTCCGTTGTTTTGCAAGAAACCAGAGCCTTTCCATGCTCGAGAGTTCCACAGGTATGTCACCGCTCTTTTACATATTTCTGCTTTGATTTCCAATACGAGGCTAAAGCCTTTGATTTCCTGATTTCCTACAAATTTCAGTTAGGTAATTTGATTTCCCTCAAAAGACATAAATTATGTGTTTTCTTTAATCACTTTGTTATAATATTCAACCCATTTCAATTTAATACCAACCGAATCCTAATTTGTTAAATTTATTTTCATCAGGCGATTGAGTGTGGTTGTTTGCCGTTCTCTTTGAGGTGGGATAAAGTTTATATCTGTAGATATATGTATCTTAACAACAACCATGGGGGTTGCTAATGACTTTTTTTTTCCTCTAATTTTTTTTTCAAGTGCTTATCAAGAATTTAATCATTTCTGTCACTATTTATATTGCAGAAATTACAAGCTATGCTACAATCCCAGTTAGTATTTTAAGTTGTTAACTTACTATTTAATCTTTCAATTTTCCAGCCACATTACGAAAATTTGCTAGGCTTTTCAGTGTTCCTGGTGCTGTACATCCATTGACGACCAGGGTGGACTGTGCATCAAAGATCTATATCTTTGTGTGTCTATTTACTTACCCTTTTTCGAACTTTATACTTCTCGAGTGAAATGGTAATTTAATTTCTTAAGCTTACCGTTTATCGCTGTAAAAGATGGCCTATTTGTTGAGCATTATAATGTCTACGTTTACACATTATCCAACTTGCTTCTAGGAAATTTAGATAATTAAATGCATGTATAAAATTTCGTTTAAGGGGAGAAAGAATTTTGAATTTTAGTCTTTATTTGAATCTTCTCAAATATATGTACAATTCAAGGAAAGAACATGTATGCTTCTTTGGTGGATTTGATTCAGATTGGTGGATTTCGGTAAGAAAGAAACTTTAATATTTTCTTTCGGTTTTAAGAGCTGAAATGGACATGCAAAAGATTGAATTTTTTTTTGTTTATCATACTGGGATGAGAGGGTATTGTCAGAACAATTGTTTAGGATGACAGTATTAAATAATCAATTTGATAAATTAAAATGGTGTGATTAAATAAGATTATCTGTTGGGTGAACCTATATATGCTTAATAAATTGTTTAATGAGTTTTCAATCTGTGTATTTGAGATTGCTTTTTTCTTTTTTTCTTTTTTTTTTAATTTAAATTTTATTTGTGTATGGTCAAGGAAAATTCTGGTACCCTAATCATTTGACTTAATTTTGTTTCCACTTCTAAAAGGTTTTCCTGTAATTTTCTGTAATAAAGGATTGTTTTCTTGCAAAAAGCAGGGCCACTCTGTTTAGGACTTGAATATTTCTACATTGATCAGGTTTATCTTCGACTTCAGGTATTTTGTTCCATTTACGACTTAAAGTCAACTGCAACTACACCGTTTGGTTATGATTGGGTAAAATAGGCTGATTTGCATATTTCATGAGCATATCAATAGGGGCTATCTACCAAATTTTTGTGTGTAAATAGTATCTATATACACATCAAATATTATTTTTTGTATGTAAATAAAATTACATACAAAAAAATTTGTACGGTTAAGGACAGTTAGGAGTTTAATTTGTAAAAGATGTAAATATTAGAACAATGGCAATAGAACTGCCAAACCATATGGTTGTAAATAGATTTCTACATGTAAATAGTATTGCATATTGTATGTATTTAGAACTTTCTGCATATTTTATACAGTTTTAAAACCCGCAGCATCGCGCGGGCACCGTTGCTAGTAATAACTAGTACTGACTAAATATGTCGCAGAGTCCAGACCAATTCTCACGTTTTTGAAAACTGGTAAATATGTCAACACTGAAACTATACTATTTTTAGTTGCCAGAAATTTCGTGTCTATTGGAATGATATGATGGTCATTTCTTGACTTGAAATAGATCATTTTTTTGTTTGGCATTTTCTAGTTGATTCATTATATAGGTCTGACGCAATTTGCTCAATACCATTCACAAAAGCTTTAAAATTCTAAAATGCAACCATTAAATTGCGATGTATGTTATCATTCTATATGTTTTAATAATACGAGTGCACAACATGATTAATATGTTATATATATATATATATATATATATATATATATATATATTTTATATATACAAATATATGCATGTTATAATATGAGTAGATTGGTAGCACCATGTGACGGTGTTAAAAAATACTACTTGTTACAATTGGTTGTTCGTATATGCATTTGTCTACCATAAATAACAAAACGTGTAAAAATTATTGCACTCAGAGACACCTTAGCTTCAAATGGAAAATCCTTCAACCAGTATACTTGTTGTGGCTTTACTTTGGGTTTCAGTAGTTGCAGCAACAAGAACTAAGCTGCAATTGATTATGGTGAAGACACAAGGCTATACTTGCCAAGAACATAAAGTAAGCATAAGAAAGTGCATGCCTTATTTCTATATCTTTTTAAGATTACGTTGGCACAACATAAACAACGTTTTTGTGTTATGCCATGGAAACTTTGATGAGTCCCAGGTAACAACCAAAGACGGCTACATCCTCGGCTTGCACAGAATTTCAAAGGGACGGTCTAGTAACGAGACGCCAACAAGCAGCAGCCTATTTTGCTACAACATGGCCTTCTAATGGTCTTTACATAATTAAGCTACATATTTTATCATGCGTGTAGACATATATACACATGTATGAACTGATTAAATAACAATTGTCTGTGGAAAGTTGGAAACTGCAGGATGCGTCAGCATGGCTACTCAATCCGCCAGATCAAGCTTTGGCATTTATCTTGGCAGACAATGGTTTCGATGTATGGCTTGCCAACACTCGCGGGACAAATTCTAGTCGCGGACATACAGTACTTACTCCTAATGATCCTGTTCGTGTTGCCTCATTATTGATCACATCATGTCATGTACGGATCATAATCTTTACTGAAACGTACCTTTTATCTTCTATCATGTGTAGGCTTACTGGGACTGGTCATGGGATGAATTGGCTGCTTATGATCTTCCTGCTTTATTCGAGTATGTGAACAATTAAACAGGACAGAAATTACACTATGTTGGTCACTCCTTGGTAAATATTCACCTAATTTGGTCATATTTCAAGTTGGATAATACTCACTTCGACCCTACAGATACATCTCTTTGTCCACTTAGTTGTGACCAACATATTTTAACCGTATAAATTTCCTAGGGAACTTTGACTGCCCTTGCTGCCTTCTTAGAGCCGGCCCTGAGGGTAGCCGAAGTAGGCGCCCGCCTAGGGTCCCCACTTTGGACGGAGATGGGCGGGAGCTATGCGGGTTTATATGTAAACGTCGGAATCTGAAAATCTTTTGTTGCAGGGTCGGCCTCGTGCGAGGAAGAAGACAACCCTATTCCCAACATCATTGTAATTGTACGACTTTACTTAAGATGGTCCCACCATCTTTTTGTTATAGCTGCACGTCTTCTCCCTTTTAAATAGTCTCCACCATCTTATTTTTACTTTTTTTTGCTTCTCTCTTAAATATCACCTTTATGTTTATTTTATGGGATGTTATTACTCTATTTTAAGATCACACCACATATATCTTTATTATGTACCTAAAAAACCAAAACTCTCACCTTTTTGAAAAATGCCATTATTTAATGTTCAAATTAATTAGTTAATATAATATATAATAAATTATTCAAATCCGTCTTGTCCGCCTAGGCGCATATACGAAAATTACTATCCTCTTCACTCTAGTATTTTCCCTAGCTGTAAGATGTTGTCTCTGTAATCCAACCATTCATTCATTTATTGAATGTAATAAGTAACATTGTAACAATAGAAAAATGATTGAAATTTGGCGTACTGGGTAAGGACTTCTCTTTTGGTTTGAATTGGTTGAAAATTTAGATTTTGTAAACTTAATAAGTGCATTTGTAACTAAAAATGCGAGACGGGTAATATTTGAATAATGTTCGTATATCATTTTTTTTATATATATTAATTTTTAATGATATTTGATGTAGAAATAGATTTTTCATGTATTTAGTGAATTTTTTTTACACATGTTAATGTACAAATGGTCAGGAGTCAAAGAACTCTAGGGCCCCACTTCGAAGGCTCGCCTAGGACCCCCAAATTCTCAGGGCCGGCCCTGTGCCTTCTCTCAAGAAAATCTGTTAAACTTGCTAAGATCAGCTGCTTTGCTTGGCCCGGTCGCTTACCTGGGTCTGATGTCATCGCTGTTTCTAAGGATTCTTATGAACATATTTAATTTTAGCAGAAGTAACACAACTCAGCGACTACTCTTTTGTTTTAAAAAATATGGATTTTAGAATTCACTACTGCAAAAATAGAATTAACTGACTAAAATGTTGTCTTGTTTTATTTTTACAGAAACTGAATTTGTTGGGTTTGCCTGAAGTTCCAAACGGGTGAGATAGCGAATTAAAGTTTTTGCCTTCAGTAGTAATAAAGACGCATGCATGCAGACAATAGCATAAACTTGATTAGATATTTTGTTTAACACATGACACATTTGTGAAAAATGACATCTATAACAGTTTGTTCTCAAAATCGCAACAGGGAGACACAACAACTTGTGAAGTTTATCTGCAAAACACCAGGCGTTGACTGCTCCGACTTATTGGTAACTATAACAGGTTGAGAGGCAAAAAATCATTTAAACCGTTACGCAGGGGGTTTAATTTCATGACGCGTGGGATTCACAATCTCAGTAGTAACAATGTTAGGGTTCCTCATTCACACTTTTAACATGTTTTGCAACCCATATATAGGCCCAAATTGCTGCCTCAGTTCTGCAAGCAAAGCTACTTTGTTTAAGAATTTTCCCCAGTGCACGGCAACAAAGAACATGATACATCTGTCTCAGAGTGAGTCCCAGTCCACGGCAACAAATCATGGAGATAAATTCCATAAATCATAGCTCGAAAATAAATTGATTCATGTGAAGCATCGCCTGGCCAAGTTGAGCTTAATCCATAGTGACCCTGTAGTATGGTATGAGGAGCCGCCCGATGTTATTCGGGGTGACCTTGACCGTGATATGCACTCTCTTTGAGTTTTCTAAATAAAAGATATCGCATTCCTTTCAAAAAATGCAAGGAATCATGAACAGTGGCGGAGCCAGGATTTCGGGTTAGGAGGGGCCTCTCACAAATATTTAAAAAAATTAAATCGATAGTAGTTACAAAACTGTTAACCAAAACATCATAGTATATATATGAAAAGTAACCAAAATTCAAAATAACATAGCATTGATAATATTACATACTCCCAATAATTAAAATAATTGTCCTCGACGAGTTTTCATATTTTGAAACCGTTGCATAATAGCCTCGTCCTCTATACTATTAAAAATATCCTTTTCAATATAAGCAACCAAACAATCGTTCATCCACAAATCACTCATTCGATTGCGTAAGGTGTTCTTAACAATGTTCATAGCAGAAAAGACTCGCTCTACGCTTGCGGTTGCAACCGGTAAGATGAGTGCCAATGTCAAAAGCAAGTACACTAGAGGGTAAGTCTGATCTTTCTTGGTTCCAACCATCTTTTGTGCAAGATCACTAATTCCTTTCAAATCTGCAAACTCACTATTAGAGGTCATGTCCCAAATATAATTCTCAAGCTGTTCTTTGAGTAACTCAATATCGTGCTCTGAAAAATCACTTGGATAAAATTGGGCAAGACGCATCAATTTTTCTTTGTCAAAGGCAGAGAAAGAATTACTTGGACTTAAACATGCCACACAAAGAAGTAGTTCAGTATTCTTGTCAGTAAATCGATCATTTAACTCAGTGAGTTGCTTATCTATGACATCGGTGAATAAATCAACCCGATAATGGTGCAAGTTTGTGATGGGATGAGCTTTTCTGTTTGGTCGCTCTCCACTCGTAAAAATATCATCCATGCTAGGAATTTTAATATGATTCTTGTCACAAAAGGATGAAACTTCATCAAATAAGGATTCCCAACCACTTTCTCGCATCCTTTGCAATCTTCCTTTGCATATATTGACCAAGTTCATTGCATTCACAATATCTTGATCCTTCTTTTGCAATGCTTGTGATAAATCGTTTGTGATCCCCAAAACCTTTTTCATCAAATGTAGACCAAAAATAAAGTTGAAAGATTGAATAAAAGTCAATAGAACCTTTGCTTCAAATTTTTGTTCAGAACTTGTTCCATCTTTTCTTACAATCTCAAGCACTTCTATCGTTGATGGGAACATGTGAGCCAAGCTGATTAAACAATTATAGTGAGAGCTCCATCGCGTGTCACTAGCCCGCTTAAGAGTAGTTTCTTGATTCAAACCTTGTCCACTTGAAAGCTCGTCATTTTCTAGTGCTTCCAAAACTACATGAGCATGTTTCTCTCTAAGAATATCACGACGCTTAGAAGATGCCACCACAACATTCACCATAGAAGAAACCATAGTAAAGAGATCTCCAATTTCTGAATTTTTTTTTGCCACTGCTACTAGAGCTAATTGAAGTTGATGAGCAAAACAATGAACGTAAAAGGCAGACTCATTCTCATTTAAAATTAGTGCTTTAAGACCATTGAACTCACCTTGCATATTACTTGCCCCATCATAGCCTTGTCCACGCAATTTTGATATGCTCAATCCATGTCTAGAAAAGAAATCATCAATGGCTAACTTGAGTGAGGAAGCTTTAGTATCTGCAACATGCTCAATACCTACAAAGCGCTCTATCACATAACCTTTATCCACATAGCGCAATACAATGACCATTTGCTCCTTTGAAGACTTGTCTCGTGATTCATCAACAAGAATGGAAAATAAAGAATCATTAATATCACTAGTGATTGCACTGATGATTTCATATGAAATAGTGCTTGAGATGTCCTTCTGAATATCAGGTGATGTTAATTTCAAATTTTCAGGAGCATTTTCTAGCGTGACAGCCTTTATACCCTCATTATAATGACGTAGCCACCGTAGAATTTCAAGAAAGTTTCCTTGGTTGAGTGAATTTTCAGATTCATCATGCCCACGACATGGAAGACCTTGTTGTAAGAGAATTCTACTAACACCAACTGATGCACCTAATCGAGTTCGATAATCAATTCGATCTTGGTCAGTTTGTTTTGAGATTACTATTTCAATATGTTGCTTTTGGTTTAATAAGGCTTCACAGTTTCTCCAAGCATTATTATGAGAACTATTAGGTCCTCCAACATGAATTTCTAGTTTCTTCTTGCACTTCCAATTCTTGAATCCGACTCCAACAAAAGTATCCCCACCAGATTGATCTCCAATATCGGGTTTGAAGAGATAACAACATAAACAATAGGCAGCATCCTGTGATGTGCTATACTCCAACCAATTAGGAAACTGAGTAAACCAAGCAGGATTGAACCTTCTAGGCTTTGTCCCAAAATTTGTGTAGGGAAATGTATGGGTTTTTGGTTGACAAGGTTTATTTTGGAGATAGGCTCTTCGAACTTGGTCTCGAACATTAGGATGATAACTCAAAATCGGTCTACGCAATCCAGGATCATATTGGAGAGTTTCCGAGTTAATTTCCATAGTCATAGAATCCACACAAGTTTGCTTTGAACTACTTTCATTGTTCTTTGGACTCTTTGGAGGCGGTTCTAATATTTCAGGTTGTGTTTTTCGTTTGAAATATCTTTCCATAACTGAAAAGTAAAAAAACATAGATTGACTAACTTTAAATTAAAAGAAATATGAACATACAAACTAAAACAAATTAGGCAATAGTTAAGAGAAATTGCAAGACATCAATTTAATCATAATTTATACACACAAAATTGTAAGAGGAACTGAGAGTAAAATACATACTTTGGGTTGTTGACCAATTAACTAAACTTCAATGTCTTTTTTTTATGGAATGATGGAATTCTTTAATCTGCAAAAAAAAATATATTACTTGTTAAATTAATTTACAATTGTAGATGACAACATATATGAATTAGCAAATTGCAAAAAAAAAAATTGAAAAGGACAACTTTGGAGATTCAAAGTTCATACCTTTGAGGATCATTGAAATTGAAGACTGATAGTGATCGAAAAGAAATACACAGATAGACAGATACAGAGACTAGCAGCAGTCGGCTAGAAATTTGAAGAGTAATAAAATACTAATTTTTAGTATTGGGGAAAGGAATAGAAGTGTTGGAAGTTGGAATAGGTAGGCTTTAGGGTTATATTAGAGTACAAAATTATCCTTAAAATATTTAAGAAGGCCGGATCTTTTTCTAGGAAATTGTAATGGTTTAAGTGAAAAAACCTTGGAAAAAGGATAAAAATAATAAAAAACTAAGTAGGCCGGATCTTTTTCTAGGAAATTGGAATGATTTAAGTAAAAAAATCTTGGAAAAGTGATAAAAATAATAAAAAAATAAGTAGTACTAGTTTTTTTTTATAAACAAAAGCAGGATGGGCCTAGGACTACTGTGGTCCTATGGTCCCTCCGCCCCTGATCATGAAGGACGCTCAAACACTCCACACACTCAGAAAGCTTTCTGCAATTTTCGCCACAGTCGTGAAGAACTATCAAGCACCACTACACATGTCGGTTCCTCCATCGCCACAAGCTGCGTTCGTGGATTTGAGATCAAGTTACTATGACCGTCGGATCAACCACTCTACACAAATATTTAATTTGCATCCCGAAGATTGAATCAGAGAATCAAATTTTGTATAAGAGATTGTAATCCTAATTTCTCATTTAATACAAACGATTACTTTGTACAGTGTTCTTATTTCATTTGTCGCAGGAATTTCGTGTTTACAATCGGAATTTTCCACTTTTGTGCATTTACGACACAAATTAGCCTCCAGACTTAATTTTTTTCTAAAATATGCGACCCTTCATCCAATATCATTACATTCCATTATGTTTGATTAGGCCCTTTAGGGGAAGTGATTTCTATTTTTTTTTTAAATGGGGATTAGTTGTGGAGCCGACTCTACATCGAACTTCAACGATCAGAACCATTTATTTTGTAAGTTTCAATTCATAGATCATCCTTGCAAAAATTCAATTCAATCCGAAACCATTTACCTTTTTAATTGTCACAATGAAATTTCATTGTTTCTTAACAAAGTGTTCGTCAATTTCTTTGAATTCAATTAGACGTCTTACATGTTTCCGATTTGGCTAATATTTTGCAAGGATGATCTAATAACTTTAAAAATATGCAGTTCGGATTGCTTAATTCGATGTGCGGTAAGCCCCACAACTAATCCTATTTTTTATTCCATTCCCTTAAAGGTCTCCATGTTTGATTACCTAACTTGCACGATCCCACATTTTGCGGTAAATTTTGTCAATTTAATTAAGCCCCGTATAATATCAGACGCTTTCTTATCCGTTTCCTGCCAATTGCAAATGTTGGAGGTCGTTTTCCCTGGAAAATTTGGTATAATGTAAAGCCTATACAACCAATTCTCACGTTTTTGAAAACTGGTAAATTTGTCAACACTGAAACTATACTATTTTTAGTTGCCAGAAATTTTGTGTCTATTGAAATGATGCATGATCATTTCTTGACTTGACATAGATCATTTTTTGCTTGGCATTTTGAAGCTGATTCATTGTATATGTTATCATTCTAGATATTATAATAATACGGGTGAACAACATAATTGATATGTTATATATATACACATGCTATAATATGAGTAGATTGATAACACCGTGTGATGGTGTTAAAGATACTGCTCGTTACGATTGATTGTTTGTTCATATATGCATTTGTCTACTATAAATAACAAAAGGTGTAAAAATTATTGCACTCAGAGACACCTTAGCTTCAAATGGAAAATCCTTCAACCACTATACTTGTTGTGGCTTTACTTTGGGTTTCAGTAGTTGCAGCAACAAGAACCCAGCTGCAATTGATTGACGACGCTGATGGTGGCATTTGCAAATCAATGGTGGAGACACAAGGCTATACTTGCCAAGAACATAAAGTAAGAATAAGAAAGTGCATGCCTTATTTCTTTCTTTTTAAGATTACGTTGACACAACAGAAATTTTGATGAGTTCCAGGTAACAACCAGAGACGGCTACATCCTCGGCTTGCACAGAATTCCGATGGGACGGTCTGCTAACGAGACGCCCAACAAGCAGCTGCCTGTTTTGCTACAACATGGCCTTTTAATGGTTCTTACCTAATTAAGCAACATATTTTTATCATGCGTGTAGACATATTATATATACACATGTGCAAGACATAATGAACTGATTAAATAACAATTGTCTGTGGAAACTGCAGGATGCGTCAGTATGGCTACTCAATCCGCCAGATCAAGCTTTGGCATTTATCTTGGCAGACAATGGTTGTTAGAAATTGGATATTTTGGGAATGATTGAGAACAAAATGTAAGAAAGAACAAAACGAATTTTCAGAGAATTTCAGTGACTGCAAAACATGGCAGCAGCACTAAGAATTTCATTCATTGTCTGTCTGTTTTCTTTTCAATAATATTCTTCCTACTTATCTGCAGGTATTGCAGATAGTACAAGTCCTTCAAATGGACAGCTGGATGTATGAATCACAGCCCTACACTAGTTCTAATCCTAGCCTTACATCTGTTCTTTGAAAACTAGAATCCTATGTTTCATTCCTTCACACACTAACCGTTTAAGTTCTTTTGGTCCTGCCTTCGAACCTTCAAGGCTGTGATATAGCTTACATTTCAACACTCCCCTTTAAGCTATTTCCAGACTTGACTCCTAGCAACCCTCTGAGGTAGGTAAATCTTTCTTTAGGCAGTGGCTTGGTGAAAACATCTGCCACTTGATCTTCAGTTTTGCAGTATAGTAGCTGAATCACATTTTGCTGCAAAGTGTCTCTGATGAAGTGATACTTTCTTTTTATGTGTCTTGTCCTGTGATGAAATACAGGATTTCTAGTCATAGCAATTGCTGATGTGTTGTCACACATCAATGGAGTAGCTTCCAATTGCATCTCACCAAAATCTTTCAACACAAACCTAAGCCAGATGGCTTGAGAGGTTGCTTCTGCAGCAGCTACATACTCAGCTTCTGCTGTGGATAATGCAACAGTTTGTTGCTTGACAGAAGCCCATGAGAAGACACCAGACCCAAAAGAGAATGCATATCCTGAGGTGCTCTTTGAGTCATCTTCACTGCCTCCCCAATCACTATCACAGAACGCAATTAGAATTGAGGATTTCCCTTTCTCATAGTGAATCCCATAATCAATTGTGCCTCGCACATATCTCAGAACCCTCCTTGCAGTTCCCAAATGAGTCTTGTTAGGGCAATGCATGAATCTAGAGAGAAGACTTGCAGCATACATAATGTCGGGTCTTGTTGCTGTTAAGTAAAGTAGACTCCCCACAATGCTTCTGTATAGACTTTGATCCACAGATTCAGTTCCATCATCTTGACTTAACTTTGCATTTGCAACCAAAGGTGTGCACACAGATTTGCAATCCTTTAGTCCAAATTTCTCCAATAAAGTCTTTGCATACTTCATTTGGTGAATGAAAATCCCATTGTCATTTTGCAGAACACCAATGCCAAGGAAGTGATGTAGCAACCCCAAGTCAGACATCTCATAATGATTCATCATATCATGCTTAAAGTCATTGAGTATTTCTTCATTGTTACCTGTGAATACCACATCATCAACATACACAGATACAATGAGGATATCAGAAGTTCCTTGTTTCTTGGTATATAATGTAGCTTCACTGGAGCTTCTGTGGAACCCATTTTTGGTGAAATAAGAGTCTATTTCCCCATACCATGCTCTAGGTGCTTGCTTTAGCCCATATAGAGCCTTCTTTAACCTGTACACCTTATCTTCTGCATTTTGGACTTCAAAACCCTCAGGTTGTTCAACATAGACCTCTTCTTCTATCACACCATTTAGAAAGGCTGATTTTACATCCAATTGGAACAGTTTCCAATCCTTCTGTGCTGCCAAGGCTATTAGGGTTCTAATTGTGTCTAACCTTGCCACTGGGGCAAAGGTTTCATTGAAATCAACTCCAGGTTGTTGTGGGTACCCTTTGGCAACAAGCCTTGCCTTGTTCCTTTGCACAGATCCATCTAGGTTAAGCTTGGTTTTGTATATCCACTTAACACCAATGACAGGTTTGTCACTTGGTCTATTAACCAACTCCCAGGTTGAGTTCTTTTCAATAACTGAGATTTCTTCCTCCATTGCTTTCTGCCATGCCATATCTCCTTTGGCTTCTCCAAAATTTTCTGGTTCTACAGTACAAAAATTGCAG
Source organism: Cotoneaster glaucophyllus (assembly GCA_036320875.1). NCBI lineage: Eukaryota > Viridiplantae > Streptophyta > Magnoliopsida > Rosales > Rosaceae > Cotoneaster > Cotoneaster glaucophyllus. The sequence continues at coordinate 6,990,442 of CM070068.1, forward strand.
GAAGCATATATTTCACTCAAGCTTCTTAGCTTTATAGGAGTTGAACTTGGAGTGGATTGTAGTGAGTCTGTGGTCTGAGACTCTCCACTTGAACTTAGAGGTGATAATGTTGGAGATGCAGGTGGAGATTGAGTTGGTGAGTGGATTTCAGGGGCCATATCAGATTCTCCCTGATCTCGGTACTCTCTTGAATTAGAGTGACTTTCATCAAGGGGCATAGAGAGATGCACTTCAGTGCTGTTTTCCCAACTCCATTTAGTTTTTTCATCAAATACAACATCCCTGGATATTATAACTTTCCGAGTGTTGACATTGAATAGTCTATATCCCTTCTCACAGTTTCCATAACCAACAAACACACACTTCTTGCTTGTTTCTTCTAGCTTGTGTCTGAGTTGTGTAGGAGTGTGAACATAGCACACTGATCCAAACACTCTTAAGTGTTTCACAGAGGGTTTTCTCCCACTGTAGGCTTCAAATGGTGTCAAGTTCTCCACTGCTTTAGTTGGACACCTATTTAATAGGTACACTGCAGTGTTAACTGCTTCTCCCCAGAAATGATAAGGCATTCCTTTCTCATGAAGCATTGACCTAGCCATCTCAACTATGGTCCTGTTTTTCCTCTCAGCCACTCCATTTTGTTGGGGGCTGTAGGCTACTGTCAGTTGCCTCTCAAGGCCTATATCTTCACAAAACTTACCAAATTCAAGTGAGGTGTACTCCCCACCTCTATCACTTCTCAACTTTTTGATTTCCCAACCACTTTGTCTCTCAACCATTTGTTTGAATTTTGTGAACACAGTGAAAACATCAGATTTGTGCCTCAACAAGTATACCCAACACATTCTAGTTTTGTCATCAATGAAGGTCAAGAAGTACCTGTTACTTCCAAGTGTTGCAGTCCTCATTGGGCCACAAACGTCACTGTGAATCAGCTCTAGTGGTTCAGTTGCTCTCCAAGTTTGACTTGTAGGGAATGGTTCCCTATGCTGCTTTCCCATTGCACAGCCTTCACACACTTCCTTCACTTCATCAATCTCAGGCAGTCCATACACTAGCTCCTTGTTCTTCAAGTTCTTTAGACTCTGGTAGTTAAGATGCCCTAGCCTTCTGTGCCATAACCAGGCATTTTTAATCACAGCTGTCTTCATGGCAATTAAATCCATATGTTTCAAAAAAAGAGGAAAGCTTATGTTGTCCTTCATCAATACCCTAGCCACCAGGTTTGACAATGACCTATCATCATAGATTTCTACCATAGAGTCACCAAACAAGAGAAAATACTTGTGTTCAATCATCTGCCCAACACTGAGAAGATTCTCATCAAGTCCTGGCACAAGCATCACTTCTCTAATATATCTCTTTCCCTTCTTGCTTTCAATAACTAGAGTACCTCTGCCAACAGCATCAACTAAGTTTCCATTTCCCATTTTAACTCTGCCTTTGAAACTAGTGTCAATATCAATGAGTAATGACTCTTGTGCAGTCATATGATTACTGCATCCGCTATCAATATACCAGATGGTACTAGCCTTCTGCATTGTTGCCATTCAACACTGAGCAAAGAACACATTGGCTTCCTCCATCTGATTTGCAAAGTTAACCTGTTGATTGCCTTTGGCATTGCAGTCTTTCACCCAATGTCCAAATCTATTACACTTTGTGCATTTGGGTTTTCCCTTGAACCAACAAGGTCCAAAGTGTAGTTTGTCACAGATTTTACAAGCAGTTTTGGATGTCTCTCCTCCACTATTACTTGCACCTAGCTTCTGCACTACACTGACTCTACTATCCCATCTCTTGTTCTTTCCTTTCCACTCCTTTTTGCTTTTATAATTTTGATTTCCAGAGAATTGCCCACTGGAGTAGTTGCTCTTGCCTCTAATGTTCAACCCTTGGAAGGCAATTTCAGTCATATTTTCAGCATGTCTATCTAACCTTTGATCACATGCTTTGATTGAAGCTACAACTTCTTGTATTCCTAGTGTATCAGGATCTTTTGTCTCCTCAATAACATTGACAATATTATCATACTTTCTAGTAAGACTGATAAGTATTTTCTGCACTATTCTAGCATCAGTAAGTTCTTCTCCATAGGATTTCAACTGATTAACTAGTTCAAACAGCCTACTGAAATAATCATTCAAGGGTTCTCCTTCTTTCATTCTAGCATACTCAAAATCTCTTCTCAAAGTTTGAAGTTTAACTTTTCTTACCTTGACATCTCCTCTGTATTCTTCTTTGAGTTTGTCCCAAGCTCCCTTTGAGGTTTCTTCATGAGCTATTCTGGGAAAGACTCGGTCTGTGACAGAGTTCTGAATAATCCCCAAGGCTTTCGCATCCTTTGTCATGCTCTCCTTCAAGACGGTTTCCTTGCCAAGAGGAGGCTTCTCGGCATCTGCCTTCTCAGCTTCTGCATCCTTTCCAGTAGAGGTTTCATACCCTTCCTCGACTAACTCCCAAAGACCATGAGATTTGAAGATTGTTTTCATTTTGATACTCCAAAACTCATAGTTTTCTCCATCAAAGACTGGAGCTTTGACTTCTCCATTGGGATTGATAGACATTTTGAGAAGAAAGGAAGAGACTTTGAGAGATTTTGAGAAGTTTTTTGAAGATTTTCGAAAAAATTAGAAAACTGGGTTTCAGGAATTTTTTTTTTTTTTTTTTTTAGGTTGAAATCTGCCCTTGAATCACAACAACTCCCAGCTAGAGATCGAAAAACGGCTCTGAGGCCATGTTAGAAATTGGATATTTTGGGAATGATTGAGAACAAAAAGTAAGAAAGAACAAAACGAATTTTCAGAGAATTTCAGTGACTGCAAAACATGGCAGCAGCACTAAGAATTTCATTCATTGTCTGTCTGTTTTCTTTTCAATAATATTCTTCCTACTTATCTGCAGGTATTGCAGATAGTACAAGTCCTTCAAATGGACAGCTGGATGTATGAATCACAGCCCTACACTAGTTCTAATCCTAGCCTTACATCTGTTCTTTGAAAACTAGAATCCTATGTTTCATTCCTTCACACACTAACCGTTTAAGTTCTTTTGGTCCTGCCTTCGAACCTTCAAGGCTGTGATATAGCTTACATTTCAACAATGGTTTCGATGTATGGCTTGCCAACACTCGCGGGACAAATTCTAGTCGCGGACATACATTACTTACTCCTAATGATCCTGTTCGTGTTGCCTCATCATTGATTACATCATATCATCTACAGATCATAATCTTTACCGAAACGTATCTGTTATCTTCTATAATGTGTAGGCTTACTGGGACTGGTCATGGGATGAATTGGCTGCTTATGATCTTCCTGCTTTATTCGAGTATGTGAACAATCAAACAGGACAGAAATTACATTATGTTGGTCACTCCTTGGTAAATATTCACCTAATTTGGTCATATTTCAAGTTGGATAATACTCACTTCGACCCTACAGATACACCTCTTTGTCCACTTAGTTGTGACTAACAAATTTTAACTGTATAAATTTCCTAGGGAACTTTGACTGCCCTTGCTGCCTTCTCTCAAAAAAATCTGTTAACCTTGCTAAGATCAGCTGCTTTGCTTGGCCCGGTCGCTTATATGGGTCAGATGTCTTCCCTGTTTCTAAGGATTCTCATGAACATATTTTTAGCAGAAGTAACACAACTCAGCGACTACTCTTTTGTTTTAAAAAATATGGATTTTAGAATTCACTACTGCAAAAATAGAATTAACTGACTAAAATGTTGTCTTGTTTTATTTTACAGAAACTCAAATTGTTGGGTTTGCCAGAATTTCCAAACGGGTGAGATAGCAACTTAAGCAGTTTTGCTTCAGTAGTATTAAAGACACATGCATGCAGACAATAGCATAAAATTATTAGATATTTTGTTTAACAATTGACGCATTTGTTAAAAATGACATCTATAACAGTTTGTTCTTCTCAAAATCTCAACAGTGAGACACAACAACTTGTGAAGTTTATCTGCAAAACACCAGGAGTTGACTGCTCCGACTTATTGGCAACTATAACAGGTTGAGAGTCCAAAAATCATTTAAACCGTTATGCAGGCGGTTTAATTTCACGACGCGTGGGATTCACAATCTCAATAGTAACAATGTTAGGGTTCCTCATTCACACTTTAAACATGATTTTTTTTTTTTTTTGCAACCCAAATATAGGCCCAAATTGCTGCCTCAGTTCTGCAAGCAAAGCTACTTTGTTTAAGAATTTTCCCCAGTCCACGGCGACAAAGAACATGATACATCTGTCTCAGAGTGAGTCCCATTCATTTCTAGCTTTATCAGTAATGGCGAGTTATATCAGTAGTAATATTTGAATTTAAGTTCCCAGAAGTCCTATCTAATTAAAAAATTAATTACAATTTTAATGTTTGGTCATATCTGTTTATGGATTTTGGATAGTGGTCAGGACGGGAACCCTAGAAATGTACGATTATGGTCTAGAAGACGCGAACATGGAACACTACAAGCAGCCTACTCCGCCTGTGTACAACATGGCGAACATTCCGAAAGATGTTCCTCTTTTCCTCAGCTACGGGGGAAGAGACGCGATTTCTGACGTTAATGACGTGGGTCTTCTGCTTGACAACCTCAAAGATCATGACAAGGACAAGCTTGTGGTGGAGTACAGAGAGGATTATGCTCATCTGGATTTTATTATGAGTGTGAATGCCAATCAACTTGTGTATAATCCTATACTGGTCTTCTTCAACCTCCATTAATGTTATTATCTATTCTAAAATTGAGGAGGTCCCTTGATTTTGTTGGAGCATAAGCATGGCAGATGGATCAAACATTCAAGGTTGCTGCAATATGAAAGAAGAAGAAGCTCGAAAATGTCTAGGTGTTGTTCTTAGCTATGTTTATATTTATGTTAGCTATGTTTATATTTATGTGTGTGTGTAATAAACGGACAAGATTATATCATCTCAATGGTGTATAACTTGACACGTGTCCAGTTTGTTAGATGTTAAGTGAAACCATGTGAGTTGCACGTGATCATAGTCGCGATGCTTTGATGATGTTAGCAATGGCTATATAGCTGGTTGTAGCCGAGTTTCTTGGTGTGAATCCAACTTAGATTTGAAGGAGCAACGTACTCCTTCTTCTCGAAAGTTCTTCTCTAATATTCAAGCTTTGAATCCATTTCAATTATTTGTTGAATTGATTACAAATACGTAGAGAAATCCAGCTCAAAAGTTGATCAAACACTAACATTGCCTCAGAGCCAGGTTGGATTTGAATATGGGAGTGAATTTGTAAATCTATGAATGTTAGACTGGGTTTTCAATGAAGAACTCAGAAGCATAAAAATGGCTAGATCTAGCATCGATCTTCGTGCACCAGTATTCATTGGAGTCAATTACGAATTCTGGTGTATCAGAATGAAAACAATTTTCAAATCTCACAACTATGGAGCTTTGTTGAAGATGGCTTCACTCGAAGGAAGGGAAGGAGACGAATGAGAAGCAAATCCTTGCTAATCAGGATCTCATCTCCAGAGATGCAAAGGCATTGGGACTGATACAAGGAGCTATGAGTGTGAGATCTTTCCCAAAATCGCAAATCAAGAGAATGATGCTTGTGATGTTCTTAAGCAAGAATTCAAGGGTGATGCTCAAGTCATGGCTGTGAAATTACAAGGTATTCACTGTAATTTTGAATATGCTAGGATGAGAAATAATGAATCTCTCTTTGATTATCTAGCTAGATTATCTGGTCTTGTGAATAAGATGAAGATGTTTGGAGAAACCTTGCCAAACAAGAGACTAGTTGAGAAAATGGTAATTAGTCTAACTTATGCATATGATAATATTATTTCTGTCATTGAGGGGACTAAGAAATTGGATGAGATTGATCCAAATGAAGTTGTTGCAACTCTGAAAGGATTTGAGCAGAGATTGAAAGGACATACTGAAGATGAGGAAGTGAGTGATAAGGCATTTAGCGGCCTTAGTATCAAAATAAAAGTGGATCACAAACCACTAGCTACAAGGGGAAGAAACCTTTCAAATTTAGAGATAAGAAGGGTGTTTTTAAGGGTAATGATAGGTCTCAAAATGTTGTCAAACCCTATTTTAACAAGGAGAACACAAGAGAGCCATGTAAAATATGTGGGAATATATATTATGGTGAATGCAGATTCAAAGGGAAGCCTAAGTGTCACAACTATGGCAGATTCAATCATTTTGCCAGAGATTGCATAAGTAAACCAGTTCAATACGTTCAAGTTGCACAGAGAATGGAGGAGGAAACTTCAATGTTCTTTGCTTGTAATTCTGCTGCAATTGTCAAAAGTAAACATGTTTTGTATATTGACAGTGGCTGCAGCAATCACATGACTTCACATGAGTCTATGTTAATTAATCAGGATAGAAGTATCTCAACAAGAATCAAAATGGGGAATGGAAAGATTGTTCAAGCTTGTGCAAAAAGAACTATGGTAATTGAAACCAAGATGAGTGTTAGACACATTAAAGAAGTAATGCTTGTGCCAGGACTGGATGAAAATCTCTTAAGTATGGGGCAAATAATGCAACATGGTTACTTCTTATTATTTGGAGATGACGAGGTTGCAATCTTTGAAGATAGAAATTTGGAGAGTCATGCTGTTATAGTACAAATGACTGGCAAGATATGAATAGTTCTGCACTATAAGCTAGTTGTGAGGGTAATGTTTGGGAATGGCACAAAAAGTTAAGGCATTTGAATTTTAACAGCCTGCTATTGTTATCTGATAAGGAAATGGTGTTTGGATTACCAAAACTCAAGAAGTCATCCAGTGCATGCGAAGGGTGCATTGCAGGAAAGCAGCACAAAGATGGCTTCAGTAAAGACTGACTTGGAGAGCAAGCAAGCCTCTGGAATTAATCCACTCAGATGTTTGTGGACCAATGTAGGTCACAACATTTGGAGGAAACAGATACTTCTTAACTTTCATTGATGATGCAACCAGAATGTGCTGGGTTTATCTTTTGAATCACAAATCAGAAGTGTTCAAAGTGTTCAAGAAATTCAATGCCATGGCAAAATTCTAAAGTTAAGAAGTGACAGAGGTGAAGAGTACAACTCTCATGAATCTAATCATTTCTATGAAGATTTGGGGTTTGAAAAACAGTTGATTGTGCTTATTCTCCACAACAAAATGGTGTTACTGAGAGGAAGAATAGAACCATTGTTGAAATGACAAACATTTACCTTATGAGTTATGGGGAGAAGTTGTTAACACAGTTGTGTACTTACTCAATAGGTGTCTAACCAAGGTTGTGGAACACGATACCCCATTTGAAGCTTTCAGTGGTATAACACCAGGTATTCAACATTTGAAGTGTTTGGATGTATCTATTCTGACGAGTTATATAAGTAGTAATTGTTTACTAAACTATCTTGTACTGGCCTTCTTTAAGCTCCGTTAATGTTATGTTTACTAATCCTTAACTTTATGGAGGATTTGGATTCGTGAGGAGTTATAATCTAGATTCCCCACTGAAGTTAATTGTTTACTAAACTATCTGGAACCGCAGTAGGAATAATACTAAATCTATATGAGCTGGGTACAAATGCAAACTTTAGAAGCTATTTTAGTACGCATCTCCTACATGTGAGAGTTCTTGTGGTGTAAGTTAACTTGATTTTTATCAGGAATAAAGTACAAATAAGTCCTTTTGTCACATCCACAATCCATTTTACATTCATTATAAACACCCATTTTTTGTTACCAGAAGTTTAATTATGATCATGAAGATTAAATCAGCAAATCCTATATATTTGTCATCCATTCATCAATCAGCAAATATCCTAGCTATTGATAATGGATAAAACGAATTCATTAAGCCATAAATGCGTGTATTTTTCAGCTTTAGGTTTCTCCTGGCCTCCATCTGTGACGGATACATTTTTTTTTTAAGAAGTTTTAACAAAACGTTTTCGATACTATTCATTTTTAACGAAAAATCACATTTTTACCTTTCCTGATACTATTTACTTACATTTTTATTTGTCATTTTTCATTAAAACTAAAGTTTTTGAGAATTTTTTTTAAGGAAAACTAATGAAAAGTCCTCAAAAATTTTAGTTTTATTGAAAAAGAACAAATAAAGGTGTAAGTGAATAATAACAGGAAAGGTAAAATGTGGTTTTTCGTTAAAAGTGAACAATATTGTGAATGTTTCGTTAAAACGTTTTTTTTAAGGGTAAATTACACAAAACTACCTCAACTATGGATTGAATCACAATCTCATCCCTCATGTTTTAAACATTGCAATGTCATACCTCAACTTATGAATTTATTGCAAAATCAGATCTCCATTAAATTTTCTATCAATATAGCTGTTAAATGATGATGTGGTAGGAGCAGGCCCACTCCTTTTTTCAACTGAAATATTAAATTAATTAATTATTAATAAATTATTAACTTTTATTTAACACTTAAAATTAATTATAAACAAAAAAAAAAACTCTCTTTCTTACTCACCCAGACCCAGTCTCTCTCCTCTCACTTAGTCTCGCTCTCTCACTCTCTGCTCTCACTTGCAGAGAAGTAATGGCAGCCATGGCTGCCGTGGCCATAGATACCCTTCACTCCCACTCCTTCCACCCAAAACAACTTCCACATTCTACCTCCCTTATACTATTCCAGTTCTCCCCCCTATCAACCATATTAATTCCACCATGAAACCCTGCACATCTTCATCTCCATCCAAAACCTATCTCTAAAGTTCCAATCTGCCACTCTCCTCATTTGCTTCACTGAATCCAAACTCCACCACTCATTCTACACCTCAAAACCAAACAAATTCCATTTGGGTCCCTCCCATAGTCCCCGAACAAGCTTCCTTTCCACCACAATGTCACCCGCACAGTCACCGTCGTAGTCGAAACTCGGCCGCAGAACGTTTTGATGGTTATCGACACATGAAGCGAGCTCTCCTGGCTTTACTGCAACAAAATCCGAAACTATAACAACACATTTGATTCGATCCGGTCCACATCCTTATCCCCCGGCCCGTCCCATGCTCCTCATCCACCTGCACGAACCGGACCCGAGACCTCACCAGACCTGCTTCCTGCGACTCCAACAAGCTCTGCCATGCCATGCTCTCCTACGCTGACGCCTTGTCCTCGGAAGGCAATCTCGCCACCGATACGTTCTACATCGGCAGCTCCGAAATTCGGGTTTGGTATTCGGGTGCGTGGATTCAACTTATCCGGAGAGATTCTCGCAACGATGAACCATTTGACCCATCTTCTCACATCTCCGGCTCGAGGCGGACCGGTTTTAGGTTCGATTTCCGGTGTGGAGGAACTTGACGAGGCGGCCGGAGTGCGAGGCTCAGCGGGCGGCGGAGGGAGCGTTGAGGTCGAGGAAGATGTCGCTGGGGATCGACGCAGGAAATTTGGTGTGTTTAAAGAGGACGAGGAAGAAGGGATACGGAGGAGGGGGTGAGAGCAGAGAGAGTGAGTGAGAGACACAAGTAAGAGGAGAGAGAGTGAGGAAGAGAGTATTTTTTTATTAATTTTTAAATAAAATTAATAATTTAATATTTAATATTTCAGTCGAAGAGGAGTGGATCCTGCTCCTGCTATCATTTAACAACTACATTGATAGAAAGCTTAACGGATGTATAACATTGTAACAAATTCATAAGTTGAGGTATGAGATTGTAATATTTAAAATATGAGGTATAAGATTATGGTTCGACCTATAATTAAGATAGTTTTGTGTAATTTACTTTTTTTTTTAAACATGTTGGGGTTTCAATCGCGTCAATGTCGTCCACCAAAAGCTTCGAAGGCAATTTATCAATGGTTTTTAGTAGGGGTGGGCAAAAGGGTATAAGAACCGTGGGTCGGGACGAGTACGGGTCGGTTCCTAATATTTTAGAGAACAAAAGAGGGGCCGGGTCGGCCCTTTTTCATTTACAGGGAGGGCCGAGTCCAGATACTTAGAAAAGCGGGTACCCGAAAGGACCCGTTTCTAATTATAATGAACGGCCGAGATTGAATGATAACCTATCATCCAATCTCAACTGTTGGTTTCAACCCTAGTTTCTACCCGAGTTCAAGGTTCCAGAATTCACTCTCTCAATCTCAGCTGCCTCTCTATCTCCCGCAATCTCTCTCTCTCCCGAACCTTCTTCTTCATCAAGTTTTGAATCCCAACTGGGTTAACCAGTTCTTGATCTTTGTCTCCAGAATGTTCCAGTCCATCTTCTGAACCTGTGAGAGTGTCCTCCTTCTCGAGATGTTTCATGGCAGATTGCATGAGATTCTGAGCTTCTCGGTGCTGGTGGTTTGGGAGGGATCTTCTGAAACCTGGCGATCACATCTATTCATGGCTCCACGCCTACCTCTATTCCCACCTTCTAATTATTTTAATTTTTATGTGTTTATTCATTTATTTGCATATTAGGAATTGTTTGTTGATGCTTTCTACCTTTTTGTTTCTGGGTCTGTTTTTCGCAGGAATGGCCGACGGAAGCCGTCATTTCCGTGATCCCGGTTTTCGAATATTTGTCGAGAAGGAGCTGTTGACGGTGGAGGAACAGAGCGACGCTCTTTGAATCTGGCGGTTCTATCGCCGATCTTGAGATAAACAGATCCCATCTTGGCGGTGTGAGTAAGTGAGATTTGGGGAGTGATTTGACTAAACAAACACTCAGTCAGTGGGGAGTGGTGGAGAGAGGGCGCACAACGTGGTCAACTCAAGCTCTCTCTCCGGTGAGGAAGTTGGATTTGTGCAGTCTGTGTTCCGGCGGCGCCATCTTCCTGTCCTTATTCGATTTGGAACTCGAACTCGAATCCGAACTAAGTCGAGGGCAAATTCGACTGGGAATCTAGGTTTTGGTATACTGAAAATTAGAAGGAAAAAAAAAAGGAAAGGGTACCCGTTGAACCCGTAGGAACCGGCCCGTTTTATACGGGCCGGATTAGGTCTGGTTCTCAAGCAGGTCCGGTCCGGTCGTTCCAATTTTGAGCCCGGCCCGTGCCCTAGTTTTTACTTTATCCTACTAAAAAACTCACTATATGTCTGATTTGTGAAGAAACTGATCAAAGGGGAGAAAGACATTTGAGTGAACACGGTGAAGATTTTAGAGATAACTTCTAATAATGTGTATATAAAATTAATAAGTAACTGATATGGGCAAATACGTGCAAAACAAAATTTGCCGCAACAGAATCCATATATAAGATTAATCATTTGTGCCTTGATGAGTCAATTTGGCCAATTCTGGGTATGATAGATGACACTAGATATTGCCATTAATTTTGTTTAATCATTCATCAGTATATTGGCCTAAATTGAAGGCCTATTTGACAATAATTGGTGTCCATGAATTTGTCTACTCCACTCAAAAATGCAATATCTTTGAAATTTTGAAACTGAGGCACATAGTGAAATTTTGAAATTGAGGCACATGGTGAATTGGCTTGATTTCAACCACTCTACTTCTATGAGCAACTAGAATTAAAGCTGCACTCGATCACCAAAAATGGATGTTGGTCTTCGCAAAGGAATGGTGGAGATAAAAAAGGCTTCACTGGCCATTAGAACAAGAATGTTGCAACCCATAAATCTTAATTTGGAGATGAAAAACTAATGGGGTTTTATCATAAATGATCCCTGAAATTGATCTAATCCATCAAGATGATTTTTGAAATTGAAAATCGATCAATGTAGTTCTTGAAATTTACAACCAAACATCATTGTCGTCATTACCGTTTAATTCTGTCAATTTTTCTATTAGTATGTTGACTTGACATAAATGTAAGCTCACTATCCAATAATACGATGTCACATGGATTTAACAAAAGAAAGTTTAAAAATTCATTAAAAAACCGGACAAGAAGAATGATCCCAGCCGCATTTCCCCACCCCCCAACCCCAAGCAGCCGTCTACATTTTTGCACTTTGAAAGCATTTGTGTCGCTTCTTACTTTGTCATCTTCACTTTTACTTTAATATTTTGCTTCTAAGGAAGAACCCACCCGCATAAAATTGTCAAAACCCCAGCCCATAATCTTTCATTTTCTTTTCATCTCTCTCTGCGATTTTCTCTCCTATATTGGCACAACAATTATTCGGGTTAGAGGTAGGTGATTTTGAAATCAGATTCGCTACCAGAGCTTGCGCATCTTCCATGATTTTCGATCGACTTCCTATTTCTGCAAACCCGGGTGCGAAGACGTGAGATAAAGCTTCCGGCTTTTTATTTTTTGTCTCTATATACGAGTCACTATAAAACATCTGAAACGCGAGATCGATTCGTCCATCTCGATTGTTTTTATATAATAAAAAACTTGAAAAATAAAAAATGGAAAAAAAAAAAGAACAAGAAGATGAACAGTTGGGCTGGGAGTGTAGCGGTTGCTGGGGTGGGAGGGCAAGAATAAGATGAACGGTTCATATTCTTTATTTATTTATTTTTTGCTTTTTTTAGTTTTTAATTATACAAAAAGAAAAATTATTTTTAATTCTTATAATAATATTTAACAAAAAGAAAATTTCTTTTGTTAAATTCACGTGGAATCATATCATTGGATGGTGGCCTTACACGTGTGCCAATTTCAGGGACCATCTTAATGGGGTAGGTCAATTTCAATGACCATTTATGATAAAAACCCAAAACTAATTAATGACATGTTTACTTACCTTGAACGTGTATTAAAATTATTCTCATTCATGACTTTTTTTTGCCTTTTTTACTTACCTTGAACGTGTATTGCAATTATTCTCATTCATGACTTTTTTTGCCTTTATTAACACATACGCAATAAAAAAGGAATGTGGGTCCAACATCAAAATTTGTAATTCTGGAAGTTAAGAATTGAATTTTTGAAAGAAAGGAATCAAAGTGATTAGGCAAGTAGTTGATTCTGTTCTCGTTTCAAATAAGTAACCATGCCATGAAAAGTTACGATATTTTTTTATTACTAGCGATATTATTATTTTAAACTACAATAAGGAGAGGATGAAGGTTTGAACCTGAGATGCGGTGCGTTGAAGAGTAAAAACCGTATCCACAAAGAGAATCCATCAATTGCAAATTACGACATTTTGAATACAACGATATGTTTACCACTAAAGGGGTGGGGAGCTGGGCTTGGCCATACAATGAGTCAACCATAATAATTTGATTACGAACTCGCCATCCACAGAAGTTGAACCTAAGACCTCCTAATTATATGTGGAGATGAATATTACTAGACCGTAAAACTAAGTGACAACTTGGGATATTTAAGTGAAGAATTTGAGTCTAACATCTAAAGGGTTAAAGGGAAAGGGATCCTCTCTGGATTTCTCTTCCTCCTAATCCACCAAATTAGGGAATCCGCGCCGTTGAAATTTGATCCAACAACTACAAACAAGGACCCACTTTAAAAGTTATAATAACTTCAGCCGTTTGATCAATTTTCAATAGCATGGATTCCCTGATTTAGTGGATTAGGAGGAAGGGATCCGGAGAGGATCCCTTTCCAGGTTAAAGGGCCTTGTTGATTAGTTAATGTGTCACATGATAATTTAACTGATAAAGCTAAACTTAAGAAGTCTTTACAATAAAGTTGCTTCATTAGATAATCTAAATCATTATGACACACAATCGGTTGCGGGAATCCACCACCAACTAAATGGCAAACTTTGGCTATGCAAAAGATTGAGACTAGATCCTGCCATAAATATTTTGTTAAATATCATTCAGTGATTGGCTTAAAGCCAATGGGATACAATAATTTTTGTGCATATAGATTTGCCTACCATAAGAAAGCAAAACCACTGAAAATTTGAAATCGTTGCACCCAGAAACCACTGCGCTCAAAAATGGCTAACCCTTCAACCACTCTAATATTTATGGCTCTACTTTGTGTTTCAGCAGCAGCAGCAGCAGCGACAAAAAATAAGCTGTACTCGATCGAAAATTCGAATGTTGGCATTTGCAAATCATTAGTGGAGACACAAGGCTATACTTGCCAAGAACATAAAGTAAGTTATCAGAATGTGCCTTCCTTGATTCGATATTTTCGGATCACATCACCAATATGTGACATTATAGATAAATTCTGTTATCTTTTGTCATAGATCAGCTTTTGGATGAGTTTCAGGTAACAACAGAAGATGGCTACATCCTTGGCCTGCAGAGGATTCCAAATGGACGATCCGGTAATAAGACAGCCGACAAGCTGCCTATTCTGTTACAACATGGATTGTTACTGGTTTGCAACTAATCACCATATTTTTGAAATATATGTACAAATATTGTGCCTGACATAAAAATAAATTAACCAACATTTTTGTGGCAACAGGATGCTTCATCATGGCTACTCAATCCGCCGGAAGAATCTTTGCCATTTATCTTGGCTGATCATGGTTTTGATGTCTGGCTTTCCAATGCTCGTGGGACAAGATCTAGTCGTGGACACACATCACTTAGTCCTAATGATCCGGTTCGCTTTGCTTTTTGGAAATGTTGATCCACATCATACCAGTTTAATTTGCATCTTAATCATGTACTAATAATATCCAACCATGAATTTAGGCTTACTAACGCTAAACCCTAATGTTTTACCCGCTAACACTATCGTTTGTAAAAAAATGAATTAGGCTTACTGGGACTGGTCATGGGATGAAATGGTTGTTTATGATCTTCCTACTTCAGCCCAGTACGTCCGTGATCAAACAGGACAGAAATTACACTACGTCGGACATTCCATGGTAAACATTTAAATAACGTTTTTCGTCTTTACTCCCGGGAATTTTCATCTATATATATAAAGGGAGAGTGTTTTAGAAATTTAATTGTTGTAAATTTAAAGGGAACTGACTGAGACTTGAAGCTGTTGAATTATATAGGGAACTTTGGTTGTCCTCGCCGCCTTCTCGGAGAAAAAGCTGTTTAACTTGATAAGATCAGCTGCTTTGCTGAGCCCGGTTGCTTATCTGGGTCAAATACCCTCACTGATTTTAAGAACTGCTGCCGAAACATTTTTAGCAGAAGTAACACAACTTAATGAACCTTTTTGTTATCATATATGGATTCTTAAAAATCCATTGTTATAAATATATAATTTATGACAAATATGTTTTCCCTTTCTTATTTACAGGAAGTGAAATTGTTGGGATTCCTAGAAGTTCCAAACGAGTGAGATGGCATTTTACACAATTTTTGTTTCCGTAACATAGGCACATTCAGACAATAGCATAAACCTAATTCAAATTTTTACAGCAGTTTAGATATTTTTGTTAAAGAAAATTGGAGTTTTTAAGTATGTTTTTAAAGTTGACAAGAATGCTTTTTTACATGGGTTGAAATATTAATCCATCTGATTATCAGTCACTCAATGGGAAAATTACATCACTGACAATTTTTTTGTTCGTACCAAAAATCCTACAGGCAGATAATAAAACTACTGCAATCGATCTGCAGATCACAGGGAATTGACTGCTCCGACTTACTGGCAGCTATAGGAGGTAGTAATACAAAGCTTGCTCATGCATTCACACTTTTAAACTTGAAATTTTGATTTGCTCAGCAGAGATTGAATTGTTTATTTGCAATCTGCAGGCCTAAATTGTTGCCTCAGCCATTCAAGTATAGATGCTCTCTTTAAGAACCTTCCCCAGCCCACTTCAACAAAGAACCTTATACATTTTGCTCAGAGTAAGTCTCTTTGATTTCCAGGTTCAATCATGTGGTAACAATCTAAAGCACAATCCAAATTTTAGTAATAAAACATCGGAACTTCTCCGTGCAGGACAGTGGATGTATGGAGAAAACCTACTTCTACTCAATTTTATTTTCAATCCCATTAATTGACGATGTTGATTATTAGGGTATAAAATGGCGTTTTAGAGCCTTGACTCTAGATTTTAAGTAGCCTAATGCTTGACATAAACCTAGAATCTAAGCGATCAACCAATCCGAAACCAGAAGTTAAGGTCTAAGCTCTAGTTTATGATTGTATACCCTAGCTAAAACAAAACCAACCATGTCAATAAATGGGATCAAAGATGATGAAAAAATTTGAGTAGAAAATGATATTTTCTCAATGCGTCATTTCCTGCACATGAAAATGACTGAACTTAAATTTGTATTGAAACTTTTAGATGAAATGCTTATATATGAAGTTTCAATTCTTTGGTTCTTATTTATGGATTTTGAAAAGTGATCAGGAAAGGAACCATAGAAATGTACGATTACAGTCACGCATACATGGACATGGAACACTACAAGAAGCCTACTCCTCCTGTGTACAACATGGCAAACATTCCGAAAGACATTCCTCTTTTCCTCAGCTATGGAGGGAGAGATTCAATTTCCGACCTGAATGACGTGCGAGTTTTGCTTGACGACCTCGAAGATCATGATAAGGACAAGCTTGTGGTACAATACATAGAGGAGTATGCTCATCTAGATTTTATCATGAGTGTGAATGCCAATCAACTTGTGTATTATCCTCTAGAGGCCTTCATCAGGCTTCATTAATCAAGAGTAAAGACTACAGTTACTTTTGCAAATATGTTGTAGACATTTCTTTTGTCTTACAATTATCAAATTCATAAGTTATTTATAAAGAAATCGTAAATAGGGTTTCGGATTTGAATTCCGTAGGTAATTTAAGGAAGGTATTGATTGTATATAAGTTATGAGCTTTCCTATATTTCAAGCCTAGTATGCAGCTGTTTCTACTTTGGAAATTTTTTTCTGCTAGACTCAGAAGCTATAGCATTGTAGTGGTTAGGTTGAACTTGCTTTTCAAATGCTACCATGTGTAAGCCTTGGACAAACACAAATTAATTGCAAAACAAAAAACAAACGCAAACTTGGGCGTAGTCTATTTGGCTAGGGCAATATAGCATTTTTCTGCAGCCAAATGTGAATCCCTACATCTCTGTAGTTTATATTAAATTACAATCTTGCTCGAATAAAAAAGAAATTACAAAAGTGAATCACTGGTTATTTGCATATGCGGATGGAGCATGCAGTGTGATGAAAAATGCAAGTAGGGTTTCACCTTTTATATTAGAATCAATGGTTGACACCTCTCTCTCTCATCAAATATAGATGTTTGATCTAAGAGAAAAATTATTCCAGGCTGCATGATGAGTTGCTGTGAACTGATCACCATCATTGTTTCTTGTTCTACAACCCTTCACCCTTTTCGAAGGCAAGAAGAGCTCCTCACAGTGAACAGCACAGGGCGGTGGTGAACCTCCAATGCTAACTTCGCGATCAAGGTTCCCATGAACTGACAAGGACCTCACCATTTTCTTCAGCTTGGTAACTAAATTGACAAGCTTCTCCATCCTCGTCCTCTTAATCTTTCGTTAATCTCAAATCCTCTTGAAGAAGCTTATATGTAGAATTGGGGGAGTTGAAAGGAGTTGATCGAAGTGTGGTGGCATCACACGGATTTCGTGCAAGCTTGTACAAGTTAAGCGTGGCATTTGTGAGTTACTTGCGTTTTCTTTCTGTTATAGGCTTATAGCTCACATGCTTTGTCATTTTGTTGCAGCTTTAGCTTTGAGGAGGATATGTTACGTTCAGTTTGTTGGAGAGTAATGATTTGTTGGCTTCTTATATGGCATGAAAACACTACAAAATAACAATTCATCTACCACGACAATTTTATCACGGGTTTTATGTGTACGTTATAAAAAGTACAAATTTATCACGGGCATAAGAAACACGTGATAAATAACAATTTTCAACCACAGACAAATTTTAGCCCGTTGTAAAATAGCAATGAATGACCACGCGCAAAGTTGCATGTTGTAAATTTACTTAGCCACCATGGATAATACTCGTGGTCAATATTGTTTGTATCCACAACGCCTTTTTATTATCTACCACGAACATAATGTGTGGTAGAACTATACACACTTAATTGAAAATTTTAGAGGCGGGACACCAAAATTTTGCTAAATTTCAAACTATGTAATTATCTGTATTATTTAAGAAAATAAAAACTGAAACAATAACCGTGTAGAACCAGATAAACACCACACCCCATCCATCGTGCAAAACTGGACCAGTAAAAGAAATCGAAGTAGTTTTATGAACGTATGTCTATGAAGTGCAATTAAATTCTGAAACCCATTATCCACTTCTCCCACGACGGTTTCCTCCGCAAAGGAAAAGCTATGTTGTTTATTTGGTTTATTCGATCCTCTCACGTACTTTTTTCTATTGCAGTTTTAGTTTATTTGGTTTTGTTTTTATTTATCGATTAGATTCCTCCATTAATTTGGTACTATATTCTGCAATTGTTTTGTTGTTTTGGGTTCACTGTATTTCTGACTCTCCATTCTGTTTATTAGGGGTTTTGATAAAGCTAGATTTCTTGTTTCATCGACTTTAAGTAAAATTGTACAATGGCTGGCCTGTCCAAGAGTGTATCCACCTACGATTTCACTGGCAAGGTTTGTTTATGATAAAAAATTATTATTTTCATTTTCCATCTACTCTGCAATTTGGAGTTTTAGTCAATTATTTTCGAACCTTAACAATCGAACGCTCTCATATTTTGTTCTTAGGTATGATGGGTTGTATCAGCAAATCTTCCATCTAGTCCTCCCTAGTTAAATGAATCTCTATAATTTAGGTTTGATTTTTATGCTTTAGGATTCGTAGTTTACAATATATTCTTTTAAATTTCTAGGTTCAGTATGGGCTGATAATGCTTTCTCCGATTGAGTTGGCTGGCGCAGAGACCAAATTGGACCCGTGCTCCTTGTGGAGGAATCTGGTAGAATTCTTTTTGCGTAAATTTTCTTTCTTCGATCCTTTTATTTTACTTTAATTAATTATCTTTGCTTTCTTAAATATTTTTTGTTGCTCAGTTTCAATAGTTAGTGGATTTTCTCCATTTAATAAGCTTGCTTGCATTAAAATTAATGGGATATATAGTTGATATGTATTTGGGGTTTTTAATTATTATTTTATTTTTATATTAGTGAAATCGATGAGTTTGTAGATTGAATTTGTACATGATACTCTTGAGACATGAGTTTTCTTTCAAATCTTTATACATGAATAAACTTTATGATATTAGATTTATTGATGTTCTAGTAATTGGATGTGACTATTTAAAACAATAATTTTGTTATGCTTCGGTTTTATCAGATGGAGCTATGTCAACTTGCGTACGTCTTGTTGACCAAATGATCAGGCATACCACGCCACGTATCATCCTCTCTTTCTATAGAGGAGAGATAAAGAAAAAGAAAAGATATAGTGATTATTTTCTTCTAATCCATGTGCTTATGTCTATACAAATAAAGAGAGCAATTAGTGAGGTTCAAGCATTAGGAGCAGTATTTCACTCTAAAAGGACTTCATTTGGAGGTGTCCAAAGAAAAGTGAAGTCTTTCAAGTGACAATTTCCTTGTTATTAGAGGCCTATTTGGTGATTCATGTGTAGTTTAAATCATTGGTGGTGTTAACGTTGCACATCTTGTAATACAATTTGGTATCCTTAGTATAAATCATTGGTGGTGATGTTAGCGTTGTACATCTTGTAATACATTTTGACTATATGATTATTCATGAAATATTGTATTATAGTAAATGTGCAATTTTGTTGTTTCTTTATATATTATCAAGTATTTTTTATATAGTTATTATATTGTAGTAAATATGCAATTTTGTTGGTTATTCTATACTAAAATATATAAATATATATATATATATATATATATATATTTGTTAAATAATTTTTTTTTAATTTTGGAAAATAATTTATAACGGGCATTAGCTGTGGTCAATTAGTAATCGACAACGGTCATAGCACGTGGTGTTAGATCTCAATCTACCACGGGTACAATCCGTGGTTATATTGCATTTGACAACGGGCATAGCCCGTGGTAGAAACTGAGACTTTTTATCACATCCAGAATACTAACGGGCACAGTGTCCGTGGTGAATTGCAATTTATCACGGACATTCACCGTGATAGATGAGCTTTTTTCTTCTAGTGAAATTCTGGATTTGGCTACTGTAACGATTTGTTGGCTTCTTATATGGCATGAAAATTCTGGATCTGTAATACTTTATGCACGTCAAGGAGTCATATTTACAATACTTACATGTATTTAGTGCCACTATCATCCCAACGGTCATATGATGATTGAATTAAATACATATATTAGCATGAATTATATCTAACTGTCAGATGATAATTGTATTAAATAGTAAATACATGAAAGTTGTGTAACCAATTCTGAAAAGTCTTAATACAAAATCAGGGTTGAAAAAAAAATAAAAAAGAGAAGTTAAATGAGAAAGGAAGGCCAAAAAATTATTGCTTGTCACTCTTTTTTTTAATCTCTTCATTTCGCTTGTGGGTGCAAAACTTAGTAAAATATTGAATTTAAATGGTAAATGGGTAAGTCATTAACACTTTGATTTAGTAAGATTTGAGTAAATCAAGGCTTATCTCTGATAACTCTTTGGTGGAGGTGGAAATTGGGCATTTTTTGCATAACAAGAGAAGTGGGCAGGATGGCTCCTTTGCCCTTAAACTTGACCTTAGCAAAGCATATGATCGGGTTGAATGGAGATTCTTGGAGGTTATGATGGAGAGGTTGGGCTTTGCTAGTGATTGGATCAAGATGGTGATGGCGTGTGTCACTTTGTCTCGTACTCCTTCTTGGTTAATGGTCAGCCGTGTGGATATGTATTACCGTCCCGAGGACTCCGGCTAGTAGGTCCGTTGTCGCCATATTTATTCCTTTTGTGTGTTGAAGGTTTATTGACGCTTATTGCGAAGAAGGAGCAGGAGAGGGCTTTGAGTGGCATTCGGCTGTGTGGGGATGCTCCTACGATTCATCATCTATTGTTTGTGGATGATAGCTTCCTCTTTGGAAAAGCTAATGTGGAGGTGATTCAACGCATCCTTGATATTTATTCTCTGGCTTCAGGACAATCGGTTAATTTTGGCAAGAGTAGCGTTGCTTTTAGTGCAAATGTGAGTCCATATAATCAAGGTTTGTTAGCAGGTTTTTTGGGGGTTTAGCTGGTGGAGCGGCACGAGAGATACCTAGGCTTGCCAACTTGTGTGGGGAAGAATAAAAAGCAAATGTTTTCGTATATCAAGGAGAGAGTGGTGTAGCGTTTAAATGGATGGAAGAGTAAGCTCTTAAGCCATGCAGGGAAGGAACTCCTTATTAAGGTGGTTGCCCAATCTCTTCCCACTTATGCCATGAATTGTTTTCTGCTCCCGAAGACTTTTTGTGATGAGTTGCATCAGCTTATGGCACGGTTTTGGTGGGGGAATGGTTCGGAAGATAGGAAAATTCATTGGCGGTCTTGGGAAAAGATGTGTAAATCTAAAGGTGAAGGTGGGTTGGGCTTCTGTGACCTCTACACGTTCAATTTGGCGGTGTTAGCAAAGCAAGGGTGGAGGGTTTTTCACCATCCCTCGTCTCTAATTGCACAGATTTTTAAGGCAAGATACTTCCCAAATTCTTCTTTTTGGGAAGCGGAGGTACCCCCGTCGTCGTCGTTTTGTTGGCAGAGTATTGTTAAGGCTAGAGAAGTGTTGGTTAAGGGCTCGAGATGGGTGGTGGGAGACGGGCGGCAGACTCAAGTTTGGTCAGATAGGTGGTTGCCGAGACCTTGCACCTTTAAGGTCTTATCCTTTCTCTCCCGCTTAGCTTTCGTGCTCCAAATGATAAATTGGTCTGGCACTACGATGAACGGGGACGTTTTTCAGTTAAGAGTGGATATTGGGTGGCTCGGCAATGGCTCCAGTCTATGGATAATAGTGCATCCTCTTCTTCCAATGTAAACGGTTATGTGAAACTATGGAAGCATCTTTGGAAGGCTAATATCCCACCTAAAGTGAAGAATTTCACATGGCGAGTATGTCATAACATTCTCCATACTAAAATGAATCTTAAGAAGAAAGGTGTTAGGGTGGAGTCGGAGTGTGGGATTTGTCAGGGAGGGGAGGAGGATGCGGAACATGTCCTTTTTTCTTATTCCTTTGTCTGAGCAATATGGTTCAGTTCTCTGTTGGGCCTGAGAGGGTTTAGGAGTCATTTTTTGCTACTTAAAGAGTGGTTGCTGGAGGTGCTTGAACGGAGGGCGGGGGATTTTGAGTTAGCATGCATGGTGTTATAGGGTATTTGGCAGGAAAGGAATGCACATGCGCGGAAAGGAGTCAACACCTCTCCCATGGTCATATGGCAGCGGATGGCATCTTGGTTGTTGGCGTTTCATGAGGCTAATACGAATACGTCTAGGTCGGGGGGTCTCTTTTCTCCACGATGGACTCCTCATTCTCAAGGGTGGGTCAAACTTAATACTGATGGGGCGTTGAGTTCGAGACAAGCTCGGGGGAGTGGGAGTGGTGTTTTGGGATTGAAGGGGAGCTCACTTGATGGCCGAGGTGCACCAATACCCAGGCATTGTCTCAGTTCTGATCCTTGAGATATATGCAATTAGGTTTGGTTTACAGTTGGGGCTGCAGCAAGGTTTCCGACAGGTGGTGGTGGAGAGCGATTGCTTGAAGGTCGTTACGACTTTTAATCTTCCTTATTCTGACGCCTCGGAGCTGGGTATGATTGCAAATGACGTCTTGCTGCTGGCTTCCAATTTCCATAGGGTGAGTTTTATCCATGCTAATCGTTTATGTAATGGTGTTGCGCACCGTCTTGCCAAGTTTGCTTTGTCTTGTGGCAATAATTTAGTTTGGTTCGAGGAGCCTCCTATTCTTATTCAGGAACTTCTCTTCTAAGATTAATGTACTCATCATGAGGTTGTTTAATGAAATTATCGCTCTCTTCAAAAAAAAAAAAAAAAAAAAAAAAACTCATTCGATATCAATTATGATTGATCTACTACGTGGCTTACCCAAATTCTAATCCTGTGTCACAATTACTATGCTAACCATAAACAAATGGCATTTGAAGAGGAACATTTTTCTTCATAGTCATAGGGCATAAACTCATAGCATTTAATTAATTTTTATGCGAATTAAAATCTGATAATACATTTTTATTCCTTTATTGGTCCAATCTCTTATGAACAAATAATAAAGAGCAAAATACACCAATAAAATTTCATGAGAAACCATGGCCAGCTGACGTGTAAATCTCTGATTGGCCCTCACACGTAGCTCGCCCAGCCCAAAAACCAGAAGAAAATTCACTGGGGGTTTCGTCTCTGTGCCTCGAGAGATTTCTTCACTGATTAGCACAACAAATCTCAGAGAGAGAGAGAGAGAGAGAATGAGAGAGAATCAATTTCGAGCAGTCCCAATCATCTTCTTGTTTTTCTTCGTCTTCAGTGTCTGTGATGCACTATACGGACCCTCATCGCCAGTTCTTCAGCTAACTCCTTCCAACTTCAAGTCCAAGGTAAATGTTGAAACTTTACCAGTAATTGCGCGTACCCTTTTCAGATTTTTCAGTTTTTTGCATTAATCTATTGGAATTTGTCACCGTTTGGATTGAAAAGCACTTGGGCGTTGATTGGATTTTTCAATTAAGAAGCGATTGTTTTGTTGTTGAAAGCAAAGTGCTTTCTTGTATTGCTTTTAGAGTTTTACTGCTTACGGAGCTCATTAGTTTTTGGATCTGGTTTATTGCTTCTTGGGGATATTTGTTTCGGAAAAAGTTAGTTAATTTTGCACTTTGTGGAAATTGTTTGATAAATTTGCTGAGTTTAATGTACTTGTTTTTCGTTTCCCAACATAGAAATGTGATCAGTGAGTTCTGATTCTTATTGGGTTAATTATGATTTCTAGTAAGACAATTTGACTGGTATTTTCTTGAACTGAATCCTGTGGAATGGTGGCAGGTTCTGGACTCAAACAGGGTTGTTCTGGTTGAATTCTTTGCACCGTGGTGCGGACATTGTCAGGCTCTTACACCGATATGGGAGAAAGCGGCTACTGTCTTAAAGGGTGTGGCTGCCGTGGCAGCTCTTGATGCTGATGCACACAAGTCCCTTGCTCAGGTTTCCCATAGTTACTCTTGCAATTACTAATTTTGACTTCTAAGTTTGAAGTAGCAATTGTAGATTAACATCCCTCTGCCTGAAAATATTTGGTCAACCATATTATTGTTTTATAAAACTGCATGAAAAAAATTCCCCACTGTATCATAGTTTTGCCATATTTGGACAAGGAATATGAGTATTTCAGGTTGTTTACTAATGTGTTAATTTTGTGTGGGGGTGTTGGTGTGTGTGATTGCTCTACAGGAATATGGGATTAGAGGATTTCCAACAATAAAGGTGTTTGTCCCTGGAAAGCCTCCAGTTGACTATCAGGGAGCAAGGGAAGTGAAGCCCATTGCAGAATTTGCACTCCAACAGGTTCGTCGTAATCTCTTCTTCAAATTCTATTTGTTTTGTTAGTTTGTTTCTTTTCTTGTATATTGGTTAAAGTAGAGTTTGGTAACATTGGTGGATTAAGATAGTCTCATATTGTTTCTGCTCCACTATGTCTTACCTTGCTCTATTACTTAGTCATGGGATACGTAGATGATGATAATCATTTCTCACTCGGTCATGTAATGCTCTTGTATAAAACGGATTCATGTATCAGTAGTGTGACCATTCCATTGGTCCTGTACAGATAAAGGTGCTGTTGAAAGACCGCTTAAGTGGAAAAACAACAGGAGGATCAAGTGAAAAATCTGAACCTAGTGCTTCGGTAGAATTAAATTCCCAGAATTTTAATGAACTGGTGCTTAAAAGTAAAGATCTCTGGATTGTGGAGTTCTTTGCACCTTGGTATGTGCTTTTCTTTATGACTATCTTATAAGCTAATTTTAAAATAGTGATCTGTTTGTCTATTATATGAATATGAGATTGTAGAAGATTATTGACTTGTTCCAAATTTCCTTGTTTCAAGGTGTGGGCACTGCAAAAAATTGGCACCTGAGTGGAAGAAGGCCGCTAAAAACTTGCAGGGGAAGGTGAAGTTGGGACATGTTGACTGTGATGCAGAGAAGGTAACTGTACCTTCCTGACTGTGTACTGGATCTACGTTTTTATTTCTTGTACTATATGGTTCTAACTTGGTGGCATTACCAGTCTCTGATGAGCAAGTTCAACGTTCAAGGATTTCCGACCATATTGGTATTTGGAGCTGACAAAGACAGCCCACTCCCCTATGAGGGTGCAAGGAGTGCTTCAGCCATTGAATCATTTGCTCTCGAACAATTGGAAACAAATGTTGCACCACCTGAAGTGACCGAGCTAACTGGCCCTGTAAGCTTTTACTTCCCTCTAATAATTAAGCTGTGTGAGATTGTAAGTAACCTAGGGGACTAAAGCTTTGCTGCAATCTTCTCTTGTAGGATGTCATGGAAGAGAAATGTGGTTCAGCTGCCATATGTTTTGTGGCTTTCCTACCTGATATCTTGGATTCCAAGGCAGAAGGGAGGAACAAGTACATTCAGCAGTTATTATCCGTTGCAGAGAAGTTTAAAAGAAGTCCATACAGGCAAGTTTTTGGAATTATGCGCATATCACCGCCAATGAAACCTTGCAGGCTTGAGAGGCAAATATATAGTTACTGACCATGAATGTTCATGTATGTTGCAGTTTTGTGTGGGCAGCGGCTGGTAAGCAGCCAGACCTTGAGAACCGAGTGGGTGTCGGTGGTTATGGATATCCAGCATTGGTGGCCTTAAACGCGAAAAAGGGAGCTTATGCGCCACTTAAGAGTGCATTTGAGGTTGATCAGATTACGTAAGTTTTCTACCTCCACCTTATCTTGAACCACCCTTGATCCTTGTGATAATAAGACAAATTAAAACAACTCAATTTTGCTTTGCAGAGAATTTGTGAAGGAAGCCGGGCGTGGAGGAAAGGGAAACTTGCCTCTGGAGGGCACTCCGAACATTGTGATGATCGAACCCTGGGATGGTAAAGACGGACAGATCATTGAAGAGGACGAGTTCTCCCTTGACGAACTAATGGGAGAAGATACCACTAACAAGGAAGAGTTGTGAGAAATCTAAAGTATCATACTAGAGTGGCAGAATTATATCAGGCTACGGTTGATTTTGGAGGACGTTACGAACGATGTTTAGTCTTGCCTGTCATTCTTGTGTTTCTGTGTTTAAACGATGTTTTCAACAGAGCGCAAGAGCTTTCTGATGAGGAAGGCTCTCTCTTGTTAACTTGTTTGTTACCAATATCGTGCGTCATTTCATAGCAATACAATGTTTAGGTACAAAACTCAACTTCTTTGGATTTCAAGATTGGCAAATAACTAGTTTTCGATTGGTGTCCAAGCAACGGATACCCAATTCATCCGGCGCAGGTGGCGTTTTAAAACGAGAAAATATTCAGTAGGGCAGCGTGACCAAAGGCTGGCCACTCTCAAAGAGGGTGGGTTCTTGTGCATACAATGCGGCATGTTTCTCTGTGAGAGCGCCCGACATGGTCAGGCTGCACTGCCAAAGTTTCTCTCTCTTAAAACATTGCCACTAATGAATAGTCAGAAATTATGGAAGGAAATGTATATGAAGAAACTATATTCTTGCATATCATTGAAAATTTGAAATCCAAAATTTTGCAACTTATAAAGATCCCTTGGATTCCAAATAAAGAAAAGAAGAAAAAAA
This sequence comes from Cotoneaster glaucophyllus, assembly GCA_036320875.1. Classification (NCBI taxonomy): domain Eukaryota; kingdom Viridiplantae; phylum Streptophyta; class Magnoliopsida; order Rosales; family Rosaceae; genus Cotoneaster; species Cotoneaster glaucophyllus. The sequence goes on from CM070068.1 coordinate 7,017,039, forward strand.
GGGCCAGGATGCATCACATTTTAACTATTTGGCACCTAATCCCTCGTATCGTATTCAGAATTTCTTTCGTTGAAGTTCTGGGAAAATAAGATGCACTTTTTACCATTCGCCTTTGATCCTCGCTAAGCATTCTTTTCTCAAAGATGAATCTGCAAATATGGCCTTGATAAAATCTTCTACCTGAAAAATTGGAGGAGCTTGTAAAAACATTGAGGCATGAACAGCACATAATAGGTGGTTAATAGGTGGTCAAGTGAAATCATGCCTCGTACTAGCAGAAATGAAATCATACCTCTGACGACGTAAAACCACAACTGCGCAATTCTCCACTTTCCCAAGCCGTTGTGACAGATTTTAAGGGCATATCTAATAATTCTGAAGAATTTGAACACAAAAGGAGAATTAGGTCTCTGTTTGCAAGATATCTACTAGTTCTTTACTGAATCACAATAAATTTTCAGCATCAGACGAAATACATGCCTGCCAATTTACGAATTTTATATAACGAAGGTATGTGATCGTCAAGGGTGCAAGTGATGCCCTCTTGGGACTTCTCTACTTGGAGAGCAGCCAGGGACTCCAGCAAAGAAATTAGGCTCTCCATCATCAAATGAATCAGACTTTGAAGCTAGGAACATAAATACATCGTTTTAGTTAGCTGCACGCACCAAGCATCAGAAGTACAAAAACCGGATATATGACCAAAAGATTATACCTGTAATGTTTCTTCTGCTGCCATATCATCTAAAAGGAGTATGTCTTTTGTGACCCTAGAAAAAACAGATTCAAGAATCATACACATGCTTCTCTTGTAAGTTGAAGGCAACAGGATCGGCTCCCATATCAAACGTACTTTGTCCACAATCAAAACAACCTGAACAAGATATGTTTAGCCTTACAGACATACCTCGCAAGAAAAACTAAGGTACTAAAAAGGCCTTAACAAATATATCAAATATAATATGACTCATGAAACAAAAGTTCCTCATTAAAATTCACAGCAGGCCACCTGATCTATACTCCAACTTGCAGATTGAAATTGCTGCCTTTCATGGGTATTCTGAAATCCATCAGCGCCATCTAGAGCCTGGTAAAAGACAATTTATTGAAGTTGAATAAGAAACTGCAATTTTCTAAACTACATAACTTTCTAGCTATTATATGAATTGAAACATTTCAGCACAATTATACCTCTCTCAAACTACGAATAACATGTTGAATTTGTCTCTGCAGTATTTCCTCTGCCATAAGATGGAATCTTGGAGCCATATCAACAAACATAGCATGTTCTTTGATGGAACTTGGAAAGTCTGAGCGATACTGGGACAAAAGAGTACAACTGTATGAATTCCACTACTTATTATAACTTCAGCAGCAGTATGGATTTAATGAATTCCACTATTAACAGAATAGCAAATCAACATTCTGTTGGGATCTAAGTTAGGTATCCTATAAATAGTGAACTGTCATTATTTGGTGCAATATTCGGACATACATTTTTTTGATTGGATAGTGGTACACGATATAAGAGTGATTATAGGCGCAAGCATGCATGTGATCTTGGTGATGGTGGGGAATAGAATGAACAAAATCCATAACATGAGCCGATTATGACTGTTCATCGCCTACCTCAAAAGCAAGCCCCAGTATCTCCTGAGATAGATAAAGGCAATCATTGTGCATAAGAACAGCAACCTGGTTGATTCCATCAAGATGCCTTTCTAGCTTCACAAGTCAAGAGAGAAGATTACTTATACTGCATGCAAAAATCACCAATATTGATGAAAAACTAAGTGAGGTGAAAATAGGCCAGAAAGTAAACTTGATAGAGATTTGCCAGAGCAGTTATAAACTGAGATATGATGTTAAGTTAATACATAGAGAAAAATACTGCAACTAAAATATTAAAATGATTTTTGTGGTTCATAATAAAAGGACATAAAAACATCATCAGAGACCTCTTTTGCATCTTTCATGAAAAAACCTTAGAAAGGGACAGAGAGAAGGAAGCCAGGGTACGGATTCTCAAAAAATTACAATAGACAACATCTTGGGACAGACGTAACATCACACCTGCACTTTTTAGATTGTCTTAACAAAGGTGTAAAAACGGTCAGTGGCTAAAGTTTATAGTACTGGTTTCCTGTACTAACCTTGACGGGAACCACAACTTCATAGAGCAGTAGAGCATCCCTAGCAGCCTGATAGAACTCCAAAGCAACTCTGGGGGATGACACGCAAACATCCTACACATTCCAATCACAGTTGTAGCCTTAAAATATAACAGATGGTAATTTATACAAAGAATCGAGGGGCAAGAAAACTGAAACTTGAGGAAATATGCATTAATCATGAAAATGAAATCTCAAATGCAAGCACTAATTAGTGCCTCGAGGCTAGCAGGTTGCTCGTCAACTTAAGGTTGCTTTTCTATTTTACTACATCATTAAGGGGAAAAATCAAACATTCATGAGTTTTAACCCAGATACCTTAAGTGTCTGGTGCACTAGATTCATTAGTTCAATCGCTGCTTTGGACACCACACACTTCCCTGACAGGAATAGCAAGTTAACAAGCTCTGGGGATTTGGCAGCATCCAGATCATTCTTGTTATTCCTTGGATACTCCTGTGGGAAAAATATATTGTTCAAAGGCTGGAAATATCAAAATAGCTACAAATACATTCAAGACAGTTATAGAAGCTTACTTGAAGAGCACAAAAATCACATTGTAGAAGCAGATTTCTGGCTTTTGCCAAGATCTCTGACTTCTTCCTGGATGCAAAGTGAACCTCGACATTATCAGCAAACTTGCTCAACTGGTTATCTCTATTATCAGATGCTGAAATAAACTTCATTTCCCTTAAAGCAGTCTCAAATTCGGAAGTACAACTAATGATCTTAAGAAAGTCAGCAAGTTTTGAAGCATCTTCAGGAACAACCTGAAACAACAAAACATGTCTCCATTACATAGACGTACAAAATGATAAATGGCATGATGCAAGTAGCAATTTTAATGCAGCTAATGAAAAAGTAAATTTGAGTATTCACCGAAAATCCTATACTTGTTTGCTAACATATATTTAAACAGAATTCAAAAAAAACAAATAGAAAAGAATGGATGGGTGCGAAGAGATAAAGCGAATAACCTTAGAAAGAAATTTAGAAATAATTAGCTCTGAAATCCTTGGCCATGTCAATCGCCCAAAGCATCGAATCCAAGACTCATCTTGAAGGCAGATGTAGTTGCTAATAAACTTGATAACCTGAATAATCCCTGAGTAGATAGTCTCACCATCCATTTTTTCAATCTGAAAATCCAAAGGAAAATGCCAATGCAACACTTATTGGAATCCAATGAGTACAAATTTGTGGAATACCCCTTATTGAATTGATAACTAAAGGAGTCACTCCCGCGAATCAATAACATATGATAATTTAAAGTGAACCCAATTTTTTTCTCAAACATGTATAAGACAAACCGTTGAACAATAAGACTGAAAAAAATTTAGACAAGATTGACATGTAAAAACTACCTTAGGATCATTTGATGGTACAATGTTCAGTATCGCCTCAATCAGAACTTGTGAGTCTTGATTTACTCCAGCTACAAAGGACACAGGAGCTCCAAAATTTAGAGCCGGGGAAATGACATGCTTGATCATCAAGTCGGCAACTTTACCAAGACCGTAATCCAAAATGCCAACTACCTAGAAATCCCCATAACAAAACCAGATAACTGAATTCATTACAAACCCCATTGCTCTCATTATATTAAGTAAAAATTATTTGAATTGCGAATTTCGTGTAGTTTTGAGCAATCCATCTACTTGTACTGATTTCAAAGGCAAGGGGAAGGAACAAAAGATATTAACTTCAACTTACATCCAAAGCTTCCAAAACTGTGCGGAGCTCAAACCCATCGTTTCCATCAATGCTAAGTACATACTTGACACAGATTCTATTCGATTCCCGCTCAAAGCGCACAGCATTTCTGATGAACCTCACGAGCACTTCTTGAATCTACAAACCCAAACTGAATTCCTCTAAAAAATACAATCACAAACTCAAATAAAAATCACCAATTAGACAACCACAATAGCATTTTTTTCATGAACTAGCTATTTAAATTTCTCTCGTTTCCGTTCATTTTTCTCGGCAACCAAACAGAAAGTAATCTTCTTTACCTCCTCAAAGCACTCTGACCACTCCTTCCTCAGCAATCTGTACACCACAGGCTCTCTCTCATCAACCCGATCATCATCCGAAACCCTAAGGGCATTCTTTAGCTCCCTCAGTTCCTGGGCGGCGAACCTCAGCCGTCCATTCCTCAACCCCTCACTGGCGCCCTTCAACCTTTCACTTATTTCCAGAATTGCCCTCACCAACTCCAACAACGCCTTCTTCTCCCTCGCCTCTTTCGTCGTGGCGCTCATCTGCTTCATAATCTGCCCAATCTCCGCCTCGATGGGGCGGTCGGAAATTGAACTCAGAAGCTGGACGACGTCGTCGGAAATTTGGTTGGAGCGCGAAACGGCGTCGTTGCAGACGGAGAAAAGGTTGGCGAAATCCTGGTGGTGGGAGAGGAGGTAAGATTGGATTTTGGACTTGATTTGGAGCGAGTGGGAGTCGAGGCGTTGGATGAGGAGGCGGAGATCCGGCGCAGACAGAGGGGTCGTAGGGTCGCTGAGGTCCTGCGCCGACAGGAGCTCTCGGACGTTGATTGAGTCGAACAGGGCGTCCATTTCCGGCGGATCGGACGGCTGGGACTGCCGGTTGGGGAGACTCAGTCGGAGGAGTGTAGTTTGAATCGGAGTGGTGGATGAAGAACGAAGAGATGGGACTGGCGGAGATTTTAGGCGGAGTGTGATAACGTGCGCCGGGAGCGTTGGTGTTGGATTTTGGGGCGGGCTGTTATTATTCGCGGGGAATTATTTTTGTTCTTATTTGGGCCTACTATGGAATAATGGGCTGAGCTTTGAGTTTCAAATTTAAAGATTCAAAAATAGCCGAAGCCCAAAACCCAACTTTTCTTTAATCGATTCTACTTATTCTCTGTGACGATTGTTCTTTTTACTTTTTATTCAACAAACGATATTATCTATGGAGTGGGGGACTGGGTACAATTATTCCGGGAGTGGGCACAATGAGTAAATAATAATGCGATTCAAATTCGTTTTTCACGAGAATTGAACCTAAAACCTCACACTTATGAATAAAACGAGAATTAAACCTAAAACATCATACTTACAAATAAAGAGAAATATTACTATACTATAATATTAAGTAGCATGTACAATTAAATGTTGGAGGTCAACAATAACCGCCTAATCCTCCAAGGAGAATAGCATTTATAACAAAATGCTTCTCTAAAACCCTTCTATTCATTTTTTTTCAATATTCTAGAAACACGATCTTGTATACCAAGTGACATAACACAAGTTGTTGGAAAAAAAATTTAAGTCTCCAACCATTTATGTTATGACACTCAGTGTACCGAGTATTCTCGGCACACTAAAAATATTTTCCAACCATCAATCACGAGATTTCTTGTTCTGATGTCTAAAACGGTCCAATTAAACTACTCGCAACTCGGTACACTAAAAATATTTTCCAACCATCAATCACGAGATTTCTTGTTCTGATGTCTAAAACGGTCCAATTAAACTACTCGCAAGCAGTCAAATTCTTCTAATGTGCAACATTCTACATAGGAAAGTTTCTCCATGTAAGACGCCTCTTTCTGCCCATACGCACATTATACATTAAAATATTATACATTAAAATATTTCAAATAGGCAACGACCTAAAAGGTTGACCATTATACTTTTGCCTAAAACAAGAGTTTAGTCGATACAAAACATCATCCTTTTCCTTTTTTTTCTATAAGCATCATCCTTTTCCTTGCTAACAAGTAACAATTAACTATGAAAGATTCTTCTTCCTCTTCATCTTCTCCTTTTCTGTTTAGTTTCCACATAATTATTAAGTTTTTTCCGTCGTAATCAAAAAGGAAAAGGAGAAGAAAGAGGCATCAGAGGAAACTTGGCACTCTCAAGTTTCAAACGTACAACAGTCGGTCATATTTTTGTGTCTGTTGACTGCATTGGTTCATCTTCTATTCAACGCTGATGAACAATTGACCTTTGACCCTTTCAACTTCAACCCCATTACCTACACTCATCCTATTTTATTCTGGACTTTAGTTAAATTGATGACTAAATTATTAAACAAAGACTAAGTTTTTTTTGTTTTTTTGTTTTTTTTTCTTTAGATACTCGTGGACATCGAAATAAGTTAATTTTGGAAGTGTACAATTTATTAAAATATTAATTTGTGTGAACGAATCTAATCTAAGTTAAAATTCTTAATAATCAAGAAAAAGATAACAGAAAAACAAGCAAATTGTTTCTGCAGATGAATTGAACACTAAAAGTTTCACAACTTAAGCAAAAATATATAGATCATTTACAAGAGGAACTCCATTAAATAATCCAAAATTCAGCACTAAATTGGATTATTGGAACTTAAATCCAAACTAATCCAACCTAGTAAAACAATCTTGGAAAAAAAAAATGATACTAATGAAATGAAAAACCCAGCAGATGAAGCCATTAATCCCAATTGCTTTTTTAACAAGATGGGTAATGTACACAAAGGGGAAACAATTTAAGGATTAAATCTAACACCAAAAGGAATTATTGGTACCTGGAAACTTATCTGTGTTGATGATAACCCTAACCCTAATTCCAAAGACCCCAAATCTTGTCCCCAATGGAACTCACCAGCCTCCTCATGGTCCCCCTATCCACTCCAACCTCACAACCTTCATCATCACCAGACTCACCACCACTCATCACTTCACCAGCAACAACACCAGCATCCACCACTTGTGGGCCCTCCTCAACCTCCTTCTTGTCCCCATGCCCTAATTCCCCAGATCCCAAATGATCACCACTGCCCTTGTTAGCCTTCCTTCTCTCTTTCTTCACCTTTGAGTTTCTGCTCCTCTTCTTCTCCACCAACCTCTCCTCATAAGCCTCAAGGATTTCATGGATCAGCTGGCGGTTCGGCGAAGCGTCCCACCGTGCCCAAAAACTCATGTAGCACCTGAAGCAGTCGCACTGGAAAGTAGGAGGGTGGTGGTACTGCGGCCCACCAGCTTCGACGCCAACCCTGTTGTGCTTCTGGTGTGCCTTGTGGCCGCCATAGGTGTTATCCACGTTGGAGTTGTGTGACTCGATACAAGTTATGGATGTTACCTGCGACGGCCCTGTGGCCGGTGCACGATTGGACTTAGTAATAGTTGGCCCACGCTGGTTCGTTGCGCAACCGCCTGAGTTTTTGGTGGAGATGAGGTAGGCCAAGACCTCTTGGTCTTCGGCGGAGAGGGAGACGGCCAAGGCGAGGATGGTTGCCGGAAGAAGGGTCAGAGGGTCGGCTACGGAGGGCGGCGACGGTGATGGGTGAACTTTGCCTTTCTTGTTGTAGAGCTTATTCATATTGGTTGTTGGAAGCGGTGCTCTTTCTTTCTTCTTCTGCGATTTAGCTTTTTGCTTGCGGAAAGAAAATGATTTCGTTGAATCGGATGCCTTTTGGGACATTTTATATCTCGACTACTTGTTCCGTGGGGAATACGAATCTAAAATCTAGGAACACACGTGGCAAATGTAAAATCACAGATTAGAAGATTTTCTTTTTCTTTTTCTTTTTTATAGTATTTTATTATATTTTTAAATAATTGATATTAGTTATTCAAAGGGATGTGCTATCCACACTTTTTTACTTCTCACACATTCTTATTAATTTATGTCCGTTGATCTTCTTCAATTCATCTGATCCGACGGCCGAAAACTAAAAAAATGTGGAAGAAATAAAAAATGGTGCGTGAATATCACACCCTATTTAAATCTTAGTTCTTGATGCTTCTACGTTTCATTGTGGACAAATAATAGTTTGGGATGAAAATTAATTTGCTTGTCCATGACTGATTGACGGTAATAAAACTCAAATTTAAATTAAACATTGGTATTGTCATTCAATATTACGGTCTGTTGGTATTCATCTTCATTTAGAAGTGTGAGGTCTTAGTTCGAATATCGTGAATTGTGAATTCGATACCAAATTAGGTTGCACATTGTGTGGTTTAGCCGAAAACCCCCTCCATTTAGTGTAAAAAATATCGATGTACAAAAAAAAATTAAACAATGGGTTTTTATTGTGCAATTAAGTTGTCTTATTTTATGTCCCTTTATACTATAGCTTAGTAGTATTTCCTTCACTTGTAAGTGAAAGTCTTAGGTTCGATTCTCGTCAAAGACGAATTTGAACTACATTATTATTAGTTCATTATGAAGCTAAACCTACTCTCTCTCGTAAAATAAAAAAAATAAAAAAAAAGAAAAGTTGTCTTATTTCATTGCTAAGTAAATAAACAGTCGTCAAAGGAGCCGTCTTATTTAAAAAATTAGCAAAATTGTTGAAAATTTGTCGAACATTCTTGTATTTAATTTCTGTTGTGTGGATAAGTTTTAGATTACCTGGTACAAGTCCAAAAGAAACAAAAAAAAAGGTGGGTAAATATTCATATGGACATTTATTCTAGCTTAGCTAGGAAAGATCTAGAACCAAGTGCATGCATAATACATCATGTGGTGACATTTTGAATTATCCTACGTATTTCCCACCCTTTTGTTTCAAGCCAAGGCCGTTGATCACAATCATCACTAGTCAAGATTATCCATCGGCTTGTCATGACAGTATTTAGCTTTTAAGACGAAAATTTGGACCCTCAATCACAATGAAATTTTATCGTATCTGATTCAAATAGTCATTACATTCCGATAGAAAATAAACACGTTAGTCAGTGCTATCCTACGACATCCGACGTCAGTACAGTTCGAACTATCAAATGAGACCTTAGTATAAATTATTTTTATCCTTAATTATTTCCAAAAAATAGTATCAAATGCACGAGTTGTTTTATCTATGTATGAATTCATTGGGTGAGATACTAAAATTTAGTGATAACAAAGGTATGTTGTTGGGGTCATAAATATGCATTGCTTTCACCCTGCCTCCGCTAGTGATTCCACCGGCACAGCACGCCACTGATTGATGATACCTCGAATCCTGTCAATCACAATATAATTTGATATTCAACAAAGGTTAGCTGCAGGGGAGGAGTCACTAAGAGATCAAAGTGGTCTCAGACCCATCCTGATCATTGTGTAAGAAAGTTTTAGCAGTCAATCATCAAGGCCAGTTTAGAAATTTTGGAAGCTCGGGACGATACCAAAAAATATGCTTTAACTTCATATAAGAAAATTATTTATTTTCATACGTAAGACATCGATAAATTTATACTTAGAAAAGCAGTTCGAACTCAATAATTTAGAAACACAAAAAGACTAATTTATTTTGTATCGAGAGAAGGAAACCAAAAAACTCCGGGCTTACAAGTAGATAGACGATACCGCGGCATTCATCGTTTGCCTCCGGGCTCAAAAAAATAATGATGTTTTCGAGTCTTTAATTAATATGTACTAGCATATGGACACGCATAAAGTGTTTGAGAAATAGAAGGGGAGAGGAAGTGAGTGATAGAGAATGTGAGAGTAAAAAGTTTTTATTTATTTATTTATTTATTTATTTTTAATTTTTTTAATTAGAGATATGATATGATTATATATAGGTGGGGCTTTGAAAAAAAAAAGTAAAATTTGGTTGTGTGAAATTACATTTATGCCCCATAGGAAGGAGGAGGACGAATGGAGGGAGAGATCAAGGAGGGGAAATGAGAGAGGTGAGTGGCACCCAACCAATAAACTAGTCTCCTTGACCTGTTTTCAAACCCGACCCGTTTGTATCTCTTCCGTCCGACATCCGATTGAGGTGATTTTGGTGTCTATGGAAAGCTCTCGGGAAGCCCAGCATCTCTATGGTATTATATTTCCCAATATCTAACCCTATTTTACAAATCGAAGCCACAAAGTACACGGTCCTTTGGCGGTTTTCTCATTTTTTCGGTGATTTCAACAACGATTATCGTCGATCCCCACCACCAATAGACTCCCCTCAACCCCAGTAACAAAACCCAAGCATTGGTTGAGGCGTTGGAGTTCGTTTTGGCGTTGAATCAAGAACACCCATTTTCTAGGGTTCCCGGCTGGTTTGGATGAAATTGGAACACTTCCCCGCTGAATTGGACTTGGCCACATGTATAAAAATTGATCCCCTCACTGAGATCTACTTGCTTGTAAAATTTGGGAATTTTTAAAAATAGTGAAATTTTTCGGCGAGTCGGGACGGCCAACCGCCACCCGCAGCAGCGCGTGGCCAGTGGACCGACGCTGCCTTTTTCATGCAAATTTTGATGTTTTGAATCTATAGTTGATAACCATTTGATTTGATTCAATTGTGGAAGGTAAAATGGAATTTGGTCGATACTAGAATATAATGGAAAATGGAGAATAGAATGATGGTGAACTACGAATGACTTGATCCCTATTGAGGGTACGTAGGCAGTCTAACGAGGAGGTTAGATGTAGCCATAAAGTAAACGAAAATTGATTACGCAGTTGTTCTTGAATTATGCTTTGTACGTATTCCTGAGGCGGGATCTATTAGATATACGGAGACTTGAGGTCGTCACGTGTCGATCCTAGAAGTATGTCGGGATCGGGGTGTGATAAAACCGTTTAATCTAATCTAAACTAGTCTAATCCAAAATAATCTCCGTAATAAATGCACTCCCTATTTTGCCAATTAATTTATGGCAAACCTCAACTTTCATTGTACACTTTAAAATTCTCCTAAAAAGTAAAAAGTTATTTCTGTCATTATGAACCAAAGAAAAAAGTTATTTAACTCGCGAATCAATGTCGTCATTCTGTTAGTGTTCCGTCCAAATTAACACTAAAAAAAGGTTAGAGAACCAATTTTTCATGGTAAAATGACCAAAAAAAGGTTAGAGAACCACTTTTTTTTGTTTTTATTTTAGTTTTAGCACCAAATCCATGAAAAAATGGAGAGAAAAGTGAAGATGGAAAAAAGAAAAGAGAGGTAGTAAGTAAAATTATAAGTAACAGGGTTATTTTTGATCATTTTACCATGAAAAATTGGTTCTATAACCTTTTTTTAAAGTTAATTTGGATGGAACACTAACAGAAGGACGAAATTGATTCGCGAGTTAAAATTCAGGGACTACATTGATCGATTTTCAATTTCAGGGACCATCATGATTGATGGGGTCAATTTCAGGGACTATTTGTGATATAAACCCTAAAAAAATAGGTATAAAAAAAAAGCTGAGCTCAAAAATGTGTTTGGTAATACTTAAAAACAGCTTATTTTCACAATTTTGGATGAAAAAAAGCTGAAAATATGAAACAGCAAAAATAAACTTATTCTCGTATCGTAGCATAAACCGTTTTTTTAAAGGGAGTTTTAATAAAAAAGGCTTGAACTAAGTTTATTTTAACCAAAAACCATCCTATAACTTTTTTTAACCAAAAACCATCCCAGAACAAAGTAAAACCCACCAAACCAACAAACAGCTCGACCACCAACCAGTCACTCATGGGCTCTCCTTTGGCCCTCATCCTCCTCCTCCTCCTCCTCCTCCTCATCGTCTCGCTGAGTACTACAACTTTCCTTTTTGAATCACCCTATTTCGTTGAGTATTGAAGAAGTTATATCCATTTGAATCTTACCTAGTTTCCGACGACCTCCGAGGCTTTTGAGGTGTTTCCGGCCAAACCACGACGAGTTAGCCATCGTGCAAGGTACCATTCTCTTTGTCTCTTCGAGAACTACGATTTTCGTTTTTGAATCACTCGATTTCGTTGAGTAATGACAAAGTTATGAGCGTTTAAAGTTTGTCCAACTTTCCGGCCGAAATCCGGCCTTCCCTTCTATTTAGCTCTGGCGAGCAGCAACCACACCAAGCCATTTGGGCCGTGCACAAACAAACACTGTATCTGGAAAGAAAAGAACCAAAATCCAGAAATAGTGACTTAAATTCCAGAAACAGTGTTACTTAAAATCCAGAAACAGTTTATGTTTACATTCCAGAAACAGTGTCCCTCAAAAAGAACCAAAATCCAGAAACAGTGACTTAAATTCCAGAAACAGTGACTTAAATTCCAGAAACAGTTTATTTTTACATTCCAGAAACAGTGTCCGTCGACAAGAACCAAAATCTAGAAACAGTGATTTAAATTCCAGAAACAGTGACTTAGATTCTAAAATCCAGAAACAGTTTATTTTTACATTCCAGAAATAGTGTCCGTCGAAAAGAACCAAAATCCAGAAACAGTGACTTAAATTCCAGAAACAGTGACTTAGATTCCAGAAACAGTGTTACTTAAAATCCAGAAACAGTTTATTTTTACATTCCAGAAACAGTGTCGGTCGAAAAGAACCAAAATCCAGAAACAGTGACTTAAATTCCAGAAACAATGTTATTTAAAATCTAGAAACAGTTTATTTTTACATTCCAGAAACAGTGTCCGTCGTTATTTTTGAATAGCATGTAGATCTCAAATATTTTTTCTAGAGAAACAAATGATAAACTTCACTGACGAAGAAAAATTGAAAAACAGTATCTTGAATACACTATGAATAATAACGACGATCACATTTCAACGAAATAATACAAAAATATAAATTAAATAGCATGAGGATCTATATTTTTGTTTCAAAGAAAAAGAAGAAGGTCTGCAACCACATCATTTGAAAAAATTGCAAAACCCAAGGAAAAGAAGGAGAAAGACTAAAACTTATAACATGATTTTTGATTAAACAAAACTTATAACATGATTTTTTTTTTTAAACATAGCGATACTAAACCAGCTGCAAGTTGCAACAGCTCTCCGCTTTCTCTGTCTCGAACAGAATTTGCTCACCATTTCACACTCAAACAACCGAGAAGATTTATGTTCCTCTACACCCTAAATTCTAATTGAAATTTTCACGAAATCAATTGAACATTTACCCAAAAATTGAACCCAGGTGTTCTGAAGAAACCCTTTTGCTTATTTCTTCCACTGGTCTTTGCTTCTGCTGCTCAACTGTAAGTTCTTCCTCTGCAACTTTTTTTCTAGTTCTCCTTTTAATATTTGGAATTTCTACTTATCAATGAACACTTTATTGGGTATTTTTCTCTGAATGCTGTTATTGGATTCTACGTGTTCTGATTTTGTTTTGAAGAAAAAGAAATTATTTTTCTTCAGTTCTAATGGCTGCTGTCACTTGCTCACATTTTACTCCTTGGGATTTATCAAGTTTGTTAATTTATAATGGTATTTTTATTTTGTTCATTGTCCGAGATTGTTAAACAATTTTCTGGATGAATAGTTTCAAGTTTTGGACATTGGTCTCGAATGAATTGTCCGTCTTAATCCTTCAAGTTAGAAGACAATGTCCGTATTCTTCCTTGATTGCACATGAAATCTAGTTGTTTCGCTAGTCTAGTCCAGTCCTGCATATCGAATGCCAGCAAAAAGTATTTCAAAAACAACTGATCTTATTTAGAAGGAGAGGCTTTTCTTCAATAGTACATACAAAGCGCTTGGCGCGGTACACTTCAATTAGCGACTCTATGAGTTTGTGAGCCTCATAAATTTCTAAAATCTAGTTAGATACTGAAGAAAACTTATTTCTGATACATATCATGTGTATAGAGTTACAACGTAAATTGTAAAGGAAATGCGGTCTTGACGCATACTAGTAGATGGACGGACTATGTTGCCCTTAAGGTGCATCCTTGCGAACATTCATTTCGCAGTTGTTGTCTTTGGCTTGAAATGCACTTTGATCATCAGAGTATGACCACAAACCTGAACTGGAAGTAGTCTTCAGCTGATTATTGCCTTCTAATGGACTTCCTACTAGGCGCTGGAGGAACTGTGGGATTGGGGGTATGCCGACATCTGAAACTCCCTCGAGAATTTGAACAATCTGCCTCATTGTTGGCCTGTCCTTCTCATCTTCTTGAATGCACCAACAAGCGACTTTGCATGCTCTAGTGAGTTCATCTTTGTCAGCACGGCCTTCCAACCTGTAATCCAACAATGTAATGACATCTTCTCCTTTATTAACTACATTTGCAACCCTGATAGGACGGTAGTCTTCTAACCCCTCATCTAACCCTTCTCTGTTTCTCCTACCTGATATAACCTCAATCAGCAACATTCCATAGCTAAAGACATCAGCTTTTGGCGTGATAGCTTCACCTGAAAACCATTCTGGTGCAAGATAACCTACAGTTCCTCTCATGGTTGTCAGAACGCGACTGTGGTGTCTTCCGACAAGTTTTGCTAGACCAAAATCAGCCAGTTTTGGATTGTATTTTGCGTCCAACAAAATGTTGTCGGGCTTAATATCACAGTGTATTATGCAGTCTCGGCACTCCTCATGTAGGTAAGCCAATCCTCTGGCAGTCCCTATGGCAATATGATATCTATCTTTCCAATCTAACATTAGTGCATTCTCTTGATGAAAAAGAGATTGCAGAGAACCATTTGGCATGTACTCATATACCAAAAGTCGTTTTGAAGCTTCTGCACAAAATCCCCAAAGGCGAACAAGATTAATGTGGTGGATTGTGCCAATTGTTCCCACTTCAGCACGAAATTGCTTCTCTCCCTGCTCCAGATATTTAAGTTCTTTCACTGCTATTGCAGTTGAATTGGGCAATGTCCCCTTGAAAACAGAACCAAAACCTCCTTGCCCAATTTTTTTTGAGAAGTTCTCTGTTGCTTTTCTTAAATCTCTATACTTGAACAACACCAAGGAATCCTGAACTATTGCCGATGTTCCTTTTGACCGCTTCCTTTTGAGAAATACAATGAGAATCGTTGAGATTGAAAGGAACCCTGCAAGTACTCCAATAGCAATCCAAGTAGTCTTTTTCTTAACCTTGTTGGTAGAATCTGCAACTCGTATATGAATTTTTATGCCATCCATTAGTTTAGTTACAGAGTATGGTAGTTGATTGAGATTGAATATATCTCCTTTCCAAATCATACAGTCGTTATTGTAAGCGAAGGCAGTGATCGAGCAATCGCTTGAGCATGCTAATCTACATTCCTCAATGCTTTTAACCTTTAACGATTCAGAATTTTGGGAATAAGAAACATCAGGTACTCCCAAAAATTTGTGATTTCCTACATCACTGCACTGCAAAGGAGTTTTCCTCACACAACCATAAGAATAACCTCCAAATTCCCAATCTTGTGGGATTTTGGGTTCAAATCCTTCCAAGCATCGACAATGAGGCAGATTCTGAGAGTCACAGATACTAAAAGCACCACACGAAACATCGTTAGTACATTGTCCAGGGTAAGCACCCCAAGTGTCAATTGTCTCACTGCCGTTATAAAACTTGAGTAGACCATTCAAAAGTTTGTATCTCACAAATGAATTAGGATCGATGGGAACATAAGTTAAAGAGCGTCCATTCTCATTTACAACAGAAAAATTTACCAGATGGAAAAGTTCAGAAATGTAACTCATGGCGGAACCATTTCGAAATACGAAAAACCCGTATCCATCTTGTAATATCTCAAAAGAAAATAATCCAGGGGCTGGATTTTGTGGGTTTCTCCAGGAAGTAAGAAATAGTTTTTCCTTGGTAAGCTTATTATATCCAAGCTTGGCACCTGGAAGCCAAGTGTCAGTGGGGTGATCAAAACTCTGCCATAAAACAGCGGATGAATCAGATTCATCTCTGATGACAAAGTTCCCATTGTCAAGAAGCACTGCCATGGTGGAATTAGAAACCGCTGCTGCAGAACGAGTTGACCAAATTGTATATTTTGTTTGGTCCAGCAACGCTAAGCTTCCATTTCGGAAGAGTTGCAATGCCGAAGAATACGAATCAGAAGCAGGTTGTTTTCTGTTTGCTACCCAAACTACTGTTCGAGGGCGCAGATTTTTGTACCAAATGCCTACGTAATAGTTTCGAGAGTTACCTGGGGTGAAGAAACCCAGCTCAAATATGCCACCTGGAGAGGTGATTGTTTGGTTTCCTGAAAGAGATTGGCCCGCATAGATGGTGTCAGACGCCATGGAAATTCCATTGAAGGTGAAACATAACAGAAGCAGAACAACAGACTGGGAAATGAAGTTACTGTTGCTATTGATATCCATCTCTTCAAAGAGTCGGATTTTCTGCAAGCTGTTGCCAAACTTGACTCGTCCTCTCCTATTTTTGTTGCTATGAATGGAGCTTAACCAGAATTAGGTAGATTACTAGTTGGAAGTCGTCAAGTCAACCAAGCCAACCAAGCCAACCAAGTCACCAGGGCCAACCGGCATACTAGGTGGTTGTGGGCCCTTTTGACTTTTCAGTTGGGCTTTCACAACCTTGGCTAAGAACTGAAAACCCAAAAATTGAAGCAGTTTTCGGAAGAAACCCTCCCACTTATTGTTTTAAACTGTATAACTTCATTTTCACACTCATTGCCCAAGATTTTTAGAATACTTATTTTCTTGTGGAATACTTAGGGTTTGTTTGGTATCCTATTTAAATTTTTTTATAATTTCTCAAAACATTTCTTAAGAATTTTTCTTGAAAACAATTTTCTTTAAGACTCAAAAACTTATTTGGTATGCGATTTAAAAATTCTAAATCTTACAACTTAAACTGGACAAAGAGATCAAAAAAGAGGGGGTTGAGAGAGAAAGAGGATAGAGGAGCAAATAAAGTAAGAGATGATTGGAGGAAAGAGAAAGAAGTGAGAGGATTAGAGGAGATAGAGAGGAAGAGGAGTGAGAAAAAGAACCGAGAGAATGAAGAAAGCGGATTGGAGGAGAGACGAAAAAAGGTAAAAAAAAAGAAAAGAGAAGGGCGAGAAAGAATAAAAGAGAGAGAGAGAGAGAGATTTGGAGTGAGAGGGGAGGAGGGAGAGAAAAGAAATGAGTGAGCTTAAGTTTAAAAACTCTAAAAACTCACTTTTTGTGTTTTTAGATAATAGACTATATTTTTGAGTTGGTCTTGAGTTCAGTTTTTTAAAATAGTCTTACCAAACAAGTTTTTAAGGCCTAAAACTTGAAAATTGTTTTTGAGTTTAAAAAGTTGGATTCAAGTAGAGTACCAAACAAATTCTTATTTTCTTGTGGACATGAACACGAATGCTTAGGAGATATTCAGGAATGTGGTTCAGAAAATTATGGAATGTAGATGGTGAGAATTTTTTGGGTTTTTCAAGGCTAATCAGAAGATATGCATCAGTTCCAAGCAGAAGTGTGATAGACATGGCTGTTAGAGATGGGGAGTTGAGGGTTTTCTTGGTCTTTGGAGAGGTTTCTGAAGGACACGATTGCCTTTCGTCTCATGGCATCTCTGAAGAATCTATTTCCGGTTCCTGTCCGCTTTTCCGGTGTTGGAGGGTAAACTATTACTTTCTCTGCGGTCTTTATTGGAATTTGTAATTCTTTGCACAAGTCCTTTTTCATAGGTTTATGTTAGTAGCCTTTGTGTGTGCATTTACGTAATTGAGCTATTTTCCTTTTCTTAAGGAAATACAATCTTCACATGGATAACACTTTAGACAATTTGGACAAAACTGTGGTTTTCAAAATTTTTGTTGTTTGAATGATATTGGTTAAATGAGTTATGATGTTGTGTCCACATTGTGTTTAGGTTGATGATGACTAATCAAGGATTAAAGTCGCTGTTTCTGATGGAGGATATTGCCGTGATGGGATTATTGGAGTTATTGCTTCATCTGAATATGATCAGAGTGAGTTTGAGCTACATAAGACTTTGCTGAACAAATTCGACGATCGATAGTGTTCTATCTTTATGTGTTACTTAGCATCTTTCAGTACAAGAGAAAAAAGTTGTTGCATTCTGTCATCTTATTTGGTCAATGTATTGGGCCAGGTGAAACTGCAGGAGACAATAGAGGCTGCTCTTCTGTTTCAACCTCATATTGTTATGACTGTGGATTCCAAGGGTTTCTCTTTCCGTCTCTTAAAACAGTTACGGGGTAATATAGACCACCTCCTTGGTGTTATAATCAGACTTTAGTGATACATATAGTGTTGGATTTTTGGGACATGCTTTTTGCAGCTAGATACAATCGGCAAGGATTAAATGCTCCGGTACACTTCCATTATGTAGCACCGTCGTTTTGGGCTTGGAAAGGGGGTGAAGCAAGACTCCGAGGCCTGGTTCAATTTGTGGATCATGTCTTGTGTAAACTTCCTAATGAAGAAGAAGTTTGCAGATCAAATGGACTGGCTGCAACCTTTGTAGGCCACCCCAGTTTGGAGGATGTTTGGGAGTTGAATTCGGTATGGTTTTGTGTTCTATTTTGGAATAAATGTTATGTACTTGATAGTTGTCATTACAAATCATTCTTAAGATTTCTGAGATATTTAGTTTCACACTCTTTCTTCTAAACAGTTGAGAATAATACATAGTATAGAACCATCTGGTGCTGTTTAAATTGACTTTTCTATTAAGTTTCAAGTACTAATACACAATCTTGTGCATAGAAGGAAACTTCACGCCATGAATGGAGGATAGAAGGAAACTACGAAGATTTCCGAAGGAAATATGCAATGCCTTCAGGTAAACACCTAAGAGTAATTCTCTTTTGCAGTAACTAAGAGTAATTCCATTATAGTGGCTGAATCGAGGTTCCACAATAAACCCTTTTCTGAAAACTTCTTGCTCCATCAACTGACTATTTCTTCCCCTTTCTTCTCCTTTTTCCGAGCCCCATATCATTTTTGACGAGCTCCTTTCTGTGCGTGTGTACATTTCTTACTCTTTCCCAATTGAAATCTTCTTTTAATATTCTGGGATTTTATTTTACAAAGGAGCCAAACTCATTTCCTTGCCTTCCTGGAAGAAGATTACAAGAGATCACCAGAATGCTTTCCATCTTCACAAACGCTATGGCATTATTACAAGTGTCATTTCCCGAGTCAGTAACAGTCATCCATGTCGCTCCCAATCAGCATGTGAAGAACTATGTCACCGGAATCACTAACAAGTGGCCTGTGCCTGCTATATTGATTCCAGGAGGATCCCCGCACCAAAAATATGATGCATTCAGTGTGAGTGAAAAAACCTAAAAGAGTACTTTGGATGATATAAATTGTATTTACGTGTGCACTCTTTCAGCGTGTTGGCAGAATGTGAAATTTGTCTCTTCGTTTGATAGCCAGTGATGCACTTAACACGGGCATCTAACAGAGCATGAATCTGAGCATATCTGAAACCAAGTTTTTGGACATTCATATCTGAGCATATTTGAATATGTCTATCCTAGCTCAAATTTGTTACGGATATTAAATTGCAGGCAAGTAGTGTTGCGTTATGTGCTTCTGGAACAGTTGCTTTGGAGAAGCAGCTTGCACGGCTGCCATGTGTAGTCGCTTATAAAGCCAAGGTACCTGTCGTCTCCCTCCCAAATGTTCTCATGGATTCCCCTATTATGCCCCAAGCTCTCTTTCAAGCGTGCACTCCAACAAACCTAGCCTCATTGATGTTGTAAGGTACATTTAAGCATGATATCTTCAAATTTTGGTTTAGTTACTGTGATACTGGATATTATCAGTACAAAGCTTTGGTATTTCCCTAGTTTGCACATAAATCAAGTATATTTGATCCATCACAGGGACTTGATACATGCCAATGGCCTCCGAGAAAAACAGATTGTTGCTGCGGAAAAGGTTATCAGACTTCTATGCGCTCTGGCCAGAAATTTAGATCCGTCGGCAAAGCAGCATCAAGGAGGCTGGTTTCCCCGTAACACACCGAGTATGATAGCAGCTACTGCAGTACTGCACCATGCAAAGCCATGACTGTCATATGTGGGATGTCATTATTATACAAATGTTTAATATCTCACCGATGTATCTTTTAGCTTGATTCGAATTGAAGGCGGAGAGTTTGGTTTTTGTTCTTCGCTCGATCGGAGGTGTATTGACACTGATAATGCAACATCAAAATTGCAAATTTAAGAAGCAACCCCAAGTTGATCGGTTTTTCTTTTGACAATGGTTTTTTGAGTTTGTCGAAATAAAAACAGATCGGAGATGGATGAGATTGACCTATGTTCGAAAAATATTGTAAACATAGTACTACAGTCTTGTGGTATTCTTCTTCACTTGTAAGGTCTTAGGTTCGATTCTCGCCAAAGGCGAATTTAAACCACATTATTGCTAGCACACTGTGAGGTTAAGCACACCTCCTTCCCCTTAGTGTAGATAATATCATTTGTTAAAAAAGAAAAATAAGCGCTAAATTACTTTGCTTGCTTGAACTTGTAAGTAAATAACTAGGTATATTTCTAGTTCATAAAAAAAAAAAAAAAAAAAACTTATAAAGTTCTCTAGCTGACATGCATGCAATATAAAGTCGGATCAAATTATTATCAGCCGATTAATCTGGAGTCTTGTTTGTTTTGTTAAGATAACGAATTCGGACCAAATCACACCTAAGAAAACAAAATCTAAGACAATGCTAACAGTGATTCAAATAACAAGGCAGACATATAGGACATTCTTCCACATCAACGCCATAAGACTTGCTCAACTCCTAATTACAAACTCCTCAAGGCCCCAAAAAAAAAAAAAAAAAAACTCGCTTCTTATTTTAGTAAACAACACTCACTTTAAAATCCCCACAACTCCGTCATTCACATTTCACGCTATCAAACTCCACAGAAACCCTAAAATCTGAATTTTCCACGCGCAATCCCTCGCGAAAAACCTTGAAAAATCCCTTTTTGTCACTACAATGGCTGTATCAAGGGGACTGCTTTTGCTTTGCCTAGGGACACTCTTGGTCAGTGTTTTCTTAGTCAAGGTGGCCGACGCTAGTGAGGACCATGGCGACTGCCACAGTGACCCGAACAATGGGGACCAATGCCAGGAGCATGAGAGTGATGTAATTGGGGACGATGATGTGGATGACACATACAAGATTGTGAACAAGGTTGCAGTGACTTTTTCGGCCAGAACCGGCGAAGTTGAGCCAGATGCAGCCGAAGCATCAGACCCAGATGATGCTGAAGATAATGAATCGAGTCATGTCATTGTAATGGGACACTGATTAGCCAAATGAGGATCGCTAGGTAACCTAGCTAGCTTGCTAGGGTTACAGCAGTGCTCTGCAGGGTTATGGTTTTCGCATTCGTTTCATACTTTTTTTCTTATATTTTGTTTTAGCATTGCGTTTTCTTCCTTTTGATGAGTTTGTCATAAACAATTTCGTTCTTAGTCGCTTGTTGGTTAATTAAGTCATTCTTCAACTCATGATTCAATTCTTTTGATCACATATGTAGACTTGGTCTCGATAGATTGACCATTTAATCTCACCCTTCACTTGCATAATAGAGATGAAATTCATTTGTGTTGATAGATCTCATTTTAAATTAAAACATGATCACTAATATCGTGATATAGATGATAGTAAACTCATTACACTAACACTCTTCAGGTTTTAAATAACTACCGATAGTAAACTTTTTCTATAAATAATTTTTTTTATATGTATAAAAAAAGAAATTAAAAGAGAAATAATCATATTTTTTTTTCAATTCTCAGAACATCATCAGCCGAATTGGCAACAATCAAAGTAATTACAAGCCTGATCACTCAATCAACTTAGTCACAGATAATTATAATAAATTAAGATCAATCAATTCCTTCCACTATATTTTTGCACACGCGCAATTCTCCCTATAAAAATTCCAGAAAACTCACCCTATGCAACTGTAAAAATGGATGTGTCCAAGGCAATGATTGTTTTGTCCCTAGGCGCTCTCCTTGTGTGTGGTTGAAGTAGAAGTGATTATTGACTATGGGGTCTTCAATTCAAGCATTGTTCACCAAAAGAGATATACAAATGGTAACATAGTTTGAAGGGGCCAATAATATAGAGGCTGCATTTTATTTTTTCCCTTATTTAAAAAAAATAAATATATATGTACATATATTTATATTACAAACTATAAATTTTTTAGATTATATATTAGATTAAGGAGATGGAGGCGTTTGAATCACGCCGTAGGGTAAGGACAACACTTTTATCCACTATTGTGGTAGAGGGTCACTTGCCCTAATTTTAAAATATATTTTTGTCAAATACCTTTGCTTAGATTTTTCTTTTTGGTTTTTGGCCAAAAGATTACTTTGCTTATATATTATACAGTCACTTTCTTTTGAATTCAGCCACTATATAATGATTTAATATATAAGTTATTCTACCACTATAATGATTTAATATATAAGTTCTTATCTCCTTGTTCCTCATATTTGCTGTATATTCAGTCAGATTTCGAGAAGGGATTTGTGTATAATTTCATGGCAAATCCCAAGCTGCAAGCACTTTGGAACCACCCAGCTGGCCCTAAAACTAGTTTGTTTACTTACTCTACAAGTTTTTACTATTAATTTTCTGTTGGTTATTTAGTTATATTGTTCTTAATTTCTCAACGATTATTGTTGATAGATTGTTGATCTTAATTGATCATTTCGTGTTAATCCGCTAGGCGGTGCTTGATTAGTATAAAAGTTATTGAGATTAAAGAACTGATTGAGATTATTGATTTCTTAGCTAAAAACTAGAACTCTAACGAAATTTAGCACATATCTGACTTTAGAATGTTATGACAACTTTAACTAATTATTTTGTGAATTAAACTCAATAATTTGATGACATGGGCTTGTTCGCGGCATTTTGCCCGTCATAATTTTGCTCTTTGAACTTGTTGATTTGTCATCTTTATGAACTTGGTATGTTTCGTTTATTTATTTTTGGTTTTAACTTTAATGTAAAGTTAAAGTTTATCTGATGATTAAGATATAATTTTTTTTATAAAAAAATAAAATTCAATTAACACTACATGATTATACCATATACCTCGGTTGGTCTTAGGATATATGGAGTTTTAATAAAGAAATTGTAATAGAAAAAATTGTCACAAAAAAACAAAAGAAGAAAAGAAATTGTAATAGAACACAGCCTCTCATACATATTAAAAGGTTTTCTGTGTGTTTTAATTTTGCAGTCCATTTCTGGGCCCCAGCATTTAAATGGAGTCTAACCATTGCAAATATTATCGACTCAGCAAAACCACCAGAGAAACTATCCTATCTTCAGCAATCAGGTTGGCCATGACTCCCTAATTTGTTTGATGGACTCGGTTTTTTGACGCTTCTACCAAACAATCAGATATAGATTTCTTATTTTCTATATGTCTCATTACGTGACCTAACTGCTATCACATAATGAGAGTGCTAAGATTTGTTTGATGGCCTCGGTCTTTCAAGACTTCTGCCATACAACCGGAGATATATTTCTTACTTTCTATATATCTCATTACTTTACCTAGCCGCTATCACATACTGAGAATGTTGAGAGATATAAGAAGAAAGGGATATATCGCCGGGGCAGTCAAGAATCTCCCATCTTGTCATTTTGTTATTTCATTAATTTACTTACTGATAAAAACTATTGGCATCCCCATTTGATGATCTCCAGCCCTTGCATGCAACGGACTTATATGGGCGAGATACAGCGCAGTAATTACACCAGTAATTGACTCTAAACCTCAAGTTATTAATTAATTACATCAATAGTTTACTATAAGTTAGAGATAGATTTTCACCTCCTCATGGTTTGTCCATTTTGAGATTGCAGAAGAACTGGAATCTTTTGAGTGTCAGTTTCACGATGTCTCTAACCGCTATGTATCAACTTTCGCGTAAAATTCAGTACGTTGTCATGTGCTCTCGTATTGAAAATTGTTATTAGCATTCCAAATTGATCTTATAACGCAATTAATTGTTCTCGTATTTGTGTCTCGTTTTGAATGGCAAGTAATTACAATGAATTTGACTGTCACCAATTTTCATATTTTCCCACTACTACAAAATGGACTTATTGTGTCACTAGGTGATGTCGCTTTAATATAATATAGTGGCGGACAAGACATTTGCGACACCTACTGAACATGACGTCGGATTTACTGTCGCTTGTAAGCGTCATAAACTATATATGTCGCTTTTAACCGACGTAAACATTTAATGTCGCTTATAACCGACATACATTTTAATAATTTTTAAATAATGGTGGCGCTTTAAAAAAATAGTGTCGCTTTTAAGCGACATAAAGTATTGGTGTCGCTTTTAAGCGACACTAATTACTGTTTTTCAAATATTTTAAAGCCTGCGTCGGTTCTGAGCGACATAAATTTTATTTTTTTAATAGTTTGAAACCCTGTATCGGTTGTAAGCGACATATTGATAGTCTTTATATACTATCCTCGTGTTTTCTTCTTCCTCTCTTGCATCTTTCTTAAGGATGAGTTTATGAGGTGGCACGCAACTAGGCCTAGCAAACAGGTCGTGTTTATCGTCTTCGTGTAATACATGTTATCTTAATGGGTCGTGTCGTGTCTCACCATTGTCTGAACGGGGTCCTCAACAGGCGACCCGTTATGACCCGTTATGAAAAATATATTTTTTTCTTTCTTCAATTTGCACATACCACACATTGCCACATAAATATTACTTCAAAACATTAAAACATATTTGTCATTTAAGTACTACATCTACACTCGAAAATAAGAGCCTAATAAACAAACATCCATACACTGCTACTCTATTACAAAATGTTAAATGTGCAAGGATATGCAAAATGAAAGAGTTTTTGTTTTCAAGGTTGTGAAGTCTTTCTCAAAAAGTTTAAACCTTGCCAATGGAACTCAAAGCTTGCATGTTATTCCTTTTACAAAATCCTCAATTTTCATTGATCATCATGACATAAGATTTTGTGGTATCCACTTCTGTAAATATTTTAACTTGACGATCAAATTAGTTCATTGTATTCATATAGGATCAAGGAGTGTAGCTGTAAAAAATCATCAAAATCAGAGTTAAAATAACCGTTAAATCGTGATTTTTCGTTTATAACCATCGAAAAGTTTTATCTCATTACTTAATCTCTGAATGTTTGTTTTTTTTTTGCAATTTTTGGCGTATGGGATCTCAAAGCATATGTAAACAAGTTTGACAGTTGGACTGTTGGATCATTGAAATTAGTTTCATATGATGCGTATCCCATCAAAACAATAGATTCACTAACACTTAGAGTTTATTTATACCATAATATTTTGTGGTATCCACTAGTGTAAATATTTTAAATTGAAGATCAAATTCATTCATTGTATTCATATAGGGTCAAGGAGTGTAGTTGTAAAAAATCATCAAAATCGGAGTTAAAATAACCGTTAAATCGTGATTTTTCATTTATAGCCGACGAAAAGTTTTGTCTCGTTACTTGATCTCTGAATGTTTGTTTTTTGCAATTTTGGCGTGTGCGATCTCGAAGTATATATAAACAAGTTTGACAGTTGGATCGTTGAAATTAGTTTCTTAGGATGCGTATCTCATCAAAACGATAGATTCACTAACACTTAAAGAGTTTATTTATACTTTCATTAAATATAACATAAGATTTTGTGGTATCCACTAGTGTAAATATTTTAAATTGAAGATCGAATTCATTCATTGTATTTATATAGGGTCAAGGAGTGTAGCTGTAAAAAATCATCAAAATCGGAGTTAAAATAGCCGTTAAATCGTAATTTTTCGTTTATAACCGTCGAAAAGTTTTGTCTCATTACTTGATCTCTGAATGTTTTTTTTTTTTGTGATTTTTGGCGTATGCGATATCGAAGCATATACAAACAAGTTTGACGGTTGGATCGTTGAAATTAGTTTCGTAGAATTCGTATCCCATCAAGTTCAATGGTGTATATATACATACATATATATACATACATATATATATATATATATATATATATATATATGCCAAACTTGTTTTGACAGGATACGCATTCTACGAAACTAATTTCAACGATCCAACCGTCAAACTTGTTTGTATATGCTTCGAGATCACATACGCCAAAAATCGCAAAAAACAAACATTTAGAGATCAAGTAATGGGACAAAACTTTTCGACGGTTATAAACGAAAAATTACGATTTAACGGCTATTTTAACTCCGATTTTGATGATTTTTTTACAGCTACACTCCTTGACCCTATATAAATACAATGAATGAATTCGATCTTCAAATTAAAATATTTACACTAGTGGATACCACAAAATCTTATGTTATATTTAATGAAAGTATAAATAAACTCTTAGTGAATCTATCGTTTTGATGAGATACGCATCCTAAGAAACTAATTTCAACGATCCAACCGTCAAACTTGTTTATATATACTTCAAGATCGCATACGCCAAAAATTGCAAAAAACAAACATTCAGAGATCAAGTAACGAGACAAAACTTTTCAACGGCTATAAATGAAAAATCACGATTTAACGGTTATTTTAACTCCGATTTTGATGATTTTTTACAACTACACTCCTTGACCCTATATAAATACAACGAATGAATATCTTCAATTTAAAATATTTACACTAGTGGATATCACAAAATCTTATGTTATACTTAATGAAAGTATGAATAAACTCTTAAGCGTTAGTAAATCTATTGTTTTGATGGGATACGCATTCGACGAAACTAGTTTCAACGATCCAACCGTCAAACATGTTTGTATATACTTCGAGATTGCATACACCAAAAATTGCAAAAAAACAAACATTCAAAGATCAAGTAACGGGACAAAACTTTTCGACGGTTATAAAACAAAAAATCACGATTTAACGGTTATTTTAACTCCAATTTTGATTAGTTTTTATAGTTACACTCCTTGACCCTATACAAATACAATGAATGAATTCGATCTTCAATTTAAAATATTTACACTAGTGGATACCACAAAATCTTATGTTATACTTAATGAAAGTATAAATAAACTCTAAGTGTTAGTGAATCTATCGTTTTGATGAGATACACATTATATGAAACTAATTTCAACGATCCAACCATCAAACTTGTTTGTATATATTTCGAGATCGCATACGCAAAAAATCTCAAAAAACAAACATTCAGAGATCAAGTAACGGGACAAAACTTTTCAACGGTTATAAACGAAAAGTCACGATTTAACGGTTATTT
This sequence comes from Cotoneaster glaucophyllus, assembly GCA_036320875.1. Taxonomy (NCBI): domain Eukaryota; kingdom Viridiplantae; phylum Streptophyta; class Magnoliopsida; order Rosales; family Rosaceae; genus Cotoneaster; species Cotoneaster glaucophyllus. The sequence goes on from CM070068.1 coordinate 7,044,103, forward strand.
TAACTCTGATTTTGATGAATTTTTACAGCTACACTCCTTGAACCTATATGAATACAAAGAATGAATTCGATCTTCAATTTAAAATATTTACACTAGTGAATCTTAAGTTATACTTAGTGAAAGTATAAATAAACTCTAAGTGTTAGTGAATCTTATCGTATTGATGACTTGGAATAAATATATTAATTATTTTATATATTTTAAGTGTTAATTAGACTATGTTTCAATTAGTATGTGATGATATTTTATAATAAAATTATATCTATGTTTTTTATTACGTATTTTATTCAAGTTAAATTTTATTTATTAAAATCTTAAAATGTTATAAGAGATAACAAAAAAAAAAAAAAAAGATGGTTATTTTTTTTCTTTGGGTTAAATATTAGGCGGGAAATGGATGGCCGGATTGGAAATTTCCCAAACATTAGGCGGGAAATGGATGGAAATATTAGGCGGGAAATTTTCCCGCTTGTTTTGGAGGGGAAATTTGGTTTAAACTTAGTGTCGGTTTTAACCGACGCTATAATCTTTTAAAGCGACGCTATGTGAACTTCAAAAAGTGTGTCAGACGTTGGTGTCGGTTTAAAGCGACGCTATAATCTTTTAAAGCGACGCTATGTGAACTTCAAAAAGTGTGTCAGACGTTGGTGTCGGTTTAAAGCGACGCTATAATCTTTTAAAGCGACGCTATGTGAACTTCAAAAAGTGTGTCAGAAGTTGGTGTCGGTTTAAAGCGACGCTATGTGAACTTCAAAAAGTGTGTCAGAAGTTAGTGTCGGTTTAAACCGACGCCAACTAAGTACCCATATATAAACCCCTCTCTTTCCCATTTCATCCGTGCTTTCATTTTCCCCCAATTTCAATCTTTCTTCTTCTCCTTCCCCATTTCATCCGTGCGCCCCTTTCTTCCTCCTTTTTCAGTTTTTCCACTTCTCCTTCCCGATTTGCTATGGATCACCATGTTGAAGATCAACATTCTGAGGAACTCCAATTTGAAGAGGAAGAGCTCGAAGATGGTTCATTTTTAAATTATTATGATTATTAATTTTAGTTTCTGTTTTGTATTCTAAGTAGTTTTATGCTTAAATTGAAAATTTATTTTTGTTTCTTGGTTTTAATTGTTTTTTTTGTATTTATAAGGATCAACTCAACGGAGATGCGGACCCTCAGTTCCGAATTGGAAAGAACAACCTTATTCATTTGATTCGTCTGGAAAATGCATTAGTGAAAATTCTAGTGCATTTTCGAAACATGTAGCGGCATAGGTTAGAGATTAGAGAAATATTCCGATGATGGCATACTGGAATAAAGAAAAAACAAAGGTAAACGTTTCATTATAGCTTGAAATTTGTCTAATAAATTATTTTATTTTTCAGGAGATTGCCGAAAAAATAAGCATAATCGATAAAACTATGAACTACACAACCGGTTCAAAATCTTTCGCAAGAGTTCGGGAAGAATTTGTATGGGTTGTACATTTTTAAGAATTGTAGTTAATTTTAAATTTAATATATAGTTGGTAGAAATTTTATTTTTAATATGAAGTTTACTTAAAATTGTTTGTTTTTTTTATTAACATATGGTGGGATTTATTTTTATATAATTTTTTTAATTATTATTAATTAAAAACGGAAAAAGATTTTTTTTTATTATTAAAATATTTGGTGTCGCTTATGGACGACATTAAGTGTGAGTATTTTAATTGTTTATTTATTACTTAATGTCGGTTTAAAGCGACGCCGTTATTTATTTTTCCATGTCGCTTATAAGCGACGTAAGAGCTGATGTTGTTTTTAAGCGACGCCGTTGTTTATTTTTCATGTCGCTTATAAGCGACGTAAGTGCCGATGTCGCTTTTAAGCGACGCCGTTGTTCTTTTTTATTTAATATTACTTTGCTTCTTGGTGGCGGATTAAGGGTACAAAGCGACATCAATACCTTTTTGTGACGGTAGTATTGGTGTCGGTTTCTATATGCGACATTACACGATTTAATGTCGAATTTTTACCAAAAATCCGACAGTAAGTGTTGTTTCTTGTCGGTTTTAAACCGCCAGTGATACCCCATTTTGAAGTAGTGTCCAGGCATGACTTATCGACCAAAAACCAAGAAGTTGCCGCAGAAGAAGAATGAATAAAATCTCAATTATAGTAAACTTGGCGCGCTGATTTCGAGTTGAGCGCACTCCGATTCGAGTCATGTAACACTTATAGTAAAACATATTCGTTCTCATGGATTAATGTTCATTAATGTTGGATTATATATGTTTGAACCGTAGCATAAATTCTGTTTATACAAAGCGACATCTTTATTCGGCACATTTACACAGAGCGCATACAAGCCATTGAGAGAAACCTAATTCCGCGGTAAAGAGTATTTATCCCCACACTCGAAGATGAAGCTCCCCCTGTTTAGCTTTGGCCATTGCTGGTATGCAGGTACTAACAAGGGCTATGTGCCTAGAGAAAAAAAATGTTCGTGTACTTTCTTTCAGTACATGTCCTGTGTTTGCAGATTTTGCTGCTAGCTGTAAGGCTGCCTATTGCATAATAAACCTAATCCTGGAAACGCGAAGAATGTGACTTAACTAGGGGATGTATAAAACTTGCTATTCCTTATTAGTTATTAATAACAAGGATGATATCATGAAGAAGATTGGGAAAATATGGGATGACAACCTTCTCACTCGTATCTTCTCTTTGTCGTTTGAATGTGTTTTTAAAATGACTGAAAGTGCTTTTGGTGAAAATGTTTTTGGAACCAATTCTTAGTAAAAATGCAAGTAAATTCTGGAAAAGCACTTAAAGTGTTTCCTGGAAGAAGCACATAACTTGTGTTTCTTTCAGGAAGCACTTTAAGTGCTTTTGGAACCAAAAAACATTTTCTCTAAAAGCGTTTTCAGTCATTTTAAAAGCACATCCAAACGAGCCATAACTCTGTAAAAAAATCAACTAAATTAAATCTTTTAACTATAATTAACGTTGTAAAAAATATTAATGTGTAAGTGGAAAACATAGTTCATTTATTTATTCAATAACTATTGATATGACTAAATGATCTCAAATTTAGTTAATTTTTTGCATAAATGATTTTTAAAAGATCACCTAGAAAATAGATAACTCAGATCATATTGTATAATATTGTAGGATGAGAAAGAAAGCCGAGTTAAGAAACTACAATGAGAAAGTTCAAATAAAAATGTTCAAATGAGAAGGTTATTAGCAAGGTCTAAAATATCGATGATATCAGAAATATCGGTAGTCCAAAAACATGGAAATTTCGATGGAAATATCCAGTGGCGGAGCCAGAAAATCAGACTAGGAGGGGCCTTTGAAGCCCTACAAAAAAAAAATTAGAAAAATTAATTACAATACAACTAATGAGAGGCAAATTAAAGTCTTTGTTTTTTGTATTGGCATGGAAAATTTTAATCAAACAATAATGGTGGAGCCTTAATTTTGTAAGAAAATCTTAGTATTGAAATGATTACATAATAAGAACAAAATTTCTTTACGAGTTTTAATATAAAAATTTTAACACATTAAATGCAAACTAAATTTAAGGTTATGGTTTTTATAGTTAAAACATAAGGCCAATTAAAAAAAAAAAAGGTTAGCTTTAATATGGTAAAAATATAAGATAAATTATAAGGATTTTTTTTTTCTTTCTTTCAGCTAAAAAAAATCTAAAAGTCTTAGCATACCAAAAAATCCCGAACCATGGCCTTTTGGAAGTGCAAAACACCACTAACAAATGGGGCACACGCTAGTTTTTGTAAACATTTGTAGATAATAGATATTAAATGTTGTAATTTCAGGGTAGGCCTAGGCCAATCCTAGGCTCAATGTGGCTCCGCCACTGGAAATATCGGGATATTATCGATATCGATAAAAATTGAATAAAAACCACGGAAATTGTAAGAAAAACTTGGAAATTTTTATTGAAACTTTGCAAGATGTTTATTTAGTCAATTATCTATTAGTTTATCACAAAAAATTGGAAGGAAATGCATTGCATGATGGATTTAACTGATTTAAGTTGATTATATAGCGAGCTGGCAAACATTGTGAGTGTAGAAAATTTGTAGTAATTAATGAAAGAAGTTTAAACACACCATAATCATTTATATATAATGAATTAGTACAATATTTTACACTTTATACATTGCATGGTAAGATACATGAGTGACTTAGTACCACATAGAGTTCTTATAAGGTTCAAAATTTTCACTATCTTCATCATCTCTATGTGTAGAGTAAGTGTATTGTGAAGAGTAGTCATCAAATGATAAATCCCCAAAATAGTTTTGCATGTAATTGTTAACATGTCACCCATATGGATCCGAGATTGGTTGACGTTGTCCATAAGCAAAATCATTTGAAGATTGAGTCTCGGATTCTTTCCATGAGTCGCACGATTCCATCCCAACAGGAATGGGATATGAAGGGTAGGGAAATGGTTGGTTATGAGTATAACCATAGTTAATACTTCCCACTCCAATACAGTCCGAAGTTATAGATAACGAGTTATCTTCTTGACTTAACAAAGTCCCCTTGCCTCTTTCTCTACGAGTATAGTCATTCCCTATGGCACCAATTCCTGGTCCTACCCGCCTACTGCCATGGTCCTCATCCTGTGTTGCATGCGTGAAGTTTGCCTCACCAGTGAAGGGGCTCATAAATCCGGGAGGTGGTCCAACATAGTTTCCATATCCACCACTACCTCCAGCTCCACTATATCCTTCATCATTCCCACCTCCGGTGGTAGGTGAGTCTCCTGATCTTGTACTAGAGCTATCATTAGTATCAGCAGGATCTTGTGGTTGTGTAAGATTGGAAGAAGGTGGAATTCCAGTGTTTCTTGGTCTTGGGTGCAAAAGTTCTTCCAAAAAGTCAGCGCTGCTAGATCCCACCTCCTCCTCTAATACTATTTCTACATTTATCCCTTCATTACGTGCTTCTTCAGCAACTCTTAGAGCTGGGTTGCCTTCATCATCATCTAAATGAAGAGGTCTAATCCATTGATAAAGTTGGTTACCCTCTGTATCATCATCTTCAGCAACAATATCAAACACATCTAGTGGGTCACCACGGTCGACATGATCTATTTCTGCTTCCTTATCTCGAATTTGAAGCTTCATGTTGTAGTAGCAATAAACTAATTTTTCCAACCTACTATGAGCCAACCTATTTCTTTGCTTTGTGTGTATGAGTGCAAATGTACTCCAATTTCTTTCACAAGCAGATGAGGAAGCTGTTTGTGATAATACTTTGATTGCTAACTTTCTCACAGTTGGTGCATCAGTCCCATACATGATCCACCATTCAACTATAATAAAAAACAATGTTGATAAGCCTAATAACTCCAACAAATTCTATTATAAACTGATAGTGAAATATGTTTACACTCACTAGGAGACATTTTTGTTCGAGCAGCAACTGATGTTAGTTCTCCAAAAGTTCTTCTTGCATCTTTAAACCATGTTAGCTGAATTCAATAAATTGTGTTAGTTTAATCCAACAATGTAATTATTATAATTTAAGTAATTGTGTACCTCATTTCCAAATTGGCCAACAGCTGGTGATGCAGGGTCTAATTTAGAGTATACATTATGTACCGCACGTATAAGGGTACCATCATCTCTAACACCGGGTCTGTATTGGTATCGAGGATTCAAATAATATGCTATTCAAAGAAACACATACTCTAACAAGAGAAATAATACTTATGCAACTAAAGAAATGAATTGCAAATTATGACATAATTTATACCTGCTGCATGCAAATCGTGGTATAATGTTTTATACCATCGGTCATCAATTATCTTTATGACCCACCTTGCACCATGTTTTCTTTCCAAGTTCTCCTTCACTACACGCTCAACTCATATATTGCCCCCATAGTAGGATACACTTCTGTGTCAACGATCCATAAAACTTTGTAAAGAGGTTCAAACACTTGGCACACATGTTCTGATTGAGTCCAAAAAGCATGATCAAGCACTATACTTTCCACCATACGACCTGCATTTGAGCAGCTGAAATTGTGGTTGGCCCAATCGTCACTAGTGAATACTTGCTTCAACCCTACTTTCTTCTTAAGTAGGTTGTCTAATGCAATATAGTTGGTGGCGAATCGAGTGGTAGCTGGACGAATAATTTCTCCTTTGCAAAATTCACGCATCTTTGCCAACAACCAACCGTGATTGTAAATATAATTTGTGATCATTCTAGCTCTTTTTACGACATTAGCAATATTCTCTCTCTTCCCCATTGCCTCAAACATGATATCAATACAATGTGCTGCACATGATGTCCAAAACACATTATGATGCTTCATTAACTTTTTTCCAGCTTTGACAAATGCAAAACCGTTGTCGGTCACGACTTGGACAACATTATGCTTTCTCACCTCCATGATTACATCCCTCAATAATTTGTAAATATACTTGTAGTTCTTTATATGGTCTGAAGCATCAACGGACTTCAAAAAAATTGTCTTTCCCTTGGAGTATACCATGAAGTTTATGATAGACAATCTGGTCGGGCCAGTCCATCCTTCACACATGATTGTGCAACCATTAGTTTCCCACTTTGACCTCAACTTGTAAACATACTCGCCATTGTCTTTATACTCCATTTCCAAATATTTGTTTCTTACCTCATAGGGAGTGGGAGGTTGTACTCCAACACCGGCCTGTTGACATCCCATTACCATATTTTTGAAATGATGTGATGATGCCTTCTCAGCAGGGACATTTTCATAGATAAAGAACTTGCTAATTAGACGCCCCATTCCCTCCTTCACATTACCTCCAGTGAAATAACTCCAAACACTTTTTTGACGTGCTTTGGATGACTTATATAAACTTGGGGCTATTGGTGGTGTTGGTTGTGATTCTCTAACACTTGCTCCCCGTCTCATTTGTGCACCACCACTTGTCCCGGAACCTTGTGCTCTATTTGGAATTTTATGAAGGTGTTCTCTTTCCTATGCTGACTGTTTGGAGGCACGTAATGCTTGTTTGAAATTGTGTTGTTCTTCAGGTCCCATGTCATCATCACATTCGTCCTCATCGTCATCATCATCATTGTCAACCGCTTGGCCAATGACTTCTCCTCGTAGCTCAGCTCGAATATTTTCCATTCCATGTGTTTTCTTTTCCTTCTGGTGTTTTTTATTTTTTAATAATGTGGTGATGAATGCCTTCACTTCTGGGGGGGACATTATCGCATCATTGGACATTATTTCCTGGATCTAATCCACTAAGATGGTACTTAAGTCGTGTCACTCCGCCACTCTTCATTACCTGACCACAATATTTGCAAATTGTGCCATGTTTGTTCCCGTCTATTGGGTCTCCATGTTCCCAAGCTAGATCACGTTTAGTAACTCCACTAGACATCTTAAACGTACCTATACTTATTTTTCATGGAAATTAGGCAATTATTTTTTGGCCAAAAAATATAGTAGTGACGGTTATATAAGAGAAACTAAATAATAAAGTTATTCTACAGAAGAATTAAATAGGAAGTAAAGAAAATGATTGTAAGAATTTAAGTAATTATAAAAATAATATGGAATAATAAAACCTAATATTAATGAATAATAATTCAATTTGATAATAAAATAATAAATAACATTAAACATATTAAAATTATCCTAGGGAATAATTATACAACATTACTTAATTACTTCAAAAAATTAACATGCAAGTATTATTTGGTTCTTAGATCACATGCACGGGTCCACACAAATTTTGTTGTTGTTGTCTAAATTACAATAATATAAATATAAGTTTGTAAACTTACCTTAAATATGGAACCCTTTGTGTAAAGGCCAAATAGAATCTGTGTGGACCAACAATAAAATAATAATTACACAAATGTAACAAAATGTGATGAAAACATATAAAGTCTTTAATAATGAATTAAGAGACAATAAACACACATGTAAGTGACCAAATAAAAAATAGAAAAATTAAAAACCACATGCCATTGACTAAGTAATTAATTGACACAATTTAAAATATAATACCACCAAAAATTTGGAATAGATAATAACAAACATGCAAATTAAATAACAATAATGAATGAGAATAACTTACTATAGTTCAGTTTTTTTTAACTTGGGGGGAAATTGAGGTTGATAGATGTTGAAAATAACATGAGCATTATGTTTTGTTTTGGAGAGACGTTGAGAATAAGGGACGGCATGAGACCATTTGATTTTATTTGTATATATAGAAATAGAACTACCTAACCATATATATAGAAATATGACTACAACTAATTAGTTAGGTGAGTGAACGTGGTGAGTGGTTCAAAAGTAGATACTTGAAAAGAAATTGTCAAGGATTCATTGTCATGTGCAAATTTGTTTCTTGCAAAAAGAATTCAAAACAAAACCATATATATAAATATTTTAGCATATTTTCACAAAAACATAAGTGATGTGGTGGTCAAGGTGTTGAAGGAGTAAAATGGGAGGGGTTCGAATCCCCTTGGTGTTTTTTTAAATATAGAAATTTATCCTAGATAATAAATATTAGCTTGCAACCCTTGCAGACATCTTAACGACTACATAAATATTACAGGCTGAATATGTAATCACAAACACATATGTCGCGAGTTGGATAAGGCACAAGTGCGTGGTTGACAAAGGGAGGGGTTCGAATCCCTCTATGCTCAAGATTGAGATTTTTCAGCATTTTTCAAGTATTTTTGGGTTTCATCTCGCGATATATTGCCCAAATAATGCATTTAAAATGCTGATAATATCGATAAAAATATCGATATATTGACGATAATTAAGTGAACAAGTGTGAAAATATCGCCCTCTCAAAAAAATGATATTATCGACGAAAATATTTAAATCATTGGTTATACGATATCATCGGCGAAAATATTTAAATCATTGGTTATTAGTATTCTCATACGTCTCAAGAAAATGCTCGAAAAATTGATAAATAAATAAAAAAAGGAAAAAAGAAAAATCTAGAAAGAAAATAAAATATAGGATTTGTGTTCAGTCAACATAGTTGCAGTTTCTCTTCCCACTAATCCCTATGGCGATACGCTAGCACGTACGTAACACGCGGTCAACGACGCACATCCGTTAATTCTAGCGGCAATCCCAACCATAACCACTAAAGTACGCCGCCTCTTATCCTACGCTCCCATGCCTATGCAACCAATTGATCGTCCAAATTATTTTACAGTTTTTGTTTTGTTTTGTTTTGTTTTTTTTTTTTTTTAAAGCCAAAAATCATTTTTGCCTGATATTTATGACAAAGCCAATTCTCAGAAAATCCGCTTCTCAGAAAAACCAGAGAGAGCTCGATCATAATCTGAGTAAGTCATCTTTCTTAAATTACGGATTATGCTTCCACAATCTCTATGATTAATGCTTAATTAGTTCCAAAAATCTCTGTTCAATTCAATTTACTTCATTTATTTCTGTGAAAACTGTGTGCCCATTTCCGAAATTTCTTAGCTTTGAGCTGATTTTCGTTGAAATTTGAGATGAATTTTATGTGGGTTTTGTTGGGTTTTTTTTGTCAGTGGATAAAGTTCAAAACTTTATGTGGGTTTTGTTTGTGATTTAATATTTTGATGGTGGAACTGAAAAAATGATTCTTCTTCCTTTGGGATATTAAAAAGACTGGTAATTTTGGTTTATTGGTAGCTCTAGATGCATTGTTATGTATTAAAAGTTGAAATATTTGGGTTTGTAGGATAACATGGAAGATCCACGAGTGGAGCACAATCTTTGGGTCTTATGGAGAGGAAGGAGGTTTGATGTGAAGATCCATTCGGGTGCCACTCTTAAGGATCTCGGGCACCAACTGCAAAAGTTAACGGATGTTAAAGCAGATACGATGAGGCTAATTGTTCCAAAGTTTTCCGATAAAAGCTCGAAAATGTTGTCTCCTTTCTCTGATGAGCATCGGAACTTGAGTTTACAGGAAGCTTCATTCGTTGAGGTATCTTCTGAATACTTAAAACAGTTACCTATATATTGCTATTTGCTACTGCTTTTGGAGTTTGGTGGTTCTACTTGTCTTTAAGATGCGATAACTGCCCTATCAGAAGGTTTATGTGAGTGACTTAGACGACAAGAAAACTTTAGAGCCCTTCTAATTTCTATTCAAGTTTCATAAATGAATATGTGCAATGAATGTATTGAAGGGGATAAGATGGATGTAATTTTGATGGATTAAATTTCTATAACTGAACTTTTGGAGTTCTTGCATGCTAACTGATTGATTTGTTCTTTTTCAGGGAAAGTCCATCAGAATGATGGGAGTGTCTGAAAACAAGGTTGATGAAGTTTTACAAAATGCAAAGGAAAACTTGGAGGTTGGAAGTTCACACAAACTGCAAAAGAACCCTGATATGGAGCCTGATCCTGATGCCCAGTCTGACAATCAGAACAAGTTTGAGCCCAGTCCTCATGATTCTCAGGGCACTGATGAATCATCATCTCAATTTACGGGAAGCGGGACCTTATTTGGAAAAGAATTCAATGAGTCTATGATCTGTCAACCTGAGTTATCAGGGACTGAGTCTCGTGAAGAACCAGATCCTGATAATATGGATATTATGGAAAGCAGGGGGCAAGCAAGGAATAATGTGGACGAACCTGATCCTGATGCCGAGGATGCAAAAGCAGATAATTTAGGATATAGTTCCTATAGAAATATCATAAGACCTAACCACAACAGTTCTTTGGTTACTGAAACCATCAAACATGAAGACGATCCAAGGAAGGCTTATAATGAACCTGATCCTGATGATTCCCAGTCAAATGGAGTCACTAGGGCAGAGCCTGATCCTGATGCTAATTTGGTGCATCCACAGGAAACATCCAGAATGCAGATTGATGAACCCGATCCAGATGATCAAGAATTTCAAAGAATTCAAGACCCTGTTACAATCTTTTGTAAACGCTTGCAGGAGAACATTAAGATGCTGGAAGCTGAGGTTAATCGCGCACAGGCTACCACAGTCCTCCAATCTGTCTTTAAGATAATAAGGTATAATAGTCTAGTTTGATTAACTTGTAGCCTTTCTCCATACACGTAAAAAGTTTCGGGCAGCACATACCAGCTGGTTTAATCTTTTTAGAAACACCATGTGATAGGGTCGCAGTTATATTGAACTTGTTGCTCTGAAGCAATGTAGAACTCAGGTAGCACATGAAGTTGATAGAAGATGCACTGTTGGGCCATCTGTAAACCCTTGTGCATTGAGATGTTGATTGTGGCTTATTCATACACTTTATTTTTTTTTGTAGGAATGTGCTCGAACACCCAGGTGAGACGAAATACAGGAAACTTTGCAAGGTACGGACATTGTTACCAGTAATAATCTTTCATTAAATTTAGCTTGAACAGGTGGAGTTTCCTCATAAACATTTATCCTAATAGCGATGGATATACATTGCAGGCGAACTCCACAAGGAATGTGGCAAACTACAAAGGTATGCAACTTCCTGTACATTTAGATTCTGTATTTATTGATCTGGCTTGGTGAATTTTTCCCATCTTTAAATGGGAACCCAGAAGGGTTGGATAATAATCACAGGACGGTCTAATGATCGAGCTGCTGTAGCTTTGTGATAAACTTTATAGTTTTGCCCTTTTTCAATTTTGCAATAACAGCTGCCATGGAATTGCTTCTTCTGATTGGCTTCAACGAAAGCGTCATGGATGGAAAACAAGAGACTTATCTTGTGCTGAAGCGGGATGATCCGGCATTATTATGGCTTGCCAAGTCCACCCTTGAGACATGCGTTTCCTGAAGACACATTTCCAAGCAAAAAACCTGCTCTCTCTGTGATCTCTATTGTGTTGTGTTCCATGTAAATATGTAATGCATGCTTGGCTCTAGAACAATTGTTGTGTCTATGATTACTGGGCATAAAATCATGTCAGGTGAACATTGTAATAAAAATAAAAATGGCTGTTTTAGATTTCGAACGCTGCTCACTGCCCATCACACGCCGCTCACCAACTAGTTTTCGGTGGAGTGGTACTTATCTTGCTAGATACACACGAAGAGGTCTCAAGTTCGAACTGCATTTGCGTTAGCAATAACACACCCAAAAATAGAAGTGCATATAGTGAAAGATAACTTTTGTATTGGACAATGAAGAAATATAACTCCACTTACAGAACTGAAACTAGAGAAAGAAAATGACAACTTCCTTTATCAATCACCCTGTCAAATCTTATAAGCTTAAAAAGTATGAGCAGTCACTCCCACTTTACACAAAGTATGAGCAGTCACTCCCACATTACGTCCAGATATAAATAAAACTCATCCAAGTCGGGATACTTTGCTCCAACAGTTATTCCGCAAAAGGGGCTTAAGAAACAGGAAAACTCAAGAACCATCCATTGGAATATCACGGGGGTTTGAATTCTGCGGGTTTGCACTGAAAGCACTTGCTGAGATGTTATTTTGAGGCTGGCTGGCCCCGAATGTAAAGTCTTGAGGAGGAATGTCTAAGGGAGGCCGGGCAAAAACGGAGGTAGCACCAACATTGTTAAATGTAGGGACGGGAACTGGATTATTGGGTCTTGGGAAGCCAAAGCTAAACAAAGGTGCAGCTGCCGGTGGGAAGGCTGGCAGGGTTGGGTTGCTCTTATCGGTTGATCCAAAGAGCTTTTCCTCATACTCCTGCAGTTGCCGGTAATAAGCTGCATCCACAAACACAAATGAAAGTCAGAGATGTATAATTGTCCAGAACAAGTGGGCACTACTTTCATGCACGAACATTGCTACGTAATATTCAGAAGGTTTGACAAACATGGCAGTCCATTTGCATTCTGCTCCTCCTAAGAAATGCTGAAACAGACCTTCATTGCATACCTTCAGTTAATTCAACAGCTGGTCTCCGTTCTTTCACCCACTGGTAACTCAGTGCTAGTCTCCATCCTCTAGATTTCATCAAATAAGCAATTACAATAGCCGGAGACCTGTAAAAATGAACATAGTTATTATCTCAAAAACAAGCAAAAAATTTGATGATTAATATTTCGTAAAAACCAATAGGCTGGTGGTTTAGCAATATATTAATTGCATAGGCTATGTGATGCACCATTTACAGAACACTCTAGACATTAACTAAAACGAAAAAAACATCATTTTCAGTAATTCACCTTTTTTGCCCTGACATGCAGTGTACTAAAACGCGAGCTTTGTCCCTTTCACATTGCTCTGCAAGATCAAGCACAGTTTCACTTCGATAAGCAAACAATGCAAATTTTGAAATGCTAATTATACTAAGAATCTCCAAGCTAGCATCAGCAATTCTGAAATTCAATAGCGAAGCCATTCACTAATAAGTATTAAAATTTTCAGGTAGGTTACAGTAATTAAATGCTATAAATCACTTCAGTGATATTCTGCAACCAAAACGCACAATAGCTCAGTAACTGCAGAGCGTGGACTGGTTATTTTTTATATTAACAACCTAGTAGAATGTGCTTCACGTAGCTCATCTAAAATTGACCAATTTAAGATTAAAAGAAATATTCTTCCAACAAATTATCAGAAAGGTGCTAGACTGCCAGTACGAAAAAGGCCCGTCTCGTTATTGCCCTTTGTCCATATCTTGATTCTAATTCTCAATTGGGGAAGCTGACATGTAAACCTATAAGGTTGCAAATCCACTGAACCAGTGGACAGTACCAGAATGTGACAGGTTAATTCAGATATTTGGTCAAATAAAGCAAGAACTTAAATAAGGGGGCAATTAGGTAAGTGTGAATCAAGAAAGCATTCTGGGTCGTGTTATCATAATGATCAAAACAGGGCCAAGGAAAAGGTCTGGGAAACATATCAAATTTAACCATCAACCATCTAATTACCAAAACTAAAAAACTATTAATAATCCTAACACAAACATTTTAATGTTCCCGTAAACAAGTTTCAGTGGCTCCGTACGTTCTTTGACTTAAATACTATGCCAGGAGGGAAATCTATAAAAAAACTATGAACCAATTGAAGTAGAAAATGTACTCAGCTAAACTGAAAGCGACAGTGAACAATATGTTAAATGTGTGCATGTCAGCAAATGATGTAAACAGTCTGGTCACAAATTAGAGAAAATATATTATGAGCCAAATATCGCATAATCAAAACCATATAACGTGCTGAAATCTAGAATACATTAAACAACATATGTGAATTCATTATGGTCAAAACGAGAGAGTACACACCTAAAAATTGATTTGCATCTTCAAATTGCAAAATCTTGTCATCTTGGAGGTAGTGATAAGTGAAAGAGTTCTTGTAGAGATTTTGACAAGCAGGAACCGTCTGCATATAGAGGGAGAAAAACATCACACCAGAATGTCAAGACTTCGAATGTTGGAGACTGAATCACTATTTCAACCAACACAACACGACAAGTAATCTACGAATATTAGCTCAGTAGTAACGATCATCAAAATCAGCCCAATGATCATAAATCATCAAGGTCAAATAGTGAAACCTAAGTCATTATCCAAGGTCCATATCTATTCATAACCCTAGACACAGCCTTAATCCACATTTCTTACTTCTCATATGAAATTATATCTTCTATTGCAGAGGAGTTAACCACCTATATGACCACTACGCAACTTATCCTTGAATGCTACTATTCGCTTCTTCATGTTCTGCTATCTATCACAACAGCCAACTACTTCAATCTAAGAGACGAGCTAACTTTTGATCTCAACCATTCCGTTTAACAATGAATGCTCTTGCAGCTATCTCATTGACTTCCCTATTATTTACATAAACAATGCAACAAAAGCACTTCCTCATACCGCAGATAAAATTTCAGCTTTGGCATCTCTTATCCATCATAAATAAAGTTCTCCAAAAGCACAACTAATTTGCACAAATCAACACGAAAACAAATTCGGCTGCAGAAATCGAACATATAAACCAAACTGATCCATTCCAAATAGCAAAACCGAACCAGAAACGCAGTATCGTATTCACAATTCTATAACCAAAGCATACAAATCAAAAGTAAAAAAATCTTACATTAAGGACACGAGAGATTCCCTGAGTCTTGAGAAGTTCAGAGCGAGAAGCGTTATCGTAGCTGCCCAAATAGAGGAACTCCGGCAAGATCTCAGACGGAAAAGCACTAACTTGGATCGAAGTTCTCTCAGAAACCGCCGGCATTCGATGGCCGCAGACGCCACAGACCTCCCCTTCTTCGTATTTGTGATAGTGGCCACAAACCCCACATGGATTCTCCCTCTCCCTCTTCCTCATACCCTAATTGCAGCGAGATTACGCACCGACCCAGATGAGAAAACGAATTCCAAATCACAAAACAAGCAAAACCCAGATCATAAACCAGAGAAATCGAAGTGGGTTCCTCAAAGATTGTGTCTTTGATAAAGACTAAGGTGGGAAAAACAGAGGGAGATTTATAGAGAGAGGGGCAGAGAGAGAATTAGAAGGCGTTACAAGGAAGCGTTGTTTTTATCAGATTGATGAGCTCTTGGATTCGCGCTTTGGCTTTTGGGCGTCACTCACTGACAAAGCTGTCCTTACAGGCGGTGGGAGACAATACAGTAGGACAGAGAGAGAGAGAGAGAGAGAGAGAGAGAGGAGAGAGATAGGGTGGGGAGGAGAGAGAGAGAAGGGGGAAATCACGGCAGTACGTTTTTATCCATATTTGTGTATATACTATTTCATTCCCTATTTATGATGGAAAGAGAAATATGAGAGAGATTTTGGTGCTGGTGTGATTTTTGATTGATCCTTTGCTTCTTCCTTGTTCCTGCTGAAGGCCGTGCAGAAAAGCTAGACTTCCTTTTCTTTTGATAATTCAATCCACAGGGGGTTATTTTCTACAAAGCCCCACCCAAGGTCTAAAATATCGATGATATCGGAAATATCGGTATTCCAAAAACACGAAAATTTCGATGGAAATATCGGGATATTATCGATATCGATAAAAATTGAATAAAAACCACGGAAATTGTAAGAAAAACTTGAAAATTTTTATTGAAACTTTTATTTAGTCAATTATCTATTAGTTTATCACAAAAAATTGGAAAGAAATGCATTGCATGACAGATTTAACTGATTTAAGTTGATTATATAGCGAGCTGGCAAACTTGTGGATGTAGAAAATATGTAGTAATTAATGAAAGAAGTTTAAACACACTATAATCATTTATATATAATGAATTAGTACAATATTTTACACTTTATACATTGCATGGTAAGATACATAGTGACTTAGCAAGGTCTAAAATATCGATGATATCGGAAATATCGGTAGTCCAAAAACACGGAAATTTGGATGAAAATATCGGGATATTATGAATATTTTAGACCATGGCCTACCATATTACTACCAATCATACTGTTCCTTCGGACCCATATTGTGTGGAGCCCATTTACAGTTTTCTCCAATTATGTGACGACATGTGGATTCTAGTATTCATGACTCATGTCAGCTTCTAGTTTTTTCGTTGTCTTTGTTTTTGGATATGAACAACTCACATGGATAATAGAGAAATTTACCTACAATTTTTTTAAGAAAAAATATGACTTTTACAAACCCTTTTGGTTTTCACACATTCGAATTCCGTTTGACTTATCCAATTCAATTATTAAAAATATGGAGGATTGTGTAAGAAGCTAAAAGTTTTTGTTAAAGAAGTTTACCTACTATAAATTACCACGACAACAGTATTTCAACTCAATTAGAAAAATTATAGCATTCAACGTCAATAATACCAACACGTGGCACGTCTAAATATTTATCTATAATACTATATGATATATTATTGTATCATTAACACGAAACTGTGGATGCAAATTTTCTCCTGTTCGGTCTTAGACAATTTTGCACCTACAAAACAATTAACACCTTAGGTTAAGGCCAAAAACCTCACGCACCCACGATGAATGGGGGGGCTTTGGCCGAAGAACCTCCGATGCCAAAGTTAGAATTTTAGAGAGAAAAAGTGTTTAGAGTATTTTTGCCAAAGGATTGGAATTGGGTTTTGTGAGAAATAGGGTAGTATTTATAGGAGATGGGCGGTCCCCGTTGGAGAAAAGGGTGGCCGGCCCTTTGAGGGATTTTTTGGAATGTGATTTGGGTTTAATTAGCCCATTTATTGGCTAATTAAACCAAAAGGGAATGTGTTTGTATTTATGAAAAAGATTATAATGAGTAATTGGATGATTGGCTTAAAGAAGGAAGGAAAAGGGGAAGGAAAATATAGGAAATAAAGGGGAAGTGGCCGGCCCCTCCTTGGAGAGAGGGGACCGGCCATTAGGGTAAATCTATGGCTTTATGGCTAATTTAATTGACAAATTAATGAGGAATAATCCCATTAATTTGCCAATTATCTCCATTTATGTGGGATAATTGGTAGATTTATGAGCTAACTACCTAAAATGTGGATGGATGAAATAATTCGGATTTGTTTACCTTTTATGGGCACCTTTGACTTGACCGACGATAATTACCGGCTGCCCGCGCGTAGGAATTCTGATGCACCTCAAGGGCATTTTTGTCTCCTTAATCCGAAAATCCACGTGTCGCCTCGTGATTATTTTTGGCACCACATAAACGTTATTAGAAAAACTTAAGTAGCTTTGCTGATCTAGGTGCAGCCAGTGGCAAGGCCCAAAGTCAAGCCCGGTAAGATATCTCAGCGAAACATTCGTCTAAAAGAGTTGAACCCAAAAAGCCATGGCCATTGTTGGCGCTCCGAAAACAATGGCTTCTCCTGCTTGGTGCAAACTCTTCACTCGTCGCATGTCCTCTTCTTTCTTCGGACCCCTCCACCTCCTCGTTCTCGCAGAGTTGTCGCCACCGGTACTCTCTTTCTCCTCCCTTTTCTGGCTCTCATCCTCTCTGTAATCTTAGCTTGGTGCACTCTGGTTTGCAGGGCTGGGCATGGTGCCGTCATTGGGATGCAGGATGCGGAATGGAGACGAAGTGGAAGAGACTCATAGAAGGCGAACACCTTCGACAAGCTCACCTCCAAGGTTGCTGCAATCGTGCCCTGTGGAAGCAACCCAGGTGAATTCAACGAGGAATTGTGGCTCAATTCCAAGGTAATTAGTTTAATTTAGTATCAAATAGTGAAAGTTTCGGCTGGCATTTAGTACTACGATTTACTGGTATTTCTTGCAAGCGTAGGTCTTAGTTGGATAGCGAGTTCGATACTAATTTAGTATGGTTGACTCATGTATAAAAAATATTGAAAGTTTCATGCTTTTACTGAAATGTTTACAATGTATATGTGTATTATGTCAGGATCATCGTTCAATGGTGAGGTTTATTGGGTATGGGCTGTGCGCTGCTGAAGAAGCACTTAAGGATGCTAATTGGATACCCACCGAGCCTGAAGAAAGGGAAAGAACGGTAATTTCAAATTTTAAGTCGGTAATTAAGATGATTGAAAATGTGGGTTTATGTTAATTTGATGGATGGCAGGGAGTCTCAGTTGGTGGGGGAACTGGAAGTAACAGTGATATAATGTTACAAGTGTTACATGGACAAAGGTTGGTCATTTATTCAAATTCATGTATTTATGCAAAGGCCATCATGAAAGGAGATGTAGGTCATTAGCTATCATGTTGGTCTTTTTTCAAGTTTGAAGTCGGCACCGAACCATTAACCATTGAACCAATTGAGTGATTACTTGACAAGAGTGCCAAAAACAAGATGGACTGCAATAGCTCTGACACGCCCGACCCTGATATCCTCCAAATACCAAGGTAGGCACGTGTTGGCTGACACCCGAAGATGACGAAACCATATTAGAATGCATGAGAACTAGAAAGAAATAACTAACATAAATAGAACTTGTAAATTTAACTATAATGAATAGGCAATTGTGGAACATGTGCAGAGTATACAACTAATCCAAGACACTAAAAAGGAATAATATAAAATTGAATGAATAAAGGAATGCGTCCTACACCGAGAGGACTCGAAGATGCCGATGCGGGAGCGCCTTCATGCCGGGATTGTACACCTCGATTCTAAGTCCTAAAAGGGCGCAAAACAAAACATGAGTGGACCAAGTTGACATATAAGTAATTAATACTGAAACAATTATTCAACAACATACTAACCCCCAAAGTTTATGAAACTCAATAACATAATATGTAATAGGTTTTCCGAAAACCTTAGCATGCCATAAAATTGGTTTTGTGAAGTCGATCTCTTCGATTAAATTGGCTCCTGCAAGGCTCATCGGAACACTTATCTGCGCTGAGAGATTATCTCGAAAGTTTTGATTGCTCCGAAGACATGTCCCTCTATGTTCTAGATGCCAAGGTATATCGGTCACCTTACAGTTTGTGTATTTATTCATCTAATATTCCACGTTCTGCAGTTGATTCCTTACTAACAATTTCCTTTTTAACTCTCTGTGTTGTGTGAACGGTGTAGTCCTTCATCTTTCCAGAAAGTTTCAGAAAGACCTGCTCTCCATCATTGCGTAATCTCAAACATAACGTCACCTCCAAGATGCATCCGGCAACTGAGGCAGAAGATTCCGAGCTGAGGGACTCCTTGCTTTGGATAGCACCTTCTGCATATATACCACAAATTGAACACTGGACATCATGAAATGGAGGACCGATGATTTTTAGGAGTTTTCACTTTCGAAGTTTAGGGTTTCATACAATCTTCATTTTTTCGAAGTTTAGACTTTCCGTTAATCTCTAGCACAAAAGAAATTAAATTTTTTGTCATCTTCATGTGAATGGTTTCGTTGAAAACAGTTCGTATTTACTTCAGTATGATCTAATTTCATGCAGTAATTAATGGATGAGTACACGTAGACTGTTTTCCCGCAATGAATAAAATTAAACTGGTTGAAGACCATTAGCCATGCAGCAACTAGCAAGCAGTTTTCTCTAACAAAAACATGTACACCGGTGTTGTTACAAACGTAGAACAAGTTATATGTTACAATTTCTCACATTCAGCGAGAGGGTTCTTCTTCTTCCCTCTGATCTTTACAATATATGAACATTGAACTGCGCTATACAAAAAGGGAACGCTGAGGCTTTAAATCGTCGTAAGGAAAGTCCAAGTCACGAATGATGTATGCATTTAGACAAAGTTGTGCAGAAGCCAATTAAGACTGTGATTGCGATGCCGCATATATTACGTCGCTGCAGTCTGCAGACCATGATTCTTGAACTCGAGCATACAAGTTCAGCGTTTTGAAGGGTGCAACAGTGAATGATTTGTAAAGGGAATTCCTTGAGAAGACCGAGACACTTTTGGGAGATGACGACGGACGCGAAGGCTTGGTGGGCAGCTTGGACTTGCAGGTGGGTCGGCGGTGAAAGGAAGAAGGAAGCTATGAGGAGGAAGAAGAGTTGGTGGCGCCATTGAAGTCTCTGTAGTAGTGAAGACAAAGAGGACTGATTTTTTTTTTTTTTTTTTTTTTTTTTTTTTTTTGTCTTTGGTTTGGAGAAAAATTTCATTATGATCGGAACAGAGTGGTATACCACGTGTTTTTATACAAGTGGTGAATATTTTTTTTTTAAGTTATTAACTTTTTAACACACATATCCCATAATTTGTATAATAACACGTGATGTACCACCTTATATCAGTCACATTGAAAAATCTCTCATTGGTTTGGCTTTGGCGCAAGGAGAAACGTGGAAAAGAGCGCAAAGATTTAACAAAGTAGACAAAACTCTTGGTATGTGAAATGTCCAAAACACCCCCAGAGTTTTTGGCTTTGTTTGGTGGGTGAGCTTTTTGGTAGAATAAAAGTTTAGGGAGAGTTTCACAACCTGCGGTAGGGCATACCCATCATCTCGAGTCGGAAGAATTTATATGTGGTGCTTAATTGTCAGCTTCTATTGGTATGAATTTACGTTAAAATTTATAGATTGCACCAATGAGAACTGCTAACAATGAAACTCAAACTTTATTGGAACTACACACAAAACAAAGATCTTACCAACTGAGCCAACAATCGTTAGCTTTGGTGGTGAGCTTTAGAGCAACTCTAGCGTTGCAAAGGCCCCATAGGGCAACTCACTATTGAATAGCCTCCAGTGAACAGTAACTACCTTTAATGAACAGTAATTGCATTTTGCATCTCCAACCCCCTAAAGTGAATAGCCATGGCAATAGGCAATAAAATATTAGTATTTTTTATTTTATAAAATAATACAAAATAATTTTATTTGTAATTTTGGATAGGATTTTTAATCGGTCTCGTTGTATCACGTGTCATTAAATAAGAAATTACAACCCAAAGTATTTGAGAAAATATAAAATTATGGTGTAAGCTGGAAGAGAATAATAATAATATATTTATAGAAAAAATTAAATCAATTTTTTTTAAAATTTTTTTTCTTTTTTTTTTATTCAAATTCTTTCCCATCTCTGTCGGTTCCCACATCTCTCTAGCTCTCTCTCTTACACGCACAGTACTCCATCATTTCTTTTACTTTGATCGGTTCCCTCACCTAGCCCTCACTCTCATTTCCCTCTCTCTCTCTCTCTCTCTCTCTCTCTCTCTCTCTCTCTCTCTCCACGCAACCCTTCCCCCTCATTTCTGGAACCTCTCTCTTTTTAATCTCTCGACACTCTCATTCTCATTCTCTTTCTACAACTCCGAAAGCTCTCATCCTTCATCTTCTACGAAACTGCAACAAATCAAACTAACAAACTCTGAAATCTCAATCCCCTGGATGAGAGGAACTAGAATATATCCTTGCATGTATCATCAGAGCACCATTTGGGTGATCCACCATTGAAGCCGAGAGCTTCAAGCTTCCATTGCTCAAACCCAGGTGAGGTTATTGCCCTACTTCAATTGCTTGAGTTATTCGCTGGTTTTTGATGTGTTTCGAGTTGAAACCCTTGGGTTTAATCTCTACCATTTGTCTGTGGGTGTATCATCAGCCTCGATGATGAACTCCGGAGAGAGCGGTTGAGTTCGAAGCCTGCTGGGTTTTACATTGTTTTTTTATAAATTTTTTACTTTTTTTTTATTAATTTTTTATATTTTTTTTATTAATATTTATATTTTACATTAATTTTATATTTTAGCTGACGTCGCCTGACCCTCCGACTCTCGGGCCACTGATTCAAGCCGGGCCTCTTACTCGAGCCCCCCCTCATCCACACGCCCGCATGGGCTGGAGCTTGCAGCTCTGGCTATTGGGTTGTAAAAGTCGCCGGTCTTATCGGGCTAGGAGTCCCGGTGGAGTTGCTCTTAGGAGGGGAGTTAGTTGGGAAGAAAGTAGAGGGACTAAAGTGGAATTTCCCCTCCGCTGCTGCGAATGACACCACGCATTTGGCCCAACTTTTAAGTTGCCGTTGAATTAAAAATTGGATCTTTTCCTCGTGTGGGGAAGAAGAAACAAGAAAAGGAGGCCAAAGCAGCCGAAGATGGCGTTGCAGACGGGGGTTTCCGGCTCCAAGGTTCTCATCCTCGTCGGAGCAGGTCAGGATTATTGAATTTTGCTCCTATTTTACCCTTTTTTACTTTGTTTTCTTTCCAGTTTGATCTAAATTCTAGACATTTGATTGACCAGAAACAAAATTCTGAAACTTTGAAGGATATAACCTTATTGGAACTGAAATTGCACAGATAGCAAGTAAATTTGGGTACAAATAGCAATTAGTTGGTGAACTGAGTGATAAGTAGTGCAGACTGTCTTTTGGCTGCTATGGCTGCTGGACACAGATTCAGGGTTTAACCTATTTCTCATTCTTCTGGGTGTGTAGATGTTTGTTTATTTTTGCTATAAACTGTTGTAATCTAATGGGATTGGGATTCGAACTTGGTGCAAGGGGGCGGGCACGCTTCCTTGCCCAACTGGCCTAACTCCGCGTCTGCTTTTCTTGGGGTGTAGATTACTAAGTGGATTCTTGTTCCTTTCATAATAATCCTAGTGCTTCAAATGTATAATTCCTTTCTATTTTTAATGAGAATTTTTAGTAGGAAAGGACGGAAAAACAGAATATAACACAGAACGGTTTACAAAACAGAGTTTGTATATAGTTCTTTGTACCGTTCCATCTATTACTAGGTTCCTCTAACTAGTAAATATTTTGCGATTCAGGCTTGACCAGTTCGATAGTTTTGAGGAGCGGGCGATTGTCTGAACTTATTGCACAGCTTCAGGATATACTGAAGGGTGTAAATGAAGCTGATATCTTGCCTGAGAAGTTTGATAGTGCAATTATCAGAGCTCAGGTATTGCAGCTTGAATTCAATTAGGTTTTTATACTTAAAACAGATTCAAAGTTTGCCAGAGACATCGTCTCAGATACTGATGTTTTGTCATGGTCAAACGGTGACAAATGCTACATGTTTCATTAGTTTTGGTTTGAATAGTATTAATATGTGATGGCTCGATCAGTATTGTCATCTACTTAAAGTCTTAAACCAAAAGGTATATTGAAACTTTATTTATGTGTTATGCTATAATACCGGAACTCTTATGGTTTAGTCCTCTTTTTTCAACTGTTTAGTCCATAAATGTGGTTATATTATGCTCGTAGATACATAATTTCTTTGCAGGGTTTGTATAAGTTAATACTTACATGTGTTTTTTACCTTCAGATTCAACAATTGGCTCGAGAAATCAGGGAGTTAACCTCATCTGGCCCTGTAACCGTCTACAACGAAAATTCTTCCTCTAGTGGTATGAACAGTTCTTCAGAGACCTTATAACGGTTTTGTGATTTTCAGAGATTAGAGTTTCTATGAATTGTTCAGAAACCACTTTGCACATTTATTCTCTGCCCGGGAATGATCGGGACTTTATATCGATAGAGATGCTCACATATTTCATGTCACAGCAGGGAGTTATGCTTCATATTTAGTTCCAGCTGCTGCAATTGGTGCAATGGGCTATTGTTACATGTGGTGGAAGGTACCTCTCCAAAAATTTGTCGTCGCAATCACAAACACATTCTATTTAGTTCTGCACTTGTAAGGATTTGTATCATTGCTGATCTATGGGTATGTCTGTGATATCGTACAGGGCTGGTCATTTTCTGATGTAATGTTTGTAACAAGGCATAATATGGCAAATGCTGTTGCAACCGTGTCCAAACAATTAGAGAATGTGCATGAAACATTGGCGGTAAGTCAGATGTGTTGGCCATGGTGTGGTTGGCTTTTCCAGATGGTAATCCTCAAAAGGGTCTGCAGCAACCTGACATCTTGACTATTGTTTTGCAGAGTACAAAAAGGCATCTGTCGAAGAAGCTGGAAAACTTGGATTGGAAGGTGGAGGAGCAGAAGGAAATAACTCAGCTTATCGCAAATGATGTATGAAACATTATATTTACGTACTTTCTTTTCAATGATGTATTTACATACTCCGATGTAAATAAGTACTTGCTATGATCGTATCCATTTTCCATTTCATTTGAATGCAGGTGAATGAGGTGAAAACAAACCTTTCTCAAATCGGGTTTGATGTAGAAATGATTCGTCAGATGGTGTCTGGGTTGGTGAGTTGACATATTTTCTTTAATATGTTCTTTTATGCTACTTGGAAATGCTTTAAGCTTACCGGATTACTTATGTTGTATTTGTTAATTGGCTCAACAGGAAGGGAAGGTCGACCTTATTGAGAGCAAACAGGTTATATTTCTGGTTATGCAATGACTTTGGAAACCTTCTGCATTTTTTCAAATTTCTGTTCGTCTTTTGTAGTCATTGATTTGACCCTTTTGTTTTCAATACAGGATGCAACCAACTCAGGTCTATTGTATCTATGCCAAGTAGCAGACGGCGTCAAAGGTCAGCTGGATACTAAACCAGTACAGGTCAGAATATTTTCTTTTTGTTCTTTAGAAATCTGATTACTAAATGAGCTAGGGGTAGGGGATATATCTATCTTGTTAATCGATGAAATTTGCTTACGGCACGTCAACATTGTCAAGGACCCATCGTCCTCCTCAATCAGTTTCTAAGTTATCTTAGTAGTTGTGTATCTGCAGAATGTCTCAGCTAAGCTAGGAAAGCATTCACCAATGGCAATAGAGGATAAATCACCCAAGGTAGATTGACCCTCATTTTCTTATGTTTTCCACATTACGCTTTTTTAATATTTGGTTGTAACATGTCCAAACTTCGAAAAATACTTTAGGGCCTTCAATTCTTTGCTGACAATGAAGAACGGAGCACAACGGAGAAATCAACGACAAAAAAGAATGATCCCAACATCTTCCCTGGAGAAAAAGTTCCAGGAATAAAAACAAGAATACACCGGTCATATCCAGTTGGGATTTCTTTGACCCGGGACAAAATGGGCTCGGGCATATGATTTTTTTGTTTGTTTTCTTTTTGGGTTTGTTTTCGTCGTAAGTGATTTATTTTATGAAGGGCCGCCTTCGCAATTCATATTTCATATTGATTCTTGTTGTAACTTCTGACTTTCTGTTCTCTGCTTAAGGAGAATTGCAGGGAGTGCAATTTGTGATTGTCATACGTTCAATTTACTGCATCAATGTGTTTAGAAACATCCTACTATATGCCACATTTGTCGGAGTTGAAACAGAAGCCTCAGTCCCACGAATCTATGATCGGACTTGAAACTAACGTAAAAGGTTCAAGATTCACAGCGTCAACTCTAAATAAACTCCGCTACTGTACAAGTGTAATCTCAGAAGAATTTGAGATTGGAACATGAAACATGCATAAAACTTGCGCATAGTGATGCAAAAATTCACAGCATTTAGTTAATTAATGGCAAAATCTCGATGGAAGGACATGACCAAGTAAAGGCGAAGAAAGAACGTCGAGTGATCCAACTCAGTTTCCAGGGACATGGAAGGGTATTAAGAGATGAAATATAGAAATTTTGGTTTGAAAGGGGATCGACTACGTGATCAATTTTTAAGAGTTATTATTAATCCAACCATTCCACTTAACGACAATATTGACAAATTTTTCATAAAAAAAAAAGTAATGACAACAACAACAACAAAGCCTTTTCCCTACTAAGTGGGGTCGTCTTAATTCGTTATGGATTCACTTTCATAAGGATTCGACGTAACCTAGGAGTGCCCGCTGTCGACTACCTAACGCCCTCCCCCTCCTTCTTTATCCGGGCTTAGGACCGGCAATGTAAGATAAACTTACAAAAATAAAAAATAAAAAATGAAGTCATTGACATATACTCGAGGGAATGACACTCGAAATTAAAAATGAAGAAGCATTCAAAGTCATCGAACTCCACAGTTTTGAAGGACACACTTTTCAAAGACGGAAGGGTTATTGTATTAAAATCTTTGCACTGTATTATTCTCACATACTCCAAATTTTAACAAGTCGGAGGTTTTGCAGCACCAACAGTATGCAAGAAGAAGGAGAGGTATCCGTTCTTCAAAATTTTCTTTAGGGCCCTAGGCAGTCGCCTTGCTCGCCCTAGGTCAGGACGGCGCTATTAATCTTTGGAAGGCTGATATCCAACTGTTTGACGCCTCCCCCAATTGCAAAATTCAACCACTTATCTACCATAGTTGCGTCACCATCAAAGTACCTCACGCAACGAATGAATTTGTGCGCAAGATGTGCTCGTTGTTCTTGCGGAATTAACAGTGAATCGCATCCCCAAATAATTGTTCTCTACACGAGAATGTCGTCAAAGTATTATGATGGTCGAATATCTTCAGGAAGTGTCATCCAAAGCAACTAGTCATTTAAGTCAGAAGAGAGCAGGTTAATGTTAACATATACATAAACTAATAAACTGATCGAAAGTATCTATATGACAAAAAATAACAAGTAGAAGACATGAAATTCATAGGCTAAAACTTTGTTCATAGACAATCTCTGCACTCAAGGAAAAAAGTTTTGCAGTATGACGTTGGCTCAACTCATACTGTGTCATCTCCTTGCTCATTGCCCATCACCATATCTGTGAAATATTAACGTTAATACTAGCTCCATCTGGTCCAGCGACATACTACTACGGGTAATTCTAACTCTGCCGAAGGAGCCATCCAGTGCACGGAGTTCCTCAACTCGGGAAGTTCTCTCTTTGTTGGAGACATCCTGGTGATGACCTTCAGATGCTTGAGATTCGGCAATGGTGGAGAGCAGGTGTTTCTAAATTTCTTTGGAAAGAAGAGATCCTAAACCATGCACACAAAGAAAATTTGAGTAAGGAATGATTCATTGCAGAACTTGGAATATATTAGCAAATACAAAAATTCGAAAGTGCAGATCAAACCCATCAAGCATGCATACATAGATACATGTTATATTTATATACTGTAGCATCATGAACTTTTAGTGCAATTTTTCTGGAGCAGTCAAAACTTTCAAGAAAATCTCGTAGAGAAGAAAGGGGGTCCAATGAGCAGTCAAAGGTGGGTAATTCAATGTCTGGAAGTGTGATGCTAGCCTCCCATAACTTTGCAGCCCAAGCGCTAGCCTTCAAAAAACCAGTGAAAGATAAAGAAATATTTGGAATAACGATTGTGGCCACCACATTATCTTGGCCTGCCCATATTACAAAGTTCCTCAGGTGCTTAGCCGCTCTGATTGTGACGTGCTTCGCTACGCACCTTTGATCCGAAGTACTTGAAACAAATTTAAAAGATTCCAGATTCTTAGCAGCAACTTCAATCTCCTCACAAGTGCATAGTATAATTTTCAAGGATTTGAGACTGGAATTTGAAACAGCCAAATAGTCCCACAAGTTACATGACGTTAATGACAAGTACTCGATGGAAGGGCACTTGAAGGTATGTTGGAAGAAATCAGTGAAGTTATCCAATTCTACTTTTTTCATGGACAAAGTTTTCAAGGAGGAAGGGTTATATCAACAGAATATCTCCAGTGACGATTTATTTCCACATACTCCAAATTTAAACTAGTTACATATTTTGCAGCATTACCAATGGTTTCTAAAGATAAAGAGAAGAACTTATCTGGTATGCGGCAGAAATACTTCCTGTTTGGTTTGCATTCTACATTGTCCTCCCAGTTTTCCTTTGGAAGGCTGATATCCAACTCGTTGACACCTCTCTCGATTGCAAAGTTTAACCACTTACATACAATAGTTGTGTCTCCATCGATGTATCTCATGTGAAGCTTGAATTTGTATAAGAGCTGCTTGTCATTCTCTCGGAATTGATCTAAATACCTGTCCCAATATTTGATGAAGTTTCTTGGACGTTGATCATCAAATTTGTGATGAAGGTTGCCCTCATTTAAATCTAAGACAAAAGCTGAAGACCTAAGGCCTTCCCATTGCTTGGAAAGAAAGCTCATCCGGGCAGCGGGTATAGTGGGAAGGAGTTGGAGGATTCGGTTGATAACACAGTCTGGTACATGACGTCGCCGCATCATCCTCCATGTTTGGGTCATCTTTATTTTCCTTCATGTCGTCTTGCTTTCTGATCTTCTGTGCATGGGTTCTTTCGGATGTCGCCTTACACTTTTGCTTTGCTGGATTTTGTGAATGTCAAGAGAAGAAAGGAGGTTTAATAAATAAAGTAGTAGGAAACCTACCTTGAAGTTCAAGCAATTGGAGACTAGGGTTTTTTCTGGGCCTAAATCGAAACACTTAAGCCCACATATACTTGTATGATTAAAGCAGTGTGAATGTCCAATGACAATCTGTATGAATGAAGACTTTGAAAGATGATTAAAGTTTACTATTCACTTGATGACTTTGGTTCCCATTAATGTATTAAAATAACCCATATGATGGGTTTTGTTAGGTCTTCACTTTTGCCTATAAAAGATTGAAGAATAAAGGAAAGAAGTGAGATGAGAAACATACGGAAGAAAGGAAAGAAAAGTGGAAAGGAAGAAGAGGTAGAAAGAAAGAAAAGAAAGAAGAGAGATGCAAAAGAAAATACCATTGAGCCAGGTCCGGTCAAGAGAGAAAATAGTGAGAGTTCTTTTGTACTCTTATTATTTTAGACAACAAAAAAAGTACTATTGTTGCCTCGAGGACATAGGCACACTTGCCGAACCTCGTAAATATTGTGTTTTATTTAATTTATTATGTTGCACATATATCCTCAATTTTACGATAAATTTGTATTTTACTTTAAGTGTGATCGTGAAAATTAAAAGTGGAAATTTTGTAAAAATCCTTATAACATCAGGATGTTCCTTCCTACATGTAATTGACGCACCTCCCTCTCTCTCTCTCCCTATTCCTCTAAGCCCAAATCTCTAACCTTCGGATCAAATTAATTTTATATCGACCCGGCCCAACTTTGAACCCGCTTGACCTTATGTGGTACAAATACGAGCTGCGTGCTAGGTCTCTCGTTTCGATTTCCAGAAGCTCGGGTTTATTCAGATTGTGCTCCTCCGTCGAATCCTCCTCCAAGTTTCGCCTTTTCGCAAAGCAGAGGTATTCTCCTCATATCTTTTTCGTCTTCTGAAATTGATATCGATTCTAGGGTTTCGAGGTTTTCCTGTAAATCGCTATAGCGAGCTGTGCGTTGAATTTTTAGGGGATCTGTTCTAATTACGAATAATTTTTTTATTTTTTTGAATTTCACAGAATTTGTGCTTCCTGAGGTTTGTATGTTATCTGAATCTTTTTGTTAATTTTATTGGTTTGATTGTTTTCCCCTAATTTTGGTGAATTTTATTCTTGAAGTTAAATTTATGTTTGAATGATAAAGTTTTGAATCTTTTTTTCTTCGAAATAGAAGTTAACTGTTGTTTGAGTTAAGCTGAACAGACCCATAATCTATTTTTTGTTGGAATTTAATTTCTAATCCAAAAAAATATTTGTTGACCTATATTTTTAGGGTTTTTTTTTTTGGGAGGTTTAATAAAAAGGTCCCGGTACTGTTCATTTTTAATGAAAAGTCCTTTTTAAAGGTATAGTGAATAGTATCAGTTAAAGGTAAAAAAGGACTTTTCGTTAAAAGAGAAGTTTTTTTGGGACTTTTCATTAGTTTTCCTTTTTTTTTTTCATTGGTAATTTGAGTTTATATGCTTCATCGTACGTTTTTGTCCGATGAAAATATGCTTTCGTGAATTCTGGGTTTTGTGATCATCCAGTTTTGGTGTTTGTTGAATAATTTATTAAGTTATGGAAGTGGTTGGTATTCAAGTTTGTGTACCTGATTGTACTTTGGTTGCAGAAACAGAACTAGTAATCATGCCGAAGAACAAGGGTAAGGGAGGAAAGAACAGGAAGAGAGGTAAGAACGAAGCTGATGATGAAAAGCGTGAGCTTGTGTTTAAGGAAGATGGACAGGAGTATGCCCAAGTGCTCCGAATGCTTGGTAACGGTCGGTGTGAAGCCATGTGCATTGATGGGACCAAGCGACTTTGTCACATCCGTGGTAAGATGCACAAGAAGGTTTGGATTGCAGCTGGTGATATCATTCTTGTCGGCCTTCGTGACTATCAGGATGACAAAGCTGATGTGATCCTCAAGTACATGCCTGATGAGGCTAGGCTCCTGAAGGCATATGGAGAGCTTCCAGAGAATACACGTCTCAACGAGGGTATTGCTGGGGGTATTGATGATGAAGAAACCGAAGGTGGTGTTGATGACTATGTTGAGTTTGAGGATGAAGATATCGATAAGATATAGGCTTTCAGGTTAAAACTCTATTTGGATGTTATGTTTTTACCATTACCGATTGGCAGTTACTTGTCATTAGTATAAGTCAAACTTGGATTGGCAGTTGGCTCTGTATGGTTTTGAATTTCCAGATGGGGAATTGGTCATGTTCCATGTAACACCTGTTATTACTAATATATTTGATATGTTTGTCTTCTCTTTCGAATAACCAGTTTCGTCACGGAGGTTCTTCCCTTTTACTCTGTTTACATTGTTCTGTGTTTTGTTTTTAACAGCGTCGTTGACAGTGTTTTACCTAATTAGTCGTGTGTTTGCTTTCGTTGGTTTCTTCGGAGAAGATTAGGTTCTTTGAGGTGCATGTTTAAACTCACTCAGGTATCAAGCATCAGATTATATATAAGATATCAGATTATTTGAGATTCTACAGGGAAATCTGTGTTCATTAGAATGAAGTATTTCTGCACTTCCTTCTCCCCTTTTGCTTTTCGGTGCGCTCTTCATCTCTTTCGGGTTCCCTCGAACAATCCTTCTTGCTTACCTGTATCAATGTTGAAGCCAGTCATTGAATTGAACCCCGGAACTTAGTAATTTTGTTCTTCAAATATCGATCCTCTTTTGACAAGCTCAGTTCGGATCATAGCTTAAATGGGACATATCCTTACCTTGGGATACTCTTTCCCACACTCGTAGCTTGGCATCGATTTTCGCCTCGATAGGCTTCTTGTAGCCTTGAAAGTGTTGTTAGTTGGACTGAAGCCATCCTTCTCCTCTGCTGGTACCGGAAAGTTGTCAAATAGGACACCGACTTCATTAGATCCGCAGCTCTCTTTTTCTTCACCGGCCCCGTCTAACAATCTCTTTCCGATGACAAATCTTTGGCTGCTGTGAATTGGTTCAACCTGGTTGCTTACATGACTTTCTGCAGAGGAGATTTCGGGAGGGCGGGTTGCCATCCACCGTTCTAGCCAGCTCCAACCCATGTTCTGTTCTGTGCCATCAGATGTGGTGTGCCTTTTCTTCGAGCAGATCCTTAGCTTCAAACAAATAATACTAAGTTAATTAGTTTCCAAACCCATAGGAGGAGTCTTAGAACCTCTTTCAGGGCAAAATCTTGGATGTAGTCTGTTATTTATCACTCTCTCTCTCTCTTAGTCACGTGATTTCTCTTATCTTTCACATCGCGTGAGAGAGAGAGAGAGAGGTGTTAAATCACCGGTTGCACAATAGAATCCCAACTCTTAGGAATGAATTTCAGTACCTGTTGTGAAAAGGCGTACGCCAGTGCTCTCTCCCGCCTTGTTGTTGCTTCCAATCTGTTCTGCATTCTCATTCTTGATATGTTGCTACTAACTGTGCTGGCATCCCATTCTTCCTGTAAATTTTTACGAATGTCAATAATCATACGTGATTCAATCTCAACACGTGCGTAGATACATAAATAAATTGTAAAATCCCAGTTTGAATTCACTCTTAAATCTCAATGTGGTTTTACCACATTTTTTTAGCATTACATAGTTCTAACATGTAAGAATGAAAAGTTAAAGAGTTGTTTCTGATCTACCTTCAACTTTAGCGCCTGTGCTCTAGCTTTCTCTTGTGACCGGTGGTGAGCAGCCGAATTTTCTCCTTGAATCGAGTAAGCTTCCACAGAATTTCCCGTTTGAACTTCGACCGACGTGCCTAGAGACTCCCTACTTGGACTTTCCGCTCCAACAATAAGCTCCTGCTCACCATCCTTGGATTTAACTCCATTTCGACACCTAATCTGAAATCCAAGCACTCTAATGAATATTAGCCAGAATTCCCTGTGCATAACGCATATTTTCCTCAAAGTTATCAATGAATAACGAGTTAGCATTTTCGAAACAATTATGGGATGACTGAGTTTTCTCTCGTAACTTAAATTGTAACATAAACCTGCAGATCGTGGGCGTAGGCACATGACTATAGCTGACATTGTCCATTCAAAAGAAAATTGTAACATAAATACCATCAAAGATCTTTGAATACTTGTAATTTCTGTTGAAATTAAAACTTATTTTTTCTACAAGATGAGCAAATTGAAGTAATCTGATAGTGTCAAATTACCCGAAAGCCTCTAAATGCTGACTGGATGATGGTTGCTGCATGCTCTTCAGACATTGTTTTGGAGATTGAAGATTCTGTCTTTGCCACTTCCACATCTACCTTAGTTGCTTCTCTTCTGGTGTTTCCCTTGTCTCTCAAGTCTTCTGGCATCGGTTGCATGACAGTTGCCTCGGAGCTCCTAACCGAACTAGAATCTTCGTCTGCAACAGCTAAAACTGAATTGAACTGCGTGGCGGCAGTAGCCATGGAGCTCTTAACTGAAGCGGAATCATTCTCTGCCATGACTGAGTTATATTCGTCCCCACACAGGTACGATCTAACCGAGCTCCATCTTCTCCTCTCTGTCACATTGCTCCTCACCTAAATGCCATCAAACAAAAGCACGAATCACATTAATACATAACACAACTAACAGGAGAGGGTTGAAGCATTGTATGGTGGCAACTCACATTGTTCTCATGTGTCCCGAAAGATCGGTTTCTCGAGAAAACACTCCTGACCAAACCTCCACTGATGCCCATCTCAACTCAGAAGCTCTAAGAAGACGCTCAAAAGAGTGTTGCCAATTACATATATATGCTTCAGGAAAAGTTTGATTAGTGCAATGAGATTCTTACTGTTATACTGCTAACCATAGTAAGAATCAGTGTAAATTTGTTCATAAAGCAAGGAAATAAACCCGGGATTGGTATTAACACTCTAAAAAATCATCCTGCAATACTCTCTCCCTCTTTTTTTTACCGACGAGGAATGCAGGATTGACTTTTTTGGAGTGCTAATTATACAGCTACTAAAAACTAATGCATTTTTAATTAGGAGAAAAGTACTTGTTAGATAGGATTAAATTAGAAGAACTGCAGAGAAGAGAAGGCTTTTTAGAGCTGGATGGATCTGTACTTTAATCACAAAATAATAGAAGATGAAAAGTGAGAGATTAAATGATGAGGGGGGCATGGACCGCATGGTGTTTTTGCTTTGTCATCCACTTTTTGCACATGGGTTCAGCACTTCGGCCTCACATAAAGCTTACTTGCTATTAGGGTTATGTCTTCCTTTCTGGTTACTTCTTATGCTCTTTTGTGGAGAAAAATATAGGATGTCATCTAACAATATTTACATCCACTTATCTCACTTATCATGTGATTTTGAAATATACTTCTTATAACATGTGATGTAAGAATCATTTGACTTTAACATATCACTCTATCTCACTCATTATATGACTTCTTCTGTTCTTTGGTGGAGAGAAACTTGGTATACATGCATAGCCAAAGTATATCTCTATCACTTATGTCATTCATCACGTAACTTTGGATCATATCTCATTCACCACATGAATTATTCTGTCTACTGGTGGAAAGATCTTTAAATGTGACAAAAGTACATACCAAACACTCTATCTCACTCGTAGCATGACTTTTGTAACCCTAGACCAAATGAAAATCATGCCGACAACTTTAGGAACTGTTTGAGAGGCCAAAATCCAAAAAAAATGTGGTAGTACTATACTTTGCGGGATAGATATAAGATGTGTAGAGAAAAGGTGAAATACAACACTAATCCCTAGCAATTTAGTTCCTTGTGTGTTGTTGTGCTAGAAGAGGAAAATGAGCAAAAGTTTGGGATTTTTAAGTAACTTAGACAGATGCTTTCCCCTTTCAATCTTTACCATCAAGTTTTTGCTGCTTAAAACAGAGATGAACTTCTCCATTCCGACGTCAATTTCTCCGTATTTATCAAAAAACACTTGCATGTCATGAGTTTTTATCAAAATCGATAGATGAGGAGATAAGTAGAGAGGGGACGATGAAGAGATAAATGGTAGATACTGACATCTGAATAAGAAATTATTTTTCGTAAAAACGGGTATGTGATCTATAAGGAGGTCACTAGAATAATTAAATCCAATGTCACCAGCTCAGTCTGGTGGTCCTGATCAGGCACTTTTCCCTTCAGATAATGATTCTTTCAGTACATTTTTTGCCATTTAGGATTGTTGGATTATAAATAGACTGTGGCACATGCTCTGCACTAAAGACAGTTCATCATGGGACTGACATGGTGCTGTAATAAGTTAACAAGAAAAAAATGTAGCAACACAAAAATCATGAAAAAAAAGAAATTTATTTCATAGTTTAATCATGAAATGATGTGACAAATAATATCAGTGTTTGGATTATTAAAAACTAAGTGGATGACTAGCTTATAGTGTGTTTAATATGATTTCACACGTCAAATTACAATCTACGGGAGAAAAATATTAGAGAACTGTTTTATCTACCTTGTTTAAACTTGCCACACAATCAATTTTGTGCATGTTTGAGATTGTTTTTGAAACTGCTAAAAGTGTTTTTGGGCAATCTAATACGAGATAGAAAGAGTAACAGTGAATTTGAATTATATAAATATTTTCTGGAGAAGCACATGTCCAATTCTTTTTTTAAAAAAAACACCTCCAAATACTTTTTTATGAGTAATATAGTTTTTAATAAAATTTCAACTTGTTTTCAATAAAACCGATTTTAGAAAAAGTCAAAACCTAGTTGTAGTGTTTTTTATGAGTCCGTTTGGAAGTGTTTTTTTATAAGTTTCAATAGCACTTTAAGTACTTTTTAGAAGAAGCACTTTATATGCTTTTTAATGATCTACTTGAATTTTTACTAAAGATTAGTTTCCAAAAAAAAATTTAAGAAAAATTATTTCATGTTGTAGAATTAATGAATGAATTCCCACTCAAAGAAATGAGACTTGGGAATAGTGTTTGTCCACTCAAAGAAATGAGACTTGGGAATAGTGCTTTTTGAAACTTTCAAAATGTAAGCATTCATCATTTGTAAGGTTTCACGGAAGTGACTCTATAAATAGAGCACTTCGTATGCTATTGAGACACACTGTGAAAGAAAGCAAGAGAAATAATATTAGTATCTCTCACCTCATTTGCAATGTTGTAGAATTAGTGAATGAATGCCCACTCAAAGAAGTGAGACTTGGGAATAGTGTTTGTCCACTCAAAGAAATGAGACTTGGGAATAGTGCTTTTTGAAACTTTCAAAATGTAATCATTCCTCATTTGTAAGGTTTCACGGAAGTGACAATGTATGCTATTGAGACACACTGTGAAAGAAAGCAAGACAAATAATATCAATATCTCTCACCTCCTCTGCAATACTTTTGTGTTATAGTTATAGTGTGATATTTTGCACCTGCTTCGCTCTTGTCCTTAGCAAATGTTATCTTTCTAACTTTTGTCTATTTATAACACGTTTTAGCACGACTCTCTAACCATTTCTCATTTCTCTTCGCCCAAAAAAAAAAATTGTTTCCTCCAAGGATTTTACTGTTTTTCTTCTTCCTCTGCCTCACCTACTGGATATACCCTCGTGAAGAACTATTTACACCATGCCTACTTTTAGTTCTCAACATAGCAGTTACTTATATCTTTGATTTCTTGTTTGGTGTAGCTCATAATTACTAACCCAACATTTATTTATCTTTGTTGCGATCAAAGATGGTGCGGTATCATCGTCCATCTTGGATTACAGATTTATTTTTACTACAAATTTTAGGTGGTGCGGTATAATCGCCCACCCTACCTTGCATATTTAAATTTGCCTGCTATTTAATTTTATTGCAATTTTAGGCGGTGTGGTATAATCACCCACCCTGCTTTGCATATTTAAATTTTTTTGCTGCTTGAGTGGTGTGGAATAATCGCCCATCATATGTTATTTCAATGAGAATGATGCGGTATAATCGACCTCCTCATTCACCATGTAAATCTCGAACCTGGAGTTTCAATGTTTATCATTTTGGCCTGAAGATCAAAATGAAAAAAAAATTGTAAGAACCAGAAGTTCTAACAATATATTCCTCCAGAGTGCATATTATTGCAAGTTCTTACACACCTCATTTTTCTTTTAGAAAAGAAAATGGCGAACTTGACAAAGCTTGATTTTGTTGTCCTGGATATACCATCAAGAAGGATAACAATGTTTCCTCTAAAGATTGGGTGAATGCCATGATCTTTATCTATCGCCACCTTGATGAGGGACTGAAGAGCGAGTACCTCACGGTTGAAGATCCATTAACCCTCTGGAAGGCACTGAAAAATCGATACAATCACTAGAAAACGATGATTCTTTCAAGGGCTCGTTATGAGTGGACTCACCTAAGGATCCAGGATTTCAAAATGGTGGCTAAATACAATTCTACAATGTTCAGAATTAGCTCCCAGTTGAAGCTCTGTGGAGAAACAATAGCAGAGGAAGATATGCTAGTAAAGACTTTCAGCACCTTTCATGCCTCCAACGTGCTCGTGCAGCAGCAGTATAGAGAAAGAGACTTTACTGAGTACAACAAGCTGATATCTGTACTCCTTGTAGCCGAGCAAAACAATGAGCTTCTGATGAAGAATCCTCAGTCCCGACCTACCAGATCAGCACCATTCCCAGAAGTGAATGCTGCTTCCCCTGAAGGGAATACCATATCCTTTCGTGGAAATAATTACAAACGAGGACATGGTCACAAGAGAGGCCGGTGTAACGAGAAAGGCAAGAATCATGGTGTCCAGTTTCACAACCAGGTTCCAAGGTATAATCTAGGCCCGATCTTTAAGAATGCAAATCGCCAGAAAGGCAAAGCTCATATGAACACTCCTAGAAATCCTGAAGGAGTTTGTCATAGGTGTGGTGGCAATAGGCACTGGGCGTGTACTTGTCGTACCCCAAAACATATGGTGGATCTATATCAAGTCTCCCTCAAGGAGAAGGGTGTCGAGACCAATTTCCTCAACTAGGCTGAACCGATTAATATACCTGATCTAATGTTCGATTTATCAGGACAATTGAACACAACCCACTTGGATGTTTCTGACTTCATTATTGAAAGAGAGAATGAAGTATATGGGTCCAAATGAGTAATTTATGTTTGATGTACTCTTGTTATTTGTACTTGTGGTTTAATGCTCGCATTTTCAATTCAATAAAGTAGTATTCCAGTATAAATAAACTGTTTTTAATTGTTATTCTTAAAACAAGAGCAATGGTGGAGATATTTATCTTGCAGACAACGCAACCACGCATACAATACTTCGAGATCAAAAGTATTTCTCAAGCTTGATGCTTGCAAAAGTAAAGGTAACAACAACATCAGGATAATCAGATATAATTGAAGGCTAAGGAAAAGCCCAGATCATGTTACCAAATGGAAATATTGTCCATACAGAATGCGTTGTACGCTACTCGATCCACTCGAAATTTGTTGAGTTTTAAAGACATACGTCTAAATGGATACCACATTGAAACGAAAAGTGCAGAAAATGTGGAATATCTATACATTACCTCCAATGATACCCAAAATCGTATATTGGAGAAGTTGCCTGGTTTATCAAGTGGATTGTATTATACATACATAAAGACAATTGAGGCATATACTGTCATGAACCAGAAGTTCATTAATTCAAAAGTATATATGATTTGGCATGACCGTCTGGGTCATCCAGGATCCACCATGATGCGTAAGATCATTACCAACTCTAATGGACATCCATTATTAAGCAAACTCATTGATGTCTCAAATGATAACCTATGCAAGGCTTGTTCCCAAGGAAAGTTGGTATCAATTAAAAGTTAATGCTGAATCCCCATCATTTTTGCAAAGAATTCAAGGGGATATTTGTGGACCTATTCAACCACCTTATGAACCATTTCGATATTTTATGGTCAATGCATCTACCCGATGGTCACATGTTTGCCTATTGTCTACTCGAAATGTAGCTTTTGCGAGACTTCTTGCTCATATAATTAAGTTGCGAGCACAGTTCCCAGATCACCCCATTAATACAATTCGACTAGATAATGCTGGTGAATTTACGTCTCAAACCTTTGATGATTACTGCATGGCACTGTGCATTGATGTTGAACACCCTGTTCCTCATGTCCATACTGAAAATTATTTAGCAGAGGCATTTATCAATCGGCTTCAATTAATAGCTCGTACTCTGCTCATGAAAATAAAATTGCTAGTCTCTACATGGGGACATGTCATCTTACATGCTGCATCATTGGTTCGACTAAGACCTATAGCCAACCACCAATACTCATCAATACAACTCATGTTTGGGCATCAGCTAAACATTTCACATTTATGAGTTTTTGGTTGTGCTGTTTATGTGCTTGTTGCACCCTCACAACGCACTAAATTGAGAACTCAGCGTAGACTGGGAATTTATGTGGGTTTTGATTCACCATCTATCATTAGATATTTGGAACCCTTGACAGGTGATATGTTTACAGCTCGTTTTGCTGATTGTCACTTTGATGAGATAGTCTTCTCGTCGTTAGGGGTAGAAAAGATCGTTCCAGAAAAACGGCAAGAGCTAACATGGGTTGTACCCACCTTGTCTCATTTTGATCCAAGTAGCACTCAATGTGAAAATGAAGTGAAAAAGATAGTTCATCTTCAAAGTATTGCCAATCAAATGCCAGATGCATTGAATGATGCTATGAAAGTGACAAAATCACATATACCAGCTGCAAATGCACCTGCAAGAATTGATGTCCCTGTTGGACAAAATAAAGTGGCAGCAAATAAATCATCTGGTGCACGCCTGAAGCATGGTAGACCCCCAGGTTCAAAAGATTCAGCTCCTCGAAAGAGAAAGATAAGGACACAACTGAATCCAAATGAAATCATTCAAGAAGAGAAAATGAATGACAAATCCACAATTTATGATTATGTACTTCCAGAAAAAGAAAATGTCCTTGATGAGACACATATCCCTGAAGAGACAGAAGTACATGAAAGCAAAGAAATCTCCATAAATTATGCATGTACAAATAAATTGTGGGATCAGAATGAAATAATCATCGACGATATGTTCGCATTCGCAGTAGCCACTGAAATTACATTAAGTGATGATATTGAGCCCCACTCAGTTGATGAATGCAAACAGAGACAAGATTGGCCTAAGTGGAAATATGCAATCCATAAAGAATTAAATTCCTTGGATAGGCGAAGTGTTTTTGGACCAGTAGTCCAAACCTTGCCTGGTGTAAACCCCGTGGGTTATAAATGGGTATTCACAAGGAAACGTAACGAGAAAAACGAGATTGCAAGATGTAAAGCACGACTCGTTGCACAAGGTTTTTCACAAAGGCCTGTAATTGATTATGAAGAGACATACTCTCCTGTAATGGACACAATTACGTTCCGTTATTTAATAAGTTT
This sequence comes from Cotoneaster glaucophyllus, assembly GCA_036320875.1. Lineage (NCBI taxonomy): Eukaryota > Viridiplantae > Streptophyta > Magnoliopsida > Rosales > Rosaceae > Cotoneaster > Cotoneaster glaucophyllus. The sequence goes on from CM070068.1 coordinate 7,083,986, forward strand.
AGTGGTTTCAGAAAAACTTGATATGCGACTTATGGATGTCATCACTGCGTATCTATATGGAGAATTAGATACTGACATATATATGAAAGTCCCAGAAGGACTTAAGTTACTTGAAACAACTAACAAACCACGAGCTATGTTCTCAATTAAATTAAGGCGATCATTATATGGGCTGAAACAATCTGGACGAATGTGGTATAATCGTCTTAGTGAGTATTTGATCAAAGAAGGATATACCAACAATGTCATTTGCCCTTGTGTGTTCATTAAGAAATCAAATATTGGATTTGCTATAATGGCAGTATATGTCAATGATATGAACCTAGTTGGAACCCTTGAAGAGTTCAATAAAACTGCTGAATATCCGAAAAGTGAATTTGAAATGAAAGACCTTGGAAAAAAAAAATATTGTCTCGGCCTGCAGATTGAGTATTGTGCTAATGGAATTTTGGTCCATCAATCAGCTTACATTGAAAAAATACTGAAGCGATTTGGAATGGACAAGGCTTATCCACTTAGCATCCCAATGGTCGTTCGTTCTTTGGACATTAAGAAAGATCCATTATGTCCAAAAGAAGATGATGAACTGGTCCTTGGTCCAGAAGTACCATATTTAAGTGCAATAGGTGCTTTATTGTATTTAGTACAATGTACTAGACATGATATAGCTTTTTCAGTTATCTTATTAGCAAGGTATAGCTCTGCTTCAACAATTCGTCATTGGAAAGGAGTCAAAGATGTTTTGCGATACCTTCGTGGGATAATAAACATGGGTCTCTTCTACTCAGAGTAATCCACAAATGACCAGATCCTTGTTGGATATGCAGATGCTGGTTTCCTCTCTGATCCGCATAGAGTCCGCTCACAAACTGGATATGTGTTCACTAATGGAGATACAACAATCTTATGGCGCTCAACAAAGCAAACATTAGTTGCTACATCTTCAAATCACTCAGAAATACTTGCTTTACATAAAGCAAGTCGTGAATGTTCTTGGTTAAGATCAATGATCCATCATATTCGGAATTCATGTGGTCTAACTTCAAAGACAAACAAACCAACTGTCATCCATGAAGATAATACAGCCTGTGTTGCCCAAACGAAGGAAGGATTCATCAAGGGCAATAAGACGAAACACATATCTCCAAAGTTTTTCAGTGTGCATGAGCTTCAGAAGGCTAAAGTTATTGAAGTCAGACAAATCCGTTCCAATGAAAATCTGGGAGACCTGTTAACCAAATCTCTACCAAAGTGCATGTTTCAAAAGTTAGTGCAGAGTATCGGATTACGTCGACTTACCAATCAGCTAAATTTGAAGAATGCGGAATCAGGGGGAGCATCCATGATACATGCTTGTTGTACTCTTTTTTCTTCGACTATGATTTTTCCCACTAGGTTTTTCCCATCAAGGTTTTAACGAGGCAACATAAGCATACTTAACACTATATCAACAATACAGGTAAAGTTGTACTCTTTTTCCTTCGCTATGGTTTTTTCCCACTGGGTTTTAACGAGGCAACTGATGTTGATATGTGGGCATCCAAAGGGGAGTATTGTAGAATTAGTGAATGAATGCCCACTCAAAGAAGTGAGACTTGGGAATAGTGTTTGTCCACTCAAAGAAATGTGACTTGGGGAATAGTGCTTGTTTGAAACTTTCAAAATGTAATCATTCATATTTGTAAGGTTTCACAGAAGTGACTATATAAATAGAGCACTCCGTATGCTATTGAGACACACTGCGGAATAAAGCAAGAGAAATAATACCAGTATCTCACACATTCTCTGCAATACTTTTGTATTATATTTATAGTGTGATATTTTAAACCTACTTCGCTCTTATCCTTAGCAAAGATTATCTTTTTAACTTTTGCCTATTTATAACATTTCAAATTTTTTAAATTCATTTCCAAATAAGCCCTATATAAATACCGGCCGGTCTTGTTTAGCGATTGAACACAATTTGAGGCCCGACCCGAATATTTGACTTATTAACCCGAATCGGATGTTTATCGTAAATCCTCTCTTTTCATTTTTCTTTTGGCCCGACTGAATCTTCTTCTTCCTTTCCGAGCGAACGAACGAAGCCTGCAAATACTGTTGCTCAAGTTGACGTTTTTCAGTTTTCACTCGTGCGGATTAGGGTTTTGCTTGGCTGCGCAGAAAATTTGAAGGGTAAGAAATAAAATCTGTTTTCGATCATACAAAATGTTAACACTTCAAGATTAAAAAAATTGTTTACGTTTTTGCTTTGTACTAAACAAGTTGAAGTTTTTGATGGGAATGACTTACTGTCGTGATTGTTTCAGGGACACTGTTGTGTGACTTAGGTCGAGAGGAAGCATTCGAGAACAATGAGCGTTGTGCCCAAAGAGAATGTTGAAGTAATTGCACAAAGCATTGGAATCAACAACTTGTCTCCAGATATTGCTCTTGCTCTCGCCCCCGATGTCGAATACCGCCTTCGTGAGATCATGCAGGTAATTTTTCAACTTTTCCGGCGCAATTCTGATATGGGTTTGTTTTGACATTGTTGTTTTCGATCGTTTGAGGTTGTACTAGTAAATTGGTAAAGTTTGGGAATTGGGTTTGCTTGTTTATGTGGTAAGATTGAGACTGAATAGTTGGAAGTTGGGTTGCTTTTGTTTTGATTAGTTGGTCAAGAAGATAGCGTAGTTATGTTATTTTGGTGAATTGGGATCTGAGACATTGGAAGGTTGAGTGTGATTTTTCCTTGTAATGGAAGTGCAGGAGGCTATTAAATGCATGCATCATTCGAGGAGAACTAGATTGACAGCCGAAGATGTTGATGGTGCACTCAACTTAAGAAATGTTGAGGTGGGGCTTTAAAATGATTGAATTAGCATGGGTGTGTGTATTATTTGAAATCTCATTTTGCTTATCCTGCTTGCTCCAGCCAATCTATGGTTATGTTTCCGGAGGTCCTCTGCGGTTCAAAAGAGCTATTGGGCATAGGGATTTGTTTTACATTGACGACAAGGATGTGGATTTTAAAGATGTATGTGTTACTGAGCAATCTGATTTCACTTTCTACTTGATTTTGTATGTTTCCTTTTTATTTTCCATATTTATGTTTGACTGTAGGTGATTGAAGCTCCTTTACCAAAAGCACCGCTTGATACTGGAATTGTTTGTCACTGGCTTGCTATAGAAGGCGTACAACCTGCAATTCCAGAGAATGCTCCTCTAGAAGGTTTTTCTCAATTATTGCTCATAAATCACACTTCCAATTTAGGAGTTTTGTTTGCTTCTGAAGGTTAAGACTTTAGTATTCTAGGAATTAGCTGTAGTAAAAGAAAGCATTCTATGAGTTTTGTAGCACTATCTAAACTTTAATGATGTGTGAAGCGTGAAATGCCTAATATCTTCCTTCTTAAAAAATACTCAGTATATCAACTTCTTTAAAAAATACCAAGTATCTCCAATATACCAGAGATTTTTCATGATCTTGTGAGTGTAAGGTGGTCTGCAGTGTATTTCATGTTCTTCTTTTTTGTTTTTCTGGAATTCAATCTAGATAAATTGTATGGTGAAATGAATCTGCTATCCACTGACAAATCTTTTTTGATTCAATTATGAGGAACTAGAGTTAACTCCATTTTCAACTTTTCTACTTTTGTTAGCCTAAGTTTCTCTCACTTATTGAATTTTTCTTCTTCTTCTGTAGTACTTTGCACCTCCTTCTGATGGTAAAATTTATAACCAAAAGGATGATGGACTTCCCGTTGACATTAAATTACCTGTTAAGCATGTATTATCTAGGGAGCTTCAGGTACATATTTCACTTGTCTGATCTTATACTGGAAGTACTTCAGGTTGCAGCTTGTTTACATGTTCCTTCTTTTTGTTGCCGTTGCAGCTATATTTTGACAAAATCACTGAGCTTGTTGTGAGTAGATCTGATTTGGTTTTGTTCAAAGAAGCATTAGTGAGTTTGGCCACTGATTCGGGACTTCATCCATTAGTTCCTTATTTCACATGCTTTATCGCTGATGAGGTGATGATTCTTGACACTTATCACTGACAGCTACAAGAAGAGTGTGATGTGTAGCCATTGGTTACTTATACCAACTTTTCTTAACGTATATCAGGTTTCTCGTGGCTTGAATGATTATGCACTTCTACTCGCTTTAATGCGAGTTGTTCGGAGTCTTCTCCAGAATCCTCACATACACATAGAACCTTATGTAAGTGCTTCTTTCTTCTTTGTTTCCTTTTTTTTTTTTATTTATTTTTTTATTAAGGTATTTATAGGTCATGCGTACATCTTGATAATGATGTCTAAGTTGAATTCTGTAATTTTCTGGTTTGACGATTGGGGAGGCTGATTGTAGTATATCACCTATACTTTTTCTGGCTTTTTTCCTGCCCCCTTTCAGTTCCTTTCTAATAAATGAACAAATCTGCAGTCTTTGTTTTGCTATATTCATGTATTGGTAATCATAGTTTGTCATCTTTGAACTCATGCTATTTATTTCGAAGGGTCTCTTGTCTGGACTCAGTTTTTCATCACGAGACTGAAGCATGTAAGGTGGTGATCTGGGTAAAATGTATTATATGGAAGTTTTATTCTGAGACTTTTATTTTTTCCCGTTCCTTTTGGCTCTTGATCAGCTGCACCAATTGATGCCATCTGTGGTCACTTGCCTTGTTGCGAAAAGGTTAGGCAACAGGTTTGCTGACAATCACTGGGAACTTAGAGACTTCACTGCAAACCTGGTTGCTTCAATCTGCAAAAGGTTAGGCTTGTTATTTTTGTTTAAACTCCTTTTACCTTCATCCTTTTCTTGCACCTGGCCTGCTTCCCTTTTCTTACACTTTCTCTGGCATCTCTTCTTGAGATATCACCTCCTACTTTTCTCTTGTGACTTGACCTCGGTCACATCCTTTTCACACTTTTGCGATCCTGCTGTATTAAGCAACTTAACGTAGGTTGAGTGCATATTCTATTCAGATTCTTGTTAATATTTATGTTTTTTCTCTACGTTATGTTAAGTGAAACTGTGCTAGCATATTCAATGCTATCAATCTGCCTAGCATAACTGTTGTTTTAAAAAATTTCTCCAGACCATGGAAGCACAGCTCTGTATTTTCTCTTAAAATTCCATGCATATATTTTGGTGTGAATTTGTCATCTTACCTATGAGCTTCAATATTTGAATCTGTTGCAGGTTTGGGCATGTATATAACACTCTCCAGTCGCGTCTTACAAAAACTTTGGTCAATGCATTTTTGGACCCAAAGCGGACATTGACTCAACACTATGGTGCAATTCAAGGTTTAGCTGCTCTAGGGCCCAGCGTGGTAAGGCCTCATGCTCCTTGCAACTAAGAACATCAGTTTACTATTATGCACAAAGCCTATGTAAAGGAGTTTCGGAATATGAATTCAACTTGAAGTAATATCTCTTGTGTTTCTTCCCATAAGTTTCTGTTCGCCTTTCCTTGTTATCTATTTTCATACATTGAAGGGGGAATCTATACTTGTAAATAAAGCTAGCAGGCTCCGGGCCCAGGTTTTCCTGCGTTTGCAACTGGGTTATCTTTATTACTCTTTATTCTGAGTCTGAGTCCTAGAAGTTCAATACGGTGGAATGGAAGATATTTGCAATACCTTTTCTAATGACTTGTTCTTAAATGAAGACGTTATAGTAAAACAAATCTAGAAAAGAGAGATACATTACTCCATGCAACATATGAACTCTTATTCTTCCAAAGTTCATTTACCCCACTTTTCTAGGTTATAATGATTTCTAGATCTTTTTTTCATTGGAAATCTACTTCCATTATTTACTCATCTTCGGGTATTTGTGTTTTCTCGGAATATGCATTGTTTTAACTCGAAAGTAAGGATTCTCAACTGTTGGGTGATTATTTTTTACGGCAGGTTCGCCTTCTTGTACTGCCAAATCTGGAGCCATATCTGCGACTACTTGAACCAGAGCTGCTTCTTGACAAGCAAAAGAATGAGATGAAGAGGCATGAAGCGTGGCGTGTGTATGGAGCCTTGTTGGTGAGTCTCTTTTCATGCCTGTATGTATATACTGTTTGAAAAATCTAAGTAAGGCTTCCTAATGAGAGCATGCACTTTTCCAGAATGCAGCAGGTCAATGCATATATGATAGGCTCAAGATGTTCCCACTTATGTCGTCTCCAACGCCACAATGGGCCAATGGAAAACTCCGTATTACTCTGCCAAGTAAGACATTCAATGGCTTATGTTTTCTTAAATGATGGCACTTCAACCACTTTGAATGAGCGTTTCTTGATTATACAAGCATAGAACCAGCATAAATATGGGTTTTTGGTTTTTATTTTCTCCTTATACCTTTCTTCTACATCTTTCCCACCATCCTTCCACTCTTCACATCCCTCAAATTTCTCCCTTGTGTTTTGCTTCCATCTCTCACACAAAGTGAAAACTAAAAACCAGAAACAATATCAAGCACTATCACATATAGCAGTTGAGCACCTTTAAGCTACAAGCCTATTGTATGTTTTCCGATTGTAACATATCAACCATGCAATGGTGCAATAAAGAGTTTCCGCTTTCCTATCCCCCTGCAATCCCTTTCGGGTATGGGATTCGCTCTTATATGTACTAGGCTTTGGCCATAATGAAGGAAGCACCCCTTGGATATGTTTGACGGAAAAGCTGATCAATAGGGTTGCTTGTCCAGGAAGGAGAAGTACCGTTCACTTTTCAAGGTTTATTATTTAGACAAAGTCTTAACTCTGATTCTTATGTACATAACCAAGATAAACGCAAGCGAAGTGTGGAACACATGGAAGAGCAACCGCCCCTTCAGAAAATTGCAACCGATGGGCCAACAGATATAGCGCCAACTAATTCTTCACCATCTCACATGGAAGTAGACACAGCAGCTCCATCTCCATCAGGGGATAATGATGCAGGCCCCTCATCGTCTTCTCAGAAAATGCCGAATGAGAGCATTTCACACGGCACAAGTTCAATGGGCAAGCCTGCTGGTCAGTCTCTAAAGACATCAGCTATCCTCACTCAGGTTTGGAAGGATGACTTGAATTCTGGGCATCTCCTAGTGTCGTTGTTTGAGTTGTTCGGTGAAGACATTCTCTCTTTTGTTCCAGCCCCCGAGATGTGTTTGTTTTTGTAACTGTTTGCAGCAATCTTGAAACTCATGATTGGTGTACAAAAGTAAAAATAGATGGAAAGATTTCAGTGAGAAATTTTTGTATAGATACAGTAGAAACTTAGATAAAATCATATCGATTTACACTCATTTTAGCTATCTTTGGTCTGTTCATCCTCATTTATTTGTGATGGAACTTGAACATAAAAATCGACAACGCAAAAGGCTCTTTGTAATTAAGTACATAAGTACAATCTCTTAAAAGTGCTTAATTAAGCAGCTGCTTAGTTTTGGCACCGGAGTACTCTTTTTCCACTGCTTTCTTCAGCATGCTATCTTCTTCCAACACCATTTGAACTGGCAAGAACCCCATCCCATTGGCCATAGCAAGCATCATCCTCTTGGTTTCAGCCTTGAACTCCTTCAAATCAACCGCCCCGTTCGAGTCATGATCGAATTGCACGAACAGCGAGTCGTAGACATGAGCAATCTCCTCCGGGTCTGGCTTCACATCAATGCCATAGTGGGTCTCAAAGACCCGTAGAGACTGAAGCTCCTTCAGCATCTCTGCATAAGAAAGCAGACCATCGTGATTGGTGTCGAGACGAGCAAAACGGTCCCGTACTGAGCGGCTGAATGCTTCTTCATCTTCCACAAAGTTGACAATGGTGGCACCATCCAGCACTTCTACACTCATCTTCTCTTATGCTAGCTTAGGAATTGATCACAAGGAAGTTAGGATTGATTTGTATTTTGGTTGCAAATTAAAGAAGTGATGGAATGTCAAGTATTTATAAACACATGCATGGGGCACTAAGTTTTTTGTTTTATTTTCGGCCCCTTGTTTCTGTAATCCATAAGTTTTATGGACTTTTTTTCAGTAAAGTTGATAGATAAACGTTTTAGCTACTTTACAAGCGGCTAGCCAATTAAACGGAAAAAATAGACAACCAACTTGCAAGTGGTGGCTTAAAATAGTAATACGATGGTTAAATTTTATGAGAGAGGTTCATCGCCAGATCTTCTTTGTGAGGATCTGAATTTTACAGGAGAGGATACTTGTCGGATCTTCTTTGTAAGGATACTCGTCGGATCTTCTTTGTGAGGATCCTCGTCGGATTCTCTTTGTGAGGATCATCGCCGGATTCTCTTTGTGAGGATTCTGTGGATCCTTCAATCATATTCTTTCATCGTATATCGTGCGGTCAATTTTCGTCATGTACTGTTTATATTCAATTTTAAATAATAAAAATTTATAATAATTTATAACCGCACAATATACTATGAACGGATGTGATTGGAGGATCCTCAGAATCCTCACAAAGAGGATCCGGTGAGGATCCCCTCTCAAATTTTATGAGTAGTTACGATCACCCAATCTTTCGTTTTTTACCAACTACTGTTTCTTCTAGTTTTTTCACTTTATTTACTGGTTTGTTAAATTTGTTTAATAGTTCGGATTAGTTGTGAGCGATTATAATTGAATTGAGAAAAAACAATTTTTTTCTTACTCACCTATTCAATTGATTAAAAGACGAACTCCTCGGGGACTAAAACAATACAAATCCTATTTAAGTCAAATAACTTGGATTCGTACATATTTTGACCTTTGAAGTCATATAAATAGGATGAGGATCCTTTCGGGATTCTTTTTGTGGGGATCTTAAGGATTCTCACATCATAGTCGTATCAAATATTTTGCGATCAGTTTTTTTGGAGTACTATTTGTGTTTAATTATAAACAAAAAATTTCAAAATAATTTCTGACCACATAATGTACGATAAACCGGTTAGAATGTGAGGATCCAAAAAATTTCCATAATTTGAATCCGGATAGAATGCAAATCCATATAAATATTGCTCTATATATATATATATATATAAAATTCTAGATAGTTTATTAATTAATATTAAAATGAAACCACTATATACCTTCAAGTTTTGAAAAAAAATATTTAAGTTATTTGAACCTTTCAAGCCAGTTGGCCCTAGACAATTCTGGAAGGTCAGATTCAGAATAATTTGACCACGCACATAGATTAAGCTGGTGATGAACTGACGCGTTGGCGAACTGAGCAGAAAATCAACTTCGGTGAGAAAACCCACAGATTTTGCATATTACTGTGCATGTGTGTGTTATTCTTTCTCTTACTTTCAGTCTGCAGACAAAATATGAAAACATAATACTCGGAAAGAAGAAGAAAGAACGATAAAAACTAAAAAGAGGTCGCTTTCATTTTTGTACGAGTCTTCTGATTCAGTTCAGTTGGTTATGAGCTTCATCACTCAAAATTTTGATTTTATTTTTGAATATGGTATGTTTTTGAAACAAAAATATTACTCAGAAAGTACATAGAAAAAGGATGAAAAAGGCTGAAAAGGGAGATAAAACAGTATACCAAAAAGGGCTTTCAACGAAGTAGAGAAAAAAAATGTAGAAAATATTTGAAGACGATTCTTGTCAATTATAAGTTGGTTGAAATTGTTTGAGATGAGCGAGTGGTCTAAATTGCAATTGGCAGGCTCCCCATATTTCCCTATCCATTCAAGATAGATATGCATGTATGAACACGACTATTTGTATAGGGTCGTCCCCATGCAACTTTATTGTCATGATCCTTCTCTCACCGACTCACTCCATATGCTGAAGGCATGTGTAAAATTTGACATGGAGAGCCCTCCCTCCTTCTTGTTAACTACATTGTAAAAGATGAAGAATTGGTACATAGAAAGAGGAAGATGATAGTGATAGAATCTAGAGAGAGATTAAGAGAGAGAGAGAATTGTAGAGAGAGAGAGTAAATATAATTGTGATTTTTATTTATCTCAATCAAATAGATTACACAGTAAGACTTGTATATATACACTCAAGATAGAAGCTAACAAATGACAGCTGTTTACAGTGAAGAAAACTAGCAGAAAATAAACCAAAGAGATATCAACTAGGTATTACAATACTACCCTTAATATCCCCCCTCAAACGAAACTGAGGTGCTCGAAGGGAGAGTTTGTCTCTGAGAAGATGAAATCGAGCCTTTGATAGAGATTTTGTACATATATCAGCAATCTGGTCTTGTGTGCAAATGAAGTGAACTGAGATGGCTTTTGACAAAACCTTTTCCCGAATGTAGTGATAATCGATCTCCACATGCTTTGTCCGTGCATGAAAAATAGGATTTTTAGCTAGAGAGATAGCGGAGATGTTATCACACCAAAGCTTAGGAGAACAAGGTAGTTGTAGACCAATATCAACTAGTAACTTGCAGATCCATGTAATTTCAGCTGCAGTATTTGCCAAGGATCGGTATTCAGCTTCAGTGGAAGATCTAGCCACTGTTGGTTGTTTCTTAGCACTCCAACTGATGAGGGAGTTGCCCAGAAAGATGCAAAAACCACCGGTAGATCTCCTATCAATATGACACCCTGCCCAGTCTGCATCTGAGAATGCATTGAGACTAAGAGAATTAGCAATTTTGGGAAACCAGAGACCAAGTTCCAAAGTGCCTTTAAGGTATCTGAGAATCCGTTTCACAGCTTGAAGATGGGATTCTCTTGGTTGATGCATAAACTGACATACTAAGTTGACTGCAAAGGAGAGATCCGGCCTTGACCAAGTAAGATACTGTAGCCCTCCAACTAATGATCTATACTCAGTAGGATCTGATAACAGTGGAGATTCATGATCCAGAGAAGAAGTACTAAGAGGAGTAGTACATGGTTTTGCACCAAGCATGTTTGACTTTTGAAGTAAGTCAAAGATGTATTTGGTTTGGGAAATAAAGATTCCTGAAGCAGATCGTTTAACTTCAATACCAAGGAAGTAGTGAAGAGGTCCCAAGTCTTTGATAGGAAAGAGATTCCTCAATTTAGAGATAGTATCTTTGCAAGCCTGAGGATCGGGACCAGTGACAAATATATCATCAACATATACTAGGATGAAGACTGGTGTTGGATCTGTTTTGACAAAGAAAGAATGGTCATTTTGAGAACCAGTGAATCCCAGAGAGGAGAGAGCAGTGTGTAACTTTTCATACCAAGCTCTAGGGGCCTGTTTTAGCCCATACAGAGACTTATGCAGTTGACACACATAGTTGGATTTAGTAGAGTCTGCAAATCCTGGAGGTTGAACCATAAAGACAGATTCTGATAAGTTGCCATGCAAGAAAGCATTACTCACATCTAATTGATGTAGAAACCAGTTGAACTGAGCTGCTAATGTAAGAAGCAATCGAATGGTAATATGTTTAGCTACTGGACTGAATGTCTCAGTGTAGTCTAAGCCTTGTTGCTGGTGAAAACCTTTAGCAACAAGCCGAGCTTTATACCTGTTAACTGTACCATTTGGTTTTCTCTTTATCCTAAAAACCCATTTGCATCCCACCAGATTGTGAGAAGGGTGAGGTGGAACAAGAGACCAAGTACTAGTGTTAAGCAATGCATTAAACTCTTCCTGCATTGCTGTTCTGCAGTGAGGGTGTTTAGAGGCTTGAAGATAGGTAGAAGGAACATAATCTAGAGTGATGTGGGTGGGGAGTGGATGTTTTGTGGCATTATAAGCTCTTGGCTTAACAATTCCAGATTTAGACCTGGTTTGCATAGGATGAGTATTAATAGGTAAAATAGATGGTGGATTTGGAAGTGAGGAGTTAGTTGCAGGGGATGTGCAGGTAGGGGATGTTGGGAGAGATGTAGAAGATATAGGTACTGAAGTAGTGGTAGAGGGTGTGGGAAAAGTTAATGATGTAGGTATAGGATTGGAATTGAAATTGAGGGACTGTGATAAAGCTGGAGAGTCAAGAATATGGTGAAAAGGAAATTGTGTCTCATTAAAGATAACATGTCTGGAAATGTAGACTTGCCTAGTGACAATATCCATACACTTGTAGCCTTTGTGTTGTAGATTATATCCCAGAAAAACACATGGTTGACTCTTAAGATCCAGTTTGGAATGAGTATATGGCTTGAGCCAAGGAAAACACTTGCAGCCAAAAATCTTGAGAGAGGTGTAGTCTGGTTGTTTGTGAAAAAGGGACTCCCAAGGGGAACATTTAGAAGCAGTAGGAAGCCTGTTAATGAGGTATATGGCAGTGGCAAAAGCATCAACCCAAAACTCATGTGGAACTTTAGAAGATGCAAGGAGAGTCCTTGCTGTTTCAACTAAATGTCTGTGCTTTCTTTCAACACATCCATTCTGTTCTGGAGTATGGGGGCAACTGAGTTGATGAGAAATACCATGAGCCCTTAGGAAACTAGAGAATGAGTTGCTAAGAAACTCTCCACTAGAGTCAGATCTCAATGTAACAATCTTAGTACATAATAGGTTCTCAACCATAGACTTGAAGTGAATGAAAGTAGAGAAGGCCTCAGATTTGTATTTAAGTGGAAAGAACCAACAATACTTGGTGAAGTCATCAACAAATATGATATAAAATCTGAAACCGTGTACAGAAACAGTTGGTGAAGGTCCCCATATATCTGTATGTAAGAGCTCTAAGGGCTTAGTTGTAGAACAAGACACTACAGAGAAAGGCAATTTCGAACATTTGCCCATAACACAACTAGAACACAAATATTTATTTATATCACCAGAAATTGAGATACAAGAATGAGATGCAACTTTATTAAGTATTTTGAGAGAGGGATGACCAAGTCTTTGATGCCATATATCCTGAGATGCTTTTGAAGCTGCTGCAAAAGCATGTTGGTGTTGTTGACCAGATAGGATAGGTGTAGTGTGAAATGGATAAAAGCCATCTTGAACAGAGCCTTTAAAAAGCACTTTCTCCGAAGAAATATCCTTCACAGGAAAATGAGAAGGATATAGATGTACGGAGCATTGATTATCAAGAATAAATTTGTTTGCAGATGGCAGATCTTGTTTTAATGTAGGGACATGTAACACATGTTTAAGATTAAAAAAATGAGTAGTAGTAGGTACAGTAGAGGAACCAAGATGAAGAATAGGCAAACCTTTGCCATCTCTAATGTAAACTTGCTCAGGGCCAGTATATGATTCTGGATTTGTCAACTTTGCATGGGAATTTGTCATGTGTGAGGATGCGCCAGAGTCAAGCAACCAACTGTGTTGAGGAGTAGAAGCATTAGCACAGTAGGCAGATTGAGAAGTGCCAAAGTTAGGATTCAGACGCTGAGGGCACTCAATAGCTTCATGATCAAATTGCTTGCAAATTTGACAGGTAGTTCTTCTGCCAGAGTTGTTGAATCGGGATCCACGATTGTTGTGATACCTCTGATTGTTGAATCGATTGGAATTGTTCCTCAGATTGTTGTTTCTGAAATTTCCTCGATTTGAAGAGTTTCTAGGATTGGAGAAATTTCGATTAGAACCACGACCTTGAAAGAAATTGGAGTTGGAGAAGGTTTGAGCAGTGTAGGCCTGAGAAAGTGGAGGATCAGAAGGTAGAGGAAAAATTCCAGTACAGGTATTGAATGCCTGAATTGGTGCAGGCGTAGTCTTCTTGCGATTTTTGATCTGGATTTCCTTACTCAGCAAGAGACCATGGAGCTCATCAATGGTAGTGGATCCAATGCGAAACTGAATTGCATCAACAAATGAGTCAAATTCTGGAGGAAGACCGTGAAGAGTCACAGAAATCAGTTCAGAATCATCGATTAGAGCATCGGCACTTGCCAAAGCATCATCAATTTCTTCAATTCTTTGAAGATATGAGGCAGCAGATGAATCACCTTTAGTGATAGAACGAAGTCTGGATCGGAGTTCATGAATGTGAGACTGCGAAGCCGTCGCAAGTCTCGATTCAAGTTTACACCAGAGTTCGCGAGAAGAATTCACACCGACAGTGTAAGGAATCATTGAATCAAAGAGGGTGGAATTGATCCAGATAAGGATATTCTGATCAGTTTCATACCAGGTGATGAATGCCGGATTTGGAGAAGAGTTTCCAGACGAATCAGAGAGAAACTGCGGCGGAGCAACTTGAGAGCCATCGATGATTCCGGTGAGATTATATCTCCTGAAGATCGGAGCAAAAAGAGCACTCCAGTTGAGGTAATTGGTGGTGGTGAGTTTGATCGGCACCATAGAACCAATGTTCTGAATCGTGATCGAGGGAGTTGAAGAGTTAGAACCATTAGGGCATAGAGATGAGATGAGAGATGTGACATCAGCAGAAGGAGATGAGGGCGCTGCCATTGATGACGATGAGAATTAGGGTTTGGAGCTCAAAGGCGGTGCAGAAGCGGTTAGGATCGGGAGTCGTTAGACAGAAGGCGATGAAACCATGATAGAATATAGAGAGAGAGAATTGTAGAGAGAGAGTAAATATAATTGTGATTTTTATTTATCTCAATCAAATAGATTACACAGTAAGACTTGTATATATACACTCAAGATAGAAGCTAACAAATGACAGCTGTTTATAGTTAAGAAAACTGGCAGAAAATAAACCAAAGAGATATCAACTAGGTATTACAATACTACCCTTAATAGATAGAGAGAACCAAAAGAGATTTGAGAGAGAGAGAGAGAGTTTAGAGAGATAAATAGGATTTGTATTGACTGACTAAATGAAGATTACACACACTGTTTTATAAGAGAAATCCTAACAACCTTACTAACTATATTACTAACTGTATGTCTAACTGTATTACACTTGTACCCTTAATACTCCCCCTCAATCTCAACTGGGGAAACCTAGTTCGAGATTGGAAGAACATCTGCAATTTGATTCTGCAACTTGATTCTGCAAATATGGAAATTCTCTCGAACCTTTTATGAATAAAGAGTTTGTAGAGAATGCATGACATAGCATGGGAAGAAATTGAGATCGACTTGAAATCTCTAGCAAGCAAGGGCGACTCTTATGACAGATACAGGTTGCAGAGCAGCAGTGAACATCAATATGCCCCAAATATATTCATTGACTCACTGCAACAAACTCAATCTGCAAGCTCAGCAGGAAGCACATCCAAAAGTCTAATATTCCTCTGCCTTGTGCAGGAGCTGCAATCAAAGAACAGCCTCTTGTAAAGTTGTAACACACCCTCATGCCGGTTATAACAATTTCTTGCGGGTTTACCCTTCGTGGGATTTACCGTCAACAATCTCATTCAACTTGATTTCGGCCTTTAATATTTACAAAAACAGAAAATTAACAAACTATAGTGTGGCATCGACCTTAACTATGGCACCACGGGATCGCCCTTTGTGGATTTTACCAAAAACAACTTCTTTGAACAATGGCATCGGCCTTCACAATTTCAACAACTGAAAATCAACATCTATGTAGGATTACCCTTCGTGGGATTTACCTACTCAAAACATGGGATTACCCTTCGTGGGATTTACCGTTTACAACTTCTTCAAACTTCATCGTATAATCGGACTTACTGTAGATTCATGCTAACAACTGAGTTGGTTAGACTCGACTTTATAGGCTGTGATAAGGAATATACTGCACAACTCCTCAGTTAGCACCTGAACACTCACTTCAGTAACCTTTGCTGAATCTAATAAACAGGGATTGCTGCTTGCTTCTCTGCTTTTCCCCGGTACACTGTTTTGCCTAATATGCACTGAAATGGGACTGCTAAATTTCAGGAGAGTTTCCTTGTCCATTTCTTATAACATCCCTCTACTCAGAAAGACCGGAAACAATGACAAGATGCTGAGAATTGAAACCAGCACCTTGCAACCCATACTGTTGCAATGGAGACTTAGTCCCAACACATCAATCTACCCAAATCAAACACTCATCAAAACATTCACAAGAAAGATGAACAAAATCAAATATTCGTTCATCAGCAACATGGCAACAGTCATCAAAAGATTCACAAACACTCACCAAATCAACCTTCAAGACATCAATATTATGGGACTGAGATTCACAAACACTTATCAATATTGAAGTTCTTAGTCTCATATATGTAGTTGCAATGGAGATTTTGTTCATCATATTATGGGACTGAGATTCACACATCAATCTTCATCGTTTTCCCAACACTCATCAGCATAACTCGGTAAATTAACCTGGCCGGAATTGATCTCCAAGACATCGTGCACCAAATCAAATATCCCAAATATCACAAACACTGATCTTGAAGTAATGACCAATCTTGAGTCCAAATATCCCAAATATCACACTAATATCCCAGTTGAGATTCACAAGAAAGATGAACAAAATAGTGAACATTTTCTTATTGAAACATTTAATCGAACAAATTATGTGCACTGTGAAAACCAGAAATCAAGAACCTGATAAGAACTTCAATCTTGACCCAAATAACGCTAAGGAAGCAAGCTAATCAATCTACCGACCAACGGCAACCATGGCTTCCCACCAAAGAATTCAGACAATTATCTGAGCAGACCACCAAGAAGAAAGAACTAAACCTCTAGATCTCAATCTCCTCGCAACATTTAGTTTCATTCAGGCATTTTCACAAACACTAAGCAGAACCCCAAATTCGATATTGTAGAATGTAATTGGCAAAAGAAAGTTAAAAATCTTCATTCTTCCCCTTTAGCTGCAAAATTCGTTCTAAACCTTCATTCATCAATCAAATCATGTGTTACAGTCAGCAACCGCCCTTCTCCAGAGACAACCCGATCCCAAAACGCGCTGTCCGACAACACGATGGCGATCGAAGATCTGCGCGGTCGCCTTGCCACCAGACTGAGGCGCAGCTGGTGCGAGCCAGGGCTCGTGCGGTGCATCTCCATCATGGAGATCCTTGAAAACGTTCCTCTAATGATGCTTGCATGAGCAACAGGAATACGTAGCCCGGCTCTTCTCGGTGGATGAAGGATTTGGCGTACAAGGGAAGAACAGAACTGCCCGAGAGCAAGGCATCTCACAATTGAAATCTGCCCAATACGAAGATCTTCTCAGAGAGAGAAATCTTCAAACCAGAACAATCAACCCAACAATCGCCGAAAAATCAACCCAAGAACAATCGCGGAAGCACCCAAAAACTAATGGAAATTTCTGAAGAAAATCTGAAGAGAAAAAAAAAACTAGAAAAAAAAAACTATGAAATCTAATGAAAAACGGAACCACCAGAATCCATGGCGCGAGCTAGTGGCTCTGATACCATGTTAACTACATTGTAAAAGATGAAGAATTGGTACAGAGAAAGAGGAAGATGATAGAGAGAAACAAAAGAGATTTTAGAGAGAGAGAGTTTAGAGAGAGAAATAAGATTTGTATTGACTGACTAAATGAAGATTACACACACTGTTTTTATAAGAGAAATCCTAACAACCTTACTAACTATATTACTAACTGTATTTCTAACTGTATTACACTTGTACCCTTAATACTTCTCCCACCCGAGTAAATGAGATATGAACATAACATCAAAGTTACAATGTCATTCAATTTACGTCACTCATGACGCTAATATCATCTACTTTCGGTCTTGATTCCATTTCATCTATCTTGGTTCTAATCTACAGATTACTTTGAAAGTATCCCATGTTGAGTATGGAAGTCTTGTTTAGTGTTTAACATAAGCAGTGCATACATGTCCACTCATCGTTGATTGATTCTTCATTTACTTTGGTCTTTTGCTTGCCATTGTCCTTCTCATTTCCTCTGAAGTGGCCGCAAACGGTGAGCCTAATTTTCCCTTCTAATATTTTTAGAAATTGTATGGTGCTACCTCACCAAAGTTGCTAAGCAAATAAAGTTATATACACACAATTTGTGAGCTTAATTAGTTGTACTTTCCACGACAATAATACTATAACTTCATTTACCAAATGAATATACGCAAGTATTTTGCTCAAAACTAAATTAGGTTCTTAAATTCAGAATGATTTGAATAAATGAAACGTTGTCACGTCATTTAAACATATGTTCATTACATGACTCGCAGCTGCAGAGGCTACTACGAATCCCAATGGTGTACATGATGCCAAGTATGGTGGCGGGTACCAAGGAGATCCTGGGCGAGGCGGGTATGGTGGTGGGTATCAAGGAGACACTGGGCGAGGCGAGTATGGTGGCTACCCAGGTCGTGGGGGTTATGGTGGAGGAGGTCGTGGCAGAAATGGAGGAGGGCGTTGCTACTATGGTTGCTGCAGATGGAGTTACAGTGAAAAAGAGTGCGTAAGGTGCTGCAATCATGCTGGTCAAGCTGTTGATGCACAGCCTCACAACTAGTCCATTGGTCACTTAGGCTTCTGCATGCCCCATGCATGCAGTGTGCTATTAATTAACTAATTAAATTATATTATGTTGTATTGCATGTGCTTGATATGCTTGAAGCACTTCCCTCGGTCGTATTCCTATGTATGAATCGAATAAAACTTCACTAGCGAGAGGCAAGAAAAAATAAAGTTAATCACGAGTGCTAGCTGGGTGGAATATTTCTACTAAGTTATACACTCATGGTTTGACTGCTCTTTAATTAATTTTGTGATCAAATTCAAGTACTTGTGTAATGCAATGTCATCGATCGATGATAGACGAAATCAATGACAGATATAAGTAATGTTTGTATGTACTTTGCTCAGTCTCTTATGTTCTACTTTATTTTATTTTTCGGAATAGGGTTGGGAAATTAAGTTAGCGGGCTATGTGTTTAGAGAGAAAGAGCACATTAAAAACCTAGAGGAATGATACCATATGAATTTGGAGAATTATATAATTAAAATTATTACATAAACCTTAGGGGTTAAGATACAAGAGGTAACTTGGTTTATGAGATATTAAGAATACTGAAAATATAACTTTAGCCCCTGAAATTTAATTTTATCCACATAAGACCCATCATACGTTTTTTACTCAAATAAAACTCATTAACTAGATTCCACATCAGCAAATTCATTGATTATATTTGACTTTACACATTTAAAAAAATTTGATGCCCAAAACACCCATATTTGAATGTTTGATGTACACAATTAGTTCCATATACATTGTAACAGAGAATTAATGATTTTACGAAAATAAAAAATATAAATTTATCGCCTAATATATAATAACAACAAAACATGCCTAATATATGTAATAATACATGCTTAGCTAAGTCAACAAATTATATTTTACATATAAATGTACGTAAATTATTTCACACACATATATATAACAAAAAAAAAAAAAAAAAAAAGCCTGGTATACATAAAAGTTCATGCAAAACAATTTACCTACAAAAAATATTATTTGATTCAGTGCACCTACTATTCGAATTTTAAAATGTTAGATTGCTTAAAAAAAACAAAATAATTTCCCCATTATATGTAAAATTCATACAAAATAATTTACCTACATAATAAAGCAAACCCAATGTATGCAAAATACATGCAAAATAATGTACCTACATTAAAAAATATTATTATTCTATTCAATACTATTTTACCTATTCTTTTGTACATATAATAATAAAATGTGCTCAATATATATGATGATACCTACAAAATATATGTTATTTGCTCATCATAAATTTACATATAGGTAGATTAATTAGTATAATACGTTTGATCATATATGTAGTACTGTGCATATACATACATACATATATATATATATATATATATATATTTTTTTTTTTTTTTTGAACGTATAGTAGTACTATATATATAGGTAAACTATATACACACACACATATATATATATATATATATATATATATATATATATATTGAGCTTCTGGTAGTACTATATGCATTTGAACGTATATATGTATGTATATATATATATGTGTCTGTTATGGGTAATAATATGCAATAAATTATTTATTCATTGTAATTAAGGTGAGTAATAATATTTATTGATTTATTTTGAATATTGTGGTACAAGTTGTAAATATTTTGTATTAATAGGTCAATTACTTCCCTACATGACAATCACTTTTAAATTTGGGTTTTATTTGGATGTTTATAATCAGGTGGATTTTTATATAGGAAATAAGAGTTGTAAGGGTCTATATCTAAAGAACCCTTAAGAATACAAATACATACAACCAGGGTAAGTTATCATCGCCTAACTTTAGGAGGAGATAAAATCCTTAGAAGATTCTCTAACACTGCTCTTATTGGCTGGTATAGGAACACTACGATCTCTGTTCATCTTGGATGTCAGATATCCCTGAGGAGATCACCGGACTCATGCACCACACCACCACCATACTGCAAATATGTAGGAAACAATTTGCATAAGTTGATTCATTATATAAGAGTGTTTTAATATGTAAAAATTTAGAGGTGTTGTATATATTTTTCATAAGAAAACTTTACAAGAACTCAAACATTTTATATAGAAAATGAGAGAAGAAGACGGCTTCAATCACTTCAATCACTCCCTTAATCACTCCTTGAAACACTCCTAATCTATTTACAATAACAAGAAAGAAAAGTTCCTTAATTGAAGGAAAATGACAACATGACTAAGTATCCAGGATAAAACCCTAAACCCTAAAGGATAAAACCGCGTAAAACACTAACCCTAGCTGATAAGGGTTGCAGCTGTGAGAGTTCCAATAACCTTCGATAATCTCTATCTTCCAACACTCCCCCTCAAGCTAGATCAAGGGGATCCCTTGAGCCAAGCTTGGACAAAACCCAAATCTTAGATGAGAATTGAGTACTAACAAGTTTATGAAAGTCTTGGAATATATTTGCAAGCTCACTCTTAGATTTCAAAAAGTACAATCAAGTAATCCTTGTAAAATCATCAACAAAGGTTACAAAATACTTAAATCCATCAAATGACTCAAGGATTGGACCCCAAATATCTGAATGTATGATTTCAAAAGGATTACTAGCCCTAGACAAGGAGGGATCAAAAGGTAGCCTAGCAAACTTAGACAAGTGACATACATCACATTGCAACTTGTCTTTACACAGCTTGGGAAACAAAAAAGACATCACTTTTTCAGAGGGATGTGCCAATCTTTGGTGCCAAAGGTGTTGGTTCTGAGCTACATATGAACTAACTTGGAAGCCCTTGGATTGCTTGAAGTCTTTAGCTAGATAATATACTCCATTCAAAAAGAAACCTTCACCAATCGTCCTCTTGGTGGTGATGTCCTGAAAAACAACATTATGGGGAGAGACAATGGCTAGGCAATTTAGAGCGTTTGTGATGGTTCCAACAGATAACAACTTGAACGAAAAAGAAGGAACATAAAGGGCTACTGACTCGAGAAAGTTTGAAAGTAGTTTAATTTTTCCCTTTCCTACAACTGGTGCACCTTTTCCATTGGCTAGTGACACTTGAAAGTAGTTGGTTGGTCTTGTGATCCGTGGCACCTGAATCTATGATCCAATAATCATGCTCACTACTAATATTAAGGGCAATTGAGAATGCATTCATTATACCTGGAACATCTCCATGTGAAACACGGTCACTTTCAACTAGAAAACGAGCAAACTTTCCCAGTAAGGCAATGTGGTTCTTTTCTTCAGGTACAGAAGCTTCTTCACGCCCATTGTGCACCTGCCTTTTCTGGAGAAACGCAGAAAATTGATTGATCAGCTCTGCAGGGTTGGCTGTGAAGTTTGACATTCCCTTAGTTGTAGAGGTTGCTGCATGGTTGGCCCTCTGAGACGAGTAGCTCAGACTCCTTTGGGAGCCCTTATTCTTCCTTAAGGTCTTAGGTTTTAGCTTAAGATGGAGGATCCAGCACCTATCTCTAGTATGCCTCGTGGTGTCACAATAGTTGCATTTTAAGTCAGACCTTTTTCCTTTGTAAATCTTCGCATCAAATCGATTGTTGTTTGAGATGTAAGCCCTAGTTTCAGATATACTAGTCTTAGTCTCTTGACTCATTACTTTCTTCCTCACTTCTTCCCTTTGGATGATAGCACAGACTCCCGAGAAGGAAAGAAGTTCGGAGTTCATTAGAATATGGCTTCTAAGGTCTTCAAACTCTGGAGCCAAACTTGCCAAGAGTTGGAAGATCTTGTCCTCCTCAGCACACTTGATTAAAACAGTAACATCAGTGGTATGAGGAAGATAAACATCGAGCTCATTCCATATGCTTGTCAGGCTGCCAAGGTGTTTAACAAAAGGTTTTCTTGCCTGGTGTAGACTTGAGATGTCTTTCTTAAGTTGGAAGACACGTGCATCATTGTTTTGATTGCCATACATGTCTTGGACTTGATTCCATAGGTACATAGAAGATTCTGAATAGCTGAATATTTCAGAAATTCTTCGCTCCATAGAATTGAGTAACCAAGACATGACCAATTGGTCCTTACACAGCCACGCCTCATAGGTAGGAGAGGTAGTTTCAGGTGCCTTAATAGCACCATTGATATAACCAAGCTTGGATCTTCCTCCCAGTGCAAGGGAGATAGCCCTAGCCTAGGGAAGGTAGTTAAATTCATTCAACAGAACAGAGCTGACACGTTGGTTGGGGTTAACTTCAACGTCAGATTGAGCTGATGCAGCCAAGGAGCTTTCAGCTTCAGAAGAATTTATCTTCAACCATCTTGGCGTGAAAAACAGACGAAGAACACATAGCGGAACTAACAGAGATAGGAATTTAAGGTTCCTACTCTGATACCATGTAAAAATTTAGAGGTGTTGTATATATTTTTCATAAGAAAACTTTACAAGAACTCAATCATTTTATATAGAAGATGAGAGAAGAAGACGGCTTCAATCACTTCAATCACTTCAATCACTTCCTTAATCACTCATTGAAACACTCCTAATCTATTTACAATAACAAGAAAGCAAAGTTCCTTAATTGAAGGAAAATGACAACATGACTAAGTATCCAGGATAAAACCCTAAACTCTAAAGGATAAAACCGGATAAAACACTAACCCTAGCTGACAAGGGTTGCAGCTGTGAGAGTCCCAATAACCTCCGATAATCTCTATCTTCCAACATAATACAAAATTGATCAAGTGGATTCTAGTTCCTGTATTTTTTGTTTTAGAAGTTGGCCTAAGACTGTTCTTACATTTTCCACTACGTTAATTTGTACTTTCCGAACCTTCAGATCTTGAACTTTTTTCTCTTCGTTGCAATTTCAAAATCTTCGAAAACAAAAAATGAGTTTAATGGAGTCGAACCAATCCAAACCCTATACCTATATGTAACTGGTACATCTGTTGTGGCTTTCAAGTATAAATTTGATGGCTACTGATATGAGAGGTTCTTATCAAGGTTCTAAAAGACGTTAGGTGCTAGCTGGGTGGCGGGCTGGGGCCTATTTATTGGAAATAATAAAATGTAAAAGGAAAGTTATCTATTGTCTATCTAAGTGAGTCACAACCTAGGTAGGTGTCTAGGCGGGTTAGGCGGGTTAGGCGGGTTCCTAGGTGGTCTAGGCGGGCACCTCAGTAGGTCTAGGCGTCATTTCTTAATTTTCAAACACCTAGACATTAATCGGGATGGTGGCCTGCCTAGCGCCTCCTAGGCGCTAGGCGGGGATTTTTAGAACAGTGGTTCTTATGGGTCTACCTTGTGATACAAGAGTGTTGAACAAATGAAACTTATTGGAAAACACTCTATTCTTGGTGCCTACTCTTCTTGATAAGTGGAATGAGAACTTTGTAAGAATATGAGCATGAGTATGAATATGTGAACTTGGTTATAGGATTAGAGATTGAATAGGAAGTCTTGTTGGGAATGGATTTGTGAATCCATGTTGTAACTGGACTGCTATATGGAAGGAATTGGTTTTCTATATGGATTTTAATAGGTATACATATGGTGGCCTCTACTCTCGCAATGCATGCGCTCTGCTCCAAACTAAGACCTATTATTAGTTGAGCATCTTGAACACTGAAGAGAGGAGAAGGTGCACTGCGGCATTGTTGCAGAAAACAGACATGGCAACCGGTTCGAGTTCATCTACAGTTATGGTTCTTCTCTGTGCATTGGCTGATGAATTTTGGTTTGTGTTTTGATTACAGTGATTTATATTACTTTATCTTGGTTTAATGTTTATGCTAACATGTGGTATCAGAGCCTTGATTATAAGTCTATGAATTCTGTAATTCAATTCAATGGGTTCAAAAGCATAAATAAAAATTTAAGAAAATATACCTTTTTGTGGCGTTAGGGAATCGAACACGGGTTCATGTGTAAGGATTGCGAATAACGACAAAACTTGTTTAAAATATTATCGTTGGTTTTCAAAAGAATTTAATGTTGGATTTTCTGCAAATCCATTGGGAAGGGTTTTCTTTCGAATTGGGATTTTTCAATTAGAAACATCATTCATCAAAAAACATGCTCCGGGGTTATGATTCCCCAACCTCTAAATTAATATGATCAATTCAGATGATTATTTTCGCTGCGTTTTCTTCAAATTGGATCTGCATTAGGTATGTTTGATGATCTGCACTGATAAGTAATCTTAGGATATGAATGCTCAATCATGTTTGAGTATGCAGTTATCTTGTGGTTTGAAAATTCTAAGATGGATAATGATTACTATGCATGAGACATTTATTAGCTGTCTGTTGTTGCATATCTCATTCTAAACTTGTTGAATTTATGATAAGTCAATTTTTCTATGTATGCTTATCAACTATATGTTGTTAAGTCTATATGTATGAATTATTGATGTGAGTTGTGATGTGCAATCTGCAAAAGGAAATCAGGAACCTAACTGGTTCATGTTTGTGATTTCATCTGCAGCATCTGCAATATCCTTGAAGACTTTAAACTTAACAAATATCCTGATTCTCGTTGGAGGGAGTAACTACAAGAAATGGAGGAGAAAAATTAGACTACTATTGACAATCAATGAGTATGATATAGCCATTGATACTCCAAAACCAGTGATCAAAGAACAAACTACTAGAGCAGAAAAATGAGACTATGAGAGGTGGACAAGAGCAAATAAAATTGCACTTTCAATCCTTGAAAGTGGGATGACTGACACAGTTAGAAAAGGAATTAAAAAACATGAGTTGGCTGCAGAATACTTGAATGTGATAGAGAAAAAGTTCAAGGAGTCACATAAATCAGAGATCAGTCAATACATGTCACTTTTGACAACCTACAAGATTGATAATACTGGTTCAATTAGGGATCACATTATGAAGATGACTGATGCTGTAGAAAAGTTAAACTCCATGGATGTCAATATTGGTGAAAAACAGTTGGTCTTTATGATTCTGCAGGCTTTCCCAAACAAATATTCTCAACTGAAGGTGTCCTAACACACAAGATAAAAGTTGGGATGTAGATGAGCTCATTGCACAGTGTGTTCAAGAAGAAACTTGACAGAGAAAAGAGAGGGAAATGAAGGAAGTTTAACAATGCTGGAAATAATCTAGGTAAGAACTTCAAGCACCCTAAACCTCAAGATAAGACTGCTGTTTCTGCTAAGATATTTGAAACTTCTAAAGGATCTAACAATCTTAAACCAAAGGTTAAAAATGTTGCTAAACTTAAGTGATTTTTTTTTGCCAAAAAAAAAACAAAAACTTAAGTGATTTTTTTTGCAAAACTCGAGGTTATTTAAGAAATCAATGTGAACTTTTTAAGGACTATCTGAAAGTCAATGGAAAAGATATAGTTAATGTCTATGTAGAGTCAAACTTGGTTTAAGTTCCTACTGATTCATGGTGGTTTGACACTGGTTGCACAATGCACACAATCAATTCACTACACGGTTTTGAAAAACAAAAAGATTCAAGTTTTAACTGTTATAATGTTTTTGTGGGGGAAGGAACAAAAGTGGAAGTTAAGGCTGTTGGGACAGTCAAGTTAAAATTGTCTTCTAGTTTTGTTTTACAATTGCATGATGTTCTCTATGTGCCAAAGATGAGGAGAAACCTAATTTCAGGCTCTAAACTTGTGAAACATGGGATTTCATTCCTAGGTGATAATGATTGCTTGAAAGTTTTTCAAAAGGGTTACCTTGATTCGATTTTAGGTACTGCCAGTTTGGTAGACAGTCTATGGCAATTAGAATGTAGTGTGATTTTGAATGAGCATCATGCATTGCATACAGGCACTAAGAGAATGCTAGACCACACGCTCGTATTGCATCCGTAAAACGTTCATTGTAACTTCAAATCTGATTCCGCTTGCACCCACACGCTCGTAGCGACGAGTGCCACAAGGATACGCCAAGGAAATAAACCTTACGTGACCCGACAATACGGTGAAAAAAAAGTCAACGTTTTACCTTGAAAGACATTTTCGTAAATTCACACATTAATATTACAAAAACCTTAATAATTGGGGACGGATCGTTACACATGTATTGTTCTCTCTTTTCCTTCCTCTATATGCTCTCATTTTATAGGCAAAAGGTTACTGTAATAACACGAATTACTATACAAAATTTCCTCAAATGAATAGTCAAATACTATGCATGAATAGTAACTTGTATGTTTTTCTTCATACGAATAGTAACCCATATGTTTTTCTTCATATGAATAGTAACCCATCTGATTTTTCTTCATATAAATAGTAACCCATTTTATTTTTCTTCATATGAATTGTAACCCATCATATGAATTATAACCCATCTTATTTTCTTCATTCATATGAATTGTAACCCATCTGATTTTTCTTCATATGCATTATAACCCATCTGATTTTTCTTCATATGAATTGTAACCCATTTGATTTTTCTTTTTTTTTCCTCATATGAATACAAACCCATTTGATATTTTTCTTCATATAAATAGTAACCCATTTGATTTTTTTCTTCATATGCATGCTGAGCTCAAACAACACAAATTGGTGTAAGCATTTTCCTTGTTGTCAACTCCTTGATTTAAGGAGAGGAGATTGAGGTATGTTGATGTAAGTCTACTAGACTAGCCTTTCTGGGGTTTTTCAAGGAGTTTCCTGGATGTCTTCGTGCACTGTAATGTGCACCGAATCCTTCTCCTTATATATCTCTTCCTCCTTTTTGTAACCTTACGATTTTACCTTGCAATACAAGATAGAACTACACTTAAAAGTCAATACATAATGACTGGTGTCGTCTACTAAACGCCCTTATTTTGTCGTTCAGTAGTATCTTCCGGCATATAAACAGGTGATCGCCAAAGCTTAGAGCATTCCCATCTTTCTTTGTGAGAATTTTGAGCAGCATACGATTTCGAGAAATCATGAAATATTTCAAGTCTTTGATTTTGCTAGGCCTTCTGCTTGGCACCCTGGTTCTCGTCTCTTCCACTGGTGCAGCTGAGACATCCAAAGATGAGAACAAAGGTTAGTTAATTATAGTGTGGTGTGTCTGTATACAAAAATATACAAGATATGTATCCTTTACTCTGCGTATTGACACTGATTTATGAACGTATATACACAAACATATATAACATTGTTATCTGATTACGTACTGTCAAACTATGAAAATCTCAGACTTCCAATGACTAGCTTAATTTTTTATAACGCAGCAACAGAGTCAAAAGCAGTAGACGATAGCACTGAAAAAAAACCTCCTGGATATGGCGGCTGGGGAGGCTGGGGAGGAGGTGGTTGGGGGGGCAGAGGTTGAGGCTGGAGGAAAGGCAGTGGTGGAGAAAACTAAAGCCAGATGCCTTCATCAGTCTCAAAAGACTACTTTATGAGAACTATGCACATATATAAGTAGTAGAACACCGTCCGTGCTAGGAAATATGAATAAGCTGCATGCATGCATGCCATCATGTTCATATGTAATGTTCCAATCATGAGCAACAGCGCATGAGTGCAGTCCCATTATTTCATGCACTCTGCGAAAAAAAGGGCTAAGAACACAATTAAGCGTTATATATCGTACTCTACTAGCTAGTAATGCCCGCGCGTTGCTGCGGGATTACAAATTGCATGAATAATTATGTATCATTCTCTTCAAACAGTTTCTCTAATTATGAGTTTTATTAAACAGGAAATAAGACTATTTTTTTGTCACAGAATTAGCATTTTCTATGCATCGAAGCAAGTGGTAATTATTAAAATGAATATGTTAACATACAACATAAAATCTAATAACCTGAATAATAGAATTTTAATTGACATCAACAATCAGAAACACAATTGTAAATATAAAGTTGGGTGATTTACATGGTTACCTAGACATAGAGAAATAAAAAGTAGATCAAAATTAAGGATTGACTTGAGCTTGGAGTTCACAAAATGCTTTTAAGAGTAGTAAATGTTATGTTGGATTGAGTTCCTTGTAATGAAATACTCTTCTCTGCACAAACTGCACGAATAAAATTCCAACTTTCAACCACCCATAAGTTAAATAATTAAGCTAAGCAAATACACAGTAAGCACTGCACAATCACAGTAATAACAATTTTCTAATAGCATTACATTTATCAATTACTGTGCACAGGAATTTCAAAAATGGATAACTAAGTTGTAATTTAAGATCTTTGAAATTGCAATTTTATAAGTCACTAAACCCAAATTACAAATCGTGCAGTCAATCTCACAACGCTCCTTATTACACATCGAAAGTTAAAAAAACAATATAGTTTCTTTGAGATCTGTAAGTGGAAGTAGCTCATTGAACGCCTTTAGGAAGCACTGCAACACCTTTTGGAACCTTTGCCTCATTCTGGTCCAGAGTGCAAAATGCGCAAGCAGTTTAAGCATTTCCCAGCACCACAGAGCATCGTATTTCCTATTATTAATCCACAATGCCTCTTCCAGCTTTGAAATAGCTGCTGGGCAAACAAACACAAATCTACATTTATAAATTCAAACTCCCAAATAACTAAATGGAAGAAGTCCCAAATTTATATTTTCAACTACGAGATAAAACGTGGAGAATTCCTACGTCTAAAATAATTAATCCCAAAAAAAATGAAATATTTCAGGAAAATTCAAAGTTAGCACCTTGAGTTAGCTTCTTTGATTCCAGTACATTCCAAAACTAAGACAGATTGCTCTCCGCTTCCTCTCATAATACACACATGCAGTTTCTGTTTTTTTATCAGGTAAAGCATAGTCTATTTTTTTGAATCACAATTAACATTTATTAACAGAATTTTTAAATCATATATCCAATCTCACAGGGAGATCACAATCAAACAATTGGTATTTGGCAGTGAAACTTAAAAACCAAAACTGCACTTTAATGTCCTAGAGAGAACAAAATTGCAAGCAAAAGTAGAATATTGAAACAATATCGTGATAGTCACGAAATAAGTTTATGGTTTGCTAATATTGATTATTAGGTTCTAAGTTGGTCCCAATTTATCATTTTCTATTAAGCTGAAAGTGTAAACATTTTGGTACTTACCAAGAAAAAAGCAATTAATTATTTGATGCTACTTACAAAACCTATTGGCATATATAGGCTTTGATTAAAAGGTTAAGTATTTACCAAAAGATTCCAGCTGCAAAATGCATGGAAGGTCTACAAAGTGTTTGATAAATCCAGAATTTGATTCTTTCTTTTCCTCAAGTTTCCTTGCACCCCAAAAAAAGAAAAGCAATTTAGTGCCAAACTTTAAAAAGAACCTGTAAAATCCAGAGCAAGCATTAAAGAAAGTTAACAGTGTAGGACATAAATGGTTACCCAAATAAAAAAGGAAAGATGTTTCCTAGGTATACTTCAGAGTATTCTAAAAAAAAAGAAAGATGTTTCCTAGCTATATTTTAAGCAGGCTCACATACACAGAACATATCATTTCTACCATGCACATAAGTCAAACAAAAGCATTAGAGCCAATAATAACACAGAATTATTCTATCTTTGGAAAAAAAAAAAAAATAATAACACAGAATTGAAAACCCATTAACCAATTTATTAACATATTTTTGTGTAGATCGCTACCTCTGTATTCTTAATTTATCAAATTCATTAAAATTACTAATTCTCTTATATCTGACAATACCCCTCCCACTCCAGAATGATAAGAAAAAAGAAAGAAAAAAAAAATCTCAATTTCTTACATCTCACAAAGAAAAGAAAATGCATGTCCATTTTAGCTCTTAAAATCGAAAGAAAATATCAGGGTTTCTTAGTTTCTTACCCAAATCCACCAATTTGAACAGTTTAATATCGAACCGTTCATTGTCGCTAGTTATACTAAAGTATCAGGGTTTTTTGTTATTAATATCGATAAAACTCGATGGAGACCTCTCAAATCATTCATTATGCATATTGATGTCATTTTAATATCGAACCTTTTAGGAATCTAAGCTCATCAAAGCGTATTTCTGACAAAATATATATACCAAAGCGACAATTTCACAAGATACAACCAAAAAGGGTAAAAGTACAACAATGAAACGACTTTTCATTCCCAATGGCCAATTTTATAGGATTCAAGCCATACATGGGAATCAAGAGTATTGAAGCTGTTAGGCATAAAACATAGGTACTGATTGATGGAAATGGCCAAAATATAAGATAGATAAGAAGAATGTTTACTCACTTTCTGAAAGTGACTTTCTGCTATAAAACTTAATGAGCTTAAGGAACAATATTCATAAGCAGGAAAGCCATTAACTTTGGAAAGATTGTTCCCTCTTGAAGATACAGCCGATCATTCGTGTACTCATCAAATTCAGCCACCATTGCAATCATGTACCACACCTTTCCTGAAAGATCTCTCCCGCATTTCCAAACGGTTAAAAATGTATAATTTCACTTATCATGAAAGACCGAGGAGATTACAATGATTATAGTCTGGTGTAAGCAAACCCGATATACTACAACTGATGCATACAATCCAATTAACATGTTCATGAAAATTGCCAACACATAACTTGAAACAACCACAATTAGCTACAGAAGGATTGTCAAACCACCAATAAGGATGCAAGCTATTTCAAGAAATGGACCTTCTTGAGTAATCAGATCATGAATCAGTCGATACCAGCCTTTAAGCAACATATAGGGACTCTTTACAACAGCAAGTATAATGTAAATAGAATCTCCACGATCAGCCAAAACACGCCAACTATATTACATTCCAGAATGTGAATCAACCTACAATATGTCCCCGAAAAGAATTGAGTTCGGATTAAAACCGCTCTTTTAGGCAATGTTATTTCAAATGTTTATATTTGGCTACTGCTACATAATTTGATGACAGAAGCAAAACAATTCGAGTCACTAATTAGTAATTACAACACGATTACCTTATGGTTCGATTCAAATGTTTATACTTGGCAAAATCAATCACGAATGACTATTCGTATGTATTTAAGATCACCAATTAGGCAGAATTACTCATGACTAACAATATAGGCACCCAAGCATCCCATGACACACTATGACTGATAACATGCACAAATATCCCAATAAACCTGCAGATTAGTACAAATAATAAAAGAGTGTTTGATGTTGAATGTCGAAAATACATAAAGAAAGCAGGTGGACAAATATACATTTCCAAATAGATCGAAATTGCGATCAGATGGGGATCCATAGAATTCCAGCCATACATGGGAATCAAGAGGATTGAAGCTGGCAGGCATAAAACATAGTTACTGATTAATAGAAATGGAAGTGTTTACAAAATATAAGATAGAAAATAAGAAGAAAGTATACTCACTTTCTGAAAAGTGACTTTGAAGGCAAGGACACAACCGATACATACTTCTTCATTGAACCCAACCTTTCAACAGAAAGCTAATAAAGGAAAACAGCAGTCTTGTCAATTTCCTCATCGCTCAAACCAAGCATAATATTCTTTTCATTAAATTTAAACAGCATTATGTCAAATTCATAGATGTCACCTCAAGGCCCAATGTTACCTTGAGTACAGAGAGCAAAAGCCCCAAAATCTGAAGGAAAACAAAAGTCTCCCAAGTCTAAAAACAAAACCAAATTAAACACGAAAATACATAGTTCGAGGTTAGAAACAAAAACCCCCAAAATTACAAAAACGAAATTTGAAAACAAAACCTATTTTTAAATCCAAATTTACACATCTAAACACATAATATTCAAAACACAAAATTATTCCGGGGAAGAACTCACAGAAAACAATACCTTTTAGGGGCTAAGTTTTTCTTTGAATCGACACCCGATTCACTATTTTCAGCGAGAGGACGTTATGGTTTGTAGTTTCAGAGTAAAAGTATTGAAGAAACAATCGTTTTCAGCAAGAAAGTGAAAGAGAGAAGTCGAGGTTTGAGAGCGAGAGAAGGGTGAGAGAGAGAGAGAGAGAGAGAGACGAACCTTCTTGCATGCTTGAGAGAAAGCTTCGCCTTTCCACCATTGTATTGAAGCAGACTGACACGTGGATCTCTGGGGCAAGTTTGCCATTTAACTGTACTAATGAGGAAAAAGAACGGGAAAAAAGAGAGCTAACTGGGGGCATTTCCACCCTTTTACTATTTATGAACAGTGTCATCGTTAATTGAATTTTAGTATATACTAGCAGAGAGGAATTTCTCTTAATAAGTGCATATTTTATCTTAATATTACATAATTACTGTTTTTGTCCTCCTTATGTAAATATTGTGTATCAAAAGTGAGGGTAAAATAGAAAAAATAAGTATATGATTGTCATTTTGTCAAAAAAAAATGGTAAAATAGGGATATCATTGTCATTTTGTCAAAAGATATAAAATTACTATTTTGCCCTTCTCATGTCAACATTGTGTATTCAAAAGTGAGGGCAAAATTGGAAAAAAAATAGAAAAAAAAGTTGACAATGGCTCTTTTCTTAACAGTATAGATAGATAATGTTAAAAGTACACTAAAATTTTGAACAATGAACCACTTAAGGATTACAAGATTATTACTTATACAACAACGATAGTAAGCTTTTCAAAATAACACCTTAAAATGTACAAAATTGCTAGTCTTATCAAATTTACTTTAAAATGTGTCGTTTTAAAGTTTCTCTTAAATGTATTGGACTCCATCAAAGTTTTTCAGAGCATTTTCACCAAATTCAATTAGCCTAATTATCAACTTTAAATTCATCCAAAGCATAAGAATTAGAGTAAACTATATATTTGGTATCTGAAATTTTACAATGGTTTAGGTTTTGTCTCTGAACTAAAAATTAATTAATTTTAGTCGCTAAATATATTTATTTAAGGTAGATCATTGATTCTTCTATAGACCATTTATTCTTCTGCGTTAAAGTTTCTGTCAAAATTGATCTGATTTTTTATTACAAAAATTTTGAAAATTAGTTAAATGAAAAATTAACCAAGTTTTGTTTGCCTCCAGCCACCCGCAACCACCCCATGTCCCCGGCCTCCTACCTCGCTCCCGCCATCCAATTCCACCCTAGGCCCTACCTCCAACAATTCGCCCCACCCCTTACCTCTAGGCTCCCACATCCATACCACCCTTAGCTTTTATTGAAAGTAAAATCGGTTGTCATTTGAAATCCCATTTTAGGAGAGAGAGAGAGAGAGAGAGAGAGAGGTGGAAATAGGTGTTGGTGAGGTCGCATGAATTTGCTTGGAAGGTTGGGGAGGAAGAGAGAGAGGAGAGAGGTCTGGGTATGACCTCAATTTTAAAATTTTCAAATATCAGTTTGGGAGCGTTATCTATAAAAATGAAAACACAAAATATATTTTATAGAACTCTACTAGTTTTTTTTTTTTTTTGGAGTAAATGTACGATATACATACAAATAGGATATGGTGCATACAGAGAGATTACATATGATTACTATCCTCAACTAAAAAGTCTATTATTATATCGGGAGATTCCTCGAACCAAGCTATTGGAGTATCGAGAGTTAAACCCAGTCTAGCCAATCAGAGTGTCGAAGATCATGACAGCATTCTTAGGTATTGTAATATTTCAAGGATCTAGGGACAAGTTTGATCAGAATAAGGAATGAATTAATTGCGAAGAAAGGAGGTTCAGAGTCCTAAGTTTGGTAGGAGTGGCCGAATCAGGTTTATCCGGTAGTCTGGATCAGGGAGTGAAATACAATCCGAGTGGGACTCTACCTCGGCACCAGGTGAAAACTACTCCTATAAATAGAAGAAGGTTTGCAACATTCAAAATTCTCCTCAACTCAACACAATCCACAAATCTGCCTTGCATTTCTATCTCTACGCGAAACTCTCTCATCTTTGAGAACAACTTTATCTTCCCTAACCTCGTCAAGCACATCTTATAGTTTCCATTGGACAACTCTGTGGTTGACAATCGGCAACATCTTATAGTTTTTATTGGACAACTCTGAGCTGTAGAGTCAGGCTAACGTGGAGCATCTTACAGTTTGTATTGGACAACACTACTCTAAGTTTGGTTGACTACCTATCCAAGTCTCTATCAACAAGGGTTCTTTGAGTCCTTGTTGGAAGAGGTCGTTTTATTAGCGAAGTGAGGTGTTACCAGGTTACATTGTTCGACACATTGAAAACCAAACCTATTTTATGATTTGATATTCACAAGTACATTTCAGAGTTTGGTGATGAGTCCATATTATACCATATTTTACCCTATTGGTTATTTTGGTAGAATTTTGATAATTTGTTATATATTTTCAATGTAAGACATTCGACTTCCTTTGGAGAAAAAAGTGATCAAACAGATGGATTTTAGAGTGATTTTAATTGAAGGATGTTTGTGTGCCTTTCAAGATGATTGTGTCAAAATTTTCTACCAAGCCGTTTTACCGTGGCGATGAAATTAAGGCCCAGTGCGCAGCTTTACCAGATTGATGCTTCTAAACGTTTTGGGTATTTTGGAAGTCAATATGGTATATTTTGAGAAAGATTCCTTCTGAAAATTTATAGGGGACGTTTTCAGCTTTTAAAAGAGACATTTTGGGACCAAATCGGAGTTGATTTGGTCGGTCAAAAGTCCGATTTTCTGTGAAGTCCGAATTTAAGTTCAAATAGGAAACCTTTTATTTTCTGTTTTATTATTTTATTATGTTTCCTAGTTTTATTCTAAGACATTTTTAGGGTTTTATTTTTTAGTAGTATAAATAAAGCTTTTTAGCCATTAGGTTAAGAGAAGAACGCACACACTACTTTAGAGGGTTTCTGAAGTTTATTTTCTAGGTGTTTTCTATTCTTGTTTTTAATAATATTTTGTTTTATGATTGTTTGTAACTAATTTCCATTTGCTAGGACGATGCCTTGAGCCTTAGCATGAATATGTAGTTTTTATTTAATTGCTTATGATATTATGCATGCATGCTTTGAATTATTAATTATTGTGCTTAAACTGTCTCTATATCTTAATGCTTAGCTACCATTAGGATGTTTGGATAAGTAATCGGATGCAATTCGGTCGGAATACCACCAGGGAATTGAGTATTGCTTCTTGTGATTAATAGTTGTAATTTCACCTATGATGAATACCACGTCTTAGAGGTTGCATTGTTTTTCAAAGGGTTTTCACAGAGCGTAATGAGTCATGCATGTTTATATTTGATCTAAATATCAAATACGGGTTCTTGCGGCGTTAGGGAATCGAACACGGGTTCTTGTGTAAGGGTTGCGAATAACGACAAAACTTGTTTAAAATATTATCGTTAGTTTTCAAAAGAATTTACTGTTGGATTTTCTGCAAATCCATTGGGAAGGGTTTTCTTTCGAATTGGGGCTTTTCGATTAGAAACACCATTCATCAAAAAACATGCTCCTGGGTTATGATTCCCCAACCTCTAAATTAATATGATCAATTTGGATGATTATTTTTGCTGATTTTTCTTCATATTGGATCTGCATTAGGTATGTTTGATGATCTGCACTGCTTCATCCTTGTTTGCCAAATATTTCGATGAACATTGAGTCATAGTTTTCTGTTAAATTTTGATAAGTCTAAATCTTGATAACAAATTCAACATAGGCTCAATCTAATTGAAATCAATGATAAGTAATCTTAGGACATGAATGCTCAATCATGTTTGAGTATGCAGTTATCTTGTGATTTGAAAATTCTAATGCAGTTTTATTTTTCTGCTGAATGATGGATAATGATTACTATGCATGAGACATTTATTGGCTGTCTCTTGTTGCATATCTCATTCTAAACTTGCTGAGTTTATGATAAGTCAATTTTTCTATGTATGTTTATCAACTATATGTTGTTAAGTCTATATGTGTGAACTATTGATGTGAGTTGTGATGTCCAATCTACAAAAGGAAATCAGGAACTTAACTGGTTCATGTTTGTGATTTCATCTGCAGCATCCGCAATATCCTTGAAGACTTTAAACTTAACAAATATCCTGATTCTCGCTGGAGGGAGTAACTACAAGAAATGGAGGAGAAAAATTGGACTACTATTGACAATCAATGAGTATGATATAGCCATTGATACTCCAAAACCAGTGATCAAAGAACAAAGCACTAGAGCAGAAAAATGAGACTATGAGAGGTGGACAAGAGCAAATAAAATTGCACTTTCAATCCTTGAAAGTGGGATGACTGATACAGTTAGAAGAGGGATTAAAAAACATGAGTTGGCTTTAGAATACTTGAATGTGATAGAGAAAAAGTTCAAGGAGTCACATAAATCATAGATCAGTCAATACATGTCACTTTTGACAACCTACAAGATTGATAATACTGGTTCAATTAGGGATCACATTATGAAGATGATTGATGCTGCAGAAAAGTTAAACTCCATGGATGTCAATATTGGTGAAAAACAGCTGGTCTTTATGATTTTGTAGGCCTTCCCAAACAAATATTCTCAACTGAAGGTGTCCTATAACACACAAGACAAAAGTTGGGATGTATATGAGCTCATTGCACGGTGTGTTCAAGAAGAAACTCGACAGAGAAAAGAGAGGGAAATGAAGGAAGTTTAACAGTGCTGTGAACTTTATGCAAGGAGGGAAATGAAGGAAGTTTAACAATGCTGGAAATAATCTAGGTAAGAACTTCAAGCACCCTAAACCTTATGATAAGACTGTTGTTTCTGCTAAGATATTTGAAACTTCTAAAGGATCCAACAATCTTAAACCAAAGGTTAAAAATGTTGCTAAACTTAAGTGATTTTTTTTTGCAAAACTCGAGGTTATTTAAGAAATCAATGTGGACTTGTTAAGGACTATCTGAAAGCCAATGGAAAATATATAGTTAATGTCTGTGTAGAGTCAAACTTGGTTAAAGTTCCTACTGATTCATGGTGGTTTGACACTGGTTGCACAATGCACACAACCAATTCACTACACGGTTTTGAAAAACAAAAAGATTCAAGTTTTAACTATTATAATGTTTTTGTGGGGGAAGGAACAAAAGTGGCAGTTAGGGCTGTTGGGACAGTCAAGTTAAAATTGTCTTCTAGTTTTGTTTTACAATTGCATGATGTTCTCTATGTGCCAAAGATGAGGAGAAACCTAATTTCAGGCTCTAGACTTGTGAAACATGGGATTTCATTCATAGGTGATAATGATTGCTTGAAAGTTTTTCAAAAGGGTTACCTTGATTCGATTTTAGGTACTGCCAGTTTGGTTGACAGTCTATGGCAATTAGAATTTAGTGTGATTTTGAATGAGCATCATGCATTGCATACAGGCACTAAGAGAATACTAGATAATGATAGTTCTTACATCATTTGGCACAAGAGACTAGGCCACATTTCAAAAGAAAGAATTACTAGGTTATCAAAAGAAAAGTTGATTCCACCACTTGATTTATCAATTGAAATTGATTGTGTCGATTGTTTCAAAGGAAAACTCACTAATTTTCGAAATCTTGAAGCCAAAAGGAGTAAAAGTTTACTTGAGATAATTCATACAGATGTTTGTAGTCCTTTTCCAACTAAAACAATTTGTGGAAATAGTTATTTTGTTAACTTTATTGATGATTTTTCAAGATTTGGTTACACCTTTCTCATAAATGAAAAGTTAACAGTCCTCAAATGTTTCAAAATCTTTAAGACTGAGGTAGAAAAGCAACTAAATAAGATCATTAAGATTGTTAGATCAGATAGGGTTGGAAAGTATTTTGGCAAGTACACAGAGTTTGACCAACAGAAGGGTCCATTTGCCATATACCTTGAAGAACAAGGCATTGTGTCTCAGTATACAACACCGGGCACACCATAGCAAAATGGTGTGTCAGAACGAAGGAATAGAACACTAATTGACATGGTAAGAAGTATGATGTCAAGATCAAGATTACCTGGATTCCTTTGGGGTGAACCTTTCAAGACTGCAAATTACATACTTAACAGTCCCTAGAAAACCAGTTTCAACTACCCATTTTGAAATCTGGCATGGAAGAATACCAAGTTTTAGGCATTTTCATGTTTGGGGATGCAAGGCAGAGGCTAGGTTCTATAATCCAGAAGAAAGAAAGTTGGACCCGAGGACATAATCATGTTATTTCATTGGTTATTTTGAGAAATCAAAAGGCTTTAAGTTCTATTGTGCACAAGCTCACACCAGCATTAAAGAAACTCATAATGCAAGGTTTTTTGAGGATCAAGATGTCTCACACTTGACAATTGAGAATTTCATTTTTGAAGAAATTGAACAGCATCAATCTGAAGAACCTTCAACTGAATATTGTCTAGTTTTGGTGTTACCTTAGTCCAATGATCAAGTCACAGATCATGAGTGACCTGATCAATTAGAAGAGCATCAAGAGACTGCTAAAATGGAAGATATGGAAGCTGAAACAAATCAACCTATACTAGATCATACTAAAACTGTGCAAGTTCAACCTGAGACTAAGAAGTCTACAAGGGCAAGAAAACCTGCAATTTCGAAGGATTTTCTTTGTTATCTTCAAGAAAGTGATTGCAATATTGGAGACATTGATGATCCAATAACTTATTCACAAGCAATGAAGAGTTCACAGTCAGTTTTGTGGAACAATGCAATGAAGGAGGAGCTGGAATCAGTGTACAAGAATCAAGTCTGGTTGTTAGTGGAACCAAGGTCTAATATAAAGCCTATAGGGTGTAAATGGGTATATAAGACTAAGAGGGATGCAAAATGACAAATTGAAAGGTATAAAACTCGACTAGTTGCTAAAAGGTTCACTTAGAGAGAAGGAATCGACTATAATGATACATTTTCACCCGTGTCCTCCAAAGATTCACTAAGACTCGTTATGGCAACAACTCACATTTTGATCTAGAATTACATCAAATGGATGTAAAAACAGCTTTCCTCAATGGTGATTTTCAAGAAGATATTTACATGGTTTAACCCCCTGGATTTATTGAAAGGGGGAAGTAGAATATGGTTTGTAAGTTGAAGAAGTCAATCTATGGTCTCAAGCAAGCTTCCAGACAATGATACTTAAAATTTGATCAAGTGGTCACTTCTAATGGCTTTGTTGAGAACAAACTCGATGATTGCATCTATTTAAGTTCAAAGGGACAAAGTTTATAATTCTAGTCCTGTATGTTAATGATATATTACTTGCTAGTTCTTGCATTCAGTTGTTAAAAGAAACAAAGACATTACTGAGTGCAAATTTCGAAATGAAGGACCTTGGTGAAGCACATTTTGTTCTGGGAATTAAGATTGCTAGAGACAGAAATTGGAAATTGTTAGGGCTCTCACAGAAAGGTTACATTGAAAGAATTTTGACCAAATTCAATATGGAAAGCTGCAATGGTTGCCATGTACCAGTGAACAAAGGGGATCAGTTGTCAAAGGAACA
The DNA here is from genome assembly GCA_036320875.1 of Cotoneaster glaucophyllus. Classification (NCBI taxonomy): domain Eukaryota; kingdom Viridiplantae; phylum Streptophyta; class Magnoliopsida; order Rosales; family Rosaceae; genus Cotoneaster; species Cotoneaster glaucophyllus. Next base: position 7,123,547 of record CM070068.1, read on the forward strand.
ATGTCCTAGAACTGAAGTCAAGAAGATGTCTGAAAAGCCATATGCATCACTTGTTGGAAGCTTGATGTATGCAAATGTTTGTACAAGGCCTGACATTGCATATATAGTAGGGATTTTGGGAAGATTTCAATCCAATCCAAGGGAAATACATTGGAGTGCTACCAAGAAAGTTCTAAGGTATCTACAACAAACCAAAGGCTATATGTTTGTGTATGGTAAAACAGAAGAACTTGAATTAAAAGGGTACACCGATTCTGACTTGGCAGGTGATTTAGATGACAGAAAATCAACTGGTGCATATGTTTTTCTATTTGGTGAAGGTGCAATGTCTTGGAAAAGTGCCAAGCAAACTGTCATTGCAACTTCTACCATGGAGGCAGAATTTGTGGCATGTTTTGAAGGAATGAAGCAGAGAGTTTGGTTGATGAATTTTGTGGAAGAATTTGAGGATTTTGAAATCAATACAGAAGCCTTTAAAAATGTATTGTGACAATAATTCTACAATTTTCTTTGCAAAGAACAACAATAGGACTTTTGCTTCAAGGTTGATGGATGTTAAGTTTCTGAAAGTAAGGGAAAAAGTCAAGCAAGGAACCGTTGATGTGCAACATATTAGCACAAGTTTAATGGTTGCTGATCGTTTGACCAAAGCCTTGCCTGTTGGTGTATTCAAGATACAAATCTCAAGAATGGGTGTGCTCGAGTCTTTTGAGCAGTGGGAGTAGTGTTTATTTCAATAAAGACAGTTGCAATAATAAAGTTGAGAAGTACTGCTATTGTGAAGTTCAAAGAGCTGGTATAGCAGTGATGTTCTTCTCTTAAGTTAAGTTTTCTGGTTTAGCTAGTTAGTATAATTATGAGCTAGTTTTAATTGTATTAGGAGATTCAATTTTTGTAATTGATTGGTCAGATATATATATATATATATATATATGTGTGTGTGTGTGTGTGTGTGTGTGTGTGTGTGTGTGTGATTTTGAATTTAGTTTGATGCTTTGGGAATCTTTGTGATTTGACTTGAGCAGTTGTTTAAATTCATGAGAATTGCTAGAAGACAGTTTTGTAATGAACTTGATTGTTTTGGAATTGAGTTGAGAAATAGTGAGAGTGGATATTTAGGTCCACTAAATTCACTTTGATCATAATGTTATACGTGCAGATTGAACATAAGTAATCTGGAAGCATCAGTTGCATGTTGGTTGTGACTATAAGCTTTTAGATTCTGTGTTTTGAGATGCACAGATAGATTGTTTATGATGTTGCTCAAAAGACTTAGTGATCACCCTATTATAATCCTAATCTAACTAGTTTTCTTGGTTCATACTTGCTCAAGTGGGAGAATGTAAGAATATGAGCATGAGTATGAATCTATGAACTTGGTTATAAGATTAGAGATTGAATAGGAATCTTGTTGGGATTGGATTTGTGAATCCATGTTGTAACTGGACTGCTATTTGGAAGGAATTGGTTTTCTATATGGATTTATCAGGGAAATCCTTACAATATTTGGCTAGGATTATGTAGTATATATATGGTGGCCTCTGCTCTCGCAGTGTATGCGCTCTACTCCAAAATAAGACATATTGTTAGTTGAAGAGAGAGAAGGTGCACCGTGGCATTATTGCAAAAAACAGACATGGCAATTGGTTCGAGTTCATCTACAGGTATGGTTCTTCTCTGTGCATTGGCTGACGGATTTTGGTTTGTGTTTTGATTACAGTGATTCATATTACTTGATCTTGGTTTATTGTTTATGCTAACAAACTTGACATTCGAAGAGGGTGTAAAGCTGTTGGAGAAAGCCATGCTTGTTCTTCTCTATCGAGATCGATATGCTGTCAACAAGCTTCAGTTAGAAAAAATCACTGAAGAAGGTGTAACAATCTCTCAGACCTACTCTTTGGAGATTATTATGGGTTTTTCTGCTTTTGAAAATCCTGACATTGGGTGCTGAAAAATCATGGTAGTTCATAGAGGCGCCCCCAGGGGCAAAAAAAGTAATATTTAAAGGAATGTCTGTTTTTTGTTGAATTATGTGGGCAAAAAAAACAAGGAATTTTCAGCGAGTGTTTTGCATTCTTTAATCACAAGCGTTAGCAAATTCTACGTGAAGTAGCACTTGGATCAACGGGATGAATAACATTCCAGCTTGTGTAAATTAGGATATAAATTTTAGATCTCGTCAAATGGGTTTTCAAATTATTTTATTGAAATGGATAATGTTGAATTGAAGAACAAATTAATTCACACAAGCAAAAGTTGACACCGACAGAACAGTCCCGGTCGGTATTAACATTGAAAAATTCAACTCTATATTCAGGTTCAGTAAACTTTAGTGCTTTCCCAATTAAAAGAAGTACAAGTTGTACATTCTTCCATGCCCTAAATCTCTTACATATAACATGCGCGCATACAACTCCCAGTTTCGAGATTTAACTTACACAATACTGAATATATTGTCATTCTGTATTAATAATATGATATCATGTGAACAAAAACTTAACACGTATATTTATGTTATTAACATAAAATACCACAATAATGATCCATGCATCCATACCATCAAAATATTTTTCCTTAACCTCATACAAGATTTATGTATTAGTGTCATACGTATTATATCTAAAGATATTAGGAATGTCATTATATTTAGGTCATATTTTATAAACAACATGATATATCGATTGATAGTTGAATTTTTTTCTTTGAATAATCTAAAAAAGAAATTAAACCATCAACCGTTTCGTGTATAGAATGGATTGATTGGACCAAGTGCTATATATTACCCATTTAGCTATTGCATTTGTTTTTCTGATTGCTGGGTCAATAATGACCAAAAAAAAAAGAAGAAGAAAAGTTTCAATAAATTGAGAGTCAACTTGCCGCCCAAGAACCAGCAACACGGCATGTACCGATCAACTGGCTTCATGACTAGTGACTCTACCCAAATTGGCAGCAACTAGCAATTTTGGCAGCTTGACTGAGACTTCTCGTGGATATCACAAGAAAACGTGGTTACATTCAGTATGCATACTGCATATAGGATCCTTATCTTTCTAGTTCTGTTTGGCGCTTACATATACATATATATAATAATACGTAAGGTTTTTATTTTTTTTTTACTTTTATACAACGATTATGTAATGATACAAGTTGTCTAGTTGTTTATCTTTCTTTAAATATCATATCCGTAGAAAAAATTAATCCAATTTAAAACTATTTAACAACTCAAATAAATGGTTGTCAGCTTGTCACTTTAGTATTTTCTTAAAATAACGTCTTGCTTCAAATTTCTCTTTGGAAGATTGTCTAATGTTACGAAGCTGTCTTTAAATCAAGAATTAAAAAATAGACATTTCATCACATCATTCAAATAAAATAGGAGAGCGTTAATAAGTGTCTTCTCAGATAAAGTTATTAGATCTCATTTATTATAGAAACAGAACACTATATTTAAAGATGGTAAAAAAAGGCCTTAGACGAGACACACCAGACTACGTTTGGTCATAAAACCGCAGGTAAATTTTACTCTTTTGTTTGCAAAATTTAGTATTTTTAATGCTTGTTATGAGATTTGTGGTGTTTCGGATTGATTTCATACTTGTAACTTCCTTTGCATGCTCTGCCTCTCTGCTCCTCTCCCTCTACCACAATGGAAGGTAATCTATCTTTTCCTTTTTCAAATTTTGGACAATCAAATTAGTAGTCCTCATCTTCATCAGTCCCATGTATACATTTTCTCATAAGTCGAGAGAATTTACATATTGGATTATTCGAATGACACGAATGTACATAACTTTGCTTGGTTTGCTTGAAACTATTTTGCATTTGAGTACTGAGTGTGCTTGGCTCACTACAACAAAAATGGTCACTGTGCACAATAAATTATCTGTGCCCTTTGAGGCCAAAAAGCACCAACAATTGTGCTCATAGACCAATAGCAACAGTGCAGCAACTAAATTCGTATATGTGCCCTCTATGGGCGTCACCATTGCTGATAGCACACAATATGTTGTTTTGTGCTCAAAGAGACAGGCACAAATGGACCACTATTTGTGCCTCGTTTTTGACAACTTGTCAGATAACCTTTTCCAGACAAGTTGGCACTTCATATTGTAATTGTGCCAACATGAATTAAATATTAAAAAAAATTGAGGAAATGAAAATTTTTAATTTTCTTAAAATGAAAAGGCCTACAACACATTCCCAATCTCACAAACATAATGTAATGTTACATATTTTATCTCTAATACAATAAAACTTGAAAGCACATATTTTTGGATAGATGCATTTTCCCCAGCTAGCCCTGCACCTCATCAGAAGCCATAACAGATATAGTCGAATTCAAAACAAAATTAGTCCAAAATTACACCTAAAAAGGAGTTAGTTAAATCAATACGTACAAGTTCCAGATCACCCATATCAAAGATTCATATTCCTCACTCCAGGTTGTAAGAGTAGCTTCTGGGTCTGAGACAACACAATTCTTCAGCTCATAGTCACCTGAATCGAAAAAATATGTAAGTTTGCATATTATTTAGGGTCAAAATTGCTTAACATATCTAGTATACATCATCAATAAACCTGCAATTTTAAAGGAGAAAATGAATCTTAACTGTTGGAAACAATGGATAAATAGAATATTCGCAAATATACAACTAAACAATGAGTCTTAACTATCAGTGATACTTAAATCTTCAAACCGTGGAACGTCCAAATAGGGAGGCTAGCTTGCTAGTACTTCCAAATCTCTGGTAACAAGACAAACACACAAACAAAAGCCGGTACTCTTTAGTCTTTAGTAAGAATAATTAAAGAAAAAAGTGCATCTTATATACAATTTCAAGAAGACATAGTATAACTAGAATGCAAAACAACAAACCCCTCAAGCAATTTCTCCTTGCAGAGATTGATAAAAGCATTTGTATCTTCTAAAGATACCATCCAATCAATCCACCAAAATATCAATATCTTGTAGTTCAGGCAATTAAACTATGGGTGGGGCAAAAACAAGCTTTTATGATTTAGTTCTACAAACTGATTCATACAGATAATGAAACCAATAGTTCCTAATACCATTGCATTTGAATTCGTTGGAAGCCAAACAACCTTCAACCACCACAGATAACCCAGTATTGACATCCCCTGCTCTGACAGCCTTTAAAAAATGACCATGAGTAAGAAATATATCAAGCAGTAAAATACATTATCACATTGGATATCGCTGAAAAAATAAACTATAAATTTAGACTACCAAGAAGCTCTTGAAAATGAAGGTGACATCATTCACACAAAGCAGCAAGAATGAGTATGTAATGGCTTCCAAATTTTTAAATCATGATTCCTTTTCTTTACCTGATGAGATGCTATATATCCTTCCTCCCACATATTAATTGGTGTAATTCTGCTATGTATACATGCACTCGTTTGTGATTGAAACATAATGACTTTTGCCAAACACTTTAGAAACATTTTTAATTTCTTCATGCATGGCAATCAATCTTCACACAGATTAACACATGAAAAAAGCAATCCACAGTCCCAATAATGCGATTCTACCTCTTTTGAATGTAGAATAAAAGAGAGAGATGCAAAAAAATATCTCAAAATAGGTCATTTCCTACAACATATAACAACCACGAATTTTAGGAACTTAGGAGATAATTAGTAGTTGGTGTAGAGTTTAATTGACAGAATACATAAGTGTAATGGAAAAAAATGCACATCTTGTCATGGGCATCGAAATTAACTGTAAGACATTGACAAATTTTCACATTCAATGATAATGACGTTATCCCATAGTCAAACTGAAACTTCCCCAGAAGAAACCTAATGTAAATTACCTAAATCAGAGTCAGATCTGAGCAAAAATATTAGGGGATATCTTCTATAGTCAAATTGAAACTTCCCCAAAAGAAACCCAGTTAAAAACAGTCAAGAAATGAAGATTTACATAATTTAATTACCACATAAACACCAGTCAGCGATCATGAATTCGAAACAAGAAATACTAAAACAAAGTACTACCTAGAAACCAAAACACATTAAAATTGAAAAATCTTAGAAAAAGATTACCTGATTTTACCAAACCGATTTTCGATTCAGGCTTTACATCCACTGATCTTCCCAAACCCAACCCACCCCCTCCACATAAGTGTTCATGCACATAGAGAAATTGCATGTAAACATACAATATTGCAAATTTCGTATAATTTTATGAGAACCACAAATTAGACACAAATATATACTTACAAGTTACAACCAAACATTATGAGGGGCATTCTTAGCTTGATGGCAAATAGAATATATTTGTACTATATATGAACACTTCGAATTTACAGGTTACCCACATGCACAGCACATTCATTAACTACCATCATGCATTTCAGGACAACAAAGTGAAACCAGGCGCCCCAAACGAAAATTTGACATGCATACAAAAAATGGATTTAAAATTCGAAATCTAGATTCAACCCCAAAACTAAAAGTTTTATTTTGGAAAACAATTTACAGTGGAGGACAACCCATAAGGAGAGGATCATTTTAATCTATTGGGTCGAGGTCTGATTCAGGCAGGTTTGGCCGAAAATTTGTCGAAAAATCCGCGGCCACCGCTTTTTAGATATGAAATTGATGAAATTCGGCTACGAATTTGTAGAAACTAACAAGAGGATGTGAAGAGGATTCTGGAGGTTTAATTTGACGATCGTTGGTGACCGGTGGACAGCTTGCGTGAAAGAGAAAAGAGAGAGAGGACGAAGGGAGAAGCGAGGAGAGGGAAAATGAGGGGAGAGAGAGGAGTTGGACGTTTGTGAAGGGAAGAGAAATTTTTTTTAAGTTTTACATATTTTTTTTATAAATGTACTTAACTTATCCTATCTAAAATATGAAAGCAGGTACAATACAAACCTCCTTTGGTTTCCCTTGCTTGCCCCATAAAACTTACTTTTTATTTAAATATATTAAATTAGAGGGCACAATAACCTTTGTCGTGTTTTTGAAAATTAATAAAAAATTTCCAAATCTGACACATGCAAGGCTGGATGGACATACAGCGTTGCTGACAAACATATTTTATAGAAAATATGTTTTTTGTGCCCATCTTCAGTAAAAAAGTTGTCATCTGACCCTACTCGGCACGGTTTTTGTGCCCATTACTGTTTTGTGTTATTTTTTTTTAACATTCGGCACCATAAATGGTACCCTCTATGGAATGAGAACTGTTTCAGCCTTTTGGTGATCAAACAGACACAAAATTCTCAATTGTGCCCTTTGTTTTGTACCCAAAGCTCATTTTTCTTGTAGTGGCTTAAAGTGCTAAGTGTGCTTTTCTTGGATTTACCTCTGCCTGGCTTTAAGTACTTAGTGTGTTTTTCTTATTTTACTTGGTCCCTTGCAGGTGTTAATTTGTTGGGATCCATATATAAGTATAGTCAAAGGGAAATAGAGTTGATGTGCTTAACAATTAAATTAAATATTCTTGTTGATACATATGTAACTCATAATACTCCAAACATCTTGTAATGAAGTGGTGCTTATTTCTTGTACTTTTAAAACGACATGGTATTAAAAAGTGGGTTTTCGGTCATCTTTGTGCTTAGGAGATTACATAAAGCATGATGCTAGGGAGACCAAAATTTCAAACCGAATTTGAAAACCAAATGATGTGTCACTAGTGAGAAATAAGCATGTTAATTAACACTTAAGTAATAATATCCAATCATCAACAACTACATAATTTGGTTTAAAAAATTTAATTTAAGAATTTTGTCTCCCTAGTCTTACCCTTACAGAAAACCTACTTTTTGTTGATATTAGTTGATGGGACGACGGTTTTACGCAAAAACCATCGTCTGGTTGCTTTTGGGATGGGTTTTATAAGAAACCTATAAAACTGTTGTCTAGTTGCCTTTGGAGCGACGGTTTGGGACTATACCGGGTGACGGGTTTTTGTAAGAATAATGAAACAAAGAAAACCAATATCCATGTTGAAGATGAATCAATGGTTGAATTGAGTGACACTTGTCAAGAGATAACATAGGTTGTTATTAGGTAGTTAATCTTTAGCTTAATGAAAAAGCTTTGTAAAAACTATATAACAGACCTTGTAAATTGTTACTTCATTGTTAAGAAATACAACAAACTTCTATCTCTCTCTATTTCTTCTTCTGCAATTACCATTACCTCTGAGTTCTAAGTCTTCTTCCTCTAAGACTTTTTTGCAATTCTCTCTATATTTCTTATTTTGCTTGAGGGTCATGGCATTCTTGGTTTTGTTGATGGGTCCAAGAAATGTCCACAGAGGTTTCTTGATGAGGCAAATCTTGAAGGAGTTGAAACAGATGCATATCAAGTCTAGAAAATGCACAATCGTGCTCTTATGCAACTTCTCATAGCTACATTGTCATCAATTGCGATTTCCTGCATTCTTGGAAGTACAAGTTCTCATGCGATGTGGACAAGTCTCAAAGAACGATTCTCTACAGTCACAAAAGCCACAATATTTCAAATGAAGACATAACTATAAAACATTTAGAAAAGGTCTAATTCCATATCTGTTTATCTGCAGAAAATCAATGATGCAAGAGACCATCTTGCTGCAATAGGTGTCTTATTTGATGATGAGGATATAATCATTATTGCTCTTAAAGGGTTATCAGCTAATTACAATACTTTTCGATATGTTGTTCGAGGAAGAGAAAATGGGATTCCATTGAAAGATTTTCAATCACAGGAAGCAATAATTGGACAGTCTTGTGAGTCTTCTGCGAATTTTGGGTTTGTAATGGTTGCAAGTAATCAGTCAGCAAAAGGAAAAGCTCTTAGTCTTGAACAAATTCCATCTCAATATAAGGACTTTGATGTAGGCTCCTCAAGCCAAGCCTATAATGTCAATGAAGGGTCTAGTTCCAGTGAGTATAGTTCTGGTCTATGGCTCTAGAAATTTCAATGGCAATTCACTTCATTCTAATGGATATAAAGGGTCTAACTATGGAGGAAAAAGGAGTGGCATGTTTCAGTACAATAATGGCCCCAAATTTGATTCTCCTTCATACAACTCAGGCCTTGGAATTCTTGGTGCCCCAAAACCATTTCAACATAATTGTCTTGATCATCCAAGTGAGATTCCTATTTGCCAAATCTATAACAAAAGGGGTCATGTAGTTGCAGACAGTTTTCAAAGGCATAATACATCATCCACTGGAAATGGTGAAATCATACAATGTCAAATCTGTTGGACATTTGGGCATTCAGCTACTTAGTGCTACCACATAAACAATTTTGCATATCAAGGAAGACCACCCTCAGTTAATCTCATTGCAATGCAAGCAAGTTATAATCCTTCTGCACCACATGAACAATTTTGGGTTGTGGATACTGGTGCCACATCTCACATGACCTCAGAACTTGAAAATCTGAATCTGTCTACTCCATATCAAGGCACTAATACCATAACCACTGCTAGTGGTGCAGGTTTGACCACTTCTAACATTGGTACATCAAAACTGCAAGTACCTAGCCACACTTTTACATTGAAAAATGTGTTGCATGTTCCTAAACTCTCACAACACCTACTATCTATATATCAGCTCTGCAAAGATAACAAATGTAGATTCATATGTGATGATGTTTCTTTTTGGGTTCAGGACAAAATCACAGGGTGAATACTCCTCAAGGGACAGTGTAAAGCTGGTTATTACCCCATTCCATTTCATTCTCCACAAAAGACATTACTTGCATCACACTCACATGCATGCTATCTAGCCAAACCTATCCATACAAGCTTATGGCATCAGAGATTAGGACACCCATCAAATACAATTACTTCTGCAATGTTACAACATACAAAGGCCTCTACACTCACAGATACTTCTCAAACTATTTGTACACCTTGTTTGGAAGACAAATTTACAAAATTGTCTTTCTTCTTTCCTGCAAATAAATCTGTAATTCCATTAAAAGTGATTCATAGTGATGTATGGGGACCTGCCTCTGTGTTGTCATTTGAAGGATCTAGTAACTATGTTAGCTTCATTGATGAATGTACCAGATACACATAGATTTTTCCAATGAGTAATAAAGCAGAAGTTTATTCAATATTTGTTAAGTTTCATACTTTTCTCATTACTCAGTTTTCTGCAAATGTTAAAACATTTCAAAGTGATGGTGGTGGTGAATATACAAGTCATCGGTTTCAAAGTTTCTTAGCATCAAAAATCTTGTCCATATACCCCAGAACAAAATGGCTTAGTAGAGAGGGAATACAGGCACATTTTGGAAACTGATATTACATTAATGCAAACAACTAAACTTCCATCCAAATTTTGGTTCTTTGCTTGTTCTACAGTTATATATTTGATTAATAGAATGCCTTGTGTTACCTTAAAAATGCAATCTCCCTACAAGTTGTTGATTGGCAAACCTCCAGTACTTACACATCTAAGAGTCTTTGGATGTGCATGTTACCCTTTACTGAAACCATATATTAGTTCTAAATTACAACCAAAAACAACAACGTGTGTCTTTTTAGGGTATGCAGAAAACTACAAAGGTTTATATGTCTAGATGGGAGTACAAATAAGATTTATATCTCTAGACATGTTCTTTTTAATGAAACGCAATTTCCATATTCAAAACTGTTATTTGAAACACATCACATCTTAAAACCAACATCTGTGTCTTTACTGCATTTATCTGCACCATCAATACCATCAGTGTCTCTACATAATCAGGTCACATTACCCTCAACTCATTTGCATTCATCTTCATCTCGAACCTTAGAGTTCTTAGATAAAACATCATCTAGTGCCACAGAATCTTTGATTGCATCTACAGCCTCAGAGTTATTGGAAACACAATCATGTAGTGCCTCAGATTCTATTCAAACACCTATGTTACATACTTCAGATACACATTCAATCTCCCCAATCACAGAACCTTACTAGCATACAATTACACAGTTCCCTATCTCTGTTGATCCTGGTTTCCAACAAGAACAACTCACTGTTGTTCTACCTATCCATATAAATCTGCATCCAATGCAGACAAGGTCAAAAAGTGGAATTATCAAAAGAAAGGCCTATTCTGCCTCTGTAGTTGCAAATTCCCCATCAACGGAACCAAGAACATTTAAAGCAGTTGCAAAAATACCAGAATGGCAATCTGCAATGCAAGAGGAAATTGATGCTCTTCACTCTCAAAACATATGGTCACTAGTTCCTCTTTCCAAGCATAAAAATCTTGTTGGTTGTAAGTAGGTGTACAAGATAAAAAGAAATGCAGATGGGTCAATATCCAGATACAAGGCAAGGCTTGTTGCCAAGGGATATAGTCAAGAAGAAGGTACAGATTATGGAGAAACTTTTAGTCCACTGGTTAAACCAATAACAATTCGTTTGATTCTTGCATTGACAGCTCAGTTTAAGTGGACTCTAAGACAATTGGATGTCAAAAATGCGTTCTTGCATGGTATACTTGAAGAAAAAGTATATATAGAACAACCTCCAAGTTTTCAAAATTCTAACCACCCCTCAAATTATGTCTGCAAACTTCAAAAATTACTCTGTGGTTTAAAACAAGCTCCAGAGCTTGGAATGAGAGATTTACAAGTTTTCTACCAGGGTTGGGGTTTCAAATGTCTCAAGCAGATCCCTCTTTGTTCGTTAAACATACATCACTAGGCACAGTTGTTCTTTTTCTCTATGTTGATGATGTAATCCTCACAGGCAATGATCCTTAGTTGGTTTCAGATGCCATTGCAAATCTTACCAAGGAGTTTGATATGAAAGACTTGGGAATCTTGAACTACTTCTTAGGGCTGCAGATACACTACAACTATGATGGTTTGTTTGTCACTTAATCAAAATACATAAAGGAGTTAGTGGACAAAGAGCTTTTGCCATCACTACTGTTGAGCTTGCCTGGATAAGGCAATTGTTATGTGATCTTCACATTCTTATAACATTGCAACCTATGATTCATTGTGACAATGTCTCAACTATAGCACTATCTACAAATCCAGTATTTCATGCCAAATCCAAACATATTGAAATCGACTATCATTTTGTCAGAGAAAGGGTTACAAGGGAAGATCTCCAAATTCAACATGTATGTTCCTTGGATCAGTCAGCTGATATCTTAACCAAAGGATTGCTTGTACCATTGTTTCAATTTCATTGTGGCAATCTCATGCTCAGCTCACTCAAGCATGAGATTGATGGGGGATGTAAGAATAATGAAATAAAGAAAACCAATTGATATGTGGAAGATGAATCAATGGTTGAATTGAGTACACTTATCAAGAGATAACATAGATTGTTATAAGGTAGTTAGTCTTTAGCTTAGTGAAAAAGCTTTGTAAAAACTATATAACAGATCTTGTAAATCTGCTACTTCATTGTTAAGAAATACAACAAACTTCTCTCTCTCTCTCTCTCCCTCCCTCCCTCCCTCCCTCCCTCCCTCCCTCCCTCCTGCAATTACCTCTGAGTTCTAAGTCTTCTTCCTCAAGATTTTTCTGCAATTCTAACAGTTTTTACCGTCGCCTAATACTCCTCTTGGGACCAATTCGATCCTCTAACATGATTTTTGGTACAGAAAGAAGATTATAACTTAATTTTATATGAGGAATGATTTTCCATCATTATAAGAAGAGCTAGCTAAGACATGATTTTCCATCATTATAAGAAGTGCTAGCTAAGACTAGGACCCAAATACTTAACTCCCTAGTTATATATTGATCGAGTTAATTAAACATTTCGATTGAGATACGTAGAGTAATTTTAATGAGTTTGACATATTTGTCGCTTGATATATCATTTTCTATAATGTAATATAAATAAGTGACATGATTGAATATCACACTTATTAAGATATATGAAAAAATATGCGTTAATATTTAAGTAAAATATATTTTGTTATCTAATTTTAGGAAACTTCATTCTAATCTTTGGCAAAGATGATTTTTAGACTAAAATCATGAGTAAGATCAAAATCTAATTTTAGTCCCTTTATACATTAATCACCTCATTTTATTTAATTTTATTTTGATGTTTTAATTATTTCTCTTTTTCTTCCTAATTTTAATGTATTAATTATATTTCATTATAATTATAATTTTCACTTCATTCATCATAATATATTTTGTTGTAAACATTTAGATAACTAATTTTTGTTATACAATATATTTCGATATATCTTGTCTTCTTCATTTAGGTACATTAAATTCATTATAATACATTTCGAGTGCATACATTTAGGTACACACATTTCGGGACATATATTTCGATACAAACATGTAGGTATATTAATTCAATATAATACATTTTGGTACATACATTTCAGTGCATACATCGGTACACACATTTAAATACATTAATTTATTATAATACATTTTGGTACATACATTTAGGTACATTAATTCGATATATTACATTTCAATACTAACATTTTAGGTACATTAATTGAGTTTTCAAGTTTGAAGAATGTTAAATAAAATTAATAAATTAAAAAAAAAACTTTTTTTTGGTCAAAAAATAAATTTAAATGTGTATATTAATAAATTTAAATATTTAAGCGAAGATATTAAATAAAATACACATTAATTAATTTGAATTAAGGACACATCAAAAAACTATAATCAATACGTAATCTTAAACCAAATTTTTATTAAATTTCAATCTTCTGGAATAATTAAAGTTGAAAAGCCCCTCACCAAATACACCCAAAAAAATCTGTCTTCCGTTATACAACTCTTAATTAGTTTAATATGATGAATCGGTGCGTCTATGTTTGCGACTGTATGTGTGTCCACATTCACATGCATGCTGAGCTCAAACTACACAGATGTCTTTTGCTTGAACTAAGATATGAACCATCTCTCGTAAACATGCACAATGACTGGTGTCGTCTACTAAACCCCTTATTTTGTCGTTCAGTAGTCTCTCCCAGCATATAAACAGGTGATCGCCAAAGCTTAGAGCATTCCCATCTTTCTTTGTGAGAATTTTGAGCATCATACGATTTCGAGAAATCATGAAATATTTCAAGTCTTTGATTTTGCTAGGCCTTCTGCTTGGCACCCTGGTTCTCGTCTCTTCCACTGGTGCAGCTGAGACATCCAAAGATGAGAACAAAAGTTAGTTAATTATATAGTGTGGTGTGTCTATATATAAAAATATACAAGATATGTATCATTTACTCTGCGTATTGACACTGATTTATGAACGTATATACACAAACATATATAACATTGTTATCTGATTAATTACTGTCAAACTATGAAAATCTTAGACTTACAATGACTAGCTTAATTTTTTATAACGCAGCAACAGAGTCAAAAGCAGTAGACGATAGCACTGAAACAAAGCCTAATGGATATGGATATGGAGGCGGCGGCTATGGTGGTTGGGGAGGCGGAGGAAGTGGTCACCACGGAGGTGGAGGCGGGGGAGGAGGTGGTCATCATGGTGGTGGAGGCGGTAAAGGTGGCGGTGGCTGGGGAAAAGGCGGTGGAGGCGGAGGTGGAGGCTGGAGGAAAGGCAGTGGTGGAGAAAACTAAAGCCAGAAGCCTTCATCAGTCTCAAAAGACTACTTTATGAGAACTATGCACATATATAAGTAGTAGAACACCGTCCGTGCTAGGAAATATGAATAAGGTGCATGCATGCATGCCATCATGTACGTATGTAATGTTCCAATCACGAGCAAGAGTGCATGAGTGCAGTCCCATTAGTTCATTCATGTCACTGCGAAAAAAAGGGCTAACAACACAATTAAGCGTTATATATAGTACTCTATGTTACCTTGCTTTCTGGATGAGATTGTCTTTCAGTTCTAAATGCGTACTTTAGATTTAAATGTTAAAGGTACACTAAAATTTTGAACAATGAACCACTCAAGGATTACAAGCTTTTCAAAATAACATATTAAAATGTACAAAATTGCTAGTCTTATCAAATTTGTATCACTTTAATATGTGTCGTTTTAAAGTTTCTCTTAAATGTATTGGACTCCATCAAAGTTTTTCAGAGCATTTTCACCAAATTTAATTAGCCTAATTATCAACTTTAAATTCATCCAAAGCATAAGAATTAGAGTAAACTATATAATTGGTATCTGAAATTTTACTATGGTTTAGGTTTTGTCTCTAAACTAAAAATTAATTAATTTTAGTCCCTAAATATATTTATTTAATGTAGATCATTGATCCTTCTATAGACCATTGATTCTTCTCCGAGATAAAAATGAATTAATTTTAGTTCCTAAATATATTTATTTACGGTAGATCATTGATTCTTCTATAGACCATTTATTCTTCTGCGTTAAAGTTTCTGTCAAAATCGATCTGATTTTTTATTACAAAAATTCTGAAAATTAGTTAAATAAAAAATTAAACAAGTTTTGCCTCCAGCCACCCGCAACTACCCCAGGTCCCCGGCCTCCTACCTCGCTCCCGCCATCCAATTCCACCCTAGCCCCTACCTCCAACAATTCGCCCCACCCCTTACCTCTAGGCTGCCGCATCCTTACCACCCTTAGCTCTTATTGAAAGTAAAATCGATTGTCATTTGAAATCCCATTTTAGGATAGAGAGAGAGAGAGAGAGAGAGAGAGAGAGAGAGAGAGAGAGAGAGAGAGAGAGGTGGAAATAGGTGTTGGTGAGGTCGCATGAATTTGCTGGGAAGGTTGGGGAGAAGGAGAGAGAGGAGAGAGGTCTGGGTA
Organism: Cotoneaster glaucophyllus; assembly: GCA_036320875.1. Classification (NCBI taxonomy): domain Eukaryota; kingdom Viridiplantae; phylum Streptophyta; class Magnoliopsida; order Rosales; family Rosaceae; genus Cotoneaster; species Cotoneaster glaucophyllus. The sequence continues at coordinate 7,139,270 of CM070068.1, forward strand.
TGACCTCAATTTTAAAATTTTCAAATACTAGTTTGGGAACGTTATCTATAAAAATGAAAACACGAAATATATTTCATAGAACTCGACTAGATTTTTTGAGTAAATGTACGATATATGTACAAACAGGATATGGTGCATACAATGGGTCTCGATAAAAACCTTGTCGGAAATTTCAACCCAAACGAGGAGAACAAGAGCGTCATGCACCATGAGAGATTACATATGATTACTATCCTTAACTAAAAAGTCTATTATTATATCAGGAGATTCCTCAAACCAAGCTACCGGAGTATCGAGAGTTAAACCCAGTCTAGCCAATTGGAGTATCAAAAAGATCATGACAACATTCTTAGGATTTGTAATATTTCAAGGATCTGGTGACAAGTTTGATCAGAATAAGGAATGAATTAATTGCGAAGAAAGGAGGTTCAAAGTCCTAAGTTTGGTAGGAGTGGCCGAATCAGGTTTATCCGGTAGTCTAGATCAATGAGTGAAATACAATCCGAGTAGGACTCTACTTCGGCACCAAGTGAAAACTACTCCTATAAATAGAAGAAGGTATGCAACATTCAAAATTCTCCTCAGTACACAAGTCTGCCTTGCATTTCCCTCTCTACACGAACTCTCTCATCTTTGAGAACAACTCTATCTTCCCTAACCTCATCAAGCACATCTTATAGTTTCCATTGAACAACATTGTGGTTGACAATCGGCGACATCTTATAGTTTTTATTGGACAACACTGAGCTATAGAGTCAGGCGAACGTGGAGCATCTTACAGTTTGTTTTGGGCAACACTACTCTAAGTTTGGTTGACTATCTATCCAAGTCTCTATCAACAAGGATTCTTTGAGTCCTTGTTGGAAGAGGTCGCTTTATTAGCGAAGTGAGGTGTTACCAGGTTATATTGTTCAGCACATTGAAAACCAAACCTATTTTATGACTGGATATTCATAAGTACACTTCAAAGTTTGGCATTCCGACAGCAGAACCACATTTACGATCAAGACACTTATCTCATTTAAGTATTTGTATCCATACAGTCTGGTACCGATTCGGTGCACTTATATTTGCACAAATATAATTGAAGCAGCCGAGCCCGATGTAAGCGATTCGTGAACTTAGCAGTTACTATCGACCTTGTCTTCAGGCTCTAGAACACAGAGGCCGAGATGAGTTCCGTCCTCGACGAAAATCGCAAGATACATAAGTCAGCAGCGCGTTCGACACCATCACCATATTCATTCACTCACCGACCGAGCTCGGTTGACAAGCTGGCACGCCTTACATTCAACTAAAGGATGTCGTTAGCTCATTAACTATTCGACCTGCATGGCACGTAGGTTTGATAATTTTAGGGTCAACATATATATAATAAATTCATAACATATCAACGTTATTGTCAAAGACGGCATCATAATTTCTTTTCCTTTTTTTTTTTTTCTGGCGGGCTATAATCTATGCTACATAACTTATAACAAGAGCCTCCTAATATTGTTTCCAAAATCCTTGACTAAAAAATATATACACATAAAAACTATTTGGGTATAAATGAAATCATAATGAACAAATATACATCTAGTAAGGGGGACATAATGAGCCTTGTCCTTCAAAATATTCATATAAAAACATACTATAAAGGCAACAAACTTAAGCTTAGTTTTAATGTATATACTGAGAATATACCTCAAAGATTCAAACAATTAACAACAAAAGCTCCACAAACATAAACAACCTATCCTAAATAACATATTACAAGGAGACTAATTTTTAGATGAATTTTGTAAACTAAATGACATGGAATTGATGATTGGATTATTATTTAAGAGTTTATAACATGCTCGTTATGATTAGTAACACATTTATTAACAAATTTAGTCTCTCTAGCATTATCCCTAACTAAAACACATGAGGCATTCAAATTCCTCAACAATCACTCAAGTTGGCTAGTTGGACCAAATTATCACAACACTACTATTTGTTTTTTACTTGGACTGTAGCTCAAGCTTACCCTCAAATGGATCCCTAATTATTATCTTACTCATATTATATCACACTAGCCTTCATGCATGCACTCATGCGTGTGCAAAAGACATTTTTTGAATTCCGGCGTGCTACGCGCGACTTACACTTTTTAAATGAATAATATTAGACCATGCTAGAAGAAACCTCTCATAAATCAATCAAAGCAGCTGAATCCACATAATAAAATTGGTCTTTCAATTTCGATCTACATTCTATTGAATTTACATTAAGAATAGAGAAAATAATATTTAATAAACAACTGATTGAATTACGTTATTGCTATCCATTGTGAGGTACTAATTATAAATAAAAAATAAAAAAAAGCACTGTACAAAAAAAAATTAAATATTAAAAATATTGTTTATCACTGTAAACACTGTTTATCATTATTTATATGATGAAAATACCCTTGTTATATTTGATGCATTATTTTGGGCTGCTTTTGATGTAATGACCCGTCCCCAATTACTAAGAATTTTATAATTGTAAAATGTGAACTTACGAAAATGTCATTCGAGGCAAATGTGTTGACTTTTGTTGACCATCTTGTCGTGTCACGCAAGATCTGTTCCCTTGGCGTATCCTCGAAGTACTCATCACTATGAACGCATGGGCGCAAACGGAACGTAATTTTGGAGTTATTAACGAACGAAATAGATGGCAAAATGGTCATTTAACCATAAATCTAAAAGGCTCCAGACTTTGCTGGAGCAATGAGATGGTGCCATGTGTGTGGCCATGATGGAAGGATGAAAGGAAAAAAGAGGGAAAAGAGATAGATGGACGGAGGAAATGAGAGAAATAAGGGCGAGTTGCCCAATCGGGAGAAGGGGAAAATAGTGGACCAATGGGAGAAGAGAGAAATGAGGGGAAATTAGAGAAGAGAGAAGCACCGGATCCTTCGACCCGGTTCCTGCGCGACCAGACCCGATTACTCCACACACCCCGACGTCGATTCTAGCATTTTCCCGGTGAATTGATCGTCGACACCACCTACAACTTACTTAGAGACCTCCCCTCTTTCATTTTCATCGATTAATCGATGGATTTTAGGCCTAGGTTTTGTGGGTTTCGCGTCGACAGCTTCAAGGACACCACGGTAGCGATCGGCCGTTTTTGCAAGCACCACCGATGACCACCACCCTTGTTCGACTCCCCTTGACGTTTGGATCAAACCCTAAACAAGTTTGGGGGAGGTAGCATCAGAGGAGATGGATCGACAACCACCCATTTTTTGGGTTTCCGACGGTTCAAAGGATTTTCAGGCCACTTCCTGACCGAATTGGACTTTGGCCCAAGTATGAAAGTTGTTCCCCTTATTGAGATCTTCATTTTTATAAAATTTGGGAATTTTTTGAATTGTTGAATTTCCCGGCTAGTTGGGGTTGATGGCCTCCGCGTGCGGAGGCGAGTGGGTTTCCGACCGCCGCCTTGCGACGGCTCGTGCGGTGGCGTATGGGGGGGAAATCCGAGGTCCCTCCTTAGGTTTTTGACGTGCCGAATCCGAATCTGCCGTCCGTTTTCCCAAATTCTAACGTTTTTGTAGAGTTTTACTAGATGGTCCCTAATTGTGTTTAGGCGCATTGGCGGGAAACGACGTCATCCTCGCTAGCTCGAGCGGTTCACGGGCAATAAAATATCTGTGAATGGACCCCTTCTAAACTTGCATGTTTTTATAAAATATTAGGCTTGCATGCATTTCATATTTCATGCATCGAATATGTTTTATATTACATTTTCATGATTTCTACATTTACGGGTTATGAGATATTTATGATTTATCGAATTTACATCTACGAAAGGTTATGAATATGATTTATATTGCGGAGTTCCGAATATGAGTTATGAATATTTGGATTTTCGTATATGAAATTCTATGGCTTTCGAATATGAATTATATTACAGATTTATGAATATGGATTTACAAGATGAGATTTTGAGATATGTTTTAGGTACTTTATCTAGCGGGTTATCATACAACACATCCACACAACAAGGGTATATAGATGTCTATGGCCATAGGATACATTTGAGGATATCTATGTATATATTTCTTCTCCGGCATAACCCGGAGTCGTACAGCTTTACCTTCGAGTGATAGGGCCTACCTTGTTTCTTCACTGGCGTAACCCAGTGTCGTACAGCTTCACCTTCGGGTGATGGACAGGTACTGCCTTCGGGCGAATGAGGAGTTGATGATATTGATGAGTACCCCTAGCTTCAGTAGCCTAAGGCTAGTGTCGATGTGTGATGTTATATGTTTCTTCTATGCATAACCCATAGTCATACAGCTTCACCTTCGGGTAATGGGGCCTACCATATTTCTTCACTGGCGTAATCTAGTGTCGTACAGCTTCACCTTCGAGTGATGGACAGGTACTGCCTTCGAGCGACTATGATACCCCTAGAGAGAGTACAGTATTGATGAGATTTACGGATTTTCCTTCAGGCGATGATAGCACCATTATCGAACATTGTTTTACACATCCATGTTTTACGAATGTTTTCATTGCATGCTAGAGTTTTCAGAAAACTTACTATGTAGTACTATATATATGTTTTCAAAACAGGGGGGGTTAGTATGTTCCTAAATAAAATGGTTTTCTTATTATTAGTATTAATATAAACTTTGGTCCACTCACATTTTCTGTTTTACGCCCCCTCAGGAGTTAGAATCGAGGCACACTATCCCAAGGCACTTCTGCTCAGGCATCTTTGAATCTCCTTTGTGTAGGACACATTCATCAGTTTGTACCTTTCCATAATAATTCTTTCATATTATTCTTGATTAGTTGTATGCTTTGAACACGATTCTGCATTAGTGTATTCTTTCTAATTACATATTTTATCGGTATGCATATTTTTAATGACTTTGTCACCTTCGGGTGTCAGCTAGCACATGTTTACCCTGATATATAGGGATATCGGGGTTGGGGCATGTCATTTGAAGTTTTTTGTTTAAGGGCATTTCTGTTTTTTTTTTTTGGATGAAACTTGTGACCCCAAAAACTACTGTTCAAAAGCCCTACCGGCTTTATATATATAGATAGATAGATAGATAGATAGATAGATAGTTAATAACTTCGTGTCAGCAATATCCATCTTTGTGAATTTTTTTCGATCCACACCACATTGGCAGTAAAATTTGCTTCTTTGGCATTGTTCTTCCTGGGGTCAAAATGTCCTACGTATGTAGCATGGGGGTCACAGTCTCATCTCCCACACAATACTATCTTCACGAAAAAAAAGAAACTATATATCGGATTGGATTTGACCAAGTACTATATATACATTAACCAATGAGATAAGATCGAAAGAATTGGTTGGTCAACTTGACGTCCAACAACCAGCTACTGCACCGAGCTATTAAATAAGGTACTTTGGCTGGGACTTTCTGATCTAGAATATGATAAGAAAAACATGGATTGTTGTTCCTAAAGGGTCAAGTATGAAAATAATCACACCAGAACATCAATCGTTGAGTTCTTATTCACGATGTATCATCTTCCTGTATTATAATTCAAGTAAAACAATAATATAACGTGATTGTGTTTTGAGCCCTTGTAAAAATTATTTTTTTTATCAGCAGTCGGATGGAGGCCCATTACCTAATACAACTTTGATGAGTTTTTCATCTAAATTTTCTGCGTTCAGCGTTTAACTCTTCCCTTTTAATATCATTTGTATTAAATAATAAAACGAAAATTGGTGTGTCTACGTGGTAAGTGTGTGCACGTGTCCAAATTCGAGTCGAATTCGCATGCATGCGGAGCTCAAACTAGACACATGTCTTTGCTTGAACGCCTGAACCACTTGTGTTTATTTTTTTCATATATCAAGCGCGGTGTTCATGATAGGAATCGAAGAGGCATTGTTTATTCTACTTAAAGTCAAACATACTTACGTACTACTCTTTTCATACTGCTAACATAAAATCTGCGTCCTCACTCGTAAATATGCACCACGTACTTCCATAATGTCTACTGTCGTATAGTAGCACTCCCAGCACTATAAATTAACAATGGTGATCGTCCAAGGCTTAACATTCACATCCTTCTAGTGTTTCTTGTGGGTTTTTTGAGTAGTGTACGAGTTAGCGAATGATGAAATATTTCAATACTCTTATTTTGCTAGGCCTTCTGCTTGGCTCCGTTGTTCTTGTATCCTCTGCTGCTGAAGCTGAGACATCCAAAAATGAGAAGAAAGGTTAATGATTATGAACTTACGTATGATAGTTAATATTCGTTTATATATTAAGTGGTTAATTGTTCTGATAAATATATTTTTTTCGATCCACTTTGTCTCCATTTTAGTCAATTACACATATATATCAATATTGTTTACACGTTTGCACAACGTACCTACATGCACCCCTTACAATTGCATGACTGATTAAAACCACATGTATACACCCAATTATTAGGGGAAAAAAGGAAAGAAAAGAAAAGAGTATACAAGAATTTGATTCTGTTTACACTATAAGTTCATAACAGTGTCTATAGTTCGTAAATTACATATATAGCTAGGGTTTTTATTATTCATACTGCTCCAATATACTTGATATATACATGCTAAGGTCGACTAAGGCTAAGAGAGATATATATGTTTGTATATGGTGCAGTGGATGAGCCAAAGGACGTTAACCAAGGTGGCGGGGGATACTGTGGCCGGTGTTGCTATCACTATGGCCGCTACACTTGCGGCAGACAGTGTTGTCGGCCTGAAGTTGCTGATCAGTCCGAAGTAGTAGTTACCGATGAAGCGGTAGAGGACAATTTTGAAACAAAGCAGCCTGATGGATATGGAGGAGGTGGACGCGGTGGCGGAGGCTGGGGAGGAGGTGGACGTGGCGGCGGAGGTTGGGGAGGAGGTGGACGCGGTGGTGGAGGCTGGGGAGGAGGTGGACGTGGCGGAGGTGGTGGCTGGGGAGGAGGAGGACGTCGCGGAGGTGGCGGCCGGGGAGGAGGGGGACGTGGTGGAGGTGGCGGCTGGGGAGGAGGGGGACGTGGTGGCGGTGGCGGCTGGGGAGGAGGGGGACATGGTGGCGGCGGAGGAAACTGAGGCCATATGCCTAAAAATATAGGCTCGAAGCTAGACCAACTACTTCATGAGAGTCTATATAAGCACATGTACAGCGTTGTAGAAAAATATGAATAAGCTCCGTGCATGCATGGAATCATGTCGTATGTAATGTTATATGCACAAGCATGAAGGCATGGCATAAGTGTCAAATATCACTTGGATAAATTTGACTCTAGCTAGCTCCAAGGACTGATGATAGTCCATGTAGCTCTTTCATGCGTTAAGTATGTGTAGTTTGTACCCTTTGTACTCGGTGAACGGTAATGTTATATGAAGCATTATATACATAGCACTCTTTCTAGTGTTTTTAGATATGTGCTCTTTTTTGCGCGACTATGATAGATTTTTAGTTATGCATATGTTTTTTTTTCTTTATTAAAAGGAGACATGTCAATGATTTTATCACGATAGTCTATTTTATTTATAAAAAAAAATAAGAGAAAACTTATACAGGTATTTCAGTCTCTTCTTGATTATATTATTCACTACCACTAGGAAACAAGTTCAGAAGGTGCTGTGTGAAATATAGATTTGAAATTTGTCTCTAACTCTAGAGCCATCCATAGATGTTGATATGCATATGTTATTCAGTCCAATAAAAGCTCGTATATTTTTTAATAAATTTTGTAAATGACATTAAATGTTGTCCACATCCATGTTACACCATTAAAATGGTACGCCATAGTGGAAAGTGTTTTGATGAAAATAAAAGATAAAAATCTCCTGACTACTTCCAAAGTTTGGAAGTAAGCAAGTCATTTTCCTCGATTGATAAAATCCAGGGGAAAAAGAAAACCAACAAAATACAGAAAAGTAAGGTCCAGATCAATATGCTCAGCCTTTATTTCTTACGGTAAGATACTCAATGAGACCCATTACCGTGAAGTTATCAACCCAATTTTACAATAAAGAGCATTTTAAGGGTGATTATGAATTTTTGGTAGCAACTAAAAATTAAAGTAATTCGGCTGAGACTTTCTGTTCTTGAATATGAGCAGGAAAACAATGAATGCTTGTTTCTAAAGGATCAAGGTTGAAAATAATCAGACCAGTAAAAACTTAGTGCTCCGTCATAAACTGACGGAGCATAATCAATTCATATCTTTTTCATTGATCTCTCTCTCTCTCTCCCCCTCTCTCTTTACTGCTTCTTTGTTCATCAATCTTCATCAATTCAGTTCTGTTACGTTGGTATTGAGCCCGTGATCTCCTGTAGGTTGCTGTTTCTGATCAATTGGGCGGAGACTCTCTGGATAAATATTTACTCAAACTCAAATCTATAAGAGATAATTCACTGCTGCTGGTGAATCATTTCAGATAATGATGTAGTTATAGCAGCTTAGCAGGGTTACCAAAGGAGTATGCTACAATCCTGGACTGTCATTGATAGAGAGTCTGTTATCACTATGAAGGAATTTCGTGCATTACTTGTGGGAGCTGAATGGCAGAATGAAATAACTATTAATACCCTGTCACACATGGACTGTCTGCAATGTATATGCAAAGTTCATCCAGTTCATCAATACACTCTATGTTTAATAAAGGAGCTTATAGCTCAAATTCTGCAGATGTTGATTCTTCTTGTACTTGTGGAAGAGTCATGGCTACTCCTGTGTTGCATTATAGCACCATCCACAGCCTTCGGGTAACTCCCAATCTCATTTTCCTGTCTCTCCAACTTATGGTTTTGGTTTTGTGGGTAACTTCACTTCTTCTCATGACAATGGTTCAAGATCAATGGATGCACCTCAATATTTTTCTCAACATAGACCATATAATGGAGCCAGCAAAGAGGAAATGGAGGTCATAAATCAACCTATAAGGGTAAAGATCAGAACACTTCCAAACCAAGCAATGGATGGTCAGGTAATATTGATTCTAGAACAACAATGCAACCCGAGTGTCAAATTTGTTAGAGAAGAGGACATACATCCCCTAACTGTTTCTTCAGAAATTTTAATATGGCTTCTTCTGGTTAAATCAATGAATGCCACATCTGCAGAAAAAAAGGGACATATTGCCTTGGAGTGCTATCATAGAAGCAATTTTTGTTGGAGAACAATTTAGAAACAGAAATAACAAAAATACAGAACTTGAAATATTTATACTGTATTACTCAAAAATACTTGCAATACAAAATGATACTCAATAAATACATAAAATTAAAATGATACTAACTTGAATGAAACCAAAGGTAGAGGCTAGCGCTAAAGCTATGTCCTTCTAACAGTATTTCGTCCCACTCTTGTGCTTGTGGTTCTACAACGTCTGCTCGACTAGGATACAATTACCTAATTCTATAATCCGCACTGGATTGTAGAATTCTAACGAATTGCTTTGTGTGTTTACTCTCTCTGATAAGTTTGTACGAAAAAAAGGAGGGAGAAAGATCATTTCACTTGGATACTGAGATTGGAAATATATAGGTTGGTTCACACCCTTTCAAATACATGTTCAGTGTATTTGAAAGTACACAACTCTTTTTAAGAGCTGTGTCTTTTAATCAAAACGTTTTAAATTAATAAATTAATTAAAAACTTAATTCGAAAATTTAAAATTAAAGAATCAGATTAATTTTAAATTCCAAGGCCCTTGTCTTGATTAATTAATATTAATTCTATTTAGGCTATATTATACAAGCCTAATCCACACAACCAAAAGGCCCAAGCCTTCAATCCATTTTCAAATGGTCCATGTTCTAATTACTATAATAAAGCACTAAATCTATATAAAGGTCATTGAGAATCTTATTTTCCCCAATGTGTGGGACAAGAGTCTCAAAACTCCCAAAAAATTTTCTTATCAGAATTCACTACCACCACCGTCTCTTGCTTCACAATATTCTGTTCAGAATCCAATACTACCACTTCAAAATCCAATAGCACTAGCACCATTTGCCGCCAATTACTCCTATCAGGTGCCACATCAGTCATCATCATTGCATGTTGATCATTTTCATCAACCTTCCTCTTCATTGAATGCTATGGCAGCTCAGAGTACACCAACATATCCAAATTCTAGAACTTGGATTATGGATACAAGGGCATCTCACCAAATGATATCCGGCCTTGCTACTCTCTACCAAGCAACACCTTTCTGAAGGCTCCGAGAAGATTAAAATAGAAAACGACAAACGTTTGCTTATTCAAAATATTGGTCTACAATACTTAAAACCTCTTCTCGTTCCTTAGTTTTGAAGAATGTGTTACATGTGCCTACTATTGCTGTGATTTAATGTCTGTCAACATTTGTGCAAGGACAATGTATCCTGAGTTATTTGTGATGATACTTGATTTTTTATGCTGGACAAAGTGACAAAGGAGGTATTGTTCGAAGGAAGGAGTAGACCTGTAGAGTTGTCTGAGATTCCTGTTTCTACATTCAAGTATGCAAGAGCTCTTCTTGGACAACTAGTGAAGTAAATATATCTTCGATGCTGTCATTTCGAAATGACTTCCGTGTGACATCAAAGACTAGGATATCCTACAAATGAAGTCATGTCTGTTATGTTAACTAAGTCTCAAAATCTCTCATTCTTTTGATAATAATCATAGTATGTGTACTGCTTGTATTCAGGGGAAAATGACTAGGATACCATTTCTTGATGAGTCTCGTGGATGTGTTTTACCATCTGAAAGGATACACTCAGATACTTGGAGTCTTTTTCCTGTAAAGTCCTTTGAGGGATACAAGTATGTTGTATTGGTTGATGATTGTACAGATATGTATGGATTTTTTCAGTATTCATCAAAACTACTTTCCTTCTTTGTCAAGTTTTACAAATTTATAGAAGTGCAATTTGGAATGAGTAAATATTGCGTAGATGGGGGAGGAGGTGGTCGTGGTCGCGGAGGCTGGGGAGGTGGGGGACATGGTGAAGGCGGAGGCTGGGGAGGAGGGGGACATCGTGGTGGTAGTGGCTGGGGAGGAGGGGGATGTGGTGGTGGCGGAGGCTCTGGGGAGGAGGGGGCGGTGGCAACTAAAGCCACGGGCCTATAGGCTCCGAAGTTAGATCAACTTCATGAGATTCCACATGTATAAGTGCGTAGTTCTGCTCTGTTGTAGGAAAATATGAATAAGCTATCATGCATATGAATGTATATGCATGGGATCAGGTATGTATGCAATCTTCTGCACTTTGTACTCATTATCCGTAATGTTATATGAAGCATTACATATAGATCTCTTTCTAATGTTTTGATTTTTTAAAACCATACACACTCACTCTTCTCCACGACTATGAGAGAAAAACAGAAGATAGAAAAAAAGGTCCAACGAAATCTTGGAAAAAAAATTGTATAAAAAAGGTAATTAGCTACAATAGATATATTTTGATATTTAATTGTAAAAATTATCAGTGTTTACTATGATGTCATCATTGTATCAGCAATACACGATTAATATATCGTCGTTGCTGAAAAATAATTTTTTCAAATCAAATATCAATTTAAAGTAGCTAATTTTCCAAAAAGAAAAGAATAAACTTTTGCGTTTTCTTCATCTTTTCTCTTTGGTTATGTTATTCAGCAATTCGACAATGATTAAAGTGAAAATGTTAGAAAAGTTTCTTTTGGGTCAATTGTTCGAAACGTATTAAAAGCATTAAATAAATATTTTAGTTCAGATAAGTTGATTAGAGCAATGTGAATGGTTCCCATAATTAGAGCATTACATACATATTTTGGTCAAAATTCACTCTCTGTGGTTTAAATAAATTTAATACAAATTTTTACTTAAAACATTACATATTTTTTTAACTAATTATTCGTACAAGCTAATTTCAGATCCTAATATTCATTGATATGAATGTCAAGAGTTGTCATCCGTAGCTTCTTCCTCTTATCCAAGAACCTTCTGAGTCATAATCTCATCCAAAGAGCATGTACGTGGACAAGCTCCATTGGCTAGAGAACAAAGCACATTATATCCTCGAACAATTTTTCCTTTTTTGGTCCTTTTAATTGTATTTCCTTCTGGTGGAACTGAGTACTGGTGAAGCTTGCACAGCCAACTACCAAGGAAGAGATTAACTGTGAGAATCTTTGAACTTCACTTGCACCAATGAGAAAAGAGATGACGATATTCGAAAGATAATGACCCCTACTCTCCAAGCCTTTACATATACCCAACTCCTCTGCTCAAACCAAAACAAGCACTCGGCGCTCCCACATTGTCTGAGAGACAAAGCTTCAACCCTCAATACAGTTTCCTTTTTCACAAATGGCTTCTTCAAGAATGGTTCTCTCCTCTCCTTCTTTAGCTGGCCAAGCCGTCAAGCTTACTCATCTTCATCTACCCTTCTAGGTGACGGCCAGGTCACCATGCGCAAAACCGCAGCCAAGTCCAAAAATGTATTGTTCGGCAGCCCGTGGTACGGTCTGGACCGTGTCAAGTACTTGGTCCATTCTCTGGTGACTCCCATCATACCTCATTGGAGAATTCCCTGGTGACTACGGTTGGGACACTGCCGGGCTCTCAGCCGACCCGGAGACCTTCGCTAAGAACCGTGAGCTTGAAGTCATCCATTCAAGGTGGGCAATGCTCGGCGCTCTGGGCTGCATTTTCCCAAAACTCTTGTCCCGTAATGGGGTCAAGTTCGGTGAGGCTGTTTGGTTCAAGGCAGGAGCTCAAATTTTCAGTGAAGGTGGGCTAGACTACTTGGGAAACCCAAGCTTAGTCCATGCTCAAAGCATTTTGGCCATTTGGGCCTCACAAGTTATCTTGATGGGTGCCGTGGAGGGCTACAGAATTGCCGGTGGACCACTCAGTGAGGTGACGGACCCGTTATACCCCGGAGGGAGCTTTGACCCATTAGGCCTTGCAGGAGATCCAGAGGCTTTTGCTGAGCTTAAGGTGAAGGAGCTCAAGAATGGAAGATTGGCCATGTTCTCCATGTTTGGATTTTTCGTGCAAGCCATTGTCACCGGAAAGGGACCGATAGAGAACCTAGCTTACCACTTGGCTGACCCCGTTAACAATAATGCTTGGTCATATGCCACAAACTTTGTTCCTGGAAAGTGAGGTCCATGGAGACCTTGGAGAAAAATGCTTTTACAAATTGTGTAAAGCGGTTGTTGTAAAACGCAAGTTTTTCTATGTGCTTATGCTGATGGAATCTGATAAATGTCTTTTGAGTTTAAATTTGTGTTGAACAATTTCATCTTAATTACGGCAAAAACTCAACTTTCTTAGTTCAAAATTGCCACCACCTTCAAGCTTCAGTTAATCCATCTTGTCATGAAAATGCAATATCAGTTCAGTGTTCAATGGAGTTCATGCAGTTACTCGACTAGATTAAAAATAAATATAAATAAAAACATAATGATATTACACTTGCTGCAGTTCTTTAATTTGTTAGGCTTCATAAAATGATGTGGCAGCTTCAACTTTTGACAATCTGTTTCGGAAAAAATTACAAAAAAAGGAAGAAGAAAACGTTACTTCTTTTTTTTTGGTTACATTAAATAAACAAGGTCCAAGTTTTACTAGTGAAGCAGACGCAAGAACAGAGAGAATGAGAAAGATAAAGGAACGGAATCTGGTTAATGAGCTCACTAATAAGCTAATAATACAACTAGTTAACTAATTATGAATATTTACAGCTGACAATATAAGATTTATCACACCTGTCCAACACTGAAACCCTAAAATGGAGATCGACCTCTGCCTGTTTGGTCCTGCTATGAAGGACGTGAGCAGGTCAAATTTTGGAGATGTTATCACATCACAAATAGTTGGCTTGTCAAGATACAAAAGCAGATCACACAACTAACGAAACTAGGGCAATTCACATGTTTAAGAACCAAAACGCGCCTGATATTCAGCTTCGGCAGGTGATCGAGAAACATTTTGTTTGTGAAGCACAATGAACACACATTCTTCATGTCACTCAAGTTTGCATTGTCAACGTGTTAAGCTTGAAAATTCCTTGCACATTTTTTATTAGCTGAAACGCGCTGATATTCAGCTTCGGTGATTGATCGAGAAACAGTCTGTTTATGAAGCCCAATGAACAAAAGTTCTCCATGTCACCCAAGTTTGTATTGTCAATGTGTTAATTAAGTTTGAAAAGTCCCCGCAGTGAGGAGGCGTGTGTTGAGACTATAAATCTCACATCCGTTGGACAACTAGAAAATTATGAATTGGCAGGGGCCAAACCTGCAGTACGAGTCGAGTAAAAGTAAAAGATATTGCAACCCTCCAACAATGCCTACGAAACGAAGAGGGATCTGATAATGGTTCTCTATATCCTGGTATAATTATAATTCTGTAAATTCAACTAAGTCTATTGCTCAATAAAATAAATTCAGCTCATGAAGTATATTGTAATTATAAGTTACTCAAGTTGTTGAATTGCTCGATTCTTAGTCTTCTGCTCCAACAGTAGTGATTCCACACAATGATCACTCTATGATCACCATAGTAAGAAAAGGCACATGCTGTTGCCCATTCATATTTCTCTTAATCGTTTTTTCCTCACTTAAAAGTAACACACACTCTAATATAGATAGAATCCACATGATAAGTGATGAGTCATTTTTATATTATATATTTTATCCAACTTTTAGTATATTCTGGTGATTATTTTTGTAAGATTTTGACATTTTTTTTGGTTCTTTAGATATAGGCCCTTGAAACTCATATTTTTCAAATAAAAACCCACCTAATTTTAAACATTCAAATAAAACCCAAATTTCAAAATAGATTGCCATGTCGACAAATATATAACCAACTATTACAACACATTTACAACTTATGCCACAAAATCCTAATTTGGTTAATAAAAAATGTTAATACTCATCCTAATTGTGATGAGCAATTAATCCATATGGATATTTTACCTTTCTTGTATCATAAATATTAGTAACATATATAAATTAATTTACCATGTTAAAAAAATAGAAATATTGTAAGATCCTACATCGCCTAGGGGTATGGATCTTGTAAGCCTTATATGTATATTCTCATCTCTACCTAGCACGAGGCCTTTTGGCTCACTGGCTTCGGGTTCCGTAGGAACTCCGAAGTTAAGCGAGAATGGGCCAAAGCATTCCCAGGATGGGTGACTCACTGGGAAGTTCTGCTCGCGTGAGTTCCCAGAAACAAAACCGTAAGGGCGTGGTCGGGGTCCAAAACGAACAATATCGTGATACGGTGGAGTCGAGCCAGGGATGTGCTGGGGGCCCGGGCCGGGATGTGACACATATCTCGTACAAAATAAAAATATTGTTTGAATCATGTGTTTACCTACATATAAATTAATTTACCTATTTATAAAATATTTATACTAATTTACCTACATATAAATTAATATACCTACTTATAAAATATTTATACTAATTTACCTGCATTTAAATTAATTTATCTATTCCAATAAAAATTAGTGATATTAGATAATGTTTGAATGTTGTGGGTTTGTTGTAGGCAATTAAATAAACTTGTAATCTAATGCCCATAAATCATTTAGGTAAATTAGACCATTTTAGAAGTAAATTAGACCCTTTAAATTTTGGGCTGATGGAATAGGTAAATTAGACTATTTTGTAGGTAAAAATTGCGCGGAACATATAGATTTTGTTTTGTGCACTAGGGATTGGAGTATATATGCAATCGATGAAGCTGTTTTAGGTTAATTGTTGTGTTGGTAGGTAAATTAACTTGTATATTTAATGCACAAAATCATGAAATTAGAATTATTATTTTTCAATCGGCACCTTATAACAATTTGAAAGTTAATACATGGAATGAATGGCATGAAATATTTTTGAAAAATAAATATAATTAATTAAATGGATATAACAATTAACTGATCCAAAAACCCAATCCAAGTATTAATAGGGGTAGTTTAGGCATTCGAAAAATACACAATTTGAAAAGTCAAACTTAATTAAAGAATTTGCTTAGTTTGAGCCTTGTCAATGGGCTTTAGTTAAGAAAACAAAAGGAGATGGGTTTTAGTTAAGGAAAATATAGTTTCAAGGGTTAATGTCAAATTTTCAGTATTTTGTTTTGTATTTCCAATGTTGGACATGCGACTTCTCCTAAGCAAAAAGTGATCAAACGGTGGAATTTTTTAGTAATTCCAATTGGAGCAGGTTCGTGAGTCTGTTAAGAAGATTGTGTCAAAGTTTCAAAATTTTATCTGAGGCATTTGGTCGTGGCGAATTAATTACTTACCAGTGTTTAGTGCTGAGATTGAGCTGCATGGCGTATTTGAAAGATTTGGGCTTCAAGAAGATGGTTTTTGGAGTTGGGTTCTTATATAAACTTGAAGAGGATGTCTTGAGCTTCAAATCAATTCGTTTTGGTCTGATTTGGAGCCCTAATGGTCCAGAAATGTGATTACTTACCTGGAGGGAAAATTTCTTCAGTTCGTTTCGATTGTGAATTTAAGTTATCCTTTTATTGTTTTGTTTCCTAGTTTTAGAGGACCTTTTCGAGGAATGGTTTTATTTTGTAGTAGTATAAATAAGGCTAGCTAGCCATTAGGGTACTTTACGCACTACTTTGAATAACTCAGCTTTGAGAGCAAAGTATTTTCTATCCATGTTCTTAATAATATTTTCTTTGATTTTGATTATGAATATGTGTAACTAATTCCTTTTTGCTAGGGTGAGTCCACGAACCTTACCAAGAATTAATATGTAGTTTCTTTTCAATTTGCTTATGATAATATGCATGCATGTTTTGAATTATTAATCTCTGTGTTTGAAACTATCTAATTGTCTTAATGATTCGTGACCATTAGGATGTTTAGACAAGTAATTTGATGCAATTTTTGTTGGAGCATCACTTGAAATTGAGGAGGGCTTCTTGTGATTGATAATTGTAATTTCACTTAAGGCAAACATCATGCTCTTAAGGTTTGTATGGTTTTTCATGTTTATATTTGATCTAAACATCGATCACTGATGGATTACATGTCAAATATAAGTTCTTACGTGAAGATCACGAAGAATATGCATTAGGAAAACCTAATCTTCAAAGCGTGTATTTGGTAATTCATAAGTAACTAATAGAACTGCATAGGGTTGTTAGGTGACGGCAGAGCCCTAGTGTCTTTTAAACTTGATTTTCAAAACTGTTTTCTTTTATTTTCTTTATTTTTGTTGAATTCTTTAATTGATTTTATTAAATTGCATTGTTATTTCAATTTACAATTTCAAATCTTTTTCCAAAATTTGTTTTAAATAATTAATTAAGAATTGGTTTTAAATATAATTTGTTTTAATAATCTTTGTGGAAAACTACCTTGCATGAACATTTATACTAGAACTACCTTATTCTTTTGCAAGTATTTTTAAGTATTTTTTTATTCCTAATTTTGTAGGTGGTAAAAATCATATCAATGAGGCTCATCTATATTAGAAAACACGTCAGTAAGTGTGTGATTTTAGTCTGTAAAAATAGTTTTATTGTTTAAACTGTTTCCATAATTTTCTTAACTTTTTATCTACAAGAACTGACCTATTTTGTCCTGCATTAGTCTCAAATTCGACAATTTTTGTCCATTATCTTACTAATTAAACACCTTTCTACAACACTAGTTATTGTATAATTTCAAACCTCTTACAAGCTAACAGTAAATCTAAAATTAGTTTGAATTGTTGCCTAGGAAGATATCGTCAAACCCATAAATGCATAACTAATGAGCTTTCATTTAATATTACATGTTTCTAGAGGATGGAAGTCCCCGTCAAATTTTATACCGAGGTGAGTAACTTTCAACAAAAAAAATATCAACTACCGACTGCAGACTCGAAGTCTCAAAAATTCTACGAACTCAGAAGGCCACATGCCAGCACAAAACCCTCTCTGCTGAGCTCAACCTATACACACGTCTCTGTTTACACTGTTTTGAACATGCACATTCGAAGTCTCGAAAACTATACGAACTCGGAGGGCCGCATGTGAGCACAAATCCCTCTCTGCTGAGCTCAACCTATACACACGTCTCTATTTGCACAGTTTCGGTCCAGATGAAGTGATAACTGAGACATGTACATGCACATAGCCTATGTGCCAACTTTTTCAGTAGCCAAGTAACTACTTAAGAGTTCAGATCTCTGTCCTCATCCCATCTTCCCAATTTTATGGCGCTTTTGTATTTTACTCAAGGTTCTAAAAGGCGCTAGGCGCTAGTCGGGCGGCGGGATGGGGCCTAGTGCCTAGGCGGGCGACTAGGCGGACTAGGCGGATTTAAGTAAATCTATTTTATTTCATGTAAATAAGTGTTTGTTTATACTTAAAATATACATAATTTCGTCATAAACTAGAAAATAAAGTGACATCTATATTATGAAGTATTGGAACATAATGAAAACATAGGGAGCAAACATATAATGTGTTTTTATTTAAGTATTCAATAAGTCTCTTACAATTTATTGGAAACAATAAAATGCAAAAGGAAAGTTATCTATTTTTTATCTAAGTGAGTTGCAACCTAGGCAGGTGTCTAGGCGGGTCTGGGCGGGCTAGGCGGGTGCCTAGGCGGTCTAGGCGGGCACCTCAGCAGGTCTGGGTGGGCTAGGCGGATGCCTAGGCGGTCTAGGCATTAATCGGGGCGGTGACCAGCCGCCTAGCGCCTAGGCGGGGCCTAGGCGGTGCTAGGCGGGGATTTTTAGAACAGTGATTTTACTTCTCCTCCTTCATTATAAATAAAGCCTAGCAAAAGACTGGAAAAAGCATTGGAGTTCCCAAAGATTTCCATCTATAAAGCTTTCCTTTTAGTGTGGCTTTGTGAGCATTATATTTGTGAAGAAAAAAATGAATAGATTTCTGCCCCTACAGCTGCTTGCGCTCGTTCTCATTTTTTCTTCTGTGGCCACTCAAGTAGTGCCTCAGGATCATGAGACCAAAGGTTCTTCATCCTATCTAGGATCATCACCTTCCATAATCCACATTATTTTCCTTTAATTTGTTCTTTCATTTCTTGTGGTTTTATAATCACAATCTGCATGAAATGTCTTGCGTCATTTGCATGTCTTAATACATAATTTGGGCTATTCTTCGTACCCCTAAATAATTTTATAGTGGAACCTACACTTCCTTTAATAGTATTTCAAGGTCCTCTTTTCAAGATTTTCAAACCCCAGTACCAGTTTGTTTCATTTTATTAACTCCTTTTTTTATATTTTGATGAATTAGTAAAAAGAAAACGACATACATATAAGGGAAGAGTTTTAATTTTAAACATATATAAAATTCTAGTGTAAAATGGTCATTAATAAGTGGAGAAAGTTTATTGCGTGGTGTAAAGTGCAAAGTCACATACATAAATCTTTTCTTTTAAAAGAAAAAATATGTGTATATATATATATATATATATATATTCTCATGGTTAATGCCTAAATTACATGCATATTTAGGATTTTGAGTAAATATTAGTTCACTGATCAGTACATGCATGACTTGTGCAGTGGATGGGGAAGAGAAGACGGTAGACGATTGCATTCACTACGACGGCCTCGGTCGACGTGGTAGGTGTGCCAGCTACGCTGCTTACCCCAAAACTGAAGAAGCCATACTAGAAACACGTAAGTAAACATCTTGTGAAAGTTTCTTTAGTATTACTCATTTTATCTATGTTTTTTTTAGTAGTAGAAGAAAATTTTTACCTACTAACTAATATTGTATGTTAGGCTCCGATTTCTCGTTCAATGCCTAAAACAAGATGATCATATTCTTACACATGAATTTCATTTGTTTAGAGGACATTGACAATCACCACCATGGAGGCGGACAAGGAGGTGGTCAAGGCGGTGGAAAAGGCAGAGGTGGAGGAAGTCAAGGTGGTGGACAGAGTGGCGGAAAAGGAGCCGGTGGTAGCCAGGGTGGTGGTAAAGGAGGAGGTGGCCAAGGTGGTGACGGGCAAGGAGGAGGAGGAGGGGAATATGGTGGAGGTGGTCAAGGTGGAGGTAGAAAAAGCGGTGGACAAGGAAGTGGTCAAGGTGGCGAATATGGTGGTGGCGGTAAGGACAATGGTGGTCAAGAACAAGGAGGTGGTGGTAGAGGCCATGGAGGTGGAAAAGGTGGAGGTGGAGGCGGAGGTGGAAGTGGTGGGCAAGAAGGTGGTCAAGGGGGCGGCTGGGGCAGTGGTGGTGTTGGCGGACAAGAAGGTGGTCAAGGTGGTGAACAAGGTGGCGGAAAAGGAGGAGGCGGTGGTGACCAAGGAGGAGGAGGTGGTGGATATGGTGGAGGTGGTCAAGGTGGTGGTGGAAAAGGTAGTGGTGGAAGTGGCGGACAAAGCGGTGGTCAAGGCGGTGGAAAAGGAGGAGGCAGAGGTGGTCAAAGCGGTGGGCAAAGTGGCGCTAAAGGAGGAGGCGGACAAGGTGGTGGCGGACAAGGAGGAGGAGGAGGTGGATATGGTGGAGGTGGACAGGGCGGAAAAGGCAGTGGACAAGGAGGTGGTCAAGGCGGTGGTGGAAGTGGTGGACAAGAAAGTGGTCAAGGCGGTGGATATGGTGGTGGTAGTGGACATGCAGGTGGAGGACAAGAAGGTGGTCAAGGTGGTGGACAAGGCGGTGGACAAGGAGGAGGCGGAGGAGGCGGAGGAGGTGGAGGAGGAGGTGGTCAAGGCGGTGGATATGGTGGTGGCAATCGCAAAGGTGGTGCATACGATAGTGGCAGCAACGATGGTGGTATCATTCACGGTAATAGTGGTTATTAATTCTAGCAATAGAAAGGAAACTGAAGTGATCCAGCAAATCAGCGCTAACTTAATAAACGAAGAACAAAAACTTTTGTATGTTTCGAACTTAAACTGGCCAAGAGTATGTATGTCGAAATGTTGAGGAAAACATGAGTAAGCTGCGTTTGTGGGTTCTTGTGTGTATGTTCCATAGCCGATAACTTTAACGCATGCATGTCCTCTTACATATATACTGCTATGCTTGACAAATGACAATCAACTTATTTCCCAGCATTCACAATTTCAACGATCAATAAGAGTATAGCTGCAGTACAAATAAGGGCAAGGTTATAACTTCTGCAGTTTTATACCATACGTTAGTAAGGAGTAAAACAACAGAAAGGCTTGCATTGGGAAATAGAATGGTAGGAATGATGATATTTAGATGATTCAGTCCCCATCTGAATAAAATGTTGCAAGTTGAGTACAATTGAATAGTTTTTTGCAGCTGATTGTGTTATGCCATTTTGATATTTGTCCGAGTGTATGTGAACATTTTGTACAAAGAGTAGATTCCTTTCACCTACTCTTGTAGGCTTATACTTCTCTTTAATTCACCCTTTAAAACTAATTAAATTGTTCATACTGTTGCAGCAGTTATAATTTAATTAGGATTTGTTATGCATTTAGCAACCTAAATATTAAGCTACTAATCGCACGTTTTAAAACCGGCAAGTGCACAAGATCAAACACATAGTATAGAAAGCAAGTACGAGATCATTCCCACGAGGATTGCACTAATATGTATCTAGAGTATGATTCCTAACAATTTAAATTAATTAATTCACAAAACTAGCAAATATGCACATAAGGGTTTAACAAAAATAGTTTGAGATGTCTTAAGTTTAAGTATTAAAACACAATATAAAGAACGTAGGCAAATAAAAGTAATTGGCAATAAGGGTTTTGAAAACGATGTTTGAACGGTTAGGACTTTGACTTCCATCTCTAACCTTTTTCGCCTAAGCAACCGATACACACTATGATACAAAACAGATTATTGATGCTTTAAGTTTGTCAACCTAAGGGCATGGTATCTACTCTTTAAACTATTGATTTCCCTAAACAACTACACTAACTCTTTTCATTCTCGAAGTATTTAGCATGGTATCTACTAAATTACACTCCGAGAAAGCATAATACAATGGAAATCGACGAACACACGAATCCTAGAACATGGTATCTATTCCGGTTATTCGTGATAATTAATTCCAAAAACTGTAACTAGTTCTCTTGTTACTCGGCATAGGTACAAGACTCGATCGTCCAAATTTACCCATATAACAAACTCAATTACAAAGCTATTCTATGGTGATCAATCATAAAATAACTCAATAAGATTGGAATTAAAACTGGAATTAATCACTAAAGCATCAACAAATTGTCTCGTACAAAAGTGTATCGAAAATACTCAAGGAAACATGATTAGGACTTCAACCAAGTCCCAACTATGAAATTTAGTTACTCATAATCTAAAATGGGCAGTAAAGACATACAAAACAGAAAGTAAAAGGAGAAGAAGAAACTCTTCGATGACGAATCGCAGAATGGTGCTCTGGTCCTTCCTTTTTCTCCCTTCTAGTTGTAACCAACAAGGCAATTAACCTTCTTTTCCTTATCAAGCTTAATGAGCCTTAAAGTCTCACTATATTATTAAAAAAAAAACTTTTAATTTACTTTCTCTCAGACTTTTTGGCTTTCTTCAACTGGTTAAAACTCCTAATAAATAGGAATTTTAATCTTCATTTAATCTGTCACATTGATACACGTTTGTAGAAAAATTCGTATTCACGCGTAGCCCGACCTTAATGTACTAAAACTGCCATAACTCCCTCTAGAAAAATGATATTCACGAACCATAAAATTCTACGGAAAATAGACACCCGTGGCTTTCCAAGAATATATGGCACATCTCCTGGTTCTTCCCGAGTCAATACAGTTTAACCCACAAACTCAGCTGATCTACATAGGCTGTGCTGATGACATAGGATTGTAAAAGTCTTTTTTAACTTTTTTTGTACTCTTTGCTTTTTACAACCTACAAAACACAAATATAATGTAAAACCTATATAGATGAGTAAAACAAAGGTGTAAACAAGGAGAATTATTATATATATAATAACGAATTTACGAGCATAACAGGACTGTAATTGTGTACATCTTAGTATATTTTATTTAAGATTATGTTTTAAATCTTTTTTATTGGACTTTGTAATTCTTTTAGGACAAGAAAGTCCGCTATGTTTATCATAAATAAAAAAGTGGAGAGAAACTATACAACAAAATATCTCTTTTTTCTCTCTCCATGTGCCGCACCTTCTCCCAATTTTCTTACTAAAATAAGCCCACAACACATTATCACTATGTTCCTGACTACAGATTGGATAATGATCTTCTACAACCAAGTTCAAAGACCTCCTTAGTTTCATCAATCAAGTACCTTCTAAAATACGGTTTCAATTTCAATATTTTGATTACTTTTGATAGCATGAAACATTTACCATAATGCATGAACCCCAAATTTATTTTCGTATTACTTGTTGTTCAATACGATGCTATATTATATTATATTGTTATGGTGAATTGATTGTGCGAGGGAAAAATAAAGAAAATAGAAGCAAAAAAATTGGTTTTTCAAACTCTAATTTGCGTGTGACGGCCTGAATCAAAATGAGTCGTTCCTGTCCTTCGATCTCCGCAACTCTCACCATTTCCGGTGACCCTTGTGACCTCCAACTACGACTTGCAATCCACCTCCAAATCTTAGGAATCGAAACGAGTCGTCCCTGTCCTTCGATCCCCGCAACCCTCACCAATTTTAGGATGTGTAAAATTTGATATTTTTCATTCTTTTGGTGAGAGGTCGACGTGATGATGGTTTATATCATACATTGTTGTTGCAAGAGATCCATTTGTCTCTTAAAACAAAAGGAGTGTACTTTTTTTATCACCATCCTAAAGTGATGGTGATACTCACCATCTTATTGAATATTGTTATAAATTAGTTTAAACTCATCCAATGATAATTAATAAGATAATACGCAAAAATATATTCTTTTATTTTAAGAGACAAATGGATCCTTGCAACATCAATGTATGATATAAACCATAATCACGTCCACTTTTTCAACAGAAAAAAAAAAAAAAAAAATTTACACATCCTAAAATCCAAATCATGAGGTATACATATCTAGGTTACCTTTGTTATCTTTGTCAACAACTACACGTGCCTTAGTTTCACTTTACAAGGAAAATAGGAAATTAATGACGCTAAAAAACGAACAATGTTATGAGTAGTCGCTCATGCTCAAATATACAATAACAATACAAAAATCATTCACCACCACCGTGATTATTGCCACATTTTTTTGTTGATATTCTTCTAACAATCACTACCACCCTATGTATATTGTTCTACACCATCACCACGAACCTATGTAGCAACTTCATTTTTATCTTCAAATATATGGTGCATGTGCAAGTGCATGCGACCATGTAACAGTGAGCAGCATGCCAAAGAAGACACAGCTGCAGGGGCTATATGAGGAGAAATTGGGAAAAACAAACACATGAGAGGATACACTTCGTTGCAAGCAAATTTGGACGTGCCAAAACACAAACATTATGAGCTTGGTAGAAATAAGGTGAAAAACTGAGTTCAGTTTTTTCAACGGTGCAGTTACAGCCACAGTGTGGCATGTGATGAGCCTTGTACGGATGCTTCCTCTCCCATCACGTCGTTCTGTACAAAGGTTTGAATTGCAATCACCAACTCTCTGATCTCCAATTTTTAAAGGGGTTGGTTTGTGCCAATTGACCCTGTTGTCATTGCCCTTTTTAAAGGGTTTTGATGGAAAAAGATAATTAAGGGTTTTTGTCTCAGAATCTGCCTCACACCTAGTAGTCAACTTATGTAATTTATTGACGATTTGTTATTAATGTCACTGATTGTGACTTATTAACTACAATAAGCAAAATTAACCATGTCGTATTGTGCTCTAACTCACTCATTTGTATTCAGCAGCTTGCTATTGTAGTTATGGGAATGTGAATAAATGTCCGACATAAGAAGTTTAATAAATTTGTATATGCTTATAAGAGTTAGGTTATTTTTTGTATCACTAATTAGATTAATGGTGAAACTTTTACGGTATCGCCATATCCGAGCATATGGACTCACATGTGAAGCTTAAAGGGTATGAAGAAATGTTTCACAATCAAAAGTTTACCAAATCTTGCATGTGCTTATGAAGAGTTATCGAGTTAGGTTACTCTTTATATTATCAAATTGATTTTGTGATAAAATCTCAAATTTCTTCAATAGCCACTAACTAGTGATCACATATACAATATAATACATGCCTTAATTTTTTTTTCTTTTTTTCTCCAATAAGGAAATTCTAATAAATCAATCATGTGTTAAGTATTCATCTATAAATTTTGCATACATTAACAGTTGATACTCACCGAGACGCGTGTGAACATATATTGAGACCAAACCTTGATTTTCCATTATTCATCATGCATGATGGTGCACGTACCAACAATATGCAAATTATTTGTTGCCAAAAGTTTGACCAAAACATATATTAAAAGGATGATTAGACCAAGACAATGAAAACGGTGGACAGATGTCACGCTTTGTCCAATAATAAACAAACAATTTGTCCAAATTTCTACTACATCTAACATATAATATAAACACATTAGGGTACGTACCTATTCCCTCAAAGCTTTTAATTATTGCTTGCAATCTTGGATTTACATTGTTCCCTAAATCAAGCTAGTTTTGTTGAGAAAACTAATTAATTTAAACCAAAGAATTAAGCAGAAAACAATCAAACAAAAGCCAATGACGTAGTCGCCAATTAATTGGCACTTTATTCGTCGACTCTTGGAGGCATGGAGAAGCTGGAAGACAAAAAGAAGAGACTCCAAAGTGTGAAACAATAAGGCCTTTTAACCGGAAATGAATTCTCTCCGAATCTCTTCTACTAAATCCATCAATTCGTGCTTTTGAAATTTGATCAAATAGCTAAAGTTATTATAACTTTTGAAAGGAATCCCTATTTTTAACCGTTTGATCAAATTTCAAAGATCGGATTGGTGGATTTGGTAATTCCCTTCTAACCTCCTGGTATTGGCCCACCTTGGATGAAAATTAAAACAACGAAAACCTCCTCCTTTGATAACAACATCAACGGGACACGCTTGTCATCTTCTTGGGAACAATTTCATCATAAAACCTCTCTCTCTTATGGAAAAGAGGGAAGTATTTCAGTATCTTGAAATATCGTCATGTGGAGTTATAGTCTCCCTTACATCATAATATGAATATTTATTTTATCGGTAGTATATTATAAGAGTGAGACATATCAACTTATATTATTTATCCTTTCTATAACACGTGGCATCTGGTTTCGAAGCGCATAAAAATTTCTTTACTCCTCCCCCTTTTTATACTTTCCATTGCATTATTAATTGACTCATCCACGCACTACTATTCTTTCACTATCTGTCTCGTCCATATTTTCGGGTTTTCTTTGCGCAACAATTACGGACAGAAAAGTTATGAAGATCAAGAAGAAGAAATCATTATGGTCTGTTATGAGTGCTGCTACTACTCACTCTTCCAAGAAGAAACTACGTAGTTGTTTTTGGTATCATATTTATAATGTCTAGCTTTTACGATCAACCAGCCGTGTGAGTGTTTCCGGTGGAGAATTCATCGGCAGGTAAAAGATTTCGCGGCGTACATGGGAAAGCCAGGCATTTGTTGTTCTTCTCCTTCCCCTTCATCTTGTTTTTTATGTTTCTTGTTATATTTATTTGCATGCACTTTTCTTTTTCTTTCCCGAATTTGGGAACATGAATAGTGAGAAAGAGTTACAAGAATTATATGTATGAACTATTCTTACAAGAACTCCAATGGTGATAATTGATAGAAACCGTGAAATAAGTTTTGGCTGGTTTCCCAGTTCTTTCTCTTTTTATGGGCGTTTCCAATTATGAATTAACTTTTGTTTCACTATATTAGTCTTAATTTTCAACATAATTCTTCATATTTGGCTATAGATACATTGCCTATGAGTTTTATGATTAAAGTCCAATATTCCTTGGAGATCTGATTTCTATGATGATCATGAACAAACAAAACCAAGTTTTGCGGTATTTCCTTACTTTTGTTTAAGGTAAATACTAACCGCTCTAAAAATTAATTGTAAATTCTTGTGTATTTCTTTTTTAAATATTGAAAATTTAGAGTGCATAATTAAAATTTTAAAGTATAGATAACAATTCTTCTGTTTAATTCTTGATAATTTAGAAAGTTTGAGTAATTACGTAGCATTATTTGAAAGCCAACAAGCGTTTTAAATAAGTAATTATGTCGTCCATTTTTTGTGTAATTTACTCCATATTTTTATTGAACTATTAGTTGGTAGTGACAAATTAATTATAAAAAAAAAAGAAAAAAAAGGGTATTACGTGGAGTTGTGGACATCTCATCAGCAATTTAGATATGTGCAAGGGTAGAGCTACAAATTTACGGATTTGGATCCTTCCAGTTATAAATTGTGCGGATCTTAAGAATACTTACATCTTAGTCGTTCATCGTATATCGTGCGGTAAGAAATTATTTTAAATTTTTTATTTAAAATTAACACAAATAGTACTTAACGAAAACTAGTCACATGATGTACGATGAACGGCTAAGATGTGAGAATTCCTACAATTATCACAAAGAGAATTTGGAGAGGATCCTTGTCCCAAATTTACATAGGGCGGAGATATTTTTTGCTTTTATTGAAGCATATGTAGAGTGTAAGTTACGTTTAGAATGGGCTAAAATATTGTTTTTTCGCAAATTTAGGCTTAGGAGTAATTTCTTACTTTCCCAATAAATGCACTAGGCTATATTCCATGGGAGTTTATAGTTGGATCTGCCGGTGTATGAGACATTTTTCAGTGTGCCGAGAACACGTTTCAGTATACCACGTGTAATAATATATTAGTTGGAAATTTGAAAATCAAATTTAACTAATTGTATTGTAACACTTAGTATACGAGGTCATGTTTTCAGCATACTGAAAACTTTCTTTTGGTGTACATGTGTATAATTCATCATTAGAAGAAGAAAAAAAAGTGTGTGATCGTCTCACCTAGGGGGTGGGCAAACAAACCGGAAAACAAAAAAAAACCCATCAAACCAAACCCTTTTTTTTTCAATTGGCCTATAAAACTGAACCGCACCGAAAGAAACAATTTAGTATGAGGTTTTGATTTTAACGATGTTAACAAAACCAAACCGATCAGAATAAAATAAATAAATAAATAAATAAATAAAATGTAAATATTATATAAAAATATTGTTATATAATTTTAGTATTTAACTTCATATATTGCCTGCTAATCTGATTTTAAGCCACTTAGTACTATAGTCTAGCTGTAATCCTCTTTACTTGTATGTCAAAATTTGAATTTGAAGAACACATATTCTAACAAGAAAAAAAAAATTCAAATTCATAATCTAACAACATAAACATCTTAAAAGAACTTTTCCTAGAAAACTATTTTATATCTCTATCAAACATATTATATCATGTATGCTTCGTTATAGGAATCAAATTTGTGCACCACCGTATGTGAAAAAGATGCACAAACTCGACTACCTGTAACAGAGTAAAAGATTGTGAACAACCTTGGCACTGGTTGAGTACCGGTCAAAGAGCCTCTGAACAGTCAAGTTAATAAGCAATATATGAGAATCAGTAGGCAAGAGAATAAAATCTGTGTTATCAATATGTGATAACACATATGAACCCTAGATGAGTGTAGTTATACAAGTCATAAGAGAGACATTTTAGGATATGGTATCCGTATTAAACTGGAAAATATTAGTATTGCTTCCTTTTAGGAGTTTGATTACTTGCGACGCATGCTAATTCCTAGATTGTAGGAGTCTCCAAGAACATATAAACTTATTTGATCTCCAATTGGATTAGGTTTCCATGTCTTGCGGAATAAGATCAATATCATGAGAGTCAATGGACTTCACCCCAACTTTTTCGGAAGAGCAACTCAATCCGATCAGAACCGTTGAGTCCATAACCGAACTTTTGAGGTATACGTATTCCGATTCATCTTACTCTGATCCTAAGAACTCAAGGTCCGACAATCCTTATGCATGTGAAATAACCTGTTTGGTGTTGGGTGTTTTTTTCACTAAAAGAAATATTTTACATTAATATACACTAACAAGTGGGACGAGGATTTGAATCCGAAAGACAGTGTTTGATTTTTCATGTCTTCAAACGCTGAAAATGAAACCTTAATTATTGCCAATTTTGTCTTGGGGAGCGAAAAACTAGTTGACTTTGAAAAGTTTGAGGCGTTGTTCTTCAGGTGCATCAATGCAGAAAGCCATATAAACATCTTCATGTTCGTTGATAAACTGACACCTATTCGGTAACACATTTTCTTGTTTTCGTTTATTTTTTTAGGTTGGATTGAGACATGTATCTTTGAATTTACGGGTTAGAAACCATAGATAAATAGGTAAGAGTATGGTAATGCTAACTTCCTAACTCACTAATCCGTGTCGGAGGGGAAAGCTAACCTCTTTCAATATTGTCCGCCAGACATTGCGCCCGAGGCTTCACGCTGTTTATATATTTTGACTCTCTTCATTTCGAGAAATTTTTCATTGTAATTGGAACACAGAGGGTACATCACATGTATTTTTATATAAATGGTGAGAAATTTTATTTTTTCAGTTATTAACTTTTTAATATACATATCCCACCATTTGTATAATGACACGTTTTATTCCACCCCGTATATCGGTCACACTGAAAAATCTCTCCTTCATTTCACTGTTTCTGATCTCTTTGCATATTCTAATTAGGGTTATAATCCCAATTTAGCTATGAACAAAACATCGTGATCTAGCCCTAACAGAGACTCTTTAAAAATTAAAATAGAGTTTAAGTTGTTGTACAACATTTTTCGGATGCTCTAAATTATTATACTGTATAAGTTATTTTGATGTACGCAATTAAGGTCTCCATGATTCTATGCAATATTTTATCAGCTAATCAGATAGTTTATGTTTATGTTTAATCATCCTCTTAATTTGATTATGGTTTTCATTGGGGAAGTGCAATGACAATATATACGAGGCTTTGAATCGTCAACGACAAGAATGCATGCTTGGGAAGTTTGTGCTTGATCAAGATTTGATTAAGCTACTTAAATCCGTTTTGTTTATCTTTGACATTAGTCCGTAACATCCCATACACGTGAATGAACATTGGTTTTCTCTATATGATATGCACATGTATGCATGTGTCTAAATTGATAAAGCTTCTACAACTTTAAACTCCTTTATATATATATAGAGAAAAAGTAACACATATTTTGGAGTAACACATATTTTGGAGTAATGTGACTCCTACTTTTTTAATAGGAGAGAAACTCGTCTGCTTCATACACCCACGAGATATAGAATGTGAAGTTGTGTATGAAACATGTTCATGTTGTAGGTTAGTTATTGTCCCACACCGCAAGTCGCATAATAATGAGTATTGCAGACACAAAAGTCAATCGATTATATGAGTAAGTTCTTCCCCTATTTAAGCTCCGTACCTTGGACATCAAATATTGAACTCCAACTCCATGACTCCACACTTAAGATTCTAGGAGAGAGTATTTGTTGGAGTAACTTTTGGACCACACTGCCCAATTCATTGTCCCATAGCTAACCATTCTTCCATTACTCATGGCCAGCAACGAAAGGTTCATGGGCTTGTTTGACTAATTGGCAATATGTTGTCTATGGACATGGGAATTTTCAATTTGTAATGATAACAATTTTTTTTTTTTTTTTTGCCTTATGTTTTCCTTGAAAAGCATATTTGTAAAAATTATGGGAGTGAATGACCACATGTTTTTAACCAAAAAGACTTTAGAATAGTAGCCATGTTGTTGTATGAGGTTTTCAAAGGGTACGCATTTCACTTTTATAAATCTTCACAGATGTTGCTCTATATAAATAGCACTCTGTGTATGATCACAACACACAGAAAAGAAAAGAAGTGAAAGTAATAATATCAATATCTCTTCCTTCATTTCTTTACCTGCAATCCTTTTGTCTTCTAGTTACGAAAACAAACAGTGTGATACTTTGCACCTGCTTCGCTCCTATCCCTAGCAAAGGTTATCTCTCTAACTTTTGCCTATTTATAACACGTTATCGGCACGATTTTCTAACCCTAACCAATTCTCATTTCCCCTTGCCGAAAAATGCTTCCTCCAAGGACCTTACTGTTCTTCTTCCTCCTCTGCCTCACTTGCTTGATGTACCCTCCCCAAGATCTGCTAGCACGATGCCTTCTCCTAGTTCTCAATATAAAATTACTTATATTTTTTATTTCTTATTTGGTGTAGCTCCTAATTGCTAACTCAATGTTTATTTATGTTAATTTTGCTGCGATTTTAGATGGTGCGATACAATCGCCATCTTGAACTGTAGATTTAATTTTACTGCAATTTTAGGTGGTGCGGTACAATCGCCATCTTGGACTGTAGATTTAATTTTACTGCAATTTTAGGTGATAATTAAATTTTTCTGATGCTTGGGTGGTGTGGTATAATCGCTCATCTTATGCTATATTGTTTCAATGAGTGGTGCGGTACAATTGCTCTCCTCATTAGTCATATAAATCTCGAGCCTGAAGTTTTGAGTGCTTATCATTTTGGCTTGAAGATCAAAATGAAAAATTTGTAAGAACCATAAGTTCTAACACTACATTCCTCCATAATACATATTATTGCAAGTTCTTACCCATCTCATTTTTCTTTCAGAAAAACAAAATGACAAACTTGGCAAAGCTTGATTTTGTTGTTCTGGATATATTACTGGGAAAAAATACATTACCTAGGTAGTGGATACCAAGATCCATTTAGAGGCAGGAAATCTTGAAGAAACCATCAAGGAGGAAAACAGTGCATCCTCTCAAGATCGGGCGAAAGCCATGTTCTTTATCCGTCGCCACCTTGATGAAGGATCGAAGAGGGAATAGCTAACGGTTAAAGATCCATTAGCCCTCTGGAAGACATTGAGAAATATATACAATCATCAGAAAATGATGATTCTCCCAAAGGCTCGTTATGAATAGACACACCTGAGGATCCAAGATTTCAAGTCGGTTGCTGAGTACAACTCTGCAATGTTCAGAATTAGCTTCCAGATGAAACTTTGTGGGGAGACTATCACTGAGTAAGATATGCTGGAAAATACTTTCAACACCTTTCATGCCTTCAACATGCTCCTGCATAAGCAATATAGAGAGAGTGAGGCTTTACTGAGTAAAACCAGTTGATATCGGTGCTCTTTATGGTTGAACAGAACAATGAGCTCCTGATGAAAAATCATCAGTCCCAACCTACTAGATCGGTATTATTCCCAAAAGTGAATGTTGCTTCACTTGAAGTCACCACATCCTCTCATGGCAATAATTACAAACGAGGACGTGGCCACAAGCGAGGTCGATGGAATGGGAAAGGCAAGAATCATGGTGTACAATTTTACAACCAGGGTCCAAGGCATAATTCATGCCCGAGCTTCAAGAATGTAAATCACCATAAGGGTAAATCTCATATGAATAACACTCCTAGAAATTCTAAAGGAGTCTGCCACAGGTGTGATGGTAATAGACACTGGGCGCGTACCTGTCGTACCCCAAAACATCTGGTGGACTTGTATTAAGCCTTCTTCAAGGAGAAGGGTGTTGAAACCAATTTCATCGACCATGCTAAACCAATGGATATACCTGATCTAGTGTCAATTTATCAAGGCAATTGAACACTGCCCACCTAGATGTCTCAGACTTTATTGTGGAAATAGGGAATGAAGTGTATTGGTCGGATTGAATCATTTTTGTTTGATGTACTCTTATTATCTGAACTTGTAGTTTAAAGCTCGCATTTCAATTAAATAAAAGTGGCATTTCAATTTCCTTTTATTATGAATAAATTGCTTTTAACTATGATTCCTTTACTCAGAGAGCATGGATAAAAACTATGGTTATTCTCAAAACAAGAGCAATGACAGAGATATTTGTCTTGCAAACAGCACAACCACACATACAATACTTTGAAATAGAAAATATTTCTTAAGCTTGATGCTTACAAAAGTAAAGGTAACAACAATATCAGGGCAATCAGATGTAATTGAAGGCTCAGGGAAAGCCCAAATCATGTTACCAGATGGAGCAATATTGTCCATACAAAATGCGTAGTACGTTACTCGATCTACTTGAAATTTGTTGAGTTTTAAAGACATATGTTTAAATGGATACCACATTGAAACGAAAAGTGCAGAAAATGTGAAATATCTATGCATTACCTCTAATGATACCCATAAGCGTACATTGGAAAAGTTGCGTGGTTTATCAAGTGGATTGTATTATACATACATAAGGACAACTGAAGCACATATTGTCATGAACTAGAAGTTCATTGATCAAAAAATGTACATGCTTTGGCATGACCATCTGGGTCATCCAAGATCCACCATGATGCGTAGAATCATTACCAAATCTAATGAACATCCATTATTGAGTAGACACATTGCTATATCAAATGATAACCCTTGCAAGGCTTGTTCTCAAGGGAAATTGGTAATTAAACCATCACAATTGAAGAGTGATGCTGAATCCCCATCATTTTTGCAAAGAATTCAAGGGGATATTTGTGGGCCTATTCAACCACCTTGTGGACCAGTTCGATATTTTATGGTTTTGGTTGATGCATCTACCCGATGGTCACATGTTTGCCTCTTGTGTACTCAAAATGTAGCTTTTGCGAGACTTTTTGCTCAGTTAATTAAGTTGCGAGCACAATTCCCAGATTACCCTATTAAGTCAATCTAACTTGATAATGCTAGTGAATTTAAGTCTCTAACCTTTGATGATTGTTGCATGACACTAGGCATTGATGTTAAACACCCTGTTCCTCATGTCCATACTCAAAATGGTTTAGTAGAAGCATTTATCAAGCTGCTTCAATTAATAGCTCACATTCTGCTCATGAAAACAAAATTGCCAGCTTCTGCATGGGGACATGTCATCTTACATGCTACATCATTGGTTCGATTAAGACATATAGACAACCACCAATACTCCTCAGTACAACTCGCATTTAGGCATCAACCAAACATTTCACATTTACGAGTTTTTGGTTGTGCTGTTTATGTGCCTTTTACACTGCCACAAAGCACTAAAATGGGACTCAGCGCAGACTGGGAATTTATGTGGGCTTTGATTTACCATCTATCATTAGATATTTGGAACCCTTGACATGTGATATTTTCACAGCTCGTTTTACGGATTGTCAGTTTGATGAGATAGTTTTCCCACCGTTAAGGGGAGAAAAAACCGTTCCAGAAGAACGGGAAGAACTAACATGGATTGTACCTACCTAGGCTACCTTATCTCATTTTAATCCACGAAGCACTCAATGTGAACATAAAGTGAAAAAGATCGTTCTTCTTCAAAATCTTGCTAATCAAATGCCATATGCATTTAATGATGTTATGAAAGTGACACAATCACATATACAAGCTGCAAATGAGCCTGCAAGAATTGATATCCCTGTTAAACAAAATAAAGTGGCAGCAAATGATTCATCTGGTGCATGCTTGAAGCATGGTAGACTCATAGGTTCAAAAGATTCAGCCACTCGAAACAGAAAGATGAGGGCACAACTGAATCCAAATGAAATCATTCAGGAAGAAAATGAATGACAAATCCATAATTCATGATTCTGTACTTCCAAAAAAGAAAACGTCCTTGATGAGACACGTCCCTGAAGAGACAAAAGTACATGAAAGCAAAGAAATCTCCATAAATTATGCATGTAATAATGAATTGTGGGATCGAAATGAAATAATCATCAGCGACATACTCGCATTCATAGTAGTTACTGAAATCATATCAAGCGATGATATTGAGCCTCGCTCTGTTGATAAATGCAAACAGAGACAAGATTGTTCTAAGTAGAAAATGCAATCCAGGCATAATTAAATTCCATGGAAATGCGAAGTGTTTTTGGACCGGTAGTCCAAACCGCACCTGGAACAAATAGGTATTCACAAGAAACCGCAATGAGAAAAATGAGATTGCAAGATATAAAACACGACTCGTTGCTCAAGGTTTTTCACAAAGATCTGAATTGATTATGAGGAAACATATTCTCCTGTAATGGATGCAATAATGTTCTGTTGCTTAATAAGTTTGGTGGTTTCAGAAAAACTTAACATGCGACTTATGGATGTCATCACCGCGTATCTATATGGAGAATTAGATACTGACATATATATGAAGGTCCCAGAAGGACTTAAGTTGCCTGAAACGACTAACAAACCATGAGGTATGCTCTCAATCAAATTAAGGCGATCATTATATAGGCTGAAACAATCTGGACGAATGTGGTATAATTGTCTCAGTGAGTATTTGATGAAAGAAAGATATACCAACAATGTCATTTGCCCTTGTGTGTTCATTAAGAAATCAAATTCTGGATTTGCTATAGTGGTAGTATATGTCGATGATATGAACTTAGTTGGAACCTCTGAAGAGCTCAATAAAACTGTTGAATATCTGAAAAGCGAATTTGAAATGAAAGACCTTGGAAAAACAAAATATTGAGCAGATCGAGCATGTGCTAATGGAATTTTGGTCCATCAATCAACTTACATTGAAAAAAAATCCTGAAGCGATTTGGCATGGACAAGACTTATCCACTCAACACGCCAATGGTCGTTCGTTCTCTAGACATTAAGAAAGATCCATTTCGTCCAAAAGAAGATGATGAAATGGTCCTTGGTCCAGAAGTACCATCTAAGTGCAATAGGTACTTTATTGTATTTAGCACACTGTACTAGACCAGATATAGCTTTTTCAGTCAAGTTGTTAGAAATGGTATAGCTCTACTCCAACAATTTGTCATTTGAAAAGAGTCGAAGATGTTTTACGGTACCGTTGTGGGACAACATACATAGGTCTTTTCTACTTAGAGAAATCCACAATTTACCAGAGCCTTGTTGGATATGCAAATGCTGGTTTTCTCTCCAACCCGCATAAAGCCTGCTCACAAACTGGATATGTGTTCACTAATGGAGATACGGCGATCTCATGGCGCTCAACAAAGCAAATGTTAGTTGCTACATCTTCCAATCACTCGGAAATACTTCCTTTACATGAAGCAAGTCGTGAATGTTCTTGGTTAAGATCAATGATCCATCATATCCGGAATTCATGTGGTTTACTATCAAAGATAAACACTCAAATTGTCATTTATGAAGATAATGCAGCGTGTGTTGCCTAATGAAGGATGGATTCATCAAGGGTGATAAGACTAAGCACATATCTCCAAAGGTTTTCAGTGCACATGAGCTTCAGAAGGCTAAAGTTATTGAAGTCAGACACATCAATTCCAATGAAAATCTTGCAGGCCTATTCACCAAATCTCTACCAAAGTGCACGTTTCATAAGCTAGTGCATGATATCGGATCACATCAGCTTACCAATCAGTTAAATTTGAAGAATGCGATATCAGAGAAAGATACATATCAGAGGGACCATCCATGATACATGCCTGTTTTACTCATTTTCCTTCGACTAGGATTTTTTCGCATTGTTTTTCCTATCAAGGTTTTAACGAGGAAACATAAGATATTTAACACTATGTCAACAATCCAAGAAAAGTTGTACTCTTTTTCCTTTGCTACAGTTTTCCCCATTGGGTTTTTCCGAGCAAGGTTTTAACAAGGCAACTGATGTTGATATGTGGGCATCCAAGGGGGAGTGTTGTAAAAGTTGTGAGAGTGAATGCCCACATGTTTTTAGCCAAAGGTGAGGAAGACTTTAGAATAATAGCCATGTTGTTGTTGTATGAGGTTTTTCAAAGGGCACTCATTTCACTTTTGCAAATCTTCACAGATGTGGCTCTATATAAAGAGCACTCCATGTGTACACAACACACATAAAATAGAAGAAGTGAAAGTAATAATATCAATATCCCTTCCTTCCTTTCTTTACCTGTAATCTTTTTGTGTTATAGTTATGAAAACAAACAATGTGATACTTTACACCCGCTTCGCTCCTATCCCTAGCAACATTCTCTCTCTAACTTTTACCTATTTATAACATACTTTATTTATTCATCTCTAATGAACAACAAAATAAAGTACACCAATAAGCCAAGCTCCATCTTCAATCACTACATGATTACAGGGAAATACATTATGGTTGTTTTTGGTGATTTTTGGCGTGAGCGATTTTAGAGTATATAAAAATAAGTTTGACGGTTGGGGTATTGAAATTAATTTTGTAGGCTACGAAAATCATGAACGGAATTGAATATGCCAATCATGTATCTCACTTTTGGCCGACAAAATCAAGCCCTTAAACCCTAATTTATACCTTTTGTGCGACGAATGCTTAAACCATCTTCAATCTTTAGGTTAAAATCTAAAATTTTTAACTCGGAAAATTTAGAGTTTAACACAAAAATAGTTTTTTTTGCTCTTGTGACGACCTGTCCCAAATTATTATATATTTTTCTCCCCGAGTGTGTAAAGTGATGAATATGCCCTTGTTGGCTTAGTGACGTGGATGCACATATGTAGTTTTAGATTATTTCCTCACCGTTGTAATTAAATCGTACTCGACGTTACGAACGCGTTGACGCGAGTTAGGGTCGAATCGGTTTTCTAACAAAAAAATTAAGAACATTTAAAGTTTAATTGGACCAAAATAAGAAACCAATCACTCTAATTCCTATTCTTCCTAACCAATCACATTAGTTCCTGTTTTCTTGGACCCAAATTAGTTATTTGGGTTATTATTTCTCTGGACAAATTGTTTAGGCCTTAAGCCCCATGGCCCAATCAAAAAACCTTTTCATTTTTCTTTTACCCAATCTCGTGATCACACCCACACATACACACACGTGCATACCCTCCTTTTCTTCCTCATATTCTCTACTCTTCTTAGTCCGTACAACCGAGAGACCATCACACTTCAACTATACTAAATCATCACGGATCGAGTCTTTGGACACCACCATCATCTTCCTCGCGACCTCACGAACTCATCCATACCTTTAGGTTGTCGAATGGATGGCAGGGACCTCGGAAACCATAAGTTCTGACGAGGTGTGAATTTACTCCGACGTGATCGTGGACTTTTCCCAAGGTTTTAAGGCTCAAGGAGGCTCCTAATATACTCCATATGGACTTAGGATAGTTTTGGAGTAGTTTGGACGTCGAAACACACGGGTTTGAAGAGTTGCAGTTTTGGCCGGACCTTCTAAGGGTTTTTCTGACCATTTTCCTTAGGTTTTTGGTTTCTCAAGAGGTATGAACTTATTCTATTCCTTAAGAGCTTCAAATCCATATAAATTTCGTGGATTTTGGTTGAAAAACGAGTTAGATATAAGAGTTTTAAAATTTTCCAGAAACCAACGAACCACACGGCTGCCGACGGCGGACTTCGGCGAGTCACCGGAGAAGAAGGAGCATATTCCGTTAATTTTAACAGAATATTCTAATGGCGTCAGGTAAATTTAACGGAATATTCTACTAATTTAACGGAAAATTCCCTAACGCCGTTAGGGGTTCCATCAGCGTGACAGGCACGTGCCTACGCGTGGACGGCGCGTGTGGTCGTGCCTTGGCCGATGCGTGGCGGCGCATGTGACGTTCAAAAATTATTCTAAAAATATAGGGGTGTTCGTGTTGTTGAGATTCAAACACCCCATTTGAGCAACGTATGAGGAATCAATCCTAGGTTTTGTTTATGTGCTATCGAATTAACGTTAAATTAGTTATTTCGCATATAGGTGAGACGTACCCTGCTACTTACCAATGAGTGGGCATTTACTTTATATATATATGTATGTATGTATGTTACGGTTTCCAGAATGTTTTTAAATGATTTATGTTTGAATGCCATGTCGTAAATGAGTTGCATTTTAGTATTGCATTATTATAAAACGAGAATTATATTGTTTGATGCTGCAGAGGTTTAGGTAAGCTTCAGGTGAGTATGATGTGATTGAATGGATTGTATTGCATTGGTCTGCATATATGTATTTAGAGCTCATCAGGGTTGCACCCCTGTATTAGTGCTCCAGCCTGGGGCTAGGGCCAACCTTCACGTGATCGTTCACCTCCCGCACTACACGCTCACCCTAGATCCAAGTCTGGTGCCAGCCTGTTGTACAGACCACAATAGGTGGTTCCGACTCGTAGGTGACGCGCGATTTATCGCACAGCCTTCACGTGATCGTATCACTTGAGCGTACATATTTATATCCAGCTTGTCGTACAGGTCACATAGGTGACTCCGACTCGTGTGCTAGCCTAGATTGATGAGTTATAGATCCAATCGTACAGGTCACGTTAGGTGACTCCGACTAGCATATTATTCTATATTGGTTTCACACCTAGCATACACATAATACTCTTGAGATATTATGACATGGCATGCTTCAGATTTCACTGGTCTTGTGCATTGGTTTCCATGCCTATGTAGTATTATTTTTCTGGAAACTATACAGGTTTTACAGTGAGGGGTTATTATTTTCAGAAAAGAGAAATGTGTTTTCGAAAGTTTTGTTTTTTTCCACTCACCCTTTTGTTTTGCGCCCCTCCAAGTTCTAGGTAGTTGATCATCTTTGGTGACTCACGAGGACTTCCCTGCAGTTCTGACATTTCCATAAATAAGTAGGGATCTTCTCCCTGTTTGTATAATTAGTACTTAGTTGGTTCGACTGCACTTTCGTTTACCTATGCTCTGAAATGTGTATAACTTGTACTTGGTCACCTTCACACACTTATATATTGTATCTAGTTAAATAAGTTTAGTTTTAGATTTGTAATTACTCGCATTTTCCTATTATTATCACATCTGTTGCGCACTTAGCTATGTCACCTCACGTGACGGCCAGCATGCCTTGACTTCGGTCGGGGTGTGTTAGCTCCAATGAACTGAGCCAAAATTTTGGCATGAGATTATAAAAGAATGAACTTAGGCTCAATTTTTTTTCTTTCGGTAACTTTTCTCAAAATAAAATTGATGTAGATTATCATAGTTTATTTTTATGAACATTTCAACATAAAAATATTTAAATTCCAAGAAAAGTTGAAAAATCGCTAAAGACCATGAAACATGTATTTATAGAATTTTTGGGTGAATTTTGATTGAATACTGTTTAATTGTTTTAGCCGTTATGTTTAATTTTGGGCCATTAGATCTTTCTTTTTTTACCGTTAGATTTGGTCATATTCGATATCAATTGTTGGATTTAATGTATTTAATAATTTAAATTGTCCAAATTTTAGGTTTTAACACAATACTTATTTTAGACCCAACCATTGGAGAAGGATTGAGTTAGTTTGAAACCTATATTTTAGTGGGCTAGCCTTTTAACCTTGGCCAAAATTCTGGTTAAATTTGCCCAAATTTTAGGTTTTAACGCCTAAGCATTGAAGAATGATTGGGTTGGTTTAAACCTAAATGATTGGGGTTTAAAACCTAAATTTTAGGTTTTAATTTGGAGATAGTCTTAAAGGTTTCCAATTTACACGCCAAGGTCGCAAAAAAAATTACCCAATGACCAATTCTTTGCCCGTCGAATTCGTTTCGTCAGGTAAAAGCTTCTGAAGAAAGCGAAACATTGACCTTTTTTACCCGATGAACAGAGGTATTCCATCGGGTAAAGAATATTTGCTTGCCAAAATATTATTTGTCAGGCAAAACTTCGTCAGACAAATGGCAATTTCTGGTAATGAATGGAAGTGAAACATTCAATATTTACTTGTGATGGTCAATGAGATCTAGTAGCCATTTATCAACCACTGTAGTTTGCAGTTTTTATATATCAACGACTATAGTTTGCCTTATTTTTTTATCGGTCCCCTGGAGGCTTTTAGTTAGTTAGTACAACCGCCAAGTTTATTATCCTTCATGCAAGTTCAGTTTTTTTCAGATTTTTAGCTGGAAAGGGTACATAATCAAGTTGCTGGTTGTTTAGCTAATTATGGTGTTGATCACCCTGGTGGAATCATGCTGCAACTGCTTATTCTCATTACATTTCTCATCTTTCTTGTTATAGTTTTTGCCTAAAAGTGGTTGACTTGTTTTTTATAAATTCTTTTATGGTCAGGGTTTGACTTCACGTCTTCGTTGGCCTATTGTATTTTTTTTTTATTAATAAATTCGCCTCATAGCACTTCCTATAGTAGCAGTGCTTGATGTGGAATGGACTTTGCGGTTTATCGGGGAAAAAATGGGTGTTTTGATATAGGCGCCTCAGTTTTGAAATTCTCATATTTAATATCTATAACTTCTAGACTTTTGATCAAACATTCTTATCTAATTTTAAATAACAAAAATTACATATATTTGTTTTACCAATCAAATGACAAATTAATATCACCTAAATCCTAAAATCTAGGAGATATATTATCCCATAATTCATTTCAAACGACATTTTTCATTACTCAAATAAAAAATCATTAAAATTCTAGAAATACAAATAACATCCTATTAAACATAACGTACCGATTATGGACATGATATATGAATGCACATATGTATTAAACATAACGTACCAATAACGTACATAATTGGTACATTATATAACCTTAGTTTTGGTACGTATTAATATTTTGGTACATTACATATTACTAATTTTGGTACGTTATGTGATTTGGTACAATGTGTTAACCTAACTTTGGTACGTACAATCTGGTGGTACGTTATGACCCTTAAAAAAAGAGAATTTTTCATATTAAAACTTTGTGCTGAAAATTAATTATATCAAATTCTTAACAATTAATTATTGGGATAATGACTGAATCAAAATTTTCAAACTTATTTTCTTTCCACGAATTTAGGGATTTTAGATCTGATCAGTTTCAATATAAATAACTCTTATTTTCATTTTTTTTCTTTAATATTTACTTAAAATGATGAGTTGGAAATTAAAAAATGACATGGATAAAGATAGAAGCACCTTAATTAAAATAAAAAGCATTTTAATAAAAAGTTGAAAACCCACAAATGTTTAATTCATAAGATGTAGAATTTGAGCGCTTTTATCTTATTTTGCCAAAAAAACAAATGACCCCTCACAGTTTTATAAGGGCAAACTTGGAAGCATACAAATATTCTATTCGATCGATCTAATGAACCATAAGCTTAAAAATAAAATCATGCTAGGCTAAGCTTATTCTCCTTCATTTAGTGTAGATAATATCGTTTATTAAAAAAAAAAAAAAAGTGAAATCATGTTGGTTGAAACAACTTCAATTTGTTTGATTTGGCTAGGGCACGTACAGCAGCAACAAAACAAACCTATTTAAATAGTGCATAATGGCCATAAAATCATATGGGGTAAGGTCGTGGGCTTACGTAGCTTTAAAAATAAATCGGCTTTGTACTTGTTGGTGTCCTGATAGCCATTTTGATTTATATTTTAAAGTGAATAATGTTTTGGATGCTCCTAACTATATGTAACACTTTGTCACGTTCTGATGCTCCTAACTTAATTGCCATTTGCCTGGTCAGGAAAAGATTGGAGATCAGTGATATTTGTTTGGCTTAAAAAAAATTATAAAAAAAAATAACCGTAAAATCTTTTCCCTTTTTTATGAAAATTTTCACAACTCTCTGTGAAGAAGTCACAATTATTGGTGTTTCTTTAACAATTAACACCTTTTGGTAGATTAAAGTCCAAACCATGTCTTATGTAAAAATAATTAACAAAATAGTCAAAAGAAAAAAAGGCAGAAATGTGTATGATGAAGTTTGTTTGCAATCGTTGTCTATAAGGAAAGCAAGCTGCAAAGATCAACGGAAGAACTGTCAAAAAGAAGAGTAAGAAAATTTGTCATATTTGCTTTGCTTTGAAAATCTTTCTGTCAAATGCAAATGTTTCACAATTTTCTTTGCTTAAAACAATTTGGGACGGTGGAGTATACACTTGCACGCTAAAATTAAAATTTGTATAATGCGACCATAAGAATTAAGAAAGCAAACCCTAGTACTGTTGTTTATGATGTGATGTCAATGCTAAATGCCCCTCAGGTTCAGGATTTACATGAAATTATCATCGATTTCAAATGTATTATATTATGTTGTGCCCTACATCATTGAAACCTAGCTGTATGTGATTGAGTAGTAGTTGTATAGAGGTATCCGAAAAATTATGTCTTGCATGATCTTGTCATTTTTTTTTTGGGAAACTGACATGATCTTGTCTTTGTAGTAAAGGAAAGAAGTAAGTGATAGCACGTGCAATGCATGATCCAAGACGATGATTTTTATTGAGCACAAAAGGACCCCATAGGCCATTGCAGTATTGAATTGTCCTAAAATAAATGATCTTTTTGTGTACGTGTTTCTCTCCCAATTAGTGTTTAAAACATCCACGACATAATCGATATTTTTGTTGAAATATTCGAAAAATCAAGGATCGATATGGAAAAGGACTGAAATGCAAACTTCACCCTATATCGGCGATATATAAGAAAATCAATGAATCGACGATATTTAACAATCCATTATACACAAATTTGGTCGGAACTCATTGCAGAATTCAAACTTTTGATTCTTTTTTTAAAAAATCTTCTCTAATTCCGACTAATTTGAATGAGTTAATACACCCATCTCATTGCAAATTTTCATAATTTCAGTTGAAGGCAACCGATAACAGCCTATAAATGATCAAACAATGATCAAACTATATTTCATATATATATAGGGGTCTCTCTGAAAAACCTACATACTTTGATGTAACCAGTTTCAATCATTTGAAATTATAAAAAATTTCTTTAATTGGAAAAAGTATCTGGCCAAACTTAATTTTGCAGCCCCTTGACATTAACTCCATTTTCATTTTTGGAATTTAGGGTTTTGAGTTGATATTTTTTTTTGAATAAACGATATTATCTACACTAAGGTCTTCTCCAATCTTGGGCTAAAACCCAAATTTACCCTCCCCCCTCCCCCAAATCTAACCCAACCCAAGTCCTAAATCAAACCTAAAACCTAAAACTCAAAAGGGAGCCAAATACCGGCCCTTTTTAGGCCAGAAATTGAACTTGGGCCCACAGATGAGTGAAAAGTGGGCTGTGAAGCTCAGACTCCCCACCTCCACTTGCCCAACACGTTGCAAGCGCCATGCCTGATCCTAGCCGGAGCCCACCCACGTGGGCGTGTCCCCCGCATGTCAGCCGCCATTGTAGCCCAATAACCAGTTTAATTGGACCGTTGGTTAATCCAACGGTCCATGTTCAAATATTTTTTTTGTTTTATATTTATATATTTATTGAATCCAACGGGTTAGATCAAAATATAATCAAATTTAACGGTAAAAAAAAAATCTAACGGCCCAAATTTAAATCCAACGGTTAAAATAATTAAAAAAATTATTTTAACTCAAAATTCACCCAAAAAAGCTATAAATACTTATGTATTTGTTCAAATATCCACACAAAACTCACTTTTAGGAAACAAAACACACATTGAAAGTTGAAAGATTGGTGAATAGAGAGGATGATTGAAGGTTGAAAGATTGTGTGATCAACTGATATTCAACATGTGTGTTATATAGACACTACTACAATATTAGCTTTAGCTGGCGGATGATGGTGGCGGATATTAGAAACCTCCTGTCGGATAAATAAAATCCGACACATCATTTAATTAGTGGCAGATATTAGAAAAATCCTGTCGGTTATATCCGACATAAATTCCTGACGGATATTTACTGGCGGATATAACAAAAATCCTGTCGGTTATAACCGACAATATTTTTGAATCTTTTTTTAAAATATTTTTTATAGATTCTGACGGTTTTTAAGTTAATGGTGGCGGTTATAAC
Organism: Cotoneaster glaucophyllus; assembly: GCA_036320875.1. Lineage (NCBI taxonomy): Eukaryota > Viridiplantae > Streptophyta > Magnoliopsida > Rosales > Rosaceae > Cotoneaster > Cotoneaster glaucophyllus. Next base: position 7,184,022 of record CM070068.1, read on the forward strand.
CGACGAAAATGAAAATTTTATTATTTTAAAATCTTATATTGATAAAAATAAATAAATAAACACATATTTTTAATTTTTTTTTTTCCACTCATGATCCTAAAGTCTAATGAACCCAATTCCCACGAGCCACAAATTTTCTAAGAGAATAATAACAACAGACTACAATTTGAAGCTCTATCATTTTTGTAATAAGGATTATGCTCCCTCACAGGCAAGAAACAAGATACAAAGAAATTCAAACAATTTTTTTCAATGCGTCACAAAGCACATTGTCTGGCACATAAACACACATGAACATCTGGTGTACTCTATCATGTCTGATTTAAAATTTTATTATTTTAGAATTTTATTATGATTAAAAATAAATAAATAAATAAACACATGTTTTAAATATAAAATACGATTTATCCACTAGTGTAAATATTTTAAATTGAAAATCGAATTCATTCATTGCATTCTTATAGGGTCGAGGAGTGTAGCTGCAAAAAATCATCAAAATCGAAGCTAAAATAACCGTTAAATTGTGATTTTTCATTTATAACCATCGAAAACTTTTGTTCTGTTACCTAATCTTTGAATGTTTGTTTTTTGCGATTTTTTACGTATGCGATCTTGGAGTGTGTACAAATAAGTTTGACGGTTGGATCGTTGAAAAAAAATTCGTAGAATGCGTATCGCATCAAAACGGTAGATTAAACCAACACTTCGAGTTAATGTTATACTTCCTCATCAAGTATAAAATAAGATTTTGTGGTATCCACTAGTGTAAACATTTTAAATTGAAGATCGAATTCGTTCAATGCATTCTTATAGGGTCGAGGAGTGTAGCTGTAAAAAATCATCAAAATCAGAGCTAAAGTAACCGTTAAATTGTGATTTTTTGTTTATAACCATCGAAAACTTTTGTTCTGTTACCTAATCTCTGAATGTTTGTTTTTTGTGATTTTTTACGTATGCGATCTCGAAGTGTGTACAAACAAGTTTGACGGTTGGATCGTTGAAAAACACTTCGTAGAATGCGTATCGCATCAAAATGATAGATTAAACAAACACTTAGAGTTAATGTTATACTTCCATTAAGTATAAAATATGATTTTTGTATTATCCACTAGTGTAAATATTTTAAATTGAAGATCACATTTATTCATTACATTCGTATAGGGTCGAGGAGTGTAGTTGTAAAAAATCATTAAAATCAAAGCTAAAATAACCGTTAAATTGTGAATTTTCGTTTATAACCGTCGAAAACTTTTGTTCCGTTACCTAATCTCTGAATGTTTGTTTTTTGCGATTTTTTACGTATGCGATCTTGGAGTGTGTACAAACAAGGTTGACGGTTGGATCGTTGAAAAACGTTTCGTAGAATGCGTATCGCATCAAAACGGTAGATTAAACAAACACTTAGAGTTAATGTTATACTTCCCCATTAAATATAAAATAAGATTTTGTGGTATCCAATAGTGTAAATATTTTAAATTGAAGATCAAATTTATTCATTACATTCGTATAGGGTCGAGGAGTGTAGTTGTAAAAATCATTAAAATCGAAGCTAAAATAACCGTTAAATTGTGAATTTTCGTTTATAACCGTCGAAAACTTTTGTTCTGTTACCTAATCTCTGAATGTTTGTTTTTTGCGATTTTTTACGTATGCGATCTTGGAGTGTGTACAAACAAGTTTGACGGTTGGATCGTTGAAAAACACTTCGTAGAATGCGTATCGCATCAAAACGATAGATTAAACAAACACTTAAGAGTTAATGTTATACTTCCATTAAGTATAAAATATGATTTTTGTATTATCCACTAGTGTAAATATTTAAAATTGAAGATCAAATTTATTCATTACATTCGTATAGGGTCAAGGAGTGTAGTTGTAAAAAATCATTAAAATCGAAGCTAAAATAACCGTTAAATTGTGAATTTTCGTTTATAACCGTCGAAAACTTTTGTTCCGTTACCTAATCTCTGAATGTTTGTTTTTTACGTTTTTTTTACGTATGCGATCTTGGAGTGTGTACAAACAAGTTTGACGGTTGGATCGTTGAAAAACGTTTCGTAGAATGCATATCACATCAAAACGGTAGATTAAACAAACACTTAGAGTTAATGTTATACTTCTCCATCAAATATAAAATAAGATTTTGTGGTATCTAATAGTGTAAATATCTTAAATTGAAGATCAAATTTATTCATTACATTCGTATAGGGTCGAGGTGTCACATCCCGGCCCGGGGCGGATCACTTTCCGGGCCCGCTCCACCACCGTAGCACGATATTGTCCGCTTTGGGCCCCGACTACGCCCTCACGGTTTTGTTTCTGGGAACTCACACGAGAACTTCCCAGTAGGTCACCCATCATGGGAGTGCTCTCGCGCGCTACTCGCTTAACTTCGGAGTTCCCATGGAACCCGAAGCCAGTGAGCTCCCAAAAGGCCTCGCGCTAGGTAGGGATGAGAATATACATATAAGGATCACTCCCCTGGGTGATGTGGGATCTCACAATCCACCCCCCTTAGGGGCCCGACGTCCTCGTCGGCACACCACGGCCAGGGTTAGGCTCTGATACCAAATTGTCACATCCCGGCCCGGGGCGGATCACTTCCCGGGCCCGCTCCACCACCGTAGCACGATATTGTCCGCTTTGGGCCCCGACTACGCCCTCACGGTTTTGTTTCTGGGAACTCACACGAGAACTTCCCAGTGGGTCACCCATCATGGGAGTGCTCTCGCGCGCTACTCGCTTAACTTCGGAGTTCCCATGGAACCCGAAGCCAGTGAGCTCCCAAAAGGCCTCGCGCTAGGTAGGGATGAGAATATACATATAAGGATCACTCCCCTGGGTGATGTGGGATCTCACACGAGGAGTGTATTTGTAAAAAAATCATTAAAATCGAAGCTAAAATAACCGTTAAATTGTGATTTTTCGTTTATAACCGTCGAAAACTTTTGTTCCGTTACCTAATCTCTGAATGTTTTTCTTTTTGCGATTTTTTACGTATGCGATCTTGTAGTATCTACAAACAAGTTTGACGGTTAGATCATTGAAACTAGTTTCGTAGAATGTATATCACCGTTAAATTTGCCTAAATTTTGAAGTGTGAAAAGTAATTTGTGCTAAATTTTTATTTATCTTTTTCAAGTATTAATTAGACAATATTTATTTTGTGTGATGACATTTTCATTGTATAATGATCTTTTTGTTTCTTTATTGCATATTTTACATGGGTTATTATATATGAAAACAAACAATTATTTATTTTCAACAAAAAAATAATAATTATTTATTTAAATTTTAAAAATGTATTCTATTTAAATATATATTATTTATTTATTAAACCAAACAATTATTATTATTTATTAAAATTGTAACAAAATTTTAGGGGGGAATTTAAAACTTTGGAAGGGATTTAAAATTTTGGGTAGCAATTTTGGGGGGAGTTTTGCCGCCATTTTTTTTCTGTCGGTTATATCCGACAAGAATGAAAATTTTTTGTCGGTATATATTTAAAAAAACATTTCTGTCGGTTTTAATCGACAGTAATGTCAATTTCCAACGTAATACCCCTCCCCTCCTTTCCCCTTTTATCCTCTGCGCATTTCCTTTTCTTCTATTCTCTCCACACACGAGAAAACTCCATCTGAAAGCCGAAAGGTATTCCCTTTTCATATCTTCTCTCCCAATTTCTTTAGGGTTAATTTCAATTTTCTTATGCTATTTGCAGTGGTGCTTTGTAGGGCGTAATTATTTGATTCACAGCAGTGGCAGAGCATGGTGGAGGCAAGACCACCGTCGAAAAAAGAGCTCCACTAGCAGAGAGAGCCACAGACGTTTCAGTCTCCGCCGGTCAGACCACTTTGCATTACGTGGAAGAAGGGGCGGTGAAGGCCAAGGTTGTGATAGGGGCAGCTGAATATGCTGGGCATAAAGCGGTGGATGTTGTTTCGAAGCCTTTGAGTGTGGCTAAAGATGCCGCTGCGGTGGCGGGGGAGAAGGCTGAGGAGTATACTGCGAGGAAGGAGAAGGAGGCCCGAAGAGAACTGGAGGCCAAGCGATCAGCTGAAGAGAAAAATAAGCAGCATGTATATATTTGTCACCGATTTGCTAAATTCAGGTTTTTTTTTTTTTTTTAAATTATTAAAAAATCACTGAAGAACTGAGGTAGTGTATTGACCTGCTGGGTTGCTTGAAGGGAAAACACAATCTCCAAATATGAGGAGTTTGCCTTTTTCTGTATATGGAAGTTTCTTGAGGGAATAAATAAATTTCCAAATCCGAGCGACCCAACTCCTTCCATTTTTGAAGCATAATCTGAGACAAATGATAACAATAAATAGATTGACTCAGATTTGCTTCTCTTAACAAAACCAAACAAAAGCCAAATGGCCTACGGAAAGAGAATATGATGACTCAAAGAAAGGAGAAAGGAGAGTAGTCAGAAGGAGCAGATTACACAGCTTCTTTACAGAATGCTTTTATTAATTCTTTTTAATTATTAATATATTTTCTGTCGGTTCTAACCGACAAGAATGCTTTTATTTATTTTTATTACAAAATTCTCTGTCGGTTATAGCCAACAGAAATTCTGTCGGTTTTGGTATTTTCTGTCGGTTTTAACCGACATAAATTCTCTTTTTATTTATTATTAATATATTCTCTGTCGGTTATATCCGACATAATTTCTGTCGGTTTTAGAGTATTTTCTGTCGGAAAATTCATTTCCTGACGCTGGCAATTCTGTCGCTTATTATATCCGCCACTGCATCCATTTTCTGTTGGATTTTGCTTAAAATCCAACAATAATATACTTTTTTTGTCGGTTTTTGGACCGCCAATTATAGATAATTTTGTAGTAGTGAGAGGATGATTGATGAAAGTTGAAAGATTGGTGAAAGTTGAAAGTTTGGTGAAAGTTGAACGATTGGTGAAAGTTGAAAGTTTGGAGAGTTTCATGTGTCCATTTATTGATTTTTCAATATTTATCGGAATTTAAAATTTTTTAAATTAAAATGTTCATAAAATTAATTTACAATAGTCTACATAATTTAAAAAAAATTAATTAATTTAAGAAAAAACATTAGCCTAAGTTCATTCTTTAATAATCCCGGACTAAGGTCAGAAGGGTTGAAGCAGAAAAGCTGTTTCTGGGTTAAAACCTAAATTTTCTGGGCTAAAAATTTTAGGTTTTAGGCTAAGGGTTGGAGATGGTCTAAGGGGGTGTGAGAGTGGAAAAAGCCTCACAATAGACTAGTAATAACACGGTGTAAATTCTTCTTTAGTAAGTATCGAATTTAAGACGTCTCACTTTTAAAAACAAAATGTGGTCAAAGCTAAAAATATGGAGGACCCAAAGTCAATGCATAAATTAATGTTCTTTGTTGTAAACTTATTTCTGCTAATTGAATACTCCATCTTTTAGCTTCAAGTTTAACGTCATTTTTTAATCATCGTTTCACCTTTAAATATATTGAGTTATTTAGTCTAATTCTAGACACGAAACAAACGCTAAACTTACGAAATAATGTAATGGGATGAATACAATGCTTGAGGACGTTAAACCTGAGATAATCAAACATATTTGTTTCTAATGATTTAGATTTGCAACGTAATTAACTACACTTTATTTAAGTTTCATTGTCCATTTCAGTGTAAGATTTTCTTCTCTTTTATTCGCACACTTTCTTTTTTATCTTTTTCTTAAAAATTCACAGCAAAATAATTAAAGTAATTTAATTGCAACTGTTTAGAAAGATTAAAAAGAAGAGAATTCTACAATGTATGCGACCAAATAAACTGTATTTTGCGGAGAGTCACGCTCTACCCCCCAGTGGGACCCGCCCAAAAGCCGGCTCACCTTCTTGTATTCGTAACAATGGAGGCCGGCCCAGCACCCGAACCAAACGCGTCCACATGTCCTCCTACGAGGCACTAGTTGGGGGGGCCGGGGCTCCAGAGAGCAGTACTACACTGCACCGGTCACATCTTGAATACCGTGAACCCGCATCAGCACACGTGTGTAACCTTCGTACCACAGGTCCACTGCCAGTCTACCTACGTGGCGTTGTACAACTTCGGACACGATCTGATGGTCAGAGGCAAGAATGTAAGGTACTCGCACGTGATTACAGCCTTTTTTGGCGCGCTTAGAGGTTGTGGTCCCGCAAACTAGGCCCCACGCGACTCCAGCTCACTAGCACTTCCGGTAATTATATCGCGGGCCCTAAACTGTTAAATTTCACTGCAGAAATGCCCTTCGGCTTTCGCTAAATTACTGCTTCCCCCTTCCGGTTGTCAAATGACTCGATTGTCAAAACAAAAACACGCTTTACGTTTCTGGCAAATTGTGGTTTGTCCTCTAATTTTGGGTTGGAGCTCAATCTGGTTTAATTACAATTAAATCCCTCTAAGGATATTATATTCCTTTTTGTTTAAGCAATATTGAGGGGAATGAGCATTATAAGACCGAGAGAGCAGTGTGTTATTCTTTATGTATTTAAGTTTTAAATCTTATTATTTTTAATTCAAAGAAGTTTAGTTTAAATTATACCATAAATATGATTATAAATATATTTTCTCTTTGACTTCAATATTAAATATGGTTATAAATATCTTATCGTTTGAAAAAACAAAAAACATATGTAGGTGGTAGGTATTTAAATATGTACATTGACCATTTAGTACTACGGTCTAATGGTATTCATCTTCACTTATAAGTGAGAGGTCTTATGTTCGATTCTCGCTAAAGGCGAATTTGAATCACATTATTACTAGCTAATTGTTAGGCTAAGCCAACCTCTCTTCTCTTTAGTGTAGTAAACATTGTTTGTTAAAAAAAAAAAAACTTATAGGTCGGAGCACCTTCTTTACAGCACCGTTAGAAATGAAAGCAGCCACCAAGCCTCATTACAGCACCGCAGAACAAATCAAAACACCACCTCCTTGAATTGAGAGAAACCAATGTTTAAAATTTTTTCGGTGCAGTCAATATATATAGGAAAAAATTCATAGAATTACATGGAAAGACTTCAACTTATATCGAAGAAATTCTTAAATTTCGGTTAAAACCGACAAATTTCGTCAATATTTCTGACATATCTGTTAATATCGACAAACTACTATATGACTTACATTTTAAACCTTTACGTTTTTGAGAAAACTTTCATTATTTTCATCAAAGTCAACCGATTTCGATATATCCATCGATATTTCCACATATACCAATAAATTAAGATAAAGCTCATATGTCCATGGATTGAAAGCAAATCTTCTCTAAGTTTCCCCTATTATTTTCAAATTTTATTTTATAGCTAAAATTATCTAAACAAATGAAGTAACAAAAATAACAAATAAAACAAAAGAAGCCAAAAACAGAAAGAAAGGAAAGAGAAACTCTGTATACAGTTGGTGTGAAATTGTGAATGTCTGTCTCCTTTCAGTGTCAACCGTCTCCAAAAAAATTCAAAAAATATATATTTGTAGAAGCAAATTTAAACAAAAAAAACCCACAACACTAACTTATTTTACAAATTGACCCCTTCCAACTACACTATTTTCTTTCCCACTTCATAGTTCATACCATCCATTTTTGTTGTGGTAAGCTTTAATTACTAAGATAATTTGAGCAACACTCTCTTAAAGCTTTGGTCATCGAACTAAAAATTCAAGATTATTGATCCTTAATTGTAATAATGTGGAGCAATGATCCGTTTGGTTAATTCCGTTAGAACATCTATTTATTCTTGTCATTTTAAACCATTTATTTTGAATAGAAGTTCTAATAGAGTTAGGGACAATGACTATTACTCCAGATTATAACAAGTTTAGGTATCAATATTTATAGATTTTTAGTTCAAGGACTAAAACTCCAATTTTTCCAAAATGCAGGGACAATTGCTCAAATTTTCTCTTAATTATCTCTAAAAATTCGGACTTTCCTGCTAAAACCACTTCTTAATCATCCAATTCCACTAATAAATTTTCAATCCTAAATTAGAATATTCTTGTCCTCTACAATCAAACCCTATCTCAGGTACCACTTTCTTTCCTTATTTTTCCATTTTGTAATTTGCATTTCACATTGCAGGAAAGATCTCTTGTGGTTTTTTCTTTCTTCTTTTCCACCTTTCCTTTTCTCTGGGTTTTTTTTGTCTGAAAATATTTATTTTTCTACAAAAATAAGCCCACATAAAAGGAAAAATAATTTTCATTTTTTTATTTGTATCTTTGAATATTTTTGGGTAGAGTTGATATATTAATGGCAGAAAAGAGACTTTGATGGCCATTACAAATGCTAAGTTTTTTGGGTCATGATTTTCTGTCCTAACTCATCTTTCATCAAATCTGTAAGCAACCTAGTTGAAGAACTTAAACAAATTGTTCAAATTTCAAAGCTTTTTCTTATCTGACTGCAAAAGAAGACCAATTCCATGGATTTGTAGCTGGTGGGTTTTGATTGACAAATCCTCTCTCTCTCTCTCTCTCCTCATCTTGATCTGACCCTCTGGAATCCCATTCCTGAAGAGATGTTTGGGACTCAGAGCAAGAGAGACCTGTCCCTGGAATTCCAATCCCAGATACCAATCCTGAGGCCCAGCATCCATGCCAGGAGGGCGAATCTGACAGTAAAATTCCAGGACCTATATGGGTTTACAGTGGAAGGGAATGTGGATGATGTGAATGTGTTGAATGAGGTGAGGGAGAAGGTGAGGCAGCAGGGGAGGGTATGGTGGTCGTTGGAGGCAAACAAAGGTGCAAATTGGTACCTGCAGACTTCCATTTCTGAAGGGAACTTGAAATCCTCCCTAAAGTTTTCAGCTTTGGCCAATGCCATCACTCTGAAGAAGCTGATTAGGAAGGGGATTCCGCCGGTGCTCCGCCCCAAGGTGTGGTTTTCGCTGTCCGGGGCGGCCAAGAAGAAGTCCACCGCGCCGGAGAGCTATTACGATGACCTGATCAAGGCCACTGAGGGCAAGGTCACCCCTGCCACTAGGCAGATTGATCATGTAAGTTTCTTAATTTGCCAGCTCTCTTTTGGATTTTGCAATAGTGGGTTCTGGAAAATTTTGGAATTTGAATTTATATTGGTATGATTTTTTTGGGTTAAGCTTCCCTTTTGAGAGATTAAGTAATTTCAGGACCAATTTAGTAAAATATTTTTGGTACTAGTGAGTAGTGTATTCAAATCTAAACTGCGGGGAGGGGAATTTGAGCTTGAGTGCATAGGGGGGAGCACATCCGCTTTAGCCAATGTCGCAATGCCTGCGCCTGCGAATTTAGGAAAATATTAGCTATGCTAGAAAGTAGTTAACTTTTGTGGATGATGTTTGGGAATGTTCAAGTTTGCAGGATTTGTGTCTCTGCTTATGCAAATCCATTGGGAAAATGTTTGGGAAGTAGGTTACTTTTTGCTCTAGAGCTAAGGGTTATAGCTTATAGGTTGTATCTGTATTGCCATTGAATTTCTTCCACTTTCTGCAATCCACTCATTGATGTATGTGCAGGACCTGCCCCGGACCTTCCCCGGTCATCCATGGTTGGACACCCCAGAGGGTCATGCTGCTCTCCGACGCGTCCTTGTTGGGTATTCGTTCCGTGATTCTGATGTTGGATACTGTCAGGTGGTTCTCCTAAAACTTTTAAAATACACTTGAGGCATTCTTAAAGCTGTGTGATTACGATGAGCATAAATGTTCCGAACTGCAGCATGTTCACGATTGTACTTTTGTTAATTGTAAATCATATTATTGTTTTTGTTCAGATTAAGTTCCAACCCTTCGATTGTTTATCCTTACGGCACCCTTCTTGTGTTTTACAGTTTACTCTTCCTTTTCAAGTCCAATTGTTAACCACATGTTTTACATTGTTCCAATTGTATCTATCTAGAAGCCACACCTCTTCTCTAATATCCTCATCAAAGAAAATAACAAAAATTGCATATGCTCGAATGGTTTCCGAAATACTTATGTTACAACAGTACCATTTTGTTGTTTCCCCAGCCATCTCAACTCCTTATCTCACCAACTCCTGTTTTATGCCCCTTTGAAGTATGAGTTTTGCTGCTGTGTTGTAAAATACTTGAAGGTTCATCTCCACTTATCTTAATTGCTTCAGAGAATATCTTATGTCAAGTATTTTTTTCGAGATAATTATTTTGAAGCACCAAAGTTGGTCTGTCCTTGTCTGTATTTTCATATGAATTATTTCACTTTTGGCTGTGGATGTTTACTTACCTGAAACGGCTCGACCTTCTTGGTGCAGGGCTTAAATTATGTTGCAGCATTGTTACTGCTTGTGATGAAAACAGAGGAGGATGCATTTTGGATGCTTGCTGTCCTCTTGGAAAATGTGTTGGTTAGTGACTGCTATACAAATAATTTATCAGGATGCCATGTTGAACAAAGAGTCTTCAAGGAGTTCCTGGATAAAAAGTGCCCGAGGTACCTTCCTTTCATTGACTTGCCTCAAGTGTCTTATGTTTTACCTTCTATCTTTTAAAATCGGAAGCAAAATGCAGGATAGCGGCGCATTTGGAAGCAATGGAATTTGATGTCTCCCTTGTGGCCACCGAGTGGTTTCTATGCCTCTTTTCTAAGAGCTTGCCTTCTGAGGTTAAACCAAATCTCTCTCTCTCTCTCTCTCTCTCTCTCTCTCCCTCTCTCTCTCTCTCTCTCTTTCTCTCTAGAAACATGCTGTTAATTTCTGTGACTAACACTTCCGTGGCACCTCTCATTTTTTCTTTGAAGACTACTCTAAGGGTATGGGATGTCCTTTTCTACGAGGGGGCTAAAGTTTTATTTCATGTCGCTTTGGCAATCTTTAAGGTACAAGAACTTTATACTTTGGCCTTTTCCATTGCTTGTATTTTGTTATGCAGATGTACTAGCTCTTGAAATGAATACGGGAAAAGTTTTGTCTGATTTTGTGATTTGCTATTGCAGATGAAGGAAGATCAGCTGCTTATAACCCATCATGTTGGTGATGTAATCAGTATTCTGCAGAAAACTACTCATCACCTATTTGATCCTGATGAGCTATTGACGGTAACGCATTTCTCTGCAGTTTCCTTTGTCCCCCTAAAGAAATTTTTATTTTCGTCGTGTTAACCTTGTATCAGTAAATGCATTAACGAAAAACTTGAATAACGTGAATATAAAAATAAATAAGTCATTCCCTATTTACAGAGAACGGATTTGTCACAAATGATTAATTGATGTAAAAAGATAGGTTCACATAATCTTCCAAATTCGTGAATACCAGGTTCTGAAAGGATTTTCCATCTAAAATGACGTCCACGCTATTGCAGGTGGCATTCGATCAGATAGGTTCAATGACAACCAACACGATATCAAAGCAAAGGAAAAAGCAAGAACCAGCGGTGATGAAAGAGCTCGATCAGAGAGTTAGAAGGCTAAATTCCCTAAAACTGGACGAGAAATAGCATTTGCTGCATCGAGCTGATCAAGCTGCAAAAATGTCCGGCACCCTGTTAGGGGCATTGTTCCCCCCTCAGGAAGAAAGAAACTGAATCTGTTGTCTCTCATCTGCGTTTCTGTAAGAACGAAACAACCAAGTAAAGAGAGACTGCCTGTTGTTTATTAGCATGTTGTAGTAGAGGTGATCCAATGTAAATTTGCAAATGTTACCGTATATACGCTGCAAATTCGGGCATTGACGTATTTTCATGCCCTGTAATTTTTGCTTCGACGTTGTTGTGTCTATAAATTTCATTGAATGAAATTCAATTTGTTGTAGAAAATTTATTCAACTAACAAAAAGAAACTACAAAAATGGTAATTTGTGGAATGCAGAAATGGTAATCTGTTAAGAAATGTGGCATGCTCACAATCACACCCCTCGTTCTTCGGAAGATCCATGCAAGTGTACCGGTATGTAAATGCTCAAGCAGCACTACGATCATAACCTTATGCGTCCCATACACTGCTTGAAATTTCTCCGTCACGATCAATATTTTCGGAGAAATATCGAAAAAATCAGAGAAATATTTGAAAATATATCAAAAAAATTCTTAAATCTAGGTGGAAATATCGATATACAAATTTGTTGAAATGTTGATTCTAATATCAATACTAGTTGCTTCATTGAAAATGATGAAAATTTTAAATTAGACGAAATATAAGAGTTTCTTCAATATTTAACAGATATATTAAAAATATCGACGAAATTTAAGAGTTTCTATGGTGAAGTGTCTCCTTTCCAAGGACGGAGCTGTATAGGGCATTGGGGGGCGGTGCCCCCACTCAATTGCGTGTGTGTGTGGGGGTACACTTTTGCATTCCAATTCCCAAGCCCTAATTAAACTAAAAATGAAAAAACGGATTGCATTTCAATTCCAAATTCAGTTCTAATTAAACTATAAAAAAATGGTTTAGTAGAAAAAAGATAAGGTATATCCGCTAGTTTACATGGTTGTGAAATTAGTATTAACTCTTCCAATTACTACTACCATTGTTGAAAGAGCATTTTTAGCTATGAAGTTTTTGAAGAATCGATTGAGAGATCAATGGATCAATGATAACATGATTATTTTTATAAAGAGATATTTGCATGAAAACGCGTCGAGAAATATTGTAAGATGTTGCATGAAAAACTTTAAAAACTTTATAGATTAATATATAAGTGTTTTGTGCAGTAAATTCTTAAGTTTTTTAATTATACCTTGTTGTTTGAGAATACCCCATTCTTATAAATTTCTTGCTTCATCCCTGCTCCTTTCCATAACTTTTTCTGATAACATTTTGCACAAGAGTTTCCTCACAAGGATTTTTTTTTTCTTGACAAAGAATAAAAAAAAAAAAAAAAACTTTATTTTGCAATAAAAAAGATGGATATTTTTCATTTTCCACAATTAAATAAAGAAGAACCCAAATCTCCCTCCTGCCCTTCTTCAATCCAAAAACCGTTACACTGAACACACCAGAATGCTCACTTTCTCCAAACCCACCCGCCGCCACCCTGGCGCCCATCATGCACCCAAAGCCCCGACCCACTAAACCCACAAAGCCGACCCGATGACCCAAAACCGGCCGTCTTGGTCCATCGATCCCGAGCTGGATGGGATCGACCTCGACCCCTCCGACTTCGCCGCCTCCGTCGCCCTCAAGAAAGTCCCCAACGGCGACGTTTTCGAGGCCTCACGTGCCGGCGATGTTGACCGCCTCGCGTACCTGTTGGAGTCCGGAGTCAACGTGAACGCACGTGACCAGTGGGACTCGGTGGCTCTCTACTACGCGTGCCTCGCCGGACACCTCGAGGCCGCCCGGATGCTGCTCGAGAACGGCGCCATATGCTCCGAGCACACCTTCGACGGCGACCGCTGCCACTACGCCGCGCTTAATTTGAAGGTGCGGAAGCTATTGAAGGCGTTTGAGGCCAGGCCCCCGCCGCTGAACCCCTTACAGGCCGCCATGAGGGAGACCTTCTTGGGATGCGGGGCGAATAGGGCTTATTTGGAACAGGCTGATGATGCCCACATTGAAATTTCAGGTATTTTGCTTGTTTATTGTGTGAATTGGTGCTTGCAATTGAATGGTTTGAAATTGAAATGGTGGTTTGTAAATTGGAATGGGTCGGTTTCAAATTCAGCAAGAAGTAATGGGTTGGTGTTAATTGTTAGCTGAGGGGGTTGTGAAATGCTTGCTTTTGAAATGTTGGCTATCTAATATCTATGAGAAGTAAATGGGTTATGAGAACTTTAGGGTAGGTAAGACGAAGAATTCCGTAGTCCATTTCTTGAGTCTTGGCCAATGTAGTGTGAGGATTGGCTTTTGTAAAACATAGTTAGCATGAAGCTTGAGACACCTCTTTGTGTTCTTATTCAGTAGTGAAGAGGTGTTAAAGTATACGGCTTCCTATTTTCGTTTCTGTTTTCGGAAATGTAAGGATAAAGAAGATGTCATTGGCTCTAATTTTCTGAATCCAAATGTATTGATTAATGCTTTTCATTTTCATTTATGTTTAACGCCAGTCAGGACATGCTACTAAATAAGGCGTAAAAGTATACGGCTTTCTGTTTTCGTTTCTGTTTTCTGAAATGTAAGGATAAAGAAGATGTCATTGGCTCTAACTTTCTGAAATCTAAATGTGTTGATTAATGCTTTTCGTTTTCATATATGTCAATGCCAGTCAGGACATGTTGTATAACATATTTTTCATTCACAAGCGATATGCATGTTAAGTGACACTGGGGCATTTGATGGTCCTGAGTAGGTTTTCAATCCAACGATGTGTCCAGTTTCAACTACTTCCCTCCAGATGTGATATTTTATGTTCAAGGTAGAGCCATCGAAGCTCACAGAGTCATCTTAAGTGCCCGTTCACCATTTTTCAGAAGAAAGTTTGTGACTGATTGGAAGCATCGCAAAGAAGTAAGATTTGCTAGGGAGAAATTGTCGTATCCTGCTTTATACTGTCTCATCCATTTCTTTTACTCAGACAGACTAGAGGTTGCTGTAGATGATATGGAGGATGTTGTGAGGATCTGCAAAGTATGTAAATGTGAATCTTTACAAAGGATTCTAGAGAAAGAACTGATTCACCAAAAATATGCCGATTACAAATCATTAAGTGAGATAGACAGCTCTAAAAAACGGTTCATCTTACAAGGCCTGTTTCTTCCTGATGAAGATCGGCTTCCTGCTTCCTTGCATAAGATCCTTCAGGTTTCTCTAGCTAATTCCACCCGGCAACCCAACCTAAACAATGGGGTCGAAGAATTAATATCTTGTAATGGTACCATGCAAATCAATGATTTAGAAAATGATCTTGCGGATGTTTGTGTAAGAGTTGATGAAAAGAATTTCCGATGCCATCAAGTGGTTCTAGCATCAAGATCGGAATATTTTAAAGCAAGATTATCCCGTATGATGGACTTTCATGAAGGGAAAGATGATACGCCCATTGATACCCTTCCATGTCTTGAGGAACATGATTTGAGCACAGAAGCATTTGAGAAAATGATCGAGTATATGTAAGTGTTCCTTTTCTTTTTCCTGAAGGAGAATAATCATAGTGTCAGAAATGAATTAGAATGTTATGAAGTAAATATACTCCCGGAATTTGGTATTTCGGCTATTTGTTTGATCAATATGATGACCAGAAATTTAGTACCTAGTCAGCATTCTTGTACTGTTGTGCCATCAACTATGTTTTAGTTCTTTGGATTGTTTGTGTCAGGCAACTTATTTTGACTCTTTGGCTGGTTCAGGTACACGGACGAATTGAAGGATATAGACCCTGATCAGGTAGCTTAGATATTAATTGGAGCTTCTAGCATCAAAGAAATAATAGAAAATTAATAAAAAGCCCCTCACAAAACATTTTTTTATTCAAAAACGCTTAAAACAACTTGTTTTTATCATGAAGGGCACCTTTTTCTATTATGGACATTTTTTTTTTCAAAACCCTCATGAAGTGTGTTTCCCCTTTTTTTTTTTTTTTTTTTTTCTTTTTTTCGTCTCTTAATAATTAGAGAAGTTGTCCAAGTGTTTTTTCGATAAAAAAAGTTTTGTGAGGGACTTTTTATTAGTTCTCCAAAGAAATAATGGATCTTGTAACCTTATCGAAAAGAAGGTTTCTGTTATGTTTTTAGTCTAATAATCGTCGTCAACTGAGCAAGCCGGGGAATTATTTGATGCTGCTGCTAGATATTTATTGTTTCCTCCTAAACGTGCGGTAGCTGATGTACTACTGCCGCACCTGGAAGAGGCCTCACCTGCAGAACTGTGCCATTGGCTGCAATTGTCAGACATGTATGGCACAGTTCTGCAGATGAGGCCTCTTCCAGGTGCGGCAGTAGTACATCAGCTACCGCACGTTTAGGAGGAAACAATAAATATCTAGCAGCAGCATCAAATAATTCCCCGGCCTGCTCAGTTGACGACGATTATTAGACTAAAAACATAACAGAAACCTTCTTTTCGATAAGGTTACAAGATCCATTATTTCTTTGGAGAACTAATAAAAAGTCCCTCACAAAACTTTTTTTATCGAAAAAACACTTGGACAACTTCTCTAATTATTAAGAGACATAAAAAAAAAAAAAAAAAAAAAAAGGGGCATGAGAGTTTTGAAAAAAAAAATGTCCATAATAGAAAAAGGTGCCCTTCATGATAAAGACAAGTTGTTTTAAGCATTTTTGAATTAAAAGAAGTTTGTGAGGGGCTTTTTATTAGTTCTCCAAAGAAATAATGGATCTTGTAACCTTATCGAAAAGAAGGTTTCTGTTATGTTTTTAGTCTAATAATCGTCGTCAACTGAGCAGGCCGGGAAATTATTTGATGCTGCTGCTAGATATTTACTGTTTCCTCTTAAACGTGCGGTAGCTGATGTACTACTGCCGCACCTGGAAGAGGCCTCACCTGCAGAACTGTGCCATTGGCTGCAATTGTCAGACATGTATGGTGCTCCTTTATCCCCTACCCCTACTTTCTCTGATATTTTGATCATTAGCAGTAATCGTTAGCTTTGAACTCAGACATGTTACAATCTTATGATAATCACATTTGTGTGTAGGTACGACGTGCCGAAGATAAGGGAATTTTGTCTCGATACCATAGCTTGTAATTTTGAGACATTTGCCGAGATGAGTGAGTTCCGAGCAATGCTGTTGACTCTGCCTCCACCTTCCGGGGATTCATCATTTCGGACTACTGTTCCTAGTGCACCAGGAGCTGAAGTCAATACGGACCAGTGCAACCTTCTCGATGACTTGCGAGAAAAATGGCTTGAAGCTGAAGCTGCTGAGCTTGACAAGAGAGACGAGAGTGCGTTAATTTTCGACAAACGGCTCGAGATGCTCATGGTTGTCGCAGAACGAGAAAAATCCGATGGTTCTGCTACCGACGGTATTCCTAATGGTCCTAGAACATCTTTATACCCTTATGCTACTACCCCAATGTCAAGTGAACAAGAACATGAAAAGTTAGACTAGCCAATTTTGTTTCCTTTTCCATATTATGGATAGAACATTTTTTCTTCTTTTTTTCAGAAAGGAAGAGTGGAAAGAAACATTATGAATAAAACATGTTTGTACATTTGTTTCTTTTGTATCTCTTGGTCGTCCGAGCATATAATTCCATACATGTTTTTTTAGTTTTACAAATATAATTTGAATGATTTTTTTTTCTTCTTCTGGGAAATTGGGTGAAATGAAGATTTTACAATTCTCAATTGCTAAAGTGATCTAAATCTCTCTGCGATATTCTGCAGGTGGTGGATTCATTAATTAGGGTCTCTCTCTTTATCTCATTGCAATGGTTCAAACTCTCATCCATCTTATTTAGAGGAGTGTGACATTTGTTGAGTTTTAAAGTGATAAGACTTAATACGGATTTAGTGAATTTTTACTGACTATTACAAACTTCATAAAATTCCGTAGGTTTTTGATGATATACTTTTGTGGAAAATAAATGAATTAAATGACAGACTATCGCAGAATTTTAAAGAGTTCTATGCTACAATTTTTAGAATTTTGGGGATTGTCATGGATTTTTAAATGACCAATTTATTAATAAGCATGAATAATTTTTCGTTTTTGTTATTATCACTACGATAATGGTAAAAGTATCACCTAATTATTGTTGGCAAGATGGTGGAAGTAAAGTTGGGGCCTTTGGTGGCCACTATAATAGTAGGTGCAATGATTGTGGTGGTGGGGTAGTGGAATAGGGATGGGGGCGGTGGTGGGGTGGTGATGATGGCGGCAAAGGTGGTAGTCATAGTAAGGGTGGCGATGATGTTTATGGCAATGACGGTGTCGGCGGCGGTGGAGATAGTGATAGTTTTTGCAGTGGGGATGGAGGAGATGGTCATGGTTAGGTGGTGGTGTAAGTAGTGATAATAATAGTTGTTGACATTATGGTGGATGGTGGAGTATATCTTCAGAGAATTGAGAAAAAAAGAAATTTATTAAAATCTTTACTCAAAGTCCATCAAAATCCATGACCTTTTAAATCCTTTAAAATAAATGAAAAACACCTAGGTTTTTGTAGACTCACAAAAAGTCAATTGAATACCACAAGATTTCATAAACTAATTAAAAGTTGTAAAAAGTCTATTCAATACAGGGTGACTTTTGTTGACTCCTTAAAAGTCTATATTAAATACATTTGAATTTAAGAATAAAGAAAAGTGCATCAAACTCCATATGCAATACAACTCCTTAATGTAGATTAACGTAGAATATCGTTCGTATAGAATACCGTTCGTATTAAAAAAGAAAACCAATCAAAATCAAATGACAACAATATCAATTAAAAAGAATAATAGTTTACAAAAAGTAAAAGAAAAGTGAACAAAAAATTATTTCTCTCTAATAAAAATTTACAAAACTCTTTCCTTTTACTTTTATCTGTGTTTTACAAGCCCCTTAACAAGAGAGCGTCCGATAACTGCAACAAAGTTTCCTCTTATTCCTCCTCTCTAGAAACAAAAAAACTGAAATGTGAAGGACTGAGGATAAATCCTATCATTTTTCGTCAGAAGTGTCCGTTTTTCGATTTTCGATCTTCGAGGGATTCTCGTGTTCTGCCTGTGGGGAGGTATGGTTTGAAGCAGCTATGTCCATGGACAAATTAGAGACTGCACTTGCCAAAGCTGCTTCCTTCTCGGCATCAGCAGAAGCTGTAGGGGACCCGTCAGGAGTGGTAAGGTTTGATTCCGCTTCCCCTCCCGGTTGCTGCAGACTCCAGTACATGATGCTTGCAGTCAAAGTAAGCATCATCTTCTGGTTTACCTGTCATACCAAAGCACACAACAGTTAAATTTGGGTGTTTACATATACCAACTAATCAATAATCCGCTGAACATAAACAGAAACATATGAGAAATAAAAATGACTTAATCAGAGGCCAGACGGGACAGAAAGTACTCGATGTTTTCATATATTCGAGTCAAGATGAAACAGATGAGTATGTACAAATATTTTGATCAACTCTAATACTCATACCTCTATAATGTCCTCCGGTAACAAGAAAATGGAGCAACCTAGCTTTCTGGCCACACTGATTATATACGTTGCATTCAACTTCTTATCTTCCTCTGCAATATTGATAATGAAGTTAAAAACTTTGAGTGGTAACGAGAAGAACATGACGTAGAAGTGAGAAACGTTTCGCACTGTAATTCTATATACATGTCCATGTCAAATTGTCGATCCCTACGAAGCCAAAAACCTGCTAGCTCGACACAATAACTTTTTAGCAAGTACAATGTAACGAGTGTACAAACAATATTGTAAGAAAAAACCTTCATGAACAACAAAAATTAGCATACCAGTTTCCCCCTTTGTGGCAAGACTCCAATTCACCACCCTTGGCTCCACAGAACTAAGAAGCTCGAGGAAGAAAACTCCACTTGAGAGATTTTTATCCTAAAATTTTAAAGTTCAGTAAAATCAAAACCAGAAATAAAAACTGAATCACCAACCATGGGATCAAAGCTGTCAGTGAAAACGGCTATTGTCAAATTAGTTACCTTGAAACTCTCCACTTGGGAGCTTCTACCTGCCTTCTTAACTTTTTTGTTCGCCCAATTTAGAATGTCAGCGTCAGTAATCTCTTTACCCGCTTTATCTTGGGAGTGGGATCGCAAGTTTCTCAAGAGTTGAAGCATACTAAACCTCATCAACTGCCATAAAAATGCTGCAGAGGTAGAAAATTTGATAAGTTATCACTTACATCATAAAAAGTACGAATTGACAAAAAGGCCACGGCCGCAGTTTGTCTTCGCACAACCAGAAACAAAATCTTCAGTCTTTTATTTTTGTCAAGTCGATCAGAAAACGTATAGTTCTAAGAAAGTACCATAACTTTTAAGGTTTGCTTGGATGCAAAAATTGAGTATTGCGGTCATACCAAGATAGAACATTAAAGAAAAACACTCTTCAAACTTACCGAGTACGAGCTTCTTATTTCCTTGCACAATATCATTCCCTGCTACATTCACAAGGGAGAAATTTAGTTGCTTTCCAATCTCTATAACTTGGTTGGCATTCTCGACTTTTCTAAATGGCATTTTTATTGGAGGCTTTGATGCCTTCTTCCAGTTGACTGATCCTGAAGAAATTTTGTCAAGCACTTCTAAAAGAACCCATCTGCACGCACAAGTGAGATACATTAACCGCAGGTCAACCAGGCACAACATGTATGTGCTTCGAAGGGGTAAGTTTGAGAACGAATTGAAAATCTCACCCATTTCGGACATCTTCGAAAAGATTATTGACATAGGTATCAGTTCCAAGACTGTTAATCCACAGCCGGAAGCATCTCTCTTCTCGAGAAGTTTCAGCATCATCTGTCATCATCTCAGCAAAGGACATTTTTTTACTATCAGCAGACAGGCCATTTCTGCAATAAGAACGCCACACAGGATTAACACAGCATAATTAATTTGCAGTAGAGAAAGCCAGATTTGCAAGCTCAAACTAAAGCACTTGTGAAGTACTGTTTCTTGCCTGTGCTGGAAAATTTGTGCAACAAATGCAAGGTTAAGATTTGGTGAGCCCTCAACAATGTCTTTCGGAGTAAGGTATCTTTTGCAATCCAATTTCTCTGCTTGCTCAAGAACCAGGTTTGCTCTTGCTGTAGGATCTTTCATATCCAAGGCAGCGGGGCCCGAGTGCTCTGGTGCAAGAGCATTAAGCAGGTAAGCATAAGCCTCTCCATCCTGTTGAGATTATTACATGATCATGAGGACAAGAAAAAAACTCAACAGACTAAAAAACAAAAGGAAATCATGTCGGATACAAGTTTTCTGAAGAATATTGCTTTTAATTATAAGCCAGCAACAAATTCTAGTTGCAAGTGAGTCAAATAAGATACGATGTATAATACATATAAACAATCTTCTCCCTCCTAATTGATAATCTAGTGGTCAGTTTACTGGAAACCAGAAGTACAATTGTAACACCAATGCTATTTGGTTTATGCATAAAATGCTTATAATTACTAAAGTGGTCAGCTCGCTCTTACCTTTACATCAGAGGAAAAGTTTGTGACTTGCTTTTCGTAGCCAGCTTTCTTCAGATGAAAATTCATCCATTTCAGTAGAACCTTATCGGGTGGCAGACCCAAGAGCTCCTCTACATCCTGTCCACTAACACAATAGCTCAAGTAAGTTTGTGTGTTCATCCACAAACAGATCAAAGTGTAAATTGAGATCATCCACCCTTATTCAACCGAGGATAAAAGGGAAACAAATAAAAAAGTTTGACCTGGCTGTCATCCACCAATTCCACGAGTTGTGGAGTTTTCTTCAGATTGAGATCAGCTAACAGTTGAATCTGATATTGCCACCACATGAAAAAAACAAGTTAATAGTTTCAGCCTGGACAGCCCAAATCTTGAATCATTGTGGTTTCTATGATCTAAAAGACACAAAAGAAAAAGGCAAAAAAGATTTCATACAGCATACCTTGATTATTTGAGAAATCAAGCCAAGTACAAGATGGGGCTGCAAATTAAGAATAAGGAGAAAACGTTACGAGAAAACGAGGTAAATCAGAACAACAGGAAAGTAACAATAAGATTCAAATAGGTAGCTGGCAGTGCTCAACTTACTCTTGCTTCAACCAAATCCTGTGTGCCGATATTAACTACAGTACAGCCTATAGCCTTCGCAGAATTAAGACAAAGGGTATGGTTCTCATTTCTCTCCCACGGATTAAGGACTGCTTTAGTGTTGATAGCTCGCTCATCTATAGTCCCAGGAACAGCTATATTGATAAGCTTACTACATCAAGCAACTAAAATAATTAAGAAACTCGAATATATCAGCTGACTCTACTGAGCAGAAAATTATTCAGTGGTTCTGGCTCCCCTACCAGAGTAGTACTCCATCTTTTGCAAGATCAAATAGAGCATTTGTAGATGGATCCAAAGGAAGATACTTCTTCAAGAACGGATCTTCTGCCAGGTAGCCATTAATGTGGGCAACATAAGAGGACTTCTCAGAAGTATTAATTGCGTGGTGAACCGTTGTTGTGGTTGCCTTGAGAAAGGAAGATTGTTTTGAACCACCAGATTTTTCATTTGCACGCGCTTGCAAATTCAAATGTGCCTGCCATTTAGCAAATCTCATTCCATTGTGTCTAACAAGTAGCAGAAAATGATGTACAGTTATAAGGAACAAAACTGAAAATGCATGTTCAATAATCTCATTTAAATGAAGGAGAAATGGAAGACTTGGCTCCATACTCGAAAACTCACCCGAAGATAGGACTCAAAATCAGTATCTTCGCCAGCGTCCTTGCCCGACTCCAATAAGATTGATTTAATCTCATCTTCATTAAACATTTCACTGAAAGCCTTCAATTTCGCAAAAACAGGCGGCAAATCTCCCAATGTGACTCGACCAGACTGATTCCTTATCGAAAGAAACTAAAACCAATGCAACCAATTCCACATATCACCACAAAATTGCCAAATGATCATATAATTTCTCCAAAATAACACATACAGCCTAAAAATTGAACAAAACATAAAATGCATATATTTGTTAACAAATGAAAAAAAAAGAGCTTACTTTCGATTTGAGGGTGCGAAGCTCGACTTGAGTGAATTGGCTCTGCAGCCATGTGTCGGAAACAATAACTCCTTCAAATGCAGACATGTTCCCCTTTGTGCCAAATTCCCGGTATAAAAAACTCAAAGACTGAATTCCCAGAAACAAAAATCACATATTACAATCTTCAAATATCCATAAAGATCACAATGTTCGACATTTTAGCATGGAATTATTTATCTGGCAACAACAGAACACACAAACTAGATCGATATATGAAGAGAACCCAATTGAGGAATCATATCACAGATGTAAACTACCATGCACGTTGATCAAAAAACGCATTTTTAACATTGACGCAGTAATCGAATCGTACAGTAACGGACATAAACCAACAAAAGAATCAAAACCCACGTCCGGGAATGGAGTGTACCTGACAGACACTCAGAAAACAAAACCGAAATTGATGGACTTTCTCATTGTTTCTGCAGAAGTTTGGATGTTCTTCAGAGAGAGAGAGAGAGAGACAAATATTTGTGCGTGGATTTGATGAAAGGGAAGAAGCAAAAGTGAGAGAAGGAGAGAAAAACGTGTAGGCGAAAGGACGCGCGGAGAGCCAGGCGGAAGGCAAGTTAGATTAGGAAAATGGAAAAAGCAGAGGAGATGCTATGTCTCTGTATAAGGAGTGTGAGAATGTCAAATAAAGGGAAAAGGGAACACAAAAACCATTCATTTTCCGTGGGAACGTCTGTTTGCCATCTTCTATAAATTTCAAATCATTTATTGTGCTTCCTCATAAGTAAACACATATTAGTGTGAGCACTGTCGCACGTCGGAAAGTTACAAAATGAAAACTGAAAATAAAGGCCAAATTTTGAACAATTTTAAGAAAGGAAATTTTAATGAAAAACTTCCGGCACTGTTCACTTTAATGAAAAACCACATTTTTACACTAAAAAGTCAATCCTGGTACTATTCACTTTACCCTTTATTTTGTCTTTATCGTTAAAACTCAGAGTTTTCAAGCCATTTTCATTAGTTTTCCTTTTTAATTTTTGTAAAAACTTAAACTAAAAGGAGTCACTAAATAAGATTTCAGTTTTCAATTTTAAAAAAATAAAAACAAAAAGTGAAAACACAAAATGATTCTCAAACAATAAAAATTCAAAACAAGATTTCATTCATACCACATTTGCATACATTACTCCTTCATTTGAGTGTCTAGCGAACTTTTGCCTTAGCTTAATCCGTTTTGGGCCTTCTGCTGGGGCCCACTATGCCAAAAGCGAGAGAAACCCCATTTCTCTCTTTCCTTTTTTACACCCCCACGTCGCCACACGGGAGGGACATGAAAATGTAAAAAAGGAGATTCTATCAACCTGTTCCGTCCTAGGATAATAAGCTCAGGAGCATAGTCTTACTTCACCATCGAGAAACGAAAGAAGACTTCCATCTCCAAGTTTAACTCAGACGTAGCTCGCTTTGGGTGTGAAGCAGTGTCAAACCATTAGATATATACAAGAAAAGCTGCAGACTTTGTTGCCGGGTCTAGAATCTATGGCTTTGAGGTTGTGCCTGAAATAACGTCGTAGTTTGAAAAGGCAGGTGGTGTCATAAGCAAAAGTAGGGGCAGGTTCATAGCATGACTCGTGGTTGTAGATATATCCCATCTCCCCAAGTTAGGGCAGATTCATAGCATGGCTCGTGGTTGCAGATATATCCCATCTCCCCAAGTTATCTCCCAAGTCTCATAATGAGTGCGATACTGAGATGAAAATATAAACTTGGTGACACCTGAAGATGAGAAAATATATTCCGTGACACTCACGTCTTTAAATATACTCCGTGACACTCAAGTCTTTCTCCTCGTAAAGATCAATTTAGTGAGCAATGCTTATTCTTTTTTTCTACGCAACATGTTTCTCAATGAGACACAGTGAAAACCTGTGCTACTTTCAGTTGCATAACTGCTCAGAAGAAGCAAAAAACAGTAGGCGATCCCCAAAACATGAAAAATCTCACATATATTCATGTATAACTTATAAGCCAAGCAACACAATATTTAAGTTAAAAGTACAATCATTTTTCACTGCATAAAGAGCAGCAGATCAAATAAAATCCCATTTACTCAGGTAATAAAAGAACCCAAATTCTCATATACAGAGATATTCAGTACCACATATGTCCACGAAAAAATAGTTTCAAATCAAGAAATTGAACGAAAATAAGCGAATCGACCCTCGTAACATAATTTAAAAACAATGTTCGATCAAAGATGAAGTCTCTCACAAGATCAAGGCCAGGCCACCTGAGACTGCCAAAAGCAAGTGACCCCAAATGCCCCAGCTGATAATCCTGTAAGACGAGGATTTTCGCGGTGAAGATCCTCGAGATGAGCCTCCGTCAGCGGTTGGAGCATCTGCAGCTGGTGCAATGTCAGGAGCTGGTGCTGGAGCTGGGGTTGGAGGAATGTCAGTACCAAAGATTGCCTCGGGTAGAAGAACCTTGTCAACCTGGTAAACAGCAACAGGATCTGTTGAGTACACGCTGCTGGTCACTTTTGTGTTTGACCATCCTGAGGTAAGGTGAGCAGAGCCTGAAGCATCAGTGAAGTTCAAAGTGTAATCTCCGCCGGCAAAGGTAGGAATCGGGCTTGATTCACTGAGGTTTTTGAAGTCAGCTAGAGTGTAGTAATGCGGCAAGGCATGGAATAAGATGACGGACTTGAGCTGGTCAGCGGTGAGATTGGACAAAGAGGGCTTCTTAAGAGCTGTGAAGGCACTGTCACTTGGGACAAAGATAGTGATGCCTTCCTCGGTTTTGTTGGCTTGGTCTTGGAAGGTCTCAAGCACTTTGGTAGACTGAAGGTAGTTAAGGAAGGTGTGGAAGGGGCCGGCCACGGTGAGTAAAGCCGTGAGGTTCACGAAATCTGGCGCTGGGGCTGGGGCTGGAGTAGGGCTGAAAGAGGGAGAGGGAGGTTTGGCTTTTTGAGCATATGCTGCTGAAGAACACACAAGCAGTAGCATGCAAACCACAGGAAGTTCCATTTCGTCCAAAAATCTTGATAGTACTATTTGGTATGGTAAACACTCTCCAAATTCCTGCAAGAACAAATTCCAAATAGTGAATTAAAATCTCAGTTTAACAAGACATGCAAGGTGGTAAAATACCAATTAACCACTGCTATGAAACAAATGCCAATTAGTCAGACTGAATAGTAGAAACTCTTCAGTTTACTCCAAGTTCCAAACTTTTCACCTTTCCATTGCACTAGAACTAATTTTCCACAAAAACCAGTTTTCTAACTCTTGGAAAGAGTAAGAAAAACACAGTGAGCCAGATCTTGATTTACAGTAAAAATATTTGTAAAAACAGGATAATTACCCATTAAAGATCTAATGGATTACACTGAAAGAACAGATGCAACAGTAAATGAAGCTGCAATGCAGAAACAAGAAATGCAGGTGAAAATAATTTAGAAAATGACCCAATTCCATGTTTGTGAACCCAGAAAATAATGAAAAAATGGGAAAAAAAAGAAGATCAAAACTTCAGTTTCTATGAAGCAATGATCCACCTTTCCCACACTCACTAGAGGTTTCTCAGTAAAACCCAATTCAACAAATCACTAGAAGAACAAGAGGAAAGACTCCACATTCAAACAATGCACACCAACATATTAGGTAGATCAGTTCAAATCAAAATAATACATCACAACATATCAGAGAGATACACACACATACATACAATAACACTTAATACAACAGATAATGAAGTAAAGCAGTAAACTTTCAGAAGCTCAAAGAAGTGTAATTGAACACACAAAATCCTCAAAAAAAATAGTGGCACTGACCTCTCAGAGCAGAGGAACTTAGAGAGAAAATGGAGGTTGGGAATGCAATTAAAGAGTGAAATGTGATGAAGGTATATAAAGTGAGAGATGGGGGGCTTTGTTGGTGAGATAAAAACAAAAGAATATGTGGGAGTGGGGAATGGAACCAGCTGGTGCACCGGTGGTGGTGGTGGTGTGAAGAGATGTAAAGATGGAAAGTGTGGGGGTAATGCTTAGCAAACTGAGGATGCTTCTTAACATATACAAGTACTTTAATTGGGATGACTTTCACGTAAAAGAGAGAGAGAGAGAGAGAGAGAGAGAGAGAGAGAGAGAGAGAGAGAGAGAGAGAGAGAGAGGTAGGGTGGGATTTCTAAATCACTTCATCTAATCAGTTTTTAAATGCATTGAAAACTTTCTCCCACATTTTCTCATTAAATTATCGTGTCATGCTAGTTTAAGCTAGGTTGGCAACAAGTCTCGTTCATAATTATTTATTTATATTGACCGCGTGTTAATAATTTACACTATCCATCATCGCAAAAATGAAAAAAAAAAAATAATAATTCAGTGCCGACCTATATTAGGGGATGCAATCCAATGTTCCCATGAGGAAATGCTCAATTCCTTGAGCCCCCAATTCAGTTTTTCTCATACACGTTGCATCTCAGCTGATGTAAGTTGTTGATTCTGCTCAGTAGTAAGAGCACCAATGAACTAGTCTTGGCTAACACTCTTGTTATTTCATGGGGGGATTTTAGTATCATATTAGTTGAACAGTATTAATTGTGTACACATAAAGACCTATTTTTTGTATTTGGGTCGTGTCTTCGTGTCATAGGACATGTTGACACCCTAGTTTGAGCAGTTGCTTATGCTTTGTAACTGGGTTTTTCTGTTCTCTCGCTCTTTGCTTAAGTAACTTGTTGGTGTTTACTTGGGTGGTAAATTATAGGGTAGGAACTAGGAGAAGGACAAAGTAACTAACTTTTACTGTATCAACTAACTCAAGCAAAGGAAGGAGTATGTAGAAGGACTTCCTATCAAGTCCTTGGTAATGCAGATGAAGTGGATGTGAGTTGAACAATGTGCATATTTGCCTCTTTTCGTTCAAGGATTTGATTTGTTGAAAGGATACACATGGTCAAAGTCAAAACAGAGATTCTTACTTCTTTACCTTTTGTTGGATTTCATTTTTCTAGCTCAAGTTTTGATGCTGAATTACTTTGAAGCAAAAGAAACTGTAAAAGTAAAACTAAAGTATAAGTAATGATTCAAACTTAGTAAAAAAATGAAGGCATTTCAGCTATAATAGTCTTTGAGATTAGCATAATTCCTCAATTTGGTATATGAGATTTGAAATCAATATAAGTGATTCCTGAGTTTGTCTACCATCAATTATTTTGGTCATTCCGTGAAAAATCTTTGTTAAATAAGAACAAAAAAAAAATACAAACATACCCTCAATTTAGTAAACAATGGCCAAAATCATTTGACAAAAA
The DNA here is from genome assembly GCA_036320875.1 of Cotoneaster glaucophyllus. NCBI lineage: Eukaryota > Viridiplantae > Streptophyta > Magnoliopsida > Rosales > Rosaceae > Cotoneaster > Cotoneaster glaucophyllus. Next base: position 7,211,874 of record CM070068.1, read on the forward strand.
ATTAGGGTTTTTGTCATTTTAACCTTATTTAGCAGAGATTTTTCATAGAATGACAAAAATGATTGATGATGGACAAATTTAGGGACCAGTTCTATCGATTTTAAATCTAATATACCAAAATGAGAATTTAAGTCAATCTCATAAACAATTTTGGCTAAAAAAACCGAAATGAAATACGTATAGTTCAAGCAACAATTGTTAGGTCAACGCTTATTTTTTGTTACATTAATCAAATACACATCCTAATTAGGACTCACTGCTCGCTGTCTCATTACTTGAACCCCAAACGATGGCAAGAAAAACGAGTCTGAAAAACTTGTACAATGCGTGATCTAAATCTCTTAGTGAGAAGCAAGAGGTTTGTAAATCAGTAGTTAAGAACGTTTATCATCACACTCGAAGTCCAGCATTTGAATCTTTTCTCCTATTTGGACCAATAGGCATCGGCTGTCTGGTTGTTCCAAAGTCCCCCGGTGTCAACTGGTACCAATGATTCGGCAAACACGCGCACTCCCGCACGAGAAACTACCGCCTCGCCGTAAATATTGGCGACCCATTACCCAAGAAAATACGATGCTGTTTCGCCGCCGACACAGACACCACGCGACACATGCCCAAGATTAGGCATCTGTACAAACATGATAAAATAATGAGACCCTAAAATCATTATTAATCTCTCGTCCAAAATAATATAATCATCTTAATTTATTACATAATCATAATTATTTTAAGGAAATTGTTATTAGCACTCCAAAAATATCATGCTACACTCCAAACTTTCTATATTAGGAAACTTGTGAGGAGTGTAGAATGAGATTTTTGGAGTGTCAATAACAATTCTCTTATTTTAATTTTGTTTTAGAGGATACGTTATTACTAATTGTGTTGTATATTAATAGCAGACTTTTTAGCTAAAATGATGTCTGAGATTGTCATAACTCTTCACTTTGGTTCGTGACGTTTGAAATTAATAGAACTAGTCTTTGAGTTTGTCCACAATTCAATCCTTTTAGTCATTCCATGAAAAATCTCTGTTAAATAAGGAACAAAATAAAAAAAAAAATACACTCAATTTAATAGGCAATGAGCCAAAATGATTTGACAAAAATTAAAATTATTTCTGTCTTTTTTTATTTGACGGCGATTCTTCGCGGAATGATCAAAATGATTAACAGTAAATAAACTCAGAGACCAACTCTATCAATTTTAAATTTAAAGAACTAAATTAAGGAGTTACGCCAATTTCAAAGATTATTTTAGCTAAAAAAGAACCATTAATAGCAAGATGATCAAACAGTTGCCATCATTGAACAAGAGAAAAGTAATCGATACTCTATTATTGTAATAATTTTTATAATATTCAAATTAGCATTAACCAACTTTTATCTGATAATAAATTTTTGTTTTATAAAGATTTCAACAGTTCACTAACATTGCGACTATAAAATACTATAATTAAATATCGAACTCATTCCAAATGTATATTTGTATATCATCTTTGTCACAACTATATATTGAAATTGTAAAACACATTGTTGATTTGCTATTGTGATTTACCAAGCTAGAAATAATAAATATATTTTATTTTTTTAAATGTAATCACTTTAAACTTTGGTAAATTAAGAGGCATGTGAAAGCCATTGGTATTTGCGGTCAAATCAGGTAGTTTAATTTATTAATCATTTTAAGAGAGGTGGGATTTGTCTTCTACTTGGGGAAAGGTGTGATGGCAATTTTAATCACACCAATTAGTTGGCTACGAGCAGTGTTTTTGCACATGATCCTCGTTTAATTAACTAACCAACATTGTAATCTCAACTTTTTTGAACATAAATATAAGAGGCAAACTTGCTTAAGGAATTGGGTTTAAATCTAATTGTCTATTTCTGATAATTTCATTGAATCATGAATAGATGACTAAACCGTCTTTTTGATAAAGAGAGTTTTCTTAATATAATAAAGATCGATATTATAAATAGAAGGAGAGTTTCATGAGTTTCGGCCTCTTCAAATTTTCAGAAAGAAACTACAACTAAACCATAAGCTAGTTAATATTTAATTTTCTTTTGACCCTACTTGTTCGGATGGGTGTTCACCCCAAAGTGCTCCCGGATTGCATGCATACATTCTTAACTAACTTAGTGCAACATGGCAAGGAAGAAAAGAGAAAGGTTGCACCAAGAAATGGAGAAGATAAGGTCATACCAAGATAAATTCTTTTTATAAGCCCTTAGCACAAGCATTAAGCAAGTAAACTACCTTTAAGTCAATGATTTTATCACGCTTTGAAAGGAATGTATCCAGCCTAAACGCAAAGACATGCCTATATGCAGAAGCTGTTAACCTAGTAGAGTTGTGTAAAAAGTGAAATGTCCAAAATACCCTTAAATTTAATGTTTCTTTAACGGAGTGAGGGTGAAGTGAGACCAAAAGAGTTGAAAATGACAGCTTCAAGGAACAAAGTGCGGCAAAACTAGTTTCGAGGAGTAAATTGAGACTAAATGACAGTTTCAGGAGGCTATCAATTCAGTTAATAAGCCTTAAAGTGAATTAGTACTCTCACGTTGGTTTGGCTAAAGTCTAAACAAGGTCTGCATCCTAAGCATCAATTAACATGGACCTGGTTGCATTTTCCAACTAAATTAAGCATAAATTGCTTGCATTTCTGCATTGGGTAGGAAGAAAGTAGAAAAACGATGGCAAAGTCAATAAACATTGAAAGTGGACAAGAATATGAGGGATGAGTGAAGAGGTGGGAGGAAGATGGTGGGTTGTTGTCAAAGTGCAGAAAGCAGATAGGATGCCCTAATCAAGCTGATTCAGGCAAATCTGCTTCTGATAAAACAATGGGAGTTCCTTTCAGTTGTGGTTATTCATCTTTCAAATCTTCTTGCACCTACCATTAAATAAAGGATTGACAGAATGTGAGAGCCTGAAAGTGACTGGCTATAAAACCCTAGCTTCAACTTAAAAATGGGGCATCTTGCATCAGGATTTCAACTCAACAACTCTTGTTTTTTCTTCAATTTTTTAATACCGGCGATGTTAGGGCGGAGGAAATCGAGCCTAGGACTTCGAGTGCAGGATAAATGCTTTTAATTGCTTGAGATTCAAGTCTTGTTGCCAACAACGCGTTTGAGTGTGAGTTTTGAGATACAAGCACTTGTCACCAACCCATTGCAAACTATGCATTCTTAATTGAAGATGTTAATTAAGACTAGCTTAAGGAATAAGGATACTGCATTCTCCAAATAAGTTTCCAAATTTCGATTCTCTTTTGCGTGGGAGTAACAATTAGGGGTGATTTGGATGGAGCAATTCCAAATCTAGGCTAGATGCTAAGATTTGGATAAGAAGAATGAAGAAAACAAATTTAAATGCATCCAACATAGAGCACCAATGCTTCAGAACCACAATTAGAACACAATCTAAGCTCACCTTTTATTGCAGGCTGTAACCAAAGTATCCCCTAAAAAAACACACACTCGCTTTCTTTGCAATCCAATGTTACGAAAATTAACAAACTTAGCACAACCATGGAAGTAAGTAATACTTGGGAATCATTAACCGGAAGAAACCTTAAACTAACTGCGGTGTAAAGAACGTCAGCCGTGTGAGAACATCAGCCGAATGGAAGAGATATGCTAGCACTCAGTGGGAAATTATCTGTTTATTTAGCCCATTCCTTTCGAATATCGAAGGTGTAATTGATCTCCAAGTAGCACTTGTTATCATCGTCAAGAAACTGCAATAACAGAAAGACAACAGAATGAGACTTTGTAGTGGCGACTATATTAGTGCAGTCAACTGAAATAAGATCATGTAACTTAGTAAATACTTCTCTCTTGGATTGTGAAGACACTGGCTGTGGCGCCAACGATTCTGACCGAAAATCCTAAGATACTTCAACTAGGCTTACCTTCGATCTTGCAGAATATGATCCTCTGGCAAACATGCCAGAAGGCGTGGTCTCTTCCGGCATCACATGTATGTAAGGCTCTTGCTGAGGACTGAAAGTTCCAATCATCTCTTTTGTGCTGTCGACTGAAATTAAAATCCTCGTGAATGGAACAATTCAAGTGCACAATATTTCATTTTACAGGAACAATCAGAATAAAGATAGACGGCTTACCCTTGACACCAGTTTTCCAAACAGTGTTGGTGTACTTGAGGCCAGATACAATGTTATTGCTAACTTGGAAGGAGAACCTCAGGTTGTGCGGACTACCTTCTTTCAGCGTGAACCATAAGCCTTTGGGTTTCCCATCTCCCGGAATATCAAGAACAATGTCAGGTCTACCAGGAGAAAGGATTGAAAGCTGAATGAACTTCACTTCTGGTTCAAGAGTTTCTGTTGTAAAAGAGGGGAAAGAATTACTATGTGCAAGAAAGGAACAAAAAACAATCGAGACAAGAGAGGAACCTATAAAGGAAAATAAATCAATACAAATTAATAACAGTAATCTTAACAGGTATAAGGCAGACTTTTAAGAAATTTACAGTCTCCGTGAAGAGTAAAAATATTAGAAACAGATAGTTCGACCAAATTCTCAATTCTAAATATACATCCTTACCATGAAATTAGTAAACACTAAACAGTGCTGTTTTTGTAGAATTCTATAAAGATAAAATCACTCATGTCGCCAGATTAACAATTTCATCTCTACATTGCAAAAGTCTACAAGATTGAAGGTAAAAAATTCCGAAAATGTTCTAGTAAAATGACAGATAGGTGAAGAATCACTAGTTTCTCATCAATGTGGCCAATAATTGACAGTTTAGTCTCGACATTTCACAAGTTTACAAGATTGGAGGAAAAGATTCCCAAAAATGTTCAAGAGACAGGTGAAGAATCACTAGTTGTCAAAGTTAAAAAAATATGGTTGTTTTACTATTAAGTTCAGATACATGCCTTATGCTGCAAGATACACATATGCAAAAAGGCAGAAGTGGAAGAATAAGCCCTAAAGTGTTCACAGACAGCAACATGTAATCACAGGTTTATGAGATAGTTGAATTCTGTGAATGGCAATGTAGAACTGATATTCATTTTACGATCATGATTCTTGATAACACTGTTCATTCAGACGGAAAATACTACAAATTATGTTTAATCATTCTAAATAATGATTTCTTTTTGGTATATTATGGGCTGCATAAAGTGATTTCATCGTGTGTGTGTACACGTGAGCTTATAGCCTGAGCACGTCGTCTCCGAGATGATCCTTGTTCCATCTTCTTCATATATATGCAGCATGACAATTCATGGTAGAATCATAATCAAAATAATTAAAGCATATACAAATTCTCACGTGAAAATTTTCTTCAGAAACAAGCTTAACAGGAACATTGACGTAAGTAATGATACGCATTAAGATGCAAACATGCTTAAGATACGAAATCATATTACCGTACAGGAAAAGGAAAGGACATCCAATAAAAGTAGAAAAGAAAAAGAGGTTAAAGGAAAGTTACACTTTAATTATTTCCAATTAGTTACTAACCACTTTGATCATTGGCAATCATCAACAGTGAAAGACTAAAGTCAAAGGAAATGAAATTTAATAAAATTCTAGTAAAAATAAAAAAGCTGTGCTGATGAAATGAAATTTCATACCTCCAGCATTCTCAAAATCCACAGCCCCAAGAAGCTGCTCCTTCCACCTCCTCAAACTCTCATCATCCTGAAACAACAAAGTCAACCAACAATGCAGCAAACAAACTAAAAAATAAATAAAAAATTCAGCAACCCAACAAAATATTACATAAATAAAATACAGTAATGTAAAAAGATGCAATTTTTTTGCCATTAATTGAGCAGAAAAAACAGACCTTATCCTTCTCAATCTGTTCTTTGAGAGTGCACTGAGGACCCAGCTGAATTTTACTGCTTCCCTCTTCGTCTTCCTCCTCCTCAGCCGCAGAAACAGAAGTCTCACTCATCTGCCTCCCAATCCCCTCCACTCCATTATCCGTATCATCCTGGTTTTCTTTCTTTGTTTCTTTGTCACTCTTCTCTCCTCCCCCCATCTTCTTGGAACTTGAAATAGCTCCAAAATCCAGAAACTTATCAACTCATCAACCGCCACAAAAGAAACCCACCTAGCTACGGCGAATTGCAGTAGAACTGAACAAACCCATTACACCAAAAACAGAGTTCAAGGTTCTTGCTTTGTGAATTGAAGAGAATATGGAAGAAACCCAGGTGGGGAATTGGGGAAGAAATGGCAGAAACTGAGAGAATTTGTGTTTTGGGGACAACCAAATAAAGGAAATACTCGTCTGTCTGTTGGGGAATACACAAGAAATAAGACCCTGAAAGCAAAAAAGGAAGAGAAAGAACAAAGGCAGAAGGGAAAAGTTGGCTTTTTTGTCTCCTATTGCTTTTTCTGTGGTGGGTTGTTGTTGAATTTCTCAAAAGGGGTGAGAGAGATTGAGGATGATTTGTCAAACTGAGTGAGAATTGGTCCTGTGGTGATCCGAAATATGAGTGTGAGAGAGAGGAGAGAGAGAACGTGTAGGTCACTAATGCAGAAGTTTATGGAGATATTGGGGAATGTAAAGTGAATAGAGAATTATATGTATCTTCCGCTCTGAACATTATCCCCTTTATCCCCTGCATGTATGGGGGATTTAGGATTTATTGTAGGGACCCACATGCCATTGAAAGAAATGTAGTCCCCACTCATGAATGTGTCTTCTCTTTTATTTTTCTTATTAGGGGATGCTAATCAATGTTTGTTACTAGAGAAATAATATCGGTAAGGTTGCAAGGTGTTGGATAGAATTGCACCTATTACTTGTGAAAAATGATAAATGACGTGTCATTTCATGCAATGTGGTCTCCACATGCATCAATGACCGGAAGTCACTCACGTGCCTATAAGTAACTAATTCAAACACAATCTATTTAACATCAGACTTCACGATCAATTAAACCAAACGCTTAAATTGTTGCAATATCAAAACACCATGGTGTAAATTCATAAAGCTAAACTTAGTGACTCATTTTCAAAAGCGTAACACACAATTTTATAAATGTCAAAACATAATTTTTTTTTTGAACAAACGATCTACGCTAAGGGGGGAGGAGTGGGCCTAGTCTCACAATGGTTTAACAATAATCTAGTTTAAATTCTCCTTTGACGAGAATCGAACATAAAACCTCTTACTTATAAATGAAGAAAAAAAAATCATTAAACTATAGTACGGTAAAACAGAAAAGTCATAACCGTCAATGGTGCCACTGCCATGGCAGACTCTTTTGGAAGGTTGGAACCATGGCTGACATAAAAGGTTTTGTAATAAAGGTGTAAAAGCATAAACCCAATCTCTATGCTTTATGGGCTTTATCGCATCTTTCTAGAGGCCATGTAGTCCTACTTTCTCGCAACCTTTCTAAGCCCCCAAGACCGAGGGATTAAATACCATTTTGTCAACAGCTCTTCCTCCGTTAGCCCTCTTTACCCATCGTTTTATCTCTCTACGACAAGCAAGAGCCTTCATGCATGCACGCGTCCACAACGAACACAAACGCCGACCTCACGAGTCATGCCTCTCGAAACACCATCCGACAACGACGACGACACCATAGATGATAAGGACGACGATGACGACAACCCATCTGTCCAATACTAATTCGAGCTGGAATTGAGAATTTCGTGGGCAATTTTGGCGTGCTCAATGGAGTCATAAGTCGGAAAAAGTTTGACCGGGAGGTTGGTGTCGCCGATGTTGGAGTAAGATTGAGGGAAAGAGTTCTTATGGTGGCAGAAGGAGCAGAACCAGATGCGAGAAGAAGCTGAATCAGTCTTCCTATTTTGTTTTTTGTTGTATTTCTTCGATAAATTTATGTTATTGCTTTTGGCCTTTAATGATATTCCAATTCCAAAAAATGATGTTAGAGGTATCGACTTCAAGTGCTTTAAGATGCCGTCGAGATTTAATCAAGATGTCGTCGAGATGCATTCGATACGCCGTCGAGATGTCGATGAGTATTTGGGCATAGGGTTTCGAAACCTCTGATTGTGGTGTACATTTAATCAAAATTAATAACTGATTGGGTTTAATTGCGCGAAGAACACGAATTTTGTTTAGTGAAGGTTTGTGTTGCCGCGGTCTGAATAGAAAGGAAGTGTTTGGGTACTTGGGTAGTGAGGATTTTCTATTTAATTTATAGGAGAAATTAGGTTCTCATTCTTCTTTTTACTACTCTTTTGATTAAAACCTTATTCTTTTTCATTTTTTGATCAAGATCCTTGGTATTAATAACATAATTAATTATTTCAATAATAAAATATTTTTTATTTCTAAATATATTCAATTTAATGTTAAAAATGTTACAATTAGTATATTTATATTTATGACTAAATTTTTTATCATATATTTTTATTTTTAGTTTGTACCTATTTTTAATTTACAACCCTTTTTTAATTTGAACCAATTTTCTTTTAAGTTTTAATTTGTACCCATATATTAATTTATTTTTGTGCCCATATTTTATAAAGTTTTATTTGTATTTGTACCCATATATTTTTATTTATTTGTACCCATTTTTAATTTTGCTAAATTTACCCATGCTAATTATATGTACCATTCATGTATTTTTTTTTTACATTTTTAATCTTAAAATTTACTCATTCTTAAATATACCAATTTTTTTATATAAAATCTATTCAATTTTTTTTATTATCCATTTTTAAACTTATATGGGTACATTCTTTTTTCTTTGATTTGAGAATGTATCCATGTTAAGTTTAATAGAAGAAATTTACTAATTTTATTAAGCCTAATATCTTTCTTTTTTTTGTGATTTTGAAGAATGTACCCATGTTTTGATACAATAATTTTTTGGTTATTTTTGATGAATGTACCCATGTTTATATACACACACACACACACACACACACAATAGTATATTTATATTTTAATATTTTTAATCCTACAAATTATGGTTTTTTATTTAAAATCTCATTAATATAAACAACTATAAATTTCAATTTTTAATTTTAAAAAATATAGTAACGTACATAGAAATAAATTATCGCATTAATTTCAGGGACTTGGATCAAAAATTGAAAACCAACAAGGTTTTAGTCAAAGAATATTCATAGATAGGGACCGCATCCAAAGTCTCCCTAATTTATAATATAGAGATAGTTATCATCACTTACTAGTAACTAGATGCAGTTTGATTTAAAACTTTAGAGAAACATTTAATTTAATTAATGTCAGTTCATGTAAAAAAATTAGTTGCTTGGGAAAGTTTTTTGAAAAAACGATATTATCTACATTAAGGAGAGGGGGTGGGCTTAGCCTCACAATGAGCTAACAATAATGTGATTCAAATTCACCTTTGGCGAGAATCAAACCAAATACCTCTTACTCACAAATGAAGAAAAATACTATGTAGTACTAGTGATAGTGGATTGGGAAAGTTAGAAAAAGTGGGGAAAAAAAGAGTAAACGTGGGTGCATATGAAAGAGAGAGAGAGAGTGAGTGAGTTTAGGGTATTAATAGAATGACATGGTTGTGAGGTTAAAAAAAAAAGTTTGTTTGTGCGAAATTACTTTAATGCCTACATTTTTGTCTTTTCTAATATTTTCTTTCGGTTACGTGTAAAGAATATAATAGTAATTTAATTGATTTTTCTTTTTGACAAAGAGAGAGTTCTATTAACGTATACTTTAAATTAGTATATGCGGAAATAACCCTAAGTTTTTCTTGTTTTATGGGAACTCTTTTCGTTTTGGTGAGAGCTTTTTTCCCTCCTTGAGAACTTATCAATGTTTGTATGTGGAATTTCCTGATCCGACTTCCGTTCAGCCATCGGCTCTAGTGTGGCCAGGTCGTTGGCAACCTCTTGTTCGTTTCCCTTCTTTTTTGCTTTTGTATCCCTTGCTATATTGATAGATCCTTCATCATGTTTGCATTCGTTTTAACTTGCAATCCTAAACTCCTATTTCCACCTTATTTCCGCTCCGATCTTCAAATTACATGTTCTTCTTCCCCTTCCTCCATGTTTCTGACAACTGATTTCCTCTCACTTCTCCTAATTCTTTCCACCTTGTTTCTCTCTCTCTGTTTCCGTTTCATCCTTTTTCTCATCCCCCAACTCGCTCCATTCCCCCTTGTTTTCACACCAATCTTGATATGGAACTATATCTCCTAACCGTGCTTTGACGCGAATTTTTCGGAAGGTGTGTAGAACTCTGGCTCGGGTGTTTACACCACCACCTTCTACTTGTGTGCCTTTATTGGCACACATGCCTGTGGTTTTCATGTCGGCTTCCCCATTGGTTTCCTTCGTTTAATGGTGGGGGATCGTATGGTTCTATTTCGAGGATGATAGAGCTCTGCGTTTTCTCATTCCGTAGCCTTTGTTTGGTCAGACTTTAGCCTGCACTGTGGGTTGATGATCTCCGCTGCTACGGTGATGACAGAGGTGTTTGTGTTTATTACTTAGGTTTTTTTGTTTGTTTGCTTTTTGTGATGGGCCACTGTTTTTTAAGTTTGAAGTCCTACTTTACTTTGTGCTTGATTTGTTGTATCTGGGCCCTTTTATCCTTTCACCAATTTTTTTTTGTTTTTTGTTTTTTGTTTTGTTCCATCTTGTTTTGTTCGATTCGAACTCTGATTCTGGATTCGGCTTCCTAAAAATGTATAAAGTAGATAAAGAAACAACATTTTTCACCTTAAAAATGTAAGTATTGGGAAGTTGGCACTAACAGTGGATTTCCTAAGTTTAATTGATAGGTTTGTAATAGGGCAAATAGAGCAAATTCCCTATTTGAATCTTATGACATTAAATGTTATGTAGTTCTCAAATCGTTAATTTGTTTGATATATTTGAATAACTAAATGATTTTCGATTCAAATGACAATTTTTTCAGATGAATATCAATTGAAGAGTGAGAAATTGAATGATTCTGAATATAAATTTATACGTCATTTGCAATAGATGAAATATGTGAGTATTATCCATTGAGGAGGAGAGAAAGTGGGCATAATATGATTGTTGTTGCAAATGTATGGGTAGACGAGACACGGGAGGATGAGCGGCGAGAAGGCTAAGAGGGGATGGAAGAAAAAAAAAAGAGAGGAAGGGTAGAGGAGGATAGAGGGTAGGGAGACATGAAGAAGGTGAGAAAGACTGCCACTAGCCCCAAGTCGAAGCAAGGGGCCACGGATGTGGAGTTCCTGGATCCTAGGGGTTTTTTTTTTTTTTTTTTTTATGCAACGGCGTGTGATGACGTTTGGTGGATTGCCCTAGTTTCTTCAACTCACTGCACTGTAGGTTCAAACTCTTCTCCTTCTCGTTATTTAGATGAATTTAATGTAAATTATTTTCAAATTTGTATAGAAAATATTTTCCTATAAAATATCATTCTTGACTACTTTTTATTTAATACAATGAGACTGATTTCTTAGCTAATAAGTCCATTTGGAGAGTCATTTGAGTTTGCAAATGCCTTCCAATTGTATCCATTTAATTATTATGATTTTGTCAAAATCGGATTTGATATGTTATACCAAACAACTTGAGGAGGGAAAAGTTTATAGTTAGAAGCCTAAATATGCCCCAAAAAAGTCTACTATTGCAACCTTGGTTGTTTTGCCCTTGAAAAATAAATAGAGGTGTGGCTGATCGACCTTATTACATGCACACGCTCGTGCTGAAATGTCTTTTTGGTTCTAGATGAAGCCAAGTCGATGATATGGAGAATTCTCTAATCCAATGACCCTACAACAAAGAAGCTTGCTTAATACACTAGCTAACTCTCGTCTTATGTTGCATAAGCAGAAAGTAATTTGGCAATCAAATGCGGTGACTTGTATGGTAAAATTAGTTAGGGGCAGCTCGATGGTTGCCTAAGTTCATAGTGAATCACACAAATCTAGCTTTTTGGTGTGATTCTCTTGGCTTCATATTTCATTAATTACGAGTGAATCAGCTTAAATTCTTATCACATGCATGAAGATTTTTTTTTACTTATTGGTGAGTATTAGCAAAAGATTAATAAAATTCTCGAGGATTAATTTTTCAAATCATGCAAGGAGATGGAAAAAGATAAAAGATAGATCGATAGGGCATGAAAGCCTTTTCGTTGCCCAACCTGTCACACGTCTGTTGTTCATGATTTGTCACGTGGACCCACAAATTGAACACAAAAGTAGGAACCAGCCCTCTTCCGGACCTAAAAAATTTGTGCCCAAGGATCAAATGGTCTGAACAATTGAAATTTGATCCAACGACTACAATTAATATAACTTTTAAAGTGGGCCCCTGTTTGTAGCCGTTGGATTAAATTTCAACGGCTCGGATCATTTGATCCTTAGGCTCAAATTTTTTGGGTCCGGAGGGGATCCGAGTCCACAAAAGTAGGACCACATCATGTCCATTGCTGAGAGGGAGCCACATCCCACCACGTGGCCGGTGATGGCTTTTCCACGTGTCACATATTCAGTGGCACAAGAGTGCAACAAAGGTACTGTGAATATCTTGTGGGCTCCTTAGAGCAACTCCACTGTGGGTGATAGCCCGGTGGACCGACAACCATTTCATCCAATTGCCTCCCTCTGCTAGCTCCAGCCCATGCAGGTGATTGGGCTGAGGGGGAGTAAAGTGAGAGGGCGGGCTTGAATCGCTGGCCCGAGAGCCTAAGGCCAAATGATGCATGGCTGACGTCAGCCACGTTATAAAAAAATTTGCATCAGGCGCGTGTCGCACAAGTGTGCGTGGGGGCACATCACCGACAACTTTTCAGTCGGTGGGGCTCGCGGTCCAGAAGTTTAAAAATGTTACCGTTGGTGCGGCACGTGGCACCTTCTCATCCGTTTGATTTGAAATTTTTTAATCCAACGACAGAAATTAATTAAGTTAATAAAAAATGTTAAAAATTAATAAAAAAAAAAGGACTAATGATGCAGGTACGAATTGGACGCTTATTGAAGATATTACGTTGTGTTCTAGCTGAGTTGAAGTTACTCATGATCAAATTACGGGTAATGAGATGCAGTTGAGAGAAATGTGGAGTCTTATTCGTACCTTTTTTCTTGAGAAAATTGGCGGGAAAAGAACCAAAGAATCGATGTCCAGTCGTTGGAGAATACTCAGCCAATCATTTAGTCTTTGGAGAGACACCAATACTCAGCCAATCGTTTAGTCTTTGGAGAGACGCCTTGGCACAAGCTAGTGGTAATATTTGAAGCGGGGAAAATTTCACCGATTAGGTAACAATAGATTATTTATTTGTTTGTACTATACCCAAATAGTACAAGATGTTGTAGATGTCAAGAAGCATCATCGTGGACAAGACCTTGGCACAAGATGTTGTAGATGTCAACAGGGTAGGAGATAGAATTATGGCAATCAAGATTGTAATAGGACAGGAACTCATCAATGTGATTAATGCGTACGCACCTCAAGTAGGGTTGGATACAAGTTTGAAGGAGAAATTTTGGGAAGATCTTGGAGACTTGGTGCAAGGAATTGCTCAGACGGAGAATGTGTTTCTAGGAGAAGATTTAAATGGACACGTGGGCAATGAGACATGCAACTATGAAGGTTTTCATGGTGGCCATGGTTTTGGGGAGAGAAACGAGGATTGGGAAGCCATCTTGGATTTTGCAATGGCATATGATCTCTTTTTAGCCAACTCATTCTTTAAGAAGAGAGAAGAACATGTGATCACCTACAAGAGTGGGTCGTCAAAAACACAAATAGGTTTTCTTCTAATGAGGAAGGGGGATCGTATAACTTGTAAGGATTGCAAAGTTATACCAGGAGAGAGCTTGGCTAATCAACTTCGCTTGTTGGTGGTGGATGTACATATCAAAAGAGAGAAAAAAGAACAAGACCTTGAAGTGCCCAAGGACTAGATGGTGGATTCTAAAAGGAGAAAAACAAGCCATTTTCAAAGAGAAAGTAATCACCCAATGCGTGTGGGATAGAAAGCGGGAAGCTAGCCAAATATGGGATTCCATGGCTAGTTGTATCCGAAAAGTAGCAAAAGAGGTATTAGGAGAGTCCAAGGGCTTTGCTCCACACCAAAAGGAATCTTGGTGGTGGAATGAGGAGGTACAAACAAAGGTTAAGACTAAGAAGGAATGTTGTAAAGCCTTATACAAGGATAAGACCAATGAAAAAGGGGAAAGGTATAGAATAATGAAGTAGTAGGCGAAGAAAGCTGGGAGAGAAGCTAAGCTAGCGGCTTATGACGAGATGTATAAGTGATTAGATACCAAAAAAAGAGTGTTGGATATCTATAAACTAGCTAGTGCAAGGGAAAAGAAGACAAGGTGTCACATCCCGGCTCGGGCCCCCACCACATCCCGGGCTCGACTCCGCCATAGCACGATATTGTCCACTTTGGGCCCCAACCACACCTTCACGGTTTTATTTCTGGGAACTCACTCGAGAACTTCCCAGTGGGCCACCCATCATGGGAATGCTCTTGCGCAAACTCGCTTAACTTCGAAGTTCCTACGGAACCCGAAGCCAGTGAGCTCCCAAAAGGCCTCGTGCTAGTTAGAGATGAGAATATACATATAAGGCTGACAAGATCCACACCCCTGGGCGATGTGGGATCTTACAATCCACCTCCATTAGGGGCCCGAAGTCATCGTCGGCACACTTCCGGCCAGGGATTGGCTCTGATACCAAATTGTCACATCCCGACCCGGGCCCCCACCACATCCCGGGCTCGACTCCGTCGTAGCACAATATTGTCCGATTTGGGCCCCTACCACACCCTCACGGTTTTGTTTCTGGGAACTCACTCGAGAACTTCCTAGTGGGTCACCCATCATAGGAATTAGGGGCGGGCACTTGGAACCGAAAACCGAAACCGAAATCGAAACACGAATCGAATCAAACCGCACCAAACGGTTCGGTTTTGCGGTTTTGAAACGGTTTCGGTTTCAAAACCGAACCGCGGCAAACAAAATGGTTTGGTTTCGGTTTTGGGTTTTCAAAACCGCACCGAAACCGAAACCGAAACCGAAACTGAAACCGCACTATGTTATATTTTAAAGGTTAAAGTTTTAATTAGTTTCAACTAGATTAGTTTTATTACTTTGCATCGCACTTCGACTCCCCCGACTCCTGACCTTTGCGACCTCCTCACCTCATCTGGCTGCATTCTTTGCTTGCATTGCATCTCTGCCTCTGCCTCTGTGACCTGGTTGGTTGCTGCTTCTGCCTCTACGATCTGGTTGGTTGCTGCTGCTGCCTCTGCCTCTGCATTTGCATCTGCGACTGCGACTGCGACTGCAACTGCCTGCGACTGCCTGCGACTGCGACTGCGACTGTCTCTGCGACCTTGCATTCATCCCCAGATCCCCTTGCATGCGATTGCGACCTCAGTGACAGCCTTGCATCCCCAGATCCCCTTCATCTGCAAGCTCTAATCTCTGCAAATATGGTAAGAACTTGTATTAGTTAGAACTTAGAACTTGTATCATTCATCAATTTAATCTGTGTTTGCTGTGTTTGCTGTGACTTGTATTAGTTAGAACTTAGAACTTGTATGTTAATTACACTGATACCAGAACTCGTATGTTAATTCACCCTGGCAATCGCAGCGGCCAGTTGAACCCACATTGCTCCAGTCGTCTGTCATGTTCGTCTGCTGTGTACTTGTGTGTTTGCCTAACTGTATTGCCTGTGCTTTCTGCTGCCAGGGTGAGATCTGATATCAGATATCAGTTCCTTGATGGCTTTGTTTTGGAGTTCTGTATAGCTTTCTCATTCTTTAATCTTTAGTTGTGTTTTCTGTTAAGAGGAACTGTGTTTGCTTCTTTGGTTCCCTTTTCTCTGGTACATTTTGGCTGTCATTCATTAAAACCTTAAATTTCCAGAAATTAAGTTTGTCAAAACTAGTGCAACGAGCTTGATGGTCAATTTGAAAAACTCAACTAAGAACATCCCAGTATGTTTTTTTTTTTTCTTTTCTTTTTTAAAATTAGGTTACCATTACCAGCCCAACCCATAAACGTTTTACTTTTAATGAAAAGGGAAATAAAATACTACCCAAGGGAAGGAATTCCATTAGTAATGGGGAGTATGTGGTTCTTTGATTGTAAAGAAGACATGGAGATATGCATACTTTCGTTTCACAGACAATGTACAGGATAGGCTCTATGTCATATTAGCAGTGCACATGAATAGGATGAAAAGATGGGTTAGCTAAATACTCTACTAATTACTTGTGTTTTCTCCGTTGCATTTGAGGGTTTCGAACATAGACCTCCGTGATGTATTCTATATTTTATAATAAACGTCCCTATGCCATCGAAGTTATTGCTTTGTAAATGACTCATAAATTGTAATTTGCAAATCCTTCTCATATCCCTTCCACATTTCTAATCACCTCTAACTTGGTCTCGATTCCTTGAGACTTGGAAATCCCTCACCCCAAACATAGCCTAAATTTAGTATTGTATGTTGTAGCCTGTAAGGGCAACTACAAAGGGCGTTTCTGGAGGTGGTGATTGACTGAGTGTGTGTTGGGGTGGGGTGTGGGCAAGAAAGCCTAACAAGCCCACTAAACCGAAGCCGAGCTAACAAAACATAACTTTAATTGAACTTTTCTCGGTAAAGTGACAGAACTGATTTACAAATGGTTTATGTCTTTGCTGCCACCACGAACTTGTGTTTGCTGTACTTGTGTTGTGTGTTCGCTGTGTTGTGTTTGCTGTGTACTTGTGTGTTTGTTGTACTTGTGTTGCTTTGCAGAACTTGTGTTCGCTGTGTTGTTTGCTGTACTAGTATCACTTCACCAACACATATCAGATATCTTTGATTAATTCTTTATTGGATTAAATAGTGCTTTTAAATTGTAAGATAATGAGCATTTCATTTCAGTGAAGATATGAAGAATCCAGCAAGCACAGTGGGATTGGTTACTCTTCTACGGGGGACTCCCCTGAGAAGCCGGAGGACTCCCCTGAGAAGTCGGAGGACGAGGCAATAGAAATTGACTCGGAAAATGAAAGAGACGTTGAAGGTGACCCTGAAAATGATGGGGAAGAATCTAAGGGCGAAGATGAAAAAGTAAGTAACTCTGATTCAAGAAAACGTAGCTGGGTTTGGGATCATTTTACAACATATTATGTGACAAAAAAATAGTCGAAAATCAATGGAAAGGGGGAGAAATATTGGGCCGAAGTAAAACTTAGGAGAGCTAAATGTAATTATTGCCCAAAACAGAGCAGTGTAGGTGACTATGCAGCTGAACCGAGAGTTAATGGTACCACAAGCATGAGACACCACATTGAAAGATATTGTAAATTTTACCAAGGGAATAAAAGTAAAGAGCAAAAAGTTTTGGTTGGGGATAAAAGTAAAGGTAACAATCTGGTTGCTATTGGATTTTCACAAGAAAGAGTGTTACAAGCATGTGTCATGATGGTAGTCATAGATGAGATGCCATTTAGTACAGTTGATAAGATGGGGTTTCAGCTTTTTTGTGCTGTTGGTATTCCATTGTTTAAAGTGCCTTCTAGAAGAACTCTTGTGAGAACTTTTCTCAACATGTCTCATGAATCGAAAGCTTATTTGAAGAAAACCTTAAGTGCTCATAGAATTTGTCTCACTACCGACACTTGGACAAGCACACAAAACACCAATTATATGGTTCTTACTGCACATTTTATTGATCATGAATGGAATATGCATAAGAGGATCATAAACTTTTGTGTTATTCCTAACCACTATGGAACCACATTTGCAAAGTTAATTGAAAGTTGCTTGTTGGAATGAGGGATAGACAAAGTTATGACAATCACAGTGGACAATGCTTCTGCAAATAAAGTTACTTTGGATCAACTTAGGACGAAAATGAATAGGTGGGAAAATTCACAAGCTATTCTAGGTGGCAAGTATTTACATGTGAGATGCATCGCTCACATAACCAACATAATTGTGAGTCATGGGATGAAGAGGCTAAATAATGGTCTATTGGTTATAGGAAATTGTGTGAGGTTCGTGAGGAGCTCTCCACAAAGATTGGAGCTTTTTAGGCAAGCCGTGAATAGGGTGAAATTGACTTGCAAAGCAACGGTTTGCCTTGATTGCCCTACTCGGTGGAATTCTACATTTGTTATCTTGGATGTAGCCTTGAAATTTAAGAAGGCATTTGCTACAATGGCGGAGGATGAAGCAAGTCCCTTCTTGGCTTACTTTAAGGAAGTTGAAGATGAAAAAGATGAAGATGGTGTGATTATTGTTTGCCAAACCAAGGGGAGGAAAAGGGTTGGACCACCAACGGAAGAAGATTGGTCCAAGGCGGAGGTTTTTGTCAAGTTTTTATGGGTGTTTTATGATGTGACTTTGAGAGTGAGTGCTTCTACACATCCCACGGTTCATACCGGCCTTCATGATGTCATAAAAGTGGAGACCGCCATCAATAACTTGGAATCCCGAGCCAACATGCAAGTGGGTTTACCGTCGGAGCAATTATTGAAGGCAATGGCATCCGATATGAGATCAAAATATGAAAAATATTTTGACTCATACCATGAATTGAACCCTCTTATTGTGATTGGACTTGTTTTAGATCCGAGATTCAAGTTGAGGCATGTCACACAACTCTTTAGAAAGAAACTTTCCGAAATTGAGGCACAATTGAAAACTGAAGAAATAAAAAATATATTGCGTGCCCTTTATGATGAATATGTTCCTAATGTTGAAGGTGGAAATACATGAAGAAATCGGAAAATTTACAATCACAACCTTCTTCTACCTCATCTAATGTGGCTATGACGGAAGATGATCTAATTGATGAGTGGATGCATTTTGTTGAAGATAGTGATGAGAAAGTGGTGGGAGATGAAGTGGATTCTTATTTGCTTGATCCCTTGGTGCAAATTAGAAAAGAGGAGTCCACAAAGCATTTTAACATTCTCCTATGGTGGAAGGTGAATGGTAACAAGTATCCTATCTTGGCCGCAATTGCAAAAAGATATTCTTGCAATTCAAGTTTCGACCGTGGCATCGGAGAATGCTTTTAGCACCGGTGGTCGAGTGATTTCGGATTTTAGGAGTTCTTTAACTCCTAAATCGGTGGAGGCCTTGATATGCATGCAAAATTGGTTGAGGGGTGATAATATTATTACTTTGGAGGATGATGCACCTTCAATTGACCACATTGAGTTCTATGAAAGTATTGAATCGGGTAAGTATATCATTTGAAGTAAAAGAACTTTCTTCGTTTTCTTTTTTCAACTAAACATCAATTATATTTTGTATGTTTTGTATTGTGTAGAGTTGGCCAAATCGACTTCAAGCATTGCCTCTCTTACTCTTGATCAACAACCACAAGAAGCTCCAAAGCTATCTCAAGGTTCTAATTCACAAGAGCCTCCCCTAATGCGTTTACAAGGTGCAAGGTCTTCACAAGCTCAAAGGCCTCCTAAACCTTCAAAGAATAAGTGTCCAAAAGGAAAAGGAAAGGCAAATGTTTAAAACTTGAACGATGCAAAGTATGTTGAAAACCAAGACTTTGTTGAATTCCATGAACTATTTATTTATTTTTTTTTTTTGTATTAATGCCATTAGGCATTTGACATTGAACTTTGTTTGAAACTTTGAAGTTTGAACTTTAGTTGTATTATGGCAAACTTCTTTTCAATTGGGTTGTAGTAAAGTAAAAGTATTGTGATTGGTGATAAAGTTGAATTTTAGTAAATGTGAATCTATGATGCGTTTTTGTGCAGTTTTGTGGTTGTGCAGTTTTTTGGTGTAGTTTGTGCAGTTTTGTGGTTGTGCAGTTTGTGCAGTTTTTGTGCAGTTTTGTGGTTATGCAGTTTTTTGGTGCAGTTTGTGCAGTTTTTTTGTGCAGTTTGTGCAGTTTTGTGGTTGTGCAGTTTTTTGGTGCAGTTTGTGCAGTTTTTTGGTTGTGCAGTTTTGTGCAGTTTTGCTGCAGTTTTGGTGCAGTTTTTGCTGCAGTTTTGATGCAGTTTTGCTGCTGTTTTTTGTGCAGTTTTTGGTGTTGTTTTACTGCTGTTTTTTATGCAGTTTGGCTGCATTTTTGCCTCTGTTTTACTGCATTTTTGCTGCAGTTTTACTGCATTTTTTGCCTCTGTTTTTTGGCAGTTTTGATCCCTTGTTGCATATTCATTAATTAATATACAAGGAAAATAAGACCGTTTTATGCATAAATATGTGTACATTTTAAATTGTATATTTTTTTCTCAAAAACCAAACCGTAACCGTTTGAAACCGCACCGAACCGAACAAAACGGTTTGGTTTCATTGCGGTTTTGGCTTCAAAACCGCACCGTACCGCACCGCAAAATGTTTCGGTTTTGGTTGTGGTTTCACTCGAAACCGCACCGAACCGCACCGCGCCCACCCCTAATGGGAATGAATCGCGCAAACTCGCTTAACTTCGGAGTTCCTACGGAACCCGAGCAGTGAGCTCCCAAAAGGCCTCGTGCTAGTTAGAGATGAGAATATACATATAAGGCTTACAAGATCCACACCCCTGGGCGATGTGGGATCTTACACAAGGGACCTAAACCAAGTGAGGTGCATCAAGGATGAGAATGGAAAAGTTCTTGCTACAGAGAACGCGGTCAAAGACAGATGGAAAGGTTATTTTCATAATCTTTTCAATGAAGGACATGAAAGGAGTACTTCTTTGGGGGAGTTAAGTAACTCAAAAGAGTGTAGAAACTACTATTTTTACCGCCGAATTAGGAAGGAAGAAGTGGTTGTAACTTTGAAAAAGATGAAGCATAGAAAAGCAGTAGGCCCAGATGATATACCGATCGAAGTGTGGAAAGTCTTGGGAGAGACGGGTATATCATGGCTCACATATCTTTTCAATCGGATTTTGAAAGTGAAGAAGATGCCAAATGAGTGGCGAAAGAGGTGCCTATCTACAAGAATAAGGGCGACGTACAAAATTGCATGAACTATAGGGGTATTAGGCTAATGAGTCATACAATGAAGCTCTGGGAGAGAGTCATTGAGCATAGACTGAGGCAAGAGACTCGGGTCTCGGACAACCAATTCGGATTCATTCCAGGGGGCTCAACCATGGAGGCAATCTATCTCTTACGAAGATTGATGGAAAGATATAGAGATATGAAAAAGGATTTACACATGGTCTTTATAGATTTGGAAAAAGCATATGGTAGGGTCCCAAGAGACATTCTTTGGAGGATTTTAGAGAATAAAGGAGTACAAGTAACATATATCCAAGCTATAAATGATATGTATGATGGAGCAAAGACTGCCGTAAGAACTCATGAAGGACAAACCGAAAGCTTCCCCATAACTGTTGGGTTACATCAAGGCTCATCTTTAAGTCCTTACCTTTTTGCATTGGTAATGGATGAATTAACGGGACATATTCAAGATGATATTCCGTGTTGTATGCTTTTTGCAGACGATATAGTGTTGATAGATGAAACTCATGAAGGGGTAAATGCGAAGCTTAACCTTTGGAAAGAAGTGTTGGAATCTAAAGGTCTTTGCCTAAGTCGATCAAAGATAGAATATATGGAGTGCAAGTTCAGCGCAAATAGAGGCTTAAATGAGTTAGGGGTGAAGATCGAAGATCAGGAAGTACCAAAGAGCGATCGTTTCGCTACCTAGGATCTATCTTGTAAAAGAACGAAGAATTAGATGGAGGCCTCAACCATAGAATACAAGCTTGATGGATGAAGTGGAAGAGTGCATCCGACGTGCTGTGTGACCGTCGTATGCCACTGAAGCTTAAGGGAAAATTTTATAGGACGGCAATAAAGCCAACGATTTTGTATGGCACATAATGTTGGGCGGTGAAGCATCAACGCGTACATAAAATGGGTGTGGCGGAGATGAGGATGCTTCGTTGGATGTGTGGGTACACTAGAAAGGATAAGATTAGGAATGAGGATATCTGAGGTAAAGTAGGAGTAGCTGAAATTGAAGAAAATATGAGAAAAAATCTGTTACGGTGGTTTGGACATGTGCAACGAAGGCCTACTGACGTTCCGGTTAGAAGATGCGACCACGGGACAGAGGTCCAAGGCTGAAGGGGTAGAGGAAGACATATGAAGACTTTGGAAGATACTCTAAGAAAAGACTTAGAGTACTTGGATCTAAATGAGGATATGACACATGGCCGAGCGTAATGGCGTTCTAGGATTCATATAGCCGACCCCACTTCGTGGGAAAAGGCTTTATTGTTGTTGTTGTTGTTGTACTATACCCAAATTTACATTAGCTACTTTGATTATAATTATTTCTTCTCTCGCATTGTGTAGACACTTCAAGCACAAGCTTGGTATAATGCCAAAACCAAAAACAAAACAAATCATTCACCCGGTGGGAATGTTGGAATATTGTCAAAGATTGTCCAAAATTCAGAGTTGTGCATGTCGGTCAAGAAGTTGTCATGAATAGCACCCCTTTACACTTTACCGCCCGACCATGACTCGCATGTTCATGAAAGCGACACAAAACAAGTGCCGGAAGCGACCCTTGAACAAGGGTCGGGACCGACCCGTTATCCAATTAGGCCTCAAGGTAAGAAGGCTTCAAAGACAAAAGGGAGTGCTTCCAATAATGATTATGCAAAATATATGGAAGAACTTGCTCGCCAAGGTGAATTGACTTTGGCGTGGGAAATGGCTAAATTTAAGGCTGATAAGGCTAGAGATAAGGCAAAAGCTGCAGCTGTTGACAGATTATTTCAAGTTAATGAGAGAGAAATAGAGCTACGTAGGCAAGAAAGGGAAGAGCGTAAAGAAGAAAGAAGGGCTCAACAAGATCGTGACATTTTGAAGGAGCCTGTAGAGGCGATGTCTCCGAATTCTAAATATTTTTGGAATTCAGAGAAAGTGGACGTGGTGCGAAAGAGACGTGCAAGAGAAGCGAGAGCAAGAGGAGATGGTCCTAGCACCACAAATTGGTTAGGTGATGATTTTCCATTCACGACGGACTAAGGAATTTGTTTTTAATCGGAGCCCATAATTTTCCAATCACTTTGGGTTGTAATTTCTTATTTATTGAATAGAGTACTTTATGTTGTTTCCAATTTATTGAATTTAGTACTTTATTTAAACTAAGAGTATATTTATTTAATTTGGTACTTTATTTAAACTAAGAGAACTTTTATTCAAATGACATAAACACACCAAATAAAATTACATAAACATACCAAATAAAAATACAAACATACCAAATAAAAAAAAAACTCACTAAATGAACTTAAAAAACACACCAAAAAAAATTAAATAAACACATCAAATAAAAACAAACACACTAAATGAACTTAAGAGTCTGTTTGGTACTCTACTTGAATCCAACTTTTTAAACTAAAAAACAATTTTCAAGTTTTAGGCCTTAAAAACTTGTTTGGTAGGACTATTTTCAAAAACTGAATTCAAGACTAACTCAAAAATATAGTCTATTCTCTAAAAACACAAAAAATGAGTTTTTAGAGTTTTTAAACTTAAACTCACTTCTCACTTTTCTCTCCCTCCTTCCCTCTCACTCCAAATCTCTCTCTTTTCTTCCTCTTCTCTCCTTTTTTTTTTTTACCTTTTTCGTCTCTCCTCCAATCCGCTCTCTTCATTCTCTCAGTTCTTTTTCTCACTCCTCTTCCTCTCTATCTCCTCTTATTCTCTTACTTCTTTCTCTTTCCTCCAATCATCTCTTACTTTCTTTCCTCCTCTCTCCTTTTACTTTCTCGACCCCCTCTTTTTGGATTTCTTTGTCCAGTTTAAGTTGTAAGATTTAAAAATTTTAAATTGCATACCAAACAAGTTTTTGAGTCTCAAAGAAAATTGTTTTCAAGAAAAAATCATAAGAAATGTTTTGAGAAATTATAAAAAATTTCAAATAGGATACCAAACAAGCCCTAAGTTTCTTGAGCTTGTTTCAATTCCCACTTGTGCTCTATCAAGTCAATTTGCCGGGCATTGTGAATTTATGAGTCCTAAAGTGAAGTATATCATTGAATGACACTACTACAATATTAGCTTTAGGTGGCGGATGACATGGCGGATATTAGAAAACTCATGTCGGATAAATTATATCCGACACATCATTTAATTAGTGGCGGATATTATAAAAATCTTGTCGATTATATCCGACATAAAGTCCTGTCGGATATTTAGTGGCGGATATCAATAAAAATCCTGTCAGTTATAACCGACAATATTTTTTTAATCCTTTTTTTTTTAAAATTTGACAGATTCTGGAGGTTTTTAAGATAATGGTGGCGGTTATAACCGACAGAAATTGATTATTTTATTATTTTACTTTCTGACGGTTATTTATTTTAGTATCCTGTCGGATAAATTATTATTTTATTTTTTTAAATATTAACAAAATTTTGGGAGTTTTTTGCCGCCATTTTTTGTCGGTTTTAACCGACAGTATTGAAAATTTTCTGTCGGTTTTTATTTTTAAAAAAATGTTACTGTCGGTTTTAACCAACAATATTAAAAAATTTCACATTAAAACCCCTTGCCTTCTCCCTCCCCCCTTCATTCCCCATTTTCTCCTCTCCGCATTTCCTTCATCTTTTTATATTTTTTGTTGAGTATTCTCCCTTCTCCTTTTAATTTTCCCCCTTCCTTCCCCATTTTCTCTTCTGTGTTCCTTCTCACACCACTCATGTGTCTTCTGCCATCAACTCAGGCTTGGCTATCCAGACCACCGGCAACATGATCACACTCACAGTTGCTGATGCAACAAGTAATTTCCAACCCATCAAATGTTTCCTTCGCCATAATCTGCATGAAAAACATAGGTTTTTAACTTGACGAAATCATCCCTTGCCAGGTTTAAGAGGAGCTGCAGCACTCAAAGCAAGAGCTACCGCGGATGCCTACTTTCCAAAAACTCGAAATCTGGTGGAAGTAAAAGGCAAGATATCAATTTTCACTCTTTCTGGTAAGAAAATACAGACTCATTTTTCACCCCCGTTGTTGTTATAAGAACAAAACGAAGATAATTTCTTCTTTGCCCAAGCAGGAAGCAGAAGATACGGGTTGGCGTCCGTATACTCGAAGCACAGACAGCTCATTTTGAGCATCCAAAAGAAGCATATGGAATTCATAGCAACAAGAAAGGAGTGTAAGATTAGAGGCTTCTGATTTTTGTTTCGTTTTCGTTTTGTTTTTGGTGGAATTTACAGTTTCCTTACGATATTTCCAGATAAGATTTTGCGTGTGATGGAGGGATCCTAGGAAGCTCAGGGTCACGGCAACTTTTCGATATGCCTAAGGAGCAACAATGGAGATATGCCCACCACCTGTTTGTGATAATGCCTCTTTGAAGTTATTTTCTGGAGTTACAGGAGTGTGAATTTAACTATTCGAAGGAAAACCCTTTTCTTACGATTTGGTTTGTCTAACTTGCCTAAGACTTTAAGGGCCCTGAGGTTTTCGAGATCGAACTCCGGCGAGGTTTCGGATGGTGAATGCTATGGACAATGCAGAAAGTTCAGGGAATATGGAAAATGCGGAAAGTGATTTATTATTATTTTTTATTATTAATATATTTTCTGTTGGTTTTATCCGACAAGAATGCTTTTATTTATTCTTATTAATAAATTCTCTGTCGGTTATATCCGACAGAGGTTCTGACGGTTTTGTATTTTCTGTCGATTTTATCCGATAGAAATTCTCTTATTTATTTATTATAAATATATATCCTATCGGTTATATCCGACATAATTTATGTCGGTTTTAGAGTATTTTCTGTCGAAAAATTCATTTCCTGACGCTGGCAATTCTGTCGCTTATTATATCCTCCACTACATCCATTTTCTGTCTGATTTTAAGCAAAATCCGACAGTAATATATGTTTTTTGTCAGTTTTTGGACCGCCAGTTATAGATAATTTTGTAGTAGTGTGAGCCTTTCATTGTAGCGTCTATCCCTTTGTAATGGCTCGTGTTGCACGGGTTATTCGGTGGCATCATGAGCATAATATATTTGTGTTCTGGAATTGTTCATCATGTCTGGCTCACATTCATCAACGGCATCATAATCATATTTATCTTCCACAATCATGTTGTGGAGAATGATGCATGTCATCATGATGATCGAAGCGACTCTAAATCAAACATTTTGGCAGCAACCCTAACAATCTCCCAAATACCTTGGAGGATACCAAAACAACGCTCCACATCCTTCCTACATCCCTCTTGATAGCTTGCAAAGTATTTTTCCTTTACACTTCGCGGACGTGGCACTGTTTTGACAAATGATGACCACTTTGGGTAAATGTCGTCTGCTAGGTAGTATGGCCCGTGGTACTTATTTTCATTGACCCAATACGTGACTCTTGGTGCTTTTCCTTCCAGGACATCGTTGAACACTGGGGATTGGGCAAGGACATTGAGGTCATTTTGAACTCCCAGAACACCCAAAAAAGTGTGCCAAATCCATGTATCAAATGATGCCATCGCCTCCAAAATGATACTTTTTGCTCATTTTCTATCCCCATAAGCTCCTTACCATGCACTTGGACAATTTTTCCAGGTCCAGTGCATACAATCGATGCTTCCAATTATCCCAGGAAAACCTCGCATCTCGCCTTTCTTCAGAAGCCTTTGCAAGTCCATCTCAGTAGGTTTCCGAAGGTACTCTGTGGTGTAGATAGATTCCATTGCGGAGCAAAACCTCATCAGGGACTCAAGAATGGTTGATTTCCCCATCCTCACTATCTCATCCACTTGGTCTGCAGATGCTCCATATGAAAGCATCCACAAGGCAGCAATAATTTTTTGCTCAGGAAGGAGACCCATAACACCAAACACATTCTTTTTTTGCACAAAATAAGAATCATGGTTGTAAACAGCAATCATGATTTTGTTGAACAAATGTCATTCCATTCTAAAATGAAGTCTAAAGTACGTATCAGGGAATGCACTGTTACGGACAAAATAATCGTCCAAGAGATCTTTACCTCGTTGTTGTCTGCTTCTATCAATGTTTGCGAAACGACTAGGCCTGGAGATCTGAGCCACAACTTGGATGACTCGACGGGAATGTGAGGCTCTTTGGCTTCTTGCTTTGTCATCTCTCCTTCTACGCTCCTCGTCCTCTTTCTCTTCCATCTCATTTTAGCCCACTTGGAGATTGAACATTTATTCCCTTTACTTAAACAATTCTTTCTCTTGCTCATCGATTTCCCACAATATCCTTGAAGAAGACATTGTAAGAAGGAAGCAGAAACTATGAATAATGATAGAGATTTTGATTTTGGTGTGTGATTTCTTAGGATGGATGATGAGTTATATGGAGGAAAAAGAAAGGATTAGGTTGTAGATAATGTCACGTGGTATGCCGTCATTTGTTAAAAATCTGATCGAAATTTATCCTCAAAGATTGTAAACAGATTGTGACACGTGGTGCGACGTGATTGGTTAAAAATCTTATCAGAAATCTATCCTCAATGTTTCTGAAAAGGAAACGACAGGTGGCACGATGACATTGGATAAAAATCTTATCGAAATCTATCACCAAAAATTGTCTTTTCGGATAATGATACATGGCGCAACGAGAACGATTAAAAATCTTATCCGAAATTACAAATAAAATTATTTTGTATTATTTTATAAAATAAAAAATACTAATATTTTATTGCCTATTGCCATGGCTATTCAGTTAGGGGTGGAGATGCAAAAGGCAATTACTGTTCATTAAAGGTAGTTACTGTTCACTGGAAGGGATTCAATAGGAAGTTTCCTTATGAGGCCTTTGATACGCTGAAGTTGCTCTTATAAGCGGCCCAACCCTAGCCTAAAAGTCATTTAAAACTTTTGATAGTCATCGTCAAAACCCTAAAAAAATGATCTGAAATCTGAGCTGAATGAAACGACACGTAGGACTTCAATCATAGTTGTAAATTGTAGGGTATACAATAGCCATCCCAAAGGCATGGCTTGGGCCTGCACTTCCTGGGCCATGCGCTGAGCATGGGCTGCTCTCGGCAGCTGGACTTGCTGCTCGCCGTGGGTTATGGGTCTGCCAAAGGTTGCCACGGTGGTGGCTACCATGGTGGTTGCCACCGTGGTGCCCCACGGGGGTTGTGCCATTCCACTCGCCGTCGCATTGAGTCTCGTGGATTGCCGTGGTCCAAATTCTTAAATGTTGGAATTTCCGTTCGTCGTGGTTTCCGAATCTCTTGTCATTGTGCTTTTTCTTTTACGTTTATTCAAAAAAAAATTATATAAAAATTCTAGAAATAAGAACTTACGAAAAAGGCTAAGAGGGGATGGAAGGGTAGACGAGACAAGTGAGGATGAGCGGCGAGAAGGCTGAGAGGGGATGGAAGAAAAAGAGAGAGAAATGGGGGTGTGGTGTGGTGAGGAAAGGGTAGAGGAGGATAGAGGGGAGGACATAAGGAGGTTGGGAAGAAGTCGAGAAAGGCTGCCACTAGCCCCAAGTCGAAGCACGGGGCAACGGCTGTGGAGTTCCTGGATCTTAGGAATTTTTTGAGAATGAGAGAAAGAGGGCTTAGAGATAAAGATGGTCTTTTTTTATGCAACGATGTGTGATGTACGTGTGGTGGATTGCCCTAATTAATATGGCATATTTCTTCAACTCATTGCATTGAAGGTTCAAACTCTTCTTCTTCTCGTTGTTTATATGAATTTAGTGTAAATTATTTTCTAATTTGTATAGAAAAAAAATTTAGAATATCATTCTTGACTACTTTTTATTTGATACAATGATACTGATTTTTTAGCTAATAAGTCCATTTGGAGAGTCATTTGAGTTTGCAAAGGCCTTCCAATTGTATACATTTGCTTATTATGATTTTGTCAAAATTTGATTTGATATGTTATACCAAACAACTTGAGGCGGTAAAAGTTTTAGCTAGAAGCCTAAATATGCCCCAAAAAGTCTACTATCGCAACCTTAGTTGTTTTGCCCTTGGAAAATAAATAGAGGTGTGGCTTCAATATTGTTATGTGTCATTCAATGCTTATGAAGTGATCGACCTTTTTACATGCATACACCCGCCGAAATGTCTTTTTGGTTCTGGACGAAGCCAAGCCGATGATATGGAGAATTCTCTAATCCAATGACCCTACAACAAAGAAGCTTACTTAATGCACTAGCTAACTCTCTAATTTTATGTTGCATAAGTAGAAAGTAGTTAGGCTATCAAATATGGTGACTAGTATGGTAAAATTAATTAGGGGCAGCTTGATGATTGCTTCCATGAAGTTTATAGTGAACCACACAAATCTGGCTTCCTGGTGTGATTATCTTGGCTTCATATTTCATTCCATTAATCACGAGTGAATCAGCTTAAATTCTTATCAAATACATGAAGATTTTTCTTTAATTATTGGCAGAGGCGGATGCATTTGGGGGGTGGGGGGTCAGCTGATCCCCGAACTTCAGTGAATGTCCATGTATAACTTGAGTACTGACCTCCCAAACTTCATTGAATGTCCATGGATAACTTGAGTGGTGCCCCTTTGAAGATTGGAGTTGGCTTCATACATGCCCTCCAACTGTAAGAGTGGCTCTTCTTATTATTTTTTTAATAAATATCACTTTGTCAAAACGACATAGTTTTGGACCCTTAGTTTAATAAAAAAATAAACACCAAGAGCCAAAAAAATAAACGCATGGATGATGGATATGTTACTCGAGGGAGATCACAACATGGAGCTCAAAGAATCACAAACTTCCATCATTATCATGTGGAGCTCTTTGTTGCTATCGTTGATAAGCAACTTGTGGAATTAAATAGTCGTTTTGATGAGATAAATACACAGTTACTTCTTTGTTGGGAAAGTTTGAGCCCGAATGATTCATTCTTGGCTTTTGATGAACAAAAGCTAATATGTTTTGCGCAATTTTATCCAAATGAATTTACTACTTGTCAACTCTTGGCACTTGAAGATCAACTTGGGCATTATACTCTTAATATGCGTTCGAGTAGTGAATTTTCTCAATTGAAAGGAATTGGTAGCCTTGCAAAAAAATGGTGGACATGAGGAGGAATAGAGTATATAATCATGTGTATTTGCTAATTACATTGGCTTTCATTCTACCAGTTGCTACTTCTTCAGGGGAGAAAGCTTTTTCCGTATGAATATTGTGAAGACTTCATTGTGTAATCGAATGAGAGATCAATGGTTGAGTAATAACATGGTGGTTTATATTGAAAGCAATGTTTTTTCTTCCATTAACAATGAAGCTATAATGCAACTTTTTCAAAATATGGAAACGCGTCGAGGACTAATGTAAACTTGTATTGTTATTCTATAAGTTATGAATAATGGAACAATAGTTTAATTTTTAAGGTTATTATATCTAAGAAATGTTTGTAAACTTTTATATGTAACCCCCGTAATATTTTTCATGGATTCGCCACTACTTATTGGTGAGTATGAGCAAAAGATTAATAAAATTCTCGAGGATTAACTTTTCAAATCACGCAAGGAGATGAAAAAAGATAAAAGTAATGCTAGAGAGACTAAATTTTGGAAACTAAAAAACATAGATATTGATGATTGGTTATTACTTAAGCATTGATAGACGTGCTCATTTCTATTGATGACACATCATTTAATTTGTAATTTTAATTTTCAAATTTAGTCTCTCTAACATTACTTAAATGATAAAGATTGATGGAGAAAGAAAGCTTTTTCATTGCCCAACCTGTCACGCTGTTATTCATTTGTCACGTAGACCCACAAATTGAATACAAAAGTAGGACCATATGATGTCCATTGCTGACAGGGAGCCACATCCCACCACGTAATCGGTGATGGTTTGCCAGGTGTCACACATTAAGTGGCACAGGAGTACAGCAAAGGTACTGTGAATCCCTTGTGGGCTCCTTATAAGCGGGCCAACCCCACCCGCCCAACCCTAACCTAAAAGTCCTTTACAGCTTTTGATAGTCATCGCCAAAACCCCTAAAAAAAATGATCTGAAGTCTGAACTGAATGAAACGGCACGTAGGACTTCAATCATGGTTGTAAATTGGAATGTATACAACAGCCATCCCAAAGCCATGATCGCCAGCTGCTAGTAGCGTACGAAGTTATCAGCAGTTGCAATATTGAACATGCATGCATGGGGTAGATTTGTTCTTGGAATTGATTGTTGTGCGACTTGGTGTTGGAGCCAAATCACACAAAGAATGTTATAGGTATCAGTGACACTCTAGTATATGAGCATTGGAGATCACATTACTTTGTGGATCGCATTTCTAACTAATAGAAATTCGATTCACTTTATGCATTTGCAGTCTACGAATATAATACAGACAGTTGTACTATATTAATTAATTCGGTTTGTTTTTTTCTTAACTGTATCGAGTTTCAAGTTAATGTGATTAGCAAGAGTTTGGTTATTAATTTTAAGAAAATGCTAATGACATTATTCATTTGTTCGTGTACAACTGTCAACTGTTGATTGTTGTGAATCTTACTACTATAGTTTCCACCTTTTAGTGAAAACAAAAGTAAAACTCTTAACCTTGCCTATAAGAAGTCTAGCTTGTGAACGTTAGGGTTTGATACGAAATTGAATGTTAATATGATGAATTGTGGGGAAAAAGTACCGAAATGTTGCAACATGAGTATACATCATCACATGTGTGACTGTCTTCCAATTCAGCCAAGGACACTAGGGAAAGTGGGTCAGAAAACAATTATTAGTTGGGTGTCGCATATGTTGATGGAACATATTGTAATTTGTACATGATGTTCCACATCAGAATTTTATTAATTTCTGAAGGAAATTGTGGCTATTGGTTATTAGGGTCCCATAATCTAAGGCCGGCCTAAGCTTGATGTTTCACAATTGGTCTACTTGTTAAATGTTTGGTTATATCAAACATTTTAAAATTTTGGAGGAGACTAAAGAAGAATAATAATGAACAAAATAGCTATAAATCAAAACAAAGATGTAAATGCCTCATATTAACTACAATGTTTTAGCATGGTTTCTGAATAAAAAAAAAGGTCCAATTTTCCTACAACAATTGAACTGAAATAGCAGGCAAGCGCTTATATATTATGAAGACGTAATACAAAGTTTTAGTGTGATCACCTTTTAGTGTGATCATCCTTTAGTGTAGATAATATCGTTTGTTAAAAAAATATATATACACAGACCATTTATATTAAAAAAACACATAAATTACTAAAGCTACGTGACAGTATTAGTGTGGCAGCAAAAGATTTCTCCATAAGCTGATGGAATAGTAACATGCATGGTTGCTTTTGTAAAGGGAGTAGGATTCTCTACCCTCATATTCTCATCACCTTCCATCTTATCCTCTCACACATTGCTTTTTGTTTTATTATCTTTATAAAAAAAATCAATATAAAATATTGACGTGGCTTAATCGTGACCGTTCAAATAAGAATGGATGAAAGGGTCGAGAGATTAGGAAGGTAGAGAATTCTACCTTTGTAAAGAGGCCAAACAAATGGTAGTTAAGTAATCAAGATTTGAAAGATGCGTATGAGTGGATATGATGGTAATATAACCCTGCAAGCCCGACTGCACAAAGCACCGGATCACAGACAACCAAACGAAGAATGATGGCTTGGATTGAAAACAAAAAAAAATGACCTCCATTATTGACATTCCCTGCCATCCTAATATTATTATAACAGCTAATTATAGAGGTTATTTAACCCAAAAATCAATCCAATACCTTTTTTGTGGCATTATTACCAAAGGAGGCAGATTGTTTGCCCTCCTAAAATCATACTCTTCCATCCTCTTCTATTTGTGCGATCACGGTTAAATCACGTCAACATTTTATATTCCTATTGTTTTTTTGTCTTATTATCTTTATAAAAAAATCAATATAAAATATTAACGTGGCTTAACCGTGATCGCACAACACAAGAGGGGATGAGAATGACATGGTCCATTACAAAACATGTCAATCTCTTGAATTTTGAGGTGTCAAATCCCAAGATTCCTTAGGCTCGCTCACCCCCACCGCCCCACTGAGGTCCTCTCGTGCATTAACCATGAGGCAGTGAGGTCTATGGACTCCTCTATATAAACCATACCATTGATCATTTTTATTCATTTCAACCATTAGTTTTAATTTGTTCTTGGCTTTCTCAGTCTTCTAAGTTTGCCTTTTTCTTGAGCTTCTTATTTGTTCAATTTGATCACTTTTCGATTCCTATTATGGCCACTGCTCAGGTATTCACTCAACTTCAGTTCTAGATTCAGTTCTAGATTGGCTTATTTTACATTAATTTGTGAGAAGTGATTTCGTACATTCATTTTGTCTCTCAATATATTCTTATTTATTTTTGTTCTTCATCAAAGAAGAATTAAGGAATTAAAATAAAAAAAGTTATGCAAGAAATCATTTCCTCAATTTGGTGATTATCATTTCAAACTTTCTTGGAAATTTAACTAATTGACCCTTTAGTTAAGTGTAAAATATTAAGTAAAGACTTTTATATGTACGTATATATGATCATCCAGGTTGTATCAGCACAGACAGCCCTTCCTTTAGAGGACACAAATCATCACGAGGAATCAGTCAAGGCTCAAGAGATTGTTATCACTCCTACTACTGAAGAACCAGCAGCTGAAGTTGCGGAGGAGCCAAAGGAAGCTGCAGAGACTGTTGTGGCTTCTGAGGAAGAAGTACCTAAGGCTGAGGTCGAGGAAACCGTAGTTGAAGCTGAGGCAAAGGATGTGAAGGTAGAGGAGACCAAGGAAGTTGCAGCAGTCGAAAAAGAAGAAGAACCAACTGTGGAGAAGACTACAACTGAAGAGGAAACTACTACACCTAATAAGGTAGCACCTGAGCCAGAGCCAGAACCAGTACTTGAGGAGGAGGCCAAGGACAAGAAGGATACTGCTGATGACTCTGCTGAGATTCCTCCGGTGGTACCAGTTACACCGGAGGCAGAATCAGCAGTTGAGGCCCCTAAAGAGGAGGTAGCAGTTAAGGAAGAAGAGAAGGCAACTGAGGTTGAGGAGAAAGTTGGCACTGAAGCTCCAGGGGTGAAGGCTGAGTGATTTGGGGTTTGCATGAATGTGAAGGGATCTATCAAATGTCTTTAATTTAGTGGTTTAAGAAATTAAATAAGGAGTAACTAAGAAAATGATCAGGTGTGTGTGGAACCTAGTTAATGCTACCTTTCCATATACATATGGTAGACCTGACGAATTGTATCGTGGTGCATGTACGTACGTTTGAACATTTGAATAATAAGATCGATCATTGTAGTACTATATATATAGCTACTACTTCCATGAAAATTGAGTCAAGTTCATTTTTCAGTACTCGATCAAGCTTTTCTTTCTGGTTGGTAGTTTCTTTTTCCTTATTTACAACAAAGGTGCATCATGGAGAGTAGCACATGATGGTCGGAAGAAATAAACTCAATTGTTGAATATTTAGGGATTTGAGGTATACCCATGGATTCATTGGAAAGGTTAATATGAATGCCACCATTGATAATTTGTGTGAAATGCATTTTCATTTCTCAAGTAGCCATATTAACAATTGTTACGCAACACGGCTCTATAATTTAATCCACAATTAAGAGCTTCTACTGAAGTAGTGATATGTATGTGTGGAGACAAAAATAATCCTAAAAATTGTGAAGGTGACACATAGATTTTTGGACAAGAAGGACAAAATTACCCTTGAGACACACCGGATTCCAACGCCCATGAAACGGACAATAACAGCTCAATCAAGGAAAAGTCAAAGACAAAATTACCCTCGAGACACACCGGATTCCCACGCGCATGAAACGGACAATAACAACTCAATCAAGGAAGAGTCAAATATGATCAATATGGTATTTATTCAAATCCCTCACATCACTCCTCATCAATCCCTTATAGATTTTATTCAAAAGGTAACTCCCAAAACTTCCAATTTAATTTAGAGATAATTGCCATGTTAATTGTAAAATATTATTTTACATAATATCTTGTAATTATTCTTCAATTACCACCATATATGGCAGGCCATTCCTCACCCTAAGGGTCGGTCACTCCCCTATAAATAGCCTTATTATCCTACTAAAAAACTAAGTCATTTGCTAGCTACAAACTCCTAAACACATTCTTTTCAGAATTCTAACTTTGGCATCGGAGATTCTTCTGCCAAAGCCCCCCCATTCATCGTGGGCGTGTGAGGTTTTTGGCCTTCATCTTAGGTGTTATTATTTTATAGGTGCATTTTCATCAAAGGAGAAGATGGCGGAAATATGCATCCATAAATTGGTGCTTTCATTGAGAGTTTGATTCACACACTCGAAGAAGACTCTCGCATTCAAAGTTTCTCATTTCTCATTCGTTCGTAAATTTTTCATACGTTCTTTTTCTTAGAATTTTTTAATTCTTTGAATAGATGTAGGAGAAAAATACAATGGCAGGAAATTCGGAAACCACAATGAACAGAACTTCCTACGTTCAAAGATCTGGATCAAATGATGGAGGACGCAATGTAGCCCACTACGATGATCCACAAGACTCACCACAACAAGAGGAGTAACCTTGCCACCATAGAGCATCACCACCATGGCAGCCACGACAATTGTCATGGCAGCGAAGAGTAGGACAGCTCCATGGTAGTTGGGTCATGAAACAACGACAACTGCAGCCCATGGAGCAGCAGCCCAACGAGCAGCTGCAGAGCAGCAAGCCCACGGGGGAGCTAGCCCAAGACCCGCAGGCCCATGACGCAGCGCGGGCCCAAGCCTCGCAGAGAAGAGGAAATACCCAGTGTCCGAGTGCCCCAGCGACCCGGCCCGTGCCTGCGATCCGCCCCATGCTCGCGATCCGACCCACACCCACGGTCCAACTCATTCCCGTGGCTCACCTAGCTGCCGAGATCGGTTCAACCATCCCAGTTTTAGATTTTCGGACTGACAATTGAACCGGGGGTATTTTCACCCCATTTTTCTAAAAAGTTGACATATCCCAACCCAAATCTTGTGCCTGGAATCCATTGCACTTCCACTACTTAAGGAGACCCATACCGTCCAAGCTCTTACAGCCCAAATGGCGAACAACACTTGTCTCGACAAGTCATAGACTTAACAAGCGCCCTCATGCAGCAGACGACCTTGCTGAATCAGCTTTTGCAGCGTGCCCCAGACGAGGTATCCCAAAGTAGGACAAGGGTAGACGACGAACCTTTCCAGCAGCTCCCGGCAAGCAGCCCTTCAACTAGCCACAAACTAAGTGTTTTGGCAGTGTACACTCTTTTCTGGGCCCCCGAGATAACGTATACTCTTGTCTTAGCGCGCGGAGGAATGTGCACTCTTGGATAAGCCCATGGATAAGCGTATATTCACAGTTGGGGCCACACTCCGATAATCAACATGGACAACCTTCCAGACGAAGTGTTCATTCGCGACTAAGCCCACAAAGAGTATCATCACCTCACATCAGAGTAGGCAGCACAACGGACAAAGAGAATCAGTCAATCAATCTGGCTCAAGTTCAACCGGCAGTCTGCGATTGACCCGCTCGCTTACCAAGAACGTACAACATGCACTGCAGCCGCGTCATAGATGAGCCGAGCACAGGGAAGAGCAGCCTAGACCAACAGGTCACGACCGGGGGTAGCCGGAAGCTCTACTGCCCTAGAGAGGCAAATTCAAGAAGAAATAGAGAGACTATTGATCGCACGATTGCGTGGTTTCCAACGAAACAAAGCTACTGACAAAGCGCTCTGACAATACATGACCAACATAAACAGGTCACCTTTCATTGACGGGATCGAGCAGACGGAACCATTCCATATACACTGGAGGATACGATGATTGCTTTTGTTCCAACAAACACAGCAACTCAGCCTAATCGTGCGCTGAGGGCAAACATATACCAGAATGACACACCAACCCAACCACCAAGAACCAGGGGCATGTCTTAATTTCATCACAACTTCGTGCTCAAAGTCGTGCCTACCTGGTCCACGGCCCCCGACCGCCCTTGATTTGTGACCATGGCTCCCAGCCGTGTCGGTCTTACACCACGGCTACCAGTTGTGCCACATTGCGGCTCTTATCTGCGCTGATCAAGCCCACGACACTTCAAACTCCAAAGCATCCAACGATGGAGCAGAATATGAGGCCTTACTAGCAACCTCTGCTAGCGAAAGACTTAACGGTGGAGAAGTTTGCAATCCATTCAGCTTCTTAGCTGACCGCCAACCAAGCCTCAAAAGAACACACGATGAAACATCTAAAGATGGTGCAATACTTGGAAAAAGGTCCAGGGACAGCTTTGTCACGCCCCAAAAACTTGAGCTGTGAGATTAAGAGAAATAAATAGAACAAAATGGTTGTTTAAGGGTATAAACCAAATATTAGCTTAAGATTTAGTCAACGAAAATTTCAATTCAACAATTACATTACTCCAAACTACAAAGGTAACTCAAAGAAATAAAGTTAAAGACTTAATGTGGTAATACAAACTGCAGAAATGACCTGTACCGTAAAATTCACTGAAAAGAACCCGTTTAAAGTATGAAAATTTCCAGATTCAAAGTAGACACCTAAAATAAAGTTATGTTAAAATTTCAAGGATTTTCGAGTTCGGGAAGTATAGGAAAATTTAAATCTAAAACAGGCATGCTGCTGTTTTTCTTAAAAAAAATTTCAGCAGCACCAAGTCACTTTGGAAATAAAGCTGATTATGTTCCAAAGGGTAAAAATATGAAATTTTCAAAATGCAACCTAGGTAGTAGATAATTACCCACAGTTTTAAACATAACTCAGTTCATAGTGGTTCTCCAAAGGCAATTCATTTAGCCTTACAGATTAAAATAAGTTCACAAAAGACCTTCAAGGTTTCATACAAGAAAAACATGTTCAGGTCCTTTGATGAAAATGTACATGAGAATAATTTATACAAGCCAAAAGACATGTAATTATATATACACATGGTTTTCATTGCCCAGGTAAGTAGAGACACTAACCCATTATGCCCTGCCCCTTCTTAGTCTACAACGCCACAAAAGATCATTTACAGTCTAAGATTAACTATACAAATACTTTGGCAGTTCACCCAAAAGATATACGTCTGCACTCCCTCATACTAGTCCAAAATAGAGCTGCAACTCGAAACAGAGCTAGTCAACCCTACAACCTGAAAATACATTTTTAGAAAAACAGGTGAGCATAAAATGCCCAATAGGGTTTTTCGGTAAGTCCGTAGTCATTTAAAATGTCTGGTGCATGCCAAAAAATGATAAGAGTGATTTGAAACAATTTAGATCCACCACTACCTAATCCAACAATGGAATTATGCTCTAAAATGCTTGGAAGTAACAGATGGTAGGAAAACCTAAGTTTCAGAGCATAAACAGCTTTGATAACAACACGGTACACAGTTCAAAAACACTTCTTTCGTCATAAGGACAACAGAGCCATTATCATTAAAAGAAATAATAGCACAACTGATCACAAAGTTTCTTTTTTATCCTAAACAAGTGATTAGCAGATTGGAAAGAATCGTAATATACTTGGCCAACATTATACCACACATATCTATCACATTGATAACTCATTCTTCCAGCCCACACATGAAGCTTTCCCCGAGGAACATTGGGTCATTGTGCCCATAATCTAACAATTTCACGGGTCATTGTGCCCATTCATACCTTCCTCAACATTCTCAATTTCATAGGTATTATACTACTTTCCATCTACTTTCCCAATTTGATATTCATATCAAGATGCTCCAGAATTCGATAATAAGTAAAATAAGAGGCATGCACTTTAAAAACACAATCTTGAAAAATCATTGCAATCACTTTAAACTCACCAAAGTTGTAGCAACGAAATTAAAATCATTAGAATCAAACCATAGGGAAACTTTTGCTTCACTTCTTTAACATAATCGAAAATGGAAAGAAAAAAAACATTTTAAATAAGCTTGAAATAGTTCTCAAATGCCAACAATCCTTTATCAAGTAAAAATGAAAAATGAAAATATTTTTATGGTTAGAACTCCCCTACCTCAACAAAATTTCTTGATATTCAACTCCCATGATGTTCATCGGCTTGTTCAGTAGTCACCTTGTCCTTCTCTTCCTTATCTATAAGTAAGAAAAATCATCACACACTGCTCATACAAAATATCGGACAACATACCCTAATTCAAGGTTAACTGGGGACTTTAAACAAACACTTGGTGCTCATCTCTAAAACTATAACATGCAATATGATACTTTCATGTTTCCTACTCCCACCCAAACTAATTCATGGGTTATCAAACCAACTAACAATTAGATCCCAAAAGTAAGAAATAAGAGACAAAGGAAAGAACCTCACTTGTCCTAATCTTCACAAGCAAAATAACTGGATATTAACTTCTTCCTTGAGAAATTTGGCAGCCAAAAGAATTAAAAAGGCCTCTCACTCTCGGCTGGAGAGGAGAGCACCCAGAAAGAGAGTTTCTAGAACATTCTTTCCCCATTTTTCTCCTTACTTAATAACATAAGTATCCCTTTTTCTTTTCTTTTTTCTATGGATACACCACTAAATTCTCAGGATACCAAATCATCTACTTAATCCGCCAACATTGGCACAATTCTTTATAGTAAAAATTTATTACTTGGGAAACTAGACGAAATGGAAGTTCTTTTATATATATATATATATAGGAATTGCTTAAGGAGAGGGATCCCCATTTTTTAGGTGTGGGGCCCACTCCACATTGAATTTCAACGATCCGAACAGTCTATTTTTCAAGTTACACCTCATAGATCATCCTTGCAAAATATTAGCCAAATCTAAAATATTTAAGACATCTAATTGGGTTCAAAAATATTAACGAATACTTTGTTATATAAGAAACAATGAAATTTTATCTTGATAATTAAATAGGCAAATGGTTTCGGATTGAATTGAATTTTTGCAAGGATGATCTATGAGGTGTAACTTGAAAAATTGACGTTCGGATCGTTGAAATTCGATGTGGAGTGGGCCCCACACCTAATCCCTATTTTTTGAAAAAAATAGGGATCCCTCTCCTTAAGCAACCTATATATATATATATATATATATATATATATATATATATATACATATACAACCAAAGGCCACTTGATCCAAACCTCAAATAAGAGTAGTTAATTTTGCTAACAATGACCACAAGTGATTCACTCTTAATCACCACTTAAAATTTTGAGATATTACAAGCTTATTGTGCTTCCCACTTACAACCCTATGCGGGTTCCACAAAAAGTTTGAAGTCTTAAGTAGATCGCCAAACAAGACCTCATAGGCTGAGGATTATTTCAGTTGTCCAGCTTTCCTCAGCTGCGTTCACGACAACGATTTCCATGCTCTCCAGTGCGAGAGGATAAACCAATTCCCCGATACCCATATGGGTCTGCTCTCTAATGCGAGAGAGTAAACTAATTGCTCTCCAATGCGAGAGGGTAAACCAATTCCTTGACATCCATATGGTCTGCTCTCCAGTACAAGAGGGTAAACCAATTTCTTAATACCTATATGGGTCTACTCTCCAGTATGAGAGGGTAAACTAATTGTTCTCCAGTGCGAAATGATATACTAATTCCCCGACACCTATCTGGGTAAGCTTTACCGTACGAGAGGGTAAACTAATTGCTCTCCAGTGCGAGAGGGTAAACCAATTCCCTGATACCCATATAGGTAAGTTTTCCATTGCAAGATGGTAAACTAATTGCTCTCCAGTGAGATAGGGTAAACTAATTCGCCGACACCCATCTAGGTAAGCTTTCCAATGCGAAAGGATAAACCAATTCCCCGACACCCATCTGGGTAAGCTCTCTAGTGCGAGAGGGAAAACCAATTCCCCGACACCCATCAGGGCCACACAGCTTAAAGGATCGAATACCAGCTCAGCAACAAATGGTCATGGGGAAGCAGCCAACGACGAACTCAACAGCTCGACACCCCCAATAAGCCAAAACTCATTGCCATAGTGACTCTGTGGGATCGTCAACCTTTTTTCGAAGCAGCGTGCTCAACCGACGATTTTATGGCTAAAAGTTTTGCAAGACGCTTCAAGCAAGCAAAATTTCAAGAAAAACAAAGATGGAGTAAAGTGAAAGCAGTTTATTAAATTTCTAGCACATTGATAAACTTATATGAAGGTCGCCGAAATTCAACACAAGCTAAACAAAACAGACTACTCATTTAGCAGCTTGGATGACCTTGGACTCTCCAGCAGCCATCTTGCCTTCAGCAGCTACTTGGCACTCAGCAGCTCCGATCTTGGCAGCACCATCTTCGATTACTCCATTACGGCAGCTGAGAAATCAAACTCAAGCAGTTTCTTCCTTCTTGAAAGCAGCATAAACGTGGCAGCCCAAACCGTAGCCTCTATCGTGCCACTTCCTCGGCTCATGCCGAGTCAGCCCTTAGCTCTAGCCAAGCCGAGCAGGCCAAGTCGTGGCCATTGCCGCACCACCCCGATGGCTGCCCCGCGACAGCACCACCCAAGAAGAAGACAAAGAAAATTAATTTTTTTTTACCTTGGTGTGGCGCGAATGAGACAAAGAAATCAACGGAAGACGTTCTTTGCAATGGCAAGCAAAGAAGAATGTTAGGAGAGGGGGAACAAATATCCTCTAACTTTCTCTCTTTCTTGTAAGAATAAATAATTGCCCTCCGAAGTTGATTTAATCCCCTACTTAAGGTAGGATTAAATAGGCTTTGGAGGCGATTTATTTCCCTTTTCTACAAGAATCTAATTCCAAGTCCAAGTGGGAATCTGCATCAAAGTTGGAGATCTCTACACCTGCTGCCCTTTCCTGCGAGCAGCCCAACAAGTGTGGGGGCATTTGTGGAGACAAAAATAATCCCAAAAATCGTGGAGGTGACACGTTGATTTTTGGACAAGAAGGACAAAATTACCCTCGAGGCACACTGGGATTCTCACACCCATGCAACGGACAATAACGGCTCAATCAAGGAAGAGTCAAAGGTGATCAATATGGTATTTATTCAAATCCTTCTCATCACTCCTCATCAATCCCTTATTGATTATATTCCAAAGGTAACTCCCAAAACTTCCTATTTAATTTAGGAATAATTGTCATGTTAATTGAAAAATATTATTTCACATAATATCTTGCAATTATTCGTTAACTACCACCATATATGGCCGGCCAATCCACTCCTCACCCTAGGGGCCGGCCATTCCCTTATAAATAGCCCTATTATCTCACTAAAAAGTTAAGTCATTTGCTAGCCACAAACTTCTAAACACATTGTTTTTAGAATTCTAACTTTTACATCGGAGATTCTTCGGCCAAAGCACTCCACCCCCCCCCCCCCCCCGGGCCATTTATCATGAGCGCATAAGGCTTTTGGCCTTAATCTTAGATGTTATTATTTTGCAAGTGCATTTTCGTCAAATGAGAAGATGGTGGAAATTTGCATCCACAATATGCAACCAATGATAATTTGTAAATTGCAATTTGATGTCTCAAATAGTCACCTAATAGTCTAATAGATGATATATATATATATATATATGTGTGTGTGTGTGTGTGTGTGGACAATTTCTATAATTTGATTCTACAAGTTATTCAGGCTGATGTTAATAGTTATCGGCAGCCACACTAATTAAGCATATTTGTTAATAACTACGCTGTTTGAAAAACTCTTTCGACTAATGAATACCATCGACTAGTACACCAACGATTCAATACCATTAGCTATATAAAACCTCCCAAAACAAACCATATAAAAAGCTGGATGAGCCTTGAGAGGAAAAATGATCCGAAAAGCGTGAAGAAATCTCCCAACTTTATCTAGTGCATGGAATTTTCACCCAACATTTGTCTTTTATGATATTTGGACGGGAATTGAGTCAGTTGACAAATGAGTTCCACCAAGGCTAACCTAGTGGACAGAAATGAACCTAAATTGCCAATTATCCCCTTATTATAATAATAAAGATAATATTTAATAATTTTCATATATAGTTTTTGTTCATCCTGTAATGATTCAATTTTTGTCTTGGCAAACCAAATGGCTTCACAGCTCATTCGATCAACAGTGACCAAAGGAAGGGATGAAGTTTATGTTGCAGCAGTGCCTCTAAGAGCAACAAAAGGAGCTGCCCAGCTGCTTACATCTGCTGCTTACTCTCTCAATCTCTGGAATTTGCAGCATTTCATGGTTATTATCAAACCATCTTCACCACCACCTGATTGTCAGGTTCTCCTCCCTCCACTTCTCTGGATAAGGTTGTTAACAATTCTTCTGGATTTTCTTAGCCAAAATTTAACTCTCATGCAATTCAATTACCAAACTGATGCTTGGTTGCAGAGTGTTCAAAATCACTGAAAAAAAAAAACAGATTTTTGATATGATGAAGCTGACTTGAGGCCCAATAATGAATTGGTATGTATTAAAAAAAAGGAAATATGTTAACTGAGATTAAATTCTAAAATGTTCCAGTTTTTTTTCCTTTTTTTTTCTAATTTATAAACGATAACATTAGTGGGTTAAATAGTTAATTAGTTGTTAGGAAAAAGAAAATCAGTGGGGATCGAACTTGCACCATATTGCATAAGCATGCTACAGTTTCTTCGTTTCAAATACTAATTTTTTTCCTTAGATTTAATACTAGTTGAGAACTTGAGAAGTCTATCTCAATTGTCCTAATTAGTACTTGATTTCCAACAGTAAATAAGGTACAAAAGTTTTCTTGGGAAATGTCTATTACATAGACCTGGTTTCCATATTGTGTTATCAATACAAAAGTTTCAAAATTTGAACTCTAATCTCATTGAGTCTCCTTTTTTTCAGGCCAT
The DNA here is from genome assembly GCA_036320875.1 of Cotoneaster glaucophyllus. Lineage (NCBI taxonomy): Eukaryota > Viridiplantae > Streptophyta > Magnoliopsida > Rosales > Rosaceae > Cotoneaster > Cotoneaster glaucophyllus. Next base: position 7,255,634 of record CM070068.1, read on the forward strand.
GGTTTTCGATTTTCAACCTAAAGATCCTGAAAACATATATGAAGCCCTTGCAGTTCTATCCGGGAAAGCAATACCCGGTGAGCCTCGCTACGTACATCATCTACTACATCTTTGATGTTGCTAAGAAAGCATAGTTCACCGCTAGTTGGCATGCATTAGTAAAAGTTATTGAAAACATAATGCAAACATCAATGTCCAAAGAACACCTAAAATTAAAACTGGCATGTGCACCTGAAACCGGGGATTGGTCTTGCTCGTCGTCTTTGATATACCGTCTTGAAACACTATTTCTTCGAGTCCTTGATCGTGATCTTCAGTCTCATACTGTGTAACTGGCTCTTGAAACTTGTAATTTTAACATACTACGAACACACGTTATTTGTTTTCACCCTTGCAGTTCGCTCCGCGGTTTTGAGTTTGTTTTTATTTCTTGGTAGTTTAAGACTAGCCTTTATTTTTCTTTTAGGAGTTGTTCTTACGAGGAAGTTGTCGAAACTGCCGAGAAGCAAATGCTGGTACGTTGGTTCTCCCAAAGGATCAGGTGCCATAGATATGGCACTTGAATTCAACAAAGTGTGGGAAACTAATGTGAGAGTTGGCCATCATGATTGTCGGAATTATACCAATGGTAAAAGTTTACATCTCTGCATTGAAATAGCTTAATTATTTCGCTAAATCCGCATGAACTAGAGTTAATTGTTAATCAATAATTAGGCATATTTGATTGCTGTGTTGTGCTGAGATTCTCTTAGGTATGATTAATTATCTTATTAATCAAGATGTGTTTAGGAGATTGATATATTTATTTACTTTGAACTATTTTAAAGGCTTGGTCGAGTACCTGATCGATGAAGAACATATATTGGAGCGTTTGGAAGGAAAACAGAAACATTGAATGGGTCGTGTGCGCATTAGGGTAACTGATCTCTCCCCTATATTGTCATTTGGATTGAGTGTATGAGCAAATATTTCTTTTTCTTCTTTTAGTATAAATATTTCTATTTGCTACTCTACTTGAATCCAACTTTTTAAACTAAAAAACAATTTTCAAGTTTTAAGCCTTAAAAACTTGTTTGGTAGGACTATTTTCAAAAACTGAACTCAAGACCAACTCAAAAGCATAGTCTATTCTCTAAAAACACAAAAAGTGAGTTTTTAGAGTTTTTAAACTTAAGCTCATTCATTTCTTTTCTCTCACTCCAAATCTTTCACTCTTTTATTCTTTCTCTATCGCCCTTCTTTCTTTTTTTTTTTTCTTTTTTTTTTCTTTTTTTTTTACCTCTTTCGTCTCTCCTCCAATCTGCACTCTTCATTTTCTCGGTTCTTTTTCTCACTCATCTTCCTCTCTATCTCCTCTGATCCTCTCACTTCTTTCTCTTTCCTCCAATCATCTCTTACTTTCTTTCCTCCTCTATCCTCTTTCTCTCTCAACCCCCTCTTTTTTGATTTCTTTGTCTAGTTTAAGTTGTAAGATTTAGAATTTTTAAATCGCACAAGTTTTTGAGTCTTAAAGAAAATTGTTTTCAAGAAAAATTCTTAATAAATGTTTTGAGAAATTATAAAAAAATTTAAATAGGATACCAAACAAGCCCTACTTTTAATATAAATGTTTACCTCGATTCTTAGTTACCTCGATTCCTGCCAACTTCGATTCATGCTTACCTCGATTCATGCTTACCTCGATTCTTAGTTACTAAACATGCCTCTAAACAAACGAATGTATATTGGGCAGCAGCCGCAGAACACAATAATTTGAGCCCAAAAACACTTTTGGTGATACCCCGGCGGTCAAATCAATTGGGGCTTAACCCAAACACCCCAAGACACAGGTAAGCCCAAAAAGTGCAAAAATATCCAATTAAGCATTTTTATGACTTTTTCCCAAACCAATTGAAAATATACAAGGACATGTTTGGAAATGTCTTTAAAATAACTAGTAGCACTTTCAAATCACAAAAACGTGCCCTAAAGTTCCGGCTAACCAAACGTTCTGATTGCAAGTAGGTTTTTTTTTAACGTCGTAGTTGCATGTAAGTTTGTAGGGTAAAGATATGGTTGATGAGAATGAATCATAGGATCACCAATCATTGAAAGGCTACAACACAAGTTATAACCAACCCAAATCCTTGGTGGGGTGGGTGCAACAACAGCTCACCAGCTCCAGCTGAGACATTTTCTTAGTTCTCAAACCTTTCTGGATAAAATAAAAAAATCGAATGCAAATGCAAATGCTTTGAACAAATGTATGGAAATTAATACCTGATTAGAATGTTAATTCTGATTCAAGTTTACAGAATAGTTCTACAGGGAAAATACAAATATAATGATGAATACAAGGATTAACAAAAACTTCAAAAGAAAATCAACAATTAACAAAATAAAACCCTAAAATTAATCTCCTATACCAACTTGTAACAGAACCCAATAACCCAAATTCTATCTTCTACCCAAATGAATAACACAGCAGCCTCCTCAAATTAAAGAACACAGTCAGCCGCAATGCCGAGCCAAAGAATTTGTATACCACTAACGGCGAAAACGAAACAAATCAATCAGAATTGTGCAGCAAGTAATGAATTTGACATATCTTCCACAATGTATTAACTCAAATGCTCTGCTATAGTTGGCAATCTTCAGAACCTCCATCAATGCAAGCTTCCGAAAAACCAACCAAAGCGATGAATCGAATCGGACCCAGAAGCCGAAAACTTTCAGAACAGGCCGAACAAGACGGAGAAGCCGAGAACGATGAGCCAAACAATGTGAACCAAAAGCAGAGCTTGAGCAGAGTGGGGGGCGGAGCCGCCGCTACCCACCTCACAAAACCCTATTTTCGCCACCTTGACCCCAGCGCATTGGGCATCTTGGCACCCACACCAGTAGGTCACGCCATCGACGCCACAGACCGGGTCAGGGCGGAAGCAATTGACCGGGCACAAGGAGGCTGACCGGGTCGACCGGCCACAGGGGTCGGCGGGCTCGGATTCAGAGGGCAATCTGATGAGGGTGGGTTCGGATACGGAATCTGGTTCTGATCGGACGGCTGGGAAGGAACAGAGGACGACGAAGAAGGCGAAAAGAACAAGGGAAGAAATTGAAATTAGGGATTTGGGGAATTGGGTATCCATAATGTGGAGGTAAAGATTTGATCTTTGAGAAAAGAAAAGCAAAACCCTAGAATTCCAGCCTTCCCTGAAGCTCTGAACCTTCCCCCAAATTCAAAGAAAGCTTCATGCTTTTTTCCCCAAATTCAAGAAATCCTCGATCTCTTTTCCCAAATCGAAGCTTGGTATTTTGGGGGTTCTCTCGAATTCGACTTCACGTTTGGAATCGAATGTAAAATCGCTTTAAATTTTTTTTTTTTTGGGGTCGAATGGAATTGGAGAAAAAATTGGGAGAAATTGAGGAAGCCCTAATTTTGAGGTTGAAGAAGGAAAGAAAGGGAAGGAAACGAGACACCTGGTTGACGCGGAAATTATTCCCTAGAAGGATCAGAAATGTGGTCTGGAATTCGGACACTGAACGTTGGAATATAGCCTAGCTGGCAAGCTGCCAGCCGTTGATTTGTTCTTGTTCACCAACTTTGCTCTTTATGTGCTTTTTTTAGTCTCTTGATTTAGTTAAAAACAAAATTTTCAATTTTTTTTTATTAATTAAAACAAATATGCTTAATTGATAAGAACTAGGTTTCATGATTGCCTTGGTGTTTTGGCATGTTACCCTTTTGATGATGAGACCAAAGAAATCGAAATTGGACGATAAGGTTGTGTAAATAATGTCATATGCATTCAAAAAATTAGACAATAATTTATTACATAACAAACTATATATTTGAATAATTTTTCTTTTGAATTTTTTTAGGACTTATTTGGTACTCTACTTGAATCCAACTTTTTAAACTCAAAAATAATTTTCAAGTTTTAGGCCTTAAAAACTTATTTGGTTGGACTGTTTTCAAAAACCAAACTCAAGACTAACTCTAAAATATAATTTATTATCTAAAAACATAAAAAGTGAGTTTTTAAAGTTTTTAAACTTAAAACTCACTCATTTTTTTCTCTCCCTCATCCCCTCCCACTCCAAATCTATGTCTCTCTTTTCTTCTTTCTTTTTTTTTTCTTTTACCTTTTTCGTCTATTCTCTCACTTATCTTCGTCTCTATCTCATCCGATCCCGTCTCTTCTTTCTTTTTCCTTCAATTATCTCTTACTTTCTTTCAAACTATCTCTCTTCCTCCCTCTCCTGCGATCCTCTCTTTTTAGATCTCTTTATCTAGTTTAAGTCGTAAGATTTAAAAATTTTAAATCGCAAACCAATCAAGTTTTTGAGTCTTAAAGAAAATTATTTTCAAGAAATGTTTTCAGAAATGATAAAAAATTTCAAATACAATGCCAAACAGACCCTTACCCTTTTATGTAAGGATTTGTTTCCAATTTAATCCTCATCCTAATCGATATTGGATATTCTACCTTCTTTTCTTACTTTGCTAAGTTGGATTTTCTAAGTAGTCCACGATTCTATTTGGAATTTTTTTTGTTTTCTTAGATTGTAATCAAATACATGATTATCAGCCCATAATGTAGTTACACCGTCACGTAATATTACTTGTTTATATGTTTCATTGTGAATAGTCTCATTTATGTGGTGTAACTTTGTTGCGGTACGATCGTTTGTCTAAAAATGGGTATGAAAGGCCGAAAATCGTTTTAACTTGATTATCCTGATTAGACTTAGTTTTAGGAGCCCACTTTTGACTGTAAGACCCACTCTAGCCATAGCTAGCACAAAATTGAGAAAATAAAAATGAAAGGAAACCCTAGTACTGGATCACACTGTTTTGGGGGAAGGTATACATAATTTATAGCCCAAAACAATCATAAGGTTTATATAACTATGCATTTTAACTTCTACTTTCCCTATTAGGATTGGGAAAAGAAATCCCCCCTCAATTTGTATATATAGCACAGTATCCCTTGAACACATGGATAATTTAATCAGTTCAAGAAGGGATGAATAATTGCAGCCTCAGTACCCCCTACCATAATAACCCTAAACCTCTTATTAACACTAGTACTAATCGTTTTAGTGAGTTCAAGGCTGATGAGATTGAGGTCTCTGAAATCCTGCTTCATATGACCAAACTCATCTCTGAATCCAATCAGCAGATGGTGCGGGGCCATGATCATCATCAGACGGCTAAAGTTGGTGTCATAAAGCTTCATAGAGTAGATTTCGACAATGTACCAGATCTGAACCTGCCTGCTTCTCTAGAGGAGGATTAATCAGCTGCCGTTGATCACTGCTCAGAATCAGCCTTAAACTGTTGTTATCGTGCTATGTTAATGCAGGGTTTTGAGTAGATGATTGTCTAATGTCCTTTATGTATGATCAAGAATTAACGGATGAATAAAATGTTAATTATTTGTGTTTAATTTAATGTGTCTACTCTCCCCTTTGATCATCTTTTCCACTTGCGTATGTGAATGTTGGATGAGTATTCCAGTCTATCCATCACAACCCTGATTCCCAATATTTATAAGCTGATTAGAAGAAATTTGGATTTGCAACAAAATAAAATACAAAAAGTTTGTAATTTTTTACTCTTGTTTAATTACGCGATGCACATGATTTGAATCATTAATTTTTGGATCTAACTTTAAAGGTTAAATATGCAAGATTTCCGCTAAGTTGGGTTTAGTATGGACTAGGTGACACAATCCGGCTCACTTTACATGATTATTGTGATGGTTAAACTAGTTCTTTTATCAAAACATTGTGTTCATCTATTAATTTAATCACATTTAGATTGCGTAATTTCTTAAAAGATAAATCATCGTCATTCAAGGAGAGCCTAAACAATAAGTTCAGGTCATGGAACCAGATTTTGAGGTAGATCAAAATGAGTAGTTTGTTCCGTGTTAGGAATTAATCTAACTACAATGACAAACTAATCCATATATAATTAGATATTAGAATTAAGTTTGTGCGAAGCTGGTTCTATTGAGATTCAGTGTACTATAGTGTAAAAAAACTACGTTAATTATGTATGGTTATGATTTTTCTCTCTAAATTGCATGTCCAACGAATTTGTTAAAGACAAACGAATTGACCAAATACCATATGGATTATAATTGCTAACAAATGTTGGAAATTATGAAGTTTGAGTGCAAATTTCATTTGTCCCACATTGGTCATTCCCAAAACACTTCAACACTTTATAAGGCTTTATCCTTATTAGAAAGTAATTGGAGTATTGGACTTGGAGAATGAATTTGGGTTCACCTTTGGGGTTGGGCTTTTATGTGTGCTAATTAAATGGTAATTAATATAATTATATATATTTAATTATCAAAAGATGGGCCTTGGGCTCTAATGATTAAATACTTTAATTAATTATTTTTCGGATTTAATTAATTATTATTTTTATTAATTAAATTCGAATTTAATTATTTAAATATTTAAATTATTTATTCCAACAGACTCATCTTTTCAGATGAAGTCTGAAGAGTGCAAGTACACAGAAACCATAAACACCTCTCTGAAGAGGTGTCTTCCAACAGATGCATCCTTTCTTCTTACCTGTTACGAACAAGCATCCATCAATTATATATACATGCATCTGCATATCATTTTAGACACTGAAAATCATCAAACCTTGAATACCAAGCATACTGAGAGTACCACAAACAAATTCGCCAGAAGTCTAGTTTTTCCGGTGCTGGAATTCTAAACTTAGATCGTTGAATCCTGGTGAGGCAGACGTCCGCAGAACTACAAGCACTGAGTAGAGGCGAATTTCTGTTTCAAGGACATTGCGGTACGCAAGCCTCGATCTTCAAGTTGTCTGTGTTTAATTTTTATTCTACTTCTTACTGTGTTAAATTTCTGTTCGCATTTAGTTTTTATTAGCATATATAATATATCACAGATTGTTGACATATATCCAAACAAATTCAAACAAACAAGGAATGATCTTTAAGTAGCTTTAAGAGAATCAATATAATCTTATCTTACACGAACATAAAAAAACAGCCGAGAAATTGACAGACAATTCAAGGGGTTGATATTTCTTTTTCTTTCCAGACTGTTTGAAATTTTGAATATGCAAATGCTATATTATGTATACACAAATAATATACGGTATATATAGTAAGACAACTAATCAAATCTGCAGCTTGACCCATTGGAGAAATTTTTTCAGTATACCGAGTACATGGCCTTGTGCACTAAATGTCCAACTATTTATATTATGACATTTGATGTACCGGACTGTATTCTCGACACACTAAAATCCGACCCATTGACTGGCCATTGGCTAGATGGGTTGCCCACTAATTTATCAAATTAATGACATACATATTGCATAAGAAGTCGTATTACAAGAGTTTGCTGCTAAAATATTTTTACGCTACATTTGAGGTCATGTATTCACTTCCTCTTCTCTCCCAATATAAAAGACACCGCAGCGATCAAAACACATTTACGCACATTTTGACATGATAAGAAAAATTAATTGTCAATAACCATCGACATTTTTTTAAAACATACGATATTCTTTACACTAAGCGGCGGGGGAGTGCTAACATTCACAATGGGCTAGCCATAATAACTGGGTTCAAATACTAGCCTAATTGAACCTAAGACCCCTCACTCACTAGTGAAGATAAATATCACTAGACCTTAATACTATGCCAACAACCGCATTAGTTGCAAAGGATAAAGGTGGCTAACATTATTCTATAAAAACATAGACAATATGATGAGTGACTAAATGACACATTTATGTATTTTGTAGACATCTTTCCTAAAAAAGGAGGAAGATTGATATGGCCAATAAAGTGGTGTTTTGGGGTTAAATAATCACTACCACTATCACTAATCTCATAAACATAGACATAGTTGCTGAATGTGCATTTACCTGGCGACCTAAATAGTGAATAAAATAACAAAAACAAATTTGTTGAATAAAAACAAACTTTTTTATTATCCATGATCGAAAGATTTGTTTCCTCTAAGTTTGACCACCAAAGTGGAACTATGAGTACGTATGGACTTCATCTAGACCTACTTAGCGCGTTTAATCCAACACCAAAACTTTGAAAAGAGTTTTAGTGAGAGATAGCTATCTATTTCCAGGCCATGAAAGAATTAGTGAGCAGGCGGCAGGCCATATATTTGTCTAATGGCAATTTACATGGACTGGATGAACACTGACATTAATCGAACTTTTGACCCTTCGAATTGGTCCCTGATCAGTTCCAAATTCCATTAGGAGCTGGCATTTTTAATTATAACTTTAACATAATTGGAGATATAATATGATTCCGCACTAAAGATTCGAGTGTGTTCCTACAAAGTTAAATAATATAGAGAAGAAGATATATATATATATATACACACACACAACCACTATACACACACAATTGGAAATTCATCTAACCAAAACGTAGACAATTAAAAATTAATTGAAAAAGGACCTAAAGTCGTTTCCCTTTCTGTTTAAGTCAATATCAAGTGGACTGATAATTTTTCTAACAAGGTTTTTTTTTTACTTTTTAATAATTGTAATTAGTTGGTAACTATAGGATTTGTCAAAGAAACGAAACTAATTGAAGTATGCAGGTTCATGAACTTCTATCACTATGGACCTAATTAATCACTTTTCCAGTCAAGCACTAACTTGTTGATTATGTTTCTTTTCCATAAAGAAGCGACTAGCTAAAAAGATAAAAAAAAGAAAAGATAAAAAAGAAAAAGAAAAAAGAAAAAAAAGAAGAAAGAATATGTGAACAAACCAGCATGGTTTTGTTTCTTTCATGAACGTAAAGCCCTGATAACTAGGGGTGGGTTCGGTTCTAATCGGTTCGGTTTTTTGCCAAAACCGAAACCGAATTGAAATTTCGGTTCGGTTCATTTTTTTTTCGGTTCGGTTCATTTTTTTTTCGGTTCGGTTTCGGTTTTTTTTTTTTTTTTTTTCAAAAAATGAAAAAAATTGAAATCTTAAATTTTAACATCTCCAACACAATCATAACATAAATATTCCAACTAGAATCAAAGACAATGAAAGTAAACATTTAAAGTTCAACTAGAATTATAACATAAAGGTTTTTTTTTTATAATATTTTGGGTTTTAAGTTTAACTGTAAATAGATTTTTTTTAGAAAAGTAAAATTTTCTACCATTTTCTTCACACCTCAACTCTTAACTATGAATAATATAAAGAGCTAGTATAGATTGGTGGACGTGAGATGAATTATTTTATCATGATAGTACGCACAATGAGAGCATTAGGCTTACAAATTGGGTTTAAAAAATAATACCCAAAACAAATAATTAAATAAATAAAATTAAAAGATATTAATTTAATTAATTCGGTTCGGTTCGGTTCGGTTTCTAGACCACTAAAACCAAACCGAACCAAAAGAATTCGTTCGGTTCGGTTTTTTCAATTCGGTTCGGTTTTTTCGATTTCAGTTCGGTTTTCGGTTTTTTTTGGTTTTCGGTTTTTTGAACCCACCCCTACTGATAACTTTGGGATGTATAAAAATAACATAAAACAAAAATAAACTGTGGGCAGTAGCTAGCTAAAAGACAAGTAAATGGCAGCCATGTCTAACATTACAACGATATAAACTATACATTAGAGTATCACTAATTAACAGCCTAGCTAAACGAGGCTGTTAAAAACACAATTTCAATAACCTCGCTAAAGGGCTCGTCTTGAACGAAGAAACTGCAGGTTCACTTCACTCCAGGTTCACTTCCTGTTAAAGATGACTTGAGCCATTTAACACAGAAACCTTAGGTCGACTAAATGCTATACTTCATAACTGTATTTGGTCGACTCAAGTTTTCAGTAGGTAGCAGCAAGTCTTTTCTCTGCTCTTTCTGCAGCCTTTTCTGCAAGCATCATGCTTCCTGCAGCAGCATGCTGCTGCTCTTTGAAACTAGTTTTTTAGGTGACTTGTTGATATAAATCTCCTTAAATCAAGGAGTGCCTTGTAATCAGTTAAAATCTTTTTTGTTTAGTCGTTAAATCAAGGAGAAGGTGGCATGTCCCTTTTTCTTGCTTTTTGCTACTTTATATTGTGCTTGTTGTAAACACTTTTATTTTAATTTTGGAAATCTCTCAAATCTTATTTTTCAACATGGTATCAGAGCAGTGTCCTTCTTAGGCCTGACTCTGCAATCTTTTGCCGTGGTTTTTCACTCTTCTCGTCCAACAATATGGCAGAAGAAAATTCAGTCAATCAACAAGCTGAAAGCTCTCTTGCCTCTCCGGTTACAAATTTCTCTAAGGTTGATATCAACCCAAATCAAAGACTCAGTTCAGTTTTGCTGAATGAGTTTAATTATCTTCCTTGGTTAAGGGCAGTCTCTTTGGCTCTTGGTGGAAGGGCCAAACTCGGCTTCATCAATGGAGTCATTAAAGCACCAGAAATTTCGTCTCCAAATTATGAAGCATGGTTGTGCAAAGATCAGTTAGTTATGTCATGGTTGCTAAATTCTATGGAGAGGAAAATTGCTGAAATTTTCAGCTATTCAAATTCATCACAACATCTATGGAACCAATTGAAGGAAATGTATGGAAATCAAAACAACTCGGCCCGTGTCTTCCAACTCAAGAGAGACGTTGCAGCACTTCAACAAGAAAACAAGTCCTTCGTGCAACATCTTGGCAACCTTACCACTATGTGGAATGAGCTTGATATCTATCGACCTCACACCACAGATGCGACTGTGTTGCTAAAAAGAGCCGAGGAGGACAAAAATTTTCAACTAATAGCAAGCTTGAGCTCAGAGTATGAAGACTTGAGAAGTCACATTTTGATGACTTCAGAGCTTTCGTCTTTCTCGAGCGTGTGTGCCACCATTCAACGTGAAGAGGTCAGAAGACAGGTCATGGGATTAGATACCAAAGTTGTCACTCGAGAATCTCGAGCATATGCCTCTAATTACCAGTCACCTGAGGTGAAGGTTTACAAGGGTAAGCGCCCTGATTTGAAGTGTGATCACTGTCTTGGAATTGGCTATCGCCGGATTGGTCACACCAAGGATCGGTGCTAGATACTTCATCCCGAGCTGAAACCAAAGTTCAACAAGGATAGCAAAGGACCATACAAGGTAGCAGCCAGTTCACCATACAAAGTCAGTCATATGGCAAACTTAGTAGAGTCCACTTCAAATCATGTCGCTACTGATGGGCTGCTTCAAGTCTCGTTGCTCTAATAAATGAATTTGTGTCATTTCTTCAAGAAAAGAAAGGGAATGGAAAGGTTGAAGAGGCAGCAGTGACTGAATCCGAGAACCATTTTGCGATGCTTGGCAAGTTTGCGGGGTTTCTAGCAGAGGCTGAAGGTGTACCACATGAAGCTACCCCAGGTATTTTCCATGCTTTTTCCACTGCTCTAAATAATAGTTGTGTGCATGATTGTTGGATCATAGATTCGGGTGCCACTGATCACATGACAAACCAAAGAACAAACTTGCATGAATTTCAAAATGTATCATCTCAAGTGTCTGTTGCTAACGGAAAATGAGTCTCCGTTATGGGTAGAGGAAAAATTAGGTTAATTTCAAACCACGTTGAGTCCACTGCCCTATATGTCCCGGTCTTCCCTTTTCAACTTCTTTCCATTGGAAAAATTACCAAAACCTTAAACTGTCTTGCAATTTTCTCACCAAAAGATGTGATTTTTCAGGATCTAGTCACCGGGAAGACGATTGGTGAAGGTTTCTTTCTCAATGGTCTTTATTATCTGTTAAGAAACGGCACTCTGTCCAGAGGTCTCCAAGTTAGTGCAGCCTCAAGTTCAAAACAACCCCAAGATCCACATTTATGGCACCAACGTCTAGCACATCCATCCACCCCTATTTTATCTAAGTTATTTCCTACTATGTGTCAAACTCTTATCAAGTGTGACACTTGTAATTTTTCCAAATTCGCTAGATTACCTTTCAATTCTTCCTTGTCTAGAGCTAGTAAGCCTTTTGAAATTGTACACTCGGATATTTGGGGTCCAATTAATGAATCATTTGATGGCTACAAATATTTTGTGACTTTTGTTGATGATTTCACAAGAATTACTTGGATATATCTCTTGAAATTCAAAAGTGAAGTGTTTACCATGTTTAAAGACTTTCACAATCTTGTTACTACTCATTTTGAGTCCAACCTTCAAACATTAAGATCGGATAATGGCACCGAATACATGTCTAACAACATGACACAATATTTGAGCATGCATGGCATTTTTCATCAAACAAGTTGTGTTGGGACGCCCCAACAAAATGGGGTGGCCGAGAGGAAAAATAGAGACCTCATCGAGAAGACACGTTCTCTGATGCTTCACATGAACATTCCTAAGAAGTTTTGGTCACAAGGTGTGCTCACTGCCACATATTTGATAAACTGGTTTCCAAGTCGAATTTTGGGGTTTAAATCACCCTATGAAGTTCTTAAAAATCGGCCTATAGATCTATCACATTTAAAAGTGTTTGGATGTACATGTTTTGTGCATGTTCAAGCATCTCATCGTGATAAGTTGGATCCTCGATCTATGAAGTGTGTTTTTTTGGGCTACTCTTCAACTCAGAAAGGGTATAAATGTTTTAATCCTATTACTAACAAGATTGTGGTGTCTCGAGATGTAAAATTTGAGGAGACCATTCCTTATTTTCACAAAGGAACCACATATTCAAGTAAAGGGGGGACTTGGGAGGATTTGATTCCGCTGCCTAATCATATTGGGGATATTAACTTGGACTATCTTCAAGTTGATGTCACTCATGCTCCTGCTTCCGATGCCTCTAATCCTCCTGGTTCTTCAAGTCATCAAGAGGTTGATCAAGTTGATGCATCTTCTGCTCCTGCTTCTGATACCTCTCCTAGCCATCAAGAGGTTGATTCACTTCCAGTTAGAAGAAATCCTTTAAGAGCACGCCAACCCCCATCCAAACTGCTGGATTATGTTACCTATACAGCACGGCATCCAATCACTCTTACATATCATCGCTACTCACCTTCCCATGCAGTCTTTCTCAGTGCTATCTCAAACCACCATGAACCCAACACATTTCAGGAAGCCAACCTTCATACCAAATGGAGACAAACTATGGATGAGGAACTGCGAGCTCTTAACGACAACCACACTTGGAGTCTTGTTCAACTCCCTTGTGGCAAGAAAGCTGTGGGCAGTAGGTGGGTCTACAAGCTCAATTTCCATTCTGATGGCTCTATTGAGCGTTATAAAGCTCGATTGGTGGCTCGGGGTTTTACTCAAACGTATGGGGTGGACTACAAGGAGACTTTTGCGCCTGTGGCCAAGATGAATACAGTTCGGGTCCTTCTTTTTGTGGTAGTCAACCAAGGTTAGTTCTTATTCCAAATGGACGTTAAAAACGCATTTTTGCATGGGGAACTTGAAGAAGAAGTATACATGCAACTCCCTCCTTGACATCATCAAGCTTCCCAAAATGGCCTTGTTTGTAAGCTCCACAAAGCCATTTATGGGTTAAAACAATCCCCTCGAGCATGGTTAAGCTCGGTGTTGGAAGAGGTAGGATTCTCGAGGAGTAATGCAGATTCATCCTTGTTCGTTCGCATAGGTTCATCGGGTAAATTGGTGGTATTAATTTACGTCGATGACCTTATCATAACTGGCGAAAATATGGATGAGATTGTGTCTCTCAAACAGTCCCTTCATCAGAAGTTTGCTATCAAAGATCTTGGTAAGCTAAACTACTTTCTCAGCATTGAGATGGCAACTTCCCATAAAGGATTGTTTTTGAACCAAAGGAAGTATGTGTTAGATCTTCTTCGAGAGGTCAATATGCTTGATTGTAAACCAGTCACTCCTCCATTGGATTGCAAGCTCAAGTTAGACACGGCTGGGGAACTTCTCATTCAAGTAAGTTACTATCAACGATTAGTTGGTAAACTCATTTATCTTACTATTACACGGCCCGATATTACTTATGCTGTGAGTATTGTTAGCTAGTTTATGCATGCCCCCACTGTTACTCATCTACATGCTGTTAAGAGGATACGACGGTATCTCAAGGGGTCCATTGGGCGTGGTATTCTCATGAGAAATAATGGTTGCACCCAAATATAAGGCTATACATACACAGATTGGGCGGGAAATGCTCTTGATCGAAAGTCAACCACGGGTTATTGTACTTTTGTGGGTGGAAATTTGGTCACTTCGAAAAGCAAAAAACAGAATGTCATTGCTCAATCTAGTGCTGAGGCGGAATATCGTGCAATGGCGTCCATTGCGTGTGAACTTATATGGCTCAAGAATCTTCTTTTTAACTTGGGATTTCCTAGCAATGCCCCGATGTCCCTCATGTACGACAACCAAGCCGCGATGCACATTGCATCCAATACAGTCTTCCATGAATGTACCAAGCATATTGAGGTGGATTGCCATTATGTGCGAGCTCAAGTTCAGTCCAAGGTTATTCAAACTCTCTTTACTCGTAGCCATGATCAATTGGCTGATTTATTTACCGAGGCGTTGTCAGCTACACATTTTCAGTACCTTCTTGGCAAGCTTGGCTCCATTAATCTTATGGATCCAGCTTGAGGGGGAGTCTTGAACGAAGAAACTGCAGGTTCACTTCACTGCAGGTTCACTTCCTGTTAAAGATGGCTTGAGCCATTTAACACAGAAACCTTAGGTCGACTAAATGCTATACTCCATAACTGTATTTGGTGGACTCAATTTTTCAGTAGGTAGCAGCAAGTCTTTTCTCTGCTCTTTCTGCAGCCTTTTCTGCAAGCATCATGCTTCCTGCAGTAGCATGCTGCTGCTCCTTGAAACTAGTTTTTTAGGTGACTTGTTGATATAAATCTCCTTAAATCAAGGATCCTTAAATCAAGGAGTGCCTTGTAATCAGTTAAAATATTTTTTGTTTTGTCCTTAAATCAAGGAGAAGGTGACATGTCCCTTCTTTCTTGCTTTTTGCTGCTTTATATTGTGCTTGCTGTAAACACTTTTATTTTAATTTTGGAAATCTCTCAAAGCTTATTTTTCAATAGCTCGCTATTTAGTTTAGTGAACAATCGCTCGTAAGATTTAGCACCGAAGAGGGAGAAAATAGTGAGTCCATAAAACTTTAAATATTGTACTTGTGTTTCTACTTTAATCTCTCAGCTCGGCCCCTTCGGTAGTCCGATTAGATGGTGGAGCGATGAGAGCTAATGACAAGTAAAACCAGATGAAGAATAATCAAGCTAGATCCACTGACTCGAGCATTGTACTTGAAGCCACTATTCTAAAATTCCTAGGCGACACTACGCGGCTGGCCACCGTCCCGAATAGTCCCTAAGCATTTGAAAATTAAGAAATGGCGCCTAGACCTGCTTAAGCATCCACCTAGCCCTCCTAGCAGGCGCTCGCCTAACCCATTTAAACCCGCCTGGGCCGCGACTTCCACTTAGACAGAAAGTCGATAACTTTATTCCCCTATGTTTTCAATATGTTCTAATATTTTGTAATCTATTGTCATTTTATTATGCACTTTATGTATCTCAATACAATTATGTGCTTTTTTTTAAGTATAAATAGGCACTTATTGATACAATATATAATAAATTTACTTAAATCCGTCTAGTCTACCTAGGCCCTTGCCTAGGTCCTTGCCTAGTTGCCTAGGCGCAAGGCCTAGCGCGTCGCTCGACTAGCGCCTTACGTCTTTTAGAACCTTACTTGAAGCACATGTCAACACAACTTGAGGCCCAAATGGACGCCACAAGCGTATGGGCTGTAACAAGGGTTCTAACCCTAAGTCGGCCTGGGTCGACAGAGCAAAGGCCCACCCAAGGAAGGAAATTCGACCCTCAAGCACGATTCTCTAGCTCCCAATGCCTCCAACTTCAAGAATAAAGGCAAAACACCTGCCACCAAAGAAGCGGCAATGTGTTTGCGTTGTGATTCTAAGGACTATTGGTCTTGTACTTGTGTCGAGCTTCTGCTCAAGTTGTTGCTGATCAGTATCATTCACGTTTTAAGGCCATAAAGACTAATCTTGTTCAAGTGAATAATCCCAAAGATACCACCATGGAGATTTTTGTTTTTCAAGAAGGCACCGATGGAAGATTAGATTTTTGTACACGAGCCTATACATGTTGGCCGAATTCCCCTTAATGGTTGAATTCTGTAAGTTTTTTGTTGTTTAAGTTTTGAACAATTTCCCATGTTTTGGATAATTTATTTGGTGAGCAACAATACACGACAAGAAGATAAACAAAAAAAAGATAAAGAAAGTAAAGATCCAAATAAAAAGGTTGCTAGCATTTCTCTTGTAAGTAATTATTTAGCAACAATACCAATTTATAGCTAGGCTACTAAGTATGTTAATTACACCTGTAAAGTAGGTAGGAATTGACTATCAAAGTTAAATTTGCTATGCCAATAGGGAAAACACATTAGCAGCGGAGTTAGCAACCCAATTAGCAAATTGAAGAATTAGCTACTGACTTTGTACTTCTTCAAGTTAACAAATTGGATCCTGCAATATATTATTCAAAAGTATTGTTCGGTAAAAAGTTTGAAAAATGAAATTTGAGCTCCACAAGATAAGTTAAAGTTAAGATACTAATATTTTATAGTGAAAGGTAAAATTTGAAAAGTTGGTTAAAGAGTGGGTTGGTGTGACAAATTTTAAAACTAGCATAAAAATGTCCAATGGGTTAGTAAATGACACTTTAAAAGAAAAATTTTGCTAACTCCTACAAAAATGCTCTAAAAGACTGAGTTATATTGTTATTGTGATAGCCATGATGTTAGACTTGTCACACAAAAAATTCTAGTATTTGATTCTCTCCTACATAGTGATCCAAACCAGTGACCCGACTGATAGCTAGTAGACTTCCTTAATTATGCATCATCCGTCGTGATACATGGGTGTTATGTATCCAAGAGAGAATATATATTTGAAGTTCAGTAGTTATCAAACGGTTGAAATTCTCTCATCATAAAATGATTGGTACCGCACCATGATCTGATTTTTGATACGATCTGTAACTCCCTTTTGTGTCTCAGCTCTCAAGCTTCATATACACACATGAGGGACCTCCTTAGCCCTCAGTTTTGTACCAAATGAACTGTAAAGGCAGTGTCAAAAATAAAAAATTCTCTCCTTTTGTATGTGCTAAAAATATGTGTACAAAATCAGCACAACAGGAGGGGCTTTAATTTGTAATAATGTTATATAATTAGGCGGCTTTGTGGAAATGTTGGCCTTGATATTACATAACCCCACAAAAATAGGTAAATAAATATTTGTGAATGTGAAGTTCCTTATAAAAAGGCACACTCAGACATAAACCCTTTGTGATAAACACTAGCACTAGCAACTCCACCACCATGCCATTATCAAAAGCCACATAGAAAGTTTGGCCTCCCCAAAACCCTTTTCCTTCAATTCACCAAACTCACAACCAAAATCTGTTCATTAGTTTTCTTATTCCAGCAAGCAATTCGGCATCCGATTGGTGATTCGAGAGATGTGGAGTATGCTAACAACAATGAGGCAAAATATCCACAACATAAGGAAAAGCCCTAGAGTAGCAGATGAGAGCATGGTAAATGTTGGAGCAGGGAACCCAGCACCAGCCGGATTGCCAATTTTTCCAGCACACCATGATCATCGTCACGTGGATAGAAGATCATCCTTGCATATACGTTGGATTAAGGGGTTTAGTTCGGTGTTGTATAGCGTTGTACTCGTGCCATTTTCTGCAATTTCTTGCTTTTCTCAACCTCATCATGTTCATGGCGCTGATGGGGTGTGGGCATCTGGTGAGTTTTCCCAGATAACGGAGATGAATCAACTAATGGTAAGTGACAGCATGCGCTATGCCATCTTGATGTGAAAAAATGAATGTAACAATTGTTGTAGATCATCCTGTTTTTTCGCAGCAGTACTACTTGCATGGATTGGCAAACGATCGATCGATCATGGTTACTTTAGATGACCATCCATGTAAAAGTGTTTCCCGTAGTTTTATCAAAGATATGTTGGTGAACTACTACATCTACATATATACATACATAAATATATAAATAATAGTATAATTGAGCTTTAATTTGTTTTATGAATAATATGGCATGGTGTGGCTGCTTAATTTTATTCTCCCTCAGTACTCTATTTAGTCATGTATGTCGAGGAGCAAAAGTAATTATATTATTGGTGATTTTGGCTTGAACCTTTTCAAATGCCACGATTGTGTCGACATTATTACTTTACCTTAATTAGTTTTAATATATATGCATAACACAATGTTGTTGAAATATTTTGCTTAGTAAACAATTAAAGAGATTAATAGATAATTAAAGCATGCACTTTGTTGTCTGTACGTTTGTACTGGTTGATTGCTGAGTGTGGAGGAGGAAATTTGTTAGCTTTTAACCATTTCTTGGTTCATGTAGTTTGGTTAAAATGGTATCAAATCTTTTTTTGGTAGAAAACATGGTATCGAATTTTTTTTGGTAGAAAACAAGGTATCAAGTTAAACTTTGGTTGTAAAGGTAAAAAACAGAATCAAATTACCTTCAATCCCCTCTTTACTTCTTTATCAATTGGAAATGATGGTGCTTATATATTTATATTGACACGGCCCTTCCACATACTTAAGGGAGAAAGTTGAGTTGATATATAAAGATGTAAGGTGAAGCCATTTTTTTTTGTGAATATAAAATACAGATGGTTTCAATCGTGGATAAGTTTTAAGATTTTTTGTTCTTTAATGATTTTGTTTTTCGTACAAATACTATTTTACACTAAATGATTTAAAATGACATATTTTTACAATACAAACGATATTTTATACTAATCTACAATAAGGGGACAAAAAGATTTGAACCCGGAATCTAATAGGTAGAAAAAAAAATCTTAACCATCAGAGTAATCCACCACTTACAAAGAAATAACATCCTTAACATAGAAAAACTTTGTAACATATATTCTAACGACTTAAATTTTTTAGGTCCTATTAATGATTCATCAACATGTTCTCATAATGCTCACCTAAGGTCCTCATTTTGAGGACCTATGAAAACCAACTATATCCTAGCCATAGGATTTTATTCAATGAGATCTAGCGGCTCAAATTCTTTTACAACCTATATTTACACCCTTTTTAATTTTAACCCCTTTTGTACGAAGAACCCATGTTTCTTTTGAGTCCAGATCTTCTGCATCCAAAATCCCCTGTGGCCCTTCTGTGTCTTTGCTTTTTGGCTGAGAATTTGGTTTATTTTTTATTATTTTAATTATTGTCAAGTTAACATTAATTATGTTTAGTTCAAAAAACAAAGGCATAGAAAAGCCACATGGGGTTTTAGGTGCAGAAGATCTGGACTCGTTTCTTTTACCTTCTCGATTTCTGTCATGTTTGTTTCTTTCACACAATCATAACCAATTTGAAGAAAATAAAAATACATTTATTTGGCATTAAACATATCCTTAACAAAAACATCTATAAACCTATTCCCAACAAAAACATCTTATGCTCTTCGTTTAATCAGCAACCCTTGAACTTCCTTCCCAACTTCATTTATTCAAAAGGATTGAATAAGCCATGTTTCAAATACTGATGCTTCTATTGCAAGAACCCAGATGATGATAATCAAATAAAAGAAAGAAAATCAAATAAGCAGCCTAAAAATTCATGTGTTCTGCAATTTATTAGGGCAAAATTTCAAAAGAAAGGAAAAAAAAAAATCAATTAAAGATTGATGAAATACTTGCGAATCAAACAAAGAAAATTGTTATTTTGCAAAACCTTTTAAAACAATATGAGTAACGAAATTTTTTTAACAAGAAATGGAGTGATATTCCATTAATCATCACAAACAAATATAAGGATGCCATTAGGTACATTGCTCCAATGACTAATAAATTGATCTGGAGTGAATTTGCACAATTAAACAAACAAGAGTAAATCCTAAAAGACTACCACAAGTACAAACACACAATTGCCACTAGTGTTGATCTGTCACAATACACAATAGATGCAACAAAGTTATACTGGCAGCCACATTATCGTCCAATAGCGAGGCTACATAAAGCCATAGCAGTTGAGCGAGAGAACATCAAGTCATTGTTGATAAATGAGACCATATAACTCATCATTCAAAGCCAAACACCAATCTAGCTATAACAACAGCGCGACTACAACACTCGCAAGGTGAGGCAAAAACACAACTACACTACTCCGGGAAAGGAACCATTGCTCAACTCATCTCAGTGGAGAACAAGGACACTCATGCCAAAGCCACCTGCAACTTCATCGCTCTAGTGAGATTTCGGTTTCTATGCGTTAAGCACCCAAGAGGCAAGATCTAGTCGCATAAGGCAACAATGTCACCAAATCCGATGCCACCAAGCGCCGGAGCTGCGAGATCTGAAACGCATAAGGTGGCGGGGCCAGTAAAATGAAAAGCACAACATAGAAGAGTTGCCGAATTTGTGCACTACTCGGCGTAGCCACAAAATCAGTCGAGGAGAGTGTCACCACCATAAAAAAATGAGCTGACGACGGTGGATCCGACCTACCTGCAACCAAGAATCTCACACCATAAAAGCAAGTACCAACTCAAAAAAGAAACCGTAAGAGGGCATGGCCTGGATCCAGGTATGAGACTGAAATCTATGAAAAACCTGTTCACAAAATGGTGGGAGAGAAAAGTTGACAGTAATAATAGCTGGCACTGCCAGCTCAGCTTAGCTAATAGGCTATTGGCAGTTATGTTAGTTAAGGTTGTTATAACCCACTGATGTAATCGGTGCAAGCTATATAAGCTGTAGCTACATCATTGTAATCTCTAAGTCTGATCAATACAAAGTTTCTCTCTAAACATTCATTCCTTCTCTCTAGAATTCTTCTTTCTTCTTCCTTTTCTCGTTTGAGTGTTTCAATAGATTTTCTGGTTAATGTATATGTTAACAAGAAACACATGAGGGAGAGAGGAAGTACGTGAAGGTCGAGAAAGAGTGGGCGATATGAAAGGAAACACATACATGTGATTGAGATAGCAGTGACACTCATGACAGAAGCAAGTTTACCAGTTCAGTTTTGGTTCCATGCATGTTCACATGTTGCATTTCTAATAAACAGAATGCCATGTAGAATATTGAATATGAAATCACCATATCAGGTGTTAATTGGACAAGAACCTGATGTCCAAAATCTGAAGATCTTTGGTTCTACAGTTTATCCATTCATGAGGCCTTATAATGAAAATAAACTACAACCAAGAATAACTCAGTGTGTATTTTTGGGATATAAGGTAGTAATGTGTTATAACGTCAGTTCAGGGAAATTAATTCTTTCCATACATGTTATACATGATGAAGAGATGTTTCCTTATAAAAATATACAAGTGTCTCAGTTACAACAATCTGGATCCTCACATTCACATAATTCAAGGCCTATTATGTTTCAATTACCAAGGGATATAACTAGTTCAACTCCAGTGCATCAAGATAGAGGATATGCACCAGCTACAGAAGTACTTTTCACATTCCCAAGGATCAGATTCATTAGCTTCAGAAAATTCAGGTACATCAGTATCTCAACACTCTGGTTCTGTAGCCAAGGTTCTAAAAATCGCTCGGCACTAGTCGAGCGGCGGGCATGGGCCTAGCGCCTAGGCGGCTAGGCGGGGCCTAGGCGGGCACCTAAACAGCCTTAGGCTGATTTATGTAAATTTATTATATATCTTGTAAATAAGTGCCTATTTACACTTAAAAAAAATATATATATATATATATATACTTGTATGGATAATAAAATAATGATAAAATGCAAATTAGGTACACCATTTCCATAAGTATTGGATGAACTTGTAGTAAATCCATCATTTGCAAATTAGGTATACCATTTCCATAAGTATACCACCATGAAACCAAAAAAGAAAAAAAAAACACAATTAATAAAAAATATAAAAATATATATAAAAAAAACTGCCTAGGACCCGCCTAGCCCGCCTAGCTTCCAGCCGATTTTTCCAATGCCTAGCCCAAAATCGGGGCGGGCCACCACCGCCTAGCGCCTAGGCTGATTTTTAGAACAGTGTCTGCAACAATTCAAGATTCTAATACTCAAGCTCTATCTCCCCATCACCATCACTCAAGTACTTCAGATACAAGATCAGCTATGTTGCCTGTTCAAAATTCTTCATAACTGAAGGTAATTCTACCATTTTCTCCATTAACTGAATTGAATGTTGATGTTCTACTTCATGCACATAATGTTAGTGAACATTCAATGGTGATAAGATTGAAGTCTGGTACTATTCAAAAGAAAAATTATGCAGCATTAACTGCAACTTTTCCAGAGTTAGATAACAGATGATGATCCTTTTGTGGGAGGTTTTTCTTTTATTTCAGAGATTACAGACTCATCAGAACCTACATGTTTTAGAAATGCAGCATCTATCCCACACTGGCAAAATGCAATGCAAAAGGAGTATGATTCACTTCGAATTCAAGGTACTTGGGTTTTGGTACTTGCACCAGATCACATATCAATAATAGGAAGCAAATGGGTGTATAAGGTGAAGAGAAATCTTGATGGCAATATTTCAAGGTATAAAGCAAGACTGGTTGCTCAAGGGTTTTCTCAAGAGCATGGAGTAGATTATTTAGATACTTTTAGTCCAGTTGTGAGGCATACAACTGTGAGACTCATTCTTGCTTTGGCTGCAATGAATAAGTGGGAATTGAAACAGCTTGATGTAAAGAATGCCATGGTGAGCTGCAAGAAGTTATATGAAACAACCTCAAAGGTTTATTGATCCAAGTCATCCAAATTATGTATGCAAACTCCTAAAGTCACTATATGGACTCAAACAAGCCCCAAGGGCTTGGAATTCAAAGTTTACAAGCTACTTGTTGACAATAGGGTTTATTGCATCAGTACCTTATACCAATTTGTTCATAAAAACTTATAACAATGATATCATCATGTTACTGCTCTATGTTGACGATATAATCTTGACTGGATCAAGTGTGACTAAAGTACAACTAGTGGTCCAAGAGATTTCTTCTGTGTTTGATTTGAAGGACTTGGGAAAGCTGACATATTTCCTTGGTTTATAGATTCAATATAAACCAAATGGAGACATTTTTGTAAATCAGTCGAAATACATAAAGGACTTGTTTAATAAGGCTGGTATGGAATCTTGCAAGCCTGCTAATACACCATGTAAACCACATAATCAACTGCTGATGACAGAAGGGGAGTTAATTCCAGATCCAAGTTCATACAGAAGCATTGTTGGGTCCTTGCAGTATCTTACTTTTACAAGACCAGATATTGCATTTGCTGTGAATGCAGTATGTCAACACATGCATTCACCAACTGAGATTCATTTTGGTGCTGTAAAAAAGATTCTCAGGTATCTTAAGGGTACAATGCAACAAGGTATAGTTTATTCCTTACAATCATATATGCATCTCATAGCCTTCTCTGATTCTGATTGGGCTGCTGACCTTAATACCAAAAGATCAGTAACTGGTTATATTGTGTTTCTTGGAAAAAAAAAATCCTATCTCGTGGCAGTCAAAGAAAAAAACTTCAGTATCCAGAAGCTCCAGAGAAGCTGAATACAAAGTCCTTGCTCATATAGCTGCTGAAATAGCTTGACAAATTTTGAGAGATTCGAAGTGTGTTTTACCTCAACCACCGATAATTCATTGTGACAACATGTATGCTATTGCATTAAGTTCGAATCCAGTGTTTCATTCCAGAATAAAACACTTGGATACATATTATCATTTTGTAAGGGAGAGGGTACAGAAAGGAGATCTTGAAGTGGCATATGTTCCTACTGACGAGCAAACTGCAGATGTCCTTACAAAGGGTCTCCATAGTCCTGCATTCATATGACATTGTTACAATCTGAAGCTTGGTAACCCAAGCTTAGATTGATGGGGGATGTTGACAGTAATAATAGCTGGCATAGCCAACTCAGCTTAGCTAATAGGCTATTGGCAGTTATGTTAGTTAGGGTTGTTATAACCGACTGATGTAATCGGTGCAAGCTATATAAGTTGTAGCTACATCATTGTAATCTCTAAGTCTGATAAATACAAAGTTTCTCTCTAAACATTTATTCCTTCTTTCTAGAATTCTTCTTTCTTCTTCCTTTTCTCGTTCGAGTGTTTCAATAGATTTTCTGGTTACTGTATATGTTAACAAGAAACACATGAGGGAGAGAGGAAGTACGTGAAGGCCGAGAAAGAGTGGGCGGTATGGGATCAGATAGCGGATCGTGGACGGGAAGGAAGGGGAGAAAAGGCTTGGATAGGGGAGAGGCAGAAGCTAGAAAGGAAGAGAGTAAGGGTTAGGAGGATAAAGGGAAAAGCTGCCATTGGCCCTTAGCTATTGCTAAAGGCCAGCTGGTATAGAGGTAGTAGGCGCCTTTTTTGTTTTGAAAGGAGAGGCTCGGAAAGAGAGAAAACTTTTGTTTTTGATTTGCTAAGATGAGGAAGGACGTTGAAAAATAAGCAATCTTTGTGAGGGCAAAAGAAAAACGGGTTATATTAAGAGGGGTATGAATAAACTATTTTAAGTTGTGAAAGGATTTGGTGGCTAATCTAACATCTAATTTAGCAAAATTTATCGTTTGACAAAAAAAGGTTGTGAAATGATTTGAACCAGTAGATTTCATTCAATAAAATCTTATGGCTGAGATAGAGTTGGTCCTCATAATAGTTGCAATTGGTAACAGAAAATTGAAAGGAAAAAAAAAAATAAGGTGGCCGGGGGTATGAAAACTCTCTATGCGTATATATTGTAGGAGGACATGCAGAGAGCTTTTATCTACATTTAAAAAACATTCACCTCAATGAAAAATTAAATGAAAGAATGAGTGTATAATACGACTAATAATATTTCTTTAGTAAAAGAAGAACAGAAAAAAATGAGAATTCTTTATATTTAAACCAAGAAAAAGCATGATGCTTTGGCCAACACATCAATTTCTGGTCCAAGATATGGGAATAAATTCCAGTGTGACCTACAAGAATCCCCCCTATACCTTCCCCTACAAGAAGTCCCCCAATAAGGACCCTTGATGGAAACCTACCACATAATGCGTTACTTTGACAAATATTTATGCCTTTCCCAAAACCTTGTTTTTCCTTGTTTTGACGATTGAGTAATGATGAGGGGACAATGTAAAATTGTGTTCAAAATCCCAAATAAGAGGGGAATAGAGTAAGAATGTGGCTTGGTTTTTGTCCATAATAAGTGGGAAACAAGGATAGAGTCAACTACCCCAACCTTTGTACGTAACTTGTTATTGTGGAATTGTCGGAAGGAAAGTGTTATTGGTACTTCAAAAATCTCATTCTACACTCCTCACAAGTGTATTTTTTTTTCAAATATTGAAAGTTTGACGTGTAGAATGAGATTTTTGGAGTGCCAATAACAATTCCCTTGTGGGAATTCATGTTTATACTAGCTAGTGCAGTTGTGGTCACTATGCAATCCTAACAAATCATTTGATTTAAGATTTCTTTTTCATTATTTGATGATCAATCTATTCATTCATAGCCACACAAAAAGTCTATTTTTATGAAACGTCTGTGATGAGTTTGGTGAAGTTT
This sequence comes from Cotoneaster glaucophyllus, assembly GCA_036320875.1. Classification (NCBI taxonomy): domain Eukaryota; kingdom Viridiplantae; phylum Streptophyta; class Magnoliopsida; order Rosales; family Rosaceae; genus Cotoneaster; species Cotoneaster glaucophyllus. Next base: position 7,281,263 of record CM070068.1, read on the forward strand.
TCTTGTCAGATATCCGACATGTATTTTAATTTTCATACAAAAAAAAAAAAGAAATGTATGGTCAAATTTAAATTACTCCTCTTGATGAAGTACACACTGAGAATTATCCAAGAATAGTAGTTGTCACTGTGAATTTTGTGGTAACTTCTTTTATTAAGAGAATAAGGGGCAAAAGGATGTGCACCATTTAGATGGACGTGTGCATTAAAAAGTAATATGTTTCTTAATTCGATAGGTTACCCATACATTATTGTCAACAAAAATATTGGCTGAAGCATGGAAAAGAAAATGTTTGCACGTTTCTGGAAAGGAGTAAAACTTCTCTTTTTTATATTAAAATTACATTCAGTAGTTGTGTATAAGAATTGTTGATCTTTTGCATGTATGGTACTCTTTCAATAGTGTTAATGGTTAAAATCTGGTTTAACTATATGATTGGTAGGTGGAGCCAGGTGACTAGAAACATTTTAGAAATTAAACAAATATCCCTATTGGCCAGGGTGGAGAAAATGTGCTTACAACCAAACGTAGACACATATTTGCATACAATCTAGAACACATAATAATCTACGGTTAGGCGGTTAGAGTGATACTTCATTATGGTGAGATAATTTGTGACATGTTAAAGTAAAATTAAAATAGTATCTATATATAAATAAATAAATAATAAAAATCCCAGAGTTTTAACTACCACAATATTGAATCCAGAGAATCATAGACACAGCATTTTTTTTGTCAATCAACTTGTAAAAAAATCACAAAGCATATCGAGAGGAACCAATACAATGCTCAAAAAGTAACTATCATAGAAAAATACCATCGTTAATAATTACTAACTAGAAAACAACATGCAACGAAAGTACTTTAATTTTATCTTATCTTTTGCTTAATGAATACGATTTCGAAGTGCTAAGAGCTCCAATTATCTCACCAATTGTCCACACTTTTTATACAGACTGAAAATGACATGGGGAATAAAGTAGATTATCATGGAATGATGGAAATAATTGAGTCTCGACAATGACCAATTAAGCTACATGTACCTGTTGAAAAATACAATTAAATAAGCTAGTTTATTTTTGCTTTTTTTTTAAAATCAAAATTTTACTTTCGACGGTGGTTGGTGGTATCAAAGATTATGATGTTGCTGCCTTGTTCGTGACATTTTTGTCCACTTAAGGATTCTGAATTGTAAATGCACCTGCCGACACTCTGATTAGTTGGTTTTGGCTGTGCTTTAATCGTGATTATGGTATGTCAGTATCAGTATCTGTGCTATATTCGATTTCAAGGCTTTATATATATATATATATATGAGCAGACAAACCAAATTCCAAAGCCAATATTTTAATTACCAAAATTGGTGAAGGATTCTTCTGTTAATCACTAGATTTGGATTTGTATGGTACAAGCAGATGTGCTTGTATTTGAAGACAGTGAATCTTACATATCAAACTTACGTATATAAAAGCAAAAAAGTAAAATAATATGATGAGTTATGTTTTTCCATTTGGCTTTTTAGCTAAAAATGATCCATGAAATTTGTATAACACATCACCCTGAGATTGAAAATCAATATAAATGGTTCATGAGATTGTCCGTCATCTATTATTTTGGTCATTCCGTTAAAAACTCCGTTAAGTGTCCCGGAGCTCTTGGCCGGAAATTTGGACAATTTTCAAAGTTTCGTAACTCAATCGTTTCTTTCCAAATTTGACCCATAATATATCAAAATGAAGATAGAAAAGTGTAAAAAAAGATTATACCTATTTGGAAGCCCAATGATTGCCAGATATGGCCGGAAAATAGCTTGAAAGGTGACTGGTCCATGGGAAAACTGGAAAACTCGCTGGAAACCGGGTAAAATATAAACGTTCATAACTTTTTCAATACTTAACGAAATCGAGTGATTCAAAAACAAAAATCATACTTCTCAACGAGACGAAGATAATGGTATCTTTCTCGACAGCTAATTCGCGGTGGTTTGGTCAGAAAATGGCTCGAAAGTGGTTAACTCCAGACCAAGACAGCCACTTTCGAGAAAAGGTACCATTCTCTTCTTCTCGTCGAGAAATATAATTTTTGTTTTTGAATCACTCGATTTCATTGAGTATTGAAGAAGTTATGAACGTTTAAAGTTTACCCAATTTCCGGCAAGTTTTCCAGTTTTCTCGCGGACCAATCACCTTTCAGGCTATTTTCCGGCCATCTCCGGCAACCATTGGGCTTCCAAATAGGTATAATCTTATTCTACACTCTCCTATCTTCATTTTGATATATTATGGGTCGAAGTTGGTTAAGAAACGATTGAGTTATGAAGCTTTGAAAATTGCCCAAACTTTCGGCCAAGAGCTCCGGGACACTTAACGGAGTTTTTAACGGAAACACCAAAATAATGGATGGTGGACAATCTTAGGGACCATTTCTATTGATTTTCAATCTCAGGGACCAAAGTGATGTGTTATGCAAATCTCAGAGACCATTATGGCTAAACAGTCTTTCCATTTTGACTCATTAGAAGTTCTTCAATGTAGGACAAATTTTGCGAGACAGTAATGGCACGTAAGTTGCCAATCCACCCAATTATAGTGTATCAATCGACTAGCTACTCACGTCCTGCAAGATTTATTCGTATTTCCAAGATTGTAAGATCCTTGATAACTTTCTCAACTGATTTTCAATCATATAATTCCAGTATCCATTTTAATATCTTGTAAAAAAAAAATTAGATATTGTTGATGATAATGAATGATGATTTACATATACAATTACAAAAATATTAGGACAATCAGTAGTGAATCCTGCATGATCCAAATTGGCAAATCATTATAATGTTGTTCTCAAACTCTTAGCAAGAAAATGGTAAACAAATTTTAACATCAGATCAGATACGATTGCGAGTGCGACTGCGTAGATTATATCTTCCATTATATGAAGAGACTACATGTAAATTATCTCCAACTTCTTCTTTGAAATGGTTTGAATCCGTCAGGTGTTCAATGCCGTCTGATATGTCTTTGTCAACGAATGCAGACCAGTCAGATTCATCATCTGATTCCCAGGAAAACTGATCTGCATTTTTTCGCAAGCTTATAACCTCCTCTGTTAGTTTTTGTAGCATATCGTAGTTTAGCCTTTCATAGTCCCTGAAATTTTCAACACAGAGACACGTTAAATCCAAATCATAAAAAAGCAACTGGATACTGATGAGTTCTCTTCACTTACTTGTATTTCCAACAAGCATATAATAAGTGAAGGGCAGCATACAGCACATAAACGTTCCTAACTCCACCATCCCACCGAGTCCGTTGCTCTATTCCATTTGATGCAAATCGAAGGACTGCAAATTCGAGCAGGAATGCAAGGCATAGAACTGCGACAAAAAATGTTCACATACAAGTTAGTTCAAAATCACGAAATATATTTTAGTTAAAAATACATACGATTAATGAATGATATACTTACACAAATAAAGCCAGTGTCTCACTGGGTAAGTTTGCTTTGTGCTGGTTAACATATATATGGCAAGCATTGATATGAAATAGAAAAATACTGCTTTCATTAACCGCGATTCCACCAGCAGCGCGTCGTGCACGGCGAATAGCCTATCCAAAGCAACAAACATGGATGCCTGCTTCTGTTCAAAAGTTTCCTGTATACATAAACATAAATTATTGTTATGTTAATCATAAAATTATGACAAAGACTGGACCAATTAGAATGCAACAAAAAGAAATAGTAACCTGAGCTTCCAATATGATCTTTGAATTTTCGACTAGATGGTCATGAGCTCGTTGAATCTTCTCTTGGCTTTGAAGAAGCTCTTCCTGTTTTTCACGGCCTAATGTAGCAAACTGCTGCAATATTCCCCTGCAAATTTAAAATATATGATTAACCACATTAAAACATACAGCTTGATAATGTCTGAAATCTATTCACTAACATGGCCAGTGCATTATGCCTTACTTGCTCTCTTTTAGAGCTTGGGATTGGAATTTAGTCAGTGACTGAAGCCCGTTAAGCGCTTCAGATTGGCCATGTAGAAGTTCCTTTTGCCTTTCCAAGGAAATATCAGCTACATTCCCAATATCGTCCGCCTTGCTTTGCAACTTGCTCATCTTTGAAGACATGGCTTCTCCAACTACACCTATCTTCTTCTCTATTTCGTTAGTCTCATCCTGCAAGCTGAGTATTCCTTTACCTAAAATGTGATAAGATTCATGAACCATTACCATCCCTGCTTCCAAGTTTTCCTTCATTTTGTGCTGCCCCATCTGCAATTCCAATTGGGAGGCTTCAATTTTCTTGGACTGCTCAAACACCGCCTCTGACTGCTTCACTATCTCACCAATGTGATCACTCACATTCTTGGAAGTCTGAGCCACTTGTTGTGTTTGTTCATCGATCGAAGTCAAAGAATCATGTATATCTTTCGAGCCCTCTAACAACATATCTGCCTTTTCCGCTATGTTCACTAATTTCTTCTCTGCATAATCAGATGATTTTTTCAAATCATTCACCAATTTCTCCGTCTGATGCCTGAATATACCAGACTGTAACTGATTGCAAATGGAGTTGGTTTCTAAATAGAATCCGCGGTACGTGTGAATAGCATCATTGTCCAGTTTTTCAAGGCAAGATTTCATAGGAGAGCCTATGCGACACATGGGAAAAGGGCTTCTTCCAGAATCCTTTTGAAAGCAATTGCTAAGATCCCAAGCAAATCTCTTCCTCTTATCATTGTCATCCGCGGCCATCTCTGAGCATGCTCCAAATATTCCTCTATAAGCATCATGCCAACACGAATTAGTGCCCACCAGTTTTCTTCTAGCGTTGTTGACACGTTCAGTGCCTTTTTCATCATTGAGAGAATCCACGGAGAATTCGGCAACGATATCACCAGATATTTGCAGATTTTGCGGTGGATTATTGCCGTTGTTGCCGAAAGAAGAGGACCAAAACCATGACATACCAGACCTTGAGAGAGTTAGGAAGATCAAGAGGAAAAGAAGAGACTTACATTGTCCCATCTGAGCCTCTTTTCCTAGCAAAAGATATTCTTCAAATTTGTATGTAGTTCGAATATCCAGTAATCTGCATTACAAAACCCTAATAAGTACCGGAAAGAACCATAAACTATATGCTGCCAGAAGTAGAAAGGTTAGGGGATTTCAATAAAAATTGGCGGAGTTGGAAAAAATGTAATAAAAATCAATGAAATCCGTATTTAGAATGCATTGAAAGAGAAAGATAACAGGAAAAGGAAAAGCCAATGCAGAGAAAAGAAGGTGATCGTAAATTTGATTACCATAATATTCGTGTTCAGAATTCTGTTCACATAATCACTCCAGTAGAACTAATAAGCACCACATAGCCTACTAAATAAAAAATAATCATTTCCTTCGAATTCGATAGGCCGGCAATATGTGCTTAACTATGTCGTTTTGAACTAGGCCTCTTCATCAGTTCAATTTTTTTACTTTAAATTGAAAATTGACATTCAACTAATATGATTTAGTCCTCCTAAGCAGAAACATAATCAAAGGAAAAAAACAATACAAAGACTAATACTTTTCACCTTCTTTTACTACTCTTGTAGAATAAATTATTTAATGGCATAAAAGGAGAGAGGCCAAAACCCTCAAAGGGTGAAATCAAAACAATCAAATTTCTGGGAAAAATCACACAAAACTTTGAAATCTATGCAATCGGATGGTGAAAATTTAGAAGTGCATGAAAAACAGAAAACGAAAGTTCACAACTTTAGAGAGAGAGAGAGAGAGAGAGAGAGAGAGAGAGAGAGAGATGACTTACTTGAGAACGCGAAGAGGAGTCGCTCTGCCTGCGTTTTGGACTGTTGGGTTACATGCAATGGTGACTTTAACGTGTATGATATTTATAAAGGAGGAGACGCTGTCTTTTTGGAAACGACCCAAAATAAAATAAAATAATCAATCTGTTTGAGTTAGGAAATAGGACAAAAAAGGTCAGTTTCTGTATTGGGGCCAGTAGTGGAATGCCGTGTAGTGTTTTGATGGGTACTCCTTATTCTCCTGGGAAAACATCGCGACCTAAAGTAAAGACTTGCGATCCAAGGAAAACCAACGGCATCTAAAAGAAAATATAAAAAATACAAAAATGTAACCTGTTAGAGTTGGGAAATGTGTCTTTTTGGGAAAGGGATCCGGAGACCAAGTCAATGAATCTCGATCCTTGAAATTTAATTCAACGGTTAAAGTTATTATAACTTTTAAAAATTATCTCTATTTTTAGCCGTTTGATCAAATTTCAAGAGTTTGGATTCGTTAACTTGGTGAATTTGGTGGAAGGTATCCGGAGAGGATCCCTTTCCGTCTTTGTCCAAAGGGTCTGCCGCGTGTATTGTTATTTGGTACTCCTTATTCCGCTGGAGTTGGGAAATATGTGTATTTATCCATTTGGGCGCTTATAAAAACCCAAATCATCAAGTTGTGATTTGTGAATGGTGGAAATTATAAGCGTCTGTAATTTCATGCCGAGTGCTGTCCTCCCGATTTCTGCCGCTGCCTTCGACTCCTGCAAGGAAGGCTGGTACTACCGCTGCGTCGGCCTCGACCCCTAAACCATTAACTGGCCGCCGCCTGTCAAATTGTTATTACTTTGATTTTGATCACTAAACAACAACGAAGATGTTGCTGGACAAAAGTAGGAAGAATAAGAACACCGCCAAGGGCAACCGGCTCTTGATCAGCGTCACTGTGGTCGGCAGTGCCGGCCCGATCCGTTTCCTTGTCAACGAGCAGGAGCTTGTTGCTGCCGTAATCGATACCACCTTGAAATCCTATGCGCGTGAGGGACGCCTTCCAGTTCTCGGCTCCAATATCAATGACTTCCTGCTCTACTGCCCCAACGCAAGACCTGATGGTCTGAGTCCGTGGGAGACAATTGGAGCACAAGGAGGAGTTCGTAACTTTATGCTATACAAGAAGCCGGTGAAGATGGAGAACGATGAAACACCTGCAGCAGCTGCAATTACTCGCAAGGGTAGTGGTCGGACCTGGAAGGCATGGATCAATAAGAAGTCCCTCAATCTCAAGATCTCTTCTCATTGAATTAATTTCTCAATTAATGGGGAAATTAAAGGAGAGTTTTATATATTTGCTTTTATTTCTAGTTTTGTTATTGGTGTCCTTCCCCATTATTTTTGCTTATTTCTAGTTTTGTTTCAATTAATTTTGAACAAAATCTACTAAGTCTAAGCTAAAAATTAAGCAGAACATATGTAGAAAAAAAAAACTGATTTTCTTTATTTGTTTTAAAGCAGAAATTACAGTGCGTTCAAAGGGTTTGCAAATTTCGCCACAGACCTCCAAAACTTAATTAGGTCGGGCGCACCAATGTAACCATAAATCAAAACCAAAAATAGACTTTAACTAAACCCTAACAATAGCTATTTTCTACCTCTTACAGTCTTACACGATACCATAACAACAAAACCAATAAGCAATTTATCTAGTGAGAACGTTGGTGAAATTTCTTCTGCTTCTTGGAGTCGGTGAATAGGACCAGGTAGCACAAGCAAGAGCATCTGGCACGTGAGTAATAGAGGGCTTGACATAAGCACATCGAGAGGTAAGTGTGCCCTTTTTTCCACTGTATGTGAGATCAACGTCAGTTAACCACACCTTCTCGCACGGTAATTTTCTGCTGCACAAAAGCTTGACTGCAACTGGGGTTGCAGATGAGCCCTTGATGTTGGTGAAGCCAATTTCGCTGATCTTGACTTTGGATGGATCATCTTGTTTACAGTAAGTCCCAGATTGGCAGTAATATTGGTTTATGACGACAGGGTTACTAACATTTACCATGGTAATATCCTGAAAGTAAATATGTGAGGCAGTGGTAAATGTTGGGGAGCCCGGCCATGTTTTAATTCTCACGCCATTTGATGTGTATTTCAGAGTGCAATTCTTCACTGCGACTCCAGTTACAGGTTCTTCATTTCGGTACTTTCCTAGGCTTCCGATACTTATGCCGTGCCCTGGTCCACAAGTAACGTTGGTCACGATGATGTTTTTGCTCCCACCGATAACAGAAACACAATCGTCTCCTGTTCCAATTGTCGTGTGATTGATGGTTATCCCGAATGAACTCCCGATGTGAATTCCATCCGTGTTGTGGCTGTCCTCCGGCGCTGTGATGGTCAAGTATTGTAGTGTGACATTGCGACATTCATGAACATTGATGTGGAAATATTTGCTATCAAGTGAAGTTATACCCTCGATTAGGGAATTGGTGACAAAATCGAACATCAGATTCTTCATTAGAAAAACAAATAGATTAGCACATTGTGGTACTAGCTATACAATAATTAATGTAGAAAAGTAATTTTCGCAAATATGTATTTTTTTTCCTCATACACACATCTGTTTATTTCTGGCATTTAGATTGAATAAATAAAAAAAAATCAAGTAGTAGAAATAAACAAAGAGATGTGCAGGAAGCGAAACATGTATGCAGAATTTGTTTCCCCTAAACGTCTAATGATCGTTATAAAATAACTTACGATGGCTTTAGTGGATTTGCACTTCTTATATTTGTAGCAATTATTTTGGCCATCAAAAGTTCCACCACCAAACAACGTGAGCCTGTTAACGTCCTGAAATCGAACCCAAGTGCCCTGCTGAATGAGTTGGCTGCTGTCTTGAGGGGCACGCAAATAGCCTTGCACTTGAATCTCAATCGGAGCTTTGCAAGGACCTTTCAGAATAGCTCCTCTTAAATAATATTCCCCCTTAGGAATAATAACTTTGGCTGGCCATGGTGATGCACATGCATCTCTCCAAGCGTTAGCCACAGCCTGCGTAATGTCACCCTTAGAATTTCCTCGATATCTTAAACTTGTCACATAAAAGACCTCGGCTTTAGCAATGGATGCTAAAAATAAGAACGCCAATATCCAATTTCGAGCTGCATTAAAAAAAAATAAAACAATTAGTTTCAATTCCATAAATTTCATATCATATATAACTAGAACAAGGATTAACGTTTAGCGGGGGAAAAACATTCGGAATCATATTTCAGAAAAAACTTCTGATTGCATTGAGATATTGGTGAAAGTCAAAATAAACCCTAAACCCTAAAGAACATAATAAGATCATGCCTAAACCCTAAAGAACATACTAAGATCATGCAGACGTACGCATTAGGTTAGAGCGACAGGAGATTGAGCCGCTCAATTTGCATGCTATCTGAACTTCACAGATCGTTGCAACTTTAAAGTGTAGAGTTCATTCATGCAAAGAGGCGATTTGAGAGAAGGAAAATTGCCTGTATTTATAGAATCAGAAATGTTATAACTTACTGGAATTAAGGGTATGGAACGGAAATTATGAAGAAAAAAAATTGTGCCCTAAAATGGAATAAGGAAATCTGGATAAATATTGTGCCGTAAAAGAAAATTTAAACAAGGTAAGCGTTATTTCTCCTCTCACAAGAAAAAGGTTTTCCTGCTTTCAAACTTTAGGAGTGAGATTTTGAGAGATTTTAATGGATTTATAAATTTATAGATTTTTGATGGAGTTTAATTGACTTGTAGAAATTTTATGTAAAATCTTGATTCAATTCCCTCATAAATCTCAAATTCCGTCAAATTCCTTAACACTATGTTTGGATGAAGGAAATAAACTTAGAATTTGGATAAAAGTCAGACTTTATAAATTGACATGCACCAATTCCCTTGTTTGGATTCATAAACATAGAAATTTAGAATTTCCACGTGGAAAAAAAACTTGGAATTTAAGACCTTCAACTCCCAAGTTTAAATTCCATGTAAATAGGTGTTATTTCCCAATTTCTATAATTGAGAGTTTAAAAATAACAAATTTGGTATTCAATTCCATTGTTCTTTTAGGGTTAACCAAACAAGAAAATTCTCAAATTCTAAAAAATAAAATCCCGTCATTTCAATTTCTGTCATTTTAAAATTCCTTAGTAATCTTAAATTTCTTCATCCAAACATAATGTAACTTTTTAAAGATCTTTAAAATAAATTCCTAATTAAACACACCTGAAATGTTATAAACTTTCTTAAAATCCTTAGATCCTGATTGGATACACGTTAAATTTCAGAGAATTACTTAAAATCTTAATTGGATACCTTTATTAAGATAATTAAAATCTCTCAAAATCCGAGTTGAATACCATCCCTTAAATTTGCTTAGAAAATGTCCACCTTTAAAGAACTGTTGAGGCTGAAATAAGAAAATTCTCAGTTAAAAAGTCAAGTGCTTCATCCCTCGGAGGGTTGAGATATGCTTTCATCCTCGTACAAAAAAAATGGAATTTAAGTTGAGAACAATATAATTTTTAATATCGATACTAAGGGAGAGGGGTTGGACTAAACCTCATAATGAGATAACAATAATATAGTTGGGCCTTACAATGAGATAATAATAATATAATTTAAATTCGCATTTGACGATAATCGAATATAAGATCTCTCACTTACAAGTGAAGAGACTAGATCGTAGTACTAAGTGTCAACAATATAATCTTTAGTAATTGGGAAAATATCAAGAAGCCAATTTTGATTTTTGGTAAGGTGTATACGCTTCATTTAGGGGAATATCTCAATGAAATATTAGCACTAGGCCGTCCGTTTCGGCCATCGCCGCTTCGGCAATGCCGTCTCTGATTATGGCTCGCGGGCATAAAATAGAAACTGTTCCAGAATTGCCCCTGATCGTTAACGACTCCATTGAGGGGGTTGAGAAGACCTCGGCGGCTCTGAAGGTGTTGAAGGAGGTCGGGGCCTAGGCCGATGCCGATCGAAGGCAAAGGACAGCGACTACACTATACTGAGTTTGACAACTTTACAAAGTGGCTCGGGGTAGCCCAGTGATTTACTGTGCATTAAATTTACAAGGCCTTGTTTTCATAGACTATTTTGTGTTAGTGTTTACCTTGTGTCTTTTGTCATCTTGAGTCAAAGAATGAGACGTGGGAGGAAAAGTGGTGTATTAACAGTGCGTTTTCCCTCCCGGATCTTCAGCTGTGTCGTATGGCATTTCGCATGATTGCTACGGTGACATCAACTTGTTGGATAACGTGTTTATCGACATTTAAGGGCAGATAAATTCCTGGTTATGGTCGCTTTCATGGCAGATGCGCTTCGGAAGGAACCTTACAGAGCCTTTTGACGGGTTTGGATGATAAAAGGTGGCCAGCCGTGCCCTAATATGGACCCCAAAATTAGCCTTCGAAGTTGATGGACCGGAGTCGTGCCACTTTGTGTAAATAAAATAGATTTGCCTCATAACAAGCTTTATTTTTATTTATGGCTCAAATAGTGTTCTTACAGAGAAAGTTGATAAGTGAAATAAGGCTTATTTTCAGAGAAGCAAATTTCCTCTTTTTTTTTTTTTTGTGGTAACTCTTGTTTCCACCCTTTGTTAATTTATTTGGTTATTAAACTAAATAAAAAGACATTTATTAGAAACAAATTGAGACACTATATAGCATGATATTCAAAGAAACATCATATTCCAACAACTCGAACGTCATAAATAGTAATAACAATATACAATAATATCTAAACACATGAAACCAACCAATATCTATACCGCTGCATATGTAGTTCACCACCCATTAAGCAAATGAAGGGGCGCCTGCAGATTATTTCATCTTATTCCTACTACTATCTTTTTCCCCAATCATCTTGAGATGCAATTATCTCTCCTTAACTGATCCAAAATTAAGAAGTCTTTGCAGAACAAGCAGCTGGAATAACTTTGCCAGTCACAGTAGGGTTCACATTAGAACATACAGATGTACAGGTGCCATTTTTCCCATTGCATGTCAAATTAATGTCACTAATTTCCACATTCTGGCATGGAATGCCTTTGCTGCAAGCAAGCTTGACAGCAACAGGATCAGCAGAGGTGCCCCTAATGTTCTTGAAGCTCACGTTGCTGATTTTAACCCGCGACGGCATTTTCGCTTGGCATTGGCCATTCGGGCAGTATTCTTGGTCTATAAGGACCGGGGAAGTAGTCACGTTTTCCATAATTATGTCCTCGAAATGCAAATCCGAGGCCACACCATTAGGTGAATCAGGCCATGTCTTAACCCTAACACCATTGGAAGTGTTTTTTATGGTGCAATTTCTCACTGTGACCCCTGTTACAGGTTGCTCATCGTGGTACCTGCCTAGGCTACCAATGCTAATGCCGTGGCCTGGCCCGCACGTCACCTTCTCGATGTTAATTTGCTGGCTTCCATCACCAATGGAGACACAATCATCACCAGTTTGAATTTCTGCGCCGGTGATGTTGATGTTCGTTGACCTACCAATGTGGATTCCGTCGGTATTTAGGCTTTCGCCAGGGGCGTTGATGGTCACATGTTGAAGAGTCACGTTTTTGCAGTTCAAGATATTCATGTGGAACAACTTGCTGTTCGTAGATGTTATGTCTTGAATGTGTGCATTGGTAAGCCCAGTTAATCTTAAACTCTGTGATCAAGGAAAAAGAAAGTGTGTTAGCAATTGTGTTAATTTTGGGTGTCTAAATAGCGTTACTCGTTGAGAAAATGTGGAGATAAAATTTAAAAACTTACAATAGGAAGCGAGTTGCATTTGCCAGTTTTGGCACAATCATTTTGGGACCAAGCAATTGAACCTTGGCCATCAAAAGTGCCACCTCCTGAGACTGATAACCCATCAATGTTTTGGAAAATAACCCACCCATCTTGTGACTTGAGCTTTTCGGGTTCTGCCGGAGCCTGTAGGGTTCCTTCAATCCGAAGGCTAACCGGTGCTTTGCAGGGTCCTTGAAACTTCACTGGACCAACCATGTAGTTTCCCTTCGCTATCACAACCGTGCTTGGCGTAGCAGATGTGCAGGCTTCTTTCCAAGCACTATTAATAGCCTAAAATCATAATCAAAACATCACTAATGTGCTAAAAAGTCCGGTTCATATTCATAGTCTGATATCATATATAATAAATATGCTAGATATGTGACAAGAAACGCAAACGGAACCAAAATGCGCAGAAAATTGTACCTGGCTGTCATCTGTCTTTCCATCAGCCTTGGCTCCAAACTTCTTGATATCAATATCTGCAGCTTTGGCTTTTATGAAGAGTGCTACCAAGAACAAAAAGAATGTAGCTCCAAGAACAAACCTCGAACCCATGTCAGACTTCTTCTGTGTTACAAATTTTTAGCTTCTGATAAACTTGATTAGTACTGGAATTAATTAAGATTGATTTGATTAGTTAATCTCAAAGGGTTCGATTTTTATAGTGTAGTAAAGGGAGCTGAAAACCACAAAATCCTGACCTAATTTTTATGTGGACAAATCTCTGACGTCCTCATGTTTTTGTGATGATTATTTTAACTCAATTTTAGGTGTCATGGTTCCTTAATTTACCTGCTAACAGGCTTTTATACCTCTAAACCATTCACATGTCAAAAAATGCATGTCTTACTTTTTATGACAATTTACGTGTGTGGAAGAGCTTATGGCCTCTAATCTAAGGTAAACCTTATTAACTAATGCTTTTATCGCATTTAGTGCACATTAATTAGGAAGTTTTATATTAAGACGTAAAATTCAAAAATGACACTCTTATCATATTTTTCATACCGTATTTGTACATCTTCCTAATAGAGATGAGACTCATATGTGCTGGTAAGCCTACATTTGTTAAAGAGATGGTACAAATATGATATGAAAAATGTGGTAGTGTGTAGCTTACTCGAAAAAATTCGATGTTTTGAGAGATCATCTTGGTGCTATAGGGTTTGGACATCTGAAAATAATGTTGGAAACAACACATCACCAATGATGAGGGTGGAGAGAGAGTTGTAAAACTGGACTTCGCCACTGTAGTTATATGCCCCCCTCTCCCTCTCTATGATAGATAGGGTAGGCCAAGTGGCTTTTTGTAAATGAGACAGGTGTCTAGATGTGGTTGGATTATAATGGCAGCTTTGGGTTGCTAATAGCTGTAATTAGTCGCTATTTGGTTAGCAATTAATTAGAGTCGATCTTCTGCTGGTTAATCAAAGCCATACAATTTCAAATGCAAGGCAGGTAAACTGTCGATGAACTTCTGGCTGACATTAGTGCCTTCCGTCTATGAATATATACAAATATAAGCGGCAAATGCAGCCTGTAACGAACTTTGAGTCGATACCGACTTCAAACTCTCTCAGATTCAACCTCTACTGTGATGGACCAATCTTGGCACTGACTAAACAATAAAGTGGTACAATGCTGCTATGGTAAAGTACAAATGCAACAAAATTGCTTTTATCTGTTTCATTTTTTGTGTTTCCCAGTGACTAGACATCTTTCCAAATCGACAGGAAGACCACCCTTCGGCCTTAGCCAACTGCAAGCACATCAAATTGACGCTTTGCTTTCAATGGCCGACTTGATTGTACTGACAAAATCGTCAATTGGCATGGTGCCAAGATCACCACCAAACCTGGATCTTACTGTAACAGTCCCAGTTTCAACTTCCTTGGCACCAACAACAGCCATCAATGGAATTTTCTGCATCTCTGAATTTCTAATCAGTTTCGGCAGGCGTTCACCCTGGCAAAGTTCACCACGAATACCATTTGCTTTCAGTTTGTTGGTTACCTCTTTGCAGTAATCAAGCTGTACAAAAATCAAATTTTTGCTTTAGTGCAAAGATAATCATCTCATACTCAATGGTAACTAAACAAAAAAGACATTTATCGAAGGTTGATTTGCTTGTCTACAGAAATTTGAATGTCTCCTTTGTAGGTTCGCTTGCACATCACACAATGCACAAATTCTGTCATCTTTTGAATGGATCCATCACTTCTAAAGTGTTGGAGGGTAAACCCTCAAAAAAGATGTCATATCAGATGAATTACAAGTATACAACTAATGGTATGGACAATCGCTCATGGGATGGATGAAACATTAAACGTGCAACTGCTTTACAAACCTGAGAGTCAGTAACTGGTAAAACATGAGCTTGTACTGGCGAAAGCCATAATGGAAAATCCCCGGCATAATGCTCTATAAGGACCCCAAAAAACCGCTCCAATGACCCAAGAACAGCTCTATGAATCATGATAGGCCTCTTCTTTTCAGAGTTTGAGTCAACATATGTTATGTCAAAACGCTGTGGTAGGTTAAAATCAACCTGTACAATTTGGGAAATACAAAAGATCAAACAATGTACAAATAATAATAATAAGTGGCTTTAGTCCATCAAACAAATCCATGTAATTCGCTCAATTCAAAAAAGATGCTTAAATCTCCAATGAACATTTTACAAGTGATACAGAGATAGACGGAGAGACCACCAATTAAAAAACAAAGCACACATTAGAATTATCCCATCATGAGTTCAGGATTAACCTGTATAGTTGAGCACTGCCACTTCCTTCCAAGGGCATCCTCAATCTTAAGATCAATCTTTGGACCATAAAAGGCACCACCACCTTCATCAATTTGATAGCTCCAACCTTTATCATCCAAAGCATCTCTAAGGGCAGATGTTGCTTTCACCCATATATCATCATCTCCAACAGCTTTCTCTGGCCTCGTAGAGAGATTGACCTCATATTTGCTGAAGCCGAATCGCAACAAAAGTTCTTCGGTAAGATCTAGGACACCCCTAATTTCATCTGTGATCTGATCTTCTAGACAAAATATGTGGGCATCATCCTGCAAAAGGTCCCGAGGTTAAACAAAAAAAAAACACTTCAAACACCTAGGATTATAGACTCACAGTTTGCAAATACTAACACCATACCTGAGTAAAACCTCTTACACGAAAAAGACCATGCAAGCTCCCAGATAATTCGTATCTATATACAGTTCCCAACTCAGCAACTCGAATAGGAAATTCATGATATGAGTGAGGCTTCCTTTTGTAAACCAAGATATGATAGGGACAGTTCATCGGTCGAAGCTGATAAAGTTCATCCTCAACATTCATTTGATCATACATATTCTCCTTGTAGTAATCCAGATGACCACTTATCTGCCAAAGGTTCGCCTTTGCAACATGTGGAGTATACAGCAGATCGTAACCACGTTCTATGTGGATCTTTTTCCACAAATCTTCCATTACATGCCTCACAATAGCACCCTTTGGATGCCAGAACACTAAACCCCCACCAGCATCATTCTGTGAAAATTCAACAATGAAAATGTTCAATGCAAGAATCCTCATAATTACAAATAACAGGATTGCTAACTGATAAATCTGTGTAAACAGCAGAAAGAGATTCAGGGTAATTCTGAGTACCTGTATAGAAAATAGGTCAAGAACTTGACCAAGGCGCCTGTGATCTCGACGTTTAGCTTCCTCTTTGAAATGAAGATATGCCTTCAATTGATCTTCACTCTCCCATGCAGTGCCATAGATCCTCTGTAGCATCGGTTTCTTTTCATCTCCTCTCCAGTAGGCACCAGCAATAGACTCAAGTTCGACAGCTTTTCTGTTAATATTTCCAGTTTTTTCAACATGGGGCCCCGCACATAGGTCCCACCATTCATCACCTATGAAGAATTCGGCATACCATGAGGAGTTATGACATAAAGACAGTCTAATATGACAGGATGCTAGTTCAAAACACAATCAAATCCCAGTACAAGCATGCATATGTATAAACATATGTATAATTTGGTTAGCTTGACCAAAAGGTTCCTCCCACCTTCAAATTAGTCTCCTTTTCGATTTGCATATCTATAACTCATTTTTATAGAGCACCAACAACATTGTTTTCCCTGAGCACACCCCCACCCTCTCTTTTTTCTTCCTTTAAATTTCCATCTCAAGACTCGACACAAACACTGTACATTTCACTTGTGTAGCTAATAAAAATATAAAATAAATAGCTGAGTTTTATTGATTAGTAAATCATTTACGCACAGTTCCAGCACATTAAATCATCACCTTCCATACTATATTGAGCCTGAAAATGGTGAAACCCTTACCAATATGATATATGGTAATGGGATCTTCTTTAATACTTTCCAAAATTTCCAATTTGTAAGGTTCGTTGAGAGCGGTTATTCTTTTGTGAGCTTCATCTCTTGAAACTTCTTCTCTCATGAGTGGTAAGTTTCTACCAATGATGCGATCCTACAAATCAAAAAAGAAATGCTCATGAATAGTTTTCAATAGTTTCATGGTTCCAAAACTTTGATACAAACATGATAACTTATACAGAAATTCCACTTACCATCTCCTTCTTGATTCTCTTCAATTCTTTGTCCGTCAAAGGCTCCATATCAAAATCATAATAGAACCCATTTTCTATCCACGGACCAATTGTCACTTTTGCATCCGGGAAGAGCTTTTGAACAGCCATGGCCATCACGTGTGCACACTGCAGTCAAACACATATAAATAGTTCATCATCATAACAGCGGAAAAGGCGCCATTAATACCAAACTACGAGGAAATTCAGAAAAAAAATGAACATAGCTCGACCTCAACACTTTATCAAAATACAGAAACCCATGTATCTTTTGACATTCCCAAAAACAGGATTGAAAAATTTTCCAGCCTATCTACTGCTGTACACCCATTTTTCCAGGTCCTATTCGACCAAAGTTCAAATTACCGAAAATTATGTTGTCATTTTCTTCTACCTCACTTCCTCATTCTTCACAACAGAATCAGGTGACAATTAGTAACGTAGAATTGAAAATAGCTGATTAAAAGCATCAAACTTTCAAAAACAGGAAGCTCCTAAGAATCTGAAAATTCAAAAAATTCAACACGAAAGCACCTCCTACTTCAATTTAACATAACACAATCACAAATCCAATCAAAAGCAATGAAATTTCAATGAATACCGTGTGTCGAATCCTGAGGAGGCTCTCGGAGGACTCGTTGGTTGGAAGCACGACTTTCTCAGGCTTATCAGTTACCTCCATCTGGGCATCCTTCAATTTGTCGTCTTGGGTCGAGACCTGAGCATCCGTGGCCATCGCTGAGGAGGTGGAGACTCCATTTCTGCCGCCGTAGAGGGACAGAGCCCTGAACTCGGAGCTCAGTGGCGAAGCGCAGTGTTTAACTGGGGAAAGGAAAGAAGAGGTCTTTAGGAGAGGGATTGAGAGGAAGGAAGAAGAAGAAGAAGTGGCCATTGCCATTCTCTGAAGAATTAACATCTGGGTTGTGTTTGGATTTCAGAACTATGAATGGGTTCGTGTGCAACGGTGGAGGGCGAGTGAGAGTGGCGTTTGTGACTTCGTTTGTGGTGGAGGTTTGGCTTTCGGTTTTTGCCCCTCGGACGCCTTAGAATCTTAGTACCCAAAAGTATAAATTTGAAGCCAAATGTTGCCTTTTATATAAAAAGTAATGATTTCTAATCCAAAATACAAATAAAATAAAATTTCTGTTTCAATTTTTTAAGAAAAATATATGAGATTAGAATTCTGTCTAAATGAAATTTTACAGCTCTAAGTGAGAATTGGGTAAAACAATAGTTTCACACGCCTATTTATTTTTATAGGACTGTAAACGAGTTTAATTAAACTGAATATTTTGCAATGGGTTGTTTTATTAGCACCTCACATATTAATGAATACATCCCACATAATTAAAACACCCCACACTGAGTTTTTAAACTAAAAATTATCTTAATACACACTATTTACTAACCGAAACTACCCTCACATCCCACACATTTCATACACCCCACACAACCCACACCAAAACCCCTCGAGTCTTCATCTTATCCAAAATATAAATTTAAACCCTTTGTCTTCAGCATACAAACAATGTGCTTGGTTCTATTGCTTCAAGGTTTTTGTCAATTTAGGGGAATTAGGCTCTAAATGTGAAGTTGATTTTAAACTCAGAAATGACTACTTTGCTGGCTTTTCTTAAATAAGAAATCGTAAAAGGGCTAGTTGATTGTGCTATTGTTGTGTGATTGTGTCCATGCAGATTCTCGCTTGAATGAAATTGCACCACAAACCATCCTAAAAAATAAACAGCAAACATGATTGAAATTTTTTAGCAAAAGATAAAAAATAAAAAATAAAAAACACTACCACACCATCTCAAATAAGATTTGAATATTTCAGAGTACTTCATCTCCTATGTTGCAAAATCCTTAATAACATTTTTTATTAAAAAAAAAAAAAAAAAAACATAATCACAAAACATTGTGAGTGCAGGTGTATATATAATTTACGGGTGGTTAGGATCTTTTTTAAATGATTTGGGGTGTAGGAAGAAAATAATTGTTTTGCTTTACTTTTTAGGATTTAAATAGTCATTTTACACATGTTATTTAACAATAAATATTAAGTGAGGTGTATTCAATAATTAATGGGATGCTAATAAAAAAACCCTATTGCAATTTTCAAGTTTGACTTGTTAATATTTTTTTTCAAGCTCAGGTTAGTTTGTTTTACTTGCAATTGTTATAGGAACCTAACTTGAGTGAGCTTAAAAAGTTCAAGCTCGGACCGAACTGAGCTATTTCGAACTATTAACTTGGCAACACATTTTACTAATAGAATATATAAAACATAAACCATGTAAAACAACATTTTCAAACATACTAGTTTAAGATAGTCGCATAAACATCCACTACAACAAAAATGAGCTTTGGGTACAAAACAAAGGGCACAATTGAGAATTTTGTGTCAGTTTGACCACCAAAAAGCTTAAATAGTTCCCATTCCATAGAGGGCACTATCTATTGTGCCCAATGTTAAAAAAAGTAGACACAAAACAGTAATGGGCACGAAAACCGTGCCGAATGGGGTCAGATGACAACTTTTTTACTGAAAATGGGCACAAAAAACATTTTGTGTCTATAAAAATTATTTGTTAGAGGCACTATATGTTCTCTCTCGTTTATCTTTACCTCCTCTAGCACACCAATAATTAAAATTTATAAAATTGTGGTAAATAATGGTATGAGCTGTTTATTACTGTGCAATATTTTAGCCTCGAAATAAGTTAGCAATAATGTTGTTCAAATTCGTTTTCACGAGAGCCGAACCTCAGATCTCTCACTTACAAGTAAGTACTAAGCGGCATGTTTTAGATTTACAAAGGATCATTTCCAAGTGCAATGAATGTTTGTTAGATTCGTATCTTTTTGAACTGCTTTTTAGATTGTTATCTTCCTGCATGTTTGTTTTTGTATACTTGGGTGATATGCTTTTTGGTTTTATAGTAAGTGTTTATTTTTTTTACTGTATTAAAAGTCCTACCTGCAGTGACACATAACCAACAATTATGCCCTTAGGGTCGGTCTCTGTGCAAAAGTTAGTTGGTCCTCAGATAGACAAATGAGTTAATAATTATAGATTCATTTTTATGACACTAATGATAGAAATTATGTCCACTAAATATTAATAAATAATAAATCACTCTACTTCTCATTGGGTCTTCAAATAGAGAATATATCTTAATAATTATAAATTTCTTTTTCTGACACAAATGTTAGAAATTGTGTCCAGTAAATATTAATAAATAATAAATGACTCTATAGCAAAGGAATATGTTGGCACAATTATGGATTTGTGCCTTTATACTAGTATAAAATGAGGTGTGTGGATATTACACCCCTAAAAAGTATTGTGCCTTTTGTACAAAATAACAATAAAAAAATATGAAAAACGATGTAAAAAAGGTTATTAATCTTATCTCTCTCCCTTTCTGACCAAAAAAAAAAAATCTTATCTCTCTCCCCTTCATCCTCCCTCTTCCTTCCCCTTCACTCTGTTTCCCGTATCCTTTCTCTCCTCCTCCTCTTTCAGGCAACAGCGCCGCCTTCCACTTGTCACCAAAGACCGTCAAACTATAGCCTCCATAATCCTCTTCCCATCCTCTTTCCGATCCTCAAGTTAGTTTCTACAAATTCATAGCCAAGTTTCTTCAATTTCAGATCTAAGAAACATATGATTTTGTTCGGGTTTTGTGTGTTTTGCAGGTATGAGAGCGGCGTACGGGACGGCGAAGAGAGGAGTAGCAGTGGCGTCGATGGGTGATGAGGCCCGAGCTGGTGATGAATCCGATCGTTTCTCTCTTGTGTAAGCATACTAACACAGTGTGGGTATCAATTTTGTAGGGGTTGGAAATTGTTGCCCCTTGGGAGCAGTTTTTCCTTTACTTCAGTAGTCACCAGAGTATAACAGGCTTAAACATCTCATCTAAGGCTGTCTGCTGCATTTTTTTACTAAATGGTTAATTACTTAAAGTTATGCACTAGGTCGCATCCATGCGAAAAAACTTCGAAGATAAAGTAAAGGCCACTGACAAAACTAATTCACTTTTAATTGAAGACAATAAATCTGAATCTGAAATGTTAAAATGATAAGATTATTGGTAGATCCTTCAATGAAGGATCACTTAAAAATTCAACGTTAATCAGATCTTAGTATTTGCGAATTTGTGCAATATGACAGTTGAAAATGTAAAACCTTTGTCTCTGCCTTTTGCATCAGTCATTATTTTACCAGCAGGGATTACAGCATCATTGTGCTTGTCCTTAATTTTAATGCCATATCATGTAACATACAGTTGAAAGAAAGCGACAGTTCTGGATGGTATTGAAATTTTGAATTTTTCATTGTGCCTGTGTTCAGCGAAGTTCGTGTAGAAGGATTGGAAACATTGGATTATCTTGACAACACGCAGAACAGGCAACGTTGCACTGAACAAGGCGATGCTTTAACATTTGAGTCAGAGGTAAGCTTAAGTTGCTATTCATTCTTAATTTGTTGCATTTATTAATTTTGTTCATTTCTTTTTACTTTATTTTCCTAATAATGATTAGGTGGACAAGATATATCTCAGCACTCCTACAAAGATTGCCATTTTGGATCATGAGAAGAAGAGAACATTTGTAATACGCAAAGATGTCTTCCAGATGCCGGTTAGAATTAACATGTTCAATCTTTCATAATGAAGTTATTGCTGCCTGAATTTATTTTCTTTATTTTTAAAATTTCCAGAGTCCTGACTGAAGCGTATTGTGTCTTAACATAACTAACAACACAACGGATCGAATTGCTGTATCATATGACTCATGAGATAACTAGGATTAGTGGAGAGAACTCTTGTTCTTTCTTCGTGCTTTTAAAATATTATTCTCCGATTTGATTAATTTACAAGTTGATATTGAAGAATTATAATGTCAAATACATGCCCTCATAGTGTTCGTTGGAATTGTATTTTGTACTGTAGTGATTAGTTTTCTGTTTTCCCATTCAGTTGTATGGAATCCCTGGGATAAGAAGGCAAAGGCTTTGACTGATTTTGGACATGATGAATACAAGCATATGCTGTGTGTGGAGGCTGCTGCTATTGAGAAACCTATAACATTGAAACCTGGAGAGGAGTGGAGAGGAAGGCTGGAGCTTTCAGCTGTTCCTTCCAGTTACTGCAGCGGGCAACTCGATCCTCGAAAAGTTCTCCAGGGAATCTGAAAGGTCCATCATTCTGGCCTTTATTTTGTACAGGTACTTTTCCCGAGAGTTAAAACTACTGAATATCTGATCACACATTTGATGCTGGCCTTTGACTCCGTCACTATTGTCTAATACATCAAGTGGGCCTTCCTTGAAAAGTTAAAGCATAAGCATTAGAATGAATTCATACTTACTAATTGGTCACAAACAGTAACGATTTTGAATGTTAGCTCATTGGCACTTTTCCAATTTTCATAAAATTGGCTAAGCCTTACACGAAATGTTTTTAGTACTTTTATTTATTTCACACACAATGAATTAATTGTATCTGCTTCTGTTTTTCTCTCTGCTGAAGTATGTTAGTAACTAAAACGAAGGGGATTTCATGCATCATTTGTTTTTGCAATGTAATTTGGCTTATGGGTTATGGTGGTAGAGAGATGGGTAGTTCAGGTTTTAGTTCAATCAACCTCTCATATTCTCAGAGCAGATTGAGGATTCGGGAATACAGAGGGGTATGGTTTCATGGATATGTGAATTGAAGAAAACGCTAATGTACCGTTCGTTTTGTTGGTATGATCATAACTAAGTTGGTAATACTCTCTAGTGTATACCTTTTATTCTGCAGGTATGTTGTTGTACATGTACATCGGTCAGGACAACAAATTCTGCTCACTATTTTCACTTCGAGAAATTTAGTGTGTGGGGTGAAATGATCGAATCATGAGTTGGGGATAGAACATGTAAAATTCTAGTTGTTTTTATATATAATGGTTGTGATTATCTTTGTAAATTGTAAAATTATAGATGCTTGTGGTTGTGGGCTGTTTTAATTTTATGAAAAAATAATTTTTTGTTTAGCCTCAATCTCAATTTGTTGGTGATTTCAGTTTTTAATTTTTTTTTTTAAATAGTTGACATATTGGGCACAATAACAATAAATGTGCTAACATGGTTGGCTGTAGTCATCTGACAACTTTGTCAGAATTGGGCACAAAAGGACATTTATTTGTGCTTACACTTTTCAGCACTACTTACCTTATTGTGCCCAATGGTCAAAGGTAACGCCCATAAAGGGCACAGACACAAAAATAGTAGCTGCATTGTTGCTATTGGTCTATGGGCACAATTGTTGGTGCTCTTTGGCCTCAAAGGGCACAAATAATTTTTTGTGTGCACAGCCCATATTTTTTGTAGTGATCTCTTAATTTTATTTTCCTTCTCAAAAAAAATAAAAGCAAAATTCCAAACACAATGTTCTATTCCAATTAAACTCCTTAAATAGAATCTAATTCGAGTTGCCTTGTGACTACTCACAAGCTTTATGAGCCAAACGTACCAATATTCTAGTTTAGCTTGTTTCTTATCTAGTCGAACATGAACTTGACTTGCTTCTTACATGAATGAGGGCATCGACAAGCCACACACGAATCAAACCCAATGCAAACTCAAGTCATGCCGATTTACAACCCTAGGGTTCGACTTGAACCATCTCCAAGTTGGACTAGATTTGTAACCAATTCAGGCAAATAAGAAAGTCTAACTAGGGTTTGGAGACCAATTCATGACAGTTAGGGTTTGTCCAAAGAAAAGACCATATATTGTCGCACTTTATGTTATGTACTATATTGTCACACTTTATGTTATGTGCTATCTTATGTCTCCAACAACATAAAGAACTTAACACAAATCCTAAATCGGCAACATTATGAAAAAAATGTTTTTAAGTTGATAATCCTACATTCTTTACCCAAAAAACAAAATATTGTTTAACTTGTACATTTTAAGCTAAAAACATACCGATACAACGGAAAAACAATGTTCCTCTATTTTTATCTTCTTCTTATCCTTTTCGCTTTGCATTCTAAGCCCTGTATTTACCATTTTCTGGTTGCAGTAGTTGTAAATCCAATCCATATCTAGTTTTCTATGCCTCTAGATTCCACGTGTCGCGAGTTGATTAGCCAGTGGATCCCCTTTGTGGTTCCTATATTTGTAGACTCCTTCTCAACAAAAAAAAAATCAGTTACGAATTGCAGATTCTAAAATTTCCTAATCTCTTCTCTCTCTTCCTGCCTTCCTCTTAAACCCTAACATTCTCAAGTCCAATTCTAAATGCAAAGTCAGAAACGTAGGAGGAGTTTTTAATGAAAATCTCTTATGATGGCAAAAAAGTTGAATATGAAGACTATTTTCAAGCCAAAGGCAAGAATGCCGATAGAGCTTGTAAAGCACATGCGTGAGCTTTTGATTTTTATTGATCAGAACACCAATGCGCGCGAGCAAAAGCGAAAGGAAAAGGTTTGAGTTTTACTTCACATTCATGTTGTATAATTGTTTGATTGGGTTTTCATTTTGGGTTTTGAAAAATTGAATTCTACGATACATTGTGACTATCGGGTGAGTATGATTTTGAAATGAATGAAATTGTAATTTGGTTTGAATTGTACTGATTTTTTTTTTTTTGAAATTTGTTATAGATGGAAGAATTGACAAAAACAATATTGGAGATGAGAACTGTCGTATATGGAGATGATGATTCAGAACCAAATAAAGATTCTTGTGCACAACTTACCCGAGAGTTTTTTAGGGAAGACACTTTCAGGCTCCTCATTGTTTGTCTTTCAAAGCTCAACTTGGGGGTTGTTGGATATATATCAACAATCTGTGATATATTATATATGCTAATAAAAACTAAATGCGAACAGAAATTTAACACAGTAAGAAGTAGAATAAAAATTAAACACAGACAACTTGAAGATCGAGGCTTGCGTACCGCAATGTCCTTGAAACAGAAATTCGCCCCTACTCAGTGCTTGTAGTTCTACGAATGTCTGCCTCACCAGGATTCAACGATCTAAGTTTAGAATTCCAGCACCGGAAAAACTAGACTTCTGGCGAATTTTTTTGTGGTACTCTCAGTATGCTTGGTATTCAAGGTTTGATGATTTTCAGTGTCTAAAATGATATGCAGATGCATGTATATATAATTGATGGATGCCTGTTCGTAACAGGTAAGAAGAAAGGATGCATCTGTTGGAAGACACCTCTTCAGAGAGGTGTTTTTGGTTTCTGTGTACTTGCACTCTTCAGACTTCATCTGAAAAGATGAGTCTGTTGGAATAAATAATTTAAATATTTAAATAATTAAATTCGAATTTAATTAATAAAAATAATAATTAATTAAATCCGAAAAATAATTAATTAAAGTATTTAATCATTAGAGCCCAAGGCCCATCTTTTGATAATTACCATTTAATTAGCACACATCAAAGCCCAACCCCAAAGGTGAGCCCAAATTCATTCTCCAAGTCCAATACTCCAATTACTTTCTAATAAGGACAAAGCCTTATAAAGTGTTGAAGTGTTTTGGGAATGACCAATGTGGGACAAATGAAATTTGCACTCAAACTTCATGATTTCCAACAGGGGTAAGCGCTAAGAAATTAAAGCATGTTAGCTTAATTAGTTAATTACCAGATAGATATTGTTAATTAAACGAGTTTGTGTGCCCTATTGCATTATTTAAAGATGTCACATTTGTGTTAATATTTGATTTGAATACATGTGATGCAGGATCGTCAAAACGCCACTCATGTCATTGCAAATTTGCAAAGGCAAAAGGTTCAGTCGCGTATAATCGCATTAGAGTATTTGGAGAATAATATTGATATTATGGATATTTTGATAAAAGGGTAAGAACGCAATGTACGTAATGAAGTTCATAAAATGTAAATAGCCAATATTGGAATTAAAATATTAACGAACGGTTTGGTTTGATTTGGTTTAGCTATGAAGACAGTAGTGATATTGCTTTATCTTATGGTGCAATTACAAGGGAATGCATTCGTCATCAGAATATTGCAAGGTGATTAACATTTTGCTTCGTAGTTATAGTCTTAGAATTTAATTTCTTTTTAAATGAGCTTGGATATCATATCATAGTATAAATCATTTATTGGCTAATGTCACAGATATGTACTAGAATCAGACCACATGAAGGAGTTTTTTTATTACATTCAAACTCCAAATTTCGACATAGCATCAGATGCTGCAGCTACTTTCAAGGTTCGATCAATTTCAAACGCTTATCGAATTTTAATGAATGGTCATTGTTATGCTTAAAATTCATTTCACTAGCTTGATCATTAACTCATCGTCATACTTTGAACAGGAGCTTATGACTAGGCACAAATCAACTGTTGCTGAATTCCTTTCTAAGAACTATGAGTGGGTAAGATTCATACAATCTTCATGAAATTTTTTGGTTATTTCAAGCTATTGGTACTTCATTTTTTTACTTTTTACATTTTCTATGTTCAGTAGAATGATCTCTATTAATATATGAATTATTAATTATCTTCTCTTGTATCCAGTTTTTCCATGAGTACAATTCACAGTTGTTGGAGTCTCCCAATTATATTACCAAACGCAAGGCTATCAAGGTAATAAAATTTACAAATAATTTTTCAGACGACTTTCTTGGATAAACCATTCAATTTGTTCCTCTATGTTATTTTCGTCTTGAGAACCAATTTATGTGTTCATCAATTGTTGTTATTGATATGCATGTCGTAATTTTGTTTCAGTTGTTAGGAGATATGTTATTGGATCGTACAAACTCCGATGTAATGGTTCGATATGTGTGCTCTCTACATAACATGATCGTCCTAATGAACCTTCTCAGGGTATCGAATCTCTCTTTCTCACGAGAATTTTGAATTCATCTCTGCATCACTTATTTAATTCATTTATGCGTTTTTTATGTTTGCAGGATCCAAAGAAGACAATCAAGTTAGAAACCTTTCAGGTCTTCAAGGTTTGTTCAGAACATCAACTTTTAACCTTTTAGTATTATAAATATTTTAAGTGTAAATAATTTCTTGTTTTGTTAATGGCAGCTCTTTGTTGCAAACCAAAATAAGCCTCCTGAGATTGCTAATGTACTTGTCAAAAATCGAACCAAGCTTATTCGTTTCTTTAACGACTTCACCATTGAGAAAGGTAGGATTTCTTTGTTTCGATTCAAAATCTACTCCTTGCTGTTCATCTCTTTTTTTAACTCATTTTTTTTAATAAAAATCAAACTACAATTTTCTGCAGAGGATGAGCAGTTTGAAGCAAACAAAGCTCAAGTTATTAATGAGATTTCTGTTCTTAAACTCAAACCAAGCAATCCCAAGATGTCATCGGTCTTCAGCTTTAGAACCAATTGTGCGATTCAATGTTAAAATTGTACAGTTGAGCTATAGGCCTCGTTTGAGAACTCGATTTGAAAAGAGAAGTTGAATTACTCTACCACTGATCAATTAAAGTTTTGTTGTCATATATCACCTACAGCTTAACTCCGTCTATTATTCTATGCACTTGACTCTTTTTTAAGCATATTTTGGCGTGCGTCAAAATATCTTTACGGTTTTTTTTTAAGGGTCACGATCATTCAATTTTCCAAACAAAAATATCTAGAAGGTTGAGGTGGTGATGTGACTCAAATTTTCTTTTCACACAGAAAACTGCATATAGGACCTATAATTTCATATTGTATTATATTCTATATTCAAGTGTAAACAGAAGATGTATCCCAATATCTTCTTTAAAATTCTAATAAAAGTATACTTGTTTTCAATTTTGCATGAGAATTTTCATGCGCTGCATTCATTCCCTTTTTATTCTTTCTTGCTTAAATATGTTAGACTATTGTTTTCTATGTGATGTTGAAAACGAAGGCCTTCTGTTTTGGCTCAAAAAACCAAAATTTAGGTTTGGAAGTTTCATATTTTTTTGTTATGTTGGGAAGGTAGTGTTCATATGTTTGATATTTGTATGATATAAAGATTTAAATTTTTGTTTTTGTTATTCTTTTAATCAAGTAGAGGCCTACACAAACTTAATCATAAGCTCATTTAGCGACAAAATTAATGAGACATAAACTATAATGCCACATCCTTGTTCAAAATCAGTTATACAAACAGTCTAACTCAGTTTATCTAAACTACCTATAAATGAAATTTTCTTTGTCAATCAAAATAGGGTGAAGCATGTGTTTTAATATCCTAGTGGATAGTGTGTTGCGTTTTCAACCATGTGTTCCAGGTTCGAAACTCCCCCTCTTCTACATTATTGTTTTAGTTTCAAATCCTTCCCCCTATCCTTACTAATAATAAATTTAAAAAAAAAAACCAAAAAATGGTGAAAAGATCAAATTAATTCTGTTAATAAAACTAAAGAAAAATAACCAAAATAAAAATTATGGGCAATATAGTAAATTAAATATAAAACAATTTAATTGTTTTAGTTCAAAGCCTCAGAACTAAGTAACCATATTGGTTGACCCCCTTTTCTCTTCCACGGTTTTGCCCGAAATTAAAAAAAATTTAATGACAAAATAGTTATTCAGAAATTGTCGATAAAGATAAGAACAACCTCTTCAGCAACGAAAAATTGTTTGAAGTTGTCACCAAAAAGCTTTACCAACCATTTTATATTTTCTCTCTCTATAAAATTTTATTTTCAAAATTTTAATAAGCACATGCATAGGTTTACAATTGCTAGTTTGAAATTACTTAATCTCTACTAATTAATAAAACCCTCTTTGTCAACCAAAAGAGGGTGAAAAGACAAATTAGTCTTCTATCACACAAAAAAAAAGATGGGCAATAATGTAATTTCACATGTCCAAATTTTACAGTTTTTTATTGAAGCCTCACCTACATGTGATGTTAAAATACCTCTAATATTAAAAAAAAAAAAAAAAAAACCAAAAACCTCCCACTCCCCCACGTTCTCTCTCTCCCTCTCTTCTTCTCATTTTCTAAAAAAATGTCTTCATACACACAAAGTGTGTGCCCATATGCTAGTGTCCATAATAAATTGTCATCCCAAAAACAATAGACACTGACAAAAGGTCTAAAGTTTCAACTGATTTCCTTCAAAAATCCACGGTTTCAAGAGTGCCATTGGTAGGAGATTTAGTTTTCAATATGAAATAGCCCTGAATTAAAAGAGGTTTATAAGTTTATATAATATTAAAAAAAAATTGCCTCCTTTTTATTTAGAGTTCTGATTAGCTCACCAGAGAATTTATCAATAATAGCTAAAATTTAACAATCACTTTCATAACACTTTTTATAAAATCTTTCAAATATAACAAAAAATTCACATGAATAGACCTAAATTCCCTCAAAATCCAAAACTCATTTACACAAAAAAACGAAAACATTTGAATAGATCTCATCTGCATCTTTGTTTGAGGAACTATCATCCCGTATGATGCACGGATACTTTACTTTGGTTGCGTATGCCGTATCCGATACTTTTCGGATATGATACTTGCCAGATACTCTCAGATACTCGTCGGATACATATCATGGTTGACATATACACTTTGACTTGACGGATACATGTATCTAAGGGTGGGCACGGTTCGGTTCGGTGCGGTTTTGATTGAAACCAAAATCGAAACCGAATTTTTTTGCGGTTTGGTTCGGTGCAGTTTTGAAGCCAAAACCGAAATGAAACCAAACCGTTTGGTTTGGTTTGGTTCGGTTCGGTGCGGTTTCAAACAGTTTCGGTTTGATTTTTAAGAAAAAATGTACAATTTGCAATTTAACATATTAATAAGCATTTTCCAATTTGAACATATAAAATTTAAAGTTTTACGTTTAACAATCATTCCTACAACATCAAAAAGTTTGATTAGAACAATTGCTACTGCGCATGTATTGCAACAACAGCAATAGGAAAAAGACATAAAACCAAAATGAAACCAAACCGTTTGGTTCTGTTCGGTGCGGTTTCAAACGATTTCGGTTTGGTTTTTAAGAAAAAAATGTACGATTTGCAATTTAACATATTAATGAGCATTCTCCAATTTGAACATATAAAATTTAAAGTTTTACGTTTAACAATCATTCCTGCAACATCAAAAAGTTTGATTAGAACAACTGCTACTACGCATGCATTGCAACAACAACAATAGGAAAAAGATATTTGTTATGTAAACAATTAGCATGTTGCATGCAGTTGTGATGTTAAAACATGTTTGTGCAACAAAAGGGTGTCCTGTACAAGGTATAATATAAAACAAGTTGAATAACTTTCAATTCATTAAACGTGAGTGAAACTTTCATACTAGAATATGTGATATCATGCTTCAAATTAGGGCTGGAAAAAAATCCCAAAAATCCCGAACCATACAGAAAAATTCCCGATCCCAAACCGAAAAAATCCCAAACCAAAAATCCCAAAAAATTTGGTACTAA
Organism: Cotoneaster glaucophyllus; assembly: GCA_036320875.1. Lineage (NCBI taxonomy): Eukaryota > Viridiplantae > Streptophyta > Magnoliopsida > Rosales > Rosaceae > Cotoneaster > Cotoneaster glaucophyllus. The sequence goes on from CM070068.1 coordinate 7,311,946, forward strand.
TCTCAAACCGATCCCGAACCGTTCGGTACGGGAATCGGTCTCATATTTTTCTTTGTTCGGGAATCCCAAACCGATATATATATATATACATATATATTATTTAATTAACCATTCCTCTGCCCAATAACCCTTGGGAATCCAAACCGATATATACATATATATATATATATATATATTATTTAATCAACCATTCCTCTGCCCGATAACTTTGATCAACCATTCCTTTGCCCGATGACCTTTCTTCACTGCCTTTTCCTTTTTTTATTCTTTCTTTATCTCATGACTCATTGTTTGCCATCTTCACTAACCTTTCTTCTTTATTTCTTGATAACTCGCACTCTCATCCCACAGACAGCCACACATTCTCTCTCTCTCTCTCTCTCTCTCTCTCTCCCTCCACCGACTCCCTCAAATGCAGAAGCAAGCTTAAGCCTCCAAATGCTTTCTCAATCTTCAAAAGCAGCCACCCCCGCAACCTGCTCTTCCCAAAACACCATACCCATTGCAGCATTCGTCTGAGGAACCCAATCGTTCTTCCAAGACATCAGATCCATCGCTCAAGCCTGCAAAGTAGAGTAGCCCTCTGATGGTGATTTCGTTTGGCAAGACATGGAAAAGCTCACACATCGACGATGGTAGATACCTGATTTTGTTCGATGCACTTCGCAAAGCCCTCTGACTCCCGAAGGCAGCAAAGACAAGCCCAGGAATGAGAGGAATGGAGATGGGGGTGGGAAGGTGGACGAATCTAAGATGAGGTATGGTCGTGCGGGCTGGCAGGGAAGGTGGGAGGTCGATGATCCCGAACCATACCAAAATCCCGAAAAAAATTCGGGAATCCCGAAAATCGGGAATACCTTCATTTCAGTTCGGTTTTGGTTTTCAAAACTCTGTCCCAAAAAAAAATTGGTTTGGGATTTGGGATCCCATTTTCGGTTTGGGATCCCATACCGAACCAGCCCTACTTCAAATGAGTGGACTTCATTACATCATTGTTCGACTCTTGATAACAAGATTAGTCCACCCTTGAACATATATATATGTGTGTGTGTGATGGTATAAAATAACAAAGGTCCTTCAAGTTAATGAACGAAAGAAAGTGATGAATGATGATATTCTAGTGTGGTTGAGTTCATACTAAGTGTATGGATTCTAACAAACAACCAATTAAAACGTGAAATCTAATATGGACATTTAATTAAATGTTTATTAATATTTGCAGTGCAGTTCGGTTTGGTTTCGGTACAGGTTTTCAAAAGCCAATACCGAAACCAAACCGTTTCCTACGTTGCGGTTCGGTTTCAAAACCGAAACCGTTTCAAAATCACAAAACCAAACCGTTCGGTGCGGTTGGATTTGGTTTGTGTTTCGGTTTTGATTTTCGGTTTCAAGTGCCCACCCCTAACGTATCCACATTTGGGATACAAGTATCATGCTTTTAGAATACTTGTACACTATCAAATAAGAAATTAAAAAGAAAAAAATTAAAGCTTTATTTGGAATCAGTGAACATGAATTATGAAGAGCCAACCTCTAATTGAAACTACGAATACAATTGTCACCCTTCTTTTATATATGCCAAGGGAATTAGATTTCCAACTTTTCTTCTCCAACAAATCAAATGAACTTGAATTTGGATGATCTCGTGTTATCAAAATATGTTCTAAATTATATATTTTTATTTTATCAAAATATGTTCTAAATTACATATTTTTATCTTTGTTTATTATTATATAATTTTAATTGATGTATCTATCGCATATGGTATCCTTCTTTTTAGAGATTTTTCATATTATCGTGTTGTATCGCCGTATCGTATCCGTGTTTCACAGATGATCCCCAAATTTCGACCTCTTTTTTATGTTAAGTTGGGCAATTTGGGGAGCTAGGAACTCAAGGTTTTCAAATGGAAAGATGGAAGCCCCGAACATCCTTGTATTGGTCTGATTTTGTCCGCAGCAACTCAGACTCCTTTAAGCCTGACCCTCTACTCTTCATTTCCGTCTCAGCTTTGGACTCCGAATTCTCATTGGCATCAAAATTTCGGTCGGTAGTTTCTTGTACAGATCCTAACATTTTTGCTCGCGTTGTTTCTTGTACTCCTCTCAAGTCTTTCTTTTCTTCTCTTCTTGGTGACATGGAGTTTCTCAATTTCATTCGAGGACTACTTTTTGTTTCCAATTTACAGTTGGTTTGACATCACGAAATGTGCCTCTTATTTTCCTTAATTCTGATCTAATAGGGTGTTCTCTTATGTTTAGTTGGTTTTAATTATAAGGGTATTTGGATCTGTTTAAGTGGTTTTTCTGCTATATTTGAAAGAATTTATAAAAATACCATTTATGAAATTAAGTGTTAAATTTTGGCTATTATTGATAAATTCACACCTTACTAGGTAGCGAGCATTAACACCCTTTTTAAACTGTGTAACGTGTCATTGACTTAACCATGGTTAACTAATTTTATTATTATACATAACAAAATAATTTAGTAATATAGAATTACCAAAATGCATATAATAAAATTACGAAAACAACCTTAAGTTCTTACTCTCCAACTTTTTTTGAAACTACTCCATCCCTTCAACAAATTTTGAAACCCTTCCTAATTTTATCAAAGCTTAGTAGTTCAATGACAAAAAGAACAACCACACCACCACCACTGTCATGGTTGCTTGCCACTTGCGCCGCGGTCGCAAACAACCACAACTACTGCCATGGTTGCTTGCCACTTGCGTCGCAGCCGCAAACAACCACAACTACTGCCGCGACCATGGCTACATCAAAATTTCCTTTTGATTTTAGTTTTTTTTTTTTTTTCAAAAGATTATGAAATAAAAGAAAAGGATTTCAGAAGGGTAAAAATACAACATAAAAAATGAAAAAATTCAACATAATTCCCCAAGAGTAAGAATCAGAATATGCGATTACTTATTCATGGGGGTCCCTACATGGGTAACCCTTCAAATGTTTCACACTAATAATAAATCAACATTAATCTCAGGTACAGTAAAAACAAACCAAATTATGGTAAAAAAAAAATAAATGAAAAAAAAAAAAAAAAAAAAAAGAAAGGCCAATCCCTTACCAGAACCCACAACTTGGCCTGGAGATTGTACAGATAAAATTCTAGAGGGAAAAAAAATATGTATCAGTCTCTCTCTTTTGATTTTTTTGGTTTTTCCTCTTTTTCTTTCGAGTATCGTCGCCTCACCGGAGATGCATGACACACTTCTGACTATATCCCGCAATCTGGTTTTACATCTCACTCAAAGACCGAAACAAAAAACCTAAAATCGTAACTCAAAACTCACAGAATTAACACAAAATCCATTTTTTAACTTCTAACTCTAAATTTAACTTCTTCAAAACAGCCACTCCCAGTTAGCTCTTACTAACCAAATTTCTCTTACTGTAATATACCAATGGCGGTGGTGTGCAAAATTCACAATTCACCTGCTTCATTATCTTCACCTACAGTGTCGTGATATCTGAAATGACGATCCTAGGCAGCAATTCCTGAAAAACAATAGGAACGGAACCTGTAAGTGTCGGCAGTCACAAATATTGTTAATTAAGTGAGCAACACGCACACAGTCTAACACAAATTGCAAATGTGTTGCCGGTACTCATGGGTACAGCCCAAGAGATATCGAGTAAAACAGTATCCTAAGCAATACAAAATCTCACTAAAAGAATGGGCGCTCGCTCATCTGAGAGATTAAGCTACGTAAATAATAACAACATGCTTTATCGTTTAGAACTGTTGCAAGATTCCAGCAAACAAGCAATATGCAGCCATCATAATCTAAGCTGTTAATTGTTGACTGATGGAAACACTGCACAATTAATCTGAGCTCAAATCTGAAGAGACAAGGATCAAAAAATGATACTTTCAGTGATAGCCTATTCTACGTCCCTTGTTTATCTCTCCGTTGTTACTTTGACACGCTCCTAATTGCAGCAGTTGAACATCCATAAGACAGTCACTTTTTAGCCCAACTACATCTTCCTTCTCCATAATTTCATGCCTTGATTAGTGATTTTATTATTTAAACTGACAGACAGAGTTTAAGGGTTGTTTACGGGATAATTGTTGCCAATTAGTGAGAAACACACACAGGCAAGAGAGAAACAAAGAGAGCCTAGCCACATTAAGTTTAACCATGGGCTGAGCTGAATTTGCATTTTATAGACTTAACGATCTTATCATAGACTCCTTTAGATTTCTCTCAGTTTCTTCCTTAAATGCATTTAAAAACAAAAGGTAAAGATAATACTCGTATACTAATCTGCAAGGACCTTGTAGCTCAAGTTGTTAGAAGCATTTATCCCAACACCTTAGGTCTTGAGCTCAATTGCCCCCTCCCTAAATAACGCTTGTATAAAAACAATAAACTTCTATGCACCATTGAGTATACTTTATGTGGGCCAAGGTGTAGGAAAACGAAAGCTCCTACTTTAAAAAGCATGCCTTCAAGCTCAAATTATGGACATTAAAGCCACTTTACTAGTGAAGATAACCTAGAACGGAGAAGGAAAAGAAGCAACTTTATTATGGCACAGATGCTGGATCTCAGTAAAGACAAGGTGAACAAGTCCTTACAACAACGGATATTTTCAACCATTAAGAGCTAGGGATTGCACAATAGAGAGACAAGCAATGCAGCAGACTTAAACGGAAAAACACAATTTTATACATTTTTCTCATATGAAAGAAAAACAAAACATTTATGACCCAAAAACGCACATGCCTACAGAGAAAAAGAATGAACTTAAAACTCTGGTGAAAAAATTGAAAAAACAAATAAACTCAATGTAATGGAATGAGACTATGAGAGGTACACTGTCAAAAATAGTCATATGCCTTTCAGAATACCCATTTGGAACCATCACCCCCTTAATTACTAAGATGTTGATAATCATATTTAGTTAAGCATCAAAGGTCATTAACCAGTTACAACCTCCACCAACAACACCAACAAAATCCAAATAAACTGAGTTGACCTATACAACAAATTGAAAGTCTTTTCCATTAATGTCTAAGCCCATCCCAAACTTGCCAAAAATACCTAATAAACCTAGGACTCCAAAGCAATACACTTCCCGACCAGAACAAACAACTGGCTTCCAAACCCTCCATATGGAAGATATAGGAAAGCTAAAAACTACCGTCTATGTATAATAATAATAAGACAATTAAACAGATGTGTGTGGAAAACAAGCTAGAGGAATTTTGATAAGTCCAACCTTCAGATGAGCAATTTCATGATTTACTCAATCTACCGAACCGCTAACTAGACAGCTACCTAATCCAACTGCACTATACAGCAGAAGCTGCAGAACCATGAGCTTAACAATTTCTACAGAACAAGATGAACAATAACCAAAAAATCACACGCTGTTCAGCAGCGTTCCTCTCTTGGATGGTATGCTAAACTAAATTTAATCCCGTACTACAGTAATCAGCTCCATGGAACATCAGCTAGAGAAAAAAATAGATTTCATGAACCTATTGTTTGGGATGCAACAATTCAAATCAGTTAAATCTTGTGGATCCAGTGCAGCATAGCCAGCCAAATAAGCAAGCTCAAGAAAGTATTGAGGTTATATGTAGACATCCATATGAATTACTAGAAAAAACAAAGTTCCCCGTATTTCGAAAAAACAATTAAAGAGAACAAATAAAAAAGATGAAAAATATAAGTTACGTCAGATATAGATTAAGTGCCTCATACCTGTATTTGGCTGTCTCTTATTAACACTATAACCACCAACATAACCAGGAGAACTTTTAGCTGAAACATCAGAGGCGGCACTGCCAAACCCATAACCAAAGGGACCAGGTCCATCTCGATCAGAATTTGATGATCTCCAAGTAGGGTCTCCATAAACTGAATTACTACTGTAAAAGTCAGCCAAGGAACCATCAAAACCACCACCATTTGATGCAGCAAATGAAGATGTAGGGGCCACACTTGCACCACTGTTTCTTCCATACCCTCCAGTTCCCAGACCGTAACTGTTATCCCCCACTCCATAACCAAGATTCCTGCTATTGTTAGTAACATTAGTTCCTCCGCCTTGAGCTGACATTGCTGAAGAAGGCCAATTAGCTCCAGAATTTCCAAACGTACTTCCTCCAATGGTCCCACTTCCTGATCCGATGTAGGCATTGCCATTTGTGGAGTTTGTTCCATAATTAAGACCACCCCCATTCCCCCACAAGTTCTGAGTCACTGAGCTGAAAAACGAAGATGTGTTTCCTCCATTATTGCCATCATACCCAATGGGGCTGCTAAACCTATTTGAAACATTGATATAATAAGGATTCAAACCCCGCCCGTAGCTCATAGTACTATTAAAGTTTGCATTTCCACCAAATCCTGGGCTCAACCCTGGCTCATAATTGATACCAATTCCATAACCAGAACCATATGGAGGAAATCCACTTCGACCACCTGCAACTGGACTGTATCTACCAAGTCCATAGCCTCCAACTGTACTTGGATTATACCCCTGAGTGTAGCCATTGAGGAAGCTATTGACCCGACTCAGACCATAGTTGTATCCTCCAAGAGGGCTGCGACTGGGACCAGGTGATAACTCCTTCGGAACTGCTCGCTTGACCTCAACCATTTTCCCATTCAGTTCATGAAATGTCTGAAGCAAAACCTTGTCCACTGCCTCCTCTGAATCATAAGTGATGAATCCAAAGCCTCTCGGCCTCTGGGTGTTGTGATCATACATCACCACAACATCCGTGATTGTTCCAAACTGTTCAAAGTACTTCTTGAAGTCACTCTCCGTGACAGTTGATGCTAAACCTCCAACAAAAATCTTTCTTGTGCGACCTGGACCTGGAGAACCCTGGATGCTGCCACTGCTTCTACCCAAAATATTCTGGTCATCCCTGGGAACAGCCTTTTTTGCCTCAACCTGAGAATAGAGAATGCAATAGTAAAAACGAAGATCAAATTATACAAGCTCCGTGTATTAATTTAACAGAGTACAAGTGTAGAGCAAAGTAATGCATCAACTAAACTGACCACAGAAGAAAGATAAAATACTGAGAACAGTGGTTTACTCTAGCTGAATTTGAAATTAGTTTAACACAGAACCATAGGAAATGAATTTGTGCAGTTACATTTTCAAACTCCCAACTGTAACAGGGAGACGAATTTGCTTCGCAATCTAAGTGATCCAGAAGGAAAAGCTTGTAAACATAAAAGAAATCATTTTGATTACCATCCTTCCACCGATGTTGTGCTTCTCCATTATGACATTGTCCGCCACAGCTGGGTCAGAAAAAACTACAAAACCAAAACCACGAGCACGGCCTGTGGTCCGATCCTTCATGATCACAGCTTCTACCACCTCCCCGAAGCTGCTGAAATACTCTTTCAGCCGCTCCTCATTTGTATCCCAAGATATGCCGCCGATAAACAACTTACCACTGTCGGATTGCATTTTCTCTACAAGCCACAAGCACGTCATCAATTCAAGCTCGCCAAAAATCATAAATCAAACCCAAAAATGCAAACTTTAAATTAAAATATCAATCCCAACCCGGCAAAGATGGAGCATTTTACAATGGATCCGATATTAATTATACAATATAAACAAAAGTAAACCGATTCCGAAAAAACAAAATGCACACAATATCCAATACAATCCAACATCAACGCCCGCAGCTCAAAGCCTGTATTTTTTTTTATCAATCCACCTAACTAGAACCAAATGCAGAAAATAGATACCCAACCAAACTAAAAAGAATAGTACCTTATTTTTGAAATCCTAAGAACACAGATTGTAATCCGATTCAAAAACAAGTATTCCTGGATTCAATTTAGAAACATCCGATCCTTCACCGATTAAATACTGGACCCAGAATTAAGCACACCTACCAGAAGAAGAAAGGAGAAAGAAAAAAATAAACCGGAGAAAATTTTCAATCAGAAAAATCACTAGGATCCGAACCCACAATAAATTCAGAAAAAGCAACAAAAACCCAAATCAGATTCCCACCATACCGGCAGATTAATGAAAACCCAGATGCCAAATCCTGCAGAAAATTAAGATCTGAGAGGAGGTGCTATAAAAATAAGAACAGAGGGCGTGTTCAACCTCCTCTCCATATATCCCTCCTCCAATCCTTTTGTTTGTTCTTTCAATGGTGATTAACAAATGCAAATTCAGTTATCAAACAGATGAGTATTACCAGATTAAAAAATGTGTCTTTCTAGAGAGAGAAGGAGAGGTTTGGGAGAGAGAAAGGGAGGACATTGATGGTCTGTGATGGATATATAGGCACTACGGAAATGGGAAGCTCATGATTTTCAGTTTTTCTCTTTTTTTCTATTTCTTTAGGCTTTTTTTTATTTTGTGAACAATTTGATTTGAAAATTTATGGAAATGTGTCAGTGTGAAATTTTGCCCAAATAAAGATAATAAATTTTTGTTCAAAAAAGAAAAAAGATAATAAATTTATCAGAAAATAATGGAAAAATATGATTTTTCTTTTCTCTAGGATGATAAAATGGGAAGGATTACATGTCGTTCCGGTCGCCGTTCATTCCTTTTATAGTTTTTTTGGGCCAAGATCATTCCTGTTATAGTTACTGACAATACGCTGACGTTTTCTAATTTGAAACCACAATAAAGTGGGCCCAATTTCATTCTATAATGAGGCCACAAGGCATGGATTTGGAGGACTTTTTCTAGGCCTCTCTTGATCTGCTGCTGTTGATTTTTAATTACAGATGAATACGTGTCTAATTATAATTTTTAAATTCAATTATTTGGACACGTGTGCGTCACATATTAGGGTTCAGCAGCTGTTGTTATTCTTTTTGCAACGAAGTAGTGTTCTTTTTTTTATACATGCAATATTAGGATGGTATTTGAACAAATGATCTTAAATGCAAGGTGAATGTTGTGATCCAACTGAGTCAGGAGTCTTTGATCTTAGTTTCTTATTGCTGATAATTTTGCTTTCTCAAATAATGACCCTGAATTTTGTACCATATTTTGATTTGCTTTTTGAACTTTCAATCTGGTTCTAAGCCTCTTAATATTTGAAACGTGTTACTTTTCATAGTATTGTCAAATCTATCACATTTTCCCGTAAACTTGAAGGTCATTTTGACTATTCAAGTAGAGAAAACTAACACAAAAATGTTGAAAAGTTTGACGCTTGAAGAGAATTGGGATGTTAAAAAAAAAAAACAGTAAAACTAAGAAGTCTTGAACCAAATTGAAAGTCCACGAGAGACCTCGTTGTTCTAGATGATTGAATTATTGCACGATCAAATTTAACCATAGTAGAGTCTTTGTTATTAGAAAGTGTATTTTTTTATTTTACTTCTTTTGAAGAGAAATCCTAAAGAGACTCTTTCAAAAGTAGGATTCTTCATGGATTTAGTATCACCTCATTTTTTTTGCATAATGTTTTATAATGTTGACATAGAAATTAACGTCAAACTGTGAAGTGGCAGAGAATCAGACTTGATGCTGGAATTAAAATTTGATGAAAATATTAAAATAGACGAAGTGAGCAACATGCATGAAAATATTCAATGAAAATTTTAAAACTACTAAGAGGAATTTATTCTGGCGACTGATTTAGCGTGCGTAATTAACGTGCAACTTCCGAGAGGAATATGTTCTTCACCTCATGAAGGAGTGTGCGTTTGCCAAATGTGCTTGGCTTTCCACCACCCCCACCCCATGGGTTCAACCTTCAACCATTGGACAACGGAAATGGTTCCCAGACATCTCTTTGTCCTTTTTCTGATGACATGCTGGGCTCCGTGAGGCGCAAGGAATGAGATATTGTGGACGGATAGAAATGACTCCTCATACCTACTGGTGCTGGTGGCCAAGGCTTCTGCATTGGTGGCACGAATCTGTGGCGGTCAACTCACAGCCTTTTCACTACCCAATCAATCCCCTGGTTGCTTTCGTTGGTCACCGCCGCCTACGGGTGGCCTGAAAGTGAACATAGATGGATCATGGAACTCGGATCAAAAGATTGGTGGCGTTGGTTTATTGTAAGAGATGCAGCTGCTGAATTTGTCTCGGCGGCCTGCAGGAGTTTCAGGGATGTCTTTTCCCCCTTGCAAGCGGAGGCATGGCGGTTCCCGAAGGTATGGTTTAGGCAGTGGCGAGGGGTTTTCAAAAACTTTGTATTGAGAGTTTTAAAACCATAGTACTCTTCCCACACCTATTTTTACTTCTCACACACCTTTCAATAATCGGTTGTCGGATCAAATAAATTGAAGAAGATCGGTAACCACTTAGTGCTACACTCTAGTGGTATTCATTTTCACTTGTAAGTGAAAGGTCTTAGGTTCAGTTCTCGCCAAAGGCAAATCTGAATTATATTATTGTTAGCCATTTTGAGGTTAAGCCAACCATTTTCTTCCTTAGTATACATAATATCGTTTATTTAAAAAAAAAAAAACCAAAATTGAACAATGATGGGTGAAAAGTAAATTAAAAAATCACAGTATTCAAGTGACCATTTTTTATAATTGATCATTGATGAGATTTTTTTTTTTTTTTTACAAGACAATAATCTCATATAGGTGAATAAGAATTCGAACTCGCATGCAAAAGACAATACTGCTCTGGCGGAGTAGCTTAACCCACACATGCTCAATTCGAAGTTAAATGTTAATTTAGGTGACCCTTATGCTCATAGTTCCAAAATCTCTCACCAACTGAAACGTAAGGGAAAATAATTTAAAGCCTCCATTTGCTTTTAACAAGAGCAAAGAATTTTAAGTTTTAACTTAAGAGGTCACTTTCTGAAACTAAATACAATAAGAAAAGTCTTGGGATGTAAAAAGCTAATTATGAATTATACTTGGTAAGGTTCGTATCATGCATGTTCGTGCTCCCCACGAAAGGGACTTTGCATGATTTGGTCTCTCCACTCGATCGTTACTTTTTTATTGTCATTGTCACAATGTTACTTAATATTATTAACACGTGGACGATATGTTAACAACGTCATTTACTTATATCATACTATGTGAATTGATACTATTACATAGCTGTGTGAGTTGTGAGTATCTTAAAAAATTTCTCGTTGTTGTTCCTTTGAAATTTGTTAATGATTTCTTTTACTTGTCGTGTTTTTAGAATCTACAACTATTCAATGTACTGTCTCTTAATTTTTAATTTTTTTTGTCAAAGTGCTATCTCTTAATTAATATAATGACATTTCTTTTCCTAACGTCGGAAGAGACCTCAAGTTCAAATTCAAACTTCTCCTAATAAGTAATGATAATATAAGAAATAAAACTTCTAACAAATATCATCCGTATATACATATTGACTATGTTACAAGCTTTACAAGGCAAGAGATTAGTAATTTAGTATTTCTTGTGCCAATGGTAGAGAGCTTTCATTAAACAAAGTTGAATCAGACAAATTACTAATTTAATAATTAGTAATTTAGTATGGGCATATTATATCCAAAGTCGATCGATCTATTGGTTAGTTAATGCGCTGATGATGGGATCCGAAGCCATCATACCATCACATGCATGCAAAGTCATCTATGAATCTATAGCACCACTATTTTATAAAAAAATTTAACATATTTTTTTGTAAAGTTCACTCCATAATGTATTTTAACGATCAAAACATTTATCTTGTAAGTCTTTTCTCAAAGATCATATCTACCAAAAATCACCTAAATTAGAAGCCATATGACTATTGGATTAAGAGTTTGAGATTTTTTTGTAGATCCGTATTTGTGCATTTTGTTCACTACAAATTGATGCTTTAATGGTTTTAAATTTTTCAACTTTTTCGTAAGAATAATCTATGAGTGATGTTTTAAAAGATAGAAAATTATAATCGTTAAAATAAATTACGAAATGCGCCCTACAAAACGTGTGTCAAAAGTTGTGAAAAAAAAATTTTGTGTTGTGAATTTGCCATGTACACACACACACTTCTATATATACTACTTTGTACTTGAAAGAGGAATGCATATGCCCTAAGCTTGTGTAGTCCCCTTGATTCAAATTTATAATTAATAATTTAATCATGCATTATCTTAATTATTAATTAATGTTGTACTTCAAGCTCCATATCCAGTTATCCATGGAAATAACTGCAAGAACTTTGTATTTATTTTCTTTTTATAATTTTCAATTTTCTCAATCTTCTTGGGCTTTCTTCCTCCTGAAACTAAAACCCGCTCTGACCATTTCGACCAACTGAATCTTCGGTTCTTGAAGTGACCTTTCAGGTACTACAACCCCGCCCAGTGGAGGAGCCAGGAATCACTCTCAAGAGGAACTTTTTATTAGCATGAAAAATGTAAGGATATGCTATCTACACATCTGTTTTTACTTGCCACATATCTTTGTTAAAATTTCTGTACTTTGATCTTCTTTAATTCATTCCATTCGAAGACCAAAAATTGATGGGTGCGTGAGAAGTAAAAAGGAATGTCGATAGCACACCCAAAATTATCAACCAAGAGTAATGGAGCGTTAAACATCTTATGAAAAATTTAGTATTTAGATGATTATATCATAAAAACATAACTTGTGTACGAGTTTTAATAAAAGAGAAAAGATCAAAAATTTAAGTTCATACTTTTCCTTTGAACAATATTGAATCTTCTTCTAAATGAATTTCCCTTTCAAAATTATTACATGAACTCAACTAAAAGGAATTAATTTTTATATGACAAAACAGAAGGCTAATTATTTTGAAAGCTAATTATAAGTTTTATGGACCACAATAGAGGTTTAAGTTATAAAAAAATAAAAAATAAAAATAAAAAATAAAAAAAAAAAAAGCTGTTAACGTCAATGATTTTCTAACCCAAGGCCCCATGCAACTTTCAAAGTTCACTTACCAATGCACTACAAGCTATAGGCCATTCCTAACCTCCAAGTGGCTCCGTCGGCTCCGTCACTGACCCCGCCTCCATTGGAACTACGTTCAACGGCAATCAATCCAACCGGAAGGATATCATCGCTCTTTGCACAGTTATAACGGGAGTGTGGCAGTTTATAACCAGTTATAGCCCATGAATGCAAACAAGACCTCTTGCTTTCAAGTTTCAAACATATCCGCAGAATAGCTAAGAGCACCACATTCAATCATAAATGGCAACCTGGGCCAAACATTCAAAACCATCAGAAGAATTGATTTTCCGTCAGCAGGAACAACTCTGGTCATCCTTTGCTACCATGTTTTTTCTTTATGTGTTTAACAGCAATAGTTTTACTAACAAACCGGCAGGCGAAAAGAAATAAGTAAACTAAAGAAGGGTGAAAATAGATAGAAAATCAGTAAACCAGCAAAACTTATCTTCAAAGTGTTATTGAACGTGAATTCCAGCCCTAAAATTTTAGTGCAGCCCCGTTCAGTAAGGTTAACTTCCATGATACGGTAGAGTCTAAGCAAGATTATAGGCCTACCAAGCACTAGCAAAAGAGTTGATGTTGACCGTGAAGTAGACAATTGGCATGAACAAATAGGCCCTTGACGGCTAGGTATGAGTCACGAAGCTACCCATTTGCAGCAGCTCCTCATGCTTGTTCTTTGTCACATGTACATCCAACGTCACGTGTCATATATGACAGGAAATTTGTTATAAATTGACGGATGGAGCTCCATCACTGAATGCATAAAATTAACCAAAGCACTTTTAAATTTTTTCTCCTCCAGAACATTTAAATTCACACTATTTGTGGATCTTGAAGAAATAGTCAAAAACTAATTGTCGTAATCATCAAAGAGAAACTTTGGCAGGGAGAGTTGATACCCACAAATTGACAGACCTCTAAGCTCTTTACGGTTCTTATCAAGTATCAGGCCCCTTTTGACAACACAATACTATTGGAAAATAACTGATTTGAAAGTTATAGCGATAGTCTGAGCCACTCCAATGTCATAAAGTGAGTCAGAACATTAAAAACAGTATTTCCGTTGAAATTCCAAGAATCAAGATGTAGGCCGCACAGACCAACTAAATCCTGTGCACATATGCAGATTTCATATAGATAATTCTACTCACCTCTTTGAAGATTTCACTATGAGAAGTCTCCTGAAAGCCCTGCATCAACCATATGTGAGTTTAGTGAACCGCCAGGAAAATAAGCGCGAAAATGCAAGTGAAATATGAGAAGCCAATATTGCAAGATAAATTGCACGAGTTTGTGATAAGAGAAAATAAGAAAGAGTGAGTCACAGACCAATTTCCGAAACAAGCTAAGAGACGCTCCATTTTGTTCCCCAATTTTGGCACGGAAGGTGTGGATTCCCAAATTTTCAATTGCAAAGGCCATCATCATTAAGGCGGATTCCTTCCCAAGTCCTTTACCACGACTATGCTAGCAAGAGATAATATTGAAAAATTACATTATAGCATACATATACTGTTCCTAAAGTGAAAACAAGTGAGGAGTATAAACCTTTTGGCGCTGGAAAATGCTTCAAATGAACAAGCACATATACATTTAAGAAGAAAGAAAAGAAAAGCATATTGGCACTAACGCAAGCACTTCTGCCTCTTTACCATCAGAAGAAAGTAAAGGAAGATACCTTTTGGGTTCAGCAATCATTATTTCAATCTCTCCCATGTGTGGATCATCCAGATCATTCATATATAAGTTCACATCACCTATCATGGCTGCAAAGGGCATACTATTACTCACTCATAAATCATAACACACAAAGAAAGTCCCTTAAAAATATGATCTTTATCGAAGTTTCTCTGAAAGCTTCAATTAAGAAAAACTGATCACAAAAACACAAGCAATATCCTGTAAACTGATATAACTTAACAGTTCCCAAGTTTACTTGCTGAAAAGTAACAACCTTCTCATGATTTCATTCAAAACCATCCAACCAACCGTTCTTAAGTAATCATTTGAATGTCTCCATAATTTATCTCAGCAACCAAACAGAAGGTAATTTTGTGAAGAAAGACTGTTAATTTGGCTAACCTTCCACATGGGGCTCTCCATGGCTGAACTCTCCCACAACCAATTGCTTATCCAATACAATGAAAGTCTGCTCTGCAAAAACCATTTTAACTCTTCAATCATTCACCAAACCACTAATACAATCACACAAAAAAACCCTCAATCATTTGTCAAAACTAAATTGAAGCCTTTTTATAATTTTCCTGAAAGATCAAACCTTCAATATCAGATTCCACAATTACCACCTTTTTGTCAAACCCAGTTCAGTTTTTGTTATGAAAAAGCAAAGGAATCTACCAAAACCCACACAAACACATGTAAGAGAGAGAAAGATAGTACTGTTGGGGTCTTGGGTCCAGGTGAGCTGCATCAGGTATTCCTGGTCGAGGGTGAGGGGCTCGGAGCCGGTGGCTTGGAGGAGAGCTGGGTCTTTCAGCCACTCGAGGTATTTTTGGCACCAGAATCACTCTCCCTCCCTCAAAGCTCGCTCACTCTTTCTCTCGCTCCATCGCTGGTTCCCTTGCTCTCTCTCTCACGGTCGCACGCACAAACTGACAGTCACAATTATTAACGCCTGACGGCGCCGTTCGGTTGCATGTCAATGATATAAATTAAGGAACCGGATCCCTGGGGTGATATATGCTAAGTTTGCTGAGCATGTCATCCGATCCGTTGAAATTTAATCAAACGATTATAATTATTATAATTTTTAGAGGATCTCTTGTTTGTAACCGTTTGATCAAATTATATTGCTCCGGAGGGAATCTAGTTTCTAAATTCAATGTCACGCTAATAAAAACTTACACGTGATATTGTATTGTATTATATATAGAGGCATCACGACAACGGAGCACTCAAATCACACAAGTTGATACCTAGGTACAAATGAGAAATACACTATCTTAACTAACTTGGTTGCATCATATTTGCTAGATTTTAGTGTTGTGCAACAACACTATTTTACTCTCTAAGTTTAGGAGGTTTTTCAAAATAGATCACATGATTTTAATTTTCTCACATTTTATCATTAAGTTTAAAATCGCAAATTTTTTTATTGTTCTCCATTAAATTGATAACGTGACAGACATGTGACATATTTCTTAATGTAAAAATCTTATTTGCACCATGTGGACTGAAAATGGTCTCTATGGAGTTTCAGTTTTTCCACGGTTGATGTTTTGTAGCCGAAAGCGACAACCAATTGCAATTGATCCGAATGGTTTAAATATAAATTATATGTACGCTTAAAAACAAGTCTCAAATATGTCATGTCATCAACTTAACAAAAGATTAGATGATCAAATTGGCGGAAAGTACAAATTTTTTCGTTTTAAAACTTCAAAATGCAATGTAAGAACATTGAAATCTTGTAATAATTCAAACTAAATCTAAAAGGTCTAAACATAATTAATCCTTTTTAGCACATAAAGAGATAAGTAAAGAAATACTTCTTAAAAATAAATAAAGTGCTGGATATATTTAACCTTTGTTCCCACAAGAATAATTAGCTTGAAATTTCATACTACTTTTTCGTAAAAAGGGGGCGAAAGGAAGAGGGGAGAATTAAAATATCTGGGTTGTGAAACCCTTTGATATAGAAATGGAATGATTGAATATGTAAATTGTGTTTGATAAAAGAGCAATGTAATCAATAGCATGAGGAGTTTGAATTTGCTCACCACCCTCACTTGGTGGTGAGCGTTACTACCTTTTTTAAAAGGCGTTGTGTGTTTGTTGAGTTAGCCGTAATTAATTAATTTAATTTATATATATATATATATATATATATATTATATATTATTAAAATTAGAGAGAAAATAACTTAATAACTAACTTATATTTCTTTCCAAATTTATACAAAACCTTGAGATTTTTCCCTACTCGTATTTTCTCTGCCGCTATAATTTAAAAAATGCTATCAGACTCTAAGTAATTTTTAGTCAAGGCAAGAAAATGAGAGCCAATTGGCAATTCCAATTAGACAAAAGGGATTAACTTTGGCAAGGAATTAGCCAAAAAGAAAACGTCTTTGGCCCTTTGGGGGATGATATGATTAATTGATTAAGCAAATGAAATTAAGTTTGTTAACCATCCAACGCCCAATGCAGATGGTGCTTTAGTGCAGTGATGAAAAACAATAATGTCTACTCATCCTGGTGCAAACTTGATCCCCACCAATCTCCCTCCTCCCTAATATCCAGCGCCCTATATATAATTGTGCCGAAGCTTCTACTTTCTATATTATGATTCCCTTGCTTCAAAGCCAAGCATAATCCTTGCAAATATCTCTTCCATTAAAAAAAACCCCAATAAAATGTGATGACATTTTGGCCCTATATCAACTCGTCACAAAAGACACGTTCACTTCCACATGAACCCTCATTTTCTACTCCACCGAACAAACACTTTGGTTTCCTTAACTTCAAAGCTAAGCACACAAAAAACTATTCAGTACACATATTCCCTCCACAGCCATGATGGTCCATTGCATCAACCACATCATTACCAAACACATAAATGTTAACAAAAGCTTCCCAACCAATTCTACATCCCTCTAGCTCCCATTCCCCTTGATATTCATTTCTTCTTCCCAGCCATCAATATGCTCTTCTTCTTATCCCTCTTCCTTCTCTTTTCCTTTCCCCATGTCACATTTTCTGCCCATTGCACCACCGCCGCCGCCGCCAAAACCTTTCAAAAATGCATCACACTCCCTACCCAACAAGCCTCCATAGCATGGACTTTCCATCGCCACAATGCCACCCTAGACCTTGTTTTCTTTGGTACTTTCATATCTCCTTCTGGGTGGGTTGGGTGGGGCATCAACCCGACCTCCCCGGAAATGACTGGCACACGTGCTCTAATTGCCTTTCCGGACCCTAGCACTGGTCAAATAGTCCTCCTCACTTACCTCTTAGACCCAACCACAAAGCTCCAAAAACGCCCTCTCCTCTCTCGCCCTCTTGACATCCACATTCTCTCCTCGTCCGCCACCCTATACGGCGGGAAATTAGCCACCGTCCACGGCGGTGCTGCAGTCCAAATCTTCGCTACATTAAAACTCACGCCGAACAAGACAAAGCTCCATCACGTGTGGAACCGCGGCCTCTACGTCCAAGGCTACTCACCAACCATACACCCAACCACAGCCAACGACCTTTCATCCATAACGACATTCGATGTCATGTCAGGCACAACGGCCACACGTCACTCCAACATTGGCACACTCAGAACAGTTCATGGCATCATGAACGCCATTGCATGGGGTATCATGCTCCCCGTTGGAGCAGTGCTTGCACGCTACCTCAGGCACATACAATCATTAGGGCCCACATGGTTCTATGTGCACGCTGGGGTCCAACTGTTTGCTTTTTTCCTAGGGACTGTAGGGTTTGCTATTGGGATTAAGCTTGGGGATATGTCACCTGGGGTCCAGTATGGGCTCCACAGAAAGTTAGGGTTTGCAGCATTTTGCTTGGGAGGGCTGCAAACCTTAGCACTATTGTTTAGACCTAAAACTACAACCAAGTTCAGGAAGTACTGGAAATCTTACCACCATTTTGTTGGGTATGCATGTGTGGTGCTGGGTGTGGTGAATGTTTTCCAAGGTTTTGAGGTGATGGGAGAAGGAAGGTCTATTTCTAAACTGGTTTACTGTTTGGGATTGTCCACACTGATTGGGGTTTGTATTGCTTTGGAGGTGAATTCTTGGGTGGTTTTTTGTAGAAAATCAAAGGAGGAGAAGCTGAGGAGGGAAGGTTTAGTTGGAGCGTCTGATAAAGGCAGTGGAATCCTCAGTTGATCAGAGGCATCACGTACTTTAACAAAACGATACTTCTCCGGCCTATGGAAAATTGTCGACCGACGAACAAAATTGTTCTTTGGAAGGTCTATCAGGAGCCCTTTTCTAGCTTTCAAGAACCATATTTATAGCTTCAATTTTGGTTTGCTTTTTTCATGCTTTTGTAGAAGAGGTGAGATCATAGACTAAGTTGTTGTTGATGTTGTTCCATTACCACAGTTTCACTCTAATACTTTACAAGTCGAGTTTTTTACTCCTGGTACTATCCAGGTCTTTCGATCTGGGTTAACAACTATCAAATGCTCAATTTGTTTAGAACAATTCTTAGATTCTTAGGTTGTTTAGAAACAAAACTTTCTTACAGTTTTACTCGATACTTCCTTGGGTTTATGACTCAGGATACTCAATCCACAGAGGAAGCCCAAGCTGCGAAAGAAAGTTGACTATTAAAAGGACGGAAGCCAGCGTCCCACATCGACCAAAACAAAGTTCACAAACTGCTTTATATAGTGTTACTTGATAACAAAGCTTGTCCCTTCGGGGACATCTGATAAAATTGGACCGATACAGAGAATATTAGCATGGCCTCTGCGGAAGGATGACACGCATAAATCGAGAAATGGTCCAAATATACTTTGTCATTTTTACGTAATTTTCCTTTTCTAATTTTAGAAACACTTTTGTTGCCATTTATTCATGACTTCTTTTTGTAATCTTAGAGAAAGTCTATAGTGTTGTTTTGCTCACACTGTTATGTGGTGTTTTTGTAATCAACATTGGGTAATATGGTTAATGTTGTTCCAACCTACATTATATTAATAGTAACAAAATATGATAAATCAAGAAATGGTCTTCATCTTTTTGTCATTCTAGAGATATTTTCCTCTTGTGGTCGAATAGAAAGTTGCGAATGTGACTTTTAATTATTGCTATTAATCTTCGTATTATAATATGAGTAAACAATATAGTCGAAATTATCAAACCTATGATATAATTGTACTGGCCGTTGTCATTATAACTACAATTAATATACATTATAATATGTGGCAAATTTATAACACCATGTTGGAATATGAAGGTTGCTACAAAAAAACTCTCTATGTACATACAATTTTTATTTTTGGACACCTACCATTAAATTTACATATTTCTCTGGACAACCATGTAAACACTTAAAATTAGGGAAAAAAATTTGTCACAGCCACTCAAACCCCCTCCCAAACCTTTTCTTCTTCTGCCTATCCTCATTCTTCTCCAATAACAGCAAATCCCATTCTCCACCCAACCCAGAGCCCATCACCCTCATCAATCTTATCAAAATTGATGGCAAAAGCGGAGATCCATTGCATTAAGAGATTGGAGAGAAACACCCATTTGCGGATCTGAGATGATTGAGAGAGCTCAATAGAGCATGGAATTGGCTGGGATAGAGTTATTTAGGGTTTTTAATGGTAGCGAGGCAGCGAAAGGTTTCTTCCTTTTGAAAGGGAATATTTTTGCTCACTATCAGCAAGCGGTGATGATGTTCAGCATCCTATTTATTATCGTTTGATCAATTTAAACTTCGAGATATGTGTAGTGGATAGACACAAATCTTAAAAGTTAAACTCACCCAACAATAATTAATAGGATGGTAAGCATTATTACCACTTGAGGGTGACGAGCAAAAATGAATCTAGTTAACTTTAACAATGTGATATAATAGTCATTAGAAAATATATATATTTGTGTGTTAGATAAAAAATAGTGTATAAAGAACCACTCAAAAACAAAGAAAACACATTACCTACAATGGATGTAAACATGTTAGTAATAGAACCTTCTTCGAAAAGGCTTAAGGGGTAAGCTACATGATCAATAAATTGATTTTCTTCTCATTGCAACAGAGTCGAAGTAAGGAACCATGGCATGTATGTTTGGAACATATTCCATTTTGAGAGAGTTGAAAACTAAGGGCATGTTTGGTACTCTACTTGAATCCAACTTTTTAAACTCAAAAACAATTTTCAAGTTTTAGGCCTTAAAAACTTGTTTGGTAGGACTATTTTCAAAAACTGAACTCAAGACTAACTAAAAAATATAGTCTATTCTCTAAAAACATAAAAAGTGAGTTTTTAAACTTAAATTCACTATTTTCTTTTCTCTCCCTCCTCCCCTCCCAACTCCAAATCTATCTCTCTCTCTCTCTCTCTCTCTCTCTCTCTCTCTCTCTCTCTTTCTTTCCTCCTCTCTCCTCTTTCTCCCTCTCTTGCGACCCCCTCTTTTTAGATCTCTTTATGTAGTTTAAGTCGTAAGATTTAAAATTTTTAAATCGCAAACCAATCACCTTTTTGAATCTTAAATAAAATTGTTTCCAAGAAATGTTCTTAAGAAATGATTTGAGAAATGATAAAATTTTCAAATAGGATACCAAACAGACCCTAAATGTTTTATACATCTGCCCTTTCAAATTCGTGGCTTCAACTCCAACTGGATGCAAGCTAAGTCCAAACCCATAAAACAAAGCGAAGTTATCAAGCCCAAATTGATGGTATTGGCCCACTGGACCTAATAGTACTCGGCTTGGCAGAAAATTACAAATAAAAATAAATAGAATTGTCAAGAATGGGATTCGAACCCATGCCCTTTCGGACCAGTACCTGAAACTGGCGCCTTAGACCAACTCGGCCATCTTGACGTTATTTGATAAATTTTCCAGTATATAAAATATAACATCATAAAAGAACAACTACTTCAGAACCCACTACTTACTCTTGACAAAAGATTTTTTTCCCAGCCAATGACTAGGTAAAACATTTAAATAATCTTAATCATATTCAATTGTTATCAGAGCAATTCCACCGGAGCACCATTTTCCTGGCACCCAGTCAAAAAACCCTCCTAGGACCCTAGTGGATGCACTCCAGCCCGCCCACTTGCCTGGCACCTAGCCCAAGCCAGGCAACAGCCCAGTCCATTTTTGACAGACCAATGGACCGGCCTATTTGGCTGGCGCGTTAGGTACACTCGTGAGCCAGGGCGAGTAGGGGACAGGGGTGCAGGCGACGGGGCCCGCTGTCAGCCACCTTTTTCTTCACTCGGAAGTGGGCGACGTGGCCCTCTCAGTGCCGTTGGATTTCCAACGGTAAAAAAAATTTGAAATTTCCTTTTAACCTGGACTGTTGGATCACATATCAATTGTCACATCCCGACCCGGGGTCCACCACACCCCGGGCCCGCTCCACCACCGTAGCACGATATTGTCCGCTTTGGGCCCCAACTACGCCCTCACGGTTTTGTTTCTGGGAACTCACACGAGAACTTCCCAGTGGGTCACCCATCATGGGATTGCTCTCGCGCGCTACTCGCTTAACTTCGGAGTTCCCATGGAACCCGAAGCCAGTGAGCTCCCAAAAAGCCTCGTGCTAGGTAGGGATGAGAATATACATATAAGGATCACTCCCCTGGGCAATGTAGGATCTCACATCAACGGTCCACGATTTTTCACCCAAAAAAAAGGCCCAACGGTCAGAATTATGACCGTTGGATTTGAATATTTTTCAAAGCCAAAGGTCTAGATTAATTAATAACATTAAAATTAATTTAAAAATAATTAAAAATACAAAAAAAATTAAAAAAATACAGAATTTTTTTTTTTATAAATACCTAACCCTTATCTTCACCTTACACCACATTTCATTATTTTCTACACTTTCTACACTTCAATATTTTGTACACTTTGAGAGAAAAAAATGAGTTCGTGGAAGAACATTGAAGATGTTACGTTGTGTGAAAGTTGGTATCACGCTACTTATGACCCGATTACGGGTAATGAGATGGATAAGCGAGAAATGTGGAGTAAAATTACGAAAGCGTTTTGCGATGTACATGGAAAAGACGCAAGAACTAGTCAAGGTCTTCAAGGTCGTTGGAAAAAGCTCAACGCATCCTTTACTTGTTGGAAAAACACCATCTCTCATGCTTCCGGTAATCTGCATAGTGGGACAAGTTTAGCGGATCAAGTGACAATATTTTTATTTGTTTATATGCATTCCACCCGCACCAATCGTTTAATTTATTTAATTTCTTATAAAATATATGTCATTTTTATGTACTATTTCTTATGTAATCTTTTAATTTATTTAATTTCTTATGTAATATATGTAATTTATATGCATTCCACCCGCATCAATATTTTAAATGATTTATTTGTGTTACACCCGCATTTTTTAATACCATCTTATCCCACATTTTTATAGACACTACAAGCACAAGCATTCTACAATTCAAAGAACCAGAACAAATCATTCAACAGATGGGATTGTTGGGAAATCGTAAAAGATTCCCCCAAATACAAAATTGTGCCAACCGGTCCAGAAGTTGTCATGCATAGCGTGGGTCTACATAGTTTGCCAGAACTAGACACGGCCTAACAAGAAGCCGACACATTTGAAGACACGGAAGAGGCGCCTGAACAAGTGTCGGAGACCCAACCGACTCGTCATTCCCTTAGGCCTCAAGGTAAAAAAGCATCAAAGAAAAAAGGTAGTTCTTCCAGAAATGACTACACTAAATATATGGAGGAACTTGCTCAGCAAGGTGAACTGACCATGGCGCGGGAAAACACTAGAGATGAGGAAAAAGATGCTGCTATGGCAGCTTTACTACCAGCTACTGAGGCCCGTGATGCGGCGGCTGAGAGACAAAGATAAATACTTAATCGAGAGAACGAGTTGATTAGAGAAGCACTTCATAGAGAAAATGAGATGCTTAGAGAAGAAAGGATGGCTCAAGTAGATCGTGACACTATGAACAAGTCTCTAGTAGGACTGTCTCCGAATTCAAAATATTTTTGGACATCGAAAAAAAAGACGTCGTGCGAATGAGGCGTGCAAGAGATGCTGAAACAAGTGGAGAGGGTTCTAGCTACAGAAATCCTAGCAACGAAGATCCTACCACCACATATCCTAGCTCCACAGACTTTGTATAATTTCGTTTTTATTTGTAGTACTTTATTTAATTTCTTATGTAATTTCTTATTTATTTTTAGAACTATACTTAATTTCTTATGTAATCTTTCTGTAAATTCTTATTTATTTTTAGAACTTTATTTAATTTTTTATGTCATTTTTATGTAATTTCTTATTTATTTTTAGAACTTTATGCAATTTTTATGTCATTTTTATGTAATTTCTTATTTATTTTTAGAACTTTATGCAATTTCAAATTGATTTTTTGTACTTTTTTAAAACACATCAAATAAGATTACATAACTCACCAAATAAACTTTTTAAAAAATAAACACCAAATAAAATTACATAACCTCCACCATATAAACTTAAAAAAAAAAACACACTAAATAAGATTACTTAAAAAAAAATACAATTTATTCTTCAACCACAAGCGTCATTTTAATTATCTTTGCCTTCGTGCAATCTCCATCGGTGCTCAATCAAGTCATTCTGGCAGGTTACGTGCTAGTATGGCTCTTGCACTAAAGTGTACCGCTGAGCGATCAATTCATTGTAACGTCCATCCCGTTCCAACGACTCGTGTTGCACGGGATCTTTGGTATTGTCATGAGCACAGTAGATATGTGTTCGTGAGTTGTTGAACGAATCTGGTTCGTATTCATCGACGACATCATAATCATACTCATCTTCAACAATCATATTGTGGAGAATAATACACGTCATCATGACGGATCGAAGAGCCTCGACATCAAACAATCTAGTTGCAGCCCTGACAATCGCCCAACGAGCTTGTAGGATTCCAAAACAACGCTCGACATCCTTCCTACCCCCGTCTTGACATTTTGCAAAGTGTTTTTCTTTTTCACTGTGGGGATGTGGCACTGTTTTGACAAACGTTGACCACCTTGGGTAAATGCCATCTGCAAGGTAGTATGATCCCTCATACTGAGTACCATTGACCCAATATGTGCATTTCGACGATTTTCCTTGCAGCAGTTTATCGAACACTGGAGATTGGGCAAGGACATTTATGTCATTCTGAGCTCCTGGAACACCAAAACAAGCATGCCAAATCCATGTATCAAAAGAAGCAACCGCTTCCAAAATGATGTTTTTGGCTCATTTTCTGTCGCCATAAGCTCCTTGCCACGCACTTGGACAGTTTTTCCAAGTCCAGTGCATGCAGTCAATGCTTCCAATCATGCCAGGGAAGCCTCGCATCTCACCCTTCCTCAGAATCCTTCGCATGTCTCTTGGCGTGGGTGTCCGGAGGTACTCATTGGTGTAGAGGGCTTCAATTGCAGAGCAAAACCGCATCAAGGACTCCAAAACAGTTGTTTTTCCCATCCTCGAAATCTCATCCACTTGATCTGCAGATGCTCCATATGCAAGCATTCACAAGGCAGCCGTAATTTTTTGCTCGGGAAGAAGACCTAGAACATGAAAAACATCCTTTTTTTCACAAAATATGAATCATGGTTGCAAACAGCACTCATGATTTTGTCGAACAAACATCGTTGCATTCTAAAACGACGTCTAAAAACATGATCAGGGAAAATGCTGTTGGGAATAAAATAATCTTCCAAGAGATCTTTACCTCGTCTTTCCCTTTTTCTATCGAAGTTTGCGGCACGTCTTGGTTTAGCTATCTGACCCACAACTTCCATGACACGGCGGGAATGTGAGGCCCTCTGCCTTCTGTGGTGATCATCCTCATCCTCCTTCCTGAAGAAAGCCTCATCTCCACCTCCATATTCCTGGAGATTGATCAATTCTTCCTGTTGTGCCAACAATCTTTTCTGTTGCTCCTCATATTGTTTTTGCACTCTTCTTGAAGAAGACATTGTAAAAAAAACTCAAGATTTGAAAACGATGAAGAAGGATTTTGAGTTAAAAAGAAGGATTGAGTTTGGTGTGAGGATGGATGTAGAGATGTAGGGTTTATATTGACAAAAAAAGAAAGGATGAGGTTCTGGACAATGCCACGTGGCACTACGTGATTGGTTGAAAATCTTATTGAAATCTTGGCTAAATTATTGCAAACAGGAAGTGACACGTGGCGCGTCGAGATTGGTTGAAAATCTTATCAAAAATCTATCCACAAAATAGTACGTTCGGATAATGAAATCTTATCAAAAATCTATCCACAAAATAGTACGTTCGGATAATGACACGTGGTGTGACAAGATTGGTTGAAAATCTTATCGAAATCTTGGCTAAATTATTGTAAACAGGAAGTGACACGTGGCGTGTCGGGATTGGTTGAAAATCTTAGCGAAAATCTATGCACAAAATAGTACGTTCGGATAATGACACGTGGCGTGACGAGATTGGTTAAAAATCCTATCCGAAATTAAAACTATTTTTTTTATTATTTTATAAAAAAAAATTAATAATATTTGAAATGGGCTGGGTGCCAGCGCATTTTGTAAGGGTGGATATCGTTTGGGCTAGTGCATTTTTAGACTGGGTGCCAACACATTTTTTTTAGAGGTGGAGATGCTTTGGCCTATTACTGTTCATTTGAGTGGATAAATGCGCTGGGTGCTGGCACCCAGTCTTAGGGGTAGAATTGCTCTCAGAGCAACTTGTCGTGAGTTTGCCTAGTGAATCCATGAGTCAAACTTTTCGTATTAAAATGAGGCTCAATAGAGAGAGACGAAAGTCAAACTCTTATCATGAGCATTCAAAAATATCTAAAGACAAACGTTCTATAATCACTTTCAAATAGAAGTTGGGTATCCAGCATTTTTGGCCGCCCATTAGCTTTTCGTATTATTGTTTGGTGGTGTCGAATTTGCATCTTGAATAGTTACCGCAGGCAGTAAAAAGTTGAAAGAGATTGATCACTAATTCAAAAGGCCCTAGTAGTAAAAACTATATGGTCAAAATGGTCAAAATGGTGGCAATCCTCCTCTTTCATCCTTTTTCTGCTTTCAACGTTTTGGCTGCTAATATTCGAGTGACAAAAAGCACAAGGAAGCAAATGAGAGTGGAAGGAAGCAAATGTTGGTCTCTCTTTTGTACAAGATTTTCTCTTTCCTTTTTTATCACTTTCAAAGATTTTCAAACTTAAATCATGGCTTTCTTTGCCTGATCAGTAACCACCAAGACATTCTTCCTTGGTGGAGAGAAGGAGAGCAACTTAGATGTATGCATCACCGTCGTAGGTTTGTAGCATTCCGATTCAATAACTTCATGTCATATAGAGCAACTTAGATGGATTCATTTCATGTTATAATGGCGTTCCAGTCCAACGCCATAATCGCTTGTAGAAAAACTTAGATGAATTTGGTACACGCCATGTCACATTCCGACCCGGGCCCCCATCACATCCCGGGCTCGACTCCTCTTAGCACGATATTGTCCGCTTTGGGCTCTGACCACACCTCACGATTTTGTTTATGGGAACTCACGCGAGCAGAACTTCCCAGTGGGTCACCCATCCTGGGAATGCTCTGACTCATTCTCGCTTAACTTCGGAGTTCATACGGAACCTGAAACCAGTGAGCTCCCAAAATGCCTCTTGCTAATTGGAGGTGAGATGTACATATAAGGCATAGAGGATCCGCTCCCCTGGGCGATGTGGGATCTCACAATCCACCCCCCTTAGGGGCCCGATGTCCTCGTCGGCACACTTCCGACCAGGGATTGGCTCTGATACCAAATTGTCACATCCCGATCTGGGCCCCCATCACATCCTGGGCTCGACTCCGCCATAGCACGATATTGTCCACTTTGGGCTCCGACCACACCCTCACGGTTTTGTTTCTGGGAACTCCCGCGAGCAAAACTTTCCAGTGGGTCACCCATCCTGGGAATACTCTGGCCCATTCTCGCTTAACTTTGGAGTTCCTATGGAACTCGAAACCAGTGAGCTCCCAAAAGGCCTCGTGCTAATTGGAGGTGAGATGTACATATAAGGCATAGAGGATCCACTCCTCTGGACGATGTGGGATCTCATACGCCATGGTGCAGTTGGTCCATCTAAAAGGTTTAATTTTCTACTCATTGTTATTTAGGCTAACTACATTTTATCTCCTCTAAGTTTGGCGGTTTCTCAATCGAATATCCGTGGATCACCAACAATATCGCTTATGCCTCTGAAACCATCCTTCCTTCTCAATGTCTTTCAAAAGTGGTCACGAAGTTTCAATTTTCTACCAAATGCACCTTGAGAATATGAGATTGTATCAAGTCATAACTGAATACGTACTTGACGTTTCTGGGTTGACATGAAAGCCACATTCGCACCAAATAGATACGTATTATAGAGCTAAACTCCACAATCAATGTTTTACGTCCCACGACAACTAATCATACAATTCCATCTCGATGGTGCACTTGTAACTTCTACATCCGCTCAAAAACGAATCTCACATTTACCACATCATCAATTAAATAGAGGATCACACAGTCAAAGCAAAGCAAAGAACCTAAAACATTAAACATAACCACATACCAGAATAAAACTTCACAATTGCTGCATACCAAGTCCTCAAAAGTGTAAAAATCAGAATATGGGATGGCTTATTAGTGGGGTCCCTAACTGGGTAAACCCTTAAACGTTTCACACTAACAAATCAACAGTAATTTCAGGTACAAAAAGAAAATAACAGAATAATGGGAAAAAAAATGAATAAAAAAAAAAAGCATTCCCTGAGCATAACCAATTGCCAGAGATGTTTCAGATGAAAACTCTAGGAAAGAAAAAGAATATATATATCAGTCTATCTTTTCTGTTTTTTTTTTTTTTTTTTTTCGTTTTCGCGTTCTGGGTATCGTCGCCTCACCGGAGATGCATGATACACGTCTGCCTATATCCCGCAATCTGATTTTACATCTCACTCAAAAGACCGAAACAAAAAACCTAAAATCGGTAACTCAAAACTCAAAGCATTAACACAAAATCCATCTTAACTTGTTCTATCTCTCTACTTTTTAGTTCTGCAAACAGGGCACTCCAGTTAGCTCTTCTTACTAACCAAATTTCTTTTACTGACATATATAAACGAGGGCGGTGTGCAAAATTCACAATTCACCTGCTTCACCAGATTATCTTCACCTACAATGTTGTGATATCAGAAACGAACGATGGATCCTAGGCAGCGATTCCTGAAAGAAAACAGTTGGAAAGAGGATTTTAAGCATCAGCAATTGGTAAAGTTTTCAGTTATATATACATATTTGTATTCCGACAAGTTATCATCTATTCATGCATCTGAGAACAAGATATAGAATAAAGGTTAATGTATAATGTTACCAACCGGTTCAACTGATGATGACAAATTCATGGAAATCAGTTTGCACTCAGATATTGATTACAAAAGCTGTGTGGTGAGTAGCAATTAGCCAACTCAAGGGCAAAGCTAAAACTAGAAAGTTTGCCAACAGAGAGCTTATGCTAACAACATGTTTCACCTTTTAGAATTGTTGTAACATTCCAATTTAACAAGCAATATGCCACCGTTATAATCTAAAGAGTGATCGTTCAAAGGTGGCAAGACTCTATAACAATCTGACCTCAAAATTGAAGAGACAATATGGATCACGAAATGAGATAACAATGATTCACTAAATTTCCTATCCCCCTCTTTTTCTGTTAGTTACGTATCTTTGACAAATGCATCCAGAGACAGAAAACCGTACATATTGCCAAATTATATCTTCCCTCTCCACTTCAGAAGCCTACTTAGTGCTTTGTATTTCTTAAACTAACAAACACAGAAAGGTTATGTAAAGGTCGACAGAAAATAAATATTATATTTTCAGTTCAACAAAAAATATATATATATATATATATATTTTTCCAGAGAGAATCATATTTTAACCAGAGACTAGAAAAACTTAATTTTAGACTTCTTTAGATTTCTACATTTCTCTCAGTATCTTCCTTGATTGAATTAAAAGAAATAACAAGCATAAAACTCGGACAACTGTTAAGCAGTATACTTAAGAACGAACTGCCTTGAAGATGAAACTATGAAAACAAAGCCACTATTTCACTAGTAAATGAGAGAACAATGAATCAACGTAATTTGTGAAAAGCACATGCTGGATCTCTGGAAGGACAACGTCAAGAGCTTCATAAAACAAGAAGGATCTACTTGATATTTCAACCATTAAGGGAACATGATTGCACGATCTATAGTCTAAGAGAAAAAAATAATTCATATACTTTTCTTTTCTATGACCCAAAACACATGCGTCAACAGATAAGATGAGAGAGCTCATTCAAAAATCTAGAATGGCCAATAAACAAGAAACAACGTTAAATTCTGCCACAAAAAAAACATGAAAGCAAACAAACACAAGAGAAATTGATGAAAGCTGCCTAATCTTCTTATCAGAAACAAAAGAGCAGAAGTTTCTTTGGAATCATGACTGATGAAACACCCTACCAACACTATAATACAAAATAAAATATGGCTGATTGTATCATCAACCCTGAACAGTCAATACCCATTTGGGACAATTGTCTCCCTAATTCCCAAGAGGTCAATGGTCGTATCTAGTTAAGTAGCGAAGAAGCTCATTGTCCAGCTACAACTTCTACCAACACCAAACAAAAGCCAACTAAAATTGTTTCACCAGTAACATTGAAAGCCTTTTGCTTTTATCTCAAAGTCCCAGTTTTTCTATTCCTCAACTGAACCCGCAAAAAAGCTAATAAGCCTAGGACTCCAAAGCAATACACTCAACACAAATAGCTGGCTTCAAAAGAGTCTTTAAAGATGATGTGATATAGGAAAGTAAAAGCTGCACCTCTGTGGTAACAAATTTATCAGCTAGTATCAATTATCAAGGCTATATATGAAGAATTGCGTGGAAAATAATCTAGAGGACTAAACAAGAAGCAAAGAACCACAGAGGTACTTAGTGTAACAATCACAAGGTAGCAATGTGGTGTCATGTGAGCAGCCATTGAGGAACAAAATGCACTGCGCTCAATGTAACCAACAGGATAAAGGACTTCATAAGTTCAGCTTGATGAACTGGGATGAGTATAACAATCAGATAAGAAATATCATGTTTCACTGGATCTATTGAATTACTACTAGACCAGTCACAAAACTCAATACGCAGCGCAACCAGGAGCTTAACAAGAGCTTTTCCTATTCCAATTTTTTTCGTTAACATAGACCATAACACAGAAAACCTACAAATTTAGGATCAAATCCTGTGTTTGACTGTCCCTAAATAAATTACAATAAAGTTCCCTATCTTCCAAAAAAAATTAAAACTACAAAACATACCCAAAAAATAGATGAAAAAACAGAAGTTGCATAAGATATTAAGTGGCGCTAACCTGTGTTTGACTGTCTCTTATTAACACTATAACCACCAACATAACCAGGAGAACTCATAGATGAAATATCAGAAGCTGCGCCACCAAGCCCATAACCAAAAGGAACAGACCCATCTCGCTCGGAATTTGATGATCTCCAAGTAGGGTCTCCATAAACTGAATTACTACTGTAAAAGTCAGCCAAGGACCCATCGAAACCACCACCATTTGATGCAGCAAATGAAGATGTAGGGGCCACACTTGCACCACTGTTTCTTCCATACCCTCCAGTTCCCAGACCGTAACTGTTATCCCCAACTCCATAACCAAGGTTCCTGCTATTGTTAGAAACATTATTTCCTCCGCCTTGAGCCGGCATTGCTGAAGAAGGCCAATTAGCTCCAGTATTTCCAAATGTACTTCCTCCAATGGTCCCACTTCCTGATCTGATGTAAGCATTAGAATTTGTGGAGTTAAGACCACCACCCCCATCCCCCCACAAGTTTCGAGTCACTGAGGTGAAAAATGAAGATGTGTTTCCTCCATTACCGCCATCATACCCAATGGGATTGCTAAACCTACTTGAATTATTGATATAATAAGGACTCAATCCACCCCGTCCATAGTTCATATTATTACTAGTATTATTATTATTATTATAATTTGCATTCCCTCCAAAACCTGGGCGCAACCCTGGCTCATAATTCATACCCATTCCATAACCAGAACCAAATGGAGGAAATCCACTACGACCACCAGCAACTGGACTGAATCTACCAAGTCCATAGCCTCCACCTGTATTTGGAGTATACCCTTGAGTGTAGCCATTAAGGAAGCTATTGACCCTACTCGGACCGTAGTTGTATCCACCAATAGGGCTGCGACTGGGGCCAGGCGATAACTCTTTGGGAACTGCACGCTTGACCTCAACCATCTTCCCGTTCAGTTCATGAAATGTCTTAAGCAAAACCTTGTCCACTGCCTCTTCTGAATCATAAGTGATGAATCCAAAGCCTCTCGGTCTCTGGGTGTTGTGATCATACATCACCACCACATCTGTGATTGTCCCAAACTGCTCAAAGTACTTCTTGAAGTCACTCTCTGTGACAGTGGATGCTAAACCTCCAACGAAAATTTTTCTTGTGCGGCCTGGACCTGGAGAGCCATGGATGCTGCCACTGCTTCTTCCCAATATGTTTTGGTCATCCCTTGGAACAGCCTTTTTGGCCTCAACCTGAGAATAGAGAACACATCGGTAAAAATGAAGATGAAATGATACAAGCATTACAAATTAATTGATCAGCTCAGAATAATACAGCAATGCATTAACAAAACTGACAGAAGGAAAGATAAAAGAATGAGAAGCATTATTTACTGTTGCTGAATTTGAAATTTAGCTGAACATAGAACCACAGTAAAAATGAATTCCTGCAATTACAATTTCAGACCCATAACTCCTATAAGAAAATGAATTTTCCTTTACATTTTGAGCGATTCAAAACTAAAAGCATAATGATACATGATGAAACACAGTGAACCTAAGAATGTAACTGATGGCTAAAACTGGTTTCAACCAAAAGGAAGTAGTTTGCTTACCATCCTTCCATCAATGTTGTGCTTCTCCATTATGACGCTGTCCGCAACAGCTGGGTCAGAAAAAACTACAAAACCGAAACCACGAGCACGGCCTGTGGTCCGATCTTTCATGATCACTGCTTCTACCACCTCCCCAAAACTACTGAAATACTCTTTTAGACGCTCTTCATTTGTATCCCAAGATATGCCGCCAATAAACAACTTACCACTATCGGATTGCATTTTTTCCTACAAGCCAAAAGTACTACATCAACTCAAGCTTTGAGAAAATCCACAAATGCAAATCACACAATCCACCTCAAAGCAAAAACACAAACTTTATCGAAATTTCAAACCCAATTGGAAAATGAAGGAGTCAACAGATGATCCAATAGAATTCTATTTTAAAAACAGAAGCTAATGGTATTCCAGCACAATGAGATGCAAACAATTATCTAATCCAATCTCACAGCAACACCAGTAGCTCAAATAAAAATCTCTCCTTTATCCACAATAAACACCAACCTAATCGAAATCAATGCGGATTAATATAAACAACAATCCAAAGAAGAAAGACCAGTACCTTGCTATGAAATATTGCAAAAGTGCAGATTGTAATCCGATTCGGAAACAAGTAATCCCGGATTCAATTCAGAAACAACCGATCCTCCACCCGATCAAATACTGAACCGCAATTTAGCACACCTGGAAGAAGGAACAGAAAATATCAATCAGAAAAAATCAGCTGGATCCAAATCCACATACCCAATTCAGAAAAAAGATCAAAAATCAAAAACCCAAATCAGATTATCATCATACCCACCGATTAAACAAAAACCCAGATGCCAAACCTTGAAGAAAACTAAGATCTGAGAGGAGGCACTCTAGGAATAAGAACAGAGGGCATGTTCAACCTCCTCTCTATATATGCCCCCTCCAACCTTTGTATTTGTTCTTTCAATGGTGGTATTTGATTACCAAATACAAATTCAGTTACCAAACAGATGGGTGAGAGATTAAAAAAATGTATATTTCTAGAGAGAGAAACAGAGGCTGCAGAGAGAGAAAGATAAGGTGCTAAGAGGGTCTGGTGAGGAATATATAGCCTCTCTGTAAGTTGGGAAGATGAAGATTTTCACCTTCTTTTTCTATTTTTTAACTTTTTTTTAGGCTTTTTTCCTGAATTTCTGACTGCAAAATTTGAAATTTTGAGAAATGGGTAGTGAGAAATTTACCCAAAAAAAAAATTTAATCAGAAATAAAGTCGTGGAGATTTGGTAATGAAGAATGTCCGATCTGATACAATGGGAAGATGATCACTTTGTGGCTTTGTCCCTCCCGTTCATTCCTTTTATACTTAATGGGAAAACACCTCCATTGTAAGGTTTTACACATAACCTGCGCGGTGCCGTATGAAATTTAAACCCACGTCGAAGTGGGCCCAACGCCATACTAGCCGTTGATTTTGATGACTTTTGCTTGATCTACTTTGATCTTCATTTTGTTTTCTAATTTACATACTTTACCCTTTTCTTTTCTTATGGTAAATTTTATGTTTTTTTTCATTCTTTTTTCTATAGAGTTGTGATTCATATTAAGTATTTGAGTTTTGAGTGCCACTAAAACCAAGAAAAAAAATTTGAGTGTATTTTATTATTTTTAACTTACTTTTTTTATCCACCGTAAAAAGAAAAACGACAGCGTGCAATAGACATCTCATATTTTAGAAACATCGTTGAGATCTAACGCTCTAACTCGTCTAACTCAAATTGCCTTTTGCTTTCTTGAACCTACTTTATTACTCGTTTGTAAAAACCCTTTTAGAATTGACATGTTTATGAATATCTCTGTAACATCATTTATTTAGCAAATGACATATCTTACATTTTTCAAAAGTGAATGTGGTATAAGTCACTCGTCTAAACACTATTCACTAAATAGATAAATTGGCCTAAGGGTTTGATTTCCTCCCTTGTTAAAAAAATAAATAAATAAAAAAGAAAAACTGTGGCAAAGAAAAATACTTGTGTTTATTTTACTTTTCAAATACTAATTTTAAACTAATCCATGCAAAATTAAACTTGTAATGCAAATTAACATTTTTTTAACATTTTATAACCTTTTTTTTACTACACATTGGTAACAGAGTAATTTCCCTTTCGTGCAATCACAATACCACATGAGGCGTTAGCGTACTCTTAACTCTTGGATCAAATGTTACACCAAAACATGGCATCTTGCTACAAGAATGCATCCATGAAAGTTTGAACTCTTGATTGAAAATTTCAAATGTTTGCTCACTTAGTTCCTGATAAATTTTTTACAATTTTTATGTAAGATATTTATAAGGGAAAGTACTTGGAAAACCCAAATATTATATGAAACAAATAGTTGATGACTCGAAATTTGGCCACGAATGGATTCGCCTTTTGTAATAGGGTAGTGCTATTCGCATATTCATTTTTATTTCTTATATATCTCTCTCAATTTTTTATTGTTAGATCAAATAGATTGAAGAACACTGGCGGAGGGAGTAAAGGACCAGGGATTGCCTGGGCCTATCCTGGCTTTCTAAAACAAAAAAAAAAAATATATATATATATATATATATATATTAATTAGGGAATTATGCATCTTTCTATTGTTTCAAGTCCTGCTTTCCAAGTTTCAAGCATAACCCCATCTCCCAATTAGCTTTAATATTTTATCTATCTCTCCTCCTTAACACAAATTAATAGCATTTAAAATCAAAGCAATATTTCGCCTTTCTTTAAATAGAAAACATTCAATTTTAATTATGAAAATTAAAAAAAAATTCCCCTTTTCTTTTTGATATCTCATACATTTTATAATCCTAAATTCAAAATGTATTCAACAAATAAGTTTTAAATTTCCTTGTTTCTCTTTTGTTTCTGCTCTATTCTACATATTACATGAGAGTTATGGTTCGTAAAGTTTTTATTTATCTCATTGAGTTTAATAGTATAGGCAATAGGGTTATAATAAAATGATTTTAAAATATAAAAACTCGTCAAGGACAATTATAATTTTTGTGAGTATGTAATATTATATGTGCATACGTTGTTTTGAACATTTGATTTTGATATGTATAGATATATATATATATATATATATATATAATATTAGCTTGGTAAATACCATCCGCTTAAAAAAAAAGACTAAATTTTATGAGAGGCCCCTCCTCACTGAAAATTCTAGCTCCGCCACTGTTGAAGAAGATCAATGATATTATATAAGGATGTGTGAAAGATAAAATTAGCGTGTGAATAACACTATCCTTGTAATATAAGGCGATTAGAAGTTGTGCAAAAGAAACAAACGAGTTCAAACAGAACCACCACCCATGTATTTCTTTAAGCAATATATTTGAAGAGAAGAATTTTCTACGTGCTAAAGCATTCAATTATAAATGTATTTAACTATTGAGTTTTGCCAAACATTAATTTTGCCAAAAAAATTACAAGTCAAACATTAATATAAAATTTAGCTATAATGTGTACATTTAATATAATTACCATTTCCACGACCAGATGATGAGATTGTGTTAAATACATATATCTAGTGAATTATATATGATCGTCAAATAATAATTATATACTTAATATAGTTTTTAATATAACGATATATTTATCCTAAAAAAAATATCGTTAAATAGTAGTAGACAAATGTTTGAACACTTCGAATCAAAACATAAGAATAATAGTTCACAATCACAACTTGAAACGAAACCATGATATCTCTAAAGGGTTTGTCAATCAAAACGAGAAATAGACCACCTTTATTTACCACTTGTTAATAATTAAAAAAAAACATTGTTTTTTCTTCTTTTTATCAGGAGGACATTCGGTGGCGAACCATAGTTATAAACATTTTTCAGGACTAGAGGAGGTTGAGAATTGTACCTTATCAGTAGCCACGATCAAGCAGAACCACTACACCACTTTTTATCAGGGGGACATTTGGTGGCGAACCACAATTATCCACCTTTTTCAGGACTAGAGGAGGTTGAGAATTGTACCTTATCAGTGGCCACGATCAAGCAGATTCACTACACCACTTGTAGTGGTTAATAAAAGAACATTATTGACCATTACAGATTTACCATCTAACTCCCTTTATAAGAAAAAAGGACTTAACAAAATTATTATTAAGGGGGGAATGACACACACAGACCAGAGTTGAGGCATGCTGGCCGTCACATGAGGTGACGTAGCCAAGTGCGCAACAGAAGTGATAATAATAAGAAAATGCTAATAAATAAAAATTTAAAACTAAACTTATTTAACTAGATACAATATATAAGTGTGTGAAGGTGACTAAGTATGAGTTATACACATATCAGAGCATAGGTAAACGAAAGTGCAGTCGAACCAACTAAGTACTAATTGTACAAACAGGGAGAAGATCCCTACTTATTTATGGAGATGTCAAAACTGCCGGGAAGTCCTTGTGAGCCACCAAAGATGATCAGCTACCTAGAACCTGGAGGGGCGCAAAACAGAAGGGTGAGTGGGCAAAAACAAAACTTTCGAAAACACATTTCTCTTTTTTGAAAATAATAATCCCTTACTATAAAACCCGTATAGTTTTCAGAAAATAGTACTATATAGGTATGGAAACCAATGCTCAAAACCAGTGAAATCTGAAGTATGCCATGTCATATTATCTCATCAATAATAAGTGTAAACCAAGTGTGAAACTAATATAAAATAGTATGCCAATCGGAGTCACCTAACGTGACCTGTACGACTAGATCTATAGCTCATCAATCTAGGCTAGCACACGAGTCGGAGTCACCTAATGTGACCTGTACGACAGGCTGGGTATAAATATATACGCTCAAGTGCTATGATCACGTGAAGGCTGTGCGATAAATCGCGGGTCACCTACGAGTCGGAACCACCTATTGTGGTCTGTACAACAAGCTGGCACCAGACTTGGATCCAAGGTGAGCGTGCGGTGCGGGAAGTGAACGATCACGTGAAGACTGGCTCTAGCCCCGGGCATGAGCACTAATACCGGGGTGCAGCCCTGATAAGCTCTAAATACATATATGCATACCAATGCAATACAATACATTCGATCACATCATACCTAAATCTTCGCATCATCACATAATATAATTCACAAGTATAGCAGTGCAATACTCAAAATGCAACTCATTTATGACATGGCATTCAAAGTATAAATCATTTAAGATAAACATTCTGAAAACTGTAACATATATATATATATATATATATATATATATATATATAAAGCAAATGCCCATTCACTGATAAATAGCAGGATCGTAGCCCCCTAGCCTTGCTTGTCCACATTCGTCCTCAAGGTACGTCTCACCTGACGCTGTTAGAATATTCCGTTAAAGTTAACGAAATATTCTCCTTCTTTTCCAGTGGACTTCGTCGGAGCCGCCGCTGGCCGCTGTCTGTTTCGCCGGTTTCTATTAAGAGTCCAAAAACCAATGGAAAATGGTCCGAAAAACCCTTGGAAAAACCGGCCAAAACGGGAATCCTTTGAACTTGTGTGTCCCGACGTCCAACTACTCCAAAACTAGCCTAGGGTCCCTATAGAGTCAATTAG
The DNA here is from genome assembly GCA_036320875.1 of Cotoneaster glaucophyllus. Taxonomy (NCBI): domain Eukaryota; kingdom Viridiplantae; phylum Streptophyta; class Magnoliopsida; order Rosales; family Rosaceae; genus Cotoneaster; species Cotoneaster glaucophyllus. The sequence goes on from CM070068.1 coordinate 7,350,132, forward strand.
GAACCTCCTTGAGCCTTTAAACCTTGGAAAAAGCCCCCGATCATGTCGGAGCAAAAAGACACCTCGTCGTAGGTTATGGTTTCTCGAGTTAAAACACGTCAACTCACCTAAGGAATGGTATCATGAGGTTCTAGAGCTCAAGAAGAGTGTGAAGGTGGAAATCTCGAGTTCGATCCGTGAAGTTTTGGTGTAGTTTGAGTGTGGGTGTGCTCTCGGGTGTACGGACGAAGGAGAAGGATCGAGAAAAGGTGAGAGGGTAAGGGTATGCGTACATGTGTGTTTGTGTACGGGGGCGGATTGGCCAGAAGAAAATAATAATAAGCCATGATTGGGTTGCTTTGAGAGAGAGAGAGAGAGAGAGAGAGAGAGAGAGAGAGAGAGAGAGAGAGAGAGAGAGAGAGAGAGAGAGGGGGAGAGAATTAGGTTTTAGTTGGCCCAAAGGAAAAACAAAACAACCCAAATTCTGATTGGGCTCAAAAATATAGGAACTAAAATGATTAGTGAATAAGTGATAGGCAACCCAAAATTATATTTCTACTCAATCTTGATCTTTAATCGTCGTAACAGTTTTGTTAGAAATCCGATTCGACCATAACTCGCGTCAACGAGCTCGTGACGTCGAGTACGATTTAATTACGATAGCGAGGAAGATAATTTAAAACTACATATGTACATCCACGTCACTTAGCCACAGAGGGCATAATCATCATCTTACATACTCGAGGAGAAAATTATAATGAAAATTGGGACGGGTCGTCACATGGAGAGAGTTTGAAACTATTATATTAATTAAAGAAAGGTGAAACTTTCAAACTTGAGATGCATGGATTAGAATATTAGACCACATGCATGGGGGAGTTTGTTCTCCTTCTAAGAAAAAAGGACTGTAATGTAATATCCTTTAAAGTTGCAACAAGTAAAAAGGACTTCAAAATCTTTATGAATGAATGGTAAAACCTATTGGTTAATCACTTTGGCAACATTAAAGCAATTGTATAATGTAACAAACCTAGTTGCAGTTGTAGATTCAGGAATTGTTTATTGGATGAGCGAGGTATAAGTTCTTGTTGGTGGGAGGGGCTTAGGCTAAGGCTTAAAATGGTTCCATTGTCATTTGATCTCGACTCTTGTTAAACCACTCATACAACAAGAGTCAGGACCAAATAACAACCGAACAATTTTAAGGTACCCTTGCAAATTAAGGACCAGAAACATATAGTAAAGTTTGCAACCCTTGTACTCATAATTCTCACCAACTGAAATTAATTAGGAAGAAAACATGACAACAAAACGAATGATATCTTGGGATGATACGGTTCTTCTCATTGGGATGTTTACCAACTCCAACTGACAACATTTTTTTTTTATTTTTATGAATCAATGATTCAATAGTTATTGACATATGTTACTCTACCGAACATTTGCATGCCTATATTCACACTACATTTATGTTTTTTTTTTTTTTTTTTTTTTTTATTTTTTATTTTTTTTTTTAACAAACGATATTATCTACAATAAGGAAATGAGATGAACTTAGCCTCACAATGAGCTAGCAATAATGTGGTTCAAATTCTCCTTTGGCGAGAATCGAACCTAAGACCTCTCACTTACAAGTGAGGAATACCACTAGACCATAGTACTAAGTGGTCACACTACATTTATGTTAATAAGCAAAGTTTAACCCGAAAATTACCCAATTTTATAAGGGTGGTGCAATTCACACACCTTTTTTTATCTCTCACACTCCTGTCAATTTCCGTTGTCGGATCGAATGAAATGAAAAAAAAAATTAAAGGACAAAAATTAACAAGAGATGTGTGCATGAGAATTAAAAATGGGTGTGTAATGTGTGGATAACACTGCCCTTTCATAAATAGATAAAGTAACCTCGAGTATCATATATATAACAAAAATTAACATTCGTAAATTTCGCAAAGTGATCAATAAATATGACAATGAAGATTAATCTACATGCTCTTACTGTTATTATATCTCAATATGTACTTTTTTACGCACAAGTGAGCATTCTATCAGTCTAAACAATTGGATGATACAAATTGACATGTCAGGTTGTTTAATGAGTAAATTACATAAAATTACCTCAACTATTGGGTCAACCACAGTTACTTATCCCATCTTAAAAACATTCCAATGCCATACCTTATTTACGAATTTGTTGCAATGTCATACCTCCGTCAGTTTGTCTGTCAATTCTTCCGTTAAATGTTGATATGGCTTGAGGCAGGGCCCACTCCCTGGCCCTGCTGGATTAAAAAATTAATTAAATATTCAAAAAATAAAAAATAAAATCATTTAAATATTTTTATTAAAAAAAGATGGGACCCATCCCCTACAAACCCAGAAACCCATCAGCCCAAAATTCCAAAAAGGTCTCATAGCTCTGCCGCCGCAACCTCCACCGTCTCCTATTTGGGCATGGGCGGTAATGGCAAGCACATGTGGAAGATCTCCTGCTACCGCTCCAATTCCGGCTCAAAGAAACCCCAAAATGAGCTCTTATGCCCCATTTCCAGGCCTTTAATATCCGACCCTATAGTCATCTCTTCGGGTCAGACCTTCGCACGCCTCTCCGTCCAACTCTGCTGCGTGTTGAGCTTCTCCCCCAAACTCGAAGACGGGACCCGGCCCTATTTCTGTACTGTGATTCCTAATTTTGTCATCAAGTCTACCATCTAGAACTGGTGCGACCGCAACAACGCCTAATACCTGCAGGCACTCGATTCGCACTTGAGAAAGTCGAACGGACGTTGATGGAGAAGGATAGGAAAGACCCGGGAATTAGGGTTTCGGAACGGGAGCTGCGGAGGGGGATGACGAAGATGCCGAAGGTTAGGTTCATGGACTCAGCAACCGAGTTGGGTTGCCGAGTCAACCATTTATATTCCAGTTCGCCTTAAGAGTCGGTGGTCATCCCCTCGGCAAGTCCCCCCACTCATCTTTCCTTCGTGACCTGGCCATCGTGTTACTCCTCGTTGTCTTCCTCCAAAATCACCGTTGAGCTTCAAACCCTAAACCTTAATTCCTCGTCACCGGGATGCGAGGAGGATAAGCAATTGATGATGAAGCTGATAAGCTCCGAGGTAATCGAGCAGGATGAAGGGTAATTTTATTCAAAAAGCTCATGAGGACGAAAAAATAGCTTAGGATTTTGCTCTACACTCCCCGGGCGAAGAGGTGGTGGAGGAAAGGTTGAGACCGACCAAAAATTAAGGAAGACAATGAGGATCGGGTTGAGTCGGGTTCGAGCTTTTTTAATCCAGTTGGGCCTGGGAGTGGGCCCCGCCTCAAGCCACGTCAGCATTTAACGAAAGAATTGACAGACAAACTGACGGAGGTATGACATTGCAACAAATTCTTAGATAAGGTATGACATTGAAATGTTTTAAAGATGAAGTATGAAACTGTGGCTGGCCCAATAGTTGAGGTAGTTTTATGTAATTTACCCTTGTTTAATTTACAACATTTCGATAATTACTGTGTTAGTAGGTTTTTAAAATGAATCGTTCATATAACGATGTGTATTATTGTTGCGAGTTAAGCCTTTTTTAACATAGTTTTTTTTTTTTTGGGAAAAAAGGTGCAAGATTTATTACCAACAAACAACTAAAAACAAGAGGTCCAAAACAAGTAAAACACAACTAAAACAAAAGGACCCAAAATTACACAAAACATGTCCCAACACACAAGTTGGAGCCCAAAAACGAACACAACATAAACAAAGCACCCAAGCCACTTACAGACACCGCCACCGCCTTCACAGAGCATCATCGTCAGCGCAAACCAACGCCTTGTACCGTCGCCAAGCATCCACCTCCCAGAAACGAAGAAGAAGGTGGCTCCAACAACTTGCAACAACCCCCATGTCGATTGCAACCAGAATACGAAAGAAGCCAGTGGAGAACCCACCGACGACAGTGCTAATAAAGGCAAACAAATGGAAGGTGGTGGTGTGTACACCCGAGTAAAAACTCTACGCACCTTCCAAAGAAACCACAGCCGAGTGCTATGAAGAAAGGAGATTGCAAATCGGAAAAGAGGAAGCAGCGAGAAGGGATGGAGCCAACTCGGAGTGGGACTGGAAGAAGAAGGAGAACGGAGGTGAGAGTAGATCGAAAGCAGAAAAAGGGTGGAAGAGCAAGGCGGAAATGAAAAAGGCAGTGGAAAATTGAAGCAGAAAGAAACCAAAAAGAACAAGGAGAAAAAGCAGACGACTACCACTGACCCTTGCCGGAGCTCGGGCCGATGGCAGGGGAGAAAAAGCAACGATGAAAAACTCACACAGAGAGGTGAGAAAGACTCTCAAGAGAGAGAGAAAGACTTAGAGAGAGAGAGAGAGAGAGAGAGAGAGAGTTCCCCTTTTAGGTTTTACACCAAAAAGTTCTGAAATTTTTTAACATAGTTTTGCAGGCATCAACTATATGACAGCAATGTCGTCGAGTCCTCCTAGTTAATCCTTTTTTTTTTAATTTAGTTCTCTTAACAAATATATATACTCAATAGTACGAGTCTATGAGAGAGTATGGGGTGGGTAGGGTTGCAACATGCAACATCTCACTCAACGAACACCTCCTTATGCGTAAGCCGTCAATATGAAACAACTTAATTTGAGACTTTCTATGATACTATACGAACTTACTTGTCTATGCATGCACATGTCAATTGTCACACGCTAGTCATTAAATTGGTAAATCTTTTGGATGATATTTACATTTGGAATATATGATTAGCAATTAGCATATGTTTCTTCGTGCTCTAGCTGGCGTTGAACCTCAACCCTCCACTCATGCATTTCTCACGTGTACATTTGTTCACTTTGTGTTATTGACCATATTACCCTTTGTCTCTTCCAAATATATACATTATTGGCGTGTTTACGCATCCGGAGTGGAGGTAGAAGAAAGGGAATCGAATTCTTCCGTGGGTGATTCCGGCGTTTACCAAATTTTGGGAATGCAAAATATTAGTGGGGTCCACCCAAAATCAGGAATCAAACTCCTGATATTCCCGGAATTGAATTACCAGCTTGGATGAGGTATTTGGATTCCGGAAGAAAACCAACGTCCGGAATCAAAAATTTCGACCGAAACTACCCTTTCAGATTCAACCCTTTCCATCTGCATCCTGCGATTCAACCACCCAAAGCGCACCCATCAGCACTCTTGAACCAACACATACCACCGCAGCACCTCCCAGACTGCCAATACCCATCACCAACCCAACCCCAAAATTCTACCCAACAGACCCTCAATCGCCCCAGATCCAAATCCAAAAGGGGAAGGAGAGAGAGAGAGAGAGAGAGAGAGAGAGAGAGAGAGAGAGAGAGAGAGAGAGAGAGAGAGAGCGAGATGCAAAGGGAGGTTGATGCATCGGAAGTGGCAAGAGTTGGCGTTGGGATGATCGGAGAAGGAGGGTGCAGAGTATAATGGGTTATGTGGAACCGTGGAGGTTCCAGAACCTTACCTTGGTTTTTTTTCTTCCTGTTGAGCTTTTACTCTCTAATAAACAAAAAGGTTCTATTGAATCCACGGTTTCAGAACCTTATCTTGTTTTTTTTTTTTTTTTTCTTCTTCCTGATGTGTACTCTCTAATAAACAAAAAGGTTCTATTGAATATAAACATTTGGGAGTTAGAATTTTAAGTAAATTAAAACATATGTACTAGTGTGAAATTGGTTTAAAATGTTTAAAATTTGTCTATTATTTAAATTAAGGGTATTTTACTAATCATACAAATTTTCATTCCGATTCAGGTGAATTAGTAAACAACTTTATATCATTCCAACTCCGATTCCAGAAAATTACAGTAAACAACTTTGACAGGAATTCAATTCCGACTTCTCCCCATTCTCATTCCTCCTCAATTCAATTCCTCATCAATTCAATTCCTCTCATTCTGATTACGGATTAGTAAACGAGCCATATATCTAGAGAATTATATCCACGACTCCTTTTATTTTTAGGTGTTTACAATGGAGGGCTAGCATGGTCATCTCATATCCAGGGATACTAATACTTCATTCTTAGTAAGGATGAAAGTCTTTCTTCTTCACTAAGTAACGTGATATCATTTTTACTGTACAAATATCATAATTAAAACCGTTCATTTTCTATATAATTATCTTAGTGGAAAGTCTTTCTTCTTCTCCGTATATAGTACGACATCATTTCATTATTATAGTTGGTGCACGTGCTGATCATGGATAGAGTCGGCATCATGCAATCACATGCAACGTTTAATATTATTTATTTACTAGGGTTTCTTTCTGTAGTTCAAAAGAGGAATCGATGCCTGCCTTGTTCCCTTCGTTCTAATCATCCAGTCATCTTCTTACTACTTTTTAGGCTTCCCTTTCCTTAAATTTTCATAGAGATAGACGACATACGTGGTAAGATTAACAATGTATGTTTGGAAATTGAAACTCAATGATGGAACAATAGTTTAACCCTAAAACACATCAAACAATACTTTAAATAAAACTAGTTGGTGACATGGGTGTAACTACATTGGTTAGAGCATGTATGTTCTCCTTATGCACTTGAGTTCGAATCTCCGTTCTTGCAGTTTAAATTAGTTAGTTGGTGATGTGGGCATAACTACATTGGTTAGAGCAGATATGCTTTCCTTATGCACCTGAGTTCGAATCTCTGTCCTTACAGTTTAAACTAATTTAAACTAGAACATCGGTAAACTATTATTTATAATAAGAAAAATGTTACATGCTAAACATCGTTGGAAGTTAAACTGTGGAGAAAAATAAGTGCAATATGTTTGAAAAAGAGGGGATTATCTGGAAATAAAATCACCATACAACCCATCAATATCAAATCTATTTTAAGAACAATTAGCAACCAAGAAAACGTTCCCACAATTTCCAAAGGAAAAGTGATAGGCATGCAAGTTTGTGAGACGTAAAACTTGATAATATAATTAGGTTAATTATGTGTTGGAAAACAATAACTTTACATTCACCATACTAGTAAATTACTGCACTTCACGAAAAAGCTTTCCTTCATCATCAACCTATGAAAACTTGTTCTATAAAAAGCACTCCCGCAACATCACGGAGAAAATCTATGAATTAATAGTTTTTTATATTCACTTTTAACAAGATTTAATCCAATAATTTATATTTAGAACGTCCATATTCACAAATCTTGCCTGTGTAAATGGGTGAAATGGTTATCTCTAATTAACATTTTCTTGTTTTTGACTTCTTGACACCTACTGTGACACACCTTGACCGAGATTGAGGCATGCTGGCCGTCACGTGAGGGTGACGTAGCCAAGTGCGCAGTGCGGAAGTGACAAAAATTTGAAATTGAGAGTGAATAAAAAAAACCAAACTAACTAATGTACACTAGGGATAACATGTAAGTGTGTGAAAGTGTTTAAAGTAGAGATACAAATCCTCAGTATAGGCATCCTGGCATCCTAGGTGCAGTCCAGTAAACTAAGTATTGATTATACAGAACATGAAAGAAATTCCTACATTTATTTGGATGACTGTCAGAACCGCCGGGAAGTCTTCGTGAGCCACCAGGAAACTCAACTAGCTAGAGCCTGGAGGGGCGCAAAACAGAAAATGTGAGTGGGCAAAAACAAAGCTTTTGAAAACACACTTGTCTTTATGAACATACTAACCCCTCACTGTAAAACCCGTATAATTTCCCAGAAAATAATAACACGTACGTACATAAAAACAATGCTTAAAAGCAACGAAAACAGAGATATGCCATGTCAAGATGTTCAACAATAAAATATGTAAGCCAGGTGATACGAATCAATGTAAAAATAGTATGCCAGCCAGAGTCACCTAATGTGACATGTACGGCTGAATCTATAGCTCATCAAGTATGTCTGCACACGAGTCGGAACCACCTATTGTGGTATGTACGACAGGGCTGAGTGTAAATAAGTACGCTCAAGTGCTACAATCACGTGAAGGCTGTGCGAATAATCGCGGGTCACCTGTCACGCCCCGATCCCGACATACGTCCAGAATCGACACGTGACGTCAACAAGTACCCGTATCTTTGACATACCCCGTTTTCGGGAAATGGTAAAACACAATTTAAGATCCAACTGTGCAAAAATTCTTCATAGATTTTATGGCTGCATCTAACCTCCTCGTTAGACTGCCTACGTACCCTCAAAAGGGATCAAGCCATTCGTAGTTCGTCGCTCACTTCACTTAAACATTCCTTACAATACTTTTAGGTAGAAAAAACATAGCACTCATCAATCCATTATGAGAACTTGACAAGCATATAAAAATATTAGATTCAAGGCCACAAATTAACCCCACATGACAAACAAGATTTCCACTTCACCTATCACATGAATCATTATGTTTCAACTTAATACCACAATTCATTGCATGCAACAAATCAAAGAATCGGCATAGCACCATATTATTCCCTAGTCACCTTGTCAACGGTCTAATCACTCCAATTAATCACTCCCAAGAGTCATAACCAACATCATAACCACAATCACTCAAAGTAACCAATTCCATGAATCAAGGAGATAGCACACTGGGCAAATCAAACACTCAAATAAACTGTGAAGCTCGGGTGAGTGACAACAATTCAAGTATGTGATAATCAAATAAAACAGACAATCGGTCATAATTTATAAACATCAAGTATCAAATCATGTTTTATGGAATCATAATCAAGTCGCAGAAAACTCCAAATGAGTCACTCAAACATCCAACGACTTTTCTAATTCAAACCACGTGATTCTAGAAAACTAACGTTCATATGTACATTAAAAACTAGGGCTAGAGGGACACAGTTCGGCCGAAGCCTACATCTCTTAAGCTGTCTCAAATGAATCAAATGATGCAATTTTAGACCACTCAACGAAATCCATCAACATCGGGTTCCGGACCTCTCAACGGAACCAAACTAAAATATGATCGTCCACCAAATGTACCAAGTACAACTAAACCTCCTCATTTCTAGAATGCATATGGTCCCCCAACGAGGATATACCAAGCAGAACCATATGCATCGTTTAATATCATAGGCAGTGATCACCCAACGCGGATATACCAAGCATGATTACTCCTAAGCATACATGGCCATAAGGATCGCCCAACGCGGATTAACTAAGCGCGATCCATATATAGTATGGTCCCCCAATGCGGATTAACCAAGCAGGGTCAAAATAATCAGGTAGGTAGTGATCACCCAATGCGGATTAACCAAGCATGATCACCCCTAACAGTCCCCCAACGCGGATATACCAAGCAGGACTGTATCCGATAGCTTTAGGTAGTGATCACCCAATGCGGATTTACCAAGCATGATCACTCCTAGAAGGCGTATGGTCCCCCAACGCGGATATACCAAGCAGGATCATCCATGTACCACTGCTACATGGTGCAGTTAGATCAACATACAAACCACTTACCCTTATCTCATCTGTTATGATTTACATCGTAATCACTTGCACTATCAACTTCTCATAACCACTAACTATCTTATCATACAAGCATAAAAGTTCTACATAAAACTTCTCATAAGATTCTAGGTTCACATCGTCGTAAAAACAATCATACACATCATACTAATCATACATATCTAACCACATTTCATAAACGTTTCCAAGCTACAGTCGAATCACAATAAATAAACATAGATCGATGCTAAAAATAAAATTAAAAATTCAATAGAAAGCACATTTAATAAACAAGTATAACTCCATATGGTGCCACCAATACATATATCGAGTCACACATCAACCGGAAACGACACGTCATCGTGATGAGCCAACTAAGCTCCATCAAGCCTCAACAACAAACTAGAGATAAACGACACTCTAAAGTAGAGCATATTGACTAGAACGTCAACCGTCGATAAGGTAGGTCCATTAAGGTCAACAATATAAGGTTATTCAATCCGGAAGATCCGCACTTCGGATTTCCGTTCCGTAAATTCTCAAATGTCCAACAACTGATAACTAGGGCGCTCACCAAATTGTACGATGATCCAACGATCGGATTGTCGTCAATCACATAAACAAGTGGTGGTCCAATTTGATCACCACACCAAACTAGACATAGGTTTGTAGAGCCACTAGAAGGTATTTGGTACTTAGACAACACTTGTGGATGGTCCCACGCACCGCCACCCGCGGTGGTAGTCAAGGTGGAGGGTTTAGAAAACTCGAATTTTCAACATTAACTAAATGAGCTCAAAATTATGTAGTAGCTAGAGCTCAACAAGGGAAACACTTTTCACAACTAGGCCGACGACAAATTATAACCGGAAACAATCCAAATTCACCGGAGAAAACCGGAGTTCTAGGGTTCTAAGTACCCAACTATAAAACTACTACAAAAACACAAACCAAGCATACCAACTTGAAGATTATGAAGAGTAGATGAAGTTTCATACCTCACTTAAAGGAAATGGTTGCCGAAATCACCGGAAAAATGATAAAACCGCCGGAACCCCACAGGAGTTTGCTGCCTCGAACTGGAAAAATGGATAAGAAAATGGGAAATCTAAAACTACATAGTTGTAGAGCTCGTCAAAAGCTTTCCATGGACACCAAGATCGCCCAAAACGGAGCTCGGACGAAGAAGATATGGCCGGGTCAAAAATGGTGGTTCGCGGGTGAAAAATAACCCATTTCGGGTCCCTCCTTTCCCCTCCTTTCTCCTTCCTTCTATTGGTCACTCCTCCCCTCCTTTTCTCTCCGGCAACCTCATCTTCTTCTCTCTCCCGCTGCCACCTGGCAGCATCAAGTCCCTCTTCTCTTTTTTTTTTTTTTTTTTTTAAAAACCAAAACGTATCTAATTTCTTCGTTATAGCTCCGTTTTACGAACGGTTTGCGCCTATGCGTTCGTGAGATCGAGCTCTATCCAAAGATATAATTTGTGACCTCGAAAAGCCTACGAGTTTTAAATAAATAATTTCCAAACTTCACTCTTCGTAATTAGTTTAATTAAAATCTAAATTCAAATAAATTAATATAAATTCCCGAAAAATAAAAATCCCAACAATACAAATATGTAGATTATAACAGTGAAATTCGGGAACGGGATTTCACATCACCTATGAGTCGGAATCACCTATTGTGGTCTGTACGACAAGGTTGTGCACCAAACTTAGATCCAAGGTGAGCGTGAGGTGCGGGAGGTGAACATCACGTGAAGGACTGTGCCCTTGCCACGAGTGGGAGCACTAACACCGGGGTGCAGGATAATGAGCTCTAAATGTATCTACGCATAACCATACACAATGCAACTATTACAATCATGATGTACTCACCTGAAGCTTACCTGGCCTCCGCAGCCTCATCTAATATTATGCATAACTATACTAATGCAATACTAAAACGTAATACACATGACATGGCATTTAAAACATACGTTCATTTAAAACAGTTTATGAGAATCGTAAGCATATATACGTATATATAGAAAACAAAAGCCCACTCACTGGTAAGTAGCAGGGTCGTAGCCCCCAAGTCTCGCCTGACCACGCTCGTTCTCAGGGTACGTCTCACCTGATGCCATTAGTATATTCCGTCAAAGTTGCCGAAATATTCTTCTTCTTCTCCGATGACTCGCCGGAATCTGTTACGCTGGAAACTATTTGAGGTCCTAAAACCAACGGAAAACAGTCTGAAAAATTCTTGGAAAAACCGGCCAACTCTGCAACTCTTCGAACCCATGTGTTTTGACGTCCAAACTACTCCAAAACTATCTTAAGGTCCCTACAGAGTTGATTAGGAACTTCCTCAAGTCTTAAAACTTTGGGAAAAGTCCACGATCACGTCGGAGCAAAATCACACCTCGCCAGAGCTCGAGTTTCTCGAGTTCTCGACGTCTAAACGTTGAACTAATGGTACGGTTAGACTTGTGAGGTCACGAGGAATACGATGGTGACAAGTTTATGCTCGATCTGTGAGGTTTTGATGGAAGTGGGTGTGAGCTGGGGTCTCGGGTGTACGGACAAGGAAGGATTGAGAAAGAATGAGAGGGTGAGGGTATGGTGTACGTGTGTGTGCGTGTGTGTGGGTTACGGGATTGGGCAGCATAAAATGATCACAAACCTTGATTGGGCTGTGTGATTTAGGGCCTAACAATTGGTCCAAAAGAAATAAAACAAGCCTAAAAATTCTAATTGGGTCCAAGGTTATAGGAAAAGAGGATGATTGGAGGATATGTTAAGGACAACCCAAAATTATAATTTCTCCCAATCTCGTTCTTTAATCGTCGTAACATTTTTGTTAGGAACCTGATTCGACCCTAACTCGCGTCGACGCACTCACGATGTCAAGTAGGATTTAATTACATCAGCGAGAGAAAATCAATTTAAATCTGAATATGAACATCCACATCACTAAACCACGAGGGCAATATCGTCACTTTACATACTCAGGGAGAAAATATATAATAATTCAGGACGGGTCGCCACAATCTGCCTTCAACAGTTCATATAATATATAAATTTGACTTAATTAATTAAGAAACTCACTTGTGTATAGAAATTTGGTATGATTTTTCATTTTTTGTCACGACGTTAATGTAAAATATAAATTAAATTAAGCTAAGATTTTCGAGTATGCATATAGATGCGGAAATACAATAAACAACCAATACGTAAAAATTATAATCGTGTTTTATGTCAAAAGTGCATATTAGATGGGTATTTGCATTACATATATTAGCAGAGAGCACACACTTTGTGTGTGTGAATAATTTCTCTTAATAAGTGCTTATTTTTTTAAAATTACATAATTACTGTTTTGTCCTACTTATGTAAATATTGTATCTCAAAAGTGAGGAGAAAATTGAAAAAAATAAGTATAAAAAAGATGGTAAAATAGGAAAAATAGGGATATGATTGTCATTTTGTCAAAAGGTACAAAATTACTATTTTGGCCTCCTTTTGTCAATAGTGTGTATCAAAAGTGAAGGGCAAAATAGGAAAAAAAGGACAAAAAGTTGACAATGAGGGTTCTCTTTATAAAAATGGGGATTAGTTGTAGGGTCCACACCACATCGAACTTTAACGATCCGAACCGTCTATTTTTCAAGTTGCACCTCATAGATCAATCTTACACAATATTAGCCAAATCGGAATTATTTAAGACATCTAATTGTGTTCTAAAAAATTAACGAATACTTTGTTATATAAGAAACAATAAAATTTTATCTTGATAATTAGATAAGAAAATTGTTTCGGATTGAATTGGGTTTTTGCAAAGACGATTTTGAATTGAGACTTACAAAATAGACAGTTCGGATCGTTGAAATTTGATGTGAGACGACCCGTTTTTCCTTTAAAACCCATAATCAATTACCACCCATCACGGTAATGAGAAACTGTTCTCATAATTTGACCAATAAAATTGTTTACAGATAATAATATATGTTAAACATACATATCGTATGAACCGTATCATGTGGACCACTTTAGAATATTAAAAATATTCTTACATTTAAAAACACAAGAAGTTATCTTTGCGGAGCAACCTTAATAAGTACAAAACATTATTTTGTCGCGAAAAATTGTCAAATATCGAAGTGGAAAGTAGACTATTGTTTTGCCAAAGTTCGTAGTTCCAATTACTTCGCGTAAATTTGACAACAAAAAAAATAAAAAATAAAAAATTTTACTTTGGGCAAAAGTTTGTGAAACGACACATATTTCATCTGTCATCTGTCATCTGTCTCTTCACATTGTAGATAAGATACAGCACCTGGACCTCCCTATCTGCATAAGCATTGGAAGTCTCTTCACATTGTAGATAAGATACAGCACCCGGATCTCCCTATCTGCATAAGCATTGGAATTTAATGATTTTAATGGGTAATGGTCAAGATATGAATAATGCGATTGAGTAAAGTTATCAAACTATTATTTTGTTAAAATTAATTAGCATGTCCTTATGTTACGTAAAAGTTTGTGAAATGCAAAATTTTGAATCATTCAACTTCATGGAGATTGAATACATGCGTAGCGAAAAAAAAATTTAATAGGGTTTTCATTGGTAATAGTTTATGAAATTGGCCAAAGTCATTATTTTAGTCTCTCAATTTTAAAACCATTCAACGTTGTCCCATCTAAATGGACCACCGCACATCAATTTAGTCATTCCGTTTAAATTTTGTCAAGTGTTCTGTTAATGTGCTGACTAGGCACACATAAAGGGTCTATAAGTCCAATAATATGTTGACATTTATACAAACTTGACATAATTTATATGGAAGGACTAAATGGATGTGTGGTGGCCAATTTTAGGGATGAAATTGATTGATTTGAAATTAAAGTTCCAAAACGAGGATTTTGGTCAATTTCAAAGACTATTAGTGATAAAAATCCCCTTTAAATGAATTTGAACTATACATTTCGAGGGTAAAAACAAATATAGCAAGGGTAATATTTTTTACAACTAGATGAAATTGAGCATGAAATATGAAAAGCAAGTGGTCCTTTACTTTGGTGATGGAAAAAAGTTGAATCCTTGCATGATGGTTTGGATTTGAATATCGTCGGCGGTTAATCTAACAACAATTTTTTTTTTGAGAAAAAGTAATCCACACTTTGATCATACGCTTTAGTTGGAGAAATGAGAGAAAAAGAGAGGGAGTTTTTAAGTTTGAAACTTTTAAATAGGTTGTTTGAAACGAGAGGTTTTTCAATGTGTCCAGAATACTAGACATTACGCCATATATTTTTATATTGTTATATAAGTGAAGAAAAATTATTTTAGTATCCTCTACTTGTACAATGACCAGTGGCGAAGCCAGGATTTCTCGGGGGGGGGGGGGGGGGGGGGTGGGGGGAGGGGCGAACTTAAAAGAGTGCGAAGTTAAAGAAAAATGACAACAACTAAATTTGGAGGTAGTATCTACGAATTGCTTCGCTATAATTGAGTGGATAATCAAGCATTCGATGTCTTAGTCCAGGGTCTGCAGGAAGATTAGCTAATATTTCATCCAACTCAGTAACCTCACTTTGTTGTGCACTGCCCGGAATACTCGAAGGAGGACTACTTGGAATATTTGAAGGTGGAGGAGGACTACCCATAATATTTGAAGGAAGAGGAGGACTATCCGGAATATTTGGAGAAGGATTTAAGCACTGTTTCTTATAATATCGTTCCATTACGTAACTGTATAACGAAAGAAAAAAAAATCTTAGACTCTTAAACCTAGAGTAGACTACGAATTTAATTAATCAGTACCAACAATCATATGAATAATCAAGAATTCAATTTTCAAAGTATTCATAAAAAATAAAAATAAAAAAACAAATATTGAAGCTTAAGTAATGGTGAGTTCAGACAAAGTCTAAGACAAAAACAAGTTCCTAATCACATTGGCTAACATGGAATAAAGGTTTTCCGATAAATAAAACATTGTCATTTTACATACAAAAAATGCAAACCCATATAACCACATCAATAATCATAGCATTTATATGAATAATCTATAATCAATAACCATATAATGTATTACCTTATAATCCTATATCAATTAAACAAAAAATTGTATTCAATAATCAATTAGGGTTTGAAATAAATTAAAATTAAAAAAAAATAAAATTTTACCTGTGTGGTGTGCAGACTCCGGACTATGGAGCTTGGTCTTGGTTGGCCAACCGACGGAATGGCTGATTTGTGTTCCTGAGATTTGGAACAATTTTGAAAAGTGAAATCTGGGGGTGGGGGTTTTGTCGTGTGGGGTATAAAGGGGGTAAAGGTGGGCAGATGGGAACAAATCTGGGAAAAGGGTGGGTGGGTGGGGGGTTAATTGAAACGGGGTGGGATTGGGCTGGGGAGAAGGGGACCGGCTGTCCCCCGTTTATTTATTTTTCTTATTGATAAGCCCCAAAACGGTGCCGTTTAGTAAGTTTTTTTTTTACCAGGCCCAAAACGACGTCGTTTTGGCCTGGATTTTAAAATTAAAAAAAAAACCTTACGCGCAAGTTTCTAGTTTCAGAACCACCGTTGTGCATCCCAGTTTCCGGCCGAACCAGGGGGGTTTCAAGTGTCGCTCCTGCCTTTGTTTTCCAGCGAGCTGAGGGGCGGCTGCCCCCTTCGCTCCTATGTAGCTTCGCCCTTGACAATGACAAATAACATGTGTTCGTGTCCCGTACACACTGAAAAACCTCTCATTTGACAAAAAAAATAAAAATAAGGCCATCTCCAACCGAAGGGGCCAGAGGGCCGAAAATGGCCCTAAAACCGTCTCAAACTGAGGGCTAGGCCAGAGGGCTCTGGAATCTGGGAGGGCCCCACGGAATCGGAGAGGGCTGGAGGGCTGGCTCTTTTTTTTTTTAAGGTTTTTCATTGCTGTCGGTTAAAACCGATCGACAGCATTAAGCAATAACAGTTTTTTTTTTTTTATTTAGTATTGCTGTCGGTTACAACCGACAGCAATAGTTTGAATTTTTTTTAACTCTAACGGCTAGTGACTCAACTAGCCGTTGCTTCACCTTTTTTTTTTTTTTTAATTTTTTATGAATTTAAACCTTTTTTTTTTCTATAACTTCAATTTAAACCTTTTTTTTTTCTTTTTTTTTTCCTACAACTTCAATTTAAACCTTTTTTTTTCTATAACTTCCTATAACTTCTATTTTACAAAATTTGTTTCAATTTTTTTTAATTCTATTTTTTTCCTATAACTTCCTAGGCCATTATACAACATTAAATTAAATTAAGTAACATGAAACAACATTAAATTATAGCTTTAAATTGTAGCTTTAAAATAATAAATTATGTTTGGCCCTATGGCCATTTGGCCCTCGGTTGGAGACAATTTTTTGTGACAGGGCTAAAACGAGCCCTCTGGCCCTTAGTTGGAGACGGAGGCAAATATGGCACTGTACTGTTCATTAAAATATTAATATCTTGGAGAATCTTGGAGGGCCAGAGGGCTCAAACGAGCCCTCTGGCCAGCCCTCGGTTGGAGATGGCCTAATAATTCAATTTATTCCTCTTTTTGCATACTTTTCCGGGTCAAAAACACGCAATGTTCTTTTCATTTGGGTCCCAAATAAAATCATAATATCCTAAATTCCCAATTTCCCAATTTCCATCTAAACTTAATTTACCTCCAAAACCAAATTTTTTTAATTTTCCCTCCAAATCTTTTAACAAGTCAAATCAAATGCAGCTCCATTTCTCTCCACTCCCACCTACTCCCTTTCTCTCTCTCCCTATTTAGTCAGATCATGAAAACTTTCGCCTTCCCATCTCTTTTCTTCCCGCCCCAAATCTTCAACCCCTTCTCTTTCTGCAACCCTAAATCCATGGCCTCCTTCAAGCCCTCCATTCCCCCCACCAGCGGCTCTTCTACCTCCGGCGAGGTCCACGTCATCATGGGTCCCATGTTCGCCGGCAAAACCACTGCCCTACTCCGCCGGATCCAGTCGGAGGTAAATAGCGGCAGGTAAATTTGGAATTTTTTTATCAAACCCAAGTTCGATTTGTGAAGATTTATAGTAAAGATTGAAGCTTTTTGTTAGATCGTTTGATCGATGCTAAATGGCACTGAAGTTTCATTTTTTTTAATGTGTAGGAATGTGGCAATGATAAAATCGAGTAAGGATACGAGATACGCCATCGATTCGGTTGTGACTCATGATGGGGTGAAGTTTCCGTGCTGGGCACTGCCTAATCTGTCGTCGTTTCGGCAGAATTTTGGTGGAGATGCTTATGACAAGGTAATTCCGGAGCTGGGAAATGTGTAAATTGTTTTTTGGTTTGTAAGTTCTGCTGAGATTTTATCAAGTTTTATTTATTTATTAATAATTATTTTGGTTATTATTCGACTTGACTGGGGCTTTACTATTGGATCTTGGCCTTTGATTTTTGCAAAATATGTTATGGCATTGTAAAACAATTTGATGGTGTAGCCTGATGAGGTGCAATTGTACTAGTTATATTCACGCGATTAGACCTGGCATTTTGGATCCGATCCGTTAATATTAGTATTTTGGTGGATGCTTAACGGGTCGGGTCGCTAACGGATGAACCCGTTAATAACCCGTTAAATAACGGGTCAATTTGAGTCAACCCGTTAGCATCCGTTAGTTGAGGATGTTTTAGTAATTTCATTAAAGTTTTAACAACAAAAAATAAACTCTATGAAAAAAAAAAATTAATAATAATTTTTAATGTGTGTTAACGGGTGATCCGTTAGTTTAACGGGTCGGGTTTGGATGATCCGTTAATTTAACGGGTCGGATTGAACCCGATCCAAACTCAATAAATCCGACCTGTTTACAGGTCTACCCGCGATGCGGAAAGGCAACTTTTTCGCTTTGATGGTTGCAATGGTTTTATGTTTGGCATAGGTCTTGCTTAGTGTCTGTAATTTGAATTTGATGCATATGATATGTTCTAATTGCCTAATCCCTTTTGGGATATGTTGACAGCTTGATGTTATTGGTATCGATGAGGCTCAGTTTTTTGAAGATCTGTACGATTTCTGCTGCACGGCTGCTGATCACGATGGAAAAACTGTAATTGTTGCAGGCTTGGATGGTGATTACTTGAGGTGCTTTTCAAATTAAATCCCCCCTTTTTCTGTTTTGCTTGTGTGGTTAGTTTCTTTAGTTGGTATTTAGTGCTCTCTTATTGATGGGTGCGTTGTTATTGTTGGCAGGAGGAGCTTTGGCTCGGTGCTTGACATAATACCACTTGCTGATTCTGTGACCAAGTTGACTGCTCGATGTGAAATGTGTGGCAAACGAGCTTTCTTTACCCTGAGGAAGACGGAGGAGACTAGGACAGAACTGATTGGCGGTGCTGATGTCTACATGCCTGTGTGTCGCCAACATTATGTCAACGGACAAGTTCTCATTAAAACTGCAAGAAGTGTAGTGGAGTCCCATATATTTAAGAGCGTCAGTGACACATTTTCTGAAGCAACTCCAGTCGTTTAGTGGCAATAACAGATCTTTCACAGCCTAGTACGTCGTTCATTTGCTATGTATCGCCTGCTGTTGTAGTCTAACCATATGGAGTTGGACCCTAACATGGTTTTGTTGGAATGCAGTTGGATGTATCTCTTCTCGTTATGTTAATAGACCGAAGTTTGCTTTAATGCACCACTTCTGCAGTTGTACTTCTACTTATCAATCTAATCCTTAGCTAGTTGTGTTGCTTATTACAAATTTCAATCTCTTTCGTGTGGGATCAATTTGTTAGCATCCTTGAGTTTTTCGAGTATTGCATGTTGGATATATGAACATGTAATTCTATGTACTCTTGGATACAACATTGCACAAAAATAGATAACTATCCTTGTATTGATGCCCTGGTTGCAAGTGAATGAGCAAAACTACATTTTCCAATAAAATTATACATAAGCAGTTATTCGCGCCTTGTTTACAATCATCAGTGGTTCTGATTTTCGCACATTTTATTCTGACGAGAATTCTGCTGCATCGGCTTAGGCCATGGAGAGGAGGCAGCTGGCTTTCTCTTTGGCTTTTTACCTCCAAACAAGGAGATGTGCCGAAGGACCTTCAGCAGTCTACTGGCATACCTTCTCTGTGAGGCAAAATTCACAGAGCCAATGCAACTTGTCACTTGTCCGAGCGGGTTACTTCTTTTGCTTGTTGATCTACCTTCTTTGCCGAACAATTTCATGCTAGGTTCTGTGGTTGAGACCGGCTCTTTCTTTGAAATGCTCTGCCATTGAAGGCTCCGCTTCAAGGACATGAGCTCTTGTTCGAGGTTCTGAATTCTGAAGCTTGTCGACTCATATTCCTTCCTTGATAACTCAGGCCTCTGATTTACATTGTCCTTCTGCAGCAAGAAGCTCAAGGGTCTGCTTCCGGACTCTGCTCCGTCCACATATGGACTATCTCCGAGATTCTGGCTTTTTGAGTTTGGACACCGAGAGCTTTCAAGGCTCCCTGAAGACTCTGGACAATGTGCATATCTGAACGAATCGGTGCATTCTTTGAAAGCTTGGTGTGTGCTGAGCTGCTGGACAAAAAGCGCCTGGACAATCAAACGCAGCGGCATCAATTCGTTTTGAACAGCCTCAATGCATGCCTCTTGTGACAGTTTTTGGCAGTTGAGGTACTTGCAGACTGCCCACTTCTCTTCCTGGGATGTATTCGGGTGTGCCTGAAGATCAGAAATTACACACGAGTTTCGTTAGAGTGTAGAGCTTTTTCAGTAACGACAATAGAGGATTAGGCAAGTAGAACTACACACGAGGGCCAAGTTACCAGACAAGGAACCCAACTCCACAGAAATACAAGAAAGCTCGTAAAGACCTACATAAAACGGTAAAGTTGATGACGAAGTGTTTACCTTTAAGAAGATGTTCATTGCCCTGTAGAGTTTATCATGACAGTGTCTGTATGAAATCGGGACTCGTTCGATGAGTTCCATGAACCTTTTAGGCTCCATGTTTGGATCAGGAGCTATGTGGGAAAGATATCCATCCCACAATTCTGCAACAATTGTGTTTCCTGCTGAAAGATTGCTGTCCGACTCCATGGTAGATGATACATGTGCTGAAATTATGCTCTCCATTGTTGCAAGCTCCGTGCTGGAAGAAATTGACTCACTCCCACTTTTCGGAAACAAAAAGTCTTCCAGCTGAGCAAAGTGCAGCAGAGATACAATCTGCCCTTCCAGCTTCACCCTACTATCGATCCTCATACCTACTTCCAGGGATCTAGAAAGAATTGCGAAGTAAAACCCGACTGGGATGGATCGACTAGCCTTGTCCCCCATCGGCAGCAAATCAAGAACGCCTTGTAAAATGACTGAAACTTTGTGATCATCCCCACTTCTCTGACCAGAATTCTCCCAGAATTGGAGGGTTTTCGTCGAAAGCACCCACTTGTTAGCATAGAAAACAATGATGGGGCTCAGGTACTTTTCCTTCATGCCTTGCCTTCTCAAAGATCCTATAATCCTCTTAAAAAATCCAAACGGCAGCGCAATGAGATCCTTGATCCAAAGGTCTTGACTCAGAATCTCCCTCCCCATTTCACAGCTCCAATTTCGCGTGCTCAAGGCTTGCAACGTGAGCACAGGCGTGTCACGCCTTCTCTCTGGGTCAAGGATCTCCATGCAGGCCATGAAGGCGAGGCACTCTATGCACCGGCTCACGATGAGCAGGTCTTCAGACCACGGAAGCAAAGTTTGACACTTTTGAAGTACTATCAGGGTGTCATCCCAGCTCTGCATCACCACTTGGTTTAAGTAGAGATCAAAGCGCTCGCAGAGGTTCCCCGAGGAGTAGTCTTCTGTCATCTCAAGAAACTCTGCTGCACATCTGAGGGCTACCACGTTGAATGGATCAATCAGGGTGGAGGAGCCATAGATGAAGAGTGCAATCATCTCGAAAGTCTCTGGCCCGCCAGGGAACCCCGGTGGCAGCTCAATCTCATTTGATTCGTTCAATCTCTTGTTGAAATATCCACTCTTCGAAAAAAGTGGGAACTGAACAAAAATCACAAATTGAAAATATTAGACCAAATTTTAACAATTTTGTTAAGAAATCGAGAGCTGTGATCTCCTAGAGAGAACAAATGCAAAATGATATAAACGCGATCGAGAACACAAAAGTAAACAATCACGAACAACCGACAGAAGAATTGAACTTAGCTCACTAGCTCAAATTATACGAATCGAATAACCAAACTGATTCGTATAATTCTACTTTCGATTTCTTACCTTGTGGAGGTTGAAGATCTTTCCGCCAACACGAACGCTAACAGAAACAGGCAAACCGGTTTCTTGTGTCCTGAGACAAGATTCACCACACATGAAAAACTCAACAAAAAAGTGCTCAAATTCAATGCTACAAAGTTGCTAACGTATTCCAACAATCTTACCATGATAAAATCTTGATCTTGAGCAAGGCGGAGATGTTCGGAGAAGAGAAAGGACTCGACGCCACGGAGCTGTCTTTCAAAGGGCTTGCAACTTCCATTGGAAGAGCTCATAAAAAAGCTCTGAGAGAGACTGGAGATTTAGTGAAGGTGAAACTTTGAGAAGGCAATGGCTTATGGAAGTGCATTCTACGCTTAAGCGTAAGCATGTGGTTTATAAATATAAGCATATTTTGGCTGCCCAATTGCCATAAAATGCTCGGGATTTGTCTCACTAATCGAAGAAAAATATACATCATAACTTGTGGAATTGGCAAAACAAGTGGAATTAAGTGGAAGAATGATTGAAATTAAAGAGATGGTTTTAATTAATTAATTGATTAGTATGCTAATTAGAAAATGTGTCCACACAGACACATTCGTGCAATTGTTTTTGTGTAGTCAAAGTCAAATGCACACGAGTGAAACACTCTGAATGTCCAAATTTTGAGGCTTCATAAACGTTCTCGAGTGGTGAGTAGTTGAATTCTTGGTGCAAACAAGTCAGCAGAATATGGTTAATTTCCACTCCTTTCCATGTTGTTTGCTTGCATCACAAGTTTCGTGTCTATGCATGTATGTGACTCCCCAAACTAGTACATCATCAATTTAAATGAAATTATTAGCCATCTGATTGGTATTTATAAGCACATGTAAAGTTTATTTTTTCCTTAATGTGGGATTAATACTTTCATTTAGAGGCACTAGTCTTTGTTATGTTAAAAGCTAATTTGATAATCACTAACGTCAAATTTCTATAACCATTTCATTTAGCGACATTGGTCTTTATTATGTTAAAAGAAGTTCTTAGTTTAAATTTCACGTACGATAAAAGAACAAAAAAAATTACCTCACGACAATTGAGGGTAGTTTTGGGACATGAGATAGGATATGCAAATGCCATGCATGCAGCCATGAAAAGTCTACAGAAAGAGGAGGTGGGAGATGGTGAATTGGTCATGGAGAATTGCAAAGGATGTATTCGGGGAGGAAGAAAAGGAAGAGTGAGGTATATGTGTGAATAAAGTAAACTAGTAAAACCATAGTTTTGAGTAAATGATGATTAAAATAATGATAAAACGGGAAGATGATGGAGTGCGGGTAAAGCAGCTGAAGCTTTGTGAATGCGATATGAAGTATCTAGCAAACACCCAAAACGGCACGGCACGGCTTCTCAATATTTCTTTGGTGCTTCGGATGAAGGGCTTTTGCCTTGCTTTCTCCAATCCCAATCCCCAAAACGACTTTTTCTTTGCGGAAATAGATCCTCTCATATCTTCCCTTCCAAAGCTCAATGATCAAGTGATTCGGACCTTTGAAATTTAATTCAACGGCTAAAAACAGAGAAGTTAGTAAAAACTTTTAAAAGCTATAATAATTTTTGCCGTTTGATCAAATTTCAAAGGCTCAGATCACTTAATTCTTAGGCTTTGACGGGGAAGATCCAAAGAGGATCTGTTTCCTTTCTTTGCATGTCCATCCTACTAATTTATACTTCCTTTTTATATTTTTATATATAATTATATATATATATATATATATATATATATATATATATATATATGTCCATATACTAAATACGTAACATGTCCATCAGGCTGATAGATTGCTCCGTTCAACTAGACCTGTAAACGGGTCGGGTTTATTGGGTTTTGGGTCGGGTTCAATCTGACCCGTTAAGTTAACGGGTCACCCGAACCCGACCCGTTAAGACTCGTTAACAATTATTATTATTATTTTTTTTTGCATAAAGTCTATTTTTTGTTGTTAAGATTTTATTAAAATTACTAAAATATCCTCCACTAACGGGTGCTAACGGGTTTAACGGGTTGACCCAAAGTGACCCGTTATTTAACGGGTTGTTAACGGGTCTACCCGTTAGCGACCCGACCCGTTAAGCACCCACCCAAATACTAATATTAACGGGTCGGGTCCAAAATGCCAGGTCTACGTTCAACCTAATCTAACACGAGTCTACTTAATGACACATTTGGTTGGAAAAGAGGCATGATGGACTGACTCAGACCATCTTCAACTCTTTTAAAACCAAAAATTTAGGTCAGTTTTAAAAGGTTGGCACACAGAAATTTATGTTTTAAACTAACCCAGTCCTTTTCCAATTGTTGGAACTAAAATAAGTTTTGGGTTAAAGCTTAAAATTTAGGCAAATTTAACCCAGAATATGATTAAATCCAATGGTAAAAAAAAAAAAAAAACTGACTGAGATCGAATATGATCAAATCTAATGGTATAAATAAATATCTAAAAGCCCAAAATTGAATCCAACAACTCAAACAATTAAAAAATTATTTAAATCAAAATTCACCTAAACAGTCTATAAATACACTTTTCATGGGGCTGATTTAGTAAATTTTCAATTTTTGTCGGAATCTAGATATTTTAAGTTAAAATGTTCATAAAAATATATTATGATAATCTACATAAATTTCATTTTTAAAAAAGTTACTAAAAAATAATTTTGTATAAATTTATTTTTTAATAAACTCGGATTAAAATTTTAATGTGAAACCATTAAAGCAAAAAAACTATATTAAAACCTAACATTTTTGAATTAAAAATTTAAGTTTTAACTCCAACCATTGAAGTTGAAATCAATACACGTCTACTTACATAGTTGGTAAGAAAAGAGACTTGATAGCTTGTTCACGACGGTAACCTAATACACGTCAACTTATACATTTGAATGCCGCAATGTGTGACAATTGATCCGTCATCACTGCATTTCAATCAATGATTATATCTCCATTGAATTAATCAAAAGGAAAACTAATGAAAAAAGTTTGAAAACTTTGAGTTTTAACTATAAGGACAAAATAAAGGGTAAAGTGAATAGTATCAGGTTTGACTTTTTAGTGTAAAAATGTGGTTTTTTGTTAAAGTGAACAGTACCGCGAGCTTTTCGTTAAAACTCCCTTAATCAAATACATTATCACATTTCACATCATGTGATTCTTTAATGTCTGGTAAATCTAACATTACTCTATATCAAAGTTAAGTTACCCTACACTAAATCACCAATCAATCTGCTGCACCGAAGTCCCAGAGGTGCAGTGTCGTACCCCACGAACACGTTGCGACATGTCGTTCATCGCATACCAAAGCGTTCACTTCCCCAATCCCCTCCCTGAAACTGTACAGATAGGCCCCCCTCTCCAACTCCCACACCCTCACCACCCCACCCACGCACATTAGCGCGCACCCTTCGTTCATGCACCCCATCACCGCCACCTGCGCCGCCCCTCTCACGTTAAACCTGCACACCTCCTCCATCGTGTCACTCCAGCGCACGCTAGCCAAACCCCCCCTCCCCACAATAATGTACGCCGACCTGCTCACGTCAGCCGCTGCCACAATTATCCCTCTCCTGTACTCCTCCTCACTCAACACAATCCCCTGATTCCTCAGATCGAAGACAATCACACGAGCGCTCGTGCACGCCACGGCCGTTTCCCGACTCGTGACTCGGACTCGGCCCACGGGCTCGGTCATCTCTGTCAGCATGTGCCACCCCATCACGGCCTCCGGATCCGTCAACGTCCCGCCGACAAAAGTCAATTGTTCAGTCAAACCATCCCAAATATGAAACGTCCGACCCGGAACTCCTGCGTACAGCCCGACCCACCATCTTTCGGATCCGGTGAAGTCAACCAAAACACCGTCGTTTACTACGTCACCGAAGTGGGCCCTACGCGCGATCCGCGGGCCGTTTATGACAGCCACATGGATGTCTCCGTCCAGCGTGGCGAAGGTGAGAGTGGAGTCTGTTATCACGATGCCGGTAACGGCGCGGAAGAATCGGCCGAGGCGTCGCGGAGGTAGGGTCGGAATGTGCTGACGTGGAGGCGGTTGGCGAGGTCGAAGAGGCGGACTGCGCCGTCGGCAAAGCCGCAAGCAAGGTGGGCGTTGGAGAGAGTGAGGCAGCGGCAGGTGAGGCCGTCGGGGTCTTCCACGTCGGATGGGTCGAAGTGGAGGGTCGTGTGGGCTGACATCCGGGTCCGGAACGTCTGTCTATATATCCATGTACATATACAATTCTCAGGGACTTTGGGATCAAGCAACACATTCCTTCAAATTTGCAAGGACACAATAATTTTAATCAGTCAATTAATCGCTGGCAATATTTCCAAGAGGGAAGTAATATATATATATATATATATATATATATATATATATATATATATATATATATATATATAGGGACCTTAAGCAAAGGAATCCCTATTTTTAGAAAAAAAAATGGGGATTAGTTGTGTGGCTCACTCCACATCGAATTTCAACGATCCGAACTGTCTATTTTTCAAGTTCCACCTCATAGATCATCCTTGCAAAATATTAGGCAAATCGGAAATGTTTAAGGCATCTAATTGGGTTCAAAGAAATTAACGAATACTTTGTTATATAAGAAACAATGAAATTTTATTGTAATAATTAAATAGGCAAATAGTTTCGGATTGAATTGAATTTTTGCAAGGATGATCTATGAGGTGTAACTTGAAAAATAGACGGTTCGGATCGTTGAAATTCGATGTGGAGTGGGCTCCACACCTAATCCCCATTTTTTGAGTTTTATTCCCCCCCCAAAACCCAACCCAATCCCTGCTAAATGTGTGGGTTAAAAGCTAAAAGCCAAACAAAAGCCAAATTCCTCCCATGATTTAGCCCAGAAAATGGTGTGGGCATCACCAACGGGACCCCACCCACATGGGCATGTCTCATAGGATTTATTGAATCTAACGGCTAAGATCGAATATAATCAAATCTAACGGTAAAAAAAAGATCTAACGGCCCAAATTTAAATTCAATGGCTAAAAGAATTTAAAAAATATTTAACTCAAAATTCATCCAAATTTAGTGATTTTTCAATATTTATCAGAATCTAAATATTTTTAGGTTAAAATGTTCATAAAATTAAATTATGATAGTGTACATAATTTTTTTTTAAATTACTTTAAAAGAAAAAATTAGCTTAAATTTATTCTTTAATAATCTCAGGCTTAAAAATTTAGGCCAAAAAGGTTGGAGAAGAAAAGCTGTTTCTAGGCTAAAAATTTTAGGTTTTAGCCCAATGGTTGGAGATGGTCTCAGCAGATTAACACTGTTCATCATGTGAGAGAGCACACTGTTCATTAATAATGAAATGACGAAAATGCCCTTGGTTTTTGATTTGGTCGCTACACTGTTTACGCTTAGATACAGTAAAAAGTCCGTTTTATCCTTCCCGGCCTCGTCTCTATCATCAGCATTGGATTCGGTTCGTATTGCCTGCTTTGTACAGTTAAAGGGATAAAGTAATGTGTTGTTGGACAAAAAATAAGATTAAAAAAAATGTAAGGGGTTCCCATCTGTCCCCCCCCCCCCCTTCTCTCTCTCTTCTCGCATCCCTCACGTCTCTCTCTCTCCTCATTTTCATTATTTTTCCGTCTGCCTTTCTTTCTCTCTCAAGCTTTCTTTTTCCTCCTTTTCCTATCGTCTCATCTTTCTCATTTTTCTCAGCCAAATCATTTGTGCAAATTTCTTGCATTTAAAATCGTTGGAAAAATAAATAGTTGCTGCATCTTGCGTTTAAAAGCCCAGGGCCAGTACCCATTTTGTTGGTTTCTCGATTTTATCAGGGTGGATTTGTTACCTACAAGGTCCACCTCCGTTTGGTGGTGAGTTTTATAACCTTTATAGTATTGCTGTTTTAATTTTTTTTTTAGGAAATTAATGAAAATGACTTGAAAACTTTGAGCTTTAACGATAAGGACAAAATAAAGGGTAAAGGGAATAGTATCATGATTGACTTTTCAGTGTAAAAATATGATTTTTCGTTAAAGTGAACAGTACCGAGAATTTTGGGTTAAAGTTTTTTATTTTTATAAATTTTGGGTGTTTTCTTTATATTGTTAGATCCGATGTCTGGCTGTATGATTTATTTGTGTTTTTCGTTTCAGAACACGTTGCTCTATGCTTTTTGGAATTTAGATTTTGTAATTTTGGGTGTTTTGTTTATATCTTTAGATCTGTCGTTTGGTTGTATGATTTGCTTTTTTCTTTTCTTTTTTTGTGTTGTTGGGAATTATAGGTACAAGTTCGTTTTGCTGTAAATTGGTTTCATGTTGAAATCTTCTTTCTATCTTATTTTGGGTGTTCATTTTGTAGTCTGGGGTTTTATATCTGCCTGTCTAACCCCTTTTTATTTTCAGTTTCAGAAAATTCAGCTTTCGTGGGTTTTGTTGCTGGGTAATTAAGGGTGTAAATTTGCTTTGTTCTTTGCTTAAATCTTGATACAATCTTTTGGCATTTTTATATGTTTTGGTTCTGATTTTGGAATTGTGAATGAGTTATGTCTTGAGATTTTTTTTTTTTTGGTTTTCATTTTGAGGTTAAATCTTGCCAAGTCTTATCTTGTTTTGAATTTTTTATATTTATATAGAGAATATGACAAAAAAGAAGGGTGTGAAGGAGAGGATGGAAGGAGATGATAATAGGAGGGAAGATAATCCTACTCCTATTTTTATACCACCTTAGGTGACATCTGATATGGACAGTCACATCATTTGAAAAATTTGCAAAACCCAAGGAAATGAAGAAGAAAGACTCCTCGTATATCACATTCATCATTTAATTAACTAGTTTTTCTTAATTATTAGTTTATTAAATAATAAACTAAATTTTAAAATCTGATTAATTCAAATGATGTGACTGTCTACATCAAATGCTATCTAAGGTGGTATGAAAATATGATACAAAAAATGGTATGAAGAGCATTACTCTGGTTTACTCCATATTTTGGTTTAGTCTTCGCCACATGTCGATCATCCTTCATATTCAGTTTTTGCCACGTGTCGATCATCCCTCATTTTCAGTTTTCCTTTTTTATTTCTCTCTCTCCCGTTGTTTTCTTTAGTTTTGGAGTTCAGGGTTTTGTTCCGTTTGTGCTTTTGCTGCTTTCAAATTTTGGTTTGTAAGTTTTGTTCTCTTTTTGTTCTGCTTTTTGTCTTTGTATTTGTTTTGCTTTTGAGGTTCTGTTTTTTACGCTGCAACTGTGATGTCGTTAGTCTGCCGTGTGTGGTGTTATTTCGTTCTGGAACATCTCCAATTTTAATTGCTTTTTCTTTCAAACTGTTTAGCTTGGTATTGTTATATCGCATCCAGATTTTTTTAGTTCAGTCTCTAACTATATTATTGTGGCACTTAAATTTGGTGTAGTGTTGAGATAAAACTACCGATAGCTAATTATCATTGTTTCCTCATATGCAGTCATGATAGCTAATTATCATTGTTTTCAATGTTTTTAATATTTTTAACATATAACTCTGGTTTACTATTAGTTCTTCCATGCTATAAATCTATTCATCTCTAACATTTATTACAACTCTATTAACACTTTGTTTCAGTTTTAACTTCCTTTTTTTTTATGATCCAAATTTTTATCTGATGATCCAAATTGTTTTATTTGCCATGACTGCTTCAAGGAAAAAAGTTTTCCTTGAGTGTTAGAAGATGTTATCATGCCTTATCCAAAACAGACGAGTGTTGCTTAATATTTTGTGTGTAAATAGTTGATCCTAACATGAATTCCCCGTTCCTTTTGTGTATATAAATAATATGCTCTTCTGGGATATTTTATGTTAAAGTAGTTATACAAATGCAGCACTGGGATGACTCTCAATGGGGAATTTTTGTATATCAATGACAAGGCATTTGATAATGTCTTTTCTCTAAGTTATATAAACTTAGACAGCTTTGTAAAAATATTGCTCAATTTTCTACTTAGTGTTTATCTTAATCTTTGGTTATTTATATATTAAAAACATAATCTATGGGTGTATTTTCGCTCCCGCAACAACGTGCGGGTAAAATTTACTAGGATATATATATGGGAGGGGCTCCCAACAAAGAAAGACATAAAATATTGCTAATCTCACTCTTAATTCTTCTATCTTAAGCTTTGAATTGGCTAAATAATAAAACACTTAATTAAACATAATACTGAGAGCATCGACTATTTTCCCAACTGATGTAACACATAATATAGCAGTAGCTTAGTCGTTAATAAATGCGGTTCCTCAAAGTTGAACGAATGAACCGTTGCCGCATCGCTGGGATTATGGGCAGTTTTTTGCTCAATGGACACTTGTGCAAAAACAAACTTAAACTTTCCCATAATATTTTCGAAGACCTTTAAAAGCAAGATCACTATGGAGTATAGAGTACCAGCATACATTTTTAGTACAAACGCAACTGCACAGGTCAAGAACTACGAGGGAATACACAGAATTATCATCACTACAGAGAGAGAGAGAGAGTATAGGCACATACTTGAACAGAAACCCACAAGCTTGGGTCAGGCTCTTACTGATTGACTTCAGACAAGAAGGGATCCCTGAGAAGATCAGAGGCTGTAGGTCTTGCCCTCGGCTGGGCTATGGCTTTCTCAATGAACGCCTTCACCTCTGGATCGTTCACCTTGTTCAATGCTAAAGGCTTGATACCTGTTGTCACCTTCTTGTATATCTTAGCTACAGAGTTGCACTCGCTGTATGGTATCTCCATTGTCACCATCTCCAGCAAGCACAGCCCGAACGAGTATATGTCCACCATCTCTGTGTAATCCTCTTCGTACAGCTCGGGCGCCATATACTCGGGTGTACCTATAATCGAATGTGCTAAATGGTTCTTTCCCACTATTGCTGCAAACCCCAGATCACCAATTTTCACCTATAAATGAAAAGCATAATGGTTAAGGGTCATAATAACGACTTAGGACTTCGTATTTGTATTCATATAATATTAGGTAATTAGACAGGGAAGTAGCAATAATATAATTTCTGAGTTTTGTTCAACTCTTCAATCACATACGTAATGCTCTTCCGGGGTTCAGTGAACTAGATGTAGCAACGGATATTGAGGACTGTGAATTACTATGGCCTTATGGTGATGCAGTGCAGAATATAGATATGGAAATTGAACATTCCAAAAAAAAAAGGATAGGATGGAAAAGTCCGCTCACTGAAAACACAAAGAAATCGAACCTCGTCTAGTGGCACGAGCTACCAAGTTCATTTTCCATCAAAGTATGTTAAAAAAGCGATCAAAAGATTAAGAACACTGTCACAGATAAGGGTTTTGAGAAGAAATTACGTTCTATTGCTAGCAATACAAACCAACCCTGATGAAAAAATGCTGCCTACAAGTAACCAAATCTACGGTCACAAAAATCAGGAGAAACAAGTTAGACACAAGTGATGAGTTATAATTACCTGGCCAGTATTCCCGTTGATGAAGATGTTGCTGCAGTTAAGATCTCTGTGAATGATACATGGCTCATGCGTATGGAGGTATTCCAATCCCTCAAGCACCTGTCTTGACCACTTCTTCACAGCCTTAAGCGACACACGGGGATGCTTCTCCCTGTACTTCCTCAGGTTTCCAGAATTGCACACCTCAGTGATAAAATTCAAAGTGTTACGCGCCTCTTCCTTCCAAACACTGTGACAAACAATGATATACTTGTTCTTCAATTGCCTCAACAGCTTAACCTCAGAGTAAAGCCGATTTATGAGTGTTGGATCATCGCTGAAATTGCACAACCGGACCTTATTCCAGGCCACCTCTGTACCTTCCTCCTGATCAAAAGCCCTATAAACCTTCTTCACAGCACCATGACCAAGTAGATCAGCATACCGCCCATACCGTCCAGTTGGATCAACCTCCACAAATGGTTCAGCATCCCGATCAGATGCATTCGAATTCCCAACTGGCATCTTCAAAGATCACTCTGATGTGGAATAAAACCAATTAAAGCTAGAAACAACTGCGCCCTTCACAAGGGACTTCAAGTCATGAGACGATTTACCCAACGAGCCAAACACAACAGAACGCTGCCCCTACTTCTCCGATGCATTAGTATTGATTTACTCTATTTATACCAGCAATTAATAACTAACTTAAAACTAAAACAAGTAAAGATCTGAATGAAGAAATGCAAATGCCATACGATAGTTACAAAATTGGAAATGGGATTTTTTTACTATCACCGTCTAAACATGTAGACACATTCATACAGCGATACTACAAAATCATCAACAGGCAATCTAATTAGAAACTTGGAGAATCAAAATTGTAAGGTATAGAAAGATCAGCTCCAACGCCGATTCATACATTTTTCCTTCCGCCTACAAATCTCGATTCCGTTGAAGTTTTCAACTACAGAACTCGGTTTCAATTGCGTAAATGTATCTCAATACACAATGATGCATGAAGAACACAAAGAAACACAATTCAAGCAAACAACAAAACCAAGAACAAGTTGGAAAATTATTTATTGAAGCGCTAATAATGCTTAATTATATGAATTTGAAGCCAACAACAGTAAGAAAGATCGTAAGGGACTGCTAAATACATCAAGATTAATCAAGACTACTGCTAATTACATCAGGATTAATCAAGTAAACAAGTAATTAAAGTTGATTCGAGCTAGGATTACAGGACTCCATTTCTTATAGCATGCAATTCTAGAGAGAGAGAGAGTACCTTGAGATTCTTGGGCAAACGCAGTGAAGCTCTTGGACTCAGAGAGAGGGAAGAAGAATTGGAAATTGTAACTGTTCAAAGGGAAGGCGGTATTTATAACCGCCGGGGGGAGCACTGGCTACTAGACGACGTCGTATGGCGATGGAAACACGTGCGAGGTTGCCCTGTTTCCGTATCCAAAAAAAAAAAAAAAAAATCAGTCCGTCAAAGCAACTCCACCAGAGCACCATTTGCCCGGCACCCAGCCAAAAAACCCTCCTACGACCCAGTGGATGCACTCCAGCCCGCCCACTTACCTAGCATCCAACCCAAGCCAGGCAACAACCCAGTCCATTTTTGACAGACCATTGGACCGGCCTATTTGGCTGGCGAGTGAGGTACACTCGCGAGCCAGGGCGAGTAGGGGACATGGGTGCAGGCGGCGGGGCCCGCTGTCAGCCACCTTTTTCTTCACCCGGAAGTGGGCGACGTGGCCCTCTCAATGCCGTTGGATTTCCAACGGTAAAAAAAATTTGAAATTTCCTTTTAACCTGGACTGTTGGATCACAGATCAACGGTCCACGGTTTTTCACCCAAAAAAAAAAAAAAAGAAGGCCAACGGTCAAAATTGTGACCGTTGGCCACGTGGCAGCGCCTGGGCTGTTGGATTTGAATATTTTTCAAATCCAACGGTCCAGATTAATTAATAACATTAAAATTAATTAAAAATTATTTAAAAAAAAAATTAAAAATACAAAAAAAAAATTAAAAATAGATAATTTTTTTTTAATAAATGCCTAACCCTCATCTTCCACCTTACACCAAATAAAATTACATAACCTCCACCATATAAACTTAAAAAAAAAAACACACTAAATAAGATTACTTAAAAAAAATACAATTTATTCTTCAACCACAAGCCTCATTTTAATTATCTTCGCCTTCGTGCAACCTCCACTGGTGCTCAATCAAGTCATTCTGGCGGGTTACGTGCCAGTTTGACTCTTGCACTAAAGTGTACCGATGAGCGATCAATTCATTGTAACGTCCATCCCATTCCAACGGCTCGTGTTGCACGGGATCTTCGGTATTGTCATGAGCACAGTAGATACGTGTTCGTGAGTTGTTGAACGGATCCGGTTTGTATTCATCGATGCACAAAATAGTACGTTCAGATAATGACACGTGGCGTGATGAGATTGGTTAAAAATCCTATCTGAACTTAAAACTTTTTTTTTTTTATAAAAAAAATTAATAATATTTGAAATGGGTTGGGTGCCAGCGCATTTTGTAGGGGTGGAGATCGTTTGGGCACCGCATTTTTAGACTGGGTGCCAGCACATTTTTATTAGGGGTGGAGATGCTTTGGCCTATTACTGTTCATTGGGGTATATTACTGTTCATTTGAGTGGATAAATACGTTGAGTGCTGACACCCAGTCTTAGGGATGGAATTGGAGACTCGAACATAATCCTGTTTTGGAAACACGTGCGAGGTTGCGCTTTTTCCCTTTTTTCTGTCATAAGAAACAAAAAGTAAAAGTAGAAGGCGTTTTACCGCAATAGAAAAAATAATTATGTCTATACACCTAATATTGAAATGATTGAAAATCAAATCAAATGGAAAATTATTGGTTCAGTTTGGGTATGGTGATTAAAAAACCGAATCGAATGAATATAAATTAATATTTTATTTATTTATTTATGCTAGGTGTTTATTTCCCAAGTTTGATTCCAAATGAACTATTAATCTAATTTTAATCTAAGATTACGTAAATCTAACTTTAAGCCCATATATGTTGAAAGCCTTATTCCCCTTTTTTTTTTCTTCATTTTCTTTCCAATTTCTAGGTTAAAAAGTAAAATGAAAAAATAAAAAACCAAAACCGAACTGAAGACAAATTGCAAAAACCGAACCAAATAGTAATATTAGTATAGTTTTCGGTTTTGGGAAAAAAAATAATTGAATGAAACAGAACCCACCCCTAGTAGAGATAGAAATAAGGTATGATGCTCTAATAACATGTGGATGAGTGAAAAAAAAAAGGGAGGTTTAATGAAAAGGTCCCGGTACTGTTCACTTTTAACGAAAAACCACTTTTTTACCTTTAACTGACACTATTCACTATACCTTTAAAAAGGACTTTTCGTCAAAAGGGAAGTTTTTTTGGACTTTTCATTAGTTTTCCTAAAAAAAAAACAATAAAATTCTTTTTGTGCGTAATTGGCTGAATACCGATAATATTTTATTTTCTAATATCTCTATTGACTTGTGAATAGAGGCCTAAATCATCTTTTTACTCTCTTTTAGTTGACAAAAAAAAATTGTTAATATATAATATAAATTCGTGTGAAAATACATAAATTAGTTGTAGTTATTTCAGTATTCAAGTCAAAGTGTTGGTAAGTGGAAGCAAAATACTAATCCATTTCCATGTGATGTAAACTTAATAATAAACGTGTTATCGTACACGTGAGTTATGTTAGTTGGTCAGCACATTGCGTCCGGCCCATGAATGCAAAGCTTGATTGTTCACCGTCGTTGTTTAAGGAGGTGTAGTCAATTTGGATTTCAGAGAATTTTAATGGATTTTTTTTAGGTGATAGATTTTAAAGGATTTTAATGGACTCTACAAATCCATATAGATTTTAACAGATTTATGTGGATTTCCATTATAGATTTCTATGGATTCTTTCTTAGATTTCTTAGGATTTAAAAAAAAATTAGAAATCACACGCAAAGCTGTGGTATCATTTTTATCCTGCGGTTGAGATTAACCTCTCAAACTCTCTGCAATTGAAACCCTAATTGTTATGTGTATTCTACTACACCGTCTGAAATCAGAGTCCTCAGTCCAAGGACTAGTTAATTGCATATTTTCATACCGTAGCAATAACACAAATTAATAACGTTTAGAATGTATATGGGTTGGAGGAATTGATTCAACCCAAGCCAAAGAATGTGTTTTGAGAGTGACGTTGATTGGTTTTAATAATGAAGGGTGACATTTCAAAGGCACCAAAGCAGAATTGAACAAGGTATCTTCTGCAAATAAAAGTACAACAAAGATAGGAAGTAGTTGAAGGGAAAGGAAGCGTTAGCAAGGGAATTTAATTGAGAAGTTTGGGCAGTAGGTGAAGAAAGAAAAAAATATGTTAGTGGTGCTGGGACATCTTCTCATGCCTGCAAAGATTTCAGGTTCATCCATGGAAGTCCAAGACGGCTGAGTTCACAGTTGGTCCTCTCAAATGGAAAGAAATATGAGGGGTAAGGGTTGGATTCTTGATAGCATTTGGTATTTATACCTCACACCCTCAAATCCATCAAAATCCACCACTCATCAAAATCCTAGCAAATCCTTAGTAATTTCACTACACCAAGACATATGCAGACTCATTTAAAATCATAATCGACTATCCCTGGATTTCGTTGTATTCTATAAAATCCTTTAAAATCTTAATTTGACTACACTCTGATTTCAAAATCTTTTAAAATCCACTTTTACAATCCTAATTGAATACATCCAAATTTTAAAATCCATTAAAATACTATCAAATCCTAATTTGACTACACCCCCTTAGAATATCGTAGGGCTGAACCAAAAACAAAATTCAATCAAAGTTCAACAACTCGGCATGTGAAGCTCGTTAAAGTATTGACTGTGTGACCAAAAATTTCAAAACTGGCTGCCCATCAAGAGCCAAAGATGTATCTGGATGGTCAATCAGAATAAAGTTTACACAGCACCCGCACCTGAATCCAACATTTCCAAATATTTCTCAAACACTTTTTTTCTCCCCAGAATAAGGAACTGAGTTCATCGCCTATGCCAAACAATTTTACCAGAAATCACATTTCCCATGAGATACAATATCAGAGTGTATCGAAGCTAGTGAGAAAACATGTGAATTTGTACTTGACGGGCCTTTAAGAGATTCGGAGGCACAGATACCGGATTCAAACTCAGATCCCGGTTCAGGCAAGCAAATCTATCTCAACTTTAATGACCAATTTGTAAACGTTCAAAATGTTGAGGTAGATTTAGGTAGAAAGAAAAGATTTACAGGTTGTTTCTAATGACCACTGTTCTAAAAATCCCCGCCTAGGCGCTAGGCGGCTGGCCACAACCCCGATTAATGCCTAGGCGTTTGAAAATTAAGAAATGGCGCCTAGACCTGCTGAGGCACCGCCTAGACCGCCTAGCCCGCCTAGACCCGCCTAAACACCCGCCTAGGTCCCAACTCACTTAGACAGAAAATAGATAACTTTCATTTTGCATTTTATTTTTTTCCAATAAATTGTAAGAGACTTGTTGCATACTTAAATTAACACACTTTATATCCTTATTTCACATGTTTTCATTATGTTCCAATGCTTCATAATATATATGCATTATATTTTGTAGTTTATGATGAAATTATATATATTTCAAATATAAGCAGACACTTATTTACACAAAATATGATAAATTTACTTAAATCCGCCTAGTCCGCCTAGGCGCCCGCTTAGGCCCCGCCTAGCCGCCTAGGCGATAGGCCCCAGCCCGCCGCCCGACTAGCGTCTAGCGACTTTTAGAACTTAGTATGCATTACCATGCCGAGAAAGCTCGTATCCTCAACAACATGATATACTCTGCATTACTATGCAAACCGAAAAACGAAACAGAAAATGCAGCAGGATTGTTGATTATACAAAGCCCATTTGGACATCCCTCTCTATGAAGCAGCAAAATGTCGAATGATACATATCCCAATCTAAACTGAAATTCTGACGGAAATTCAAACAAAGGAACGTAGTGCCAAATTACTCAAGTAGTCAAATATGTAACAGCATCCAAACTGACATTGATAAACCAGCAGAGAAATTTTACATATATAGTTGAAAACAGAAGGATTATCCAGTGCCAAACAAAGCATTGATTACTACAATGGAACATTATAACAAAGAAAATTCCAAATCACCAATGAGGATTAGTGCCCTCCCTTGCAGCAGAGGGTGATCTCGATACGATACTAGCATGGCTTCCGAGCCTCGACACACTCCTTCCACCTTTAGGAGTAGTAAACCCTGGACTTGAACCTCGGTAACTGGCACGAAGAGTTTCATCAATAGAAGATGAGGACTTGCCCATTGCATTTCTTACAAACTTCTGAGCAGCAGGGGAGAGTGTCCGCACACTTGGACTGGCACTGCCACCTCTAGAAGGCGACGGCAGAGGTGGCTTGTGAAACAATTTTGACCTTTCCCTCAATTTGCGTGCAGCTTCCCTTGACAGCGAGTGAGCCTTTTCGTCTCTTACAGGCGGGCATGGGATCCTATATTGAGGCCCTTCACCGCCACCAATATCCACTGGATTGTCCTCAAGATCCAACCTCAGAGGTGTCCCTTCAATTTCACCCCATGTAATAAACGGTGATTCATCAACACCCGGTGCAGGCGAGGGCGTCTTCACAAAACGATAACCATTATCCGCTTTCTTCTCCGATTCCACATAAAACGGATTGGGAGTCTTTCTCAAATCATCCAAATCATACTTCTTCAACTTATCCCCATCTCTATCCATAATAACTGGGGTTGCACCTGCAACTGTGGTATAAAGAAACTCAGCCATAGCATCCTCCTTTGGCCTGGAATCCATCGTCGTCTTCCCATTAAATCGCGTGTTGGGTCGATTAATTTCCTTCTCCAAACTCTTCATCCTATTCGCACGTTCCTCCTCTGTCAAGGGAGCCTCACCCCGATCAGCTGGATGGTACATCAGCAAATTCTTTGCCGTATACTTCCACCCATCCAATGTACTAGGCGGCTGATCCGACGTCCCATACCCATCTGTAATCCTATCCCTCTTCACATCCTCAATCGATTTAACCTCCTCCTTTTCGCCTTCCGTCAAATACTCATATCTCTCCTTCCTCTTCCTATTCACCTTCTCCAAAATATTCGAAAAACTATAATTGTCCTCACTCGTATACCGCCTTAAAAACTGATCAAGCGACAATGATCCCTCCACACCATCATCGCCGCCGCTAGACCCTACCTCACCAGACAATCCCACATTCAAAGCACCCGGGGTTTTCGGGGTTTTACCATCAAATTCATCGGCAGGGGTATAACTACGCATAAAAGTCGAACCTGGGGTTCTACCATCAGGGTCAGGATTATGAGTTACCTTCTTTCCGCGGCGCTCGATGATCTTCAACTGGGCATCTCGGATCTGAACCGGGTCGCGGGTCTTGATCGCTTCAAGCCAATCGAGCCGGTCCCGGAGCTTGGAAATATCGGGAAAGAAGTCCCTTTCGATGATCTTCTCGATCGCGGCGACATAGGTGTCCTCGTCGAGGACCTTGGGATGGCCTTTAGGGTTCTTGGGAGTGATTTGGGTGGAATTCGTAGGGTTTTGGAAGGAAGCATCGGAATTTGCAGAGGGCGAAGGGGATGAGAGGTGGCGAGGAGAGTGACCCGGAGTGAGAAGCATTCTGCTTCTGGATTAGGGTTGGGGTTTGGGACGAGGAGATGGTGGGATTGGAAAGGGGAGAAATTGAGGGTTTTGGCAAGAATTAGAGGACGAATTTTGGGAATTAGGGTTTGAGGTTCGTGTGTGGATTGGATTGGAATTGGGGCTGATTTAGGAAAGGAGACTAAACGCGTGCGCTTGTGTGTGGCGGCGTACGTACTGACGCGGGACGCGCGCAATAAGGATTGCCGGTATCTCCTGCCAACTGTTATCTTAAAAGGTTTTTTTTTTTTTTTTTTTTTTTTCAAAAATATTTATTTTCTTTATTATTTATTATTTATTTTAACAAAAAGAAAATAAGTTTTAATATTTTGGTCTAATTCACTTTATTTGAAAGAAGGAGATACATAAGTTCAAATTTCATAAATAATAATTGTCAAATAAAAAAAGTTGCTTCAATAAATCTTTAAACACAGAGTTTTTAACGTATTAGCAATAAATATCAAGGAATTTCAACAAAAAATATTATTTATTCTAAATTCATCTTTCGTGTATGTGTTATACAACTACAAGAAATTATAATTATATTTTTTTAGAAATTGTTTTAAATTGTATCGTGTATATTATCCTAACTCTTTAATTAAATGTAAGTCTCATATGAACGAAAAACAGAGCAAAAGTACCCACAACTACAAGAAAAACGTGATATTCCCTCTATTGAGTTTGAATTTGTTATTTTTATTTTTTATAGGGGAGAATTTAAACTAACTTTTTACTTCCTTAGCGATATTTTATTCTCAATATTTAAACGTGTCTCAAGCTCAACATCTCCTATCCATCAATTTAAAAACCAAATTCAAATTAATGTCATTTTTTCTTAAATTTTTCTACTTTAAAAATGATTTTTATTTTATATTTGTTTTTTAAGTAAAATATTTGGTAATTCAATTAAAATTGATTTTAAAATGGGCCCCGCTGCACGGCCTGAATTACAACACCCAGGAAATGGCGTTATCACGGTCCAAACTCCAAGAAAAAGCCTATGGCCCACAAGCCCAAGATTCGTACGGCTTATATCCAATCAAACCGCCTGACAGCCAAAGGAACAAAGATTCTTCCGTGCACCTAATCACAGGTAACAAATATCTCTCCTCCCCCTCCTTCTCTTCCCCCATCGGATTAGACTTTTGGCAAAGATTCAGAGAGCTTCGACTTGTTTCTCTCACTGCCACCCAGCTCCTCCCTGCCTCCCGCCAGCTCAATCACCACCGCCGACGTGATCTACGGCTCTGATTCAATCTCCGGCCGCTGGCTTCCTGCGGAATTGGAGCAACTGATCGCGAAATTTATAGGGTTTGTAGTTTTCTCTTTGGGTACTGTGTATAGGGTTTGTACGAGTTCCAAAATTGATGCTTTTGTGATTAGTTTTTTATTTTTTTTATAATTACTGTTTATTAGCTTTTTTAATCTAATTGACCTCAAATCATGTGCTTTGATTTTTTTATATTTGTTTTGATTTTTTAATTATTTGTTGTAGTTGTAGCTCTTGATTAGCATATGCTCTGTTTGGTTGCTGAGAAAGTGCGAGAAAATTGCGTAATTGAGTCCATAATTTTCTATTGCTTTAGTTTCATTTGCCTGGAACCTCACTGAACTGAGCTAATCATTTGACTCAATAGTTAATTTGTTTAAAGTTATGAACTTGTGTTTTTTGGAGCTAAAATTTATATTTCTAGGTCAATTTTGGGCGGTATTTTTCTAATATTTTTTTTCTCCCTTGTAAAAATATGGACAAACAGAAGTTTTGAAAATTTTGGTGAGCACGAACATCCTAAAACCGTAGCAAAATTTCAAATATTAGTGGCAAAACTGATTCACCTGCTCAAGTAAGATGATTACCAAATTAAAACAAAACGGATTAATTCATATACACGAGTGCGCACACATATAAAACTCATCCATTCACATTAAGAACCGAGGACTAGGAGGAGCGTCGTCCTTCGTTTCTTTATAAAACGGCAATTGTGGTGTTCGTGATCTTCGTTTAACTATATTGGGACATTACCTTATGACTGCTCCGATCTATTTTGCAGCTAGCAAGTCCTGACCGTGCCATTCTTGTCCTTGCTTTAAACGATCAGAGTTGAACAACCTGCTGTTTTGGCATTTTTTGTTTCAAGGCCGAGATCAACTGTGATGGTGGCATCCTGAGCTGAGTTGCAGGGTGTGATAAAGAATCAAGTTCACATGATTTCTCGAGGGGAAGATGGGACAGATAAAGTTGCTTCTGATGTAGTACAGAAGAAAGAGAGTTCTGATAGTGAAATTAATGTGCCACATCAAACTCCTAGTAAGGGGATCTGTCCGTTGCAATCAGATCATAAGGGAACTGCTCAATTTCTAACACCTGAGAAAGCGTCACAGGTGCCTGATGGGGTTGTTAGTGCATCACAACCAAATCAA
The DNA here is from genome assembly GCA_036320875.1 of Cotoneaster glaucophyllus. Lineage (NCBI taxonomy): Eukaryota > Viridiplantae > Streptophyta > Magnoliopsida > Rosales > Rosaceae > Cotoneaster > Cotoneaster glaucophyllus. The sequence continues at coordinate 7,391,463 of CM070068.1, forward strand.
GAAGGAAGTGCTTCCTCTTTAACATCTGAGAAAACCCCACAAACCCCTGAAACCACTGCACTTGCCTTGCGATCTGGTCAAGAAAGAACCACTCCATCTACTACACTTGAGAGAGTGTTGGACGATGGTTATCACTGGAGAAAATATGGCCAGAAATTTGTCAGGGGAAATTCATATGTAAGAAGTTACTACAGATGTACGCATCCAAAATGTGAAGTGAAGAGGCAAGTGGAACGTAAACATAGTGGCCAGATAACAGATACCATATACTTTGGTGAGCATGAACATCCTAAAGTCCAAAGTGTCCCAGCAGCTGTTAGTTTTGTTGTGTCCATTGTTGACCACAAAAGACCAGAAGTGGTTTTGGAAACTGATGGTGAAGGTGAGAATGAATCTTAGTTGTTATCTGATTATGGTTCTTACAATGCCAAATCTTGTTTAATTTATTTGATGACCTTGTTTTTGAAGATAAATCGTCCAATGCGCATGGCCACACATCTAACCAGATTGAGCCAGTAGATGCCCCACTGCTTTCAAGTGTTGCAGTTACTGAAGCCGTGCAGGGTGTGCTAGCTCAGTCAAATAGAACAAGAGATGGTGATCCTGACCCTAAAAGACAGTATGTTCTTGCAATAGCTATTTTGAATTTTCCTGTGCACTGGTATATAACACTTACCTTTGTTTGACTGATATTGAAAAAAATATATCAGGAAGAAGGCAAAACATAAAGGCAACTCATTACCCGTGGTTGTTCAGACTTTGAGTGAGGTTGATATAGTGAGTGATGGGTACAGATGGCGCAAATATGGGCAGAAATTAGTGAAAGGCAATCCAAATCCAAGGTATAATCAGTTTGATGCTTCCACGCATTGACGATTTATATGAGGCATGCACCAAATTTCCACTCTGCTCATTGGTTTGGAAATACAGAAATGCACTGATCACGTCTGATAGTTTCACTGCTTATGCAGACTAAATTTCATTACGAACTTTGGCCTGAGAGCTGATTTTATCAGCTGATATGAAATTTAACCCCTAATCTTTGTGCTCGATCTGGTAAAGAAAAATTTTAACTCATCTTTGCAAGTTTGCAACTGCTATCATTAAACTGCAAGTGTAATATGATGTGAAAGTATTTTACACGCTATATTCCACCCATGATCTGATTCTGGACTATGGACAAAATTGACGTTAGAGTCTAATGGTGCAAGCCAATGTCTGTCATAATGCCTTTTTTACAATTTCATCGAAAACCTGTGCAGTCTGAGACTTGCATGTGCAGTAATTGCGTTGATCACATAGGACATTCTTTTCCTTCGTGTAACTTGCGTATGCATCTCTAGTCTTGTATCTTGCTCTTGGGATAAACTGGAAAAATTAGATATTATTACTTCTAAGACAATAGTGACTACGTATCTTTGAGCTTTGTTCAAACGTGCCTTGCTTCTTGTTTTATTTAGTTTGGTCTTGTTTGGTGTTAATGTCATATAATGATGTGAACGGAATCAATTTGTGTTTCAAAGTTTTCAGTTAATCTCTTTTGGCATTTTTTTATAGGAAAACTAATGAAAAGGGATTGAAAACTTTGAGTTTTAACGATAAGGACAAAATAAAGGGTAAAATGAATAGTACCGGATTTGACGTTTTAGTGTAAAAATGTGGTTTTTCGTTAAAGTGAACAGTACCGCGGGCTTTTCATTAAAACTCCCTTTTTTTATTTGTCTTAGTTTCTTTGGTACACTGTGTTGCTGACTCTGCTCTGCTTCTGCACTTGCATTATGTAGGAGTTACTACAGATGCTCAAATCCTGGATGCCCTGTTAGGAAACATGTAGAGAGGGCGTCTCATGATTCGAAAGTGGTTATAGCCACATATGAGGGGCAACATGATCATGATATGCCCCCGACAAGGACTGTCACCCATAATACAGCAGCATCAAACGTGTTTACAACAGCCTGCATTAGTGAGTCTGGTACTGTACCCAAGGGGAATGCTGTATGCCGCGATACTAGCCCAGAACATGAAGTTAAACCAAGCAAGCAACGGAATGATGAGTCAAAAACTAAATCAAGTGATGTTGCTGGCTCTGATATGGTCGTTGATTCTGATCTGGGCCCTGAAAGAACACTACATAAGAAGTTGGTTGCAAAAGCATGTACCACAAAAGAAAGCGAACCCCCTTACATGATTGTTTGTAGAGCAGATCAAATGAAAACTCTTGAGTTGGGAATTAAATCAGAAGGCAATGATATGGTTGTTTGCGACAATCTGCGTCCAGAAAGTAATCCATTGGAGCAAGAAAAGCCGAAAGCAGAACCCGTTGATAGTTAACCTGCAATGCTGGATCTAGATTCATCGACGCCCTAAATAATGTATCAATGCATCAGGACAGGCCCGGTGCTAGGGTTTATCTTATTCATTGTTCCTCTTGTTTTCGTTTCGGGAGAGGATGCTCTGGTGGAATGCCAATAATGATCAACAGCGGATTGGAAAATTAACAGAAGTTGTGTAAATTATTTATATAGATTGAATGACCTCAGAGATGTAGAGATTAGACCGAGGAAGGAGGACTCATGTCATGTTCGTGCTTATATATGAAGGTTGTATCGCATAGTTTACTTGAATAATTCTGGGCTTGTGGTATCGATTGTTGCAATTTAAACGCTATAGTTTACTAATTGTTGCCATTCAAGGACAATGGTTCCATTCCGCCACTCTACCGTAGAGTGGCGGAATGTGTGGTGTTTATACACATCCAAAAGAGTACTAACTTGACATGGCATATCATTCCGCTATGGCACTAACCCTCCTCGAATGGATAAAATTCATAATCTGACCTAAATTAATCTACCTTAAAACCCAAGTAATTGGTGTATGATGAACATGGAAAAGAAATCTCCCAATCTCTTTCCTTCAGTTCTCTTTATTTGATGGTATTTAGACTTAAACTTCCTCAAAAAAGGAAGGAAAAAACTCTCTCTCTCTCTCTCTCTCTGACAACCATGAAATGCCTCCTTATAACAGTTGGCAGCTTACAATTGTATGAACACATGAACAAACATGTTCTGTTCTCTAAGCTTGCCTCACCTCCATTCCCGAAAAAAAGCATCAATTCATGCTCGGTTTGCACCTCCATGCACAAGAAGCAACCAAATCTCTGTTCTTCCAGCCAAGATAGAGTGCTCCATCTCGCTCTTCAAGTCGATATTTGTTAGAGTAGTTCTCTAGCAGCGTCTTGATGGTGGCATTTACCAATGAGCTTAGAGGGTATGGTGTAAATCCAGCCATTGCGAAGCGCAACCTCCATTTCCCAAGAAGTTCGTGTCTTTCCACCCTCTCAATGCCCTCACACGCTATTATGTTAACAACCTCCCTCGCCAAGCAGTGTTGCTCCACATTGATCCGCTCCTTGTGATCCCTCGGAAGAGTAACATCAATTGACTCAAACATAGCTGTGTAATAATTTAGTGTTTCTACAAAGCGTGGATAAAATGCAGCAGTGTTTGTGTTAGATTCTTGCTCAACGAGGGTCACCACTTTCGGAGACAAGCTCTTAACCAACCTCAACAGCCTATCCCGATGGTTCTGAGTGCTGACACTCTCATCTGGCATGTGGTGCAGCATGAATGCAAAGTTCACAGCCAAAGCCTCCCCAGGTCTAACACCAAGATGCTCCAGCTGAACGTTGCAGCCAGACATGGCTGCAGCATGAAACTCAAACGGTACCTTACACAACTCAGCAAGTTTAGACAGCCTCTTTCCCACAATATTTAGTCCTCCTCCACGGGCATAAGCTGACATGGAGTCGTCAATACCTGTTATACGGATATGGGGTGGTCCACCAGGTCTGGATGCAAAAGCCTGGATTAGAGTGATCCACTGACTCCCCTGACCAATTTGGAAATCAATGATGTGAACTCGGTTCTCGTCCTTCATGGCTTCTGCAATAGCTCCATTTGCAGACATGTACCCAAACTTGAAGTAGGGACAAACCTCATAAAGAATGTGCATGTAAGAGAGGAGTTCCGAACTCGCTGGTTCTTTGCATCTCAGTGCTTTGTAAATGTTACTCCCCGAGGATGCCTTCCGTGCAACTAGTCCTTCCAGCAAGTATGCCCCCAACCTCTGAATCGGTTCACCTGAAACTGATACCATCTGGCGTAACTCATCCTTCATCCATTGTCCCATTAACAGATCATTATCAGCTACTGCTTTTGCGAAGAAGATGAGGACTTGCTTCAAATCCTTTTTAGAGATTGATTCCATAATCTGTCCCCAGCTGTCCGTGTCTGGCAGGGTATTGCTCGCTCCATTCGGGAAATTAATGTAATAGTTATCAAGAATATTGGAATCAGGACCCAGCATTACAGTTTCTAATTGTTTCAGCTTGTACTTGAAGTCAGGTGCATCATCAGTTATGCAGGATCCACTTATCGGAGAGCTGTAGGTCTGGTCAGGGGAATGATACCGCTCAGCCAGATATGAATGAGAGTCTTCCTGTGACATCGAGCTTCCACTAGGTGAGAAGCTGACATTTGATGGGGAGTTATAAATGGTGTAGCTACCATTAGAGCAGGAAGACTCCAAAGTGCAGTAGCGGAAACTCTGCATTGGGAGGTGGGTACTTTGGCAGCTCTCGTTGTAATGTAGCTGGGGGTCCAAAGTTTGGAACCGAGGCAAGCAGTAGGCTTCTACTTCTTGGATTGGCTGATAATGCAACCGGTTTGACATCCCTGAACTTCTCTGCTGCTTCGATGCTTGCATTGAAGAGTAGTCTGATTGTTGACTCTGTTGCCAAAAAGTGTCTTTCTATTTGTGTTATCCAAACTTCGTCAGAGCTGTAAAGGAACCTTCGAATTCGCTTGCCAGAAGCATTATCTGTATGACAATAAGAGACCTTGGTTACACAGATATATGGAACAAAGAGGGCACGACATAATACAGAACCAGCATAATCTGCAGAAAAAAAATAACGAGATCTGTGCAATACCGCAAAGATAAGTGAAAAGCATGAGGAAAAATGATAAGATTTAGTCATTATGCAATTCGGAGTTAGGAGAGGCTGAAGTGGAGTTCTCGTAAAAGGAAAAGACGGTGCATGATAGCCTAATAGTTCACTAACAATTTTAGTTAGAGAACAATTAAAGAAATTTGCATTAGCAAAATACAGGTAAATCTTTTGAGAACAATTTCACAATTTCAACCTCAAACTTATTGATCTCAGCAGTTAAGAAAGCAAGTACAAAACCTGTTGTTTTAATTCGTTGGTGTTTCCAACCTGGAGTTTATTCACCAATAATCAAGTATAGCAAGAATGCAACCGCAATTACACGACCAGATAAGCGTATGTAAAGTGAAGAAAAACGCTAACAAATCGTAAAAAACCTATATAAACAGAAAAAAACATACGAAAAGAATCTAAAATGACGAACATGACAAGTGAAAACCGGTAGAGAACCAATCCATCCAATCCAATCCATCAATATGATTATGCAATTAAAAGAGATTAAAAAGTTTCAAAAAAACATAAATTGACAATGATCATACAATTACTGGTGCAATATTAGCCTAATTTCCAATAAACTATAAAACCAAATGATCTCAAATCTCAACGGTAAACTTCCAATTAACAAGACTAGCCAATCTCCCAACAACTCTCTTCTCTAACCCTTTATTCACTCTCTACTGCCACATTCTTTCCATTTTAACAATGAAAAAAAGTACGAAACTCTCCAGCCAAATGAATCACAAAAGAAATAACCGCGGTGAATTCAAATTAATACTTTAAAATCAGGAAGTTAAACAAATAATGACCATTTCACCACCAAATCATCATCCCAAAGCACTCAGGAAAACAGAAACAGCATAGTGCTTGTTTGGAAGTGTTTCTAAAATGACTAAAAGCACTTTTGTTAGAAATATGTCTGGAACCAATCCTTAGGAAAAATGCAAGTAAATTCAGGAAGTGCTTCTTATGTGCTTCTGCTGGAAGCACTTCTAATGCTTTTGAAACCCAAAAACATTTTCACAAAAAACGCTTTCGGTCATTTTAAAAACAATTCATAACGAGGCCTTAATTTTTGGCTCCAACACCATTGAATTCGAACCCAAATTTTCGATTTTTGAGAAACCCCATTGGATTTAAGCCAATGATAAAGTTTGAAACTTTCAACAAACAATCAAATGTATAGTTCATAAAGCAAAAGGGTCACCAAATCTCAACAAAAACAAGAGTTTCATACTTGAAGCTTCAGTCTTTCCAGAAAGAGAAAAAACACAGATATCGAAAACAGAGCGCCATGAAATCCACCAAAAGGAGAGCAAAGTTTGTATATAATATACCTTAAAGCAACATCACCAACCCATTTCAAGTAACAGAGAATCCTCCACGAAAACACAACTCAGAGCTCAAAACATTCCCAATAAGGAAATGACTGGTTTGCAACACCACCAGAATTACCAATTTAAAACAGAGGATTTGAATGGAAAAATTAGTAAATGATGACTTCCAATTTGAAAATACCAAGTCTTTGGTTGAAAGGAATAGGAATACCTTGTTTGAAGAAATTTGAAGCTTGGAATTCCACCCGAGACCAGTCTTTTTCGGACAGTGGGAGTGACTCAGAGAGAGAGAGACAGAGAGAGAGAAAGAGAAGAAGAGAACCCACCTGTGGAATATAAAAAATTCTGATTTAGAAAAAGCCCTTTAAATATTGTGAAATTACATTACTACCAGTGGGATTTGTTTGTCTGCAAGTTGTATAACCCGTCACTGCCAACAACCATATGCTCCATGTCCAACCTAACACCTAATAACCAGAAACGCGATCATATTAATTAGAACGGATGTGCTCTCGATATGCAATTTTGTTCAAATTTTGTTTCCTATGATTTAATTTTCTTTAGGAAATCCTATGATTTAGTTTGGCTTACAATTGTATAAAATAAGATACTAATAATGAGACCAATATACCCTTTTTTATGATCAATCGAAGTAACGAATATCAGAATTTTAGTGGGCTGTGATCATAAAGTTATTCTATCACTTACAATATCTAAGCACATGTTTAAGTTTTCTCGAAATTGATTTTACCAATATACCCTTTTGATTAGTATAACTAAGTCATGTGTTGCTTGCTTATACTTGACTTGATCATTTTAGTCTTTTAGAAGAGCTGGTTTATTTTCCCTCTCACATGGAGCAAGTCAGCATGACATGAACTAATCCAACGGCTGATTTCAGTTTTGTTATTGGTTCTTGATCAAGCAAGCCAGCCATGCTCCTCACTTGCAAATTCCTTCTATATACAGAATATGTTGGTTGGTTGATCTAAATATTATGGTCAAGGTTTTACAATACGCTAGCGCTGGTCACGGATAGGTTAGGGTCTAGTGCCTAGGCGGCTAGGCGGAATCTAGGAGGGGCCTAGACGGATTTAAGTAAATTTATTATATATTGTATAAATAAGTGTTTATTTATACATATAAAAGAAAAACACATAATTGTATTGGGCTACATAACAAAATCAAATGACGTATATATTTTTATAAAAAAAATGACAAATAGATTATAAAGTATTAGAACATGGGGAAAAAGCATATAAGTAGTATTCATCTATGTATTCAACAAGTCTCTTACATTTTATTAAAAAATAAAATGCAAAATGAAAGTTATTGACTTTTCTATCTAAGTGAGGCCACAGCCTAGGCAGGTGCAGGTGCCTAGAAGAGTTTAGGCAGGTTTAGGCGAGCTAAGCGGGTTAAGCGGGTCTAACGCACTTTCTTAATTTTCAAATGCTTAGGGACTAATCGAGGGAGTGGCCAGCGACGTAGGCAGTGCTAGGAGGGAATTTTTAAAACAATGACTACAATCCCAACTCCAAAATCAACCCCATTCCTGTGTCGTGTTAACAGTATGAATGAGTCCATCAGCGTATGTCCAACGAACATAAGACTGCTATTTATAGGGTTATTCACAAACTAATATCAACCCCCTATTCCCGTGTCGTGTTAACGGTTTGGATGAGTCCACAAGCTAAATTCAATTTAATCTAGAAGTAGTGGGCTAATTTTGGTGTAAGCGGAAGGGTAGCATGGTAAGGTTTAGGGTTTAGTGGGTCCTAATTACCAAGTTATAATATGAGAAAGTGATACACACGTTATATATATATTAGAAAGTGACACACACGGTTGAGCATGGAGAGAACCTTATTATGGTAATTAAAGTGATAAATTAAGTTGACTGGGAAAGTTCAAAGTAGTGCCTTCCACTTGACCTTCCCTTTGTCTTCCTAAATAGAGATTGAGATTCTCTTCGAATATCACACTTCAAAGCTCATAGATCAATAAATTCGGATCCCTCAGTTTAAATTACTCAATTTCCATTAGCCTAATCCATTGGCACCTTGCATACAATCTCTCTTTCTCATAAACAGTATGAATTTCTCGGTCAATAAACTTTGGAGTGTGAGATCCGGAAGAATCTAAATCCCCTAATTAGTTTCATTCGTCCTATCTGTAAAAATTGATGCCCGTTCCTACAGAACATGTATCTGTAATCTAATTTATTGTATTTTATGCTGATATATTTTTTTTAATCCCACGTTGCTGTTTTAAATTGCAAACATAACCACTTTCAATCGAAGTTCTCTGGTTTACTTTTTCCAAAAAAATGATGTGATTTTAATTCATTAATGATGTGTGTGTGTGTATATATATATTGCGAAAAATATAAATAATATGTTAATATTATTATGTATCTCGCTTTTTTCACTGTTCTAAAAATCTCTGCTTAGGCACTAGGCGGCTGGTCACCTCCCAGATTAATGCCTAGGCGTTTGAAAATTAAGAAAATGTGCCTAGACCTGCTGAGGCGCCCGCCTAAACCGCCTAGGCACCCGCCTAGCCCACCCAGACTCGACTAGACACCTGCCTAGGTTGCAACTCACTTAGATAGAAAATAGATAACTTTCCTTTTGCATTTTATTATTTCCAATAAATTGTAAGAGAGTTATTGAACACTTAAATAAACACACATTATATGTTTGCTCCCCATGTTTTCATTATGTTCCAATACTTCATAATATATATGTCATTCTATTTTCTAGTTTATGATGAAATTATATATATTTTAAGTATAAACAGACACTTATTTACACGAAATACAATAGATTTATTTAAATCCGCCTAGCTGTCTAGGCGCTAGGCTCCAGCCCACCGCCCTACTAGCGCCTAACGTTTTTTAGAACCTTATTTTTTGTGAAAAATATAAATAATATGGGAGTTCTCCTATTTCATTTCAAATTGAAGGTGCAAAGTGCAATTTTTCATTCTTAATTGAAATTTCAACTTTAATTTTGGATGAACCAACCAAAGTGACTAAAACGTTAAAAGTTTGAGGACATACTAAAACGTTAAAAGTTTGAGAGTTCTGAAATGTTTAATTTTTGGGTTATCATTTAAACATCAATTGTGAGATCCCACATCGCCCAGGGGAGTGATCCTTATATGTATATTCCCATCCCTACCTAGCACGAGGCCTTTTGGGAGCTCACTGGCTTCGGGTTCCATGGGAACTCCGAAGTTAAGCGAGTAGCGCGCGAAAGCACTCCCATGATGGGTGACCCACTGGGAAGTTCTCGTGTGAGTTCCCAAAAACAAAACCGTGAGGGCGTAGTCGGGGCCCAAAACGGACAATATCGTGCTATGGTGGTGGAGCGGGTCCGGGAGGTGGTGGACCCCGGGTCGGGATGTGACAATTTGGTATCAGAGCCTAACCCTAGCCGTGTTGTGCCGACGAGGACGTCGGGCCCCTAAGGGGGGTGGATTGTGAGATCCCACATCGCCCAGGGGAGTGATCCTTATATGTATATTCCCATCCCTACCTAGCACGAGGCCTTTTGGGAGCTCACTGGCTTCGGGTTCCATGGGAACTCCGAAGTTAAGCGAGTAGCGCGCGAGAGCACTCCCATGATGGGTGACCCACTGGGAAGTTCTCGTGTGAGTTCCCAAAAACAAAACCGTGAGGGCGTAGTCGGGACCCAAAACGGACAATATCGTGCTATGGTGGTGGAGCGGGCCCGGGAGGTGGTGGACCCCGGGTCGGGATGTGACATCAATTCTACTTCAAATCAACTAACTCTGAAATCGTTAGTCATCCAACACTTATCAAATGAAAAAAAAAAAAAAATGTTATTCAAACCCTAAAATTCCTTCCTCGTTGTTGGGACTTTGGGTATTCGAAGTACTTATTTTTGGTCAAGCACTTTATGCGCATGCTAATACATAAAATACAATATTTATTTGAAAGTTGGAGGATTGTGACTGCAGAAATCACAAAATTCTTATTCTGCAAGAGATATATATATATATATATACACGTATATATATATAAAAATTTACATATATATATGTATATGGGAATTGCTTAAGGGGAGGGATCTCCATTTTTTGAAAAAAATGGGGATTAGGTGTGGGGCCCACTCCACATCGAATTTCAACGATCTGAACCGTCTATTTTTCAAGTTACACCTCATAGATCATCCTTGCAAAATATTAGCCAAATCTGAAATATTTAAGACATCTAATTGGGTTCAAAAATATTAACGAATACTTTGTTATATATGAAACAATGAAATTTTATCTTGATAATTAAATAGGCAAATGGTTTCGGATTGAATTGAAATTTTGTAAGGATGATCTATGAGGTGTAACTTGAAAAATAAACGGTTCGGATCGTTGAAATTCGATGTGGAGTGGGCCCCACACCTGATCCCCATTTTTTGAGAAAAAAATGGGGATCCCTCTCTTTAAGCAACTTGTATGTATATGTATATATAAATTTACATGTATATATGTATATGTATATATAAATTTACATGTGTTATGTATATATATATATATATATATATATATATGTATAATATATGCAAGGAGAAGGAAGTAGCCTACTTTGCAGTTGACGACTAAAATCCGAGTCTTGGTTCTTTCTGACAACTTTGCACGTGTTAGAAAGTAAAATTACATTTGTAGTTCTATGATTAAGTTTTATAAGTAGTTTAACTCGTCTAATCCTTTATCTTCCTTATTTAAAAAAAAAAAAAAAAGAAAAAAAAAAGAAAAAGAAAAAAAAAAAAGATAAACCCCAAAAGACTTTCAGACATTGAATCAATCAATGTTTATCCTTCCTGCAAGTGATTCTCATCCCTAAATATGATTTAAGATTATGTAAATCTGCAGAATCAAATTTGCAAAAGAAGTTGAGCAAAAAGGGAATCTTGTTGCTTCCTTGTCCCCTCTAATGGCCCCACCATCTCTTATCTTCAGTCACCCTTTCTTCATTCCCCCATTTGGCATTTTGTTTTTGTAGAGAGAGAGAGAGAGAGAGGGGTATTATTTTGCTTCAAGTAAGTACAAGCATTCGCTCATGGCTCAAGGGAAAAGGACCTCTAATCTTCTCAAGTGGTTTTATTTTTGTGCTTTCATCGTTTGCATCCAATAAATTCACAATTCAAACATTGATACATGCATCTACATATAGGATATCACTTTCGAGCGAGGATGTTCGCAAATCAAAATTTATGTGAGCATCCTATCTCAAAGCCGCATTTAACAATTAAAATATATTTCATTTTTCATAGAAAGCAAACGCAATCCAACATCCATAACATATAGATATATGATATTACTTGAGATCGTGTCTCGAAACCGTATTTCACAATCGAAACAGTTCATTTTTTATAAAATGTACACGTAGTCCAGCATGTATAACATATAGATACAAATCGGACATAAGCAAAACTATTCAACATTTGTTTGAAGTAATGATGTTTTGTGGACCCCAATACTAGACCTAGCTAGCTGCTAGCTTATTGTAGGTGGGAGTTGGGACTTGGGAGTTCCTACAGTATTGGAGTATGAAATTAATTTGTCTTCTAATTAACCAAAGCTTTCAATAAAAACATTTGATTTTGGACTATGTTAAGTTAAACAAAACTTAACAAATTTAAGGGTGCAATTATATGCCTAAGTTGTATCCTAAAATGTCCCTAGGATTGTACCTAAAGAACCTCGTACAATTTGGGCCCATTGAGGAGGAAGTCTATCTACGAAATGTCATATCTTCTTGGACATAGTACATTTGTTGGTCGTCTATATTTAGATGATTGTCTGTTGTTAATATAAACTAGTCTTACAATATATTAAGGATTAATAATCACTCATGAGAGCACAAAGAATTGGTTGTAGCATCAATCTTTTCGCTACTTTCTATGAAGCTAAGTCGAGGTGGGCGCGGGTTGAGTCGGGTCTAATTTTTGTAGATCCGTATTTGACTTTCTTTTTTTTAACAAGTCCCGAGTCAGTTCGGGTTTATATATTTTATTACGGGTTTATATATTTTATTAGTAGAACCGGCTCCTTTGGATCCGTTTGATACGGCCTAGTTCCTACAGGTCGAATGGATCCGTTTTCAATCATATGTCGGATAATAAAACAACAATATAAAACAATCTTTATGTGTTTCTATTACGAAAGAATTGCTTCTAACAAGACCAATACCAACAAATGTTATAAAAAGATTCTTAAGACTCTTTGTTTGAAAAAATTTGATCGGTGTTTTACTTCTTAGGGTTGGACGTATATAAAATTATGGTTCATGTGTTTCATTGTGAACCACTAATAAAATGACAAGTGCTAGGACAAATCCTTAAACGGTCAGAGCCGAGTTACACACACATAAGAAATATGGACTCGGCTTTGGACTCAATTTTACACAAGCCGAATCCAACTCAGACAATTTTAAAAATTAAACAAAAATCGGGTAGTTTTACATCGGGCCGAATAATATTGTCCGAATTCACGAGTCCAAAGACCCATATGCCCATCCCTAAAGCTAAGTGAGTGACGAGCAAAAGCCATAATGAAACCTTGACTTTGTTGTATGTGCATTCCCTATCATCACGCCGACCATGTCACGGTTTTTGGGAGATTGACAGCACCAAATGTTCAATGTTCTGCCTTTGCATGCTTTGTATTTTTCAATTTTTGTCCTCATCTTCTCATCTTCCCCCAAAGTTGCAGGCTTTGCCCTTGCCTTTGCAAACCCCTCAAACTCAAAACTGGTCCAAACCCCAATTTTGTTATGCATTTTAGGTCACATGTAGGTCCCCTCCATCTACCCTTTTCGATTTCCTAACACAAGAACTTGATTTTTGTCTAAATTTTTGGACCTAGTTGTTGGATTATCTTACTCAATGTCGCTTGAGATCTTTATCTATTTGATTAATATAAGGGATAAGGTAAATACAACATGTCCATAAAAAAAGTAATGAACCTAAAATTTGCATGTGTATTAATATTGAAGCACGAGCCGTTAAAGAGCATTCGCTACTGCATTTGAAGTTTCGTGTTCAATCTCATTCCCATATGTATAAAAGGTTGGTGGAAGGACGCAGAACAGAAAAGAAATGCACTGTGTTAGTGAGAGCATAACCAGGAACCATAGCCCTCACATGTTGAGAGCCCAAAAGCCCAATTTTACAGAAGCTCAACTTCTTATGACAAAGGAACTACTTGGAGTCTTGCACTTGCAGTGTACTGCTTTGAATTTTGCATTCAAACATAAGAGGTCTTGGCACATTAGTTGTACCATGAGTTGAATTCATTTTTCATTGAGAAATTACAGAATATGAGATATTCTTTGACGTTTCTGTTGAAAATTGTATGAATCCACGTCGAAAATTTAACAAAACAAAATACAATACTTAATGGTGCTTAAGATTATAAGAAACAAGAATATATTCGATAGGGTTGCATGATTAAGACATCTCTCATATCGTATGCGATCAAAATACATAATTCTACGTTTTTATGAAGGGAGCCTTACGAATGACCAGATCAAGTGCCCCTACCAAATTTTTCTCTTAAGAAACAACTAATCACGTTTGGCAATCTAAATCACATCACATGGCCAACCCACGAACATTTGTATGGACATGTCACATGCTCTTTCTTCACTCTTTTGTGGTTTTATGCTGAAAACAGAAAGAAAAAAGATAATCAAGTAGTTACTTGGATCAAGTTCTGTAATTAGAGCAGCACCCTTGAAGTAGCAAGATCCACCTTTGTGTTTGCATCTTTGGAAGTAGCTGTTGAATGCATAGGAAGCGTGGTCTTTCACAGTGTTTTGGTAAATAGCAAGCTTGGTTCACCTGAATCTTGCTACAATCTGCAGCTCCTCCTCCCCCACGAGCCCATCCATTGCCGCCTGCAACTCGTCGTCCAGCGTCTGCTCGTCGGCGATGCACCATTGTTCGAACTCCGCAGCTGAAAAACCTAGTACTGTGCGCTCATACACACACGCATTAAGTGACAATACTAGTAGAATACAAATTATACATATTAACTAGGTCCACCTTTTCATGAAGTTATTTTTAGGGTTCTATGGAGACTGAATTTATATGCATCATACATGGACGTGAAACTCAAAAGTTGTGTGATTAGGTTGCCTGATTTGAGAGAAGCAACTGAGAGAACGAGCAGAGCAGTTATTACCCATTTACCATTATCAGAAAATTCGACATTTGAGAGAGAAAGAGAGGGGGAGGGAGAGAGAACCTATCCAAATGAAATTCTCAGTGGCCAGGACCAGATCCACCTCCATATATATAATGTATTGAGAAATGTTAATGAGACTCTCAAAAGTGGGAACTCTACATACTTTGTGTTACCTCATGTTTTTGGCACATTGTTTTATAATGTTGGCACATAAATTAACGTTAAACTATGAGGTGACAGATAGTTTATGAAGAGTCCCACTTTGAGAGAGTCTTTAAGATCTCTTTTAACAATTTACGCATACCCAAAAGGCGGGGTTTATTCTACAAGACTTTTGGTATTTTGTTGTTTGACCATTCTGTCAATAATTATTTGAATATTTATGTATCTTAGGCTATGTTTTAGGGGATGTATTCAATTACGATTCTAATAGATGGAGTATGCAGATTCTAATGGATTCACAGAGACTTGCGTGAATTTTAACAGAATTCCATATGAATTTTGTTGTGAATTTTAATATTTTGTAGCA
The DNA here is from genome assembly GCA_036320875.1 of Cotoneaster glaucophyllus. Lineage (NCBI taxonomy): Eukaryota > Viridiplantae > Streptophyta > Magnoliopsida > Rosales > Rosaceae > Cotoneaster > Cotoneaster glaucophyllus. The sequence continues at coordinate 7,406,548 of CM070068.1, forward strand.
TTTTGGTGTCTTACAAGTTGTGTTTTAATTAGGTGACTGGGTGGAGACTTGGTAATTGTTACTAAATATGCTTTGGTGGCTTAAGAACATCTCCAACAGACGTGTCAAATGTGATATGGAATGCCATGTGGGACAAAAAAAAAACATTTCTTTCAACCGAAATGTTATAAGCTGACATGTGAGATTCATACTTTCAACTACGAGCCACCGTACCCAGACCAACAATTAGGGTTCTTATTTCAGATAGAATATCTATGCTTACTGGAATATAAACAGTTTAGCTCAGTATGAAGTTGTCAAATTGTTGATTACTCTCAAAGCCGTTCGTGTTACTTGAAGCTCCGGCAACCGCAACCGCAACCGCAACCGCATTCGTTCTCCATCTCTCTCTTGCATTACGAATGGATTCTTGAGAGATCAAGTATCAATGTTATGGCTGTTTTAAGGAAATGTTAATCTTAATTCAGTTTTATGTTGTATTACGTTCAAGTAGTACCCAAATAATCGGCTCGGATACAAATTATGTTTTTTTTGTGGTTGTGCGGAAATTTTAATTGTTTGTGCAGTTTTTGTCCGCTTTAGTTTAGTCCAAAAAAACTTCCCTTTTAACGAAAAGCTCTTTTTAAAGGTATAGTAAATAGTGTCAGGTAAAGATAAAAATATGATTTTTCGTTAAAAGTGAACAGTACCGGAAGTGTTTCGTTAAAACTCCCCTTGCTAGGAAAACAAGCTTCATATTTTGATAAAAAGCAGCTATGTGCGGATTACTAAAATTCTAATGATTGTTGTGGTTGCGTGATTACTATGTTAAATAAGTTGTTCCTTAAGAGGCAATCAGTTGGTTTGGCCAATTGGTCAAGCCAAAAGTTATCCAAGTTCAAATCTCATTCTCTTCGGTTTGAATCCCCCTCTTCGAAAATTCTAAACTATACAAGTTTTGAATATTGCTTGTATATCGATTTAATAATAAAAAGAGTGGATGAAGAATGTTAGAAGAGACGTAAAAAATATACTTTCTTTCAAGATTTTGTTTTCATTCATTCATTCATTTTTTATGTTCTTCTCTCCCTCTCTCAAAACCCGTCTTTCTTCCCTCGTTCTTTTATATACTTTCTCCGTATTTCAAGCAAAACAAGTGAAAATTAAAAACAAAAATAGTTATCAAACCGACCCTGCATATCAGTTTTTGGCAATATCAATGGAGAAAGCAAATACGCATTACAGGAAACGCATATCTTTTACACTCAGTGGTACTCTGAAGATGCCCCTGCAACATGATCTTCATTACATAATATATACACACAGAGATGCAATTATATACCTCTACAAAAAATTTCAAGAAAAACAATGCTACCACATTCTCAGACCGAACTCTTTAAGTGCACACGCTCTCTATCTCCGATTATCAAGAGTCTTTCGTATTTTCTTCGACCTCCCTCAACGCGTAGAATGTCAAAGCAGCCATCATCGACTCTGATAAAATGAACAAATACCCTTTCATCCTTCACGGGTTCGGGTTTATTAGCTTGCAACCTTCTACTAACACCGAGAAGATGAAAGATTCATTCATCTAATCAGAGTTCAAAAAATGGATGATTTTGGCACTACATTGGTCTTATTCCCAACCTACATACTACAAAGGAGAATATACAAATAATGGGGGGAAAAGAATTTGGGTGGAAGCGGAAGGCAGACAATAATCTACAAACAAGGGCAGAGGGTATGTACCGAAGGCCATTTCTCTTAATTTGCTTGGCAGATGATCATATAGTATTTGATCGAGCGATGGCAGCCAGTCTCCCAGTATACACACGTACACGAATACATTCTCCATCGCCCAATGCACAGTATTCCTGAAAGAAAAGCAAAACGAGTTGTGGTTAAACCATTTCTGAAACAACTGAAAACAGCGGGGTGCAGACGTTATGACATATTTTGACATGTGCAGAAGAGAAATGCTAGAAAATTACCGTGGTTGGAAGTTAGGAAATTAGTCTCTCAACCAGGTCATGGCAGGGCCCGGGGCTCAGTGTTAACTGGAGAGCCCACGACACTGGCATCAATCCACGAAAAACCATATCAATAGGAGTCCCTCTTGATTAACCAGACTCAAAGAAACGTGCCACTGCTGAATACAGTTGTTCTTCTTCAAATGGCTTTGACACATAATCATCCATCCCACATTTCATGCACTCTTCATTTGAAGCCTGAATCACATCAGCCGTCATAGCCAATATTGGCGTGTGCCAATTTTCGACATTGCCAAATACCTCAACTGATGCTTCCCCAGCTGCAATTTTCTCATTTACCTCACTCTCCATACCACGGATGAGCCGAGTCGCTTCAAACCTGCACGATTATAGACAGTTAAAAATGCAATCCAAGCTAAAGAGCCCTTTGATTAGAGAGTGAAGAGCGGGCAGATTGATTACCCGTCCATTTCTGGCATCTGGAGATCCATAAAGCAAGCATCAACGTTGTGGGGTGGCTTAAGCTTCAACAAAGCAGCCTTTCCACTCTCCACGCAGGTGACAATTGCTCCATACTTCTTTAAAGCACCTTCTGCCACTCTTCTGTTTACTGCATTGTCATCCACCACCAAAATTCTCCTCTCTCTCAGTAACTTTCCAAGAGTTGGTTTGTTTGCATTTAGAAGCCTCTTCTTACGACTTCCAAGGGCTTCTTGAAAGCAAGCGATTAAGACACTTAACCGAAGTGGCTTTGTCAATACTTTATCTACAAGACCCAAAGATGTTACTACATTGCGTTCAACAGGGGTGATGGAGGTAGCCAAGAGAAGTATCTTCGGAAGGTTTATGAGGGATTCCACATTGTTTTTCCTGTGCTCTTTAATTGAATGATGTAATATAATACCAGCTTCTTTATCCCAAACATCTTTGTCAATAACAACCATGGCCAACTGTGTGGAAAGACTGCACGAAAAGACAGTTAACAATGCATTAGAAACATCAAACCCAACTTCTACTGTTATTAGGTCAAACTTTATCTTATTAGTAAAACTTACCTTTTTCCTTGTATAATTTAAGTAAAGTCATATGGTTGTATGAACAATAAGTATCTAGTTTTTCTTGTCCCAAATCACTTTATGGCACTACACGTACCAAAATCACTTTCTTAGAGAAGTGAACGAGAGTGAAGAAAATTGTAAAGCTACGAAGTGGTTGATGCCGTGAATTCTAATCATATCAGGAAAATCCTTTTATCATGTTCATGGTAATTAAATGCAACAGAAGAATGTTAAGACCTCGAGTCTTCAATGATTTGTTTCAGGACAGAAAACCAACTACAATATAAACTATATTGAAAAGGTAAAATTCACCTGGTGTTGCCGGCACTAGATAGATAAGTGCACGCTGATTCCAGACAGGACGCTGTATCCACAGATATTCCCAATCTCTGCATATGGTATTTCGTGACCTCAGTTCGGATGGTTTTATTATCTATTACCAACGCTCTCAGTCCTTGAAACTCTGAGACAGCTGGTTCATACTGGTGCCACTTTGTCTCTAGGGAACTTATTTCTCCCTTCCCAAAATATCCCGTAAATGAAAAGGTACTGCCAGTGCCAGGTTCGCTTTCAAACCCTATCTCCCCACTCATGAGATCTACCAGACGTTTACTAATGCTTAATCCTATTCCAGTACCGCCATAAGTTCTAGACGTGGAGCTATCAGCCTGCATAAAAGGTGTGAAAATGCGACCTTGCGCATCTAACGGGATTCCTACACCTGTATCCTCAACTGTTACTAGTAATTTGATCATATCAGATTCCTGTGGAGTTGTGCTGCGTATTGACTGAAAACCTTCCCAGCTTTTCCATCTATTGACAACGGGAAAGCCACTCAAGGTATTATAAGTTTTATTTGAGACGTCTCGAACTAAGTTCAAGCCTTGTCTTAGAACTTCATCCATAAGATCAGGTGGGGCCCTCACTTCATCCACCAGATGCACTGAGACAAATATGTGTCCTTTGTCATGGGTGAACTACAGTTTAAACAAATTAGCAGACAATTAGCATAATGAGTACGAAATGAAACCAGTAAACAGTATTAAAAGTGAAACAACATTACAGATAGTTCTAAGCATAATCATCTGATTAATCTTCCTTTTAGCATAATTCATGGAGACCGAGGATCTAACCATGTACAAGTTCAACTATATTTCTATTAGCACCTGGTAGCCTTTCATTTTAATATAAGACAGAAAAAAGGGAAGTCGTTATCACCAAACCAGTAGTAAGAAAATATCTAACCTTAATTGAATTTCCAACAAGATTTGTAATTATCTGCCGAAAGCGTCCAGGATCACCAATGACAACTTCAGGCACCATATTGGAAACATAAGCAGCCAACTTTTTATCACCCAAAACAAAACCCGAAACACAAGAACTGATATCAGTAACAACCAAAGAAGAATACACCAAACACAAAGGTTAAAAGTTGTTTTTACCTCAATTCCTTTCTCATTAGATTTTCCTGAGTTAAGTGATAGAACATTATCAAGCACTGAACGCAAATCAAAAGGTACGGTTTCAAGTTCCAGCCTGCCTGATTCAATTTTTGCCTGATCAAGAACCTCATTTATCAGCGATATCAATTCTCTCCCGCTAGCATGAGCAGTCTCAGCATAGTCCTGTTGGTTTGGACCTAGATCGGTGTCCATCAGCATTTGCAGCATGCCTGGATTTTGATTGAAAATATCATCAGATTATGTAACCTTGAAAGTTTTGCACGATATGGAATGTTTCACTGAAGAACTTCTACGTTACCTAAAACACCATTCATTGGTGTCCTGATCTCATGGGAAACAGTTGCAAGGAACTGCAAAAGAGAGAGATGTTCAGCCACAGGTTGATAAAGAAGCATTATATAATAGACAAATAAGTAAACAATTGGGACTTTTTTTAGACCGGGGACAGAGACAATTTTATGAGGGAACCTTCCAATCATAGGAAATTGTTATAGTTAATGAAAAAAGTTACCTGGGATTTGGCCACATCAGCAGCTTCTGCACGAACTTTGAGTCCCATCATCTCACGATAGTCTGCCTCCACTTTCGCTATTTGGCTTATGGCCGCATAAAAAATATGACTAACTAGCAAGGTAATGACTAGGACTCCTATTGATGCACTTGCTGCTGTCAAAGGAAACGGAGGTTTGTGCTTAAACCTGCAACCAAAAGAGAACTGTATTGGATTGGAGGCAAAGAAAAAGAAGAGTAATTCCACATATTTGGGCTGATATAAATAATTAACGTTGTATGAAATCTAACCTGCAGTGCATTTCATGTTTGCGTTGTGGATCCCTAAAATCAAGGTTGCTAATGTGCAACAGGCCAGTATCAACAACATCAGTACCATACATGTTGATCGGAGCAGATGCATTAGTTGTATCATAAACATTCACAACAATTGTTTGCTTGCTGGCAAGTTGGTGCAAGAGCTTCTCCACCAGCGATGGAACATCGTAAGATGCACCTAGATACCTATTTATGAAAGCACCAGTATATGAATCAATTTCAGCTTGTAGATATTAGACGCAAAATAATTCAAAAAACTTAAGTCAAAGCCATGTTATAGAAATCCAGAAAACTCCACAAATTTACCCCACAGTAGCTTGAATACGTTGCTCTGGTGTGGCATCTGGAGGCAAATCAGCATTATAGACTGCGAATGTGAGTACAACTCCCAGGTGATTGGATTTCAATAGCTTAAACGGGGAGGTCAGTACTCCCTTTCCAGTTGCCCTTGCTCGCAAGATGTTCTCACGGTCTTCCTATAAAATTAGCAATATTTCACATTAGCATTATAAGAATGGTTACTGACTACATAATACTCTTTTGCAAGAATGGCTTGTAGATGTAAATTTTTGAAGCGGCTGATAAGTTTTGAATTGTGCAGGTTGAATTATGGTCTAGTGACATCAATGAGCAGCATTGTCGTGAAATTATCAATGTACTCTCTTCCTTCTTGTACAGGTTTAATTTGGCATAAAGGGTACACGAGAACAAGGAGGTGACGGTAGTAATGGTTAGTCTGAGGCATGTGGCACAGATAAAGAGGCTCATAAATAAAACGTTAACAAAAGCAGAGAGGAGAAAAAGAGAGAGGGAGAGCAAATCTTGAAGTCAAAAGCTAACAAATCGAACCTTTCCGGACATCATGTCAATAGAGACAATGTGGGAGACAGTTTCTTGAGAAAATATCACAGGCGCATATTCATCTTGAATGGGCGCAGAGGCCAAGCTTTCCGTAATAAAATCTTGGACTAGAGTCTGGTCCTCAGTTTCCATTTTTTTTATCGTCCATCCATGTTCCTTCTCAAAATGTTCCCTCTCAGCATGAGTAACTTTCAAAGCATAAGCAACACCACTCGTAAGGGGTCTCTCAAAAGATGTTCTCTCTGTATATTCACCAAATGTTTTCTGTGGAAAGAAAGAAATGTACAAGGTTAAACCACTTAATAACCCACTAGAGTTGGATAACGGTAAAGTCACTGATTAGTTTTTCCTTTCCTTACTTTTCAGTGGTGTATAAATTATAAAATCCTTGAATTGCCTGCTCAAAGCACCTACTAAGCTGGCGTATCTAGGGGGACAAATTACTTACCTAAAGGTAGATACGAAAATTACCTGATCAATTGCCGTAGGTTGTTTCCCATGGTGAAAGGTGGATACAAGAATAGCTAAAGCATGAACATGATTCAGGCTCACATTAAACTGATCCTGCAACATCCGGGCTCGTTCGTCACACATGTTGGAAAGTGTTTCTTCCCTCCACAAATGATCTCTTGCATATAAGTGACACAGTAACCACAATGATGTAATGCAGCCAAATATGATAAATACTATAAGTAGATTCGTCCTCCACGTGCCAGCAACCTTAGGAGGCTTTTGGGCTTGCTGTTGCAGTTTCTCTGGCTGCTTCCTCCGAGGCAATGGCTGCTCTTGAACCTTTTGAACCACCTTCTGTTTTTTATTCCTCCACAATTTCATAGAAAAACCAGACAGTTTGTAGCACATGATCATTCCAACAAAAGCCCACCACCATCGTATTACCAATGTACAAAGCAAGTCCTCTTTTGCACACTCCTGTGCCACAGAACCCAAATTGTTCTAATCAAAGAACAAAAAACCATTTAGATATTTTGAACCATCACCGAAGAGTTTAGCATTTGTTCTTTCCAGAGTAGTAATATGGAAACAAATTATTTAAATTAAAAAGTTAGTTTTTTGCACAGAAAAGTTATCACCTTTACACCTCTTCACACACTGAAAACACAAATTAGGGTTTTAGTATGCGTATTAGATGCATGGTCCTGGCATGGCATCACGGCACCAACTCAAATATGGAAAAAATATATATGCAATTGTGACAGGAAGTTCCTACAGGAAATCATCATAGAATATATTTCTTCATTTGAGCTTTTCCAGCGTTGAACATGGTTAACATTTTATTTTTTCCCCCATTAAATGTATTAGGAAAGGGGTTGACGCGACTCGCGTCACGTAAAGTATCAGTACCCATAACATCGATGGCAATAATGGAACCTAAATTGTAACATTGACAAATCGACACAACCATAAAGCATCAAAGTTATACCTTTCCAAAAATCCTATTTGCTGAAACTGTAGATTGCGTGGTGCATGATATGGATTTGTCCTCAAGCAATGATACATCACGCTTCTTGGGCATGTTGTCATCTTGAACCAGGCATTGGTCCTTGGCTTCTCCATTTTCTGCCTCCTCATCTGAACATAGCACCTTCAGAGAACAGGAAATGACATTACTTAACATCATTCGCGGTCCGGGTTCTTTGGTACATTCAAGGGATGTTATCTGCAATGCACGGAGACTAGTGAGAAGAAGTAGAAAAAAGGGGACACGTAAAAGCTTTTTCTCATAACTATGCAGTTTTCCCCTCTTGATACACAGAAACGGTCTCAAGCACCTCACATATGAATGCTTAAAGTGTCATCTTGTCATCCGACCGGAAAAATAAGTGGTGAAATCAATTGATCAAAAGTTCACTATTCAATTGCTACCTACTCATAAACCCAAATAAGAAATTTCTAAAGCAAAGCACTTTCTCAACAATTAGAAGCTGTAAAACCAAATAGACTAAATGAGAAAAGCAAGTGCTTATAGATGCAAGTTTAAGAAAAGCCATGAGCACATTACCTGATCTGATTCGGAGAACAACGACGCGAAAGCGAGAACCTGGGACTTGCTGATATTGAAATGCTGCTGCAGGATCCAAGCTTTCTCTCCACCCATACCTGGAGCTTTCTCTCTCATCCCCAAACTTCCATCATTGAAACTCATGAAACCCCAAATGATTGTAACAAAACCCACAAGCCCCAGAATTAGAACCTTTCCTCTCCATCTTCTAGTACAGCTAGTCCCATACAAAGCCTCCATTGCCTTATTCAAGTCAAGATTGAAGGGGAATCTGCCATTAAAACCAGAGAATACCCTACTATTCAGATACATGCTAATGTAACTCCACAGAGATTTCTGGAAGCCTCAGCACAACTAGTCATCAAAATCTGACCACCAAATGCTGAAAACCCAGCAAAATATTCAGCAAACCCAGCTCAGAAAACACATCAAGAACAATGCTTAGTGAAAAACCTAAATAAACATGTGAAATTGCATGGAACCCACTTCAGCTTTCAGGAACCCAGCTCCAAATCCCACAGCTTTTTTCACTTTCAAGTTCAAATCTTTACATCTGGGAAGCTTGAAAACCCCATCAAATTTACACCTTTTTTTCCCGGAAGAAGGCTACCAATCATGCCAAACCAAGAAGCTGATGAGCCAGAGCAGTGTTATTATTTGGGCAACCTGTGCAGAAATCATTAAGGTGATAAGAGGGAAAGAATTGGCTTTTTTTCTGAATCAGGGCTCTTTCTACCACCCACACTTCTGTGAACCCAAAAGGAGCATCAATACTGATGCATTTTCTATTTTCATAGAGAAAAACCCTGCACCCATAAAAAAAATAAAAATAAAAAAGGAAAAAGGAAAAGGAAAGATTGATTGGACTGGAGTTGGTTTCTATAGAATTCCAACTGGAACCAATTATCAGAGTGAGAAAAATAAGGCTTCTCCTCTCTTTTCTAAACCCCACATATTGGGTGGCCGTTACATATTATATGATTCTAAATCGGCACGAATGTTTATATAATTCTAATTAGGATATTATTATTTACACATTTGTTTTTTATTTTTCACACATTTTTTTAACTTACAGTGTTGATGACAATTTGAGATGTAACACAGTATATGACTCGAAGCAAGTATGAATATCTATAAAATTCCAACTCAAACCAATAACGAGTTAATAAAAGAAATTGCTTATTTTCTTTTTTAATTCACAATGAGTGGCGATTTCGAACACGTTTTAGGACTCAAAACTTGCCTGATATCTATAGAATTTCAATAGAACCAATTATCACAATGTTTAACTAATTTCGAATACGACATATTACCCGACTCGAAAAACGCCGAAATACGGACCCACACTCACTCTCTTGTTCTCTCTATTGAGCTCGGTGTCCGGCATTTTGAATTGAGGTTTGGAGACATCATTATCTCATCATCCAGTGGAGGGGGGGGAAGCTTAACCAAAATCAAACAAACGCCCAACATCAAAATTACCCAAAATATAAACAATTCCATAATAATAACACAGCCTTTCCAATACCCCTTTACTTTTCTGTTTTGGGGACTTTTTTTTTTTTTTTTTTTTTTTTTTTTTGCTTTGGAGTGATGGTAGAGATGTCAAATTTTTAGACAATTTTTTTAGAGAATTGTTATTGGCACTCCAAAAATCTCATTCTACACTCCAAACTTTCTATATTTGGAAAGAAAAATACACTTGAGGAGTGTAGAATGAGATTTTTAGAGTGCCAATAACACTTCATTTTTTTATATAAATTACATGATTTGTCAATTAATAGTTGAATTTTTTCTTTAAATCATTGAAAAAATGCCAAATCATCAACTAATTGTTCTCATTATTACCGCCTAACGCCGTCAAGACTGCAGCCCGACTAACTTCTAGAGTTTTCTAAAACCTTAACCCTTATATCATGTAATTTATAAAATTAAAAAAAATTAAAAATTGGATCACCCTAATATTTTTATTTTTTTTATTTTTTTTATTTTTGTAAGAGTTGAAAGTGACTCCACCATTCAGTGTTTAAAGATATGTCAGTGCTGCAATGCAGATATACGGACTTACAATATAATGAAGAGAGAGAGAGAGAGAGAGAGGGGCTTCCACTCAGACTTCTTCCTTCATTTTCTGTTCTTTTTTTTTTTCTCTGGAATAATATGACAGACAATAAAACAAATTTCGAAATTTAAGTCCTAATATTGTTTATTTACCGTCCACATTATTTGGTCCAGAAAATACAAAAATACAAAAATAAATAAATAAATTGTGTGACGCTAGTATTTTAGGAAAAAAAAAAGGGCAATTACTCGGGGAATGAGGTAATGGGTACACCATGTGTGTGAAGATTCTCAATTAAATTAATTATATATTTTAATGAGGTGGGCATCTTAGATTGTACTAGTTTATATTTAGAGTTAAAGTTATCAATTAAATTAAAACCATGATTAGTTTGACCATCATTAGAAGCTACTTTATTTTACTTAAGTATTGATAGGGTCTATATAATCATGTGACAAATTCGGGACTCAACAAATTAAAAAAAAAAATTAAAAAATTAAAAAATTTCAAAATTTCAAAATTTAAAATTTAAAATTAAAAAATTAAAAAAAAAAAACTCATTTGGAAGTGTTTTTAAAATGACTGAAGATGAAATGTTTTTTAAATAAATCCTTAATAAAAATTCAAGTGGATTCTGAAAAAGTATTTAAGTATTGATTGCAAGAATTATGTATCTGGTGCTTCTTCCAATAAACATTTAAAGTGTTTTGGAACTCAAAATTGATTTCACATAAAACACTTTCATTCATTCTAAAAGTACTTATAAACGAGCTCATTCTAAAAGTACTTCTAAACGAGCCAAAAGTCATCAAACTCTTCCATATTTTATTGTGCAACTCTTTCTCCCACTTTGTTGGCCTTATATTGTTGTGGTAGTATATATTTTAGAGTAAACAGTTAGACATCATGGGTTTTAATTTTATCTTTGGAAGTGAACAACATAAGATATTTTTTTAGGCATTGACTTTGTCCATTTTATTTTACCTTCTTTTCACCTCAGTTTGTATTTTTCTTTTCCGGCACCATTGTATTTTTTTTTTTTTTACCTCTTTCTTTGGCTTCGTTTGTTTTGAAATTTAAGCCTTTAACTCAAGTGATAAAAAACATTTACCGATCCATGTAAGGTCATGCATCAATTGCTCCCCGTTTGATATCAATTGTTCAACAAAAGGTATGCTCGGTTGTGTAATACCAACAATTTTTGGATATATTTTGTGCATTGTTTACAAATATCAAAAGCTGGCTCATGCCTTCCTTTATTTTATGATTGAGAAATGATAACCACATGCACTTTGGTTTTCCGCATATATTCATGTTCAATCATGTTCGTTGTTTAATTTTATTTGATTTATTCAATCTGATAGTTATAAATAAAGAGAAATGCGTAATAGCTCAAGAGAAGAAAATTTGTGTAATTATCATTTTTCTTCGTGATTTGTTCAATCTCACAATTAGCAATATATTTATTAAAAATATTAATTTTGCTACAGGCAATGTTCTAAAAATCGCTAAGCGCTAATCGGGCAGCAGCCAGGGGCTTTGCGCCTAGGCGGATTTATGTAAATTTATTATATATCTTGTAAATAAGTGCCTATTTACACCTAACAAAATCTATACTTGTATGGATAATAAAATAAAGATAAAATGCAAAAATAGAAGTAGAAGAATACACAAATTATAACATCCAAAAAGTTCAATATTTAAAAAACAGTAAGCATATAATCATAATGAGGAGGATTTGGATGATAGACTAAATTCTTCTTGTTCATGAATTATGATCCTTGTATTGGATTACACATAGACTAAATTATTTAACCTTATTGTATCTAGTTTATTTCTTTTCTTTGTATGTATCACCTCAAAAGTGCTCCAATTCGTTTCACTATTGGATGAACATGTAGTAAATCCATCATTTGCAAATTAGGTACATCATTTCCATAAGTATACCACCATGAAACCAAAAAAGAAAAATACACACAATTAATAAAATATATTTATATATATAAACCGCCTAGGTGCCGCCTAGCTCTCCACCTAGGAGCCGCCTAGGTCCGCCTAGTCCACCTAGCTTCCAGCCGATTTTTCCAAACGCCTTACCCAAAATCGGGGCAGGGCTCCACTGCCCAGCGCCTAGACGGCCGCTTAAGCGGATTTTTAGAACAGTGGCTACAAGACCTAGTTCAAATAGCATGGGATGTGAGCTAGGTATAGAAATTCTTGTATGCACAGTATTGTTTCACAAGTGAGCGGCTGAGAGTTTGTGTTTGAGAGTTATACTTTAAGTCCAAACATCCTTATGAGGATTAAAATATAATTAAAAAAAAACGGGGGGGAAGGAGAAGAAAGATTCTTGAAGCCACTTTGACATAATGGCATCAAGTGCTTGACTGTTTTTATCTTGTTTCACTTTTCTTTTAGCTTATAGAGTTATAGTGACACAAAACTACAAAGTACATATATATATAGGCAACACATTTTAAAGTCTCAATTATTACTTGAGATATCCAACTTGGACTTTAGACCCACCACCACTATGAGTCCATGTCTAATGTATTCTTCTTCTCCCAAAGAAGATTTACTTTGATGGGCATTCTTCTTAATCATTTTAACTATTCATTTCTCACCTTTCTTTTTCCCTAGGTAACCTAAACTTATGAGACATGTTGGACTCTTTTTTAAGGGAGCATTTTTCTCACTACCATAATTTATAATTGGTTTTTTTAGTCAAAATGGCATTTGAGATTTGTATAACTCTTCACTATGGTTCTTGAAATTTGAAATCAATAGAAGTGGTCTCTGAGATTGTCCATCAACAATCATTTTGGTCATTCCATAAAAAATCTCCATTAAATAAGAATAAATGACAAAAATACCATTTATTTTTTGTCAAATCATTTTGGCTAGTTGTTTGTTAAATTGAGGGTATTTTTATCATTTTGATCATTATTTAACATAATTTTTATGGAATGACCAAAATGATTGATGATGGACAATCTTAGGGATCACTTATATTGATTTCAAATCTCAAGGACCAAAGTGAGGAGTTATGCAAATCTCAGAAACCATTTTGGCTAAAAAGCCTTTTATAATTTATGGTGTATGCTTATTCTACACTTAATTATCTGTTACGTGTCATTTCACCTAACTTTGAATTTTTTTTTTTCAAAATTGAAAAATTAACATTTAATGTGAAAACTTAACTAGAGTTTTTTTATATTCTTTTTGTATTTTTTCTATTTTTTTAACAAACAATATTATTTATACTAATGGGGTCACACATTCAAAATAGCCGCCTTAACATTTCTCGTGTTATATACACACACACACACGCACGCATATATATATATATATATATATAACAATTTCTAATCATCACCTTCAAAAGGTACTAATCTTCACCACAGTACTTATTATCATTAGATGAGTTTAAATTTGGATATTTGTATCTATCCACTACCACACAGGTCTCCCAATTTAAACTCACAACAATAATAAATAGGGCAATAAACATCATCATCATTTAAGGGTGGTGACAAAAAATATTCTCAATATCATAAACTACACGAAGCATTAGCAAAAGAATATAAAATTGGGAAAATTAGAATCCCCTACAACTTTTTTTATATCTTTTAGACTAACCATTTGTGCATTTTCAAGATTTGATTAAAGTGCTTTGACCAATAGACACCTCACCATTTTCTGTTAAATTAAATTACATGTGATTATTATATTTTCTTAAAATAAAATGTTAATTATTAATTTCTAAATTTATCCTCTTAGGTTTTTGATGCGTTTTCCCCCCTTATTTAGTGGGATATTAGTTATTAACTCTATTATCTCTTTTTCCAATTATAATTTTTCAATAAAAATAATTTTTTTTGTTCTACAAACATTAAATATTATCTCTTTTTTCAAATGGCTCGTTTTATTGATTTTTTTTTTTCCAAATGGTTGGTGATTGATCCAACATATAAAGCACGGTGTAATTTTTTTATATTTTTTTGTCAAACTATTTTTCTTTGCTTTTTTTTTTTTATACTTATAGTTGTTGACAAAACTATTATTAGGTACAACATATTATGTGTATATTGCCTAAGGTACGTTTTAATTTGTAAAAAACATTGATTGTTACGTTTATTTGCGGTTTTGGTACATTTGATTTGGTACATATTGTTGATATTGGTACATTACTTTTGATTTTGGTACGTTCGATTTCATACACATTATTTATTGATACGTTTATATTGTTGTTAGTCCTATTTTCTCTTAATGTTTTGATAAAAAAAAAATTATATTGGTACGTTCTAAATTAATCTTATTCATGAACCATACGATCATTATGTGTCAAATTAACATGAATTAATGTACCAGTTAGTTGGTAGTTTAATACCAAATGATCATTACTCGTCGAAATAATGTAAAAAGACATACCAAATAATTGGTACTTTTCAAACACACTTTGTATAACGTTTCATCATACGGGTACATTTCAAAAATAAAACATTTAAATACCAAACGTCTGGTACCTTCTAAATCAATATTATTTGATCAATATGTATCAACTTAACATTAATTAACATGCCAATTAGTTGGGAGATTAATACCAAATTATCATTACTTGTCGAAATAACATAAAGACATGCCAAACAATAGGTACGTCTCAAACGCACATTGTATAACGTTTCATCAGATGGATACATTTCAAAAATAAAAACTTTATGTACCAAATGTTTTGTCACATCCCGGCCGGGGCCCGGGCCCCACCACATCCCGGGCTGGACTCCACCGTAGCACGATATTGTCCGCTTTGGGCCCTGGCCACTCCTTCACGGTTTTGTTTATGGGAACTCACACAAGAACTTCCCAGTGGGTCACATGGACGGAGGGAGGTAAGGTCCATTGGGATCTCATGCCCCTCTCATCCCTTTTTTTTTTGCATTACAAACAATTCAATTAATCATTTCTATATTTTTTGCTTTGCAGATCATTCAATAAATCATATTAAAATAATGAAAATCCTCTTTTAGTTTTTAAATGCGCATCTGTCTTGTATATTTTTCTCACACACTAATGTCTAAACCTTGCTGAGTTACATGTATTTGGTTAATTAGTACAAATGAACATTAGATTGTCAACAATTAAAGACAAAATTAGACAATAGAGTAATAAAATTAGGCATTTTGATATTAATTTTTTCAGCATTTGTAAAAGAACTAGCTTTATTTGTCTAAAAAAGGAGCTCAAATTTTTTTAAGGCGCCTCCTCTTAATTAAATTTCGTCTCTGGTGGGTCACTCATCATGGGATTGCTCTCGCGCGAACTCGCTTAATTTCGGAGTTCCGATGGAATCCGAAGCCAGTGAGCTCCCAAAAGGCCTCGTGCTAGGTGGAGATGGGAATATACATATAAGGCTTACATGATCCACACCCCTGGGCGATGTGGGATCTCACAATCCACCCCTCCTTAGGGGCCCGACGTCCTTCTCCGCACACTTCCGGCCAAGGATTGGCTCTGATACCAAATTGTCACATCTCGGGCTCGACTTCACCGTAGCACGATATTGTCCGCTTTAGGCCCTGGCCACGCCCTCACAGTTTTGTTTATGGGAACTCACACGAGAACTTCCCAGTGGGTCACCCATCATGGGATTGCTCTCGCGCGAACTCGCTTAACTTCGGAGTTCCGATGGAATCTGAAGCCAGTGAGCTCCCAAAAAGCCTCGTGCTAGGTAGAGATGAGAATATACATATAAGGCTTACAGGATCCACACCTCTGGGCGATGTGGGATCTCACATGTTTGGTACGTTCTAAATTCATATTATTTCATGAACTCAACGATCATTATGTGTCAACATAAGATTCACTAAATTACCAAACTCCTGGTACGTTACAAATTTGTTATGAAAAATGGCGTTTAAAACTTACAGTACGTTGCGTTCAGAAAAACAATTCATCATTGATTTGTTGTTGATCGTAGGGGTGTTGAGTTCAGAAGTTTATCGTTGTCGACCATCTTAATAGCCTAGGTGAACAATAGTGAATTCTAATTTTGAGAAAATTGTTTTCCAAATCGACAAATTAAATGAAGAATTAATGTACTATTGTAATTCAAATCTTTAAATTTACAAGATTAATATCTTTAAATTTCAAATTCTTATTATCTTGAACAATCGGTGTTGTTTTTAAATTAAAACTCTGAGACATTAGTTAGCAAGAATTTATAAACCTCCTCTCTTTTGGCGTGAAGAAACTGGATACCGAAATCTGATTTGTTAAAAACTATGGCAGGTAATGTAATTTAGGTACATTCAAAATGGTAAATTAAGATACACATGGCACCAAAATTGTAAAAGAATGGTTAATCAAATTGTTAAAACAAACACATGTTTAGTCTAAGAAGCCTAAAAACGAGGGGGCTATATCAAACATCCCTATAAAATTATATATTATTATACAATTTCATATTTTGTTCTAGATTGTATTATTTCTCTCTTTATTATGTGGATTTCTAGATTGTATTATTTATACAGGAAAAGTGATTATTAAAATATGTGATAATGCAGACGTGACTTAACCCAGTTGGTTAGGACAAGACATTCGTCTCCTTGCAACTAATTCTGATCTTTCTGTAAGTTAAAGTCGTTTAGAATATTATCTTATAAAAAAAATATAACAAGGTTAAGTAAGTCTTCAACATCCAAATTATTGGATCGTCTGACTTTATATCTATCAGACTGCAATTCTGACCATTCAATTTTCGTATTACTGCGTAGTCTGAACTATTAAAAAAAATTTACTAACAATTACACTTATAGTTATCTCTTCTTTCTTTTTTCAACTTTTATACGGTTCACCAAAAACATGAGAAAAAAATATTCTAGGGGGTTGTTTTATTTACTTGGTTACTCAACCAAACGTGGCCTTAGCGGCGTACTAGGCGACAAACTCCAAATCCTCGGCACCGATTTTGAGCTAGATCATCGAGTGTCGTGACGAAATTAGGTGGGGGCCACGACAGCTGCTTCTGACAAAACCCTCACTTTTGCCCGCACCCTATCAAAACCCCCAAAGAAAAACCGGGGAAAGAATCTCAGCTCGACACGTCATTAACGTCGTAAGCGGGTCCCACAAACGTTTCTGTTCTGTTATGACTTAAGGCTGACCCGACAGACAAACCCAATTTACTACCTGACAAAATGTACAGCACGTTTCTGGTTTTTTGTTTCCTCTTATGAAATTACCAAGGAGGCCTTCCCTAGTCTGCTTTCTTTGGGCCAAACGTTTGCTATTCTAGGGTAAGTTTGAGGATAATTTTGTAATTTCATGTTATGAGTATTTGAGTGGCAATACCCATGTGTGTGTTGCGCTAGAAACAAATACGAATGGAAGGTGATGTTGACTTTTCGTTTAAAAATGTTTTTTTTGTCAATTTAAAATAATGAGGTAAGATGCTTTATCTTGGTTTATATAAGGGTAAATTACATAGTAGTCCCTCAGGTTTGAGGTCTATTTCAACCTCATACAACATCTTTAAAATATTTCACTTTCATACTTCACGTATTATTTTATTTCAAAATAATACCTCCGTTACATTTTCCATCCATTGATCCGTTAAGAGCTGACGTGGCTGCCACATTTATACCACGTGGCTGCCATATGGCAAAAAAAAATCATTTTTTTAAAAAACCTTAATCTTCTAAATTAAAAAAAAAAAAAAAAATCCAGAAAACATATCGCCCCAAACCACCCCATGCCTGAACCTTGAAAGGAAGGGAGGAAAAAAAAAACAGAGAACTTGATACCCCAGATCCCATACCACCAACCCCCCCCCCCCCACGTGGCGAAGAACTTAGCAACCCCGTCGTCCCATCCTCCACTGCTACGCACACCCATCCGAGCCCAACCTGCAACCCAGAAAGAAAAAGGAAAAAAAAAACCCCCAACGCACCCACCCTCGCACGCATCCTCTTCCCTCCTCTACACACCTCACTCCTTAAATCCACACTCATTGGAGAAGACGAGATCTGAGTTGCAGGGAAAGGGAGATGGGTTTTGTTTTTTCTTTTCTTTTCTGGGTTGCAGGTAGTGGGTGCGGAGGAGGAGGTGGAGGATGGGTGCACGGTAGGTTTGGGGAAGACAGGAGAGGGAAGAAAGGGGTGGGTTGCAAGGAAGGGGGGTCGGGGAAGATGAAGATGAGTGTTTTTTTTTTCCTCTCCTCTTCTTCTTCTTTTGGGTTGCAGATTGGGTGGGTGGGGGTTGCAGGTTCAGCTTTTGTTTTCGGTTTTTTTTTTTTTTTTTTTTTAAATTTAAATTTAGAAGATTCAGGTGTTTTAAAAAAAAAATTAAAATTTTTTTTTGCCACGTGGCATACATTTGGCAGCCACGTCAGCACTTAACGAATTCATGGATGGAAAATGTAACGGATGTATTATTTTGAAATAAAATAATACGTGAGGTATGAAAGTGAAATGTTTTAAAGATGTTGTATGAGATTGTAATAGACCTCAAACCTGAGGGGCTACTATGTAATTTACCCTTTTTATAATTAGGAATTTTATGGCCATGTTGTAAATGTCGCAACATTTCACGAGTTATAATATGAAAGAGCATAAATATTGATATAAAGAAACAAGGTTAAATTGTAGCAAAGGTTTTTGGTTTATACGACAAATTTAGTTTCGTCTCTGAGCTCTATTAATAGCTTATTCCGTCCTTGAATTATGTTATTTGTTGAACTAGTAGTCATTTTCATTTACTTCGATAACATTTTCATTGAGTTGAGAGATAAAATAGGAGTTTCACCCAAAATATAAGAAAATGAATTTTTTAAAGAAAAAGACTTGGCTTTTCAAGGATTGAGGATGAACTATTCTTTAAAATACAGTCTGGATAATCAGAACTCATTGGTGATTGACTAAACGATCTTAGTTTTAATTGATTTATTGCGGAGATAATCTTTACATAGTAATATGAGTGGTTCCGATTATAAGTAGGAAATTCTTTGAATAGGCCCCGAAGTATTTTGAAGAGAAACTCCTCCTTAACATTAAGGAGCTAAGTTCTTCTCTTTTTAAAATAAATTAGATTTCTTTCAATATGAATAGACCACTATACCCTCAAATTTGATGAAAAAAATAAGACAGATTTGACGAAATGACACTGACGCAAATTAAGTTGGAAGATAACAAAAACTAATATGAAAATTTAAGGACCTTTGCTACCACGGACCCAAAAACCAAACACAAGTAATTTGAGTGAAATTGTGAATACCCTATCAGTATTGCTTAACCTGAGGGACTAAAATAAATGCTTAATTAGGTGAATCTAAAATTTATGTTAAAGGTGTTTTTATGGGTGTTAATTATTATGCAGGTAGAGTATGATGGCAGTTTGAATAGGTCATTATCAACATGATATATATTAGGGCAAAAGACTGTTTACTACCCTCATGTTTCGTGGTTTTCAACATTTAGTACATCAATTTTTTTTCGTCCCAGAGTCATACCTAAAGTGTAAATTTTGGGACAGTCTCATACATCCGTTAGTCAAACTGTTAATTCTCCCATTAAGTGATAACGTGGCGCCCACGTGGACAATGACTGGGCGCCACGTGTCATTAAAAATATTAAAATATTAATTTGGAAAAAAAAAAAACACTCTTCTTCTTCCTCCTCCTTCCTACGGGTTGCAAGGAAGAAGGTTTTATTTTGTTTTTTTCCTTCCTCTTCCTTCCTCTTCTTCCTCTTATTCCTTCTTCTTCCCAGATTTTTGTTTTCTTCCCAAATTCGTTTTTTTTTTTTTTCTTCCTCCTCCTTCTTCCTTCTTCTTCTTCTTCCTGCAGGTTGCAGGGAAGAAGGGTTTTTTTTTTTTTTTTTCCTTCTTCTTCCTCATTCTTCTTCCCAAATTCGTTTTTTTTTTCCTTCTTCTTCCTCCTCCTTCCTCTTCTTCTTCTCCTTCCTTCTCCTTCTTCTTCTTCCTCTTCTTCCTCTTCTTCCTTCTTCTTCTTCTTTCTTCTTCTTCTTCCTTCTTCTTCCTTCTTCTTCTGCGTTTGCAGATTCGGCTTTTTTTTTTTTTTTTTTTCTTCTTCTTCCTCCTTCTTCCTCCTTCTTCCTTCTTCCTTCTTCTTCTTCTTCTTCTGGGTTGCAGATTCCCAGATTCGTTTTTTTTTTCTTCTTCCTTCTTCTTCTGCGTTTGCAGATTCAGTTTTTTTTTTTTCTTCTTCTTCTTCCTCCTTCTTCCTTCGTTCTTCTTCTTCCTTCTTCTTCTTCTTCTTCTTCTTCTTCTTCTTCTTCTTCTTCCTCCTTCTTCCTTCTTCTTCTTCTTCTTCTTCTTCTTGGTTGTAGATTCCCAGATTCATTTTTTTTTTCTTCTTCTTCCTCCTTCTTCTTCTTCCTCTTCCTTCTTCTTCTGCGTTTGCAGATTTGCCTTTTTTTTTCTTTTTTTTTTCAAATTAATATTTTAATATTTTTAATGACACGTGGCGCCCAGTCATTGTCCACGTGGGCGCCACGTCATCACTTAACGGGAGAATTAACAGTTTGACTAACAGATGTATGAGACTGTCCCAAAATTTACACTTTAGGTATGACTCTGGGACGAAAAAAAATTGATGTACTAAATGTTGAAAACCACGAAACATGAGGGTAGTAAACAGTATTTTGCCCTATATATTATTACATAAGTGTGAGATAATATTTTTGTATAATTTGAGGCAACATGAAATTGTCTTTCTAATTTGTATTTGATATAATCTAAGCCAAAATAAATAAAATAAAAATCTTTTGCTCAAAAGAAAAATGGGGAAAAAGATGAAAAAAAAATAAACACACCAACCTGTGTAATTTTCTTCTTTGATGCAAATACTTAGGAAAGGAAAAGATAGGACTTCGAGTGCAATAATGAATACTCTTAGAGCTGGTCTAAGATTGCTTTCGAAGAAAAAGAAAGTGTGTTTATAAGCGTTTTTGTTAGAAGTGTTTTTATTAGGAGCACGCTGGAGTCTTTATTAAAAATCCAAGTGTTTCTTAAAAAAAACATTTTGGAGTACTTCATGAAAAAAAAAAAACAATGTCTACAAAATGTGTTTCCATTACCCTAATGTACATTTTAAGTTCTTCAAAAATATAGTCAGAGATGTGTTTTTGGTTGTTACTGTAAAAGCAGTTCCAAACTGATTCTAAAACCCAGCTAAAACTTTTGCAACCTGACTATATATACGTATGTAGCACTTTGAATGAATTAGTTATACTTTGTTAACGTTGAATTTAAATAGTTGAACTATGAAATATAAGTATAATTTGATATTGCCACTTAGTAATATGGTATGTGGTATTCCTCTTCACTTGGAAGTGAGGGGTTTTAGGTTCGAATTTCGTGGATGGCGAATTCGATACCAAATTAGGTTGCCCATTGTGTGGCTTAGCCGAACTTTCCCTCCCCCTAATGTAAAAATATCGATTTGCTAAAAAAAAGAAAATATAATTTGATGTTACAAACCTCACCTTATATTTATTCCTCACCAGTACTATTTATTTTCTCAACTTATATATTCATACACCCATCACTTTTTTATGTGCATTGGTTGTTTACTCACTCATTTATCAATGATTAATTTTTTTTTTTTTGGGAAAACCTTTCCGAAGAAAGGAGGCAATATTATTGCAAACCTTAGATTACAACGAGAGGGCCACAAACAAAAAGTACCAAACACACAAATGGACCTTCCACCAAGCCCAACAGAGCTCAGCAAAGGAGTCCAACACAAGAGACAAAACAAAAGACGATGCTTGACCCCAGCATCCACCGCCTTCAAAGATTTCCCGATCAACCCAGAACCAAACCACCAGCCAACGCCAAATCCAATCGAGCAACGCCGCAGAACCCAGCCACGAAAGCCGTCCCGAACGCCCCGATTGCTCCAATCGCCCCGATCTCAGCCAGAAAGTGGAAGAAGTCCGAGGGAACACCCCGAACGACAGTGCCATCGAAGGCAGACAAAGAGAGGGAGGTGGTGTGGTCAACACCCGAGCCGATGAGTCCACCGGAGCTCTACGTACCCTCTCGAAAGATCGCAAACAATTGCGTTGAAATCTGACTGCAGATCGAAGTGAAAGAAGTTGGGGAAGACATGCAATGGGAAGAAACATAGTGGTTGAAACAGGAAGAACTGGGGAGAAAACCAACTGAAACCCAAAGAAACAGACAGGGAAAGGAACAGCTTTGCCTCCGACCCCCGCCATAGTGAGGGCCGGCAGCAACGATTGTAGACGGAAAAGAAACCACTCACACACAGCTGGTGGAAAAGACTCTCAAGAAGAGAGAAGGAACTCTCACCGAGGAGAGAATGATCTCTCTTTGGAGAGAGAGAGAGAGAGAGACCCTAATTCATATGTTCCAATGATTAATTTTAGTTGTCTCCAAAACTATTCAAACTTCCAACAACTCAAACTATAAATTAAATTATCATGGCTACCTACCTACCTATATCAACTATAAATGTCACCTTATGGTTATAATCTATAGAAATTCATAGTTGCTTCTTTCCCAATTGATTTTAATATAAATATATACATATATTGTTTAAAAATGGCCTCTTTCCCAGTTGATGTCATGTTCGAATTGTTTTTAATCAAATTGTTTTTAAACCACCATGGAATGGCGGAGTGGCTGGAGACAAAGACTAGACCAGTATTTCACACGGCAAAATCTGAGTTCAATTTTTGGCATTGGTGAATCACACAACAGATGATGGTCAGGTAAAGGCTGAAAATGCCTTTGTGAGTCTTTCCAACCCCGAAAAGGTGAATTACCGTGACAAAGCCACCAACCACCAGCTAGTCCCTTTAAAAACAAATAACAAATATAAATAAAAACATTAAGGTTTATGATGTGTTCTTGCAATTATTTTCTATTAATTTGAAGTGACTTTCATTTGAAGAAATTAATTAATTTTCAGATAAATAGAGGGATTTCCATGGACAAAAGAATGTCCGAATAGCTTTTTCAGGTAATGAGTAATATTGTTCTAAATTTCACGTTACAGCCAGCCAGAGCCAATCCATCTTTCATTATTTCATACTAAGTATTAATTAATTAAAGCTATTACAAATAATGCATGCTCCATTTATTTATTAAATTTGAAACAATTCTTTTATTGACAAGAACAACTTTTAGAATACAATTTTACAGGAGGATACTTTTTTTTCGTACGTAATTTTATTGGTTTGTGATACTCTTTTTCTTTTGATCGGGTTAGAGACAAGTCTCTTTAATGTCTAATCCCTTTCAAATCCCGGCAAAAATGAAAAATCATTCTCATTTACCTTTACTATGTCTTGAATTCAGACGGCTATCCATTTCAATATAATCCCAAAGCCATAACAATATAATCCTAATGCCCAAATGAAACCTATGTACCCATGTTGAAGTTGTATGACTCAAGGAACACGGTGTATTAAAACTTAAATTAAATTTACTATTTATAATAACAACGCTATCTAAACGATTAATCATATCATCATCCATCAACATGATGACGTGGTATGATGATCTTATTGAAGTTTTCTTTTTAGTCATGTAAATACGTTAGAAGAATTGACAACTCTATTGCACTCGCTTAATACGAAGGATCAAGTCGAAAGTGACAAATTTAATAAATCCAAAGACAAAGAAATAGAAACTTAAATCCACAAATGCTAGTGTACCATAATAACCTTATGAAGTCTTTCAATATGTTAACGTTGAAAGTCAACTTGTCTATTTAGGTCATTCTTGTTCTTATCCAGGTTGTAAATTGCAATCTCAAATTCTGCTCTCAACTATTTGGATCATATGTAAAAAAGAATTGGACACTTCCCCCAAAAAACCAAGGGAGGCGGCAGCCCCCATCTCTGCAGCCGCAACATGGGGGAGCGGCTCCTTAATCTGCACTACAACCAATTAAAATGTTCTCCAGATTGATATATGATGCTAAATCAAGACTGAAATAGAGGGAGAGAAGGAAAGAAAGGGTTGGAGCTCAGTACGACATCATGATTCAAACAAAACGTAAAGCCCTGTGGGTGGGTAACCATTTGTTGTCAACTCGGACCGTAGATGGACCTATATATTTCTTTGGTCAAAATTTAGCTTCAAACTCGATCCTTGTCATGCAGCCGAATTAAAGCTTAAAGCTTCGCATTTTCTTATGATGAAGATTATACTAAAGATTTTATTTTTTAATTATTATAAGTAATATTATTATTTAGGGTAAACTGCCAATTTAGTCCCTAAATTATCACCTTAGTGAAAATTCGGTCCCTAAACTATTTTTTTTCAGAAAAATTAGTCCCTGAATTATAAAAATCTGCCAATTGCATCCCAATGTTATATTCTATTTTTCCGTCAATTTAAGTCACGTTACTTGCATGTGATATACATTGGAGGGTAGATTGGTAGTTTTTCATAAAGAAATAGTGTAAGTTAACTTTTGAGGGTAAATTAGTCATAAATTCATAACCTATATGAAATGTTAAGGGCTTAAGGGCTTATAGACAAGAAAATGATGGTATTACACGCTAAAGTGTGTCAAGTGACTTAAGTTGACGAAAAATTGGATAAAATAGTTTTGAATATAATAATAGGGATGAAATCAGCAATTTCTAATGAATTTAGGAACTTATTTTACTAAAAAATTAATTTAGGGACCTAATTTTCACTGAGGAGATAGTTCAGGGACTAAATCGGCACTTCACCCTATTATTTAAGCTACGCTAAGGAGAACGTAAGAGTTTGTTCTCTGATGAGATACAATGAGTTGAAAAGAAATATCCTAACTAGACATGTAAGATGGGTAGAGCCCTACCCGACGTTAAAATTTTGGGCCGAAATCGGCCCTTTGCCAAAGAAGTAAGGCGTATGCTAGTCCGCGAGTCAAGAAAATTGGGCCTACGAGGGGGGCCGCCCACCGCGCCCCAATTTTTCGCTCTTTATTCATTTTCATTTAAATAATTTTTTAGTGATATCGATAAGAATTAAACTTAGGACCTCTTAATTTTATTAGTTATCAATTAAGGTATTTGTTTGGTTAATATAATCCATTAACAAGTATCATTTTTGCTCCTTTTTAGCCCCCTTCTTATCTAGTCGAATGGTTTTGTCAGCTCGAGTCTTCGATAGTTTATATAAGTATTGAAAAAAAGTTAATTATATTAAAGAAAATTCAAAAGTATTTTAAATTACATTAAGTCATATCAAGCCGGGCCTAAGAACTGGGCTTAAGGGCCAGATCTAAACTCGACTCAGGGCCTAAAATGCAAGGCCCAAACCTGCAAAACTTTCCCATTTTAAATCGGGCTAGATAAATCTCGGTCCTAAGACTGGGAGGCCTATAGCCCAAAAATAGGGCTATGCTTGATTTTTATTCCGGCCCATTAGGCCTCGGTCCTTTTTACAGGTCTAGCCCCTAGCCATTATGGCAGTTCCCCACTTATTATTTATTCATAAATTGTTCAAGTATTGGATAACATATAGCTTTTTGGTGACAACTGTTGTGACATATGTTCTTATCAACATTGTGATTGTGTAAATACTAAGTAGAGATAAAGTAGGAATCCTTTGGGATCTAGAAGATCTTTCTTAATATACTTTGTATTACTTTGAGAACAAGTTTCTCTCCTCGTTATTACTATAAGTTTCTCTCCTCGTTAACACACAATTCCTCAAGTCTATTCTCCATCTTTCTCTCTTCCCTTTGCCACACCTTTTTGTAGAATATAGGCCACAACACGTTATCAGCACGCTCTTCACGCTGTGCTAAAGAGAATTTATTCGTCTTCAATCAGGGGAGTATTACGTGTCAATTATTTTTAATTGATTAAATTTTGATTTTATTGAATTCAAATATTTTTATTGATTTAATTTAATTTTTCTTATGTTGAACGTGATACGAGTTTTGAAGATGAAAGTTGGAATTGAAGAAAGAACCCGTTCACAATATTCATCATGCAATCGAAGTTCTTCTAAAACAACGGTGTTTATCTCGATATTTTTTCACCCTTGATTGCATGGACCTTCGCCATAATGCATGACCCAACTTTGCAATTTACGAATTTTAGATTCTACATAAATTGTTTATGCATTTATTCATAATATTCTTATTATGTGAATTAAATATGTGTGAATAAAGAAACGAAAAAGAAAGAAAAAAGGGTTGTTGAAACCCTAGAACTCGTAATGGGCTCAGATGCCCTAGTCTCCTACAGACTGGGCTTGATTAAAAAATCCCCAGCTTGAGCATGCAGCTCGTTCTAGAGCCGCTGAGCTGAAGCTCGCGCTAAGCTAGAGACACGGGTCAGAACGACTTGTCGTTCATACCATCTTCTCCGTCCACCTCATCGCAATTGTGCGATTTTTTGTCGAAATATATGATCTTCGACAGACATAGACGACCTGCAGTCGTTTCTAGGTGAAACCCACAATTTTCCGATGACCTAAAGTCGTCACAGTGGTGAAAGCCGACAACTAGATGTCGTCCGATCTCCTCCCGAGATTCAGGCTTCGATTTTTTCCTTGGAAATCTCCACAGAGTTCGAGATTTCTTACTCATCAGATGGTTTGGAACACTATTCCCACGTAATTCCGACATCATCTGCTAGAAAATAGCCGCCGCCTGCAGCGCCATGCCTTGTTTTGTTGACGGCAGCACACCCAGCCTTCACTGGGGTGTCCCCAACCCGACCCGAGGCCTTGGGCCTCCTTGTTTGTGCTCAACCCACTACAACCCTAGCCCACGCCTTGGGCCTGGGGCTTAGTTCTCAATTTTTCTTGGGCCCTCAGTTCTTTGGGCCAGGTCTTGACAGCAGACCCTAAGAGAACAAAATGGGCAGCCATCCCAGTTTGGGTCTCCTACCTGTTTTGGACCCATTTTCCAGCCCTTTTTTTTCCAGTTGTACTTGCAGTTCAATTCGTGAAAAAAAAAAGTTTTTCTTTTGGGCATATTTACTTAGCCCATATGAAACCCCAAACCCTATAAATCGGGATTTGGTTTTCACTTTTTCTTTCTTAGCCCATATTTGGGCATGGGTTCTGCTAATCCAAATTTTTTCGCTGGCCCATAGCCAAGCCGATTAAAATAATAATTTTTTGGACCCGAAGTTCCATATATATATATATATTTAGGATCATTTCCTTAAAACTTTCACACAAAGGGTCCCGAAGCTACCAACTATAATATATTTGTTTTCTCTTGCTTTATATATTTCTGTCTTGTATATATATTGCGTTTGTTTACAGGTATTATGAACTTGAAGTTCATACTTCCGAAAGTGCCATAGAAACCTGAAGTTTTTTTAACGTGCAACACTCATGTTGAAACCCGAAGTTCTTCATGCTTAAATCCGTTTAAACCAAACCATGTCTTAGAACCTGAATGTTCTAACCCTGATGTTTATGAAAATTTTATTTCCTAAAACACCAATCAATTTCTTGTTTCCGTATTTAGCATATTGTCGAACCTTAACAAGTTCGATTTCACTGATTGGGAAGTTTCGAACAAGAAACTACTTTATGTGGATACAAGACATGACACCTCGCTTGACTATGACTAGTTGGGAAATCATGGTAGCCAGTTTTTCATTCGAAACTTTATGCCTGAAGCATAATAAAATGGAAGTACCTCACTGCTGAGACTCCATGGCTCTTTGACCCGTTATGGACCGTTTCAAATCATGCAAAGATGAAATCTTGTCTGAAGCAAAATATGATTGAAACTTGTATGTCCATGAATAGGTACAATTCTGAAGTTTATATCCGATCGAATTTTGACTAGAAGAAAACCTTTCTCGTCATTCTATCTCTAAATTGCTCTTGAAGTGGCAGCATAGAGAGCAGAAATTACCAAATTCTCGGATCTGATTACTACCACACTTATGCTACCGAACGGTTGGAGTCTACCGAATGGTGATGCCCTGCTTCGGCAGGGATGCACCGAACAATAATGCTCTACTTCGGTAGAAGCCTACCGAACCTAAATCTGGGTCAGTCTCTCTCTCACAAACCCATTTTTCGAATGTATTTTACAACATATGGTAGAACCAAGCCTGCCAAGAGGTGGAATCACGCCCGAAGCATGACCCTTGGCACCTAAAACTTCAAAGAATAAAGCATAGTATTTCTAGAGCTCAACCCTGCATAATCTAACTCTATTTTGACGAAATAGATCATTGGTTATGCAATTTTCCATGATTTTACCAATGTTGTTGAGGAGTACCATTCCCACCTAACACATTTGGAAGAGCGAAATTTGACATGGAAGGCCTATTGGCCGAACCTCCTTGTCTTTTTGATTTATTTTGTGAATAATTTATTTTATTTTCGGATTTAAGATTGGTGTTTGGTTGTCACTATTGTTCTCGAATAAGAGTTGATTAACGAAATTACCACATATGACTACAATTAACTCATGCTTAGGTATGTTTTGTGGGGTAGTTAGTTGTCTGGTTTTATGCTAACTTTATACCTAATCATCCCCTGACAACCTTTCAGGCTTATCCAACCTGACTGTGGGGAATGACACTGCCCTGTATTGTCTAATGGTACTAATTTTACCATAAAAGGGAAGCTTTATACTCACTCGTTTCGGAAGAACGCCTTTTTGAGCTTTAAGGATATTCGAGAGTATTATTACCATATTGAAACCAATTAGGGCTGGGTTCGGTTTTTTGCCAAAACCGAAACCGAACCGAAATTTCGGTTCGGTTCAATTTTTTTTCGGTTCGGTTTTAATTTTTTTCGGTTCAGTTTCGGTCCGGTTTCGGTTTTTACCATGATTTTTTTTTTTTTTTTTAATCTGGAGCTTGAAGCCTTGAGCATCCTCAGTGAGAAATCAACCTGCAAGTTGAACAACAGATAAATCCACATTTTAAAAGAGCAAATATACACATTCCGTACTTAACTGAGTAGGATGCTAGATAGGAGAATCCTTGATCCCATTGAAGCAAGCTTGTCAAAATTGTAAACACTAACTAACAACAAAAATAATGTAATTACCTACTTGAATCTTTTATAAACAAAACAGCATGCCCATCAACCAATTGGGATGGAAAGCATAAAGATGGATTTGATGCCTTGGGGTATGAAATCGAAGTTGGAGACTTGGAGTCGTTCCAGGCTTTGACCTCGTCCATGGAGATAACTTTGGCCTCGGGAAACGAGCAGAGCCCAGCCAAGCTCGGGCCATGGTCTTCTATTCCTGGGAGGACTGCTCGCTCAGAATCTTACAAGCTGCCGCAGGTTTCTGAGGTGGGATTTCTGGGTTTTGGTTGTGTTTTCGGTTGGAGGGAGGTAGAGAGAGAGAAAGGGAAAGAGATAAGATGATGATGAAAGATGGGAATTGGGAACGAAGCGGCTAGGGTTAAAGGTGTGGGTGGCTGCGGCAGGGAACAAGAGAGAGAAGAGGGGAATGAAAAATAGAAAAGGTATGGCTGCCTAGGGTTTTGTTGATTACTAATAGCACAAAAGACTATAGATTACAATTTTATAAATAACTTAGTCATACAACCATAACAAAACAAAACATGCTGCCAACTTGGTTTCAGTGAAACTTTCTCAAGTTGGAGCGCAGGGGTTTGAACCCTCATGGCTCCAGGATTTCGAAGTTTTTTTTTTAATTTTTTTTTATGATTTTTATAATTAAAATATTATAAAAAATAATTAAATATATATTTCGGTTCGGTTTCTGAACCTCAAAAACCGAAATCGAACCAGCCATATTCGGTTCGGTTCGGTTTTGACAATTTCGGTTCTATTTTTTTCGGCCTTGGTCCGGTTTTCGGTCCGGTTTTTTTCGGTTTTAGGTTTTTTGAACCCACCCCTAAAACCAATGTAGAAAATGGAGTAAAATTCCTTGGCCTATTACCATGGTTCACTTCCTACGAATATAGCCAGAAGAGTATTATAGAGAAGACGGAACGCTTAACAAGTGGATTACACCCATTCGAGCCACTATGTGGCCGGCCAGAAGTCCGCGATTCCTAAAGAATTTTCGCTATGGATGTACGTTTGGGATATCTAGGATGATCCGTGATATGCCGTTTTGGACATCCTTTTACCAGAAGTGAAGACATCATACCTGGATGCGTATCATACCTTAGCACATTCCATCTTTCTACAAAAGATTCAAAAGGGGACATTTGTGGCTGATTCAACCACCTGCGGACCATTTAGATACTTTATAGTATTGGTTGATGCTTCTACACGTTTGTCACACGTGTGGGTGTTGTTCATAAGCTGCATTCTCCACACTGGTAGCTCAGATTAACAAGCTCAGGGCTCACCACCCTGATTATCTGATCAAATTTATTTGATTTGATAAGTTGGAGAATTTACATCAAAAACTTTAACTTTCGATGGATATTGTATGTCGGTTGGGTTTTGAAGTTGAACATCCAGTCCCATATTCATACCTAGAACGACATAGCAGAAACATTCATTAAACGCCTTCAAATGATTGTTCGATTGATTGGTCATACGTACCAAAGTTCCCGATCTCTGCTTTGGGCCATGTAATATTGCAAGCAACCATGTTGGTCCGCTTGAGGCCCGTCACGACCCAACCTTAAAAAACGCATGTCAGTTGGTTACCAGATCCAAACCTGAGATATCGAATCTGCGCGTCTTTGGTTGTGCGGTCTATGTGCCATTTTGCGTTGCCCTTACGTACAAAAGAACAAATGGGTCCTCAGGGATGGATGGAAATCTATGTCGGTTATGATTCTCCTTTTAATCAGACCATCTTTCTAATCGCACAGGGTATGTTCCCTAAGGTTATGTCTTTACCATTAAGGAACAACTAGATAGACCTTTTGTTGCGAAACCTTTGAATCATTCTAAGACTCACTATATCTCATCACGTGAGAGATATAGTCTAGAACTCTTGTTGAACATATTCAAAATCCTTGCGATTTTCATCCATCGTTGAATCTTAACAACAATCCATGAAGACAACGCTGTATGTATCAACCAGATTATGATACATCCAACAAGTCAACACCAAGCATATTGTGTCTACATCAGCATGAGCATCAGAAGATTGAAGTCAAGCAATCTGATCCCTTACAACCTTGTCGACCTCTACACGGAGTCACTGCTGAAGTCTACCTTCCAGAAACTTGTCTGAGGAATTGGTATGCGTAACTTTCTCACTTGCGATGCTTGTAGTTTCATTTGGAAGTTTTGTCAAACTCAGGGGGAGTATCCAGAAGTATACTCACTTGACCTTAATGTACTTTTTTTTCCCTACGATTAGGAGCATTTTCCCGCTGGGTTTTTGCTACCTAACTAGGTTTTAACGAGGCACCCATCCTGGGATGGTCATACCCTTGTGAGCTCTTCTACTTGCATCCAGAAGACGTATAGTTTTGACTTAATGCAACTTCTCACTTTTCTCCTTAGCCTATGGGTTTTTTTTCCCACCTTTGGTTTTGCTATAGCGAGGTTTTGTGAGTTTTACCACCTATCCATTCTTTCGTTTGTTTTGAGACTCGCATTCGCTACTTGTGCCGACTAGACAAGACGACTTCATCAAACTGCTTCTACATTTGCTTGAAGATCTGATGCACCATCTACTTGAGTATTTGCACACTCAAGGGGGAGTGTTGTGACATATGTTCTTATAAACATTGTGATTGTGTAAATCCTAAGTAGAGATAAAGTAGGAATCCTTTGGGATCTAGAAGATCTTTCCTAATATACTTTGTATTACTTGGAGAGCAAGTTTCTCTCCTCCTTATTACTATAAATAAAGGCACAAGAGCTAGGGAATTAACACACAATTCCTCAAGTCTATTCTCCATCTTTCTCTCTTCCCTTTGCCACACCCCTTTGTAGAATATAGGCCACAACAATTACTTTGTTATATTGGGAATAGAAGACACATTTTTAACACCAAACACCATTTGTTTATTTATTTTTGGGAAATACTTAGAAATATGACAGTTTCTTAATCTTGGGACAGAAATAGGACATTTCAAATATGCACACGCCATGCATAACAATCGGACAAAAATATGATTTTTCTTACACTTTGAAATGACCAAATTGTCCTCTCATATAAATAGGTTATCCAAAAATTCCAACTCTCATTTCTCATTTTGTAGAGAGAGAAACAGAGAGGAGAGAGAAAATCTCTCTCCCCCAATTCTAGTTCAAAGAACCCTAACCCACCCATCATCTTCATCCAAGCTCTATCTCTTTCTTTCTCTCTCTCTCTACATTTCGAATATGCATAAGAGCTTTATCTCTAACCCACTCATCTTCTTCGATTTTTAGCTTTTCATTTGTAGGTTTTGTGAACTGGGTTTGCTTAATTTTGCTTTTTGATTGATGGATTTTGGAGTTGAAGTGATTGGTTTGGTGTTTCTTGAAGGAGACCCAAATCCTTCAATTTTGATTTTGCTACAATTAAATGAAAAAATGTATTAAAGGTTACTTACCTTTTGGAGAATAGATAAATATGAGGGAAAATAGAGAAATCAGAGTGGAAAGAAGGAAGAGAGAAGGATATGGACGAAATTGTTTCAAGTACTTGTTCGCTCTCTTTGTATTAAGCTCGCTCATACACTGTATGTACACGACATGCACATGTTATGCTCACAAATCTGAGCTCAACCCAAAAACCCATAGCTCACAGCTCTTTCTTCGAAATCAGAAAAATGTCGTAATCAAATAAATGACCCTAAACTTTATATGAAGAATCAAAGATTCATTAATTTGAATTTGGTTCAAATATTTCAAGGTTTTGAA
The DNA here is from genome assembly GCA_036320875.1 of Cotoneaster glaucophyllus. Lineage (NCBI taxonomy): Eukaryota > Viridiplantae > Streptophyta > Magnoliopsida > Rosales > Rosaceae > Cotoneaster > Cotoneaster glaucophyllus. The sequence goes on from CM070068.1 coordinate 7,439,589, forward strand.
AAAATTGTAGTTTGAATGGGCACGAAAGAACCCAATTGAATCAAAGGAAATTGTTTCACGAACTCGTTCGCTTTTTTTGTATTTGCAGGGCCTGCTTCTGAATTAAAGGAGAAAATAGTAAACTACGTTAATGCGAAGAGTATCAAAGATGTAAATACGCACCATCTACACTATATGCACACCACATGCACATAATATGTACAATATATGCACAGAACGAGAGAAACTTTAACGACAACATATTGGTATAGTGGATACAATTAAAACATAATTGTTATGTATATAAGATTACAGTGACAATTTGAAAAGTCTTGTTACGTATATCAACCACCGCTTAACCGTGCACGCGGAAAACAAGATACTCGTTGTTGTTATTTCACAGACACGCATGACCCTTAACGTCCTCTACGTTTTTTCTTAATTTTGTTTTTCGCCGAGGTCAACTAGGTTGTGGTCATACTCGCTAAATTCTGAGGCACAATATACATGCATCATAACTAGTGAACATTCCCGCTTCTCATATTAAGATGTAGTCATGCACACCATATGCACACCACATGCACATTAAGAAAAAAATTTCACAAATTTCTGCAATTGAACACTTGAACCAGAAATTGTTCCATCCCAGTCTTGTAGCACGTCAAAACTTGAAATTTATTCCGCAATCCATACGCCCCAACATGAAACACAAACCCTAATTTAACTTCTAATTATTAATTCATCTTACAAACAATCCATTTATTCCATAAATCATTGATGAAGGTACTTGGAACTAAACACCCTACCTTACTATGCTTGCCGAAGCTTCAGTCGCCTGAAAAAATGGAACTTATCGGCCGAAATAGAAAATATGGTACAAAACCCAGCTCACTTTTCTCACCTCTCTCTCGCATCCCTTTGTTCGAAACTAGAGGTATGAGGTGAACCCAAAGCCTAGCTCACTATTCTCGTCTCTTAGAAATCATAGCTTAGAGATTTGAGGAAGAGAGAGAGCAGGGCCGGCCCTGAGAAATTGGGGGCCCTTGGCGGGCCTTCGAGTGGGGGCCCTAGAGTTTTTTGACACCCAACTCATTGTACATTTATATGTATAAGAAAATGTTTCGCTAAATACGTGAAAAAGTTCATTTCTACATCAAAAATCATTAGAATTCATATCCAAAGAAGAAAGATATGCAAACATTACTTAAATATTACACGTCTCGTCTTTTTAAACGCAAATGTATTAATTAAGTTTACATAATCTAACTTTTCAACCAATTCTTTTTCAATTGACAAAATAGCTAACCCATTCAATCTTTCTTATGACATAGTTGATCGAAGATACGATTTGATCAACTTTAATTTTGAGAAACTTCATTCTGCAGAGGCAACTGTAACTGGTATGGTTAACAAAATACGATAAGCAACCCATGCATTCGGGAAACTCTAAAAATATATTTATATATATTATATATATACACACATATTTAAAAAGAAATATTTTTGGGGTCCTCCCACCCAAAAGCTGCACGGCAAGTTCCAAAAAAATATTTATAATTTCATATTTAGATATTTTACTCAATCTACAAAATTATATATATATATATAAATATATATAGAAAATTATGATTGGCACTCCAAAATTCTCATTCTACATTCCAAATTTTCTATATTTGGAAAGAAAAATACACTTGTGAAGAGTGTAGGATGAGATTTTTGGAATGTCAATAATACTTCTCTATATATATATAAAAAATAAAAAATTTGGGGGCCCCTCGAAGTGGGTGCCCTAGGAGGGTGCCTACTCCGGCTACCCTCAGGGTTGGCCCTGGGAGAGAGAGTAGAGAGAAAAAGTAAGAGAAGAGAGAAAGGGAGAGAGAGAAATCAGAAAATGGGGGAGAGAAAGTGAGGAATAACCCATTTATATGTGAGTATTTTAGTAATTTCAGTTTTGTGCATCGTATGCATGGCTTGTGCATGGCCGATTTGTCCTATTTTTATCCCAAGATTAAGAAATTGTCCCATTTTAGGGTATTTTCCTTTATTTTTTGTGTGTAAACATATCAATCAATCACAGAACAAAAAACACACGTCTTCGCAATTAATAATACAAACATTTTCGAAATTTGTAGGTCAAGCAATTGGGCACAATAAAATGGGGAAAAACAATGTAAGGAAAAGAGAAAAATGGTGATATACTACACGCCCATGCATAAAATACCTTCCAACTAAAACCCCAAAACAAAAAGCATGTACCCAAACATTCCACCAATCCATCTTTGGTTGCTGGTTCAGAAAGCATGAAATGCAAACCAAGCTATAAATTTAAGGAAGCTTTAACGAAAAGCTTCCGATACTGTTCACTTTAACGAAAAATCATATTTTTACATTAAAAGTCAATCCTGAGATTATTCACTTTACCCTTTATTTTGTTCTTATCGTTAAAACTCAAAGTTTTCAAACCCTTTTCATTAATTTTCCTTAAATTTTTAATACCAGCCCTCTACATCAGCAGCCTAACGAAATATCATCACTGCACTCGAGGTTCCGAGTTCGATTTCCTTATCTCATTTATCTTCTATCCAAAATAAATATAAACAAATAATACCATCCCTGTACTTCAGCAGCTTAAAATACACTCAAAGTTGTACTAATGGCTTTCTGGTTCTGCACCTTTCTACGAGTACACTTGTAGCAAGTTCAGTTATGTTCGGATAAATGGTCAACGGAGTTTTAACTTCTGTCCACTTCATGAGGAAAACAATGCAACGAAGAACACAATAAAGGACCTCGTTCTGTTTACTGCCTGATTTTCTCTAACAACAGAAAGATATGCATCAAATAAATCAGCTCCAAAACAACCACCGAGACATGCAAGTATATAACAAATTGCTTTTAACTATCAACCTTCATAAATACATAGATGCAGTAAAAATGCCCAGAGGACACACGTCAGATTAAATAAGAGAGTCACCGCGTTCAAACTAGTTCACAAAAGAAAGTAAATTACTACTGTTGAAGTTAAAATAATACAGTACATACTAGAAATCGTTCCTCAGGGATTTTTTCTGAACGGATGGCGTTCGTTTGGCATCATATCATGCACTTTCGAGTACCTAAGCAACTGAGAAGGGTCACCACTGCCGCCGCCACTGTTCTGGGATGCCCGCGAACTCTCTTGCAGTTTAATCTTCTCAAAAAGGTACTGCTTTTCTGCCTCAGCTTCACTCAACCGTTGTTTTAAGTAACTGTTGGCATATTCTTCCTCTGATTTATCTGACTTGGCAAGAGCGATCCTCTGGAGCCTGTCAGCCTCTCGTTTTGCCTCATTGGCCTTGAGTTGGAACATATCAGCCTCTGCCTGTTTGAGCCTCACAATTTTCTCCAGCTCTTCAATTTGAGTCTTCTTTTTTTGCCTCTCAAGCTTTAGCTCTTGAACTTCCCTGGCCTTGTCCTGAAGTTCCCTGTCACAAGTATCAACAGCCATTCGGGATTTCTTATACATTCTCATCTTCTCATCAGCCACCATTTCCATCTTCCTTATGGCCTCCTGCACCACTTCAGCGATTCGATTACAAGCCTCCTGTGGCGCTATTAGCCGTCCACTTTCCCCATTTTCCAGACTCTTTGGAGAATCTCCCTCAAGCTCTTCATCAAGAAAATACTTCAAATCAGGACAAAATAGATTAAAGATAAAAATAAAAGTACAACAACACACTACAGTATGCAAATACTGCAACAAAACCCACAATTCAAAAAAGATTTGTCCTATAGTTGGAGTGGAATCCTATTCCACAAGACTTGACAGTACCATAATACATCTTCTTCCCTAAGAAGCAAACTGAATTTGACACCACGTGGAAAGGAAAATAAAGCGCTTAAAAAAATTGCGTACCTTGGAAAAACATCAATATTGCTCTGCAGGCTGCAATCGACTCTGCAAGTCCACTTTTTATTTTTTCTTTGAGATCCTCACACTTCCAAAAGAGTTTTTGCCCTCGGGGGTCTTCACTTCCACGAAAAATCCTACTAACAAAGTCAAGCTCCCTTGTCAGAGCTTCCCGGTCCCAGGCAGGAGCGCAGTGTTGAAAAACATCTTTGACCCAGCCCAATAGCTCAGATGTTCGATTGCAAGCTCGACACCTGAAAAGCATTTCGGATGGCCCTGCTCCACTCTTACCGGAGGGTCCCATGCTTATTAGTCCATCACGAATCGCACAGTCAGTGTGAGTCCAATGCGAACACAAATCACAACCAACCCAGCGGCAAGTGTTAACTTCAAAATCGAACTTGTTACAGATTACACACATGCAAAGATTGCAGAAACCATTCCTTTTCGTGCATATCTCACAGGTACAATCATCAGCAGGAATCTGGTTTTGGCATGCTATATTCCTGCATCTCTTGTACACGAAAACTTCAATTAAGGAAGTTTGAGAAAGACTGATAGTTGGATGCAAAAATGCCAGAATCCCGGTATTTATTGCAACAAGGATTTCAAGCTGCACTCTGTGTGCTCTAATCAACGTCTTAGCCGTTAAGTCCGCTCTACTCTGAACAAGCTTCTGCAAAATAAAAAATTCCTCTCGCTGCTGTGAACCTCCACTCCCATCGAGGATGACTCGGAGGTTGTTCTTCAATTCTTCTTGAAACTCGTCGGGTAGGTGATGCATCTTTTCAGCGATTATATCAACTCGCTCTCCAGCTATATCTCGAAGAGATATCTTATCAGCACTGGAAAGACGGCGAATGACTGATTGTTCAGGGCAATCATTTTCTGCTTTCCCATTCTCCATCTTCTTTGCCATTATGGCATCAACAGTAGGCCAGGTTTCTTGAGAACTGGCACTCTCGGTAGGGGACTCGCGTCTGTGGTCAGAATTTGATCTGGGTTCTTCTGGGGACAGCCGAGGATCTGAAGAGACAAGGGACAGTGAGGTTTGTAACCCCCCAGCTCGTGGTTGTTGACGTGGAGGAAGCATTCTTGATGAAGGCTGTTGGTGAATATTGGAACCAGATGATGTACCCATCCACCAGTTCCCTTTATCTGCAACTGCGGCAAAAGAAGTATCACCTATCAGTATTCAGTACCATAAAACTTGAAATCTTTTGAAAGCTATAATGACGAGCGCATATTCTGATATCTGACAAGAGTAATGTGCAGGAACAAAGAAGTATCCTCCATAACAACCAAACAGTGAGGTTAAATTTCTTCAAAACGAACTTGTTACAATATGATTTCTTATTGTTGAGAAGAAACAACACCCGTTCAGCACCGCCAAAAGAAAACACGTGCATGCACACATAAACAATTGCAAATATCGGTAAGAAGATTAGGAGCATTTTCAATTACATGAAACTCAATTGGCTTATTGTGATTAGGCAAGATGCTACGAGAAGCATATCATCTAGTTTATACAGCATCGATTGAATGCAGATACTAATACTAAAAAATTCTCACGAGAGATTATAATTACAATTACTATTCTTATTCAGCTAGTATCGAGGCAAAGAAAATTCACAACAAATGATTCCGAAGAAGTATTCGTCACAAAAGAATTCATTTTTACTGAATTGAACAAAGTAATACTGCCAATCAAGCTTTCCTCTTTCCATAACATTAACAATCTTAAACTAATTTCAACTGTCAAGCAAGACTATTGTCAAAAAGTCTCCAATTCCCAATTTTTCGAAACGAAATAACGTTCAAGCCACAAGAACATTTCACAAACACACAACAAAAAAGGCAGACCTCTGCCAATTTCCACACAATAGAAAGCCCCAAATTTATTTACTTTTCACAGAAGAAAAAAAAAACCTCCTTTCCCATTGAATCTGCTTCTCCTGGTGATTAATTCGACACAAATCCACGACTCACACAGCACAGAGAGAGAATTACAGCAACACAGAGTAAATTTCAAAGGTCACTGAACCGATCCCAAATCGAGTACTTGCCTTGTTTCAGTGCTGGGGGTTTTGCTAGATTACTAGATCAAGAGCAGCAAATGAAACTAAGAGAATTTCCTTTCATTTTCCACCGTATTTTCTCGGCGACCAAAGAGAAGAAAGAGAAGAGAGAGAGAAGGGGGGGGTGGGGGGGAGAGCGCGCTTACCAGAAGAAGGCCGAGAGAAGATTCAGCTGCTCGGTAAAGACCAGACGCGGAGAGACAGATTTGGGGAAGTTTTATTCATCTCTCTACCAAGGGATTGTTTTCCCATTTTGCCCTTGGCACTTAGGGATGACAACGGTTTGGTTTGGTGACGGAAATGTTATATCCATCCCATAACCACTAAAATTAATCATATCCATACCTGCAAATTAACCATCGGGTATTATCCATAACCATATCCACCGGATAACGGATTCTCAATCGGTTAACGGTTATATCCATCTTCTTAATACAAAAAATATATTCGTCCAATTAACGCATGATAATTTAGTAAATATTATTTTCGTCATTAAATATTAGATGTATAAAATGATTTAATAAATAGATCTTGTGGAGCATAAAATTAAAGCTAAACATTGATAATGTTGGCTGATATTTGATATCTCCCATAAACACCATTGAATTTCATAGATTTTGATTCATATTAAAACTTTTGAACTTTCGCACAAAATGCAACTCACACAATGCAATTTTTGTATTCTCAAGGAAATGGATTTGGTGAATAATGAATATATATATATATATATATATATATTATATAATACTTTAACGGCTTTTCCCCATACCCAAAATATACCCAAATTTTCATACCTAAATATAATCTATTCGGACGGTTATCGAATTTAACTGTTAAAATTGCCTTTCCTATTGGCAAGCGTAATGCAGTTTTATACCCGGACGTCAAGACTTTCAAGTTTCAAGTGTTCGGGTTGGAATTGCTTGCCTCACGCCACGTGTAATAGCGAGGTTAAAATGGTCATTTTATAAAGTTGGGCCACTTGACTTTTGTACATAGCCTATGTAGGATAAAATATAGATTTTTGACAAAAATAAATAAATGTAACGTGCTCTAGAATCAATCACTTCTGCTCCAACGTTAATAAGTTTATACAGTCCAGATCATCTGGCTGTTGGAAACTCAACGGCTTTAAATGGCACCACGTGTTCTTACCGTTGGAAAGATCTGACTACGGCCACTCTCCCTCAATCGCACGTGCGTTACATGCGCTTGACAGAAAAAAATAAAAAAAGGTGCTGACGTCAACTCGCCTGAAGGTAGTAAGTTGGGCTGGCAGTGGTTGGCCCACTACTTGCCCTTGCTTATTTGGACTGATGAAGGTGTGTTTATTTGGACTTGAGAGCGATATTGTTATCTTTACCCTTGCTTTCCACTAACTGGTAAAGATGTTAAATGCTTCTAATTGTTACAAACTACAGACTCAATTTAAAACACATGATCTCTTGCCAATTATTTACTTTGTATTTAACCTATTTTTGAGAGGTGATTTTATTTCAACAAATGATAATAATCGCACTCTGTCATGTACAAATTCTCGTTTGCGTTTCTACAAAGAAGAAATGCAGAATAACTTTTCAAAGTGCCAATAACAACTTCAATAAAATTTCTTAATTGTAAACATCCGATTTGATTATGCTTAAAAACTAAAGATGAACCAAAAAAAGGAATAATCACAAAATCATTAATAATCCCATGTTTAAGAGTTGAGGCAAACAGCCTACGTCCATATATCAACACTGCCACCGAAGCCTACAACTGATATTTGTAAGAAAAATAGAAAATTGCTTTATGCTCCCTTATTTCTTGCCAATAGCTCCATCAAATATTATATCATAACAGTTATGTCCTGCATTTTAAGAGCCCTTACACCGATGAATTTTGAGAAAAAAGAGAGCAAAGGGAAAATTGCTTTGTGCCCCTCATTTCTGACTGCCGGCTTCAACAGGCTCAACCAACTCGGCCTCTAGCGTCTCGGGGTGGTTGTACTGGGGTCCTGGTTGCTGAACCTCGGCCTCGAGTATCTCGGGGTTGTGTTGTTGGGGTTCGGGCTGCTGAACTTCGGCAGCAGGTGTGGACCATTTCCCAGAGAGCGCCAGACTCATCATCTTGTATATCTTTCCACCCAGCTCAGCTGGATTATCAGGCTGCATTCACAAGACGTGTAAGGTGAACGCGTTAGACGCTCACAGACATCATCAAACAAGCATGTAAATCAACATTTTCGGGTGTTGGCTACAATAAATTCCTAGAGGGTAATGGTTGTGTGTAGCATTTTTGTGTCTTAACCCAACAAATATTGGACCCTTTATAATTCCTACAAAGGTGAACGCATTAGGCGCTCACAAACATCATCAAACGAGCATGCAAGTCAAACATCTTCGAGTATTGGCTACAAAAAATCCTAGAGGGTGATAGTCTTGCGTAGCATTTTTGTGTTTCAACCCAACTAATATTGGAGAGCAGTTATAAAAAGAGAGCAAGTACGAATACTCACAGTAAAACCGCTTGACACCAACGCTGTATCATACAGAAGATCAATAGCTCTAATAGCATCCTCATCATCCGGGTTGATCTTGCTTGCAGCCTACAAACCAGGGTTAAAAATGTTGTCAAACTTGCTAAAACTGTCGAGCATTCAAATGATGGGAACTGGAACTTTCTTTGTGCAAACATACATTTAAGTTTTTAATGATTGGGTGCTCGGGATTAATCTCAAACACCCTCCTGCCTCTCATATACTCCAGGCTAGAGGTATCACCGACAGTTTGTGCCTTCATCAACCTGGAAAGGTCCAATCAAAAGTTTAGAGGATAACATTCAGGTTCTAACACATGAATATCTAAAAGTTATAAATAGCAATTCAGAAGCCTCTTACCTCTCCATGTTGGCAGACCAGCCAAACTTCCCCGACACAAGAACACAGGGTGACGAGCTAAGACGGTTTGAAATTTGAACACTGGCAACCTTGTCGCCCAAACGCTTCTTAATCCAATCACATGTTTGGCCATATTCCTGCTTAATCTCCTTTTCGTTTTCCTCATTCCTATCCCCTGCAAAAATGTCATTCACACAAATCAGATTTGTCAGCTAAGTCCCTAGCAAAGGACGCATAAAATCAAAGAAGCAAGAACATTAGTAACCACCCATCCATAGCGGAACAGAAATGTTCAACTTATAAGGCTCCAATGAACCAACCTAGATCAAGGTCTTCCTTGCTAATATCAATGAAATTCTTCTCCTTGTATGATTTAAGGTTCTGGATGGCAACCTCATCAATGGGATCAACTAAGTACAACACCTACAGCAATAGAACAACATAAATCATGCATGGATACATAAAACAGAATGAAAATGAATATAATCATATATTAGCTTCAAGTTAATTGAGAGACAATACATACTTCAAAGTCCTTCTCAAGAAGTTTCTCCAGGAATGGTGTATTCCTGGCACTTGTCACACTGTCTGAAGCAATGTAATAGATATCCTTCTGCTCAAGTTTCATGTTTTCAAGATATTCATCCAAGCTGATCATCACATCCTCACTCTGGGAAGAGAAAAATCTAAGCAACGGAGCAATACGCTTATGATTTTCACGATCTTCAATGCAACCCAGTTTCAAGTGTTTGCCAAAATTTTCCCAGAACTTTTCATAATCCTGCAACAAACAAAAATAGGTGTGTTTAAAGAACATTAAGCGAAGATATCATTCTCTACGCCTTAGTAGCAGATGGCCTGGCAACGATCAGGATTCAGTCATATGACTCATATCTACAGCTAAGGAACGAAAAAGTAGACATGCAAGAAGTGATAATTGCTAAGATGCTGAAATTTGAACCATATTTCTACAAGAATGTAAAAAAAAAAAAAAGAAAAAAAAAAAGATAAGAAAACGCAACAAAAAACATACTTCTCTGTTCTCGCTCATGGATATTCCAAGGATCATGTCAAAGGCCTTACGAACCAAGCGCTTCCTCATAATCCGTACCTTCAAGTACATCACAGAAACAATAGTTTGTTTAACAAACTAACTAGACCTAAAGGTTAAAAAGATAGTGAGGTGGATGTACTCACAATACGACTCTCCTGAAGTATTTCACGTGAGACATTGAGTGGAAGATCATTCGAGTCCACAACACCTTTGACGAAGCTTAAATATCTTGGGAACTGCTCAGGCCAATGTAAAAACAATTAGAACCAATAAGCAACATTTAAGAGAACGATGCATTACTATGTTGAAAAAACATCTTTTGTGTTGTTTACCAGTTCTCCATCAAAGTCATCTGAAATGAACACCCGTTTCACATAAAGCCTTATATTTTTCGTCTTGGGATTGACTATGTCATCCTTCCCCATGGGAGGAACAGCTGGGACATATAGAATAGACCTGAACTCTACTTCACCCTGCAAATAGCAACCTCTTTCAGCTTAAAAGCAAAAGAAAAAAGAAATTAAGAGTACATAATCAAACAATTACACATTTTATCCTAACTTCAGGGAACTAAGCAGTCAAAACAGCCATTGTTAAGGAACTTCTTCAATCGTCAATTCTACATAACTTTTACCCAACTCAAGAAGCACAAATCATGTGATGATACAGAAATATGCAGCATTTACTTCAAAATAAGTTCAAAAAAACATTTGTTGAGAAACTTATTTTTTTTAATGAGGGAGTAATAGTCGTTAATACTGAAGAAAGTTGAGGTTCCACCATAAAACCAATTGGTTATATGGGGAGTAGCCCAACCTTTTATAAGCCCATGCAAGGTCCCTCCTCCTATCAATGTAGGACTCATTCTCAACACGCCCCCTCATGTGTGGCAAATTTTCAAGCCTAATACGTGGACAACATAACGGGGTGACGTGGAGCGCGTGTTGCCGTTTGGCCTCACACGTGGGTCAACTTGGCTTTGAAATCATGAAGAAAGTTGAGGTTCTACCATAAAACCAATTGGCTATATGATGAGTAGCCCAACCTCTTATAAGCCTATGTAAGGTCCCTCCTCCCATCAATGTGGGACTCATTCTCAACAAATACCTCTGTTGTGAAGTGCGAAGATGCTAGTGGATCCAAGTAACAAATACCTCTGTTGTGAAGTGCGAAGATGCTAGTGGATCCAAGTATTCATTGAAAGTTTTCTTGTAGAACTCATTGTAATCCTCTGTATTGACTTCCTTAGGATTGCGAAGCTGTACACATCAAATAAGATGACGTATGAGTTTTCCTGATAAGTTGCTACACAAAAGGCAAAGTAAACATCTGAAAAGGAAACTGATGCGGCTCACCCATATTGGTTGTGTCTCATTAGTGAGATCCCAATCCCAGTATTTCTCAACAACAGTCTTCGTTTTCTTCTTTTTCTGTGAAAGTTAATTCATTCATCGCATCAGTCATGAATAGGAATTTTCACTGAATCTCCTACCATGCAGAATGCATTAGTCCAAGATTGATCAAGATACTGGATGAGAGAGATACCTCGGTTTTCTCATCTTGTTCATCCGTTTTGGATTCAGCCGGATCTTCATCTACCTCAACCTGAATTGAAAGTCTCAATAGTTTCCCAGAGAATATCACTTACAAAACCTATGACAAAAGTACAATAGAGAAGAACCCTTACCTCTTTAGTGAAACCTTTTTCCTTCCAAGTGTATATAGGAAAGGAAACAAATTGTGAATAGTTTTTCACAAGCTTTTCAATGCGTTCTGGATGAGCAAAACCTTTGTCATCGCGCTGAAAGTATGTAGACGGAAGAAGAATTAGCTTCGAGATCAGTCTAGTACAAAAAGGTTTAAGAAATCACAAAGCAAGCAGAATTTTATTAACTGACCTTGAGATACAAGGTGATGCGGGTTCCTCTGGGAATAAGCTTCTCGGGATCAGTCTCCTCCTGAATTGTATAAGAGCTAGCATTTACCTCTCCTTGCCATACATATTGTTTGTCGGACTTTGGGCTCTTTGTGGAGACAACAATCTGCAACCGATAGGAAATACATAACAATCACACAGTAGAAAAATTTCTATACGCAAGGTTATAATTAAAAAAAAAAGAAAAAAAAAAGCCAAACGGAAGTTGAAGCCGCAAAGCATAGGAACTTGGGGAATGGGAGGACTACCCCATCGTTATAGCCGATACCAAACTAAAAGTCGTTTTTCTGGTCAAGAACTTACCCGATCTGCAACAAGGAATGCTGAGTAAAAGCCAACACCAAACTGACCAATCAGATTGTTATCACTGCCAGCATCTTTACTATCCTGATAAAACAAACTTGTAAGTATATGAAATAATTCAATCGCAGGATCTTAAATTCAAATAAGACTTAGTATACCTTCAATGCTTTCAAGAATTTTGATGTCCCACTTTGTGCAATTGTTCCCAGACAGTCAATAAGCTCTTCCCGAGTCATACCAATTCCAGAATCACTGCACACAAACCACACCGTTGATACGATAAACAAGAATCATTAAGCACAGGCAAAGACAGAAACAAGCCGACAGCTTACATGATATTGATGATCCCATTGTCTTTATCAGACTGGATACGGATATCTAGATCACCTCCACCCTTCAAAAGATCAGGCTGTGTGACACTGAGGAAACGAAGTTTGTCCAATGCGTCACTTGCATTGCTGCAAAAAAGAACATATTGTCAGCATATCGTAGGCTAAACAACTTATGACCGTCCAGAATCAAACATAAAACTATTTCTTGAATGCCAAGGCATTTTAGGGTTAGCTTAAATGTCTTGATTTTGACTACTTGGATCTAATAGAAGAAATGGCACAAAACAGTGTGCAATAGTGTTCTAGGATTCATATAGCCGACCCCACTTAGTGGGATAAGGCTTTGTTGTTGTTGTTGTAAACCCAAATGAAAACAAGTGGCAATATTAGCAACACACAACCATATCCCTTGATCAATATTACATAACATCAAATTAGCAGAAGAATACCTAATAAGCTCTCGAAGAAAAACTTCCTTGTTACTGTACAAGCTGTTAACAATGAGGTCCATGAGGCGACTGACCTGGCACCATGAAGAAAAACAACACTTAATACCCATTAATCCTCACAATAAAGTTCAAAAATCCCCGAAGGTCACATGCCAGTACCTCAGCTTGATACTCGTATGTCTCAGCAGGTGGTGTGGCCGATGCGTCAGATGCTGCAGCAGTGGACTCATACCGATTGCCGAAATACAGGCCATTTTTCAAGTTAAAAGTTGCGGAATTGGCAGTGTTACACTTCCCAGGGACCAACACTGAGTGCCATCTGACTTGCCTATCAGTCTCTCCCACCTGCTCAAATTTTATATGATCGACGTAAGCTAACACATCCAAAATTAGAAAACTTCAATTGAATTACTTCAAAACTTTAACAATAAATTGTATTTATCGAATCGCCAAAACCTTTGTATTGAACACAATTAAATTGGCAGCAGCAGAACAAAAAAAGAAAAAAGAAAAAAGAAAAAGCACCTTCAAACTAAAATTATCAATACAACAAGTGCGGGTTCACTGAGAACTATATTATAATTAAAGATAACCCAGTTATAGAAGCAACATTTTCGATCACAATCACTCATAAAAATTCAGAATTTATTAATCATTTTCTCGAATTGCGAGAACTAATCCGTGGAGTTAGGAAGAACGCACCGAACCGCAGTGGGTAGAAGCGCAGGAGATCGGAGCCGCCGAGTTCCGATAACGTGCGCTGCCATGGCGCAGGATGGCGGAGACGGAGCGTCGTGGGAGCCTGTGCATATTGGTTGAGATGGAGAGATGAAGGCCGAGAGAGAGAGAGAGAGAGAGAGAGAGAGTGATGACTGTGAGTGAGTGAGAGAGGGCTGGAGAGTGGAGGGAGGAGTTAGGGTTTTAGTAGGGGTTTCTGATAGAGTTGGAGAGGGGTTTGGGAAGCTTCTGGAGACGAAAGGGGTGTTTTGGTAACTTTGTGTAGGTGTACTTGGGTTTTCAGATCAGTTTGGGCCGATAATTTGTGGTCCAAGATTTTCCGTTAAAAACAAAAGTAAAATAAAAACCCTCGAGTATGCATATCGTCGTGTTTTTAGGTACTTGGGTTTGCAGATCGTTGCTTTTAAGAATGTTTTGTTGTGTCACCAGCACAAATTCTTGGGTGCTCTAGAGTTCTTGGTACTTTGGATGTTTTAACTGCTAAATCTTAATTTTTATATTTAAAGGATAGTGAAAGTTCTAGGATTCATTCCTATGAGTGCGAGTTCGATACCTACCTATTAGGGATGGACAAAAAAATCGAAAAATCAGACCAAATCGAGTGGACCAAAACCGGTCAAACCCGAACCTACTCAATTGCTTCATTCACAATTTTTGCCTTTAAAAACCCGGTTCAAATCGAACCAAACCAAATCTATTAATTAACTTTTTTTTAATAGCCAGACTGATTGTACAAATTTATCTCAAAATCCTCTCGATGAGTGGTTCAATTCACTCATGCTTACATGCACTCATACTTTTGTCCTTCGTTTGAGTAAGCAGGTGTGGAGGACGAGAAATTCTTGTATATACATGTTGTATTCAATCCTCCCCTCGTTTCCTCTCATGGTAATTGATTTCTTGGACGGCAATGTGAGGGATGGATGTGAAATTGGGTTGTGTTACCTATTAGTAGCTTAAAAATGAAAGTTAGAGGTTCAAGTTTGGCCAACAAGACATTGTACAATGTTTTATATAACAATGTCCGGTTTTCCTTTTTTGGTTTTTACCTTTTCTCGTTAGAGATGGGGGAAATGATGAATGAAGAAAAGTGGAGGGAGGGTGGTGTGAAGGACGGTGGTGGACAAGAGGAGGGAGAAACGAAGGAAAGTATGAAACAAAAGCTAGCAACAAAAACTTACTAAAATTGTTTTTTAGTTTTTCAATTTTTATTTGTGTACCATTCTACGCTCCCTTCTTTTTTAAGTTTTTCAATTTTAATTTGTGTACCATTATACGCTCCTTCCTTAATCCAACAAAAGCTAGAAACAAAAACTTACTAAAATTGTTTTTTAGTTTTTCAATTTTTATTTGTGTACCATTCTACGCTGCTTCCTTAATCCAACAAAAGCTAGAGACAAAAACTTACTAAAATTGTTTTTTAGTTTTTCAATTTTTATTTGTGTACCATTCTACGCTCCATCCTTAGTCCTCGTTCATCCATCATCATTCATTATATGTTCCTTGAAATAGTTATTAAACGGCCTTTTAGAGTTTTGTTTTTGAGTTATCAAAGGCAGCAATAAACTTTAATCCATATTTAAAATATCCATCAAAATTAAGCTTCATCACAAATATCGATTATGTAGAGATTTCTGTTTATTACTCTTTAATTATTCTCAATTATGTGATTTTTAGGCCTTGATGAGTTTTTTGTACTCATCACCAATCATTATAAACTCAAAATAATGATCTGAAAAACATATGTGTTGACATGCTAATTTTGTGAAGCAAAAACCAGCAAATAAAAGGGAAAAATGAAAGAGAAGAGCAGCTAGCATGTTGCTCCTCCATTCCTTCTTTTAATTTATTTCATTATTTAGATGAATATAAACATTAATTCCGTCATATAATTAGTTACATACTCTTAAAATATTACACAAACAAAATATTACACAAACAAACTGAAGGCAGTCGAAATTTGTCTACAGATGAAGAGAGGTGTCAATAAGGTCTGAGTTGTCAAAACTTTTTGCAGAAGCACTTGCTGCGGCAGCAGCTGCTTTTGTGTTGTTAGGCCATGAGTGCGTGGAAGATGGCTGCAGATTAAGCCCTAGAGAGAGTGAATGATCTGCAGGAGCACTTGGACAAACCGGAACGACTATATCGGAATCGAACGAGAACTTTGCAGGCTGATGATCAAAATGCCTTGTTGTGCAAACAACCCTTTGATGATCAGTCTCAGATAACTTCTGCAGAAGCTGCTGCTCCTCCCTCCTCTCCTTCACTTTCTCAAGCTGCCTGAACCTCTCTTGCAACAGAGCAATGGAGGAAAGTGAAGCCACAGTTGGATCAGAATCACTTTGGCTGCCCATTGAAAAGCAGCTTTTGAGCTTTGTAGGGTTTGGTGGGTTATTTTTTTATTTTTTATTTTTTGTTTTGGCTATAATTGGTGCTGAAGGGCCAAAACGAACTGAGTGTGTATATATAGCAGCTGGGTTGTTTCCTGTTTTGCATTTTACCAAGAATATTGGGTATTTTATAATATATTCCTTATGGACTTTGGATGATGTAAGATAAATAAGAATCGGCTGCTGTGCTGCAAAAATCCAATGGGAAAGGTTTAAGGGGCTAGCCTAGAGAAGGCTGGGTTGGTGGATGGGTAGGCAAAAGCACTTTTGGAAAAAGCTAGAGTGCAAGAAAAAATGTCCAAAATGAAATGGAAGCAAGCATTTGGAATGGGGTTTTGGAGAATCAACTGTTAGGTCATGCCTTTGTGTCCTCTTGTTTTTTAAGACACTGTTGGCATCGATGACTCTGATTTTATCTCTGGGTTGCATTTGGGGAAAAATGGATTCTTTTTTGGTTAAAAATCTTTTTGATCACTGTGTTTTGCAAAGTTTGCAATCTTAGTCTTTTCCGTACAGTTTTCTGTTAAAATAATAGTAAAATAGTTAATTACCAATTAAAAAATAAACAAAAGTAAATTACCTTCACCACCCGTCGTCGGCGTCGCACCTCCCAACCCCCCATTGTCGGCGTCACACCTCCCAAACCCCCATTACACCGGCCACAACCAACACCTGCTGCACCCCAGCAGCTCCCCTTCCCTATTTTCTCCCAAGATTCAGAGAAACAGTTGAATCTAAAATTTTCAGACAAAATTTCATTTTGTTTTTCTTTGTGTGTGTAGGTGTGTGTATGCATGTATACGATTTCATTCGTTCTACAGAAGAGTGATATTGAGGAGTATTTTTTTTTTTTTTTTTTTTTTTTTTGCACCTGCTTGTTTTAAAAATCAGCATTCTCAATTTTTATTAGGGTTTGCTACTGGTACTACAATTTAGTAGTATTTCTCTTCACTTGTAATTAAAATATCTTAAATTTGACTCACTTTAATGAAGAGTTTGATACTTAATTATTATGGAGTCATTGTGTGGGGGTATCCTCCAAATCTCCACCCCTAAAGTTTGATACCTAATTATACTAGTACTACAATCTAGTGGTATATCACTCTATCTATGAGTAGAAGATCTTAAGTTCGACTCACTTGAATAACAATTTTGATACCTACTTAATTTGGTTGTTTCAGTGTTGTCTTTTGAATCTCCATCCTTAAAGTAAAACATAGTTGCGTAAACAATTGTTCTTTGGAAGGGTTTTGAAAATGAAGTTGAATTGAAGATGGGGATGTATAGAAGAGACAAGGATTAGAAGGAATATGTATTTGGAGTTATGGTGTTTTCTATGGGAACATTTGCACATGCCAAAAATTGGGAGGAATCCTTCATTGCTGTGCCAATTTCATTTGTATATATGAAGAGGGCTGGCATTCACTATATAAATAACAAGGTTCTAAATCAAGGTTTACATTTCTGTTTGTCTTTTACATTTATGGTCAAATATATTTCACCAAAATGGAGAGAAGTAATTCAGTGTGATGCTATTTATCATATCCTTGCTTCTTGCTAGGGTCTATGAGACCATATAAGTTATGGGTTTGGATTTATACAATCATATGTTAATTTATCTCAACACGTAATTGGTTGTGTTTATTTCTCTTATTAGGTGACTAATCATATGGTAAAGAGTATGTTTAAACTAAAACCCTATATATAGACACATAATTATATATAAACTGATGACACCCGAGAATCCTCGAGATATGATAGATATTTGTATGAAGAGTGGAAATCAGGAAACTTTCACTTACTAGGCTTCTTGAAGTCAGTGGACTTGTCAGCAGGGAAATGGGGAATGAAGCAGATGCTATATTTGGAGAAATCTGGAGAATTTGTATTGTTTAAACACTGGTAGTTGGCATGTGACAGAGAGAACAGGTGCTAAAAATACCATTTGGTCCAGCACCAAAACTAACCAACACAAGTGGAACAAGACTTCTATTATTGCGAAAAAAATAGATTTTTAATCGAGCGATATTAATTTAATTTAAGAAAATAAAAACACACACTTTTTTTTTTAATTTTTTATAACTCCATATGCTTCTATGTTTAATTTTGTTCGTTGTTTCTGTTTGATTTATTCAATTAATCAGTGTTTGGTTATCATTTTCCTAGCTTAAACTAAATTATGGGAAAAAAGATTTGAACTTGAATACAAAAAATAGAATACACTGCTTTAGCTAACTTTGAGAGGCTCAAACTTGCACAGATTGTAGTAGTTTTGATTGTGCTGTTTCAAAAGAAAAGAACGAAGTTGAGAAATGCTTATGTTGCTTGGGATTGAAGGTTTGGTATGTATGTATGTATGGAATAATTGAGATTGAATAACAACAGAATGGTAGTGAGTGATTCCATGCATGTGTAAGCAAAAGATCAAGTCATATAAAGGAGGGCATGTGGGGGTCCAAATCCAAAGCAAACCCCACGAATTCTGTGAAGAAATCAACTTTTCCCATGAAGAGTGGATGGCCTTCTTTGTTTTCTTCCCTTGAAAACAACCAAGCACTTGAACACAAAAACCAATCATCATTGGGAGCAGAATAATCAATTTTTGACATTTGATTATAGAAATAATCAATTTTTAGTAACGACGACATATTAATCATATATTGATAACATAACGACTACATAAAGATGATATAATGACGAAATGGTAAAACCTGATCATTTTTTGCAGCCAAACGTAAAAAAACAAATCATTACAACTAATTGCCCTTTTATTCTCCCTTTGAATGAAAAATAGTAATACAACTAACAACATATCATATTTATTTAGAACTTAACTTCTCCAATTCATGACTTTCCTTATTTTAAATAAATATAATAAGAACGTAGAAACTCAAATCTCTTCGTTACAAATGCAACTAAATATATAACGGTTTCTTCTTGATATGGGCTGCCATCCAATAATTTCAACCACCCTGCTTTCTTCTTCTTGTTTTGAGTTGTTTTCCTCTCCTTGTTCCTTTTTGGTGCAATATACCCATTATTTACCAAAAAGTTAAAAACTGATCCATGGACTCAACTATCTACCTTAAAATCTAAATTAACTTTTTTTTTTTTTAATACAAACGATATTCCTACTCTTTGGGAGCAAAAGTCGCCCAATACAGGGCCGAAAATACAATTAGCAAATTCAAAAGCTCAGCCTCCGAGTCATTCCGTTGGAGTGGGACGAGTTTCTGCCTCATATAGCTGGTGCCCAAGACTGGAGGAAGTTTAGGAGAGATGGGGAGACCCAGCAGCTGCAAAACCTTCCCATCCTTGCATCAAACATAAGATAGTACCGGAATTACATCCGTTAGCATTCGAGCCTTTTGTCCACTACAGCCACAAGCAGTACGGAGGTAGGAGCAAATTCTTCCACCATATAAAATGATGTAACTACAAGAAGTTGTTTATGAACAGTACTATGAAATACCGATCCTCAAGGTAACTATGAAATGCAAACAAACAATCTCACGAAACTGCCGGGCAGCCGAAGTCTCTTCCAAAATCAACCTCAGAAATTTTCAGTTTCTCACCACAATTCTCTCTTGCAGAAGCAAAACAATATACACTTTACTCTCTTGGTATCAAACAAGGTGCTCCTCAACATCTGCTTGCCTTAAGTTTCTGAGGAAAGAGGAAACTTTCCGCTACGGAACATCGAAGCTGCATCACCTGCAACTGCAAGTATATAATGCCAAGAATGTCTAGCTCTGAATTCTTTTATAAACACGAATACTGTGACAGCATAAATATGGTCTAAGCATGTCAACCCAACCAAATGAGCACCATAAGAAGATTATCAAGATAATCCATATCATTAAGAAGCCTGCTAGGCGGAAATACCCTAAGCTTATCAACTACCAGGATATATACACACACTGTGGTGCACCAACCATCTATCCACACAAAAAGAGCAATCAAAATAAATGGTAAATATCTTCATGCAGACCAGAATGATAAACCAAATATTCAAGATATTTCTCCACGTCAGCAATCCATGGCAAAGGAAAGGACTCTCCAAGTCAGCAATCTCAACTCTAGCATTTCGAATTAATCAACTCACGCTCATCAAGTCAACTGCACTGCACAAGTTGGATAATCTTCAAACTCTTCAACAGATAGAAAGGAATCACAATCCTTCCTCATCTAAAACTTCTGTGTAACTTAATTTTGAATTTTAAATGTAATTACGTGATATGTTTATACTGTAACTTCATCTTGTAATCTCTATATAATGAAGTCCATACCTCACTCATCATTAACTGAGTTGAGCTTATGCAATTAGTGTTTCAAACCCGAGTTTAAATTCTTTCACATAATTCCTCGCAATTTGTTTTGGGTTCTCTACTCATTTGATTTAGGGTTTGTAATCTGTGAGATTTGGGTTCGAAGATTACACTCTTTTGTAGTCTCCATTTGTTTAGTGAAATTCATCGCCGTGCTTCGTCCGTGGACATAGGCTTTGCCGAGCCACGTTAATCTCTTGTATTCTTATTGTGAGACTGTTTATATATGCTTTCACCTATAACGTTGATATTTGGTCTTCTGTTAGAATTCGCTTCTGCTTACACATAAAAGTACAACAAGTGGTATCAGAGCCCTAGGTAGGGATGACAATGGATCGGTTTGGGGACGGAAATGCTATATCTATCCCCATAACCACAAAAATTAACCATATCCATAACCACAAATTAATCATCGGGTAATATCAATAACCAAACCCACCGGATAACGGATTTCCCATCGGTTAACGGTTATATCCATAGGGTTTAGTAAATATTAATTTCGTCATTAAATATTTGATGTATAAAATGATTTAATTAATGGATCTTGTGGAGCATAAAAATTAAAGCTAAACATTGATAATGTTGGTTGATCTTTGATATCTCCCATAAGTACCATTGAATTCTCATAGATTTTGATTCATATCAAAACTTTTGAACTTTGCCACAAAATGCAACTCACACAATGTTATTTTTGTATTCTCAAAGTAAGATTCGATGAATAATGAATATACATATATTACATAATACTTTAATATGATATATTATTCGGTTTGGGTTCGGGTACGGATATAGATTAGGGACCCTTATAACCATATCCAAAACCATAACCGAATAATATTTACGGTTTTTCCCCATACCCAAAATATACCCGAATTTTCGTACCCCAATCCAATCCATTCGGGCAGTTATCCACGGTTATCGGGTTTAACAGTTAAAATTGTCATCCCTAGCCCTAGGCTTCGACTTAAGCTTCATTTGTCATTCATGATGAACCTTTTTGTGTCGTTGGCGAAATTTGATATTTGAAGAATTCGACGGGAGGAATGACTTTGGTATTTGGCCGTTAAAGATGCGTGCTGTGTTAGTTCAACAAGGACTTCTGAAAGCGTTAAAAGGAAGAAGAAGACCTCTTACAGTAGGCACTTGAAGCAATCTTGTTGTTATTGATGGATTTGGATCCCATATGGATCCAAATTGTGGGGATCCTAAGAATCATCACATCTTAGCCATTCATCATGCATCGTGCGGTTAAAAATCATTTGACTTTTTTTATTTAAAATTAAATACAAATAGCACATGACGAAAATTAAAACGGCTATGATGTGGGGATCCTTCTGGAGAGGATCCTCTTCCGTTATTGATGTCAAATGCGTGACAGAGATTTGGTGACTTGAAATTCGTTGGTTGATGGGTATGCGAGGTGTGGAGAAGTTGAAGTTGCAATGGAGTTGTTTGATCAAATGCAGGAAAGGGACTTGTTTTCGTGGACTGTTTTGGTTGATGGGTTGTCGAAGTGCGGGAAGGTGGAGATGACTAGGGAGGTGTTTGATAGGATGCCGAATAGAAATTTGGTTTCTTGGAATGCCATGATTAGTGGGTACATGAAAGCTGGAGACTTTGAGATTGCACGTCAATTATTCAGTGGGATGCCGGCAAAAGACGTGATAACTTGGAATTCGATGATTGCAGGTTATGAATTTAATGGGAGGTTTATGGAAGCATTGGAGTTGTTTCAAGAAATTTTGAAAGAAGATATTATGCCTAGTCATGCTATATTAGTCAGTGCTCTCTCTGCTGTTTCAGGATAAGCTATCCTGAGTAAGGGGAGATGGATTCATTCTTTCATGGTAAAAAATGGATTTGAGTTAGATGGTGTGCTTGGTACATCGTTGATAGATATGTATTCCAAGTGTGGTGTGGGAGCATTGAGAATGCTCTGGCCGTGTTTCGAGCTATACACAGGAAGAAATTGGGGCATTGGACTTCTATAATTGTTGGTTTAGGAATGCATGGTATGGCTGACGAAGTTCTTGAGCTATTTCTCGAGATGCGGAAGAATGGAATGCAGCCTCATGCTATAACTTTTATTGGAGTCTTGAATGCATGTAGTCATTCGGGATTGGTCGATCTTGGCCGTTGCTATTTTAATCTGATGACAAATGATTATGAATTGAACCCACAATTGAGCACTATGGTTGCTTTGTAGACATTTTATGTCGGGCTGGTTGTCTAGAGGAGACAAAGAATGTCATTGAAAATATGCCCATGAAACCAAACAAAGTAATCTGGATGAGTTTGCTTAGTGGTGCTCGGAATCATGGAAATGTTAGACTTGGTGATTTTGCAGCTCGTCATCTGATTGAATTTTCTCCAGACACTATTGGATGCTATGTTATTCTTTCTAACCTGTATGCTGCAGCTGATCAGTGGTAGAAAGTTTCACAGGTAAGAGAAATGATGAGAAAGAAAGGAGTCAAAAAGGACCCTGGATGCCGTTCCATAGAGCACAGAGGTGTGCTTCATGAGTTTATTGTGGGTGATAAATCACATCCTTGGACAGAAGAGATATATTTGAAGTTGAATGAGATAAGAGAGAAACTGAAATCCGTAGGACATGTTCCTGACACAAGCCAAGTTCTGTTGTGTCTTGAAGAGGAAAAAGAGAAGGAAGCCGAACTGGAAAACCATACTCAGAGATTGGCTATTGCATTTGGTCTCATTAATTCAGAAGCTGGGAGTCCTATTCGCATTATAAAGAATCTTCGCATCTGTAGCGATTGCCACTCTGTCACTAAACACCTATCCAGTATCTATAATCGTGAGATTATTGTGAGAGATAATAGTCATTTCCATCATTTCAGAAACGGCTCATGTTCTTGCAAAGATTTTTGGTGACTGACCTGTTTGTCGGCTGCATTGACAGCTGTGTTCATCTGCTCAAAGCAAGAAGCATTATGCTTGCGCTCTTTTCAATTTGGAGCAGCCATCGGTATCATTTCTTCTGATTCAGGCATTTCTTTACAAGTTCCTTTTGATGTATTTATAGGCAGTCTTGAAAGTGTGTCTTGATGTAATTATGTGACTTGTCCCTCGGAAAAACTGCCCCTCTTGTAACAGGGATGACTAATATGTCTTGCTTTCTCAAGATTCTGCATTGGCCAGAGACTCGTGCACTAGCAAGATAAGAATCTTCGTTATACAGAGTCTGAGTTTATAGTGAGAGATAATAGTTGTTCCCATCACTTCTCTCACCCTTCATCGAAGGAAGGTTGTATGCTATGTGCCCTTAGTATTAGAGGCAATCTTCATTGTATACTGGCTCCCCTGTAGTAAATGTATGCTATACAACTTACATTGAGAGATAATGTCAAAAATTCATATTTTTCCCAAATGGACTGTTTCATACGTTCTCTTTGTGCTTTGATTGAACTCAATTTTTTTCTAATTCCCCCGACCTAAGATGAAGAAACATGTGTCTGCACTCTTAAATTGGAATAGCAATTGGTATCAGTTCTTTTGATTGTGGGAACTTATTGTGTGTTTATGTTATATATAGCAGTACAGGCAGTCCTGATGCACCTATGACCTGTCCGCATGCCGAAGCTCTCAAATTTAGAATGCAACTACATGGTCCCTAACATTCTAAATTTGCGAGAGACTTGTGCACTGCCCTTAGCTTTATGGGCAAGCTAAGTTATGCTGCGGTTATATTGAGAGGTAATAGCCATTCTCATTGTGCAATCTTCATGATACTGAGATAATAGTGAAAGATGATCGCTCTTCCCATCATTTCTTTCACCCTACGTTGGCAGAATTCGTAGACCTGGTGTCCATATAGTGTAGGCAATCATCATTGCCGAAGGTTTATGCCTTAATTAAAAACTTCATTTGCCTAATGGTGATAGATGAAGAAATCTAAGATCAATATATGAACTTAATGTTTCAATATTGTTTTTCTCTTGTGTATTACTGCAAAGCATGCATCTATTGACAGGAATGCTTGAACGTGCAGCACAATTAGACAAAATAAACAAAGGAGCTTGGTGGTTTTACTGGATACAGTGATTTCAATACAAGCAGTTTCTAGTAAAATTACATCGGAAACAGCCATGGATTTAGGTTTTCTCACTTTCCAGGGACAAAGTTGGTGGCGAAAGCCCATGCGTTGTTGGCCACTGGGTCAGCGATGTGGTCAAAGAGGTTCTCGACTGGGCCCTTTCCGGTGACAATAGCCTGAACAAAGAATCCAAACATCGAGGTCATAGCCAGACGCCCATTCTTAAGTTCCTTCACCCTCAATTCAGCAAAAGCTTCAGGATCATCAGCAAGTCCGAGTGGATCAAAGGCACCTCCTGGGTAAAGTGGGTCTAGTCCTTCACCGAGTGGTCCTCCACCAACTCTGTATCCCTCAATGAATCCCATGAGCACAACCTGGACAGCCCAGATGGCCAAGATGCTCTGAGCATGGATAAGGTTTGGGTTGCCAAGGTAGTCAAGGCCGCCCTCGGAGAAGAAAAGTGTATCACTCTTCGAATTATTTGTTGGCTGCTGTGGAAGAATTACATTGCTGCAGTAGCTTTTGACAAAACAGTAACAAACAATAGCAGGCAAGGAGTAGTTTGTAGTGGAAGAAGAGCATTCAAATTTACTTGACATGGTTTATTTACTATATTTACGGTTAAAAATCAATAGAAAAAATCCCTTCCCGACGGACCGGGACTCTACGGCTGGGTCTCAGCGGATGTACAGCGAGAGTCGAGAATTTTCTGGGTGGAAACAGTATGATGATACAGAGAAGATGAGGAACAACCAAATAAGAATGTATAATCTGCGGTGCCGATGTGAGAATCCAACGTGCGAGCTCACCATCAGTGCCGAAGTTGCTATTTGGAGGTGAGCTGAAAGGAATTTGATGGCCCGATCAGAACCCCACGAAAGAGCAGCCAGAGTGAAACAGATTAGCCACTGCAGTGCATTCAACTTCACACAGCTAGCTAGTCCTTTTCCGAACTCAACAACGATGACCTGCATTGCCAACACAGCCCCCAACGCCATCAGAAACCAAGGGCTGTGGAGGACCACAACCGGCACTTCCTTTTTCACCAAGTCCATGGCACTGAACAGATTAAGGACCTGGCATAAGGTGAAAGTAGTGAAAATCATGGTATTCCGGACGCCTTCGTTCATGCTCGGCATGAAATGTAAGACGAGCAAGACGGAAACCTGATATGAAGCTTGGACTGCTATGTTTCTCCAGATGACTTTGGTTATAAGCGACACGGTCCTCCTCTCAGGTCTTTGAATGTGTTCTAAGGTGCCTTGTAACTCCATCCCCATCATGAGGCCACCAAGAAGGCACATGATCAAGTTCACCCAAATCAAATGAACTGCTGTTAGCGGGGACTCTCCCGAATGCATTGTGGCGACTAGGGTTACAAGTAAACCGGATATGCAAGGGGTGAGCTGAAGTTGAGAGAACTGCTGAATGTTATGGTAGGCACAAGCACCAGACTTGATAATCTTGCTTAAGAAACAGCCGTTGCTGATTATAAAATCGGCATTCTTTCTGGCCATCCCGGTTGTCCACTTATCGTGCACGATTCCTACATCAGCTTCTTTTAAGGTCAGAGTGTCGCGTACGGTCAGACCTCCGTAGAATGCCACTATGCGACCTTTTTTCTTTAGCCCCTCCACCATGAGAAACTTGTCCTTGGGGAGGCAACTTCCCATCACAGAGATCAAATCCACCACTTCCAGCCTTTCCATGGAATTGAGCCTTCGGAAAGCTTGACCTTCAATTTCCTTGTCTTCTGAGACAGGGGAGATCCCAAGTTCCGAAGCTGTAGCTCTCACTACCGAGAGCTCATCCTCTGACACCAGTTTGACGCTTACTCCAGCTTCTCTAAGAGTTTCCACTGCCAGTTTAAGCTCTTCTTGATATGGACATCTAAGACCGACAAGTGCCAACAAAATCAACCCATCTTCTGTAAATTCTTCTGTTTTCTTGTACGCGTATGCAATCGGTCTCAGACCCTCCTTCTCCATCTTCTTGATCACCTGCTCAAGTTTTCTCTTCCGGTTTTCGATATTATGACTTTCCTCTCTGTTATCATAGTAATATGAACACATGCCTAATATTGTTGATGCATCTCCGTTGCAGTGAAGTTGCATAATCTGCTCATCATTCTCGGTTTTCCTCACCAAGATCCCTCTACATTTCTCGTTAGAGCTCAATTGTCTCTCTTCAACGGTTTCAAATCTTCGATCCTGTAACCTACCCCATCTGGTGGCCAGCCAAGAAATGAACACATCTTTTGTTGGTGACGCGGTAGCTGAAATCCCCAGATGCAGTGCCTCAAGAACTTGGTCGGTTTCCAAGTCCACTTCACCAATGTTTAAATCCTTTTCACCGATCCAAAATTCCTTGACCTCCGCCTGGTTGTACATTAGCTCTGCCGCTATGTCGATGCAGATGACATTTACGAGTCCCATGGTGACACAAGCTGCTAGATTCTGTGCTACTGCCTGATTTTTGGCCGCTTTTTTTTTCCATTGAGAAAGGGCAACTGTAATCACAAAATGCATCCCATGTTGTATCCCTATCACCACGGTTGCAAGAACACTTGCTAAGATGGAAATCTTTCGTTGAGGTTTCAAGAAGATCTTCTCAAAGGTCCTCATCATAAGATTCATTGAAACTTCCCCTTTCAGCTCTGGCGTCTCATTGTAGTTTTCGTGCTTCCTGAAGAATACTATGCGTATCAACATGACAAGCGCAATCAGTATCGAGACACAACATCCTAGATAATCCATGGAAGCATTTGGTTTGTCCATCAAAGATTGTAGCAGTGGCTTCTCCTTTGGATTATGATCAGCCACCAAGCTCAGCACCTCAGCAAAAGCTGTATTACCACTAATGGATGTAACAACCATGCGGCCGCGGCCCTTCACAACCATTGAACCCGAAAAAGCAAATGGATTATTTTGACGATCAATTTTCGGTCCCAATACCTCATCCAGCTCCAGTTCCTCACCATGATCTATGAACAAACCATCAGCAGGAACACGATCTCCTTCCTGCAAATGAACTATGTCACCCACCCTAACGCCAGATATGGTAATTGGGGTAGTTTCTGGGCTACTTCGTTCAACATTCACCATCAGTTTGCTCCTATCCAGCAAGTGCTTCCGCACCAGCTTTCTCTGATAGCGGTAGTTCCCCACTGAACGGAAAACAATAAGTAAGAGTGCAGCAATTAGTATGCCAACACCCTCATACCAACCATACTTGACTCCTTGCGTCTTGAATCCAATGGCGAATGAAAGACCAGCTGAAAGCAAGAGGAAAAATATCGTGTACTGATTGCACGCCTCAAACAAGAAGTAGAAGAAACCTTTTTCATCAACTGGGGACTTGCTAACGTTCCATCCTTGCGGATTTTGACCACCATCCTGCAAACAAGTACTTGATTGGAGTCCTTGAAAAAGATTAAAATTTTAAAAAATTCTGATATTATATTACATATTCAATTTAATCCTTTGAAGTGTACTTTTATCAAAATTTATATTCAATTTTTGTTATTTAATGTGTATTTTTATTTAATCTCTCCACAGTAAATTTTAATTTTATTAATATGCACATATTTAGTTCTTTAATTATAAATGAACATAAATGAGAAAATATTAAAAGAAATTTGTGATACAAAAATATATAAATACATAAGTGTACAGAAATGACTGTGCGGAAATATATAAAATTGATTTTTTTGTACCGAAATATGTTATAATAAACCTAATTGTATGTACTGAAATGTATTATATTGAATTAATAACGAAATGTATATACAAAAATGTATGTACTGAAATATAGTATATTGAATTAATGTACCTAAAAGTCAATACTCAAATGAGAGGTATTAGGTTCGAATCTCGCGGATGGCGAATTCGATACCAAATTAAGTTGTTCATTATGTGGCTTAACCGAACCCCTTTCGCCTTAATGTAAAATATATCATTGTACTAAAAAAAAAAAAAAAAAAAAACTTAAATGTGTGTACCAAAATGTACGTACCGATATGTTTGTATTGATGAAATAATGTACATATATGTTTGTATCGATGGATATACCGAAATATTCAAATGTATTAATGTACCTAAATGAAGAACATACAAAATTGTTACCAGACTATATATTATAAAAAAATTAGTTGCCTAAATGTAGACATTAAAATATATTATGATAAATGAAATAAAAATTAAATTTAAATGTAATTAATACATTAAAATAGAAATAAAAAGATAAATAAAGCATCAAAATATAACTAATAAATAAGATGATTAAATGTACTAGGGACTAAAATTGGATTGTAATATTACACAAGGTTATAGTCTAAAACTCATCCTTTTTAAGGATTAAAATAAAGTTTTCTAACTTGATTATAGTCAACTGAAGTAGAATCATTCTCTATCAAGTACAAGATTATAGAAATAGTTATTTTCTACAGGGTTGCTTGCTACCTCGAATTGAGACCTGCAAAGTGGCTTGATGCCGTCAACACCACCATGTTTGCGGAGTGAGTTCAAGTCCTTCTCCCTCACAATTGTGGCAACCTTGTTCGACAACCTTTCCAGGACATGGATGTTAATCGCATGGTCGGAGGCAGCATCTGGTGTCGTTGGTGGTGCTGCTGAAGGTTCATTACTAGAGGCTTTGCGCAGACGTGTGGTTTTCTTAATGCGCGATGAAAACAAAATGCCTAGAACAATATGGCTAAGCGAGGTTACCCGGTGCTCGATCGGTGTAAGCTCGACGGCCATATTTCCTTGTGCCACAAGAAAACTCGAGCTGCAATGACTGCCTGCAATGACGAAATCAGATATTTGTATGAAGGGGGCATCCTCAAACAACAAAATCACAATTAAAAATCTCAAGAATTTATTGAACAAAACACTAATATATTAATCCATAAGTTTTTCATACAACATATTACAATATTCCTCGAATCGTTTTCATGTTTTGAAAGCGTTGTAGGACAATATCATTACCAATACCATTAAACATCTCTCTCTATAAAAATAACCATGTTATCATCTATTCATTGATCTCTAAATTAGAAAGCTAAATTCTAAATTGAAATGCCAAAAAATAAAAAATGAATGAAGTAAAGTCGTATAAAATACCTTGTGGAGTAAAATTCTTGTGTTGAATTTTGATAATTGATTACCTGAACTCCAACGGTCTATAAAACTCCAAATTCAATTGAATTTTGGTTGAATAAAAGGGGAGGAAAAATCTGGAGAAGATGAGTTTTGCGTGGATTAAAAAAAAATTCGGGTGAGGATTTGGGCAGGGTCTGAATGTGAAGAGAACTAAACGGTTTCACCGTCATTATATAGGGGCGGCCATGGTCTGAGGGAAGCAACTAGGAAACTACACGTTGTAAATTGTCAGGAAAATTAATCTCCCTTTACTTAGATCTCTAGTTGGAGGCTTATGTTCTTCTTTTTTTAAAGTGTCAGAGCTAATATGAGGTAATTGCATAATGAAATATCTCAGTTGACAAACCTTGACAATTTTCAACATTCTTCCACAGTTCCTTCTAGCCATCCTCAACAAATCTCTACAGATCATTGAAGTTGTTGACATATGTTGGCAAGAATCGACAAGTTCCTGCTAAATGTTTGACGAGATGGTCCGGTGAAGTTTTTTCTAGTCAAAATCATGATATCTATTATTTGAAAATCCGGGCTTTGTCATTGTTCCTATTCACGCTATATACATTAAGAATTTGTAACTCAAGTAGCTAAAAACGTTTATTATGTACCGGAAGTCGGGTATTGGAAAACTGACATCACGTATGGAGATGCCTATTTCTCTGCGTTTTGTTCAAAAGTAAAACATTGTGATGGGAGTAGTGGTGGTTGGCCCTTGAGGTTGAGGACGCGGTTGGCACGCGGTGGCTGTGGAAAATTGGCAAAAGTGGAGACCATTCCCTGCGCTCAAGAGAGAAAAAAACGATTGTCTAGTTTTTTTCTTGCCCAAAAAAAAAGAGAGAAGAAATACAAAGGAGTGTTGATAATTTTACCACATTGGGGGGTTTTGCTGAGATTTTAAACTCTATTTGGA
The DNA here is from genome assembly GCA_036320875.1 of Cotoneaster glaucophyllus. NCBI lineage: Eukaryota > Viridiplantae > Streptophyta > Magnoliopsida > Rosales > Rosaceae > Cotoneaster > Cotoneaster glaucophyllus. The sequence goes on from CM070068.1 coordinate 7,470,069, forward strand.
TGAAGAAATTTAAGAAACTAAAGAATTTTAAAATGCGGAAACTGAAATAACTGGATTTATATTCTAGAATTTATGAATTTTCTTGTTTGGTTAACCTAAAAGAAGTTGAATACGGGATTTATTATTTTTAAACTCTCAATTATAAAAATTGGGAAATGACACCTATTTACATGGAATTTAAATTTGAAAATTAGTTAAATTGGAGGTCTAAATTTCAAGTTTTTTTCTACGCGAAAATTTTAAATTTCTATATTTATGGAGACAAACAAGTGACTTTTATTCAAATTTCAAGTTTATTTCTCTCATCCAAACATAGTGTCAATGTTGTTTTTGCTTTGATATGGCTTTGTATTTAAAAAACAAAATAAAAACTAAGAGGAGGTTAGGAAGAGGTCAAAGACAATTATGGGTTCTAAAAAGAGACCTGAATTTCTTTTTGTTGAAAGAAATAAAATTTTAAAAATAAAATAATGTCAGCAGTTACGGTTTTTCTTATTGAAATTAATTCTTTTAAAATATAAAATAGTGAGAATGAATTTCAGAAACAGAACCTTAGATGTAAGTGTAAATGCTCTTACCAACTCGAACTCGAGCTGCAATGCAAAGTTGGCTAGTGATAAAAGAAAAAAAAGGGGTGAGGACTTGGGCAGGGTGTGAATGTGGAGAATTGGAAGGGATTCCAGTCTTCTGGACCATGGGAAGCAACCAGGAAACTACACCGTATATTACCTGGTAATTAATCTCCCTGATTTTTATAAACTTAATTTGATGTCTGGTAGGAGGCTTATGTACGTCTTCTTTTTTCTTCTTATTTAGAGGCGAAGTTATGGTCATTGGTTGTTCATGATCACAATTTAAAAACTCGAGATGTAAAAGGTAGGACAAACTAAATTATAACATTCTCCTCCTACTTATTCCTCTTTTATTTTTATTTTTTTCTACCATCCATGTCTTTCCTTTCTCTCCTCTATTGTGCGCACCAAATGCTCAATGAAATGCTTCAGTTGACAAGTCATAATAGTCTTCAACATTCCTCTACAGTTTTCTATAGCCACCCTCGACAAGTCTCTACAAATCATTAAAGTTGTTGCCATATGTTGGCAAAAATTGACAAGTTCTTGTTAGGTGTTTGACGAGATGGCCCAATGAAATTTTTTTTTTTGGTCAAAATCATGACTTCATTATTTGAAAATTTGAACTCCGCTATTATTCCTATTCACGCTACATACGTTAAAGGTTTATAGTACAAGTAGCTAAGAGTGTTTATTATGCACCAGAAGTCCTGTATTAAAAAATTGGCATCACATATGGAGATGCCTATTTCTCGGTGTTTTGACTAAAAGTAAAAGATTGTTATGGGAGTAGTGGTGGTCCGCCCTTGAGGTTGAGGACGCGCTTGGCACGCGGTGGCTGTGGAAAATTGGCAAAAGTGGAGACCCATTCTATGCGCTCAAGAGAGCAAAATACAATGTGTAGTTTTTTTTTTTTTTTTTTTTTTTTCTTGCCCAAAACAAAGAGAGAAAAATGCAAATGATTTATCAAAAAAAGAAAATGAAAAATACAAATGAGGGTGTTGACAATTTTTGCCACCACGTCCCTCTATCCCCTCCCTCCCACCCACGCGTATTCTCTCTTTTTCTTCACTCATCGACAAGTTTCTTTTTCTTCTTTCATGTTACTGAAAAAAAAAAAAAAAAAAAAATCCAATAAACAATTAGACCGTAGCTGGTACCTCATTTTTCTCATTAACCACTAATTAAAACCCATTTTTATATTTTTATTTTCGTGTCTCCTAAAAGTGGACGCACGGACCGATCATGGCACTGCATTGATAGACGGAAACTACGTAACAATAGGTAGAAAGGCTCAAAAAAATTTATACCATATGCAAGTCTTTGATTTCCTGACTCTCAACGGATTAACTAATAAATTGTTGTAACTTGTAAGTGCATTGTTCTTTCTTTTTGTATAAGGGAAGAAAATAGCATTCTGCTCCAAAATGCACAATGCAAAGTGTATGATTGCTCAAGAACTCTCACCAGATACGTAAACTTATCATTTTTCAATGGCTTTTTAGTCAAAATGGTCTTTGAGATTGACATAATTCCTCATTTTGATTTCTGAGATTTAATGTCGATAGATGTGGTCCCTGAGTTTATCCACCGTCAACCATTTTGATCATTCCGTGAAGATCTTCGTTAAATAAGGATCAAATATGACAAAAAGACTCTCAAATTTGATCAAATCATTTTGACTCATTGGCATTTTTGTCATTTTGATAATTATTTAATAGAAATTTTGTTAAATCCCAAGAATTTATTATCGAAGAAGAGATATATTTAGAAAAATATGTTGGGCTTATTTTTTGAAAAGATTTTAATATGAAGGTGGCGTACATCATTATGAATTTGTAGCATCTTTAGGATTTCTTTTAGAACGTTGAGAAAATGAACACATGGCAGCAAAGGTGTGTCTGGAGTTGCCACATGGACAGCACTGGTAACACCACCAATGGATGACCTAGTCATCTAGAGATTTGGATTAAAAGACCAAGATCTTTTTTTCTTTTTGTTTTTATCACAAATGATTTCTGAAATTTGGGTATAGTCCGTATGTGAAGAGAATTGGAAGGGTTTCAGTCTTTATATAGGCCATGGTCCGAGGGAAGCAACCAGGAAACTACACGTTGTAAATTACCTAAAAAATTAATCTCCCTCGATTTTATAGACTTACTTTGATGTCTAGTAGGAGACTTATGTACGTCTTCTTTTTTTTAGTGTCGGAGCTAATATTAGGTCATTGCTCGATGAAATATCACAGTTGACAAACTTTGACAGTTTTCAACATTTCTCCACAGTTTCCTATAGCCACCCTAACAAATCTCTACAGATCATTAAAGTTGTGGCATGTGTTGGCAATAACCGACAAGTTCCTGCTAGGTGTTTGACGAGATGGCCTAATGAAGTTTTTTCTAGTCAAAATCATGATATCCATTATTTGAAAATCCAGGCTCTTTTAATTGTTCCTATTCACACTATATACATTAAGAATTTGTAACTCAAATAGCTAAGAACGTTTATTATGTACAGGAAGTCGGGTATTGAAAAACTGACATCACATATGGATATGCCTGTTTCTCTGCTTTTTGTTTAAAAGTAAAACATTGTGATGGCAGTAGTGGTGGTTGGCCCTTGAGGTTGAGGACGCGGTTGGCACGCGGTGGCTGTGGAAAATTGGCAAAAGTGGAGACCATTCCCTGCGCTCAAGAGAGAAAAATACAATGTCTAGTTTTTTTAAACTTTTTTCTTGCCCAAAAAATGAGAGAAGAAATACAAATGAGTGTTGATAATTTTTGCCACATTGGGGTGTTTTGCTGAGATTTTACATTTTGTTTGGATGAAAAAATTTAAGATTATTAAAGAATTTTAAAATGACGGAAACTGAAATGACGGGATTTATTTTCTAGAATTTGTGAATTTTCTTGTTTTGGTTAACTTAATAGAAGAATATAATTGAATACGAAATTTGTTATTTTTAAACTCTCAATAATAGAAATTGGAAAATGACATATATTTACATGAAATTTAAATTTGAAAATTGGAGGTCCAAATTCCAAGTTTTTTTCTACGCTAAAAATTTAAATTTCTATGTTTATGGAGCCAAACAAAGAATTTGGTGCATGTTAATTTATGAATTCTGACTTTTATTCAAATTCCAAGTTTATTTCTCTCATCCAAATATAGTGTTAATGTTGTTTTTGCTTTGATATGGCTTTGATATTATATTAAAAAAAATAAAATAAAAACTAAGAGGAGGTTAGGAAGAGATCAAGGACAATTATGGGTTCTAAAAAGAGACCTGAATTTCTTTTTGTTGGAAGAATTAAAATTTTAAAAACAAAATAATATCAACCGTTGCTGTTTTTCTTATTGAAATTAACTCTTTTAAAATATAAAATAATGAGAACGGGTTTCGAAAACAAAACCTCAGATGCAAGATTAAATACTCTTAACAACTCGAAGTCAAGCTGCAATGCAAAGTTAGCTAGTGATTAAAAAAACGAGTGAGGACTTGGCCCGGTGTGAATGTGAAGAGAATTGGTAGGGGTTTCAATCTTATCGATGGACCATGGTAAGCAACCAAGAAACTACACACTGTTAATTACCTGGAAATTAATCTGGTAGGAGGCTTATGTACGTTCAATTTTTTTTTTTTTTTTTGAACTTCTTATTTAGAGGTGAAGCCAGTATGGTCATTGGTTGTTCATGACCACAACTTAAAAATTCGAGATGTAACATGTAGGGGCAAACTAAATTATAATATTCTCCTCCAACTTATTCCTCTTCTATTTTTTTTTTCTACCATCCTTGTCTTTCCTTTCTCTCATCTTGTGTGCAACTCTATTGTGCGCACCAAATGCTCAATGAAATGCCTCAGTTGACAAGCTTTAGCAGTCTTCAACATACCTCCACAATTTCCTATAACCACCCTCGACAAGTCTCTACAAATCATTGAAGTTGGTAGCACATGTTTGTATAAGCCTTCGTTAAATGTTTGGCAAGAATCGACAAGTTCTTGTTAGGTGCTTGAAGAGATTGCTTAATAAAAAAAATTTGGTCAAAATCATAACTCCATTATTTGAAAATCCAAACTCCGTGATTGTTTCTATTCACGCTACACGCTACATATGTTAAATGTTTAGAGCACAAGTAAAACATTGTGATGGGAGTAGTGGTGGTTCGCCCTTGAGGTTGAGGACGTGCTTGGAACGCGGTGGCTGTGGAAAATTGGCAAAAGTGGAGATGGGTTTTGCTGATATTTTATGAATAAGGCCAAGATTATTATTCTCTTTTGGTTGATATTACATCTATAAAATAAAATAAAATAAAAACTAGGAGGAGGTTCGGAAGAGAGACAAAAGACAATTATCTCACGTCACATATGTGATTTATGGCTGGTTTGGTATTGCTGTGCTTTGAAAAAAAACTATTTCTGCTGTGCTGTGAGAATAAGCAGCTGTGAAATAATGCAGCAGAGTGTTTGGTAAACTTTTTTGTAAAAGTGTTTTTGAAAAAAATAGCAGTATTATAGTGTTTGATAAACTTTTATGTAAAACAGATGTGAAAAAAGCTGGTTTTTCAAAGCTGGGTTTTGCAGCTTTGTGTTTTTGGCTTTTTTTTAATCCAAAACTGTGAAAAAAAAGCTGAAGCTGAATGTTTACCAAACATAAAAAAGCTGCCAGCTTTTTTTGATAGCCACTTTTTTCAGAATCACCTCAGTACCAAACCAGGGCTTAGACTTTGCGAGATAAAATCCCACACAATGCTAAATATGGTTTCTAGAAAGAGCTTGATTTTTTTTTCTTTTTGTTGAAAGAATTATAATTTTCAAAACAAAACAATGTCAGTAGTTACTGTTTTTCTTAATGAAATTTACTCTTTTTAAATATATAAAGAAGGAAAGAGAGAGGAAGGGACCAGGTGGAAGATGAGATTTGGGAGAGAGATGAGAAGTGGTCGGGAGGGAGGGCGGGAGGTGGGGCCGGGTGGAGAGAGAGAGAGAGAGAGAGAGAGAGAGAGAGAGAGAGAGAGAGAGAGAGAGAGAGAGAGAGAGAGAGAGAGAGAGAGAGAGAGAGGGGTCAATGAGAATCTTTGAATCGGTTATTTTGGTATTATTCTTCATTTGTAAGTGAGAAGTTTTAAATTTGATTTTTTTTTTTTTTCGTGTCGTCAAGTAAATAACAAAGATCCATATTCCATTCTCTGTAAAAGTAAAATAAATGACGAACACACTGTAAGCCTGTAATATTACAAAAACAGTTGAAGTTCGAACCTTAGAATTACGTAAAAGCGGAAAGGCTTAAAATCATTCAAACTATTATGCAAGTCTTTAATTCCCCGATGTGGGTTCAGACTCTCAACAGATTAACTAGTACTAGGGAAGAAAATAGTATTACGCTCCAAAATGCACAATGCAAAATGTATGATTGCTCGACACCTCTCACCATGATACGAAAACTCATCATTTTTCAATCCCCTACATAATGTTAATAATCACACTTCATAACTAATTCATCCTTCACCTTCTAAATTCAATAAATTTGGAAGCTAATCTTCATTTCTTTATTCAATACACTACGAATTCAACAAGTTATCTAATCTAATCCAATGTTAGGAACTTTCTTGCCAATGGCGAATTTGAACCATATTATTATTAGCCAATTGTGAGGCTAAGCCTATCCCCTCTCTTTTAGTATAGATAATATCGTTTGTTCAAAAAAAAAAAATCCAGTGTTAGGGACTAAGCGTGTCCTAATCACAAATTTAATAAGAAAAATTAGTTAAAAGTACTACAACCTCTAAGCGAGATAAAACACCATCAACACCACGAAATGGGCGTCGGTTTCTAAGTCACATAGGAAAATCCCAAATCCCCTAGAAAATTTAGGATATCAACACCTTATAACTAATTCATCTTTTGCCTTTTTAGTTCAAACATGGTCAACTTAACAGCTTAATTAAGAAAAATGAGTTAAAATGGTATCAGACAGTAAATCGACAAATATATTGAAAGAAAACTCACTACGTTCTTCAAATATATTTTTCCTACCAGAAAACCAGTAGAGCATCAGATAGTATATCGACAAATATTCCTATAAACTTCGTTGGAGAATTTCGCAAGGGTAAAAGGAAAGCGAAATTTTAAACCATATGGACTAGTAACCTACGAATTTAGAGGTACGGGAGACCTCCGAAAACTCCTCACCGTGATTCATGCTAATCAACTGTGTCACTCCATAGGCACAGGACCTTCTTCGGTATCATCCTGTAAGCTACCCAACATGATTGCAGTCAGCATTAGCTTGCCTGCCTCAGAGTAATCTTTGTGCTGCATGAGTACGGCTTCCACAGAAGAAACTGTATCTTTCATGACTGCGGGCTCTGCGATTTCTTGTCTCAGCGGCAACACTTCCTCAAACCCTTCTCCAAAAGTTTCAGCTTCGGGTCCATAGCATCTGTTTGAAGCCTGGAAGAGCACAGTGTCTTTCAGGTTCTGCAAGGTTTCTTCGTCACCCCACCCTTCGGATACTGATGCTTGATAGAGTTGACTCCAATCATCTTGATCAGCAGCGTTTCTCCAGCAATGCTCCAAAAGGTTTGCGTGGGTCCGACGGAAAGAGGAGCTGGTCCATGCAAAAACATCAAAAGCCCGCAATGAGAGCTCAGCGCCTTCACCTTCAAGGCACAGCTTGATAAGATCTTCTGGATGAAGTAGCTTTGTGTCAATGCTTTGCTTTGTTTCATCATCAGGAAGGAGGTTTAGTATTTCTTCCTGCAAGAGATGATGTATCAGGCGAAGACTGACGGTGAATGAACAGAATTGGAAGGAGATTCACATTCAACAGTTAATAGTTATTGAATAACGTAGCGTACGACATTGCAGAACGCATTTCACAAACTTTTCTTTGATCTTTATAACAGAGGACAAACAGCCAACAAAACACTACATGTAATGAATGATTCCACCGAGACCATTTGGGTTTGGTTGCCCAAGGACAGGAGTTCCGACAAGAAAGCCTTGGAATCCAACAAAATGGAGATCCTTAAACAAATTAATTCGCAATATGTGTATGAACAAGTCACCAATAAACTTTCCTGGTGTTTCCCTCCCAGACTTTTGGGCAAGAACTGCCTTGATTTTTACATTCTTGGTCACCACTTCTGATTTCCAATAGTCCTATCTTAAGAAAAGGTTATCCCCTTTAATAAGTAGAGACGGAGAGGTGGAAAATTCTATTATATTATATGATACGTAATGTAATGGTTATATATTTGTTGGGAAATACATCACTCAGAAAAAGCTAACAATCATTGACAGGTGTTCCTTCTAATTATGCCGAGTGTATAGACCTTGAAGTAATGTGAAATTGTGTTCTTGCCAGAAAAGGAATTTCGTTCAATAAGGACATACAAAGAACAAGACAAAACCTTCTCAACCTACTAAGCTTGAGTTTACTGCCCATGCAATTAATCCACATGACAAAATATGCAACATCACCATTTGGGAATCTGGCTCTAAATCTAAGAGGTGCAATGACTAAAAGGAAATTTATGGAACTGCCACCAACCGTACAATACAAAGGGTGGATGGGGGAATAGACACGGCACATGATTTGTTCCTGTTAACCTAATTCCAATCATAAAGGTAGAATCCCTACTCTTTTAATTTTTCTTTTTTAACTAAGGTGTGATAATTCAAGATTAATTTACCAATTCTGATACTCAGATAACAAAAGCACTTAAAAGATAGAAAAAAATCAGGAAGACGCTTCAACTAAAAAAGTTGACAACAAAATTTATCTTTAAAACTCAACAGACCTGCAACTTTAGAATCTTCAAATCAGCCTCAATGCGCTTCACTTTGGTCTCAGAATCAGCATCTTTACCTACACGTGAAGCAAATAATTATATAACAGTTTACCTGTACAAATTCTCTAGCTAAAACAGGACATCTTACAGACTAAGATAAAACAAACAACAATAGCAAGTAATGTTCTTATATCTCCCTGCGCCCAAATAATATTTTGATCAAGCATCTCCAACACCCCAAGCAATTCTTAACGAGCGGAAGTTTATACATAATAAAGAGGCATTTCACAATCTTCTAATTGAAATGGATGTATACAAGAAGAGCCACAGTGAGCGTAAAGTCACTCGAGCCGCTCGACTTGATAATTTGTATAAATTACCATATCAACTTGATTTTGCGACAAAATAAAACTTTTTTAAAAGAATAAGAAATTATGGAGTACGCAGTGTAAAGAAAAACACAAAATTCTGAAGATAGAAATTCTATAAAGAAACTATTTAGGGAAGACCGTTGAACAAAACACACCTGCCATTGCAGCTATTTTTGAGAGATTCAAAAGATGCTTTCTGTCTGCCAGTTTAGGTAACATAGTCAGATTCGTAGGACCAGTCCCCTCTTCAGCCTCGGAAATTGAGTTTTCGGCTTGAGAAAGAGCTAATTCATGAAGAGTTTCCGAAGCTGGGGAAAATTGATGAAGGTAAACTTCATGAAGCCACAGAAGATCTTGATGATACTTTAAAAATATGGATAGCTCTTCATGAAACTCTTCCCCAACCCTTAGAAGTTTGGAATATTGCCTCCTGAGATAGAGTTGTTTGAACACATAGTAACTGAACCCTCCATTAGGCCCCATGCTGTCGTGCTATATAAAATCATTTTCCGGAAAAAGGAAAGACAACAAATAAGACAAGAAAATACCAGAAACAGAAATCATATCAAGCAATATCTTCAAAGCAAGGAAACCTATGTTTTTAAGTTTTAAACTAAACATAATAGTGAAATCCAAAAACTTGAAAGATGTTTTAAGTAGGACTAAACATTAAAAAAGATTAAACAAGTTGCAAAAGAAAACATGATTAGTCTCCTGTATAAGATAATTTCAAAGTAAATGTTCAAAATTGTGGCACCATTAACAGGTAAAGGAAAAGATTTCAATGGATAATTAAACGTCTATTGAAATGATCCAGTGCACAAGCACAGAATTACTGTTTAAACAGAGAAACCATTCTATAAGTTTTAAAAAACAAATGAAAATAAATAACATGGCAAAGAAATTGGAACAGCCCTACCATCAGATTTCTTAGTAGTCCAGAATCATTTAGGTCACAGCATATTTTCCATAATGTACTGTAGCATTCATGCCGTTTTGCCATGGGCAACAAACATGACGAAAGCCTAGCAAGAATTTCTTCTTTTAGATCCTCAGTTCCTTCATTTAAATTCTGCAAAGACAATAAATTCAAGGATAAATATTTATCCAGCATCAAGACCATAATGATGTTATTGAGTAAAAAATAAGGAAAATATAGAAGACCTGATGCCCAGCTTCCACAAATTCTTTGACTTGTTGATAAAGGGTGTCTAGAAGTGCATCCCTCCTATTCCAATACTCATCCAATAAGCCTTTGTGTTCATCTCCTTGTTCAACTTTAGCTGTGACAGCACCAGCATATGCCTCCAGCAAAACTTCAGCCAGCGCTTCCAGATGAGTATACAAATCTAATTTGGCAGACACGTCAAGTTGAGATGCCTCCTTTAACAGCTGCAGCATGAGGGAAGCGAGGTGCCACATCCCATTGCGTACCACAGCTTGAGAATACCAAGGTGTCAAGCTCTCAGGTGGGGGATACCACAAGTGATGCTCACTTCTGTATTGCATGGCTGTACGAACTATAGTAACACATGCATTTGACAGTTCACAAGCTCTCTGAACCTGAATCTCAAATGGCTGCTCTGCACTTATTACATACTCTAGCTGTTTGTCTAAGCAATCGAAAACTTGTTCAAGATCTGAAACTTTACTGTAAAATACTTCAGCATTGTCCCTGTCCATCAGAAGAACAGTATTCCGGCGGGCCCGCTCACCAACTAACTGGATAAGATCCCAGAGAGCTCCTGATATTTGATTTTCTAGACTAGAACGGGATGGGCTATGTCCACGGGAGCGGTTCTGGCTGATAATGTTCTGCAATTCCCTTAGTTGAATCATTCCTGCAAGCTTCTCACCATGTTCCAAGATAATTTGCAAAGAATGTCCTGCCAGAAAAAAAAAATAAATAAATAAAACATAATCTAGGCTGGTCAACAGCACCCCACTGAACCGCCAATCGATATACTGCTCAATGAGTCTTCGACCTCCATGCTTTAGGAAATATGGTCATTACAAACTAATTGATATACACTATGTATCCAGTAGATATACTGATGAAAAATTAGCAGTTAAGCAAAACACCGAAAAATTCCCCAGGCAATAAAAAATTGAATAAAGAGATGCTCTTGTAATAAAATTTAACCGGACATTTGACAACCTAAAACATGTTAATAGAGTGCTGTAAGCACACACGCAAGTAAATGTGCGTTTACGTATATCATTGATGCATGAACGTTGAAGTTTCAATATATGCCATGTCAACTGGAGATGGATTTGACATAAAAACGTTATACATAGTCACTATAAAAGGCACAAGAACATACTCTGTCTTGAACACAGCTCCTCATGACATTTGGATAAAGCAAGAAACTGGAGAAACTTTGTATGCTTCTGTTGCTTATCCATGAGTTGGGAGGATACAACAGCCATTGCCAAAATCTCAGCTCCTCTAGTTGTTGTCCAGTGCTTAGCTAAAGTGTCAACAATTGATTTGCTCATTCGTGCAAAAACATTTGTCTCTCTATCCCTTTCGAATGCCCCAGATCTTTTTAGCTTTTCAAATGAGGCATCAACTTGTCCAGATAAATGATAATCTTGGAAGAGCTGGCTAAGTAAAGTTTCAGATTCTTCATCTTGAGCAGTTTGACGTGCAGTTACAGTCACAGCCCTTTGTCTATCTCCAGCATCCCATGCTTCAGAAGTAGCCCTTCTAGGCGCAATATTTCCCAAAAATGAGAGGTTCTTTCTCTCTTCTTGTGCAGATCCTTCATTTGAGCTACCTTTACGTGACAAACTTCGTTGAGGAGGTTCAACCCCACCAAGTATAACAGCCTTCTCGGGTATTGCCCATATCCCTGCCTTCTCAGTAAGCACAACCCATGCCCCTTCTTCACCATCATCTGTAGATGGAAGAATTGAAGCATCTAGAACCTTTCCAGCATCATAAGGTAGGTCAAATTTATAGAGACGTGTAGAATTTCTAAAGTAATGGGATACTGTTGCCGTCCCATCACCAGAAAGTATGATTGCTGATCCTTGAGGCTTACCCCCTACCCGCAGTTTCATGGAGAATAAGAAGTCTTCCTCTTCTACTCTTCCTTTTGGGATTATCACTTGGACAGGAGCTTTTTTCTCTAAACTGATTCCAGATTTGTATTGCATGGTTAAAAGAGAATATTGTGTGTAGCTGGAACTACTACCCCGGTCCAGGCAGAAGGTGGCAACTAGAATGGTAGTCACTTTACCGTGATAGTCTACCTGCATATCAAGCGGCCAGATTCGCTTCCGCCCGGCCAAATCTTTCTTAATTCCCGAATCACCATCTGAGCCAATAATCTCATGAGACCAGCGCTTTGACACAGTGAAATCAGCACCAAGTTCAATACTAAGGCATTGAATCTCACTATCTGTCAGAAGAAAAAACTGCCGGTTAGAGTCCTGCATTTGAAGATTTGGGAAACACCAGGTCAGTGACCTTGGATAGCCCTCGCTTCCTAAAATTTGAACATTGTCACCCCCTAGGGAGGGAAGAGTTTGATCGTCCAGATATACTTTCTTGCGGCTAACACCAGAGGGGCTGCAATGAAACTGCCATAGCTGGCCATCTGAACTACAGGCAAGTGCAACGCACACATCCTGGGAATCAGGGACTGCAGAAGTAATCAAAGAGTTAAATGTACAAAACCCAGTCAAACTACCCCTGTGCCTGCTGATCAGTTGTTGCCGCTTTGGTGTGGTCTTCCTATCAATACGTGAAGAATTCACCTCCAATTCATCAGCAGATGCAACACTAACAACAGGGCCAGTTCTCTCTTCAGTATAAATTTCAGGCCAGTACACAACAGCTCGAGTTTTCTTGTGACACAGTACAATACCAGCGGAGCTACAATGTTTTACAACTTTCTTTGTTCTCGTAGACGCGCTATCCCAATTCACAACACAAAGCAGCCAACAGTTCCCACCACTCCTGCCAACATCCCCACCTTCAATGACACTCGGAGGAATTTCAAGAACATTGCAATTTGTCGACACTGCATGAGACAGATAACTCCACACAAAGAGTTTGTTTCCGCATATAATCCATGCTAGGGACGTTCCCCTCTCCATTCCACCGGATACATATGCATCACCTGAAAGAAGATGAAAATCGAGAAAGTGTGTGAATATCATATACCCTTCTCAGATTGATCATTTCATTCAATAACCAACCTCATTGAGTAAACCCTACTAACCATGCGCATGCTTCTGCAGCATATTGGCCTGTCCATCACGAACAACTTGCGGAAACTCACCGACAAAGACGGGCTTAGTTTCATCCCCCTTTTCATTTTGGTTCGCCGGTAAAACCCTAACCAAATCCAAACGGTTGAAAATCAACGATTACATCCACAAACATTACTCCGAAATCACCACATCCAATTGAAGCCAACGATCAATCCCACAACGCATTATCGACAAACCAATTTCAGAAATCCAATGAACCAACACATGATAAGATGAGTTACCTGGCGAGAAGAGATAAGCGAGGAGCCCAGGGAGCCGGGGTGCCGGTGCTGGGCCGATTCGGGAAAGAGTTGTCCGAGCCGGGCCCGAGGTTCTCGGTGAGGGGCGTGGCCGGAGATCCTAGATCCCGGCGACGGTTCGCATTGGGTCGCTTGGTTCCGGGAGAGAACATCGGTTTGGTTTTTGCCCGGCGAAGAAGAAGAAAAAAGCGAGGGAAAATTTAGGAGTTTTGGGGTTTTAGGGATACACTCTGAACTCAAAAATTGGAAATGAAGAGTTTGATGAAATTGAGGTTCCACCATAAAACCAATTGGCAATATGGGGAGTAGCCCAAGATCATATAAGCACATAGCAAACCTTGTCCCTCACCAATGTGGGACAACTCTCAACACGCCCCCGCACGTGTGGCGGATTTTCAAGCCTACACGTGGACAACAACTGGGTGACGTGGAGCGCGTGTGGCCGTTGGGCTTCACACGTGGACAACCTTGCTCTGATACCATGATGAAATTGAGGTTCCACCATAAAACCAATTGGCAATATGGGGAGTAGCCCAAGATCATATAAGCACATAGCAAACCTTGTCCCTCACCAATGTGGGACAACTCTCAACAGAGTCCGTGTGTCTTGACTCTTGAGTGAGTAGAAATTTGATGGTGGGCTTATCACCTGCGGTCGGGCTCACGACTTAAGAGGAATTACAACCGTTCATTACTTCATTTTATACAAGGGTAAGAAATGTTTTTGATACTCTCAAAAAAGTTATTTTACACTTTTTTTAAACAAACGATATTATCTAAGTTTTGCAATGTACTAGTCATAATAATATGGTCCAAATTCATCTTTGGAGATAATCGAACCTAAGACCTCTTACTTAGGAGTGAAGAAGAATACGACTAGATCCAATGGCAAACCAGGATTTGCTGAGAGGATGGGCGAAATTCAAAAGAGTGCAAGGTTCAATCGAAGCGGTTGCTTTCACATTGGAGAGTGCAAGTTTTGAGTCAATATTCATAACATAAAACAATCTCTTCATCAAAGCGGTTGTAAGCAGTAATATCAAAGTCATGTAAGAAGCTTAAATTGGTTAGGATTAGATTCTAAAAAACGTTAGGCGCTAGTTAGTCAGCGGACTGGGGCCTAGCAGCTAGGCGTTTAGGCGAGATTTAGGCAGGAGCCTAGATGGATTTAAATAAAATTCTTTTATCGTAAAAATAAACATTAAACAATATTTACATTATTTTTTAAAATTAATACAATATTTATAAATAATGTGAGAATAAGATAAATACGTTGAGGTCTTAAAAAGAGAGAAAAAATACATACAAGAATAATAATTATAAAAAAATATAAAAAAAAAAATAGAGAGAGAGAAATGGGTTAACAAACCACAAAAAAGGGTGGGGTCAGAAGAGAAAAAAAGAGAGGATAATACTTGAAGTCAATACTCAATTTGCTCATTATAACACTTGTCTATTTAATATTTTCCCAATATTAGAAATCTGCTGTCTCCAAATTTGTGTCTCCTTTCTAATATTTCGACATGTGTCTTTATTTTAACTCTCAGTTTAACAGTGTCTATGTTTAATAATATTAAATAACTAAATAACTAAAAGTTCAAAAATAAAATCAATCTTCACTCCCACTGCCCCATCAACGATTCAACATCAACACCAATCCTTCACCTGAGAACTTTCATCTTCGCGAAACCTCATTTTCTCTCTCCTTGACTTTTTGTCTGTTCAATTACCCAGCCCATCAAACAACAAATTTCATGTAAATTTTGGTTTGAGGAAGCAAGGAAGAGATATGGTCGATCGATATAAACTTGATTTGAACCGACTCGATAGCAAGGAAGAGATATGTTCACCTCCATTTTGCTACCATTACCCCTGCCATGGCAAATCTGCAAATTCGAAGCCATTCATCGATCCCATCGCAGCCTTTTCCAACCTCCTCCTCTGTCGAATCCACCTCGTTCCCTCCACCCAACCTTCTCCCTCATCACCCTTCCTCTGAAATCCAACGCATTCGTCTACAAATCCCAACTGAACCACCACCTGACCCTCAATTTCGATGAGAGCAGAGGGGCTGAACTAGCACTCCTATGCATGTTTTCCAGCGAAGTGACGTTGCTTCGCAACTAACTAGATTGTAGTACTAAGTGGCAAGTTATTTTGCACTTTGTTTCTAAATAAAAACTTTGGAGAGTATAATAAATTTTTGTGGAGTGTCGCAAACAACAACGCAATGATAGGGGAGTCATGCTCTCTTAAGGTCCTCATTTTGAGTACTTGTGAGGACTAAACATAAGATTATATAGTTTAGATCTAAAGGCTTAAAATATTTGACAAGTTAATAAAGCAAAACAAGAAAACCAGTTATCTAATGGTTCATGGATTTCAAGTTGGTTTTGCTTTGATGAGTTGTAAACTAATATAATATTGTGACTAATATGCATTTCATAATTACAAATCCTGAAATAAGAATCTTAAGCAAGCAGGATTGATGATAGGGATGAGGATTGGTTAGGCCATACAGTGAGGCAACAACAAAATGGGTCAACTAACTACATATTGAACTCAACGCCAATATAAAATGACATAGGCATCCATATGAGTTGAACAAAAAAAAAACGTAATAAAGAATAATGCTATTAAATCATAGTACTAGTTATTTATTTAATGAGAAACAATGAACGGTAATTATGTTCAAACCATACGGCAAAAGACCAAATGTGAGAAGACAAAATGAAAGTTGCTATAATTCCCTCTTGAATAGCACTCATTGTTTGTCCACATTTGATAAGTACAAAGGACCTTAGTAAAATTGTTTAAGTGACCCAATCATGTCGGGGAAATGGGTTGGGTTCATTGAATTACGTACGAAATGGGTTGCGATGGGTTATAAATTTTAAAACTAATTTTATGATAAAACTCTATCAATGTGTTTAGTAGGTGGGTTGAATTGGATTCAAATATTAATAATTTGACTAAAACTCACCATCCACAAGTACAAAATTGTAGGGGTGTGCTCGAAAAACTGCAAACCTAAAAAACCGAACCTAAATCGAAAAATCAAAGCGAAATCGAAAAAATAACTGAACCAATAACTAGTGGTTCGATTTCGACTTTGGTGGTTCAAAAGCAAACCAAAACAAATGAGATATAAATTAATATTTTTTATTTATACAGGTTGGGTATTCATTTTGGAAACCCAATTGCAAGTCAACTATTACCCAACTTCAATGCAAGGTTAGGTAAACCCAGGCCCAAATATGTTGAAGACCTTATTCTCCAGACTTTTTTGTCTTCATTTCCTCTCCAATTTATCTGTTAAAAAAAAAAAACTGAAACCGAACCTAAATACAAATTGCAAAATCCAAACTAAATAGCCATTTTTGTTTGATTTTTGATTTTGGTAAAAAACCAAACCAGATGAAACTGAACCAACTCCTAAAAAATTCTTATACATACATGTATATTGGATAAGTACATATAATTCAGTAATGCTTAAACACATGTGTGTATTTATACTTCATTTGAAAGAATTAAAATTTAACATGAAGTAACATATAATGGTTCTACAACCACCAAATTCATATAATTCAAGTATAGTACAAAATGAACCTTGAATTTTCACGCACTAGAATTGAGAAATAAAAAAAATATGCAATTAGACCCAATCTGTGGAACTGCCCAACCCAACCCGCCTAAAAATAATTTAGGCGAGCTTGATTTGTCCCTTGGCTTGGATGGTAATGGATTTTAATTTTTAACAATGTCAACCCGAATCTTTTTTTTCTGGTAACATCCAAAACTAACTCAATAAATGATTACAAACAGTTCAAGTTCTAGAGACTCCAATCATATTATCAAATAAATGAGTTCCAATCTATTTAGCTGGATTCTAAAAATAATTGTACACAAAATTCATATTATAACTCCAATTGGCAAGGTTGTCTAGCACAACGTTCTTCTTCCGGTATATATGAACCAACTCGTAATCCGCTATGCGTATTGGCAAAAAGGTGAAAACTGTTATCAGTTATAGTGTCAACTAAATTAACCAGTATAGCCGAGTCCATCTCCACACCAAGGCTTTAAATACTTTGTTTACTGCAAGCTTATTAAGAGCTCGTTTGAAAATATTTTTGGTGAAAATATTTTTGGAATCAATCTTCAATAAAAATGTAAGTAAATCCTTAAAAAAATACTTAAAGTGCTTTCTAGAAGAAGCACATGACTAGTGCTTCTTGCAGAAAGCAATTAAAGTGTTTTCCCCACAAATATTTTCTCTAAAAGGGATTTCAATCATTTTAAAAGCATTTCCAAATGAGCTCGAAGTTTTCAATAAGTTTGGCACGCCTTATAAATAATACAATAGAAGTTGTTTAGCCGTCTTTGCCAACTAAATCAACTTGTTCTGAGAACCCCCATTGTCGCCGTCCATGACCCACTACTTCTCTATAACTGCTCGCACCATCATCTTGCACGCAAGTCTGCCATTGCTATTGTATCTTGAAAGGAGATCCCATGGTTGCGAACTGTTGCCGCCTTGAACCATTGCACGAACCCAAACCCAAAAAGCACAAAATCCATTGCATCACCCCCACATCGTACTTGTCACATCACAGTCCGCATAGCAAGATATTGTCCGCTTTGGGCCACGCCCTCACGGATTTGTTCTTGGGTTTTGGCACAAGAACTTCCCAGGGTTTACCCATCCTAGGACTGTTCTCGCCTAAACTCACTTAACTTCGGAGTTCTTATGGGATCCGGAGGCAGTGAGTTCCCAAAACGCGTATTGCAATGAGAGGTGAGCATGCACATATAAGGCCAGTGACCAACCCTCACCCCGCCGATGTGAGATCTCACAATATTAGCCCCGATTGCTTTGAACCATTGCAGACCACTGGGACGAACGCTGCCAAAAAAAAATTCTTAATTTACCTTTTTTTAAAAATTAAGTTTTGCTCTAATTTGGGGGTTTTTCATTTGCTTCCTATCGTGAAGATTGGATAAGCTTCTTGTCAATTTTTTATTTTTTATTTTAAATTCAATTCAATGCCAAATACAGTATAAATAATACGATCATTACTTCGATTTGCACTAAATGTCAGACTAATTTAGTCAATACTATTTAGTGACTATTTATCTTATCCGATTAAAATAATGAATATAGTTCGAACTGCCAAACGAAGTCTAAGTGTCCAACCCCAACCGAACCAGATTCCCATAACCATTGGCCAACGCTAATAATTCACCTTATATCTTCTCATGTGTTAAATGCTCGTCGGAAGAGCAAAAAAAAAAAACAATAAGAAAATTTAATTTCATAATATTATATTCTAAAGTAATATAATAAATTTGTAATAAAAATTCAGTAGAAAGTGGGTGGTAAGATCAAAGGGCGACAACGGGCAATATAAACACATAAAATAATAAGTGACCTAACATTGGTGTATTTCGAAGGAATTATTTCGTGTGTGGGTCCAGAGACAATGATAGCGCAAACGGTGCTGACACGTGCTGCACATGTAGGTGTTCACCTTGTGGCACCGTGAAAACTCCCCTCATCACCGTCCAATCTGATGACTGCCAAATTCATCGACGGCCCGGATGGTTTCGATTCGTCGGTCCAACTTGTCTCCTTCGTAGTCTTCAACCTTAATCAAAAGTTTATTTGATGTCAAAAGCACATAATTGTTTTCTTACAAAATGTATTTGGACTGTATTCGACATTCTCGAGAAAAAACGAACGTATGTTTGACATCATTTAGAACTTAAACACACCACATGGGGCCCAGAAAAGGTAATTAACTGAAATTGTTTTAGTAATTATTTCACAATGGTCCCCCCAAATAATTTACGACAAAGTTATTATTACTTTGTAGTAACGTTGGTGAGCAATTACTCTATCATTTGAGCATGAAATGAATTAAATTAGAATATTAAATATTTACCAAACTGAATAAAATAATTAATTTGTAATTAGAATGTTTTTTTTATAGCTAAATTAGGATTTTTTATGCTAAAAAAATAAAATTAAGATATTATTCCTGATAGAAAATGACGACAGAGCCCTTCCAACAAAGTTATTCTATTTTAATCTAACTAATTTGAACTCGTAGTTTAAAGTGCAGGTCATGGAACCCTAAACTATGATTCTAAAACTCAGGACCTAGCTTAGGTCACCTGACGTAAGAGTTGGTCAAAAGACTTTGTAGTTTTAACCTGATCTTAAAAATTAAGCTCATAAAAACATACGTCAATTGAATCAACTCTAAATTCTTCGTAGCACCAAACACAACATTTGAATAATGTTTTTCTCTCCAATTCAATCCCACCTCCTTTTCCACTCCAACCTCATTCACAATAATCATGACCAAAAGGGATTAAAGTGAAATTAGATAAAACTACTTGGATACAAATTTAATTTAATTTATTTTCAATTTTTTTTATGAAAATTAGCAAATTATAATTAAGAAAGAATAAAAGAAAAATAAATAAATAAAATTAGAGGATGTGGCATGATGACCCATCAAATCCATTAAGAGAGAGAAAAATAAAGAGTGGACAAGAAAGAAATAAAAGTAAATGAGTCATCAGTTTCACTCTCTCTCCCCCCTTCTCTCTCTCTCTCTCTCTCCTTCTTTCTCCAAGCAGCTCTGAAACAAATGCAGAGAAAAATTTATACTCCTCAAAATTCTCACTCATCTTCCCCACGGTAAGTCCCCAATCCAATCCAGCTTTCTCTCTTACTTTCTGTTTGGTCTCCCAGAAAATACCCACAAAACCAAAGTCAACAAATATTGGATCTTACTAACTGTCGCTAGTCTTACACAACAAACTGTATATTTATTTTACTTTATTTTATTTTATTTTATTTTATTTTAATTTTTTGTTTATGTTTTTGTGAAAAACTAGTTAAAAGTTCTTGCCTTTTTGTATAATCTGTGTGCTTTTGTGGATGATTGAAGGTGTTAAAAAGGGAGTAATGATTAGGGAGATGAGCAAAGAGCAGCCACCTGAGCCTCTTGATTTCTTCATTTGGACTGTTGAGGTAAACCAATTTCCAAACTCCCCCCCCCCCCCCCCCTTTTTTTTCTGGTGGCCTTTTTTGGAATTTGGATATATTTCATGGAATTATGTAGATCTTGTTTTGTGGGTATTGGACAATTGTTGTTTAATTTTGTTGTTTGTTCATACATTTTGGTGGGGTTTTGTTGAATTACAATGGACAATTGTAAAGTGGTAGGTTTTGGTTTTGGATGATTGTGGAATAGAACCTATTTAATCTGCTAATCAAATTAGAGAAGACTTTGATTTAATTTGCTAATCATCTTTAATACTCTGAAAAACTAGGAAATAATTTTGGGTTAGTTATGTAATAGAATGATTTACCAGCAAGCAGTGACCTTTTGAAATTCATTGATTTCGTTGTAGTTCATCTCATGTTGTCACTACTGTGACTAACACCTTCCTTCACTCATCAGTTCATCCTTCTCCAGCTACTACTCTTCCTTAGAATACACACGATTTTCTTTTTTCGGCATATGGTTCTTTGACTATCCCAAAAGTGGTACACAACAAAATTTGGTTGCTGGTACAAGACCTTATTATCCTTTTCTGTTCACTTAGTCAGTAGCTCAGTACCCTTCTCATATCGGGGGGATGAAAATTGTTTTTTTCTGGTTGTAGAATGATGGATTATGTTTCTTTGTTAGTCTGCTCAAGAAAAAAAACCACGATGACATAAAGCTTAAATTTGGTCTCTGACTTTGAACTTGCAACAGATTGCCATACCTAACAATTAGAAGTTACCAATGAATACGTTACAGTAGAAATCGTGAGATAAACACATTACCTCTTGATGCACATATTTGGTGACAAAAGAGGTTTTTTGAGTAGAAAGCAATTATTCTGATGAAACATAGCTAAAGTTAGAATTGTTATGTTTCTCTTTGTGGTGTACTATGTGAAGCAATGTCTGGTGATATTGATCGAGTCCGATAAATTGAAAAGAGAAAAATAAGATTTCAGTTGCTCTAAGCTCTGTGTCCCAATCAATGCCTTATATACATCTTTCATGGCCATCGATAAATAAAAAGATGTATATGGCCGAGTCACATGCATTCCCATGTTTTTTCCCATTGTATACAGGATGTTGGTTTGTGGTTGGAAGAAATAAAACTGGGCAGTTACCGGCAAACTTTTAAGGAAAATGGTGTCAATGGAGAATACCTGGAAGGCATGTCAATGTTTACTACTGAGCAGATTCTTCGGTTTATAAGACGTTGCCACATGAAATGGGGAGACTTTATCACGCTGTGTAAGGAACTAAGGCGAATTAAAGGTATGTACTTGCTCTCTCTTCCGTTTATTTTTTGCCTAATTTCGGCAAGGTTTAGGATCATCTCTGCCATATTTTTTTTTGTGCGCAAGTACAGATGACATCTGATTCATGCAAAATAGTGTTGTTTAAAGTAAAATAGAAAAACATGTATTTATTTTGATTGGGGAGATAGGCTAACTATGCGTGCTTCGTTCATCTCATGCATTCAATTGGTCTACGGATAGCATAACACTCTAACAGTACAAACGTGGTATTGCATGCCTCATTCAGTAGCATTGCCAAACTCACTCTTGATATCGTTATCCTAGCAAGTTCATACTTGAACCTATCTGGAATATCATCCCCTTGAGCTACATTTGTATTCCTTTTTCTTCTTAAATTTGAATTGCACCTAGATTCCATCTGTGTGTGCACTAAAACCAATTTTATGTCTAGTGGCTTGCCTAAAAGGGGAGCAAAAGGTCCGCAGGCCATGGTGGGCTCCGTCTTGCCTCTCAGTAGTATTCGTCAAGGTGGCCAAGCGTAACAGACAATCACGAGTTGTTTCCTTGAAGCTGGAACCGTAAAGAAAGATCTTCATATATGTACCTACTTAAATTTTCGTTTTTCCTTGGAGAACAGAAAAGTAGGAAAGTACTTTTTTTTCTTCTTTTTTTCTTGTATCTGTCAAGTTACCTGTTCTTCTCTGGAGAACCCTGTTTAATATATCTTTTTATGTATCTATCGCTGGTCTTTCGATCTTTTTATGATTGTTTTTCTTTGAAAACCATTAGGCCTTCAAGTTCTTGTTGCAGATTATCCTAATGCTGCTGCTTCCCACAAAAGTAATGAAATAGAAAGTGGAGTTTTACTCTGAAAAATTTGTTCTTATTAGTGATTTAGGCCCTCTTAATTCGATAGGAAATTTATGTAGTCAACTCAACTTCATTACCGAGAGGTTCTTGTATATCCGCATATGGCCGCCCTCTAACTTGGGGACTCGCGTGCGGATCTCCCCTACCATTAGAGGGCTGCCCCAGTGGCGGGCGTATACAAGAATTCCTCCTCCAAGAGCAGAAGTTTACCTCTTTTGAGATCTTGGAAGTTGGGGTCGATTAGGTTCAGAGTATGTGCTGATTGAACATCTGGATTCACTCAGAAACCGAAGTCTCTGGCAGATAGGATCATAAGAGACACGGAAGACAAAGACAACCTGGTTTGATTCCGCTGTCTCTACAGTACCTAAAAAGGGGATGTTGAGAGATTTGCTCGAATGCCGAGTTGGATGTGGAGTCACATGGTCAACACATTGCTGAAGGGATTATATCTACGTACGGAGAACTTGGAGAACTTGCATGTAACGGGGTGTATACCCGAGGAGAAAAGTAGCGACCACCCGCAAGTTTTTCTCCTACACGGGCAAGCATGGAAATGGTCAGCTACGATTCACTTGTGTTTGTTTTTGTCAAAGTTGTAAATTATTTCGTTTTGTGGAGAAGTATGGTTTATCATCTTCGGCTAAAAAAAAAGACAATATAGAAATGTACTCTTACTAAACAATTTAGTAAGTTATGTTGTCTGAATTGTTAATCCAGTTATTGATATCGTGCTTTATGATTTTTAACTTAGTGACATTTAATCTTTACTTTGTCAATAAAAGTTTCGAGTTTAAATCTAATGGAAAATAGAGATTGATGAAAAGAAGTTATGCACAATTATGCAAAAAAATGAGTGAGGATCCTCACCGGATCCTCTTTGTGACGATCCCAAAGATTTTCTAATCACATCCGTTTATCGTACATCATGTGGTCAATTTTTGTCAGGTACTCTTTATATTTAATTTTAAATAAAAAAATTTACAATGATTTCTGATCATACGATGTACGATGCACGGATGTGATTGGAGGATCCCCAGAATCCTCACAATGAGAATCCGGCAAGAATCCTCCTAGCAAAAAAATAATCTTTGTGTGAACCAATGGTGGTGTATGTGTTGAGAGTGATGGTCTATCATAGGGGCTGATTCTCTTCCCTTTCCTTCCCTCTGTTTGAACACTCAGGATTTCATCTTCATAAAGAGAAGAAAAAAAATACTGCAAAAGGAACTTCCAAAAAAAAAAAAAAAAAAAAAAAAAACACTGCAAAAGGAGGGGAGGGGGATAGAATCCCGTCATAGACTACTAATGACGATAGGATAATGGCAAAACATGATCCGCTATCCAACCTGAAATATGTCACCTTTTTTCGACAGATGAATAATAGTGTGGGGGCTTCTCTCAACTCTTTTTATGAGGAGCACACCTCAATTAAAAGGTACCAAACAATTAAAGATCTATTTTCATGTAAATCATTAAAATTAAAAGCATATCTCACTTTTTTTAGTTATGCATAAGTGATTGATTTCTAACCACAAATATATGTAGATTACATTGAAAGGCCCGTAAACATTAGTGGTTAAGAAAGTTACAGCTTGCGCAAACGACGGATCTAACATTCTTCAATTGGCTAATTATTTGGATTACAATCATCTTTTATGGAAGTGGTTAGGGTCAACTATTTTTTTACATCTAGATTCTCAAATAATATGTGGACAAGAACCACATTGTAAAAAGTAGGTTAAAGTTATAGGAAAGGGATCATCTCGGGATCTCTTTCTGCTAATCCACCAAATTCGGGGATTCAGACTATTGAAATTTGATCCAACGGCTACAAATAGAAGCCTACTTTGAAAGTTATAATAACTTTAGCCGTTGAATTAAATTTCAATGATCCGGATATCCGGATTTGATGGTTTAAGAGGAAAAGATCCGGAAATGATCTCTTTCCAAAGTTATAATCCATAGCTAGAACTGGAAGAGGGAGAGCCTAGGATACCCTTTTGGAAAGAATCCAGTCACCAACTAATTCCAAATTCGAAAAAGTGATTCGTACCTGGCCAATTCTTCCAGTCAAACAGTTTGAAATATATCATTTGTGTCTACTTTGGGTTATGTATTATTAATTGGGTTTATATCACAAATGGTCCCTGAAATTGACACCATCAATCATGATAGTCCCTGAAATTGAAAATCGATCAATGTAGTCCCTGAATTTTAACTCGCGAATCAATGTCGTCTTTTGTTAGTGTTCCGTCCAAATTAACTTTAAAAAAATGTTAGAGAACCAATTTTTCATGATAAATGATCAAAAATAACCCTGTTATTTATAATTTTACTTACTACCTCTCTTTTCTTTTTTCCATCTTCACTTTTCTCTCAATTTTTTCATGGATTTGGTGCTAAAACTAAAATAAAAACAAAAAAAGTGGTTCTCTAACCTTTTTTTGGTCATTTTACCATGAAAAATTGGTTCTCTAACCTTTTTTTAGTGTTAATTTGGACGGAACACTAACAGAAGGACCACATTGATTTGCGAGTTAAAATTCAGGAACTACATTGATCGATTTTTAATTTCAGGGACCATCATGATTGATGAGGTCAATTTCAGGGATCATTTGTGATATAAACCCTTATTAATTAGATGTTGGCTACAACAGTACCATCTAGGTCAGCTGAATAGTGTAAAGCACCTTTCATTCTTGATTAATCCGGTCGTTCCAGAAAGATAGTGACTTTGGCAGTCGTCTTTAGAGAGATTTTGATTGGACTGTCATACGGACAATTTTCGAATCGTGTGTGATCAACCTTGCAAGACCAAAGGCTCCGAATGCAGGAGGCTTCATGTTCTGTGGAATGAGGCTTACAGATGACGTGATCGAACAGGAGTGTAGAAGGCTAATCACAATTTTGATTAGTGACACCTCAAGTTGAAGTTAGTAAAATCTAAACAACCCAATAACAGTGTGTATCCAGCTGATGTGATAATGGTGTTTTCCATGCCCAATAGAAAACATGAGAAATCGGAACAGTAATGTTATGCAACAATGTCAGTTACTCCTGATAAAATAAAATAAAAACAACGCTATTTACTCACAAATTTCGGTTAATTTTTTTATCCACAAAATTGTTTCAGGATATAATGTGCAACAAAAGTAGAAGAACATATGATCACTCCCTCCATGCAATGCAACACTCACTTTACCAGTAACTTTATTAGGCCAGAATATCTGGACTTTTAGTTGATCGTAGAGCCATCACTGTGAAGTGCCACAAAGGTGGTTGCTAATAACATTTAGGTTTAGACGACAATGTACTGCATGCATGGATGTTGCTGAGGGGTTGAAGGTACGTAGACACATTCATATATATGAATGATTGGATGTGTATGCAGTCGAAGATTCAATGAATGATAATTTAAGGGTGAAAAATCTCGATGTATACACCAGTGCACACTAGAAAGTTCTGCTTCATAGAGTACATATGTGTAAATGTATATGTTGATTGATAAATACATAGGCCCTGGAACTGTCGGGTAAAGATAAACTCTATCTCACTTGTGTACGTATGCTTATGTTAGGGTGTAATACTAGAGGGAGGTCACATGCCATGCATTTCAGGTAGATGGAGAAGAGAATTTAATTAGAGCGTTGGATGTTGGAGGAAGTGAGTAAACTGAAACTACTATACTACTCTTAATTACCTTCTTAATTACGTGGAGAGCTATCTGCTAATTTATAGAACCGAACGCTTGGGTGGCTTGACACTATTGGCTCTCATCGCAATAGGTGATGGCTCAGGAGTCTACCTCTCCAGACTCCAGTCCATATACATAAAAACCAGTAGGGTTAGGGTTTGCAGGAGGGCTTTAAAATTTGTGTGTTTCAGGGAGGAAAAAAAAATGTGCGACACTAATCTGTCTTTTGACATTATTGCTGCTTCCAGTCACTGAGTCTTGTACGGAGGCCGATCTCAATGAGCGAGGTGAATCGTTCAACCCGAATCCAGAAACGATCTTGATCAAGTATTTGTTTAACAAGTTGGCAGGACGGGCAACGCCTGTGGAAGATGTGATCAGGCATATTGACTTGCAGAAGGGCATGCCTCCAGATGCTAATCAAGTTCCTCCAAGTAAGATTAACCCTCCCAATCAAAGTAGATAACCACGACGTATCAATCAAATATCTCAGAGATGTCAAGACATACTAAAAAATGGATTATTATCTTATTAGCCGAGATTTGAATATATTTAGGTTTGGTTGTTTAATTTTATTTTGTTTCTAGTTCTTTTCTGTCATGAGGATGAAAACCGATCAGCATATTTCTATATATGTGCCGAGGCAGGTCTTGGTGATGTTAAAACAACAAGGCCAACTTCTAAAGGGTACTGGAAGCTGCTTAGTAACGAACAAGTGCACATTCAAACGTCCGGTGACGGTGCTGCAACTGTCTGTCACGTTGGTAATGCAAGGACATGGAGGTATTACGGAAGGGACCTTAAGAGGCCGCTGAGGGCAGCGTCTGAGACGTGTTTTAAAATTAGGGAATACTACCTGAATCCAGAGCTAGAGCCTACAAATCCGATTGTGACGGGACTATATCTTACTTGTTTTTTCAAGAAATTGTGTGTTTGTGAATTCATAGATGAGGACTCAGAGTTGAGACTGAAACAGAAGGGTGAAATAGCCTCATCAGCGGTACGCGGGGGTGATCCGCTATTTATCTTGCCGGGATATCTGCCGATCGGCCCCAGACTAATACGTGCACTGTTAGATGCTCCGGAGCAGGGGGGAGATCCTCATGATACTTTGTTCATCGGTGCTCCTCCTCCCTCTCCTTCTCCATGGGATCAGGAGTGATGATGATTGACGACTGACTGTTTGTTCATTTTGCATTCTAGTTCCTCTATTATTTAGTTACTTTTTTTATTTTATTTTATATATTTTATTTTATTTTATGGATTTTAGTTTGGATATCCTCTACCAGTGTCCTTCACGTTTGATACCATCCATCAATTTTGTCCTTGACATCCTGAGATTTGGTTGACTGGGATTTGAGAATACTGTAATCTCAATTCCCCGCTGGCATGCATGTATGCATATATACAACCACCGCCAATCTTACTAGGTGGGACTGGCTGTATGAATAGAATTTTACGGCTTGATTTTCATGTACTGCATAATTGAGAATATAATACATACAATCCTTGTTCTTCAAGTTAAACTAAAAAAAGGACATAAAAAATATCCTTCCTAATAAAGGACTCTAATATTTACACAATATTTACATTCCTATTCTAAACAAACTCACGCAACACTCCTCCTCAAGTTGGAGCATAGATGTCACACATGCCCAACTTGACAAGTGAGTCACCAAAAACTCTACTACACACGGCATGAGTGAGGATATCCGCAGGCTGCTCTTCTGAGTTCACAAATGGTACTAGCACAATCTTCTTCTCGAGCTTTTCCTTAATGAAATGTCGATCAACCTCCACATGTTTCGTTCTGTCATGTTGTATCAGATTCTCTGCAATTTCTCGTGCCGACTTATTGTCACAATACAACTATATAGCCTCCTTTGGTTTGAAACCAAGACCCCAAAGGAACTTACGTAACCAAAGAACTTCACACAATCCATGCGCCATACCTCTGAGTTCGGCCTCCACAGAAGACCTAGACACCACATTTTGTTTCTTGCTTCTCCAAGTAACCAAATTTCCACCAACGAACGTAAAATATCCGGAAGTAGAATGCCTATCAGTCACATCACCTGCCCAATCAGCATCAGTGAACCCCTCAATTTTTAGATGACCCGAATTTCTATACAAGATTCTTTTCCTGGGACTGACTTTAAATACGCCAAGATACGCATAACATCAGCCATATGATCCACACTTGGTGAGTGCATAAATTGACTTACCACACTCACTGCATAGGCTATATCTGGACGGGTATGAGCTAAATAAATTAGTCTTCCTACCAGCCTCTGATATCTGCCTTTATCCACTGGTTCTTGATCCGGATAAATCCCTAAGTGATGTTTCTCCATAATAGGCGTATCCACAGGTTTACACCCAAGCATACCTGTTTTCTTTAACAAATCAAGAACATACTTCCTTTGAGACAAGAAAATACCTTTGGATGAACAAGCAGCCTCAACTCCTAGAAAATACTTTAAGTCACCTAAACTCTTCATCTCGAACTCGGCCACAAGGTTCTTCTCCAGTTTGACAATCTCATCTGAATCATCCCCTGTTATTATCATATCATCCACATAAATAATTAAAGCTGTTACTTTATTGTTCCTCCGTTTCACAAATACAGTATGATTAGAATGACTCTGATAATACCCATTCTTTCTCATGGTCTGAGTGAATCTTCCAAACCATGCACGAGGTGACTGCTTTAGCCCATAAAGAGACTTTCGCAATCGGCACACTCCCGTTTTTCCTCCATTATCATATCCTGGAGGAACATCCATATACACTTCCTCCTCCAAATGTCCAAGAAGAAACGCATTTTTTACATCAAACAGTTTCAATGGCCAATTTAAATTTGCAGCTAATGAGATAAGAACTCGTACCGTATTCATCTTAGCTACTAGAGAAAAGGTTTCCTGGTAATCAACACCATACGTTTGAGTATATCCTTTTGCTACCAACCGCGCCTTATACCTGTCGAGTGAACCGTCAGCTTTGTATTTAACTGTAAAAACCCATTGGCACCCAACTGGCTTATTCCTTTTGGCAACCCCACTACTTCCCATATATTATTTTTTAGCAGTGCCTTCATCTCTTCATCCATTGCTTCCACCCATTCTCGACTCTTTAAAGCTTCCTTTACCCGAGTTGACACTTGAATTGACTCCACATTGTTCACCCAAGCTTGACGTTCAGGTGAAAGGTTTTCACACGACATATAATTTACTATGGGATACTTTACTTTTCCTTCTGGAGAGAACTTGTCAGGAGGTACACCACGATTTTACCTTGGTGGCAGTTTATATGTACTTATAACATCATTAGTTACATGAGCATCACTAGTGCGTACCTCAGGGATATTCAGAGAAGACGTATTGGACGATGGCACGATCGAGCTAGAGAGAGGGGGAAGCTTCGGCACAAATCTCTTGGGTACTAGCTTTGGCAGATGCTTGTGGTGAGGCTAGCTCAGCCTCGGTAGCAGCTGGCTGAACACCACCTGCAGCACAGGGGCTCTCGGTACAAGTTTCCTCGGCGACAACAGTGGCTGCCCATTTATATCATCTTCGGGAGGAAGCCACCGAGACCCTGTTTCCTCCCTTGGCACGGTATTGTCATCTCCCCCTGAAAGATGCACGTCTTAGACATCCAACCACCCAAACACACCATCAAGATCACAAATAACACTCTCCCCCGTGAGATCGGAGGGTGAGAATACGGGAGTATAAAAATACTCAGATTCATAGAAAGTCACATCCATGGTGACATATATGTGGCGGGTTTTAGGGTGATAACATTTATAACCTTTCTGTTGGGATGCAAAGCCAAGAAAAACACACCGAAGAGCACAAGGATCCAATTTACTATGATGAATCTTATGGATATGAACGTAAGCAACACAACCAAACACTCGAGGAGTAAGAGTGTTGGTAGAGACAACCGAAACATGTTCTGTCAGAACTTGGAGTGGAGTATGGAATTCTACAACCCGAGATGGCATGCGATTGATGACATACACGACATACATAACGGCTTCCGGCCAAAAACTCTTAGGTACGGATGCGCCAATAAGCAATGCACGAGCAGTTTCCAAAATATGACGGTTTTTCCTTTCAGCCATCCCATTTTGTTGCGGGGTTTAAGGACAAGTGGTCTCATGGAGAATTCCTTGATCTCGGAAAAAAGAAGAAAGCTCAGAGTTAACATATTCACCCCCGTTATCAGAACGAAGAACCTTAATAACGGAGGAATATTGTGTAGCCACCATATGAGAGAAAGACCGAATAATCATACTAACATCACTTTTATGTTTCAACAGATAAACCCATGTCATACGAGTGCAACCATCAACAAATGTAATAAACCATTTAATTTTAATAGGGGAAGGCCCTCATACATCAGAGTGTACTAGCGCAAATGGAAAAGATGTTCTATTCATACTTGGAGGGAATGAAGCAAAATGACTTTTGGCTAAAATACATACTTCACATTTCAATTCTGAGTCTTCAATACCATTGAACAAATCAGGTAATATATGTTTCAAATAACCAAATGATGCATGCCCCAAACGACGATGCAATAATAATACCTTCTGTGGATTACTATTACGTGACGCACGAACCAAATTAACTATTCCAGGAACCACGCCATCCACATAATATAGCCCCTCTTTCTTAGTGCCACGCCCAATGATCTCTTTTGTCTGAATATCCTGAAGTAAGCAAAATGAAGGATACATTAATACAACACAATTCAATTGTTCAATGACTTGAGGTATAGACAATAAGTGATGAGACAATGACAGAACCAATAAACAATTATGTAAGGGAAGATAGGGTGTAAGAGACACCGTTCCAGCTCCAACAACAGCAACAGTAGAACCATTGGCAATTGCCACACACTTTCTATAACGATCTTTCATGGACTGAAACAAAGTTCTATCACACGTCATATGATCCGTGGCACCAAAATCTAAAATCCAACCTGTATTTGTCATTAAAATAACAATATACTGCACAACAGTCACTACACACTGCACAACACTGACAAAACAACAAGTACGACGCAATACAGATACACAACAAACCACGCAATTGCAGCCAACAGTTGCAGGCAACCACGCGGCACAACACTGCAGTTCCAGCAGTAGACACGCAAAACCTCAAGGTATAAAAAGGAAACCCTTACACGCTGCCCAAGGACAGCAAGCGGCAACAATCTTTTTTGTTCTTAATTGACAGCAGCAGCCACACTGATCTACAGACAGAAATAAGTAGCACAAACTACAGCCCATGGTACAAGAGAACAATTCACACGCTGTAAGCAGCAGCAAATCCCTTTTATTTTTTATTATTTTGGTTTTGGTCACAGATTTACATGCTGCAATCGTGCAGCAAGCAACATCAAATCTGCCTTTTTTATTACTATCAAGTCTGCAATCATACAACAAGCACCATCAATTCACACGGCACACTATACGTCATACTCACGCCTGTAGCTCTTACACGGGCAGAACAAACACACCAATACACGACACAATTGCAAAAGCACAGCACCACACACGATGGCAGCAAGATCACACTACTGCAAATCCAATATACACGGCCTGACCGATTTCTGCAACAAGCAGTGCAGGAACAAGTCGACCGAACACAGCAGCGGAAGAAAATATTGTTTTACAGTTTCTAGGGTTACGACAAACTTGGCTTTGATGCCAAATAGAATTTTACGGCTTGATTTTCATGTATTGCATAATTGGGAATATAATATAGAGGTGGCATTTTTCACCCGACCCGTTAACTTGACCCGTTAAAATTAGTATTCGGGTGGGTGATAAACAGGTCGGGTGGTTAACGGGTCAACCCGTTAATCACCCGTTAAATAATGGGTCATTTTGGGTGAACCCGCGAAATCCGTTAACCACCCATTAAGACCCGTTATTGAGGACTTTTGTGTAATTTCAACAGTCATAAAGAAAATCCTCAGGGTTCTCCAAAAAAAAAAGAAAAAGAAAACCCTCAGGTCCCTCATACTCTCTCTCTCGCATCCGCAGTCGCAACTCGCACGGTTTTGCTCTCTGAGACTGAGAGATCATCGCTCATCGCCGTCGCACAGCCTGTGCTCTTTCCCTTCCGACTCCACTACTCTCTCTCTGGTAAGCTCCGATTCCCTTCCACCTCTTCTTTCATTTCGATTACTTTTCGTTTCTGCAGATTAGATTCGTCTATTTTTTCTCAGTTTTTACTTGAGCTTGATTTTAGGTGGTCTCTTCAGAACAACTTCGAATTAATTCGGAGTTAGTTGATTTTTTTTTTGGGTTGTCTTTTGGATAATGGGTTTTGCTTTTTGTTCATGGGTTTTGTGTAAAATTTGTTCATTTGTATATTCTCCGAATAAAATTTCCATTTTTGGGTAATTTGGAGCTGTTAATTTACCCAAAAATTTGTTCATTTTTGGGACTCCAACTGGTTCCTGGCCATGGAGTCCCTCACAAAAGCTATGTGCTTGTTGCTAATGAGTTGGAGAAAAGTGCTGGGTTCAAACCTGGGGAGCTATGCATTTTTGTAATACACATCATCCATGGCGTTGAGTTGCAATCTCGACACAATATCTTGCAGCAGCATCAAAAATAAACTACAAGAGATGATTAACAGAATGATGAACAGAATAAGTTGAGTCTTTTCAACCAAAAACAAAGTAGATCCTACATAAAGAACATAACCAGTCCTTAAAGCTTTGTTTGGAATTTCAGTAGTTTAATCTCATATCTGTCTGTAAAATGCTTTTAAAGTAAACATATATTCCAGTCCATCCCGCCAATCCTGTGATGCAGCTCTAACAAGTAGGATCGTTAAGAGCAGGCTTACAGTCACATATTGAATCTGATCAAGCATTCTTTAAAAGTGTCTCATTGCTCTGCAATCAGAAGCTCTGTTTCTTTCCTTTTCGTTAAGGTTTTCAGAAGCAAATTTGCAATTTGGCTAATTCATAGAACACTAGATTCGCACAAAACATGTTGGAACAACGCCCCAGTTTATCTAATTGCGTTGATTTTTTTGGTTCTTCTAATTGTTCCCATATACAGCTAGGTAACATGTGATTCATATAGTTTTAGCACTGCTACTGAAAACTGAGTCTTCGGTTGTGGTCCTTAAATTCAGACTGACGTCTTCAATACTACGGAGAGTAGTATATATGATAATTTCTTGCACATCATTAAGGTTCACATTATTTGTTGCATTAGAATAAATTATACGGTGAACATGTGAAGGTTTATGGAAATAATGTACTGAAACAGTGCTCCAGTAGTATTAATCTTGATTAAGCATGGTATGTATTTTAACTTGTTATTTTAAAGATATTTTTCTGCGTAATCTGCATGTAATACTAGCTGAGACGCATCCAAACTTCTTCAATATGTCCTTGCCTACTTTTGCATATTTTCTTTCAAGTTGTAGAATCCAATATGACTTTACCTGCTGACTTATGCCATTTTCCTCAATATGACTTTACCTTCAGCCCGTGGATCGTGGAATTGTCTACCTTTCTCATTATTCACCATTTCATAATGTTGAGCACGCATTTCTCTGTCATCTGAGGATGCAATGCAAGGTTGGCAAAAAAGCAGCAGAGGATGCAATGCAAGAAGAAGAAAGAGAGCTACTGTAGTGAGACATTGGTTGAGATCTGAGAAAGAGAATTATTGTGTTTTACTTATATTCATGTTAAGATTCGGAGACGCATGTAATTGATAGAAAGTCGAATTCTACTATGTAAAACGGGGTTGTAATTGATTTGGATGAAATGTGTAAACAAAAAAACCAAAAAAAAAAAAAAATGTAACGGGTGAAATGGGTGGCCCGTTAAGATTAGCTTAACGGGTTGGGTTCGGATGACCCGTTAGCTTAACGGGTTGGGTTCGGATGACCCGTTAAATTAATGGGTCGGGTTGAACCCGACCCAAACCCGATCCGTTTACAGGCCTAATATAATACATACAATCCTTGTTCTCCAAGGTAAACTAAAAAAAGGACATAAAAATATCCTTCCTAATAAAGGACTCTAAAATTTACACAATATTTACATTCCTATTCTAAACCAACTCACGCAACAATATGAACCTTGCCATTGTGCTCAGTTTTGTGTCATGTCTTTTCTTAAAGTCTCTTTCGAAGTCTTCTTAGGTCTTTGTCTATCCTATTGAGCCTCTCTCTCTCTCTCTCTCGTAATAACATATTCTAAACGGAGCATCTGTAGGTCTTCGATTTACATGTTCCCAACGACGTATTCTCATCTTCACTAAGCTCATTTTTTGCACGTGTATGCATGTATACAATGAATATATATGTGCGTGCGTGCGCCCGCATTACGACATACTGAGATTCTCTTTTATCCTTTGATGCGCAGGAGAGCAAAAGCTCTACTACATATGGTGAATGGAAGAAGTCCAAATTGTACTTATTAGATGGAATAGAAGCCAATTAAAGAAAGCTGATCAAAGAGGGAGCCTGGTTTTCTTTCACACAATCGTCTCATCACAACACAAAAATGAAAACTAAAAAGCTAAAAGCGAAATTGTTATCAAACCGGCCTAATATTGTCATTCCACAAAGATAGCAATCCAGGACTCCCCCTTTTCTCCAAACCGATTGAGGAGATCTACAATACTAGTACTTCCATAAGCACAATGCCATTTACTCCTCATTTAAAAGAAAATAAAAAAAAATCAAAGAACAATGCCAGCAGTTGATTACAAAATTGTTTCAGGATGTACCATTTTGATCTGCAAAACATATCACTTACCTCCAAACTTGGGAAACCAAAAAAAAAAAAAAAAAAAAAGCCGAGTGAAGGAAGGATATCCAAAGTTGCTCAGCTCCATCGTATGTTTCTATAGTTACAAGTCGACATAAGTCACAGCTGGAAGAACTGCTGGAGATCAAGAAGCACCTGTGGTTCCATTAGTGGTTTTGCTGATCACCCCCTTCCCAAAATACTCGGCGATCACAGAAAAACCGTCCTTTGAACTTTTAACTTGCTGGAAGAACCGATCCTGATCTTTGGAGTTCTGCTCTAGACTTCTTTTTGTTTCGAGAACAGATTTGTATTCAGGAGCACACACAGGGCATTCCTTCTCATTATCGCCGAGACAACGCTGATGGAACGAGTGGATACACATAAAATGTACAGCCGGGAGATCGAGGGTGAAAGTGCATGCAGTGCACTTGCTGAGCTGAAAGATTCTGGCATTTGTCCTAAGATCCTGAATTTCGTTTCTCATTGCCGATGTGGTTTCCTGAACAATTAAAGGCTTCATTAGTAACCTCTATCAGACACACACCACAACACAATAATTTGAATTGAAACCTAAAAGGGCATGCTGTGTATTTTGGTTCTGCAAATTTTATTTATCGACAATACACAACCCACACACAAAGTTATCATGAAGAGCACCATCATGCCTGGCCTATATCGTTTATTTTATCTGAATGTTTCTTTCATGACAAAGACTCAGCTTAACCTACTGGGGTAGCGTCCATATCAAATCCTACCAGTTGAGATATTCCGTTGAACGTCTTATATCAAATTAGCATATTTCAGTTCAATGTAAACCCTATCCAAGGCCCCTGAAGAACTTATTATCGCTATATTTGTGATGCAACTGTCATATCTATATAAAATACTACAGCATTTTTTTCGTTCTTTCTGTGCAGTTTCAGACCTAACTAGAATCCCATGCAACCATATTTGATACATTACTTTGACAAGATTACATTCGTCTCATTACAAAAGTTTCCAGGAATGCATAAATAAGAAACATAAAATGTTAACCAACTTATACTGGAGGCAGGTGAAATGAACAAAGAGATACAATAAATAAATTCACAATGACAGCTGCAGTAAGGACTAACCTGATACTTCTCAATTGCTCGACGGTCCTCTTCAATCAATTTTGATTCTTGTTCAAGCTTTCTAGCAATGTAATCCTTAATGACAGATAGTGTGAGACATGGATTTCTGGATAGTGTTTGAAGAACAATGATAGGAGGCAATATGTCATCCCTTTCTATATATGTCAAAACTTCCTTCACTTCTTTGGAGCAATCTTCTCCAAGTTCACCAAAATATTTTAGCAGATCTGCCCAAAGAGTTGGGTCCCCACCCTTACCTGAATCCCCTAGTCGTTTGCAGCATGCAATCAAACCCTCATGGTCATGAGCTTGCATGTAGCAAGCAATCACCTCCTTATAGAGTTTCAATTTTTCATAGAGATATAGAAGGCCTTCCTTAAATGCATTCATTTCACAAAGAATTATGGCAAGGTCAACATCATAAAGCGGATGTTCCAGGTCAGATGGCCATGCGCTCTTAAGAAGTCGTAGCCCTTTCTCTTGCTTTTCCAAACGGTCCTTTTCCTTGTTTGAATCTTTGGTATCAGCAAACAATTTCCCATTCAATTGGCTTCTTGACGTTGCAGCTGCACCTGATCTAGCCCTGAGATTCAGATCTTCGCCATTGCTAGCTTGTGATAATGATGGGAAGCTCAAGTCATTGGACAAGTACAACTCCAAGAGTGTGTTATGGATTTCTACTTGAGCAGGAGAGTCCTTGACCTTGTTGGTATATTTTTCAAGAAAATCCATAAGCCAGGGAAGATGATGGATGAAGATGTTGAGAAA
The DNA here is from genome assembly GCA_036320875.1 of Cotoneaster glaucophyllus. Lineage (NCBI taxonomy): Eukaryota > Viridiplantae > Streptophyta > Magnoliopsida > Rosales > Rosaceae > Cotoneaster > Cotoneaster glaucophyllus. The sequence continues at coordinate 7,506,906 of CM070068.1, forward strand.
ATCAACTGGAGATGGCAGCATTGTCAAGTACGCACCATTAGCAGCTCCTCTCTTGGATGATTCGCCATCCTCAGTGCACAGCCTCAAGAGTATCTCAATTGTTTCCACAGGCTTGTGCTCTATAAGAATCTTACCATACTCTTCCACTGTTGCTCCAGCTTGGCTTGGTTCAAGGCTTGAAATATATTGCAAGGCTTCCTCATATCGGCCAAGATCTTCAAGTAAGATCTTTAAATACCATTCGTGCTTCCCAGCCTTTTTAGCAACATACATTGCATGCTCATGGTAATTGGTAGCACGGCAGACTCTTATTGCAGTCTCCACATCAAATTTATGTTCCCCAATACCATCCTCACTTTTAATGAACACATTTAGCTTGTCAACATCTTTCAATTTGGTGTAGCAATTCAGTAGAAGAGTGGTATGATCTTTGGAAGCAAGCCCCTTCTCATGCAATTTTTCCAAGTAATTTGTCAGGTTGTAGATTCGTTGTGCATCTAGAAACTTCTGTATCACATAAGAAGGCTCAAGGTGACCAATGGTATGGATATACTGGGCCATTGCCTCATCATAATCTTGCTTGCTATATAGATGATCTCCATACTTCCTCAGGACTTCTGCAGTTGCGGCAGCATCCGCTTGCTGACTTTGAACAAGGTTGATGGCAACAGTGTAAAGATTCTTCTTAAAGAGCATATCTAACTTGCTCTCCATATCCTTCTCCCCAATGCACAAAGCTGACTTGTCAGCCATGATAAGTATTATGTTACCCCATTCACAAAGCATGTGAGAAACCTCTTTAACCGCTAGGCTGTGAGCAATTAAACGGTTCTTCAGGTCATAAATGTTGAAAGTGTTGCTGCTATTTCTTTGATCAGCAATAACACAAAGAAGGTATCCACGAAACCACCCTAAAAATTTCTTTTCTCCTTCAAAAGCCCAACATGGTCCACGCCCATCAACTTCATAAAAGTAAACCGCCTCAGGTCGACCAATTATCAACTCCTGTCAAAGTAAAGAAATAAGATGCTAAGGCATACATAAACATACACCAACGGAAAAAAGAGGTAGAATTGAATACCGAGCGATCACTCATTGCAACACTGTTCACATTACTTCCAATCTGATCTAGGGTCTGCCTCCTTGTGTTTGAGGGTTGATTCTGCAAGATGAACAAGCTCACAGAAGACGGAGTCACAGCAAACAACTGAAGCGCTTGACCGTCCACTCTGAACCCCAGTCCCGTAACTGAGGACTGGCTCTTGTCAGAAAGGTTTTCCACCTGAAGCTTGAACCGGGTGATTCGCTCTCGTGCAATATCACCTTTAATGCAGTAAATCGAGCCATTATCTAATCCAATAGCAATAAGCAATATCGGAGGTGCTTCCTCTAGTACTAAAAACGATGTAATCTGCAGTAATAAACAACGACTTGATTCAAAACCCTATCGTTTCTATCGAAAATGGGGGTTCACAAATTCAATCATTTGGCAAAGACACTACCTTTGCTTCAGGAAATTGGTTAGTGAATATCCTCAAGATTCCAATGCAATCAGGGCTCGTTGTGCTTGAGCTCGAGCCCTCGGACTGCATCCTATCCAGGTCGAAAACCTTGAGGCACATTGCCGATTGCTGCGGAGTAATTTGTTCATCTTCTCCAATTGTCACCAAATAGTTGCGTTGCTGATTTGACAATAACAGGAGCAAAATTAACACATTTTTCACCTCCTAATCACTCACTAAACAAATTAAAAACTAATCCCAATATCAAAACATCAAAGCTCAAATTTCTTTTTTCTTTTTCCGTTTATCACTTTTTCCCGAGAAACAAACAGAAAATGACCAAATCAATACAAAATGTTGCGAGAGGAGGCTGACCTTGAGCTGCTGAAGGAAGAGCGCGGAGGAGGAGTGAGCTTGGAATCCGTAGCCGAAGTTGAGGCCGCGGTCGAGGAAGCTGACTGTGCCGTCGTCGCAGCCGATCACCACCTTCCCTCTGCCGCTCGAGCAACACTCGATCTTCCCTTCCACTTCCTCAGGAATCGCGCACTTTCCCGCCAATTTCTCCTCGAAGAACTCGAATTTCCTCCACTGGTACATTGCGAGAAGCTCTTTTCGGTTTTTTCAGCAAATTTGACGAGCTCGCCGGATCGGGCGGCTCTGCTTTCACGAGCTGAGATCGGCGGCCAAACGCCGAATACTTGGCGCCAAAAACTCAGAAAGACAATACCTTTCTATCTCTTCTCTCTCTCTTTCTCTCTCTCTAACTCTGAAATTCGTCTTCCTCGTTCTCTCTGGAAAACGGGTCGGGTTCCACGGCCGTCCCAGAAGAATGATTACTGCCAAAACGGTAGTTTGGATCAGCAAGAAAGCCTCGAAACGACGCCGTATGTGTAAAGGCGTCTTATTGGGCAATTGAAGCCCAGTTTCCTTCAGTCGGCTGAGAAGTGAGGCCCATAATAAAATCGAGTTTAAAGTGACTTTCGCACGTCAATTTTCTCTCGCGGTATATAATTGACTTTATTTATAATTTTGGAATAAAATAATTAATTAAAAATTATAGAACAAAAATAAATAGTAGGGAAATTTTTTGAAATATCATATGAACTTGTACGCATTCTTCAACTTTTCATATAAACTAAAATTTTATGCAATTTGTCATTCTAACTTTTTGAAATTATTAATTTGTCATCTCTCCAGTGGCGGAGCTAGGATTTCTTGTAAGGAGGGGCCTCACACAAGTATAGAAGAAGAAAAAATGAATAGTGATTATAAAATTACAAATGCAAAACATCATAATATATATCCAAATAATTAAATAGTCAAAATTAACATATCCATAGATAACATGAATTTCATATTTTGAGACCGTTGCGCATGATGTCATCTATACTATTGAAAGAATTATTAAACTCAATGGAGATAATTACTAAAAATTTGCAAACCCTAAAACTCAAAGTAAGAGGTAGGATAGAATAGAAACAAATGTTTTATAGAGGATAATAGAGTTTTACAAACCTTATTGTTCTTTATTCAATAAATTTGGGATTTGGAATGGTTAAATATATGAAATTCAAGAAGAATAGGGAAATATCTCTGGCAGTGCCTAAGTGAAAGACAATTTTTGTCAATTAAAAGTGAATGATGAGTTGAATTTGGATGTTATTGATTTGTGATTAATGACTATTCGAAATATTATACTTAATTTGGGGATGGAATTTGGTGGATTAAAAATAGATAATGATCGGATTTGTTTCACGTGTTGAGAAGGGTTGCAAAGCAAGGTGTAATACTAACCTTATTTTTACAAGTGAGGGTAGGCCTAGGACTACTCTAGTCCTAATATGCCTCCGCCAGTGCATCTCTCCCTAATTCTGTTAAGTTTTCTTTTCAATATAAGTCATGCGTCTCGCACATGACTTGTGTTTAGGGTTATTACGGTCGTTCTAATACCTTCCTTCCATTCGATAAAAAACTGTAGGGTTTTCAGGTAATGGAACAATATTTTTGATATGATAGCAATGAAATGATCATGCCATGCATTGTCTTCTGGTTATTCCAAATATGTAATGATACACAAGTGGGAGTTTGCATTTTAACATGTCAAGAAGACATAATTTCATACGACTCTATAAATGAGAAACAGGCTGATGTTTTGTGGTAAGGGTGCAAGCATCTAATGGAAAAGCTTATCTCTTCTCCCGGCAGGGGGGGAGGTGTTTTGGGGGATAGGGTTTGTGATTTGGGGCCTAGGGTTTGTGCTCCTTTGGCCTCTCTTGATATCCAATGAATTAATCCCACTCCTTACTGATTCTAGTTCTTGTAGAGTCATTATTAGTCTATCTCGACGTTGGAAACAATTATGGGAAAGCTTTGGAAGAGAAGTTGAACAAGGCAACGCTGAGATTTTATGGAAAGGAATTTTTTTACAGCAACGCAACCCAATGTTCGAACCCTGCATGCATATAATCATTAGTGCTTCATCCAATCTCGCGAATTGGAGAAATGGCGAAAACGTGGGTCACGAGAAACAAATGCGGGTATGGCAAATTTATGTGATATACGTAAGCGATTATTATTGTTTGCAAGTTTGGTTAATAGAAAATAGGATTAAGCTTAATTACGATCCCTGTATGAAATGTCAGCGTTTTGACGTCCTTAATTGGTTATTGAGTCTTGTTGCTGAGTGGCTACCTTTTAGCGTAGGGGAAGGGTTTGCCTTCATTACGCTAAGTGTTGTTCCTACAGTCATAGTGTTGATTGTGTTGCTACGTCATTTGAGCTTCCTGGGATACATTTTCTGTCTGCTGATGAAGCTTAATCGACGTCTCCACTTACTTTTTTCTTGCATATGTGCGCTTAGGTTTCCCAAACGTTTTACGTGTCTTGAGCTTCGCCTAGTTTCTAGGTTGTCTTTTAGACTTAGGCTATCATTTACATCTGAGCGGAGCTTGGCTTTAAATTGTTCCTGCTTCGTCAAAACCCCCACTTCAGCTTCTGCATCTTTTCATTTCAGTCCATCATAGTTTACACCCATGGCTCAACTCCTTACTTCTTCTTCAAAGTCCCCAGGAACTTTCCCAACCCTAGAGTTTCATGGATTAATCCATTTCCAAGGCCCCAACCTGGACAACAACCCATTGTTGTCGAGAGACCTAGAAGTGTTGTCACCCTTGAGAGAGGTTTCACTAGAGTGTCCTCGTGCTTGTACTCCACTGCAAATGTTAAACATACGAAGTGTCGCTGTTTGGTTGGGAGGATGAATGGACAAGCGGTTGATGCGAAACTCATCAAGGAAAAGCTAGCCATAAGCTGAAAAGGTCTAATCCAAGGTAGCTTCTTCATTGACCATTTTGGAAGGAACTGTATATGATTGAGTTTACAATGAAGAATATATTGCTGTGGTGTTGGAGGGAAGACCTTGGTATGTTAAAGGGCAAATTTTTCATATCGAAAAATGGACCCCTGATTTCTGTGACCTAGACGAGATCCATACCATTAGAGTTTGGGTTAGGGTTCCGAGGCTGGCCATCCAATTTCGTGAAGCAGATATTATGGAAAACCTTGATGAAGTGATTGGGAGGTGATTAAAGTAGATGAAGTTACGTTGCATGGTCTAAATGGATTGTTTGTACGTGTGCTAATGGAGGTAGATATCAGGTGTCCTCTCCCGAGGGTTCTCGTGCTAAATGACAGGGACAATGATCCTATTTATGTTAGCTATGATAAACTCTTTGAAGTGTGCTTCTACTGCAGCATAATGAGATTGGAGTCTCATAGGTGTCCTCGGGGTTTGAAAGACACTAGGCTTTATTTCCTCATCGATAGGCTTTTTGAAGAGGAACCTAGAGTGTTTCTTGCTAATGTCTGGGAGGTGGTAGCTAGGAATGATGAGGTTCAAGAGGATGTCATGATCTGTTTCCCCCAAGCTGCACTGTTTGAGGATGACCCATCGGATCCAGTTCAAGGGTCTGCTGGAGGGGGTGAGCCTGATCCGAAGGGTTGGACACAAGTGCCTATCAAGAAGAGAAGTAGTGTCACTAAAGGAAGATGTGGTAGGTTTTCAAGGGACAATCAGACATTTAAAGAAGTTGCTTGTGGAGTTGGCCGAGAGAGAGATGCCAAGGGTTATCATGGTCATAACTGGGAAGTGATTGCAGATCTAGATGAAGACCAACTTGGGGTAAGTCATCCTTTTGATAACTCTTGGCAAATTAATTAATATTGTGCTATTCATGAGATGTTTAGTCGAGAGGATAGACTTGCTGATGAGGAAGACAACCTTTGGGTTGATAGTCTATTCCTTGACTCTCATTTTAGGTCTGGCTAGCAACTAATGAGTTAGATAATGATTTAGATGGTAATTTAATTGATAATAATGTTATGCTAATTGAAGCGGTGGGAAATATGTCTGGACCCTCGAAAGTGGCTGAGGAGAAGAGTACACAAGCTAAGGGAAAAGGCAAGGATGTGGTAAGGCCTACTATGGGGTTGCTAAGTCCAAGGAAGAGGCTGAGAGATGAGAGTAACAAGTTAGCTGAGGCCATTTGGAACCTTGAAGACATTGACTGATGGAATGGGTCTTCTAAAATTGCAGAAGTCTTGGTAGACCAGGATTTAAAAGTCAGTTTAAGCATCTTAGTAAGATAAATAAGTCAGATTTATTCTGTTTAGTAGAACCTAGGCAGAATTTGTCTAAGTTTGGCTTGAACTTTTTTGAACAGTTTTTTGATATGAATTTTGCTTCCCCAATGGTGGGGTAAGCTGGTGGTGTTTATCTGTTTTGGAATTCCTCTGCAATCCAATTAAATGTTCTTTTTGCTTCTCATAGATTTGTCCATTGCCATGTTACTAACCAGAAAACTAATTTATCCTGGTTTACTACCTTTGTTTATGCTTTTCCTCAAAAGAAAAATCAGAAAAATGATTAGGATAACATTCTAGTCCATAATCTTGGTAATAATCCTTGGAGTTTAATTGGAGATTTTAATGCTATTACAAGCTTGAGTGAAAAAGTGGGTGGACAAAAACACGTTTCTAACTATGTAATACAATCTGTAGAGTTCCTTAACACTGGGGGTTTAACCACCGTTCCTGCCACTGGAATCCCTTACACTTGGACCAATGGCCATAAGGATTATTCTTTAATCTTTGAAAAACTTGATAGAGTAGTTGTAAATGCTCAATGGCTGAATTTATTCTCTGATGCTAGGGTTCACAATTTCCCAATTTTTGGCTCCGACCACTGTCCCATTAAGTTATCTTTCCAAACTAATGTAGTGCAATACCAAAATAAGTTTCTATTTGAAGTTGTTTGGCTTAATCACCCTGGGTTTATGAATATTGTTAAGGAAACTTGGGTCTGTAATTTTAGTCGGAACCCAAATGACTGGTATAGAATGTGTGCTAACACATTTAAGCAAAAAGTTAAAATAGGGAGTAAAGGGAACTTTGGAAATATTTTTAATCAAATTAAGGACTCTCACAAGGAACTTCAACATATTCAAGATCTTTGCATGAATCATCCAGATAATATGAGTTACATTGATAAAGAACAACAACGAAAGGATAAATTACTAAAGCTATACAGTGATGAGGAAGTTCTTTGGGCTCAAAGAGCCAAGGAAAATTGGCTCCAACTTGGGGATTAAAACACCAAATATTTCCACACTAAGGCCACCATAAGAAAGAAATGAAATGAAATTTGCAAAGTTAAAGATGATCATGGCATTTGGTGGGAAAAGGGTAAAGGGATGGAGGAGGTTTTCATCCAAAAATTTAAATAGAGATTTTCTTCAGCTAACCAAATAAATGAAAGTAATTTAGAGGAGTTTCTCAATGTTATCCAGCCATCAGTTACAAATGATCAGAATATGGCCCTAATGTTACCTGTGACAGAGTAGGAAATTCTTGAAGCAGTCAATAATATTGGTGGCCTTAAAGCCCCTGGGCCCGATGGTCTTCATGCTATTTTCTTCCAAAAGTGTTGGAATACTGTGAAAAATTATGTTATTAACTTGGTTAAAGATTTTTTTGATAATGGTTTTAGCTTAAGGCTAATTAACCATACTAATATTGCATTTATCCCCAAGGTAGATCACCCAGATTTAGTTGATAATTTTAGGTCGATTAGCCTTTGTAATGTGGCCGACAAAGTAATCACAAAAATTATAGTCAACAGGCTGAAACCTATTCTTAAACAGCTCATTTCTCATAATAAAGGTGTTTTTGCTCCTGGTAGGTCTATACATGACAATATCGTTGTTGCGCATGAACTCTTTTGCAGCTTCAAGAATAAGAAAGGCAGATTGGATCAGATGGCTGTTAAGCTTGATCTTGAAAAGGCTTATGATTGTTTAGATTAGAACTACATCAAAATGACTCTTGGAAAATTTGGTTTCAACCAGGACTGGATCAATACAATTATGGAATGTATCTCTTCTTGCTCTTTCTCTATTTTGATTAATGGGATGCCTCGAGGTTATTTTTATCCAACTAGAGGTATTAGGCAAGGTGATCCTCTCTCACCGTACATTTTTATCATTTGTATGAAGCCTCTAATAAGACATTTTAATAAGTTAGCTAATACCCGAGTAATCATATTGGCATTCTATCCTCCCCTTTTGGTTACAAAATTGCTAACTTAATGTTTACTGATGACCGTCTCATATTTAGCAGAGCCTCTTTGAAAACAGCTCAAAAGATGACGACCCTGCTGTCTCAGTTTTCTGAGGTCTCACGTCAGAAAATTAACTTTCATAAATCCTCGCTTTATTTCTCTAATAATACCCCTGCTAATATAAGAAATGATATAGTCAACATTCTTCAAATTCAACACAAAATTACAATTGGAAAATATCTTGGTAATCACAATATTATATGCTGGAAGAACCCGGTTAACGCGAAAGAACTCATTCTTAGAATTCAAAATAAACTTGCGGGCTAGAAAGCCAACTCTTTGTCTAGAGCTGGTAAACTTATCCTTATCAAGTCTAGCCTTGCTGGTATGCTTAATCACATCATGCTTTGCCTTAAATGCCCTTCGAAGATTTCTCAAACCATAAATAGGGAGAATATGAAATTTCTTTGGAATAAGAAGTCTTACTTTTCTCATATGGCCTGGGATGATGTTTGCACCCCTTTGTCTGAAAGTGGCCTCGGTATTAAAAAAGCTGAAAAATTCAATCTTGCTTTTTTAGCTAAGCTTTTATGGAAAATTATTAATGATAATGACAGCTGGTGGGTAAAGATTATAAAAGCGAAATATTTAAGACATGAATCTATTTGGAATATGAATTGCAAGCAAAATCATTCAGCAGCTTGGAAGGGTATTCTAGTAGCAAGACATATTGTGAAGATGGGAATGAGATGGACTGTGGGAAATGGTTAAAACATTGCGTTTTGGTCCCATAATTGGGTTTTTCCTTTCCCCTTATCCAATAGCATTGTCATTCAATCATAGCATCTTATTAACTGGAACCTTAAAGTTAGCAATGTGATGCTGGATAAAAATTGGAATGTTTATCTCCTTAACCAACTCTTACCAATGGATGTTGTTGATAAAATTTTAGCTCTTCCTATCCCGATCAATGATGTTCAAGATAAGCTTATTTGGGGCCCTAACTCTAATGGGGAGTTCTCAGTTAAATCAGCTCATATCACATGTTTAAGAGACTCCTTAACAGAATTTGGAAACTAAATATTCCTCACAAAGTTAAAGTTTTTTGGTTGGTTGTTGGTGAGAAATAAGCTAACTACTAATGTTAAATTAAATAAATTCAACAATAACAATTCTGTCTTATGTCCCTTATGTAATAATGCCGAGGAGGACCTTGGTCATAGATTTAAATCTTGTCCGTTTGCTCAGGAGTTGTGGAAGATTGATAATAAGCTGCCTGCTATTTCCCTTGCTCCAAGTTTAAATGACTGGCTTAACAGCCTTGATTATATAGACAAAGACGACCTATCTGATCTGAGTAAGGTCCTTTTTATTTGGTGGCAAATGTGGAATGATAGGAATGATTTTGTGTTTAATCAGATAAAGCCAAACCTAATTTGCAGTTTCAAGGCTGTGACCGCTCTAGCTAAAAATTTCTTACTAGCTAATTCCAAAGTGAGAGTGGCAGGCCAGTAGAATCAGTAGAATACCAGTAGAATCAGATGGCATCTCTCGGATTCTGATTACCATAAAATAAATTTTGATGGCTCTGTGGTAGGTACTTCTGCTGTAGCAGGTTTTGTCATTAGAAACCATTGAGGTCAACCTTGCTTGGCGGGTTCGAGAAATCTGGGTCAGACCACAATTACAGTTGCAGAGGCTTTGGCTGCTAGGGATGCTCTCTCGGTGGCCACATCGCGGGGTTTAAAGAAGGTCAAGATTGAAGGGGATTCAAAGATTGTCATTGAGGCAGTCATGGGAAAATGTAGTATTCCTTGGCGTATCCGTGCTATTGTTGAAGATATCAAATAGTTGGCCTCTTCTTTTGACTCTATTACTTGGAAATATATTTTAAGGGAAGCTAATTTTGTAGTTGATGCCATCACTTCGTGTGGGCATCGTTTAGATAACTTCCATGTTTGGATTGGTTGTGCGCCTCTGGCAACTACTAATGCCTTGTTGTTTAACTCTAAGGGCACGTTTGTTTGACAGGATTAAGAGGGACAGGATTGGACTAGACTATAGTCCAGTGTTTGGTGTGCACCGGGATTAGCTTTAATGAGCTTAGCCCGGATTTGCTCGGATTAAAGGGCTCCTTAGCCGGTCTTCACGAGGATCCCCAAATTTGGGCGGACTCGTAATCCAGAGAAAACACGAGAGATTTCTGCGTCTTCCCTCATCGTCCTCATCTCTGCGTCTCCTTCCCGTGCTCCCTCTCTCCCTCTCTAGCCATGGCTTCTGCAACTGCCGCTCTCCTGAAGCCACTGTCAATCTCCGAAACCTGCCTCGCCGCCGTGCCACCCGCCCGCTTCGCGCAAAAAAACCAATACCCAGTTCTCTCCTTCCTCTCAAAACCCACCAAGCTCGCACAAATCTCCTGCTCCTTCACTCCATCTCTCTCCTCGTTTCTCTCTCTAAAGCACAAGTCTTTGCCTCTCCTCCGCGTGGCTCAGACCTCCGACTGGGCTCAGGAGGAAGAAGTAAAGGAAGAGGCCGAAAGTGCAGAGGAGGAGGGAGCAGAGGAGAGCTCCGGCGACGGAGTTTTGGCGGTCGGCGAAGAGGAATACTATCCCGAGCCGCCGGAGGAGGCCAAGCTCTATGTGGGTAATTTGCCTTATGATGTTGACAGTGAAAAACTTGCTAATCTTTTCAATGATGCCGGAGTTGTTGAGATTGCTGAGGTAAATTTCGTGTCTTTTTTTCGCTCTCTGTGCGATTTCGCAGTTGAAATTTCGGCATTAGAGTTACTGTTTTCTTGTGTTGCAATGACCAGGTGATTTACAATAGGGAAACTGATCAGAGCAGAGGATTTGGGTTTGTGACTATGAGCACTGTTGAAGAAGCTGAGAAGGTTGTGGAGTTGTTCCACCGTTACGTAAGTTGCAAATCTTTGTTTCGGTTTTGTGTATCGAAAAAGGAACTTTATCATGTTCAAAATGCTCAATTTAGAGAGTAGAAATGTAGCTAAAGCATGTGTGTTAATATATTTGGTTCTGATTACAAAGTTGTATTAGATTGATTCAATCCCGGTAATGTGTGTGTGTGTGTGTAATGTGTAATGTGTGTGTGTGTACTGTGTGTGTGTGTGTAATGTGTGTGTGTGTGTGTAATGTGTAATCTCTGTGTGTGTGTAATGTGTGTGAGTGTGAGTGTGAGTGTGAGTGTGTGTGTGAGTGTGTTCTGCACTCTGTCAGTGTGTGAGTGTGTGTGTGTGAGTGTATTCTGCACTCTGTCCGTGTGTGAGTGTGTGTGTGTGAGTGTGTTTGTGTTTGTGTGTGTGTAATGTGTGTGAGTGTGAGTGTGTGTGTGAGTGTTTTCTACACTCTGTCCGTGAGTGAGTGTGTGTGTGTGAGTGTGTGTGTTTGTGTGTGTGTGTGTGTGTGTGTGTGTGTGTGTGTGTGTACTGTGTGTGTGTGTAATGTGTGTGTGTAATGTGTGAGTGTGAGTGTGAGTGTGAGTGTGAGTGTGTGTGTGTGTGTGTGTTTGTGTTTGTGTTTGTGTTTGTGTGTGTGTCCGTGTGTGTGTGTGTGTGTAATATGTGTTTGTGTGTGTGTGTGTGTGTGTGAGTGTGTTTGTGTAATGTGTGTGTAATGTGTGTGTGTAATGTGTGAGTGTGAGTGTGAGTGTGAGTGTGTGTGTAATGTGTGTGTGTGTGTACTGTGTGTGTGTTTGTGTTTGTGTTTGTGTTTGTGTGTGAGTGTGTGTGTGTGAGTGTATGAGTGTGTGGTATTCTGCACTCTGTCCGTGTGTGTGTGTGTGTACTTGGTTTATAACCATGATATTACAATGTGAATGTTTTGTACCGTGTGGGGTTGATGCTGAATTGCAATATTCTGTGGTTGTTGGTTGCAGAGAAGAGGAGCATAAACGGAAGGCTAAGGCTAATGTGTATCTCATCAAAACCACAAAATGTAGGAGTGTTCAGGGCAATCAAACCGCAACTCAAGAAAGTGTTCGTCCAAAGGCTTTTAAGCGACAAAGCAAGCGGATGAGTATTTTGGCTAATGTTAAGATGGATGTATTTTATTAAGATGGATGTATTTTATTAATGTTAACATGGCTAATGTTAATATGGACGTATTTTATTAATCGTACAATCTTATGTTATGGCTTATAACTTAGCTTTGCACTATAAAGTATTTTGGCTAATGTTAACTAGGATTTTGTAAGTTATGGAGATCTATTTTGGCTAATGTTAACTAATGTTAAATAGGATTTTGTAAATTATGGAGATCTTCTTATGTACTTGTATTTGTTGAAGTTGCATGTATTGGGCACTATTCTTTTTCTTCTTTTGGGTGATAGAGTTTAAACCAAGCTACATTTGCAAATTAAACTCAACTATTTATAAATAGTATGTCCCAACTATAGTATGTCCCAACTCTATTACTAGGTAATAGAAACAAAACAATTGTCCTCTTTTTTTAAGATTCATAATATACATGGCAAAAATATGCTCCAATTAACCCATATCATGAGATTTGTAGCATTACTCTATTACACAATGGCAAAAATTTGTAGTCCTAGTCTAAGCAAACACAAATCTGGTGAACAGTACTGTTTTTCTTATCCTGCTTCTTAGTCCGACACTGCACCAAACGCTTCACTAAGTTAGTCCAGCTTAGTTCAGTCTAAGCCAGTCCAGCTTAGTCCCTGCAGCTAGTCCAGTCCGAGACAGTCCGGCGCAACAAACGCACCCTAAGGGCTTTGGGTGTTCCCGAGGTTTTTCCCTCTCTTAATGTTACTTTGCTTCTAAAAAAAAAAGTGAAAAACTTGTAAAAAATGTTAAAATGACCTAAATAACCCTAAAGACAAGTTTGTATTAGATGAAAAACTTAACGAAGATAGGGTGAGATGATAAATTAATGATTTTGTAAAGTTAGTATGACAAATTGCTTAAAATATTAATTTATATGATAAGTTGAAAAATATAAACAAGTTTGTGGAGCCAAAAATAATCACTAGGCGACAAGTAGATTTTTGGACAAAAGAGGACAAAAATATCCTTGAGGTACAACGAGATTCCTACGTGCGAGCAGCGGGCAATCAACTTTCAACCAAGTCAAAAGTGCCCAAGGTAACAATTCAAAACCTATCTCATCAAATTCCTTCTACAAGGTAACTCCCAAAACCTATTTCATTCCATATATCTTTTACCTCACTTTCCCTTCTTTTAGCTAATCAATTAGCTATTTATTTTATTCATTCCATAACCTCCAAAACATTCCTTCTAAAAAAGTGTTAATTGGCTAACTAATGGATTAATTAGTAATTAATCCATTAATTGCCAAATAAATCACCCATTAAACCACAAAATACACCCAAAAAACATCCCAAAGGACGGCCACCTTTTCTCTAAAGGGGACCGGCCATACTCTATATATTGAACCCCATTTTCTCTAAAAACCTAAGTCCACACTCTTGCAAAACTCCAAAAGCTCTCTAAACACTTTTCTCTCTTAATTCTAACTTTGGCATCAGAGGTTCTTCGGCCAAAGCCCCCCCATCCATCGTGGGCACGTGAGGTTCTTGGCCTTGACCCTAAGGTGTTAATTGTTTTGTAGGTGCAATTTTGTCCAAGAAGAAGGAGTCGAAAATTTGCATTCACAAATTGGTGCTTTCATTGAGAGTTGAAATCCATACTTGTAGAAGACTCTCGCATAAAAAAAAAGGTTTTTCTTTATTTTCTAGTCCACTTGTATTTTTTCATACGTTCTTATTATTAGAATTTTTATTTGCAAAGATTCTTTGATAAAATGTAAAAGAAAAATATAATGGCTAGAAATTTAGAAAATTCAACAAGTGAAAATTCCCATATTTAAGAGATGGGACCGCGGCGATCCACGAGGCTAAATGTGACAATAAGTGGAGCGGCACCACCACCACGAGTTTCCACCACGGGAACCACCGCAGTGGCTACCTCGGTAGCCACCCACGGGGAAGTCCATGGCACCACAACCATCGCCCGAGCCATGCTGCCAAAGCAAGCTCAAGCCGTGCCATCTAAGGCCCACGACACCAAGGCCATGACCCAAGCCATGCCACTCCAAGCCCGACATGAGCCCAATGCATTGCCAAGCTGAGCCCAAGCCTCGCACCCACGTGTGCCACACGCCGAGCAGCCCACTCCCATGGCCCAGCTTGCTCCCGCGACCTATCCTGCTCTTGTGGCCTTTCAAGCAACCCAAGTCGGCCCAATACTCTCTCAACCATCTGGACCTACCATCGAGCCGGGGGCATTCTCACCACATTTCTTCGCAAATTTGACATTTTCCAACTCAAATCTCGCGCCCTGAGTCTACCACCCTTCCACTGCTCAAGGAGGCACATTTCTTCCAAGCTCTTCAAATCCAAATGGTGAACAACACTTGTCTCGACAAGTCATAGAGTTGACAAGCACCCTTGCACAACAGACAACCTTGGTGAATCAACTCTTGCGACGCACCGAGATCCAACGTGCCTCGGATGAGGTGTCCCGAAGTAGGACAAGGGCAAACGAACCTCTCCACCATCGCCCCGGCAAGTAGCCCATCAACCAGCCACGATCAGAGCATTCTAGCAGTTTACGCTCCCGCCTGGGTTCTTGGGATAACGTATACTCTCGTCATAGCGCGCGGAGGAGCGTGCATTCCCGATCAAGCCCACGAACGAGCATACGTTCATGGTTGAGGTCACACTCCGATTATCAACATGGACAACCTTCTAAGCGAAATGTTCATTCACAACTAGGCTCGTAAAGAGTATTCTCCACCTTATATCAGAGTAGGCAGCATGGCAGAAGAAGAGAAACAGTCACTCAATCTGACTCAAGTTCAACCGGCAGCCTGCGAGCATGCACCGCAGCCGCGACATAGACGAGTCGAGCATAGGGAAGAGAGGCCCAGACCCATAAGTCACGACTGGGGGTAGCCGAAAGTTCCACTACCCTAGCAGAGCCAAATTCAAGAAGAAGTTGAGAGGCTCATAACCAAACGATTGCATAATTTCCAACGTAACGGGGTTGCTGACGATGCGCTTTGACGAGACATGACCAACATAAGCATGTCGCCATTCACGAATGAGATCGAGCGGACAGATCCACCTCGCAGGTTCACTATGCCTCACTTCACTCCATACAAGGGATACGAAGATCCGGATCGACATCTCAAGCACTACCACAGTACCATGATCCTCTACAGGAACAACGATGAGCTTATGTGCAAAATTTTTGCCACAACTTTGCAAGGCGAGGCACAAGAATGGTTTCACACTCTACCACCGCAGTCTATCCGAAGTTTCAACGAACTTTCCTTTGTTTTCAATAAGGAGTATTCGTCTAACCGCTCAATCAAAAAGACATCCGACCATCTCTTGAGCATCGTAAAAGACCCTTGGGAGACAATTTACGACTATGTCAAGAGGTTCAAAGCGGAGAAGGCCAAGATTGTTGGCTGCAACGAGGACATAGCAACGACAGCATTCAGAAATAGGCTTCCCACCGAACACCCTTTATTCGGAACACTGATAATGGAAGAAGAACTGACCCTAGCAGCTTCGTATGCTTTGGCAGAAAAACATGCACTATGGGACGAAGCCAAGCAGTTTAACAAAAACGAGTCGGAAAAGAAGCACATGGAACATTTCCCGACTAGAGAAGACTCAGCATCTGAAACATTCACCAAGTTCACAGTTCCAATCGGCCAAATTCTTCGCAAGCTCAAGAATGAACCTTGGTTCGAACTGCCGCCACCTATGAAAGGCGATCTTTCCAGGCTGGATCATATAAAGTATTGTGCATTCCATCAAGGACTAGGCCACACTACCAACGACTGCCTAAAGTGGAAGCAGTACCTTGAGAAGCCAACAAATGAGGGCTGATGCGACGAGTATCTTGACGGATCAACGAAACGGCCTACACAAGCAAGAGAAGTCTCTATCACCCCCTGAACCCCGTTTGGGCTTTTCCAAATAAGTTCGAAGTCTCTAGCAGCTCGACGAACAAGGCCTCGCAAGTCGAAGATTATCAAGTTTGTTATGCAGTTTTTACTTTCCTGCACAGTTGACTTATTTCTTTATTCTCAATGAAGATTCAAGAAGTTATTCATAAGCCTGGCTCAACTGCTATCCACAAAAATTGCTTAAAACCCTTTCTGGGTCTGCTCTCCAGTGCGAGAGGATAAACTAATTGCTCTCAAGTGCGAGAGGGTAAACCAATTCCCCGACACCCATATGGGTCTGCTCTCCAGTGCGAAAGGATAAACTAATTACTCTCTAGTGTGAGAGGGTAAACTAATTGCTCTCTAGTGCGAGAGGGTAAACCAATTCCCCGACACCCATATGAGTTTGCTCTTTAGTACGAGAGGATAAACTAATTGCTCTATAGTGCGAGAGGGTAAACCAATTCCCCGACACCCATATGGGTTTGCTCTCCAGTACGAGAGGATAAACTAATTGCTTTCCAGTGCGAAAGGGTAAACCAATTCCCCGAAACCCATATGGGTCTGCTCTCCAGTGCGAGAGGATAAACTAATTGCTCTCCAGTGCGAGAGGGTAAACTAATTCCCCGATACTCATTTGGGTAAGCTCTCCAAGGCGAGAAAGCCACATAACTCAAAAGATCGAATGCTTGAAGATTAACTAGGTAGCAAATGATCAGGGGGCATCAGCCACTTTTGCACTTAACAGATTGCTCATCCAACACTTCATCCTCAGCAGCTCCGATCTTGGCTCCATCTACGACAACTGAGAAATCAAACTCAAGCAGTTTCCTCATTTTTGGCAAACAGCCCAGACATGGCAGCTCAAACCGTTGTCCATGCCATGCCACTTCCTCGACCCATGCGGAGCCAATCCTTGGCTTAAATCAAGCCGAGCAGCAAAAACAATGACCCCTGCCACACCACCTCCTTGGCCCATGCCAAGCCAACTTCTGGCCTCTCATAGCCGACGTGCCGCACCATCCCGACGACTGCCCTGTGGCAGCACCTCCCAAGAAAAAGACAAGGAGAATTAAGTTTTTCTTACATCGGTGCGGCGCGAAGAAGACAAAGAAATCAACGGAAGATGGTTCTTTGCACGGGCAAGCAAAGAAGAGTGCTAAGGGAGGGGGAACAAATATCCTCTAGCTTTCTCCCTTTCTTGTAGGGATAAATAATTGCCTTCTGAAGTTGATTTAATTCCCTACTTAAGGTGGGCTTAAATAGGCTTTGGAGGCGATTTATTTCCCTTTCCTAAAAGAATCTAATTCCAAGTTTAAGAGAGAGCTTGCATCAAAGTTGGAGATCTCTACACCTGCTACCCTTTCCTGCGAGCAGCCCAGCAGGTGTGGGGGCATTTGTGGAGCCAAAAATAATCACTAGGCGACACGTGGATTTTTGGACAAAAGAGGACAAAAATACCCTTGAGGTACAACGGGATTCCTACGCGCGAGCAGCGGGCAATCATCTTTCAACCAAGTCAAAAGTGCCCAAAATAGGTAACAATTCAAAACCTATCTCATCAAATCCCTTCTACAAGGTAACTCCCAAAACCTATTTCATTCCATATATCTTTTACCTCACTTTCCCTTCTTTTATTTTATTCATTCCATAACCTCCAAAACATTCCTTCTAAAAAAGTGTTAATTGGCTAATTAATGACCTAATTAATCCATTAATTGCCAAATAAATCACCCATTAAACCACAAAATACACCTAAAAAAATCCCAAAGGCCGGCCACCTTTTCTCCAAAGGGGACCGGCCATACTCTATATATTGAACCCCATTTTCTCTAAAAACCTAAGTCCACACTCTTGCAAAACTCCAAAAGCTCTCTAAACACTTTTCTCTCTAAATTCTAACTTTGGCATCAGAGGTTCTTCGGCCAAAGCCCCCCATTCATCGTGGGCGCATGAGGTTCTTGGCCTTGACCCTAAGGTGTTAATTGTTTTGTAGGTGCAATTTTGTCCAAGAAGAAGGAGGTGGAAATTTGCATCCACAAAGTTCATATAAAATTTCAAAAATTTTACCTAAATAAAATTATGAAAAATGAGAAAAATTATGTGACGGATAATTTATATAAATTAATTTTGAATTTTTTCCCACCAATACTTGTCAGCTATGAGATTTAAATTTAGTATTTTCCGTTACTAAATAGAAACTTAGTGTCACCAAACTAATGATATTTAAAGGACTTCCTAATTATTAAAGAAAAACTGTTATAACTATCCAAATGAATCATCATGCACCATTTTTTTTCTTAATTTTATTTTACTAAATAATCATTTTATAATTTTTTTTTTTTTTTTTTTTTTGGGTAAGGAGGAATTTTATAACAAAATCCAAATGGATACAATGCAAATATAACATCTCCATAAATGGGGTAGGTACAAATAAGATGCTACTTATGCATTCATCGGATGAGTAAAGATTCCCATTTATACCTAAACATAAAAAGTTTACAAACGTTGTGGCTCGGCCCAAAAGCCAAAGCCCACCTGAAGAGACCTAAAGGTGACCGCACTAAAAGATCTAATAACCCTAATATCAAATTCTATAATGTATTTGGTATTAATTTTAGAGTGTCAATAATAACTTTTTTTATTTGACAAAAAAAAAAAATAATAACTTTTATAAAACAGTGAAAAAAAAATCAGTAATGCTATTCTTACCATGTTTTCATACCACATTTTTATACCACCTTATGTGGACATCCACATCATTTAAATTAATAACTTTTATAAAACAGTGAAAAAAAATCAGTAATGCTATTCTTACTATGTTTTTATACCACATTTATATACCACCTTATGTGACATATGATGTGGACAACCACATCATTTAAATTAATTAGAATTTAATTTAAATTAAAAACATTTAATAAACCAATAATTAAAAAAAAACTGGAATTAAATGGTGATTGTGGCATACGAGAAGTCTTCTCCTTCCTTCCCCGTTCAATCCTACTTCTTCTCCCATTTCTTTTTCCACCCCTGTTCTTTCACGCCATTTTTTTTTCACTCCAGTTTTTTTCACGTTAGTATGGACTACCAGTACAAATAGAAAATTTCATTTTAATCCCTAAATAAGATTAACTTTTCAATAATACCGTATTAAAGATTAAAAATTAAAAATAGTCCTTTGACTCATGTCCACGTTAGATTATATAATCCATGTCATATTTAATTATTTTTCTACAAATTTATTATATTTTTGGTTTACCTATATTTCCCTTAGGTACAAAAATGTTTAAACGTTTTGGAGTTGTGGAGTTGTGATTCCTCACGTCTCGATGCATTCATCTCTCCACTTCTCTACATCGGTTACGATTCATTTCACCATCTCCGACGTCAATGAAGTTTTCCCTTTTTTTATCTGCTGATGACGATGTTCACGCTTCGTTTCTATATATTGATCCCGAAAATCTGTTTCTCTTTATTGGAGGAGACCTAATTAACCGTACAGAATGGAGGAGACCTAAACATACGCAACGTACGTAACTGCCCAATCCAAACCTAAAATACTGTACAAAAATTACAAAAATATAGGATGAACCTCATTCCATACCTAATTGACCATACCAAATCAATTGGACCTAAACATACATAATGTACCTAAATGAACGTACCAAATGGTATGAAATTCATAAAAAAAAATTGAAAGACAAAAATAGAAGAATCCAATTTTATGCAAATTCAAACTAGTGAATATGACCTAATTGAGTAAACCTAAACAGCCATTGGAACGACCAAACTTAAAGTAGGAAATTATGGAAATATGCATTGTATCATTGGTACTGAGTACTACAACCATGTCAGTTCTTACTCTTACCCAGCAATGTGTGGGCATAAACAATGATTTCATTTCCTTGACCATACCAAATCAAATGTAGCTAAACATACACAACGTACCTAAATGAACGTACCGAATGAAGGGGACCTAACTGACCGTACCGATTAGAGAGGACCTAACCGACTGTACCTAACTGCCCATTGCAACCCTAAAAGAGTACCGAATGCAACAAAAACCAACATATACAAAATCTCCACATAGGCCTTTCAACAAACACATGTTGTGCATTGTAAAAATCAATTCTGGCTAAAACATTGAAACTATATCAGACCAATACATGCACACCATACCAACAAAGCTATACAAGTATCACCCCGTGTGTGTTGATTATGACAACTAAACACATTTTCCACATCATATAGCTTACACAACAAAAGAACAGTACAAATAATAGCTTACAAGTGATTCGTGGGTTCCGACGAAGGCAACAAATCGGGAAAGCCGAACAATCGTAGCTTCAAATAGATTTTCGTGGAGCAAGCGTCCAGACGGTTACAACAACTAAAATACTGTTGTGTGAAAGTAGATAGCATGTTTGAAAATTTGAAAATTTTCATTGATTACAGATTCAATACCGGATGAAAACGCTCCCCTGCTATCTCTCTCTCTAAATCTCTCAATGTTGACTGTTACGAATCTGATAACAAAAAAGTTAAGGTTACAATTCTAACATTTAAGATGGGAGGCATGTAAATAGTGGTAAAAACTTTGGTATTTGTATAGGTGACATGTCATGGTGCATTGAAATAAAGGACCTTTTTTAGATACTAAAAACCTCTTAGGTTATTTTCTAAAAATTATCTTTGGTAAGGACTAATCTCTAAGAGCCCCTAGTACAAAACCCCATCTCTCATCATCGAGTGAAAAAGCTCCACCACTTCTTTCCACCTTTGGTCTATAAGACACGGACCGATCATGGCCGACCAAGAGTACAAATTTCTCTCATGCATTGCGTAGAACACCTTGAACGCATCATCCAAAAACCCGCATTTTGCATACATGCTCACCAACTTCGTCTCAACAAACGGGTTCAATTCCTCAAGTACATCAATACGCTCATGGATCTTCCGACCCAGTTGAATAGAATTGGTGTCAATGCAAGATTGAAGTAAATTCATGTAATTAGTGGAAGTTACATTCGACCCACTTTTGGCAATGGAGTCAAGAATGGTGACGGCCTTCGTGAACTCGCCATGCTTGCGGAGGTAATTCAAGTGAGAGTAGTGTGAATTTGGAGGGTTTTTCTGGAAAAGGAGATTGTGGATGTGAAATGTACAAGAGAGGATGGTAGTCCACACTAATGTGAAAAAAACTAGGCTGAAAAAAATGGCGTGAAAGAACTGGCATGGAAGAAGAAACGGGAGAAGCAACATGATTGAACGAGGAAGGAAGAAGAAGACTTCTCGAATACCACAATCATCATTTAATTTCAGTTTTTTTTTAAATTATTGGTTTATTAAATGTTTTTAATTTAATTTAAATTATGATTAATTTAAATGATGTGGTTGTCCACATCAGATGCCACATAAGGTGGTATATACATATGGTATAAAAACATGGTAAGAATAATATTACTCGAAAAAAAATATAATTATTCATAAAATATAAATAAAAGGGTTAATCTCAGTTTACTACCCTGAAGTTTCGTGGTTTTCAACATTTGGTACATGAAGTTTTTTTTCATCCCATAGTCATACCTCAAGTCTTAATTTTGGGACAGTTTCATACATCCATTAAGTTTTCCGTTAGAAATTCTATTAACTGATGACATGGCACCCACATGGACAATAATTGAGTGCCACGTGTCAATATGGGCCCACTTCAATATTAAAAAATTAAAAAAAAAACAAAAACACAAAAAAAGACCCACCTGTCCCTCACCCCCCGCATCCTCTCCCTCCCTTCTCTATTCTGCAACCCTCACCCCTTCCCTCCCTTCTCCCTTCTCTCTACTCTAATTCCACACCTCTGTTCTCCTCGCCCACAGCACCCCTGTCGTCGTCCTCATCACGCTCTTCATCTTCCTCACATGCCGCTGCGTCACCTTGCACAGTGCAGCCGCCATTCTCTCCCTCTTGATCCTTGCCGAGGTCACCAGCCTTTGCCAGAACGCTGCCTGTAGGTCAAAACCTCAAGCCTTCTTTTGCAATAGCTCGATTATGAACAGATATGAGCTCTGCACCGTGCAAATACCTAGATCCGGTTCTATCTCCAATGGTGAATCAGATTGCCATCTGGGTCTTCCCCATTTCCCTTGAAACCTCTAATTCCAACTCCTAGTCCAATTTGGCTCCCAGTCCCAAATGGGTCAAATTGATGGAAAATCGAGAGATGCTGGGATTTGCAAAAGAGAGAAGGGAGGGAGAGGGTACCGGGGGGGGGGGGGGGGGGAGGGGTGAAGGAAGGTTGGTTTATTTATTTTTTATTTTTTTAAATATTGAAGTAGGCCCATATTGACATGTGGCACCAGTTATTGTCCACGTGGGCGCCACATCATGAGTTAACAGAATTTTTAATGGAAAACTTAACGGATGTATGGAACTGTCCCAAAATTAAGACTTGAGGAATGACTCTGGGATAAAAAAACTTCATGTACCAAATGTTGAAAACCACGAAACTTCAAGGTAGTAAACTGAGATTAACCCTAAATAAAATGTAGGATAATTGGCCAAAAGATACTTAAGAAAATTAATGAAGAAGAAGATCCTCTCCGGATCCACTTTTTAGGGATCCCCATATCCTAGCCGTTCATCGTACAACCAGTTTTCGTCAGGTACTATTTGTGTTTAATTTTAAATAAAAAAAAGTCAAATGATTTCTGACCATACGATGCACGATGAATGACTAAGATGTGAGGATTCCTAGGATCTCCACAGTTTAGATTCGGATGAGATCCAAATTCATTTAATGAGGCCTCGCATGGGAAATGATTGGGTGTGTGACCCCAGCATCACATGAACATAACGCGTGGCCTTCTAGTGATTGTCCTACCACATCGAGTCGTTGCTTTGCAATGGATGAAGAGCCATTGATAACACTCCAAGTTGTTGTTAGAGCTTCAAAATTACGAACGCTAAACATTTCACAAACACGTTTAATTTATAATCTCCAACTTCAAATTGTTGTGTCGACTCATGTTCTCGTTTCGTACTAACAAACTTGACAACCCAACAGTGGCAGAGTTTTAGTGTGATTATCGGAGCTAGTTAATTCTAAAGTTCTTTAAAGTAAAAAGAAAAATGTTTGATGAAATGCTTTATATAAGAGCCTCTTTAAATGGCCTCGTTATCATAAATTTATACCTCCACTACTATAAAAAATTCTGTTGCAAATCAAGAAATGTTAAAGAGACTTCTTACTTCCCAAACAGATCTTATAGATGGTCTAGGTACAACAAACCCTGATCTCAAATCATATAAAAAGTTGTAACGTGTATCACAGCAGCCAATTACATTACAACAAAATCACAAAAACCAATAGTGTGGCAGAGTTATAATGCGATTATTGGAGCTCGTTAACTCTAACCTTTGGGTTTTTCAGGAAAGAGTAATGTTAGGGAAATCAAATTTTTTAAACCAAATTTGCAAATCAAATGATGTGGTTGTAGACGATTGGATTATTAATTAAGTGTCGATTAACGTGTTTATTTTTTATTGGTGACATTTCATTTGGTTTGCAATTTGATTTAAAAAATTTGGTCTCCGTAGCATTACTCTTAAGTAAAAGGCAAAATGTTTGATGAAAAGTTCATCGTTGCAACCTCTTTATCATGTAAATGTGAGTTATTTAAATAAGTATGTAAATGTTGCAGTCCTATTGGAATAGGAATGTGATTGTGTAAATCCTAGAGAATATGAGAAAGTATCTTATATTCCTATTAGGAGTAGATTACCTATTAAATGTTGTAATCCTAAAGGGAAAGGTATTTACCCTTTCTACTACTATAAATAAAGGCACAATGGGGTGAGATAACACACACCCACAATTACACATCTCTCTCTTCTTCTCTATCTATGCCGCACCCTCTCTCTCTTTTGGCCTCCATAATTGTTCAGTAAATTATGCCTACAACACGTTATCAGCACGCTCTTGAAGCTGCGCTAAAGAGAGTTTGATCTTCAATTAGGGGAGTATTACATGTTAATCATTCTTTTCATGATTAATTTATTATTATTTTGAATTGATCTACATGCTATTGATTCAATTTAATTTTTCTGTGTTGAACGTGATACAACGCATTGGAGATGCTATCCCGGCTTTCTACGAAGGAACTTCTACAAATTCAAAGGCTTTTGTTGTTTTTTGTCAATCAGGTACGCTTAAAATAAAGTAAGATATTTGAAACGACTCTGAAGCATGAAAACATTCCCCATGATGCATGAACCCCCTATGTTTATATTTTCCTTCTGTATTCATATATATATATATTTGTTTCATGCATCGCACAATTAAATTGTTATGTGGAATTTGTGAGTCAAAGTATTAAAAATAAATTAGAAGCAAATTTGGGTTTCCTAAACCCTAAGGGATTTGAAGAGAAAAAAAAGAAAAAAAAAGGGGAAAATTGGGTTATGGTGCGGCATACTACCGCACCACCACCATGGACTCAAAAACAGGCCACGGCCTGGGCTCCAAATAGGCAGGGCCTGCAGCCCCTAGCCTAAACCCATACGCCAGCCCTCGAGCTGGGTTTCTCGCGCCAAGGCCTGCAACCCTCGGCCCGCTGCCATCCAAACCAGCCCAGATTGGCTGGGTTTTTCTTTCCCCTGCACGCTGCAACCTTTTAAGGTTGCTGGGCTTAGGCTTCTCGGATGCAAACTAGGCCAGCTTTCTGCTGGGCCTGCACCCATGCAGCCAACTTTTTTTGGCTGGGACTCAACCCGTGCCCTCATTCGGTCCAAACTCAAACCGAGCTGCGGCTGGGGGATTTCTTACACCCCGTGGCCTGCAGCCATCCCTCATGGCACAAAGCCCGTGCCTTCCTTTACCCACGGCACCCCGTGCCTTCTTTTACCCACGACACAAAGCCCAAAATATTTTTGGGGCTCTAATTTCGATCCAATAATATTATTTTAATATTATTTTGCTTCTACAATCGACTCCGTTTGGTCCCGATTTATTGAATTAATTAAAAGTGACCTGCAGTCCATTAATCTGATAATGAATCCAAAATTCTTGACCTGAAGATCAATTTTGGACATTAACGATTCAATAATTTATCTTTCTACTTTGAACCGTCACATACTTTAGTAGTAACGAAGCTCTCACACTTGAGTTCCCGAAGAACCCCAAATCCACTACACTTAGTTGGTATATTGCATTCTGTGTTTCTTGCAGGAACCTCTCTTTTATGAACTAAATGTTCATAAACTAAATCGAACCTGTAGTTTCGAATTTAGTGCCTTTGAAACCCGAAGTTTTCATAAAACAATACACCCATGAAAACCCGACATTTTTCATGAAAACCATGTCTTAGAACTTGAATGTTCTAAGTTTGATGCTTATGGATGTTTCATTCCCATAACACCAATCATAATCTTGTTCCCTCCAATTCAGTGGATTGTTAAACCGTCACAAGTTCGATTTTCCTGATTTGGACGTTTCTATTAGACACCACTCAATATGGGGTACAAGACGTGAATCTCCCATTGACTATTAAGTAGCTGAGAAACCATTGAAGCCAACAATGGCAAGGAAGAGCTGAATAAGCCTCCACCATGATCTTCATTCGAAGACTTATGCCCGAAGCATTACAAATGGATATACCTCCCAAACGAGGATTCCATGGCTCTTTGGCTCGCTTCTACGTATTGTCTAATCATGAAACAAATTGCCCGAAGCACACCATGATTACGTCCATGAATAGGTACAATTCTGAAGTTTATAAATCTGATTGAATTTTGACTTGAGAATACTTTTCTCGTCCTTCCATGTTTCTAACTCGCTCTTGAAACAACAGTGTAGAAAACAGAAGTTTACCAAATTCTCGGATCTGATTACTACCACAAACGTGAGAGAAAGGTATGGACCCAGTTCAGCTGGAGTCTACCGAATAGCTCGACCCAGTTAGGTCAAAGCCTACCAAATGGTGATGCATTGCTTCGGCAGGGATACACTAAATGGCATATTCTCTCACAATCAAATTTTGAGTTTGTTTTTACAACATATGGTAGAATCAGGGCTTGCCAAGGTGTGGCGTCATGCCCGAAGCATGATCTTTGGTACCTAAGACCTCAAACTTCAAGAATAAGGGATAATATTCCCGAACCTTAACATTGCAGAATCTACTTCTGTCTCGATGGAATAGATCATTGGTTATGCACTTGTTCGTGCCCCTACCAATGTTGTTAAGGAGTACCATTCTAGTAGTCAATATGTGAGACTAAGTTTGCTCCACCAAACATTGTTGGAAGAGCAAAATTTTGACATGGATAGCCTTGATGGCCGAATCCCCTTAGTAAACCACTTACTTTGTGAACATTTTTTTCATGTTCTTGGATTCAAGTTTGGTGTATGTTTTACTTATGGATAATCTTATTGATATTGTCCTCAAATATGAGTTAATTGAATCATGTTTCTTAGTACATGTGACCGATTCAATTAAACACGTGATTAGGTAGGAATGTGGGAAAGTTAGTTGTCTGGATGAATGTGTACTACGCACACTAACTTTACACCTAAATCACATCTCTAACAACGACTTCAGGTCTATCCAACCTGATTCAGAGCAATGGCACGCTCCTCATTGTATGAATGGTACTGCATCACCATTTAAGGGGCCTTAAATTCTCCCTGATGTTGAGTTTTTAAGGATATTCGAGATGACAATGATCATAAATGAAACCACTGAAGAAAATAAAGTGAAATATCTTTGCACCACCTCCAAAAATGAGCCTGAAGCTTTGATTTGGGGCCAATGGGTTGTCCCCCAACTGGGAACACGCCATATATGGCCGGCCTTGAGCTAGGTGATTGAGCAGTTTACTTGCTTTGGCACGACCTTTTGGGACACTTAGGTCGACCAACGATGATACGACGCATCTCCTTACCCGAAGTAAGGATCTTGTGCCTACAAGCACACATGCCAAAGTCTGCTGGTTTGTGAAATTTGATTTTCTAAATCATCCCTTGCAAAGATACGAAACGACTCTCTTTTCACAGTGCATTCAAGGGAATATATGTGGACTAATCCAACCAAAATGCGGACTATATAAAGACTTATGGTTTTGGTTGATGAATCGACAAACTGGTCACATGTTTGTCCACACACATTACTGCTAAACCTCTTGGCCGATTAAGGGCTCATCACCCTACTTATCCCTCAAGGTCCGGGAGACTGGATAATGCCAGGGAGTTTACATCGACAATTTTCGATAAAGTATTGCATGTTGTTTTGGGTTTCTAATTGAACATTAAATTCCCATGTTCACCCCAAATAGCCTCGCCTAGCGATCATAAAGCGCAATTTAAATGATCGCCTGAATTTTGGTAAACGTACCAATTTTTCGGTTTTTGCCTAGGGCTATGCAATCCTTGTACGCAGTAATGTTGGTCCGCCTTGAGGCCCATTGCCACCCAACCTATATGACGTTACAGTTGGTTACTGGGTACGAACCTGACAATTTTTGTATTTACGTATTTGGGTGCGCATTCCATGTGCCAAGTTGCGCCGCCGCAACGTAGCACCATGGGTCCTCAAAGAAGGATGTGTATCTTTTGTCGATCATGATTTTCCTTCACACTAGCTCTCTTCGAGCCCTTGCACGCGATCTCTTTACCGCTCATTTGTGGGTTGTCACTTTAATGAGACAGTCTTCCCGCCGTTAGGGGAGATAAGAACGTCAACATTCCTGTAGAACGACACGAATTTGCGTGGACGTTGCCCACTATGTCTCATATCGATCCTCATACCGCATAAGTGTGATAAGCAAGTGCGATGAATTCTAGATTTTAGAATGTTGCTCCAGACGCATTCTTCTGATCTAGCTAAAGTGACGAGATCATATACCAGCTGGAAACATGCCTGCAAGGATAGACGTACTTAACGGACGTCGAGTCAACATCCCCGGAGGGTGTGCCGCCCCTGTTGGACGGTTTGGACGCCCTTGTTGGACGGTCTGGTACATGGGCGGATAGCCAATCAATCTGTCTTGGGCTGGAGCACGACAGATCATTCGGTTCGTAGGATTCACTTCCCTGGAAGAGGAAGACATGGCACAACAATGAATCTGAACTCGATCGCTGTCTCAAATCATTTCCATCTCATGAGATTAATCCAGATTACTCCCAAGACATGAAGTTCTTGGTCCAATATACTAGTTTGGGTGAGCTAAATGGAATTGAAATGAGATTATCATCGATGATGTTTTCACTTATATGGTAGCTACCTACATAAATGAAAAACGACGATATCGAACCATGTTCCGTTGATTATGTGACAACGTAGAACTGATTGGACAACTGAAATTACAATCCAGGTCAAATTCCTTACCAAAGTGTGTTTGGACCCGTAGTTCCTACACTGCTCAATGTAACCCGTTTATGTTACAAGTGGGAAATGAAGCGTTATGAGATGAATGAAATAGTGCGATATGATGCACGCCTTACGGCGCAAGGTTTCTCTCAAAATGTCCTGTGATTGATAGCAACATTATGAAATGTGGTTAGTATTTCTTCATGGGGATATAGATACGGAGATTGACATGTAAGTTCCCGAAGAATTACATGGACTGGTTCAAATAGTTCCAAAACCACAGAACACCCTCTTAACTCTTTTTGAGGAGTTCACTTATGGATTGAAAAATCCGACGGATGTGGTATACCCGTCTACGTGATTATTTGATCAGTCAAGGATATGAATTATGCCCATGCGTGTTAAACTATGAAGTCTTATTCCGAATTGCTAGAGTTACAGTTTTTGTCATTAACACGAATCTCACTAAGACTCCGGAAGAGCTTGAGAAAACTGCCTCACACTTGAAGACGGAATTTGAGATGAAGGATATTAGGAAAACTTGTTTATGCCTTGACCTGAAGTTGAAGCATTGTTCTGACGGTATTTTGGTCTACCAGTCAAACTACACCCCGAATGTGTCACCCTTGAGTATACCTTTGATCGTCCATACGTTATATACAAATGAGACTCTTGAAGAGGTTATGGAATCCGAAATTCCATATCTAAAGTTCAACTTTGCGCTTCGTTGTACTTAGCTCATTGTATTTAGACAGGACATCTCCTTCACTGTTGATCTTGGTAAAGATGCAGCGCCGCGTTTACACGCAACCACTGAATTGGTATTAAAGACGTTCCTTGAAGGTACTACGAATTTGGGCAAATCAAATCCCAAAGCGGATCCAACCCCCTTGATCCTCGAAATGATGCTTGCCTTGTTTGTTATGCTGACGCAGGTTACTTATCAAACCCGCACAAGGCAAAATCCCCGAATGGTTATGTCTTTACCATTAGGGATATCGCAATATCTTGGAGGTCCACGATATGACCTTAGTTGCGAAATCTTCGAATCGTTCCAAGACTCACCTCACTTCACTACGCCACAAGTGTGACATGGTTAGGAGTTCTTGTTGAGCATATTCGAAGCACTTGCTATGTTTTCATCCATCGTTGAGTCTCAACGACGATCCATGAAGACTATGCCGCTTGTATCAACCCGACCAAGCCATGATACATCAACGAAGTCAACACCAAGACATATTATGTCTACATCTACATCAGCAAAGCATCAGAAGATTTGAAGTCATGCAAGCCGATCCCAGACAACCTTGACGACCTCTACACGACGTCATTGCCGAAGTCAACCTTTCAGAAGCTTGTCCAAGGAATCGGTATGCGCAAATTATCTGAATTGAATCGCTTGTAGTTCTCTTATTTAGAAGTTATGTCTAACTCAGGGGGAGTATCTAGAAGCATACTCACATGATCTTAATGTACTCTTTTTCCTACGATTAAGAGCATTTTTCCCATTGGGTTTTTGCTACCTAACGAGGTTTTAATGAGGCACCCATCATGGGATGATCATACTCCGTTAAGCTCACTACACTCGTCCAATTTGACGTTTGTTTTAGACATTATGCATATTTTCTTACTTTTTCCTTAGTCTATGGGTTTTCCCCATATCTTGGGTTTTACCATAGCGAGGTTTTTGTGAGTTTTTACACATGCATACTTCAAAGTAAATTTGAGACTCGCGATCACCCGTTGTGCCGATGACTTCATCAACTGTACTTGCTTCATCACTGAAGATCTGATGCGCCATTTACTTGAGTATTTACACACTCAAGGGGGAGTGTTGCAGTCCTATTGGAATATGAATGTGATTATGTAAATCCTAGAGAATATGGGAAAGTATCTTATATTCCTATTAGGAGTAGATTACCTATTAAATGTTGTAATCCTAAAGGGAAAGGTATGTACCCTTTCTACTACTATAAATAAAGGCACAATGGGGTGAGATAACACACACCCACAATTACACATCTCTTTCGTCTTCTCTATCTATGCCGCACCTTCTTTCTCTTTTGGCCTCCATAATTGTTCAGTAAATTATGCCTACAACAGTAAATATATTGTAAATACTAGGAGTCCTTTATTAGGAAGGATTTATTGTTGTGTCCTTTATTGATTAGTGTTTCCTTATAGAACAAGGATTGTATATGTATATTTATTTCAAGGAAGTAATACAATGAAAAATTACCCCGTAAAATTCTATTTGGCATCCGAGCCTAGGTTGTCGTAACTCTAGAATATTTTCCCGCTACAGTTCACGGCCGACTGTTTTTTTTCCCTGCAATTCCGTTGCAGAACGTCAGGCTGTGTGTGTGTGTGTGTGTGTGTGTGTGTGTGTGTGATAGTGTAGTGTGTGAGTGGGAGTATTGCGGTGCTGTTCTGTTGTGCGTGGCTGAGTATTGTTGTATTGTTCTCGACATATTTCTGCATTTTTGCAGCGATAAATCAGGCTGCACTGTGTGTGATCTACCTATGCACCGTAAGATATGATGGCCTCTTTGGAAGATAGTGCGGGTTTGAAACTGGAGGGTAGCTCTTGTACATCAACCAATAATCTAGTATTGAATCCTGCTGTTATTCAAAATGATGCGTCTGCTGTACCAAACACAATGAAGCTGAATGGATCAAATTATCCTCTTTGGTCCAAAATTTTGGAGATGCACATCGCGGGACGCGGTAGGAAGGGCTTTGTGACAGGGAGTACCAAGGAACCTGCTGAGAATAGTGTTGAGTATGAGATGTGGGAGACAGGGAATGCAATCGTAAAAGGGTGGTTGATTAATTCCATGGAACCTGCTATCATGGGATTTTTTATTCACCTACATACTGCTAAAGAAGTTTGGGAAGAGGTGGCTAGGACCTATTATGATGGTTCAGATAATTCTCAAATTTATGAATTAAAGGTTAAATCTTTCAGACTCCGTCAAGAGGGCCGACCGGTTGGTGTGTATTCCTTTGATCTCAAGTTTGTTTGGCAGGAGTTAGATCAAAAGAGACCAATCAAGATGAAGTGTGTTGTGGATCTCAAGACCATTCGAGAAGAGATTCAAATTGATCGTGTGTATGCTTTTTTGGCGAGTTTGGATGATATCTTTGATACAGTATGTAGTGATATTCTATGTACTCAACCCTTACCATCTGTTGAGGAAGTGTTTTTTGTTGTTCGGCGTGAAGCACAAAGACATGCCACCATGATGGGAGAGAGTAACAACCAAGGAGGGCTGCTGCTGCCGTCCATGACCATGGTATCCTAGCCCGCTACCTTTTGTCCTAGTAATCCTTCTAATCAGTCTTTATATTCTCGTCCCTTTACCCGAGAAAATAAAGATGATTTGAAGTGTACTTTCTGTGGACAAACCCATCATACTAAGGATACGTGTTTTGACAAGCATGAGGTACCTAATTGGTTTCCAGAATTAAAGAAGAAGCTGCGTGCAAAGGAGCGTGGGAGTGGGGAACCAATGAAGGCCGTGCCTCCCTGGCTACAGTTCCACCGAAAGCTAAAGAGGCTGAGCCTATCTCCAATGACCCGAGTCAAACTTTGTTGACTAGTTCTACCAATGGTGATTTATCCTCCACTGCAGGTACTGTAGGGCATGTTCTTTTGGCCTCCGATACTGAGCATCATACAGGTTGGATTCTGGACTCTGGTGCAACGGATCATATGACATACAATAAGAATGTGTTTCAATATATGACAACATCTCACAGGGAATATATTGCGACTACTAATGGTACCTGTGCACCTATTGTTGGTGCTGGTACAGTGTATCTCATGGCCTCTCTCCCGTTACACCGATGTTTACTTGTTCCATCTTTATCACATCATTTACTTTCCATACCACATATTACTGAACAATTGGAGTGTGTTGTTCTAATGTATCCGTCCTTTTGTCTACTTCAGGATATTCAGACCAAGGAGATTATTGGGCGTGGCACTAAGAGATAGGGTATATGGATGATGTTGTTCCTAGCAGAGCTCATGCAGTCCGAATGCTCCATGATGGTAATTTACAAGAAGTATGGTTATTGCATCATTGATTAGGTCATGCATCATTTAGCTATTTAAGGCTTATGTTGCCTAGGTTATTTAGTGGAATAAATGAATCAGACTTACATTGTGAAGTATGTATTCTAGCTAAAAGCCATTGTGCTTCATTTCTTCCTAGTATGAATAAAAGACCTTTTCCGTTTGATCTGGTGCATTCCGATGTTTGGGGGCCTTCTCCAGTTGTTACATCTTATGGACTTCGGTGGATTGTTACATTTGTTGATGATTGCACTTGTATGACATGGCTTTATGTGTTGAAAAATAAAAGTGATGTTGGTGCCTTATTTCGGTCATTTGCTCAGATGGGTCAGAAGTAATACTCTTCCGGTATTAAAGTTATACATTCTGATAATAGAGAAGAATACATTAATTTTGAGTTGTCGGAGTTTCTCCGTGGTCAAGGAATTCTCCATGAAACCACGTGTCTGCATACCCCACAACAAAATGGGGTTGCGAAATGTAAAAATTGCCACATTTTGGAGACAGCCCGTGCCTAACTCCTTGGGGCCTCGGTTCCTCAGCGGTTTTGGCCTGAAGCTGTTACCTATGCCATGTATGTAGGGATGGGCAAATACCCATTGGTTATGGGCAACCGTGGTTACCCGCCCGTTTAAATTAAACGGTTATGGTTATGAATAACCGTTTAGATAAATAAACGGTTATGGGTATAACCGTTTACCCGCGAAATTTAAATGGGCGGTTATGGGTATTAACCGGGGTTATAAACGGGTAACCGTTTACCCATTTATTTTATATATGTAAAATTAACACAAACCATGTTCCCTATCAGACAAAACTTAGATCAATGCTATTGACTATAGTGCATGATTTCTGTAGCTAATATAATATAGTTTTTCTTAACCACTTTAAATTTCATGGTCCATCATATATATTATGTTAATACTTTACATTCCGAGTTAAATAACCAAAGAATACTGTCTTTTAACAGTTTTCATAACCCAAGAATACTTAGCCAATTTTATATTACCTTCATTGTTAACAGTTAAAAATATCGTCCGTAAACTATTATTTCAATTATTCGAATGGTATAAGGGCTTAAAAAATTAAAATGCGGAAATGTATGATGAATGTACCTATAACGGTGTTTAATTGTTAGAGAAAGAAAATTATGACAATTTTTTCTTTTTTAATTTTCAAGTTGTTAAAAAAACACGTAGATGGGTGAAAAATAAGTAAATGGTAAAAAAGAAAGGATAAACGGGTTAAAAAGGATAAATGGGTAAACGGGTATTAAACGGTTACGGTTAAATGGGTACGCGGTTATGGGTATGGGTATAACCATTTAGGCAATTACCCAACGGGTAAACGGTTATGCGGGTATGAGAATAAACGGTTATGGATAAATAACCGCGGTTACCCGCCCGCCATAATCGTTGCCCATCCCTACATGTATGTCATTAATCGTATGCCTTCTCGGGTGGTTGGATTTCAAACACCTCTTCAAGTCCTTACTCAACATGCTCCAGTGGTGTCCAATAATACTCTCACTCCTCGAGTGTTTGGTTGTGTGGCTTATGTTCATATTCAGAAAATACATCGTATTAAATTGAATCCGTGTGCCTTACGGTGTGTCTTTGTGGGTTTCTCATCTCACCAAAAAGGGTATAAGTGTTACCATCCTGAGACCCAGCATATGTATGTAACCATGGATGTGACCTTCTCTGAAACAGAATATTTCTACACTTCCGTACCTTCAACTTCATATCACCAGGGGGAGAACACTAATGGTAATCTAAGTTGGTTAGATCTAGGGGAGATGTGACTGTTGAGTAGCGTGTATAACTTGGAACGGTTGATGTCATGGTTGATATTGATCATGTTTGACAAGTTCTGACCGAACCCATACTAGGAGAGTCTCGGCCAGAATCTGCCGAGGACAACCCTGCTGATGAACAGCCTTGTGCCGAGCCAAGTACACCCCTCCTTGCCGAGCCTACACCCTCTCTTTAGTTCCGAAGTGCCGCCCAATACATATTCTCTGAATATGCCTGAGGTAAGTATTGTAAATGGCTGTGTAACTAATCCAAGTAATACTGTGAGTACTTATAAATTGCAGTACTTATAAATTGCCACCAAGATAAAATCGAGGTGTGCCTTCTGATAGGTTTTCTCCTGAAGGAAAGATGAAGTATCCGATAGCCAACTATGTATCATGCAGTAAGCTTGCACCAGAGCGTCAGACATTGGTAAGTAATATAGAGTCTATCCAGGTACTAACTCGAGTAGAGGAAGCTCTAAAAGATCCAGAGTGGGCAAAAACAATGGATGAGGAAATGTTGGCATTGCAGAAAAATAATAATTGGGAGGTGATGGTGCTACTCGCAGGGAGGAAGACAGTGGGATGCCGGTGGGTATTTACAGTTAAATATAAAGTTGATGGAACAGTAGATAGATACGAAGCAAGGTTGGTGGCTAAAGGGTATACCCTAGCGTACGGGGTGGATTACCAGTAGACTTTCTCCCTGGTTTCCAAGATGAATACGGTATGTGTTCTTATCTCTTTAGCTACTAACATGGACTGGCCACTAAAACAGTTTGATGTGAAGAATGTGTTTCTCCATGGGAATTTGGAATTTGGAGGAAGAAGTGTATATGGATTTTCCTCCTGGGTATAGCAATGGTGGGAACACCGGAGTATATAGGTTGCGTAAGTCACTTTATGGACTTAAGCAATCGCCTTGTGCATGGTTTGGTAGATTTACTCAAGTCATGAGAAAGAATGGTTATTGTCAGAGTCATTCTGATCATACTTTATTTGTGAAGCGTAGACAGAATAAAGTAACCACCTTGATTATCTATGTAGATGACATGATTATAACAGGAGACGATGTTGATGAGATGTCCAAGTTGCAAGGAAATCTCGCGGTCGAATTCAAGATGAAGGACTTAGGGGATTTGAAGTATTTTATGGGAGTTGAATTTTCTCACTTGTCGAAAGGTATCTTCTTGTCTCAACGTAAGTATGTACTGGATCTATTAAAAGAAACTGGTATGTTGGGGTGTAAGCCGGTAGAGACTCCTATTGTTAAGAAGCATCATTTGTCTTTGGATCCAAAGCAGAAACCGGTTAATAAGGTTAGATAACAGAGACTTGTAGGGATACTGATTTATTTGTCTCATACTTGACCTGATATTGCCTATGTTGTGAGTGTTGTAAGTCAGTTCATGCATTCACCAAGTGTGTATCTTGGCGTACAGAAGGTGGTGTCACGGTCTTCAGCTGAAGCTGAATATAGAGGTATGGCTCAAGGAATCTGTGAAATCCTCTGGCTACGGAAACTTCTTTGGGAACTTGGGGTTTAAACTGAAGGATACCATGAAGTTGTTTTGTGATAACAAGTCAGCAAGAGACATAGCTGATAATCTAGTACAGCATGATAGAATGAAGCATGTAGAGGTTGGTCGTCATTTTATCAAAGAGAAGCTTGAAAAGAAGATTGTATCAATACCATTTGTGGATTCCGAGGAGCAACTTGCGGATGTTCTTACTCATGCAGTATGTAGTCAAAAGTTTGGTAACTCACTTGACAAGTTGGGCAAGTGTAAACGTGAGTTATTTAAATGAGTATGTAAATATATTGTTAAATACTAGGAGTCTTTTATTAGGAAGGATTTATTATTGTGTCCTTTATTGATTAGTGTTTCCTTATAGAACAAGGATTGTATATGTATATATTTCAAGGAAGTAATACAATGAAAAATTACCTCATAAAATTCTACCTCGTTACCACATTTTCATGCCTCCGCTACTATAACAATACAAGTTATATATGGTCTAGGGTTTTGCGAAAAAAAAGAAGGTCTAGGGTTAACACCAAAACCTGATCTCGTATCACGTCAAAAAGTGCCACACTTAAACATACCACCGCAACCAAATATCTTACAACAAAATCACAGAAACCATATCCAGATCGGATTGCAACATGCATTACAAGTGGATTCTATCGATTTGTAGGTCTTTGCAGCTAGCTCAGATTATAACCTGGAAACCAGTCAT
Organism: Cotoneaster glaucophyllus; assembly: GCA_036320875.1. NCBI lineage: Eukaryota > Viridiplantae > Streptophyta > Magnoliopsida > Rosales > Rosaceae > Cotoneaster > Cotoneaster glaucophyllus. Next base: position 7,543,464 of record CM070068.1, read on the forward strand.
GTTTCAGCCCGTACCATCTTGATAAGGTTGCCTTAGATTGCCACTCAATTACTTGATGTTACAAAAAGCTTCAAAGTCAAGCTCATATACACACACACAAATATATGTAAACACGAAAATAATAAAATGAGAACGCGTGTGTAAAATAATTTTTTATGTTAGTGTAGTGTTTAGGGTTACAATCTCTGTGGTTTATTATTTTATAAAAATATTCATCTAATTCGATCTCCAAAATAGAATTTGACCTAAGGATTATGGACAATCTTTAATCGGACTTGAGATTTATTCCAAGGTCGTCGATGTTTGGTCTTGAATTGGACCAATGAGCTTTCACTAGTCAAATGATCAAATTTTAATTAGTTGATTGCCGAAATATCAATGTCTACAATAGATACATTTATAGTATGTATAGTACAATATATACATATATAATATGTACAATAAATAATTCAAGGACTGATCGATCAAGTTGAATGGAAGATATAGATAGATATGATAGTTGTTGTGAAATGATCAAAAGTGGGCCAAAAAATTTCTGCTTTCAGCATAGCTTTTTTTTTGGGAAACTGGAGATATATTACAAGGGCAAAATGCCAGAAGAGTACACAGAAAGCCTACAGCAAGGCCAATAAGTAACAAAGCAGCAAAAAACAAAGCAAAGAAGGGGATAAAAGAACGACATTAGAACCGAATTCCAGCGTCTCCCCTTCAACTGCCACCAAAATCAAAGGGGACAAGGTAAACCATCCTTATTAAGCACATGAACCACCAAAGATGGAGGTCCGTCGACCCAAGTAAAATTGCATATCTCTGAATTGCATCGCGACTCCAAAGTATCCGCCGCCAGATTGGCTGATCTTGGAACCCAAGACCAGCGACAACCCTGAAAAGACTCTTCCATCTGCTTAACTGCTGATAAAGTAGGAAAGGCTTTCCCAGCTGCCATTGTTCAACGAATTTGATAAGGATGAAATCGAATCCTTTAAATCAGATTCAAGAATTACCCAACGGTGGCCCAGAGCAGCAGCTAGCTCACAACCTCGCAAAAGAGCCAAAGCTTCAGCTAAGGCAACACTTGGAGCCTGAACCTCAAACCGTGCCACATCCATGAATCTTCCCATCTCACCCTTAATCATAATCCCACAAAGCCGTTCCGCGTTGAAACTGACCAACTAGCATCAACATTAACTTTCAGAAATGGAGTCGTAGGGTGGCCAATGTGTAATATGATCAGCCACCCTGGGGAGAGCTGGCCGGGGATTGGGACGATCAGCAGTGAGGTCCAGAAACACACCAGCAGATTTAGAAATTGCAAGAAGAACCTGGGTTAGTTGAATTGGAGTTTGATTAAACAGAAACTGGCACCGCGCTTTCCAAAATGTGCCAACAAGTAAGTGCAATGTGAAAAAGCAAAAGACCATGCTCCTCCTTAGACGTAAACCTTCGAGTAGCAATGGAAAGAAACCAATCCACCTAAGAAGTAATCCCAGTTCTATCAACTTTGTAATTGAGACTTCCACCAAACCATATAAGCTCCACCCACGGGCATAATAAGAGAAGATGCTCAATAGTTTCCTCATGACTATTGCAGATTAGACACTTCGGTGAGGGAGCTGATTTCTGTACAAAAAGATTATCCAACGTGGCCAGTGCATGATGAGCAACCCGCCACATAAAATGACGAAGTTCTAGTAGGGTTCTTAACTTCCAGAGTATTTTCCAAATCTACGGCGATAAAGAATGGGAAGATGAGGGCTGGTGCACTACCTGGGAACCCTGTAGAGATCTCTAAAAGTGATACCCAGACTTAACCACAAAAACCCCAATCTTGGTGGAAGGCCAAACAAGTCTATCTCTACATCGAGGATCCCCAATAAGTGTTGCCAATATAACATCAATCTCTTCCACCGACAAGAACAGTTGAAGAAAAATGATATCCCAGGAGTATGAGGTAGGACAGATGAGGGACATGACCTTTGTATCTTGAGTCACCAACACCTCCCACTCGGCATTGGATGACCTAACAGAAGGGAGGGCAGCCACCTATCTACCCAAAGGGAACATTACAACCATTCATATTTTGCCAGTGCTTCCCTTTCAATAACAAATACCTACCCACCAACAGACTAGTCCAAGCCCAAGAGACCTTACTCCCCAACCGAGCATCAAAGAAAAAACAATGCGGAAAATATCTAGCTTTGAGGACCAATGTCCAAAGAGAGTCTGGGTAATGAATGAGCCTCCAACACTGATTTGCAAGTAATGCATCATTAAAATCATTAAAGTTGCGGAATCCCATACCCCCATTCTGCTTCGATAAACCCAAAGTGCCCTTAGACACCCAATGAATTTTCCGCTCCTTATCAACAGCCCCCACCAAAATCTGAATATCAAAGAATCTAACTCATTGCACGCCGCTGCCAGGAACTTGAATAAATTCATAGGATATGCTAGAATCGCTCGAGCAATTGCTTTAATTAGTACCTCTCTGCTCGCTTGCGAAGTGCTTTACTTCCACCATTGAAGTTTGCACAAAATCCTGCCTATGACATAAGCAAGGCCTTGTCGCTTGGACCTGTTATTCATGGCAAGAACACCTAGGTATATGCCCGGATCATAAACCACAAACATTTTAAGAACTTGTCCCAACTCCGTCGACACAACCGTAGGCATATTAGCACCAAAGAAAACACACGATTTTTGAAAACTAATTGCTTGGCCTGAAGCTGCACAATAGTCTTCAATGAGCTTAACCAAATTGCAACAATTCATTCTAGTGGCCTTCAAGAAAATAAGGGTATCATCAGCAAAGAAAATATGGGAAATTACCGAATCATGCAGATTCATTTTTACTCAATCCAAAAACTTACGCTCCATCACCAATTGAAGCATCCTGGAAAGAACATCATTTACCAAGATAAATAAATAAGGAGATAAGGGATCATCTTGCCGTAAGCCTCTGGAAGGAGTAAACTTTTGTCCTGGCTGCCCATTCAGAATCACCGCAAAGTTAACCGAGCTCACACATCCCATGTTAAGCTTCCGCCACTGAAGACTAAATCCTATCTTTTCCATAACCGCATCAAGGAAATCCCACTCCACCCTGTCGTACGCTTTATGCATATTCAGCTTAAGACCAAGCTTAAACTTACTTCGTGCTTTCTTTAGTTTAAGAAAATGGAATAATTCGTGAGCAATCCCAATATTCTCTTGAATTTGTTGACCCTCAACAAAAGCATTCTTTATGGGAGTAATAAGATCGGGAAGCAGCGGCTTTAACAAATTCGCCAACACCTTTGCCAAGATCTTATAAGAATAATTACATAAACTAATTGAGCGGAATTGAGAAACAGATTTTGGATTTTGAAGTTTCGGAATTAGCACAATATGGGTGGCGTTAATTCGGCGAGGATTTACCTCCCCCACTTCCAGCAATTGAACCAAAGCAAGAACCTCATCTCGAATATGTTCCAAAAAAGAATGATAAAACACACCTTGAAAACCATCACGATCTGGAGCCTTGAGCCTTCTCATGTGCATTATTGCTTCTTTAATTCCAATATCCGAGATGGAAGATTGCAGTGACTCATTCATACTATCAGTAACCAATGGAGGAACACACTCCAAGATGGATCCCCATTCTCTTATGCCTTCAGAGGTGAAAAGATTTAAAAAATAGTCATCGATCATCTTCCTCACCCGATAAGGTTGCTTCTCCCAAGTGTCATCCTCTTTCTTAAGTTTCATCACATGATTTCTCCTCCGGCGTTGCATGGTGGATTGATGGAAAAACTTGGTGTTCACATCTCCTTCACGAAGCCATTTAATGTGTGACCTTTGTTGCCAAAAACACTCCTTATGCGCTGATAACCTATCAACCAATTTTGTCTTCACATGAATTTCATTAATATGAGCTCCCCAATCTTTTTTAAGCTCCCCAAGCTGGGACATAAGCTCTGCAATTTCCTGATTCCTCATTTTGAATTTCCTTCTACTCCACTGAATTAGTTGAAAGCGACAATCATTAATCTACTTCAGCCATCGATCCAATGCATCACCATCGCATGGGCGGTCCCAAGAAGTTTTTACCAACCTGCGACATTCCTCCTCCTACGCCCAAAAAGCTTTAAAGCGAAATAACTTACGATGAACAGTCTGTCGAGGATCACACTGAATGATAAGAGGGCAATGATCTGATCCCACATAATACCATGAGTTACAATAGTATCCGGCCAAAGAGCCTGCCATAACTAGTTGATACGCCCCCTATCTAACCATTCATCCACCAACTCGCCATTCCGAGTACCATGCCAAGTAAAGGAAGGGCCATTAAAATCAAGATCAACCAACGCCGCCGTGTTTAAGAAATCGACCATATAATGAGGTCGATTATACAAAATAGATGAGCCACCAGATTTCACGTAATCCCAAATAAATTCATTAAAATCTCAGCCACAAAGCCAAGGAATACTAGAGGGCCGAAAATAAGTAGTCATCCAATCCCAAAACTGTGATTTTTCCCTCCCGATATGTAGTGCCATCGATTCCTGTCACCCTCACCTAACAATCTTCCCCCACCATTTTCACCATAGCATTAATAACATGCTTCGAAGATAAACTAATGTTAACTTCCAATTGATCATCCCACCAGAGGCTTAACCCACCAAACTTCCCAATTAGTGAAACATTGAAGCATGCCTTAAATCGCATTCGCCTTCTTACACCATCAATTCTATGATTTTTCATCTTAGTTTCCGAAAGAAAAATCATAGAGGGTCTATATTTTCAAATAAGCCCATGGAGGGTGCGAACTACCATGTCCGACCCAAGACCACGGTAGTCCTAAAAGATGTACATCATGGTGACCTTGCGGCTATTGAAGACCAGCCACACCGCATTGGGAAGACTTACCCGCATTTCGAGCCAACACTACAACCCTCTTCTGCTTTGAGACCTCATCAATAAACTCTCACATATCCTAGTACTCAACTGGGATTTCCTTTAATTCCTCATCCGCATAAATAGCTCGCTCCACCATTAAGCATCTTTCTTTAATGCTCATTTTTTGCAATCTTTTTGTTGCTCATCGTTTCCTTTCCTCACTATCAGCAATATTTTTAAGTTTTTTCTGAGGAGCCTGGAGAGTCTCTAAATCCTCATCTTCTGCGCCACGTTTTAGTTGGCTGCTCTCAGCCTCCGCCGATGAGCTTATCACATCAAACCCCCTATCATGTCCCCTACAGTAATCCCTTCGATGGTGACTGAAGGGAAACTCTTCACTCGACGTTGAAGGGTCTACATGTCTGCATGCAAAGAAGAAACTGGTCTGAAATCCAGTGTCAAGGGAGGGAAACCTTCTGACACTTCCCTCTATGGGCGCTGCAGCACGTTCCCCATCCCAAACCTAGCTATCTGATGCCATCTCTTTCGTTCTGTAGTAGTAAGCCGAGAGACATCACTCGGGACCCCTCTCCCAGAATTGCTACCATTTTCCCCTCGAGACCCATGTTCTTCCTTCCCCTGCTACTGTACGATTCTCCAACCTTCCTACTTCGAACAGCCTCCGCGTATCTTCGCTCCCCTACCCTGAGAGTAATAGATCTTGGAAGGGCCATAATGTTCCTAATCAGAGCTACCTTGGTCTATTCTCTATAACCAGCAGACCCACCTCTTGTAGGCTCATAAGAACACTCAGTATTCACGTGACCAATTCTACCACATCTATAGCAAAAATCTTGCAACCTTTCATACCAAAATTCCACCCACGTGTCCTTATGCTGCCCCCGCGATAGCCAGCACCCAATTACTAGTGGGTTGAGTGTGTTGACAATAACCCTAACTCAAAGAAAACCCCGAGCTTTAGATGGGTCCTCAAATTCTAAAAATTCTCCAACTTCTTTTACTACACGCTGTACATTTGTTTCAGACGTGAGCCTGAGAGGTATCCCCCTTATTTGAAGCCAAAAAGGAGCCAACTCCAGCTGAATCTCCTATAACGCTAGTTCCTGAGGCCACCGCTTAATCGAAAAGTTTTGTTTCATAACTGCCCACGGTACTTGACTCAGAATCTTTTCAGCAACGCTTTCATCTGGAACAGTGATAATATAAGTATTGTCACGTACCCATTTAACTTCGATCTCCCCCAAATCCTTCCATGATGACCGAAGGATGTTCCTGACACCCTATCTGTTCAGGTTCTTGTTCACCAGAGATGCACCCACCAGTTTAATCCTAGTTCCATGGTCCACAAATCCATCGTTTTCTCCAAGTGAACCACCAATTCCTCCACTTCCTGTTGTGCCATTTTCCTTTTACTGTATCTTTCTGCTTGGATCACTTGTATTGCAGTATAAGAGAGATAAACTGTGTGGATGCCGTTCCCAAAAACACCTTGGAAAAGTTTGATTTACTGTTCCTCTTTGTTTCGCCCTATTCTCTGTGTTTTTCAAGTACTAGAACCACAAATAAAAGTAAGGGTTAATCTCTGTTTACTACCCTGAAGTTTCGTGGTTTTCAACATTTAGTACATCAAGTTTTTTTTGTCCCAGAGTCATACCTAAAGTGTTAATTTTGGGACAGTCTCATACATCCGTTAGTCAAACTGTTAATTCTCATATTAAGTGATGACGTGGCGCCCATGTGGACAATGAATAGGCGCCACGTCTCATTAAAAATATTAAATTAATTAATTAAATAAAAGTTAAGATTTTTTTTTTTTGTGCTTTTTCTTCTCTTCTTCTTCTTCCTTCTTCTACCTTCTTCCTTCTTCCTCCTTCCTCCTTCCTCTGGGTTGCCCAGATTCCCCCCTTTTTTTTTTTCTCTTTTTTTTTTCTTTCCTTTTTCTTCCTTCTTCCTCCTTCCTCCTTTTTCTGGGTTGCCCAGATTCGCGTTTTTTTTTTTTTTCTTCTCTTCTTCTCTTCTTCTTCCTTCTTCTTCATTCTTCTGGGTTGCCCAGATTTGCCTTTTTTTTTTCTCTTCTTCTTCTCTTCTTCTTCCTCCTTCTTCTTCTTCTGGGTTGCCCAGATTCGCCTTTTTTTTTCTTCTCTTCTTCTTCCTTCTTCCTCCTCCTTCTTCTTCTTCTGGGTTGCCTAGATTCGCCTTTTTCTTTTCTTTTCTTTTCCTTCTCTTCTTCTTCCTTCTTCCTTCTTCCTTCTTCTTTCTTCTTCTTCCTCTTCTTCCTCCTTCTTCTGGGTTGCCCAGATTCGTTTTTTTTTTCCCTTCTTCTTCTTCTTCCTCTTCCAATGTTGCAGATTTTGTTTTTTTGTTTTTTTTTTAACTTTTATTTAATTAATTAATTTAATATTTTTAATGACACGTGGCGCCCATTCATTGTTCACATGGACGCCACGTCATCACTTAACAGTTTGACTAACGGATGTATAAGACTGTCTCAAAATTAACACTTTAGGTATGACTTTGGGACGAAAAAAACTTGATGTACTAAATGTTGAAAACCACGAAACTTCAGGATAGTAAATAGAGATTAACCCTAAAAGTAAAGTAGGAAATATAGTAAAATACCTTGGCACCGATGATGTCAAAACCCTAATGCATTGAATTCTTGAGCTGAGAGTTGTTTGGACCAGCAAGCCAGATTAAATTGCTATGTCGGTCCACTTGGGTTTACTCCCCATCATTAATTTGAAAGTGCCAATTCGAGAACAACCCACACAAACCCACGAAAATCCTAAGTTTGGTAAAGGAAATTAAATTCCCCCAACCTCAAAGGACAAAGAAACTAAATCACCCCGAAATTCCTCTGCAACGAACCAAAATACCCTCTCCAGATCTGAAGAATTACAAGCTTACCTACCAGCAGAACCACCGAACAACCAGAAGCTAACTGAACCCTTGTAAGATCAACTGAACCAGCTAAGTCAGAATCGGATAAAGCCAGAAAGACTTACACCTCGACAACGACCTTTGACTCCCACCAAGGAGAGAACAAGCATTCACTATGGAGGTCTCTCACAGCGGAGACAAAACGAAGTTAATTACTCGCTTTCTGTTTAGTTTCATAACCCTTTTGCCTCTGTGTTGTATTTCTGCAGTCATACACCATATGTTGCCTGGAAAAGAAAAACAAGAAGGAAGAAAGCTAGAGATGATTAGTTGAACGCATGTGAAAATTTGGGTCATTTCATCTTCTTTTCGTTTAAATATTATGGTATGCCAAACAATTCTAGAAGATAGCAGGCGGAAAAATAATCGTAGACTTGTTTTCTAGTTTTAAAACTATACGTTGATGATCGAGAGCACACCTCAAGTCTATTATAACTTGAGTGATTGAGAGCACATCTCATGTCTATGATACTCAAATCTTTATTTTCTAATTTCTCAAACAAAAGAAAACAAGTTTCTATCGCGATGAAACTATATTTAGGTATTGTGTAAGTTGATAATGGTGTTGGGTTGGTATAATTATTGATGTAATTGTGACATTAAGACTAATAAGCATGTTTTGCACTTTAAATAATCATGATAGCCATGCTTTGCTTTTAGAAAGGTACGATATTCATTGATACGAAAAAATATAAAAATAAATACATCTAGGAGGATATTGTGGATTTATTTTGGGCCCCGGTAAAACGTTATGGGGAATTTCAACCCCGTCAAAGAGGAAAGTGCGTCCTCCAATAAAAAAAATTACAAGATTGTACTATTCATAAGAATAAGATCTGTGATTACATCGAGAGATTCATCGAACCAAATTAGTTGTTGATCTAATGATAGCCATGGTTTAAAAATTATTTTAATGCGTTTATTGTATTAGAACAAGCAAGCGCCAAATAAAGTTGGACATCCGTTTGGGATTTGGATCCCATTCGGATCCAAATTGTAGGGATCCTCACATCTTAGATATTCATTGTACATCGTGCGATCAGAAATTATTTGACTTTTTTTATTTAAAATTAAATATAAATAGTACCTGCGCGAAAATTGGTCACATGATGTATGATGAACAACTAGGATGTAGAGATCCCAAAGATCCCCACAAAGTGAATCTGGAGAGAATCCTCTTCCATCAGTTTGGTTCAATTTAATTATGTTAGCTGATGTTGATAATGACTTGGGTGTCGATATCACATTCCTCAATCATATTAGGGGTACCATGTTCTTATCATATTCCCCTTATTTTTGCTTGTTCTGTTTTGCAGGCTAAGACTTTTAGGTTCAGTTTTAGAGGAATTAGATTTCATGTCCCCCTCTTTTTCTTATATCTTTGTTGTTTTTGTTTTTAGAAAGGTATGGTTTATGTCCTTTTTTTTCATGTATTTTTTTATCCTTTTTTCTTGTATTATGACGGGTTAGGTTTCTGTTCCCCTAACTAGGTGTACCATTTTTTCGATATCAATAAAATTCTCTCGTATCGTGAATGTTTTCTAAAAGAAAAAAGAAATCCCTTAGATGAATTAACATATTAACTAGTCCTAATTTGTATTATTGATAAGTCAAATATGTAGGCTTTAAGCTTCACCAAAATAAATACTATGAAGTGGTTTTCTAAGTGCATATTTGGAATGTTCTACAACATATATAAATAGTACTTTTGTTCAATAATTGTAATTAGCATATGGAAATAAAAGAACAATAATTGAAATTACTGAAAAATCATTAGGCCTAACTCATAGGCCCTTTAACGCATGTCTAAAAACAAAAGAATCCGATGAGGGAAGAGAGCCGCTCTGTAGCTTGTTCATTTGCAGTTCGAGTACCTTACCTTTACTCTTCTTTATAAACGACCTAAATAAGGCCCCACCTTCCATTTGTATTTTCTAATAACCAGAAGGATCCGAAGCCTTTACTCTTCTTTATAAACGACCTAATTAAGGCCCCACCTTCCATTTGTATTTTCTAATAAACAACAGGATCCTCTTCGGATCCTTTTGGTGAGGATCATAAAAATTCGTGAATTTGATCCGTTCATTGTATATCGTACGATCAGTTTTTGTCAAGTACTGTTTGTGTTTAATTTTAAATAAAAATATTTAAAATAATTTATGACTCACGACAGTGGCGAAGCCACGTGAGGGCGAGGAGTGGCCGTCGCCACTCCCCTCGCCGGAAAACATAGCCCCAGCGCCGGTTCAGCCCCTCCCCCTACCGGAAAACCCAGGCTCTGCTCCCTCTCCTCTGTTCTGAACTTCTTCTACGGGACTTCTGCAGCAGAGGGGTGCCGCCCCTCCGCTCGCCAGAAAACAAAGGCAGGAGGGAGGCTTGAACCCCTCTGGTTCGGCCGGAATCTGGGAACCACGGTGGTTCCTGGTTCGAATCTGGGAACTGCGAGCTTGCAGGTTCTTTTTTATAATTTGTAATTTTTGTTTGGGGAACCACGATGTCGTTTTGCATTAATCAAATAAAAAACAGTTAAAGAGGGAGGGACCATTGGTCCCCATCCCAATCCTCCCACCCGTTTCAATTATTAGCCCCACCCTTGCCCATAAATTACAAATCCCATACCCCCACCTTTATTCCCAGATTGCAATTTTCTAAATTGTCTCAAATCCCATATTGCAATTTTATGGTTATCGATTATAGTTTATTCATATGAATATTGATTTTTTTTTTTGAAGTACATAAAAGAGGATTCATACATTATATATATTATAGGAACTTGAATCACGCAGGATTTAGTAATAAAAATTGATTGCAGTAACCGCTATAAACCCTAATCAACTTACTCAATTTTTAATTGTGGTTTAGAATTTGTTATACAGTTACGAAATGGAATGATACTATAAGAAACAGTGCTTAAATCCTTCTCCAATTATCTCGAAGCAATTCATAGATACTACCTCCAAAATGAACCTTGTTAACCTAAATCTCACAAAATGAACCGAGAAGTGTGAAAGCTATATGTTAGTGTATAAACTTCTTACATTGGCTTTGGTGTTACCGGTTGCAACCGCTTCGGTGAAGAGAGCTTTTTCTTCTATGAAGATTGTGAAAACATCATTGCGTAACAAAATGGGAGATCAATGGTTGAGTGATAACATGGTTGTTTACATTGAGAGAGATGTATTTGCTTTTACTGATAATGAGTCTATTATGCGATGTTTTCATGACATGAAACCTTGCCGACAACAACTATAATTTATTTGTATTGATTAATTATGGAAGACATTACTATATAAAAAATTCGCTTGTTGCCATTTTTCTTCAACCTTGCACGCATATAAGTTCGCCCCTCCCCCAGAGAATTCCTGGCTTCGCCACTGACTCACGATGTACAATGAACGAACAAGATTGACGGATTCCGAAATCCTCACAAAGAGAATCCGACAAGGATCTAGATTCTTCTAATAAGACTTTGGTCGTTTGCTCACCAAATAAAGATAGAAAATATGACAACTAATAATTTGATGATCCGTAGTTTTCACATATAAGCAACTTTGCTGTCCAATCATCCCACATTGTGTCACGTAAAGATTGGCTGCGAGACCCAAGTCTACAGGTTTATTTTTTAAGTTATTAATTTTTTAACATAAATATCTCATCATTGACATGTAATGTACTATTCTGTGTTCCGATCATACTGAAAAATCTTTTGACTTTAAGGGCATCAACTTCTCTATAAATACCATGTGCAATATCACGAAGTTGTGCAACTTCCTAAAACTTTACTTGCTCTAAATTAAGCTTAGCAGCTGAGAGAGACTGCACATTTTTATTGCCGTCTTTCTACCCTTTCAAACTTAACACAGAAACATGGATACAAAAGTCTTCCCCCTCCGGGAGTACGGAGTCATATACTCCCACTTGCCGGAAAGCTATGTCAGACCAGAATCCGACCGGCCTCGCTTGTCCAAAGACTCCGAATGCAAAAACATTCCTGTTGTTGACCTGGCTTCTCCCAACAGAGCCCAAACTGTGCAGCAAATTGGTGATGCCTGCAAAAATGATGGTTTTTTAAGGTACCATCCTCCCTATATCATTAGTTAGCAACTTATATATATGGATCGATCCCTATCTCACTCTAGTTAAGATATAAGATATTGCAAAACTCAATAATCGCATTTTTCACAAACTCATCATTACACGTACATGTACATATGTGTGTGTGTGCATATTTGTTGATATTCGGATGATTTCGGTGCTAGGTTATTAACCATGGGGTGTCAACGGAAGGAGTGGAAAAAATGATACGGGTGGCCAATGAGTTTTTCAACCTTCCTGTGAAGGAAAAGTTGAAGCTGTGTACTCAGATGACCCCTAAAAAACCATGAGACATTCTAAAAGTTTTAATGTGTAGAAAGAGAAGGCTCATAACTGGAGAGTTTATCTCTGCTTTATGAACCTTCTCTTTCTTTACTTTAAAAACCATAATTTTTGCAGGCATCACCAATTTGCTGCACAGTTTGGGCTCTGTTAGGAGAAGCCAGGTCAATAACGGGAATGTTCTCATACTCGGAGACTTTGGACAAGCGAAGCCGGTAGGATTCTGGTCTGACATAGCTTTCCGGCAAGTGAGAGTATATAACTCCGGAGGGAGAGGACTTTTGTATCCATGTTTCTGTATTAAGTTTGAAGGGGGAGACAAAGACGGCACTAAAAATTGTGCAGTCTCTCTCAGCTGCTAAGCTTAATTCCGAGCAAGTAAAGTTTTAGGAAGTTGCACAACTTAGTGATATTGCACATGGTATTTATACAGGAGTCAATGCCCTTCAAGTCATAGATTCACCACTGTCTTGTAGGCTTCGGTCTTGCAGCCAATCTTTATGTGACGCTTGATGTGGGATAATTGGACAGCAAAGTTGCTTATATGTAAAAACTACAGACAATCAAATTATTAATTATGTCTTATTTTCTATCTTTATTTGGTGAGCAAACGATCAAGTCTAAATACAAATGGAAGGTAAAGCTTTTTTTTTTTTTTTTTTTTTTTTTTTTGTCGAAATAGCATTCCATTAATGTAAGGGAAATTACAATTTATGAAAGATGGGCCTAGGTCTAAACAAAACACAAAACCTTACATAAAACAAAGTAAGACATAAAAGATAAAACAGACCCAAGCAAAGTAGAGCTACAACCCAAAACACACAGGGAGGTCCATACATCAGTAGACCCATAGGCAACAATAACAGAAAAACAACAAAAATCCTAATCTTCAGCATCCAAATGACTGCCGCTTCCACCACGAAAAAAGTTGTCGCTCCAAAAGAAAAAAGTACCTGAACCATAAACTAGATCTGAAAGTATTGCGCAAAATCCATCCACACAGAAACAAAGCCTCCACATCCACACCTGCAAGGAAGGTCACATAACGTAACAGGAGGAGGGGGAAGGGCAAATGGGGTGTGTAAAACACCCTTGTTCTGACGTGAATAGTTCCACACTTTGTCCAAATTTTCCGGCAAGCCGGTTCGGCAGTGGGTTGGGAGGATTGGGTATTGTGTCAAAATAGAGCTCAATACTCCAAGATCTAAATCGTGATTATGGGTTGGAAAATAAGAGTGGAAGCAAGAGGAAGGACGGAAAAATGGGTGTGAAGGGGGAGGGGGGGGATGGGCAGGCAGTGAGCAGCTTCTGAGTAAGAAGTAGGGAGAAATCTGAGACAAAGGCTCAGAGATGTGAGACATCGCTCAGAAGGGAACATAGAGAAGGAAATAGAGAAGAAATGATATACTAAAGCAAGCGGAAACAAGGCGCTGCCACCGGACCCCAAAGCCAAAGGCCTAGGGCCGGCGGCTGAAGATTGGCTTTTCTTCCTGAGCTTTATAGAGATAAATGGAAGGTGGGGCCTTAATTAGTTCGTTCATAAAGAAGAGTAAAGGGAACGTACTGGAATTGCAAACGAACAAGCTATAGGGCGGCTCTCTTGCTTGATCGGATTCTTTAGTTTTCAGACATGCATTAAAAAACCCCACCTGAAGTACTACTTTCATTTTATGCATGGATTGCTTATCGTTGGTCGTATTCTAGAAGAGAACCTTTGTCCGAACTAATAAAAATGGTTTATATCTTTTTGAGAGCATTTTCACTCACCATTTTTAAGTTGTATTAGTGAACATTACCAACACATTAACTATTATTACTATTTAATTCTCTATCCAGACTCAAACAAACATATATAAATTAAGTCGCACTCACTCAACTACAGTGTAATGCTCACAACCACATAAGCCCCAAATAAAAAATGCACTCTATCTTTTAATCTCAGTAAAAAAAAGTTCACCCTTTTCCACGCCTCCTAAAATCCTAAGGCCTCATTTGATAGAGAGGATTAGCTTGGGAATGACTATTACTATATTGAAGTCATTTTTAAGGAAGAAATGGGTGACAAATTTCTTATTTTGTCCATGTTGAAAGTTACTCATAAATAAAAGATACACTACTAATTCCTATACAAAATGGTTGGATTAAAAGAGACAACTATTCTTTATATGTAACCTTCAACTTTGACAAAATAAGGAATTTGTTATTCATTTTTACCTTTAAAATATCCCTTTAGTATAATAAACAGAAAGCCAATCAGTTCTATCAAACGAGGCTTAAGTGATCATTTATAGAGGTAATTGCATAGCAAATTTTTCGCATATTAGTCATATAAAGAAAGAGAAATGATAAGAACTTTCCCACTTACCTTCTCTCTTCTCTTCTTGCCATGTTTACTCCACTAGCACTCAAAATTAAAGTGAAAGGTCTTAGGTTCGAATCTTGTGGATGGCGAATTCGATACCAAATTAGGTTGCCCATTATGAGGCTTAGCCGATCTCCCCTTCCTCCTTAGTGTAAAATATATCGTTGAACTCAAAAAAGAAAAATAAAACTAAAGTTTTAGTTATATTAAAATTCCACTATTCTTCTTCTTTGTTAGTGTAATTAAAATTTTAGTTTGTCAACCTAAATGGAATTGTTATTGTCTGTAATTAAAAATCTAATTGTGCACTCAAAACTTTTTATATTTAGAAGGAAAAAAAAATACTTTTATGAGGAGTGCATAATTAAATTTTTGGATTGCCAAGAATAGTTTCCAAACAAAAATGTAATTGCATTTATAATTTTTCGTGCAAGAGAAAATACATGTGGTATGAGTAAAAGTGAGAAGGTTGCTGGTAATCCCATTGAAAAAATTCGCTAATTGCATTGCGTCCAATTTTAATTTACTTTTTGTTCACTTTATTACGATACTCAACAAATGCCATATCAAATATATATTACGGCACATAAGTATGCCGTAATTGTTTTTGCAGTATTACGACACTCAATTAACGTCGTATCTAATACAAATTAAGGCATGCAAGGCACATCTTGAAGAGCATTTACAGACTGTTTTACTAATATTGTTCACGACTACTAGAGTATGTCGTATTTGACAAAACATTTTTTACGACAGGGGCTTTTACTGCTTCGAGGCTCCCATGCTATAAAATAATCGTTTACGACGCCTTTGTGCGTCGTAAAAGACCAATGCCTAAAGTTTACTTACACTTGAGATGCCATCATAGTGAAATTCCAAACCCTTAAAACACTATTATATATATAGAAAAATTAAACACATGATAATGTGTGATTGACTTGAGTTACCGTCACAATGATATGCTGAGTGTTCTAGTTCAGTTGGGCCTATGATTGCATTGGGAAGATAACCATATGATATACCTGCAAATTATTGGTGGTGGAGACTGGATATTGTTGTTCATATGCATTTGTATCTTTCTATCCCAACATCTACAAATGTATCCCATGCATTATTTCAACTAATTCACAGCACAATTTAAGCACGGCATGCATTACTTAGTGATGTGTATGAATTATGAATAAAGCCATTTTTTTCGTACTAGAAAAAGAACGTGCCATTGAGTTGAGTTGTCTATAAACTGACTTGTTTACAAGTTGGGAAATTACGGTTTACCTACCAAAATTAGTGGGGAAAGAAATAAGGCAACGATGAATTTTTGGACACCTGACGACTTTGACAAGTCTTTTGTTTTTGAACAGCATGCATGTAATTGTAAGCTATATCCAAGACGACGACGCATCTCTCTATATCTATAGGCTGTTTTGGTGGTGGAACATGGTTTTGCGAAGAAATTTGAGGTTGGACTCCAAAATCAAAACTTTTGCAAGATGTCATAACTTTTGGAAATGGGATTATTCTTCACATTCCCACACACTTTTTTATGTGTGATAATATTTCAAGCCTGACATATGAGTGAACATATTCTGATGTTGAGAAAGAAGTTGAAGTTTAACCCAAAAACTAATCAGTAATAGAAACATGACTCAACTCTTTATAAGAGCTTGCAAAGTTTTTGAACTTTCCAATGTGGATAATTCTTCACATCCTCACACTGAAAGGGGGCACTCGATGTTAACAAAGGGGTAGTAAACTGTGGTTAATATACAAATTATACCTTGTGGTTCCCTCAAATTATATTGTTAGTGATAATAACACAAGCATAAATGATCAAATGAAGTTTGTGTACCAACTGAGATTTAAATCTTGAATGAACAAACCTATGTGATAAGAAACAGAAATAGAATGACTAAAACATCCCTAGGAACAAAATATAATCTTGAATGAACAAACCTATGGGATAACAAATAAAATGGCTCCGCAGACTCTCCAGAAGTCGTTGTCATTTTTCGCCCCATTGCAGACGATTCTGAAGGCACAGAGCAAGCCCAAATTGTCGAATGCGGTGCAGCCAAAAATTACAGCATCAACTGCGTTTGCTTTGTCACTGGCGGTGATACACGATGACGTCGATAGAGAGAGACTTAGTGAAAGATTTAGTTGCAAAGCATCATCAACCCGCGAAGAAGAAGAGGGCCCGTTTATTTTCATTTCAATATTTCCAAGATGGAGTGGGCTATGCCCTTTCTTTTCATTTCGATATATGGAGAGGGATATTGCCTTTTTCTTTTTCATTTTGATATTTCAAGATGGATATTAAAACTTGGAATCAATAATATTGATTTGCATATCTTTAATAAGAAAGAAATTAAAATAAATAATAATTTAGTATTGAAAACATTATTACTATCATTATCCCACTTCTTAATTTCACCAAGTTAGTCCAGTTTAATCTAGTCTAAGTTAATCCAGCTTAATCACTGAAGTTAATCCAATCTGAAATAATCTCGTGCAACAAACGTACCCTTAGGGTTTATTTTCCTTTTTGGAATTGATTTAATTTTTTTCAGGAGCTCTCAGATATTGACACGTGCCATTTTCGATGGCCCTTTTTATTTGATGAGTCATATGACACGTGTGTTGGGTGGGACTAATGAATTAGACTAGTGAGCTTTCACTATTCAAATAATCAAATTTTAATTAGTGGATCCTCAAAATATCGATGTCTACAATATATACTCATATACTATGTACAGTCTACGAACGAGATTACGAACGAAGCTGATGCCCACCAAAACATCAAGGAATCTAACAAATTCGAAAATGAAGAAGTATGTCGAATGACTAACCAATTCCTTTGTCATCTCAGGCCAAAGGAAGAAAGGTCGAACTTGAAAATTTTCTAACAAGGTTTCTTGATGATTGAAAAGTATTGTCACAAAAATATTTGAGAGTTCCGCATAAGGTGGAAATAGAACTGACTTAAGGGCATTCAGTACCTATGAGCTTTTCTACTATGGTTATCAGTAACTACAGTTGCACAATCGAGATGGTACATGATGGTGCAATTGTAGACATTGACATATCCTATCCATCACCGCTCCTTGAGACTTTGTAGTTTTCGAGTAAAGATAACCGGGAAATATGCGAGATTAATAACGATATGACGCGTTTCTTCACGAAGATGTGTCATCAATTTTCCAAATCAGGATGGTGGTAAATGACTCAAGGTCATAGATAGGACGGTTCGCATCATGTGGTCTCAATCGTCGAAAGGTAAACACGTTACCCGATATGTTGCATCAGTGCACAACTACATCTTCAGGAAAATATAACCATCACATTTGAAATTTATCGGTGGCATGGAAAAGTATAAGGACAATGATGGGGTGAGACAACAACCTAAACAAAACTGACTTGTTTCCTAGCCAAAGAAAATGGAAATAAGGTCATGGTTAAGGATTGTTGGCAACTGCCGATAGGAATTGACAAGACCAATGGTATTTCGTAACTTAAAACATTCGAGAGGATTTTCAATTTCCAACTGTTGCAACCTTGGATTCCGTAAGAATATCTCCTGCTACGCTCATGTCTCCCAAGAAATGTACAAATTCTCAACAAGATTGACATTTGAAGAATTCAGTATAAAGCTGGCTGTGGATGTTTAATAACTAACATCATGGTCGGAGTAGACAAGGATATGATTGGTGGAATAATCACTGAGAATCTTCCTAGGGGTCCACACGAATTCCCTTAGTGGAAACAACAAGCCCGAGGGAGTTGATTTGGTTTATCCCATCAATACCTACCAACTTCGCCTATAAATGGTACTTCTTAAATTTTCTCCAACACGTACTCCTGATGTCATGAGCGATTTCCCAACAAGTATGCATTTGCCCGCCATTCCAAATAAATGCATGACGCAAAAAACTGATCTGATGCTGAAAGCCATTCATCAATTAATTTCGTCAACTTGAGGCATGATCCCGACACGAATCTCTTATACGTCCTAAAGGATGTGACTATTCATGCAGAATGAGGATTGTACAACTGTGCCTAATGACAACAACACATGGAAACAGTGACATCCAAATGATATCAAGGCCAACACACTACCAGAGTAGGAGGAAATCCTACGTATGCTCTGAACAATCATGCTCTGATACCAAACTGACACGCCCCAACCCCGATATCCCACATACAAGGGTAGGCACGTGCTGGCTGACACCAAAGGATGACGAAGCCATTTTAAACATGCATACAAAAAAAATATATGCAATTAGAATGATATAAACCAATGCAGAATCGTGTTTAGAGTATACAACTACTAAGAATAATATAGAAAGATTACTAAGAAAAGATACAAACAAGGAAATGATACATATACTGAGAAGACTCGAGGATAACTAAGCCGAAGTGCCCTGACGTCGGGATCATGTGCCTCGATACCAAACTCTTAAGGGGGCGCAAAAACAGAAAAGGTGAGTAGACCATAATTTATAATAATACTAATAGTACGAAAACCAGTTTATTTTAGAACATACGAACCCCCTATTTTGAAAAAATATATAATACTATATAATAGATTTTCTAAAAACCCTAGCAGGCCATAAAAATGTCTATAAAAATAGTACATGTAAAACCATGCTCAATAATGCTAAAAACGTCGCCCGAAGGTAAATTTGTAAATCTCATCAGTGAATTACTCGACTAGGGGTATCATAGTCGCCCGAAGGCAGTACCTATCCATCACCCGAAGGTGAAGCTAAATAACCTATCCATTGCCCAAAGGTGAAGCTAAATAACATGTCCATCACTCGTAGGTGAAGTTGAATCAAATAGCATCACATCCACACCAACACTAGCCATGGCTAGGGAAGCTGTCCGACACCGCTTTCAACGGTGAAGCTAGAGGTATAATATATATCATAACTCACTCCTCCATCATCTTTGTCCTATGGCCATAGACATAATACCCGTGGTGTGTGGATGTGCCGTATGGTAACGCACTAGATAAGTACCAAAACATATCTCGAAATCTCAAGCCAAATCACCAAAGCTCAAGGGTTCCAAATCTCATTTCAACTAGGGAAAGGTCATCGCAATGCTCTAGCCCACACCGGATATGGACCGAACTGTCTCACGACGTTCTGAACCTAGCTCACGTACCGCTTTAATGGGCGTCGCCTTAATCAACAAATAAAATTCAATTAATGAAATAAAAAAAATGTGGATGATTTGTATATAGCCTTGTATAACCTTTTTGTTTCTTCCATCCATATCCCAATTCCATTCATTTAATATCCCTTTGGTGTCATTGAGATAAGAGATGTCGTTTCTAGTCTATCTCTTTCTATTTCTATATATATATATGGAAAGTTAAAAAATCATTATATAATAATCCAGAAATTGCTACAAAATTTATTTTGTACACTGCAGGAAGTTCCCTTTTTTTATTAAT
Organism: Cotoneaster glaucophyllus; assembly: GCA_036320875.1. Lineage (NCBI taxonomy): Eukaryota > Viridiplantae > Streptophyta > Magnoliopsida > Rosales > Rosaceae > Cotoneaster > Cotoneaster glaucophyllus. The sequence goes on from CM070068.1 coordinate 7,563,506, forward strand.
GGGAGTTTTGGGTATTGGTTTATATGGTTCCAATGAACCAACATTAAATTTTGAAACATCATCATCTCTTCCAAATTGATGTTCCAATATCTTCTTGTCATTTCTCCCCACACTTCTTTTCTTCTCTTTTTTTTTCTTAAAAAAAATGAGATGAAGTACCCTGAAAATAGAAATAAATAATTGTTCCCATGGAACCTTCTCTTCTAACGGAAAAAAATTATTCCTAGAGTTGAGACTAAAAGGAATGTATAAACCAATGCTAAATCGTATATAAAACATATTTGTATTTCCAAGGAGTTTCGTATATGAAATTCCAATAATTCATAACCATTATTAAACGTAAATTCGATAAATTATAAATATTCTGTTAAGCAATTTAATTAAATCATGAATTCTATATAAATCATAATTATAAAAATCCAGAAAACATATTAAGTGCATGAAATATGAAATGCATGCAAGGCTAATATTTTATAAAAATATATAAGTTATGAAAGGGTCCACTTGAACTAGCGAGGATGACGTCACTTCCCGTCAACGCGCCTAAACACAATTAGGGACCATTTAGTAAAACTATACTAAAACGTTATAATTTTGGAAAACATACGGCTGATTCGGATTCGGCACGTCGACAAACCTAAGGAGGAACCTCGGGTTTTCCCCCAACGTGCCGCCACACGTGGCAGCCGGCTACCCCGACTTGTTGGAAAATCAAACAACTCCAAAAATTCCCAAATTTTATAGGAATGAAGATCTCAAGAAGAGAAACAACTTTCATACTTGGGCCGAGGTCCAATTCGGCCGGGAAAAGCTCCAATTCGTCTCGAACCCGCCGAAAACCCTAAGTTAGGTGCTCTCTAATTCGCCCTTGAATCAAACCCGATGCCCCCAAACTTGTTTGGGCTTTGTTCCTGTGTTCAAGGTGAGTAGTTTGATGGTGGTAATTGGAGGAAAACGTTTCACAATTGAAGGATCAACACCAAGACACCCTCGGACCCGTTGGTGTTCCATTGCACAATCGAGGCCCAAATCTCATTGGGTCTAGGGTGGAACATGAAAAAAGAGGGTCATGGAGTGAGTTCTAGGTGGTGGATTGAAGAAATTCTTCGAAAAAATGGATGAAAACCGTCCGTATTGGCTACCCAAAATCGGGTCTGTCATCGGGTCAAAACCGAGTCAAACCGGTTCCCCTCCTTCTTTCCTCCCTCATTTCGTCCTTGCTCTCCCTCCTCATTGGTCACTCTTCACCTCACCTCCCTCTAATTGGGTCCGGCTCCTCATTTTCTCTCCTTTCTTTTTCATCTCAGCCACACATGTGGCATCAACTGATTTCTCCACCAAAATCTGGAGCCTTCCAGATTTATGGTCAAATGACCATTTTGTCCTCAACTTCGTTCGTTAATAACTTCTTCGTTATAACTCCAAATTCGATTTCGCTTGCTCCCACGCGTTCGTAGTGACGAGTATTACGAGTATATGCTAAGAAAATGGATCTTACGTGACATGACAAGGCAGTCAATAAAAGTAAACGTATTTACCTCGAAGGGCATTTTCGTAAATTCACATTTTAAAATTATAAAAACTATTATTTTTAGGGACGAGTCGTTACAATTGTAGTTCAAATTTGCCTTTAGCAAGAATCGAACATAATACAACCTTTCACTTACAAGTGAAAAGGAATACCATTAGACTGTAGTATTAAGTGGCAGGGATTAATAGAAATTGAGTTTTGTGCTCGATAAATGTCGCCGGCCCTAGCCTTTGGCTTGGGTGCCGGGGGCTACCTTGTTCAATCTCCTTCCTCTTTCCCTCTTTCTTTCCTTCTCTTGTTTCCCTTTTTTCTTTTTCAATTTTCCCCTGAGATTTTTCTCGACTTCTGTGAGCTTTGTCTCCAATTTTCTTGTGTGTTTATCTCACCTTTGAGCTTCATGTCCCTCTTCTCCTCCCCTCTCTCTCCTCTAGCTGTTACTTTCCAAACCCAAAACCCTACCTCCCCTCGCCTTTTCCCAATGCATCATTTCCTCATAATCCATCTCCACCCCGTCCTTTACTCTGGTATGTAGACTCCAAGCCAGATATGATTGCCAAATTTATTTTCCTCCCTCACTTTCCCTACAACCGGCATGTCGGATTTCCCTCGAGGCCAAGTGTTATGTGGTTACGGCCGAAGTAAGGGTATTTTACATACCCCCTAGCCTCACCTTTTATCCATGTGTTACTTTGTTTGTATATATTTGCAGGGAATAGTGAATGAGTTTTGGATCTCGTGACTATCTCTTGATTCTGCGTATTTGGTGAAGAAATCTGAATGTGGTGTGCTTTTGGTTGCGAGTTTGGTTCTTTTGTGAGGCGATATCTTGGTTGGTTTCACCACTCGGTCGTTTGCTTTAGTGTTGCAGCTTTGGTAGCTGCTGGCATGACTTTTGTGGTGGTGACGACAACGGACGCTACTTTTTGCGGTCAAAGATTAGGGATTTAGGTTTTCATCTTTCCTTATTTAATTGGGCTGGGCTTTTATATTTCTGATTTCCCATAATGTATTTGGATTATTTTGCCTTCTTTTGTGTTGGCCTATAATCTTCTTTGGGTATGATGAAATTTACTATTCATTACTTTTTAAAAAAAAAAATTCTTAAAAAAGAGTAAAAACTCAACCACCAATCACGGAGAAGTGAACTGGGTCTTCAAAGCGGGACCCACGTTTCGCCAGATAGGATTTGTGCACCCATGATGCGTAGGTCCCACGGAAAATTAATTATCCAAAGTGCGCTGCACTCAGTCCTGTCCTGCGGTTACGATTTCACACAAACACAAAGGCCTGGAAAAAGACAAACTGTAACCCGCTGCCACCTGCCACTCTGGAGACAGGACAAGAAGACAAAACAGAAACGTAGGGGGTCCTACGTGGGTCTACTGGCACATCCACATCGGTTTTCCGAAAATTAGTACTTATATTTTCTTAAAAATTTGTTGAGGAAGCAAAATTACAAAAATTAACTGAATGGACTATTTCAATATGTAATGGAGGACAATTTTGGGATTTCAGGTGGATGCTGTTTCGAAAATCCAGGCTCTTTTTCCATAAATTTCCGCAAATTTCTGAAACGACAAGTTACACTACACCCTGTAATTTTTTAAAAATTAAATACATAATTATTTTATAAAATAATTCAGCAGAACGGAGAAGAAGACACCATTGAGAATTTAGGTAAGAGTGAGAAGCAGTAAGAGAGAGATAGAGAGTAGAGTGGAGAGGGTGGTGCTTAAATAATTTAAACATTTGAAAATATTATTATTCAACTCGATTGATTTAAACCCAGTTTTTAGTTTTTTTTATAAGGGTTTCAAAAAATGAAATTGTAGTTTTTCATGTGTTTTTTGAAGATTGTTTATTTGTTTTGCTGTTTTGTGTATCTATTTATATAGTGTGTTGATTTTGAACTAAAGACAAGGCGCGCTCTCTCTCTCTCTCTCTCTCTAAAGGCTCTCTCTTCTATCCTTTCTGTCATTTTGCTTTTCTTCAGAATGTGTCCTTTCTGTTTCAGAGAAGAATTGGAATATAATAGCAGAAGAAGAAGAAGATAAAATAGCAAAAAAAAACTCCACCTAGAGAAAGAAAGAGAGGAGAGAGAGAGGAGGAGGAGGGAGTGTGCAGAAGAATCAATTAATCTACGGCTGCTAGGGAGGAGGAGGTGGATTATTGGTGGTGGTTCCTTTGACTTTGGTGGTTTCATCTTCTTCTCTAAAGATTTGGTAGGTTTGTTTGTTTAGATTTTTTTTGCTCATTAATGGCTGCATACTTACCATTTCTTGCTGTTTTTGCTCCATTTTTATGCTTAATCATGGCCAAAGTTTTGGCCTTTTGACTTGGGTTTTTCTATAACTGCCTATCAAAATAAAAAATGAAAAAAAAATTGCTATCAACTTAAATCCTGTAATTTTTTATTATTTATTTCTGTGTTGCTTCAACTTCTTTTATGGTTTTGATGTTTCTG